>JALXJV020000018.1:8908295-10148295 GCA_024633595.2 Lepomis macrochirus
AATAGAAACCGCAGTTCTTCTGTCCCGGGACATATACTGTTAGGCTTCACAGCTCAGGACTGAAATTCAGTTCATACACCCCTGGACCCTGGAACAGCCTTCATGTAGAAATAAGGGTCTGTGTTTTCCTTACAACTTGAGGGTGAAAATGTACAATAGCTAGATAGTGACAGCCTATTAAGCATTTTCTGTCAGGTTTGCCATAGATAAGATAAGAAAGTCAAATCTGAATCAGCTTATTGGTTCTTGACTAGCAATTAGAGAGGGAAGACTGCTTTTCCCCTCTGACACCACACTGCGCTAGTGTTTTTGTTTTTAGCCATTCACTCTATTGCCAACAAGCAAAATGTTCTCCTGGGCTGGAAGTCCCGTAGTCAGTATTTTAGATGTAATATCTTAAAGGGGCTAGTTATTCAATGAAATCAGTTATCAAAATATCACTTTTTACTGTCTATTTGTCATCGGGCTGGAACCTCACTTACAAATGAACCACATGCCTGTATTGTCTGTTGCTTGGAACAGCCACTCTTTTGCTTTTTATGTGAAGGAATCCAGTCGGGTAGCCCGTATGCAGAGAACCATCCGTCTCCCAGCCCAACACAGACTCCACATAAGGACAAAAAACAGCAACAAAGTTTTATGTGAAAAGCTCATCAGGCCAAATAAGAATCAGATCGATGTCAGATGAAAATACAGTCAACATCAGGAAGGCTAGAGTCACTGCGAGACTGGTTAACGCAGAGCAGATGCTAACATTTTCTGGTGCAAAATACTACAGTTGTATGGTTTTCCACATTACTTCAACAGCTAACATGATCCATTACTATCCTGTGTACCATTGGTGTTAAGTCAAAGTGTTGCTTTTAGCCTGCAAGAAAGGATTTAATGGTAAAAAGCAAATGTGGAGCGATTTGTTTATACTAGCCTATAGTTATGCAAGGCACGGGCAGCCAGCAATTGTTAGCATGGGTCTGCCACTGTTTGCTTCGAAACATTTAATTAATTGTCGTCTTACGATACTCAGGTAGCTTCTCCATCGTCTCAGACACTAACTTATGTGACTTACATACTATACATTAATGCAACATAACAGTGCAGGACAACAAGACAGTGGCCCATTAAGTTACTTACTGCAGTCTAACTGTTATAAAGTGTGGCAAAAATCTGATTTATAATATAAAGTCCAACTCAACTGTTTTCATCATCATCCAGTAAATTTAGCTGTGCTCACATTGCTGAGCCTTCGGTGAAAGATAAGATCAAATTGCAACCTTACTTACTGAAAAACAGACCTGCGTGCTAACGACAATGTATCACTTCGGCTAAACGCAGTAAATGTAATGTTATCATGTAACGAGGATGGATTAGTTCAACCTCAAGCTGATAAAAATATTACTGTAACATTTCAGTGGGAGTTTACCTGAGTTTCCAGCATGTTGTGTGCAGCTGTCTCCCGGTGGGTCTGTCTATGTGTATTGGATTATGCTTGCTCATGAGTTTGATAAAGCGTATGAGCACACACAGTTTAAAAAGAACCACTGCTAGTGGCCTCTGAAAACTACATATTCCCCCTTTAAGTTCTCTAATATGTAAGCTTACATAAGCTTATTCATATGGAACTAATTCTTAAAACATATGGGCTGAGGTTGATGTATTCCTCCATAATGTAAACAAAACAATATCAAGTCCTTGAGAAAAAGGAAAAAACACAAAGAGCAACCATGAATTGCTTGGAAAGAAGCTTGTGCAGGAAATACGAAAAGTGTAATTTCAGGAATGGCACATTTATGTGAAGTTCATATGTGCCAACTTTGCATCTATCAAGAGTTACTCCACCAGACTTTGAATGTGTTCATTGTTCATTGAATGTGTGGGTTGTTGGGCAGACTGTTCACTACATGGACATAGAAAATAGTAAGGAGAGCAAACTGCTGTTTAAGAGGGTCACCTGAAGGTAAATGTACTGTGGGTGTTTTTGACACACTTTTGCGTGTCTAAGTATGTCACTAAATTACACGTAAAATATGAAAAAAATATTTAAGTCTCACAAGCCTCTTGGCTTTTTGTTTGACTGGCACTGCTGTGCATTGAAGTCCCACTGGCATTTCAATATCCACTAAAATAATTGCACTGCACTGACAAAGGTTTATCGAGGATTAAATCTGCACTTGGCGAGTTTGAATCTTGGCAGCTCCAAATAGCAGTAAGAGGAACCAGTTTTTTATGTTTGAAGTTGATTTCCCAAAAACCCTGGATTGTAACCTCGGTAAACTGATCACTACATGCCCCTTTATCAGCCGGTCAGCCTGTGATACTTCATACCAAAGAGACAAGAGTGGAAAAATATTTATTATGAGTGAGTCTGAGTGCTTATTTACTGCTGCACCAGAGACAGTTAGTAGCTCACTTTTAAATTGTGTGTCATCATTTCTAGTTGGTTAACACTTGTTTCTTTTAAGCTAACATAATGCTGTGGGATATTAAAAAAAAGAATAACAGCATTTTAGGCTGATAAGATCCTGTATTTTCACACACAAATCTTGCCTAGGTCTGGTTTAAATACACTTGCACAGAAGAAAATAGGGGAATTGTTAGCTACTGTAAGATTAATTAAAATGATCAGCTTTTAGCAATAATTTACGAAAGGCGGTGATACAATACGGGGAACAAGAGAACAGATGATCTTTGTCCCAATCTTCCCAACATAGCCTTAGACACCTCTGGGTTATTTTACAACATGATTGTAATTACAGATAATATAAATACTGACAATCCATGACTGAACCAGGGCCATGCCTACATTTAAATGAAATGCATGCACTGGTACCCAGGTGACACACGGTAGATAAATGGATGACTCTAATGAAGACAGACAGCAGACCTTAGTAAATGAGGTTAATAAAGCTACTGACATCCTGGACCACTAAGAACAAGGACAACCCTGAAAAGAGCAGAACAAATAGTCACATGCCCCGCCGTGATTATTTTTTTCTCTGCCATCACGTTCTCTAATGAATTCTCTACAATAAAGCAGGCGCACAATCATATACCATATATATAACTGTATTAGCCAAAAATGATTTGAGTGAAACAGAGTGAAACACACTGGAAATATGATTTATTTTTTTAAAATAATCTCTGATAAAAAATAATGTTTCGGTTCAAGTACTTGAACATGCATGCACCATTCTTGTTCAAGTATGGAAAATACGGTTAATTTGACATAACATATAGGCGTATGTGGTTTCTAACCTAATCCTGATGTGTCTGCTTGCCTTCACCTCAGCTAAATGTTGCTAAACATAACTCACCACGGAAAATTAATAGCACAGAAAATACAACATAACATAAAATAGTATATTTCTTCACATGGACTCAGCATTCAAAATATAAACTAAAACCAGTCCCATGTTTTAAGGAATCATTTGTCTTTCTGAAGGTTAATGAGGAGATGTGTTCACAATATTTTTGTATTACAAAGCCAACCATTTAACAAGAACATTTAATTTAATATATAGCAACAAAACTTTTTCTATGCTGATATTATTGTAATGTCCTCTTAAGTTGCTATTTTGGTCAAATTATTATTGACTAACTGTGACATATTCAGTGTTCTCATTGCAGATGATGGTGATGCACCTGCATCTACAGATAGAAATGAGGCAAAATCAATCCTGGGAGTTGTTGGAATTGTAGCATAATTGAGCAAATCACAAATAAAAAACTTCAATATTGCAAAGCAGGGGGACAAGGGAAGCTGAAATATTGTTTCATAAGTTAGAATTAGGCAATGTATTGCCAACATCTTCTCAATTAATGAGCTGAATGTTCCTTCAAAAGAAAATGAAGATCCACTTCTTAAAAGCAAATATGTACTATTTCTGTGTATTCAAAGATACGCTCACACAGAAGCATAAAAAGATGTAAAAACAAAGATGTAGTTCACACATTATCTACCACAAGCCTATAATAGTTTCAAGATAACATCTAGAGAGGCAGAGGAGGACATCTGGAAGACAGATGAACATACTCCAACTGTCACCATCAAAGATCACCACAACAAAGAGAGATAAAAATAGCCCACCTTTCTGAGACGAAGATAGCCTGATATAGAACTAAAGGGATGTTTTAACCCTTTTCTTGTCCATGAAATGTTTCTACGTTCTCTGCCTCAGTAATACTATTCCTCCAGTTTATATGGAAGTTGACCAGAACAGCCACAGTGTTGTACTGAGCATCACCTCGGATTTCATCAGTTGAATGCCTTGCTCCAAAGCAGCTTGGCTATGAGAAAGAACAGTTCTCGCTCATGAAGTGTTACCCAGAGTGACAGCTGAAAATGCCATTTTACAACTTCATGAATATCAGGCGTTCGCTGACTGCATGCCAACCTCTTACAGTCAGGCACAGCAGGGATAGTTATGGAGAAGAATGCCAAAGATTTAAATGTCTTTCCAAGAAAAGAGTAGCGCCTAAGATTTCTCAAAACAGCAGCAAACTTGTCATTTTTAAATGTTTTATCTGGAATACCAACTGACATGTTCTTGGCATAAACATTTCTAATTATTCAATTTTGAGTTTGATGTCTAATCTAATTCTGTGGCGAAATAATCTGGAGAGAGAAACAGAGGGAGCATCAGCCAAATCCATCCTGTCTGAAACCGGCACTTTGCTGATGCAGCGAGGAGGGTGTGTGCAGCGGCAGCCGCATTAGTGTGTGGGTGGTGTGTGCAGTACATCTGCATGTGTGTTTCTGTGTGTGTAAGTGGGGTTACACGAACACCTCCCTCATTCACAAACTGAGCCATGTGGCACTGGGCTGGTCCCTTTAAAAGGCATGTGTCAGAGTTTTCCACTAAGGCTGACTGCTGGAAAAGGTGAGTGCTAATACATTATTCACAAGCAAGGACACACACACACTCTCACACACACACACACACACACTCTCTCTCTCACACACACACGCTGCATAACTGAAGGACATGAGTCCCTATCTACACGAGTTAGATAGGGGTAAGAGTGCTGAGACACAGAGAAGTGCGCAAATGCACACACGTCGACAAGCAAAGTTGATCAGTATAATGTCAGTAGTACATAAATGAGCAAAAACATGGTCTATGCATCCTCTCGCTACACGCACGCACATTTATATACACGCAGGCAACAGAGGGGAGAAATCCTCAGCCTTCTGTTATTCAGTGTGCATAATTTATAGCAGCCCCAGATCTCCCTGCTAATGACAGCACACTGGGGCATCTGCAGCACAGCAGCAACAGCAACAGCTAACTGGCATGTATGTGTGTGTGTGTGTGTGTGTCTGTGTGTCTGTATGTTTGTAGAGGTATAATGCTCTGTTGAGACAAGGACAGTGAGAAAGACAGAAGGAGGGACAAACAGAAGAGAAAAAGGCACACAGGGTGTCTGAAATAGACACAGATAACGCAACAAAGAGGGGAAAGGATGAGACTGACATGTGAGAGGCTTCTTGCAACACACACACACTCACACACACACTCTTGTCAAGTCACGGATTCATCCAGTGAATCTGCCTGGATGTGCGTTCATATTTACGTAGAGTATGAACGTTAGTCTGAGCGCCACCTTTAAAGGCTTAATGTGGAATGACTCTTAATTTAAAAAAATCACAGAGCAGTGTTTCCAGTGCATACAGCAGTGTGTGATGCACGTGAACTGAGGAGACTAAACATAGACACCTCAGATTCTGTTATAGACCCACAAACACTTCTCTCTCATCCCTGGCTAATAAGAGACAGTTGTTCACTACAGACCTAAAGGTGTTAGCACCAAAGAAAGCCATAATGAAAGCTTAAATTCACTGGGATTGGTGTAACGACTTGTCCAACGGGGTGGCCTTGGATTCGTTTCCTGTTGCAAGGATGGTTTTGACGTGCTGCCCCAGAGCAAAAAAAGTCTCCTAATTCTGGGATTTGGAGATCAATGCCACAGTGGTTCTGCCCTCCAGCTGCTGTACACACTGATGTGAGCCTGAGCCGAGATATAGCAGTGCATGTTAGCCCAGAATAATTATACTGCTGCAGCTGATAAGGTGCTGGTGTTAGACACACATGCAAACTCAGTCTTCTATGCACAAGTCACATGCACACTAATCTGCAATTAAACTTTGTAGACACATTCAATAGCACTTATACATTATTGTACACATTTTGCATGCACACACGCACAAATTTAGATGCACTTCTCCCTTTTCAAAATCATAACCGTCAGTTTGGTTGATCATTTGAGAGTCGTGACTGTTCTGAGATCCATGCCACAAAGATGGCTTGGTCCAAATGATCATTTTAAAGCAATGCTTCCAATACAAAAGAACGAATACGCTTATACACTGTCTTTCTGAGAGTGAGATGAGAAGATTGATACCACTTTGTGTGTTACAGGAAGTACAGAGCTGAAGTCACAATGAAGTTAGCCTAGCCTAGCGTATTTTTGAACAAACCGTCTAACATGGTTAGGCGTACAGACAAATTATTGATATCTATCATCTAACTAAAAATCTAATAAGATTTGTTTCCCTAAATTATGAATTATTCCTTTAATGCTGTTAACCTAGCACTAAAGCATGGTGATTTATAAGCTAGAAAAAGTTGACACTACAGAATATCAGTAAATTCATTTTTATGTACAATACAATATGACTGAATTTAGTGCTCTGACTCCCAATGAGGGAGAAAAGGGCGCTGGCTATGACTGGAAGTTTTACAGTATGCATTATGGCGGCATCTATTTGTAATCTCAAAGCTAAATACCCCGCCGAACACACACTCACACCTCTTCTCTCCTCCTCTGTGTGGCTGACTGACAGGGGGGCAGGCATAAACTGAACCACGCACTCCAGCTACAGTCAGCTACAGCATGAGGAGGGAGACAGAAAGAGGGGGAGAGAGAGGGTGAGGGCATGAGAGTTGAGGTATGCAGCACTAGATACAGCATCAGTGACAGGAGCATGTTTGGGCATCAGCTAAAGCTATTTTAGGAAGGAACTGTCAATGTATCTCAAAAGGCACGCCAACAGCAATGATCAGAGAAGACCTACATTACGCTTTAGACAGCCTGGGATGTAAGAGACGATTGGCTTTGTGCTTTTCAGAGGGGAGTGTGAGCCGTAGTGGGAACGACAGTGATGGCCAGTTGAGCTCAGTGGAGACATATATGTGGTATTGTTCAGGACAAAACAAAGATTCCCTATCAATTACACTCAACTCCTGTAGCGCTGATTTCTACGTGAATAAAGTTTGTACTTCATTCTTTCACATCAGGTGTTGCAGCCAGTTTCACAGAGTCCGGTCTGCAATTTTGCCTAATCAAGCTGCATTCTGTGTTTTGGTCAGAGGCGTGGGTTTGGGGGTGGGGTGGTTTATTAGATTAGCTATGGCAGGCTCAATAACATAAACAGTAAGAGAGAAACCTGACTGCTCTTGCCATTTAATCAACATTGGCTCTGCTTTTGGAAGATGGCTCTGCTATCTTTTATAGTTCCAAAAGATTTACAGTCTCATAATTTCTCTCCCAGCGAAGGGTCTGTGCTTTCAACTTTGCACAACCGTAGCTTGCAGTGAACGGCAACATTCACTGGTGGAAACCTAATAACCAGTTGTTTTAAACAGATTTGGTTGTTATTTCAACCAATTTCAAGCTGACACCATAAGGCTTCCACATATTCATGTAGCGCAGAACTAGGTCTCTAAATTTCAGTCCAACAGGCGCTGGCAATCCAGAAATGTAGCAAGCAAGCTAAATAATGTACCTTTAATTGCTAAGCTTGTTTTCTTTTTATACTGTTTTATATGTTTGCTTGCAGAGAGTTTTACAATACGGTAAAGCTGAGAAATGAAAACATGCTAGTAAAGCACTAGTGATGTTTTACCACAGTAAACACCATAAATGGTAATGCTGTATTTTAGGCTACTGTAATGTATTATACTCTTTATGTTTGGCACTCTGGTGTTGCCATGGTGAATGCTCGCTTGTATTTAGGATTTTGATATATATGCCAGAGGCTAGAGTGTGTAGCCTACTGTCATGATGGAATAAAGTCTGACAGGTTTTTTAAGCTGTGTCCCTGGTAAGTAAATGTGCCCGTACACAACAGCTGCAGTGCTCTTGTTCATTAAAGAAATGT
The DNA here is from genome assembly GCA_024633595.2 of Lepomis macrochirus. Taxonomy (NCBI): domain Eukaryota; kingdom Metazoa; phylum Chordata; class Actinopteri; order Centrarchiformes; family Centrarchidae; genus Lepomis; species Lepomis macrochirus. The sequence goes on from JALXJV020000018.1 coordinate 8,916,454, forward strand.
AGAGCTACATCTTCTATCTCTCAGAATTCATTTTCCCAGCATTTTACACCAAACACTTTCTTTTGCAGGGTGAGAGGGGACAGGTGTACCTCTACCCACTGGTAACACAATTTGACAATTAAAATAACAATTACAGATAACAATTTAGTCTCAGCTTTGAACTTGTGTTCTCGTTACAACCCAAACACAGCTTTTTACAGAATAATACTGAAAAAATTAAACATATATTGTAGCTAAAAGCACCACTATAATATAAGTGTGTTGAAAGAAATTGGTAGGGGTGTGTACAGAAGTGGGCTTTTCCAACAGTTTGGCTGTGATTGGCTGGCTGTGTTTAGACTTGGTTTGGGATTGGCTAGGCTCAGGGTGTGTGTCTGCTGACACGCCCCTTAGCCCAATCCATCTTTAAGATGCAGTTACTTCTGTCTCAAATTAAACTTTTCCACAGTATGCTCTTGTGCACATCCGCAGCCTGATCACTGGCCAGGACTCTTGCTTGGCCGTAGCTCATTCACCGGCTACCCTGACATGCATCCACCCAATGAAAAGTGTCAGTGTAGCCCGTGAGCGAGCCACGAATGAGGTTGAGTCCTGGCCAACACAGCAGTTGCAGGCATTTTGCAGAGGAGTATAATTTTGCAATACTTCACTGAAGGTTTATGTGTTTGAGATGCACTGAGCATACGTGTAGACACATGAAACTGCATTTGTACTGCAAAGTGAGACATGATTGAATATTGTTTTCCTGTTGTTAAACTGGGTCCCAACTCAAAACCCAAACTTCACCACAGCAGAATTGTCTGAAGATATGGAGTACCATTTTCATTAATGTTCAATGATGCAGCTAAGTGCTAATAATTGTTAAAAGAAATTAAATTTTTTTTGGTTAAGATGTCCCTTTAACCTCATGACATACTTTTGGTGTGTGTGTGTGTGTGTGTGTGTACATGTGCGTTGGGTGAATCAGCCCATGAGTGGGTATCTCGTCTCTTGAGCTTATTCCTGCCTGGAAAATGTGTTTTAGACTGAAGCCTGATTGCAACAGCACTGTCATAAATAAATGACTTGATAATTTTAGCATGTCAGGGAGGTAAAAATAGAACATCACGTTGTTAGCTCAGATGCCGGATGAACCCTTTGTTAAGACATCGGAGTGACTTCCTATTAGGATTTAACGCTTTATAGACACTGGCAGTTTGCAAGGAAATTAGAATGATTCTGGATTTGAAGAACTTAAAAGAAAAGTCTCCCTATAATCATGTTGTTTCAAAGATTTTGTCCTCATATTCACCAAATAAAGATGATGAACTCCAGAAGGTTTCCAGTGGTGCTCCTAAAGCTCATATTGGAGCACATACAAATGTGTGACACTTGAACAGTTAAGATCTTATTCCGCTCTCTTTTGTGTAGCAGGGGAAATTGGTACTTCCTGTCAGTTTACTTCTCCACTCAGGTTTACCATATGACAAGCAGATGTTTTAATAGTAGTAGATGATACAAATTGTAGCTACATCATTTCAAAAGCAGTGTAGCATTTTAAATACTGAAAACACAGGTGGAGTGGATCATTGCAATAATTTGCCAAAAAGTCAGCCGTGTCTTTTAGGAAATATCTAAAGGTAAAACACCTGAGAGTCTTTGCAACTACCAGATTAATATACAATAGACATAAATCACATTTTGTTAGAGGCCGGTTGTTCGAGCTGAGAAGCTGACCCTGATTCTGAAAGACCTTTGGTAAGAAAAGGGATCACTTCACAGCTTTTTTCCTCCCTGTTGGAGAGAAATGAAGGGAGGAAATGTGAGGGGGAAAAGAGAAAGATTACAACCTCATCTTTGGACTAAAGTCTAAGTTCTTTTTTTCTTGTCCTGTGACTGTTCATTTATAAAAGCCATAACGGGTACCAATAACTTAAATAGAGTTTCTCACAGGCCTGAAACCAGGAGCAACTTTCAGATGTCCATGGCGGTAACTTGCAACAAGTTGAGAGATGACCACCACCCACTGTCACTGCAGTCAACACTAACTGTCAGGCTTTTGCCACGATTTCTGAACACAGAACAGCATCTATCTGTCATGAAGCCTAATACCGGGTGCAACTACAAAGTTTGGAAAGAAGGTTGCATTAAGACAAGGTTGCTGTCCCTGATTCCCATCACATGCTCTGTCTATCTTTCTCTCTCTGAGTTGCACCTTAAGACTCCACATGCGGGCGATTTCCCTGTAATGATGTGATGATGTTGCTGGAAGTTTCAGTACCCACTGATCATCAGTGCGTGTCTAATCACCAGGTGGAACCTGCTGTTTTAACTATATGTCCCTCTATCGCTCTCTCTCTCTCTCTCTCTCATACACACACACGCACGCACACATACACATATGCACACACGCGTTCCCTGCCACGCTTCTCATTTCATTATGGGTGACCGGGTTATGGAGGATGGAAGTGTCAATCGACTCGCGCGCATGCACGTATGTACACACGCTGACACAATGTATAGACTACACACGCGCACGCGCAGCCAGAGAGCGGTGACTGTCTCCTTACATCACCATGGCAGCTTCAGTGGCCCTTATAGTGCGGTGTGAGTGTATGGCAGGTATAACAGGAAAGCCTTAAACTTACCGCAGTCCTCGCACAACACTCTCTCCACATCCTTCTTCAGCTCCGGCTCGCTGGCGTCCACAGGGGCGTACGATGCCTTGAATACCAAGGGCTCGGCGGTCGGGTCCATGAAAAAGATATATCTGTGGTCCTTCTCCACCGTGGTGCACGGGGCCTCGGAACCGAAGTCCCCGACGGTCACGAGCTGCTCCCTCTCGAGGCCGCCGCTGTTGACGGGCCACACGTCCAGCACTTTGACATTCACACTGTAGGGCTCCCGGGAGGAGACGTTCTCCGGAAAGGAGCGCACCTCGCCCTCGATGACCACGGCTGATCGGTACGCCTGATCCTGGAGGGAGTTGAGACTCGGGGCGTAACAGGCGAAGGAGACCCCGATGACCAGCATGGAGAAATGCACTGGATCAAGCCTCATGCCGTCAGCCTGTGCTGTGCTGCAGTGCTGCTGGGCGGCGGAGCGAGCTGGAAGAGAGAGACGGCGGCGAACGGGCTCCGGCAGAGCAGGCAGGGCAGAGCGGCAGACCTTGTGGAAGTGTCCATGCCATCTGTGTCTGCCGCTGCTTTCCCCATACGGCTGCTGGCCTCGGATGGGGGGACACACCAGCCTAGGAACCGGAAACGGCCCGCTTCTGCATGCTTAAAAATGTGATTGCTGCATTCTCCTTCACCAACCACCCTCCCCCTCTTATCGCCTCTATTCCTGAAAGGCAAAACAAGACTCGTAAATTAGCCTCCTCTCGAATCCAGGGCTGAAACCCCTCTCTCTCTCTCTCTCTCTCTCTCTCTCTCTCCAGCTAATAGGCTAGCATCGCATGGGTGGGCGCATTGCCTCTCTGGAAGGAAAAAAGCAGCTTGCGCGTACAGGGGAATCACAAGAAACGATACGCACTCCACGCACACGCACACGCAAGGTCGGCTCCTTTATCCACTTATTTCGATCGTCAAAAGAGTCCCACTCCTGCAAATCCGTTTGTGGCTAAGCAACGTAAAAAAGAGACACACAAAAACGGGGAGGAACAGACGGACAGGATGAGATAGCAAGGGTTATCCGGTGAGGCGATGCAACAGTAGCGCGCACCCTCCAGCCGCGTCCCCTGCGCCCCTCATCAAACGCGAGCGGCTTACGTGAGCAAACATCACCTGCCCGGTCACTGGCGTCGGCTCGCCACGTCCTGCGCAAACACCCTAACGACCTGGGCACCCACCGGCACAGCGCCACAGACCAAACCAGCATGTGACCATGCCGGTCGACTGTGTTAAACCTAAATCACGCACGCAGTGCACAGACACACAGCACAGAGTGCGTCTGTAGCCAAGCCCTGCACGGCGCCCACTGTGGATCTCCAGTGCAAGAGGTGCAAGAGAGGCTATAGGCGACTACTACACACACTGCGGATACTTGTTGTGATGACTAACGCTGCGAAATTCTCTCAATGGATTCCTCAGCATGGCGAGGCGAGCTAGGAGTTTTCGGGTCTTGCCCTCAGACATCTATATGCTCACTGCACGCTGCAGGAGAGCACACAGTGTGTCAGCACACTGACATTTTCCCCACTATTATTCGAGTCACTGCAGTTCACAATTGTCTTGGGATACTGTACAGTTTGAGGACTCTATGGCAACACGTGGGAGCATCAGTTACCTCAACCTGCGGGTGCTGGAAAGACATCCTACCCAAATATTTTGCCAATCCTGCTCAGCTACAGCTAATAAAAACACTTTTTTTTCATTGAATGCATCTCCACCAATGAAATAGGAGCTTTGCACACTATACTCGCGCTTTTTCTGGTCACCACAAGAATACCCTCCTCCCTCCACAGCAAACCAGTCCCTGCCTCCATCTCTGTATCAGTCAATCAAGCCATTCATAAGATTTGCCCCGTCAGGAGCTCTGCGCCCTTCGCTAGAGGTCAGAAAGCCTTTTGGTGTCCATGCTGAGAAAGGGATAAGATATTAGCTAATTTATGGGACATGTGGACATTTTTTTTTACAATAGATGACTGAGATGATAAAGAATATGTATGAGAGGCCATTTCATCACAGTATGCACCTACATCATGGCTTCATCGACCCGTTTGACCATCAGCAGGGTCATGTCAGGGACCATCTCTGTCCATGGGGCTGAAAGGCTTGACAGGTTTAGTGCTCTGTCTCAACAGCCCAATCACATTGCACTTTATACAAACTCAAGGCCACAGCCAGTTTCTGCAATGAAGGTCGGTCTCCTCACTAAATGTGTCATTCTTTACTGTAATACATTAACCTAAAACAGTCAATCTCTATGACCGGAAATACAAACAGATTCAGTGCTGTCCATGGTGCTAAATGCAACAAAACCTGTTGGTTTTATCTTTTCTTAGTCACATGTTGATGGTTCCACATCACTGGGACTCCAGTTTGAGGATCTCCACAGCATTTCAAGAGGGAAATACAGCCCTTCAGAGTCTGTGATCAGTCCAGTGACCTACCCCTATACCACTCCGCCCACTGCCCACCCATTTACCGATTTGTCTTTCTGTCATTCATTCAGCCACTCAGAGCCCCCATTCTGAGACCCTGTACACAATTTAGGAATTTCCAAATTAGCCTTGAAAGCAAATCATTTCTTGACAAGCAAAGGGGAGTAAAAAACTATTCCTGTTGACTGACCCCAGGTGGCCTCCACAAATCTCCTGATTCTTGTAATGAACCTGTGGGAATTATCAGAGGACTGTTTTTGATAATGCACCGGCATTTCAGCTGGGTCACTTAAATTGGCCTCTCATGATACACTTGCAGTTCAAACAGCTCCACTGTCAGGATAATATTCTCTAACTGTGATGCTAAAATATACTAGTTGTTCTTACACACTTTTATTATAATTGGGCCTGTAGGGAATTTTTGTCACATGTCAACTAACACAGTAAGGAGAGTTTACTAAAGGACATGTTTTCATTTTAGGCATTTCCTTAAACAAATACTACATAACAAGTATTAAGTCTACAAATGAAAGCATATGGTGTTGTGCTCCTATTCCAGATGCTGTCTCTTAATATTAATAATATCCCATAGGCGTCGAATATCATCTAGTTGTTATCGTATTCACATTAATCAAGTCTCACATCAACATCATTCTTCTCCTTGAGGTCTGTTTTGCCCTCCACGGGAAGTTGAGGACCTCATAACATCACCTGGCCTGGGACATTTGTTGTTGCCTTTGTTGCACCGAATAAGATCTTTTTTTTTCTTTTTTTCTTTTTTTTTTTTTACAGGGATTTAGTCAAACTTGAGACTGAAAAGAGAATATAGAGGGACATTATAGGGATTATTGCATAATTACATGGCTGTATTTAGCTGGTTTTCTACCTTCTATGTACATTTACTGTATGTGAGTTAATTCTTTTTTTTCCTTATTTCTAAGTTGATGGTCCAAACTAAGAGTTTTTAATTAAACTATTGGCTTTTTGCTACAGTCCACTGATGAACTAATTTAAGGACACTGAGAAGCAAGTCCAATCATAGGGTAATGATTCATGATGCTTCACAGTGTATCAGCCCCCTCCCTCTGACTCCCACACATCGCTATCATCTACTGCTCATTGAGAAATTTCTCTTTCATCCTGCTCCCTCTCTCGGTCTCCTTCCACAGGAACCGGGTTCGCTGTCCGTGGTGCTGAAAGCCCCAAAACAACTGTCCGTGGTGCTGAAACACTCAAACCAATAACCTTCAGGTATGACTTGTCCCTGTTGTGTGTCCTGTTTAGACACTATCTATCTATCTATCTATCTATCTATCTATCTATCTATCTATCTATCTATCTATCTATCTATCTATCTATCTATCTAACTATCTATCTATCTATCTATCTATCTATCTATCTATCTATCTATCTATGTTGATGTTTGTAGGCCTACTGCAGTGTTTTAGGCTCACATGGGTGGGGGTTAACTTTCAGTTGCAATTCACGGCTAGACTAAAGGCTAAAGTGAAAAATTCTGCAAAACGTTGCAAAATCAGCGCAACTGTCTTGAACGCAGCCCGCCTGGAGTACTACAGTAACACTATCTACAGTTGCTTTCATTTTTTTCATTCTCTTCTCCTCTCTCGTCTCGCGATAGAGCGGCGGAGTGGTTTGACGGGCAGTCGAGGTTGCAGCAGGCAGAGGGAGACGGTGGAAGGTAAAGCAGGGAGGCAGCATCATGGCGGACAGAGACAGTGGCAGTGACCACGGAGGGCCCACCGCAGGCCCCGGCACGCTGCCCCCGGGTGCGATGGGTGCCATGTCCCGGCTGCAGCACGACACCGAGGAGCTCGCCTCCAAGCGCGTCGACATCCAGAACAAGCGCTTCTACCTTGACGTGAAGCAGAATGTTAAAGGCCGCTTCCTAAAGATAGCCGAGGTCGGGGCTGGGGGGAACAAGAGCCGCCTCACTCTCTCCATGTCGGTGGCCGTGGAGTTCCGCGATTATCTCGGGGACTTTATTGAACATTACGCCCAGCTGGGCCCGACCAACCCGGACATAGTGCAGGATGAGCCCCGGCGGGCGCTCAAGAGCGAATTCCTGGTGCGGGAGAATCGGAAATATTACATGGATCTGAAAGAGAACCAGAGGGGGCGGTTCCTGAGGATCCGGCAGACCGTTAATCGGGGGCCCGGATTGGGAAGCGCGCAAGGCCAGACCATCGCTCTGCCGGCGCAGGGTCTCATTGAGTTCCGCGACGCTTTAGCCAAACTCATCGACGACTACGGCGTGGACGAGGAGCCGGCGGAGCTCCCCGAGGGCACCTCACTCACAGTCGACAACAAGCGCTTCTTCTTTGACGTGGGCTCCAATAAGTACGGGGTCTTCATGCGGGTCAGCGAGGTGAAGCCCACGTACAGGAACTCCATTACGGTTCCTTGCAAAGTGTGGTCCAAATTCGGCAACACCTTTTGTAAATACGCGGAGGAAATGAGAAAGATCCAGGAGAGGAGTAGAGAGAAACGGGCCTCCGAACTGCTACCTGAGGGCCCGCACGGCGGAGATGAGGGCGACGATGACTGACGCGGATTTTAAGAGAGCAGAAATGAAACAACAAAGACAAAACTGAACTCTGAGAGAAAACGAGACTTTTAACTGTAAAATTGAAAGAGAATTTCCAAGGGAATCACCCCACACACAACCTCCACAGACATGGCAGCACCTCTGCTGTCTCCTCGCTCATTTTACTGGATGTCACCCCACTTACCACCCATGTGACAGTAAGCCGCTGCTATCAAGGATTGAACTGTAAGATATGAACTGTTTCCTACTTGATTTAAATGACAATGACCAGAGTGTTTATATCTCTATCAAATGACAGATTTTGCACACATCAAAGCTATTTCGAGAAAAAATGTTTAAATGTTTTCAAACTGGTCATACACTAAGATTTAATCAAAAATACAACCAGAGGTCTATTATATAAAATGACAGTCTTCATGTAGAACGAGCATTTGACATCAGCACAAAGAGAATATATTATGGACTTTATGAAACCAAAATCTGATACCAGATGTATAGTTTATTATAAAGGTACGCAGAACAAATATGAAAGCGCTCTAACAAGTGTATGAATTGCAGAACGCTGCACTACAGGCCTGTAAACACCTGTCAGCATGCGTTTTGAAAAGAAGTTTGGCAAAGTAGGCTATAGTCTTCAATTTGACCTAAAACGTAGTAGACTAATGAAAGCATTTCTATCATGCCATTATGGGAAGGTTGAGACTCAAAAATAAATAGCCTATTTTGTGCTGCCTCAAACAAATGGGATAAATCTCTAAGCTACTATAATGAATATCAACCCTCTTGCACCATGTCCATATAAACTTAAATGAAAAAAGTGCTAACTTAGATGTACTAATTATGATTTTGTGAATCAGCTGTAAAAAAAATCCTTATTAAGATACCCACGTTTTCTGTGGGTTAAGTTTTTTCTTTGTTACTTTGTTGATTTTTTTCCTCTGGGAGGGTGGGGGATGCAAAAGGATAAGGTCCACTTGTGGGAGCGCAAGGCGCAAAAACAAAACAAAAAAGACGCGTCAGCGCAGCGTGCGGTGAGGCAGCGCATCCTCTCTGACGTCATTACGACCCGTGCCTTATACACTCCACTCGTTTACGTGTTCTCACGTGGATGGTCTGTGACCTCGACCGCTGTACGTTTTCATTTACGAGTGCAGTTATGTAGGCCGAAATATATACTCACCCGGGCTGCAGGTTTCACACCCCTGCGGTGCATGGAGCATGGGTAGCAACAGCAAAAATACGCTGAAAGGCTGCTGGGAGCTTGGAGGCCAACAATGGTAGTGGGCAGAAACAGAGCGGGCCCTTCAGAAAGAGGAGTTGCACTTTGGAAACGGGAGGGGGTTCAGTGTGTTATGGCACCCTGGAGCCCAGAATTCTTAGCTTCGCCCCTGGCCTGGTGGCCTCTCTCAGAGTAGAGATGCGTCTCTGTGGACAAGGAGTACGACCCAGGATGTACCGCCTGTGGCAGCACTGGGTGTCACCATGGAGATTCATCTGGAGATGTTGCGCGTGGCTTTGCACACCATATGCACCATGATGTTTAAAAAAAAACAAAAAACAGCAACAAACAAAAAACTAAATCTGGAGCGGCTGGATGAGGCTATTCGTCAGAGCTGAGATGGATGCTGTTAAAGAGCCAGGCAGCCAGCCAGCCATGCAGGCCAGCCGGCCGGTCCCACGCCGTCAGTGCAGTCCAGTGGATGTAGAGGCCTATCAGTGCAGGGCCGAGGCAGTATCTATCTCTTTATGGTGCTACAGCCCCTTGATCGTTCCTTGGGGGCCTCGCCGCTCAGAATATGTCACTTTTATTTTTATTCTGATGCTTTTTTTCCCTTCAAAGTTCTTTTCTCCACATTATGTTGTCCAAAACGTGTCAGGTTTCTCCCTCCCAGGCAGAGAGGAAGACACTGACTAGTGTAGGACGTTTCATATTAGTGTGCAATATTGGGTACGTGCCAATTGCGGCATTGTATCACATGTATAGACTATTAAAAGACGAAAAAATGTATAGGCTATGTCATCAGTAGATGTTCGAAAGCATGACGATGAGGATGATGCATCTGCATTTTATTTCCGAAATGTGAAGACTTTCTTCTCAAGCACTTGCTCAAAGTGAAAAAAAAAAGTCAGACTAGTAGTGGGGTATTTTTCCTGTCACGTTCTGTAAACCAGTAGGCTGCCTTGTCTGTCATCAGTGCGCGTAGACTAGTTCGGGTGTTTTACGTCCCCCTACGGAGTCACCCCAGAGAAAAACCCTTCCCCTCCTAGTTCCTCCTTTAACACACACACACACACACACAACGCAGACAGTCAGCACCCTCTAACTGTCTCCATGTCAGGCACTCTGCAGTGGCCTACACTGAAGTTGAATATCTTGGGGCTTGGGTCCAGGGGTGGTTGACACACACACACACACACAGTGTCTCCCTATCGAGGCCTCTTGTTGCTATCTGAGTGTTTGGGAGGCCACTAAAGTATTCTGAATGGCGTCTAGAACTGCACAAGGCCTCCCGTCATTATAATCCAGTAAACTGTGTGTGTTTTGTGTTGTTTGGAGCTTCTCTCACCCGGGATTGCCGATTGCAAGACAGGTGAAATACAATTTGACTTTGGTGTGTCTGGGGTTTCACTTGAGTTAGGCGATAGGGATCAACTCCAACAGACCCAAAGGACGGAGGAGTTTGTTGTTTTTACAATGAGGATCACTATGCTTCTTTCTAATATGGGCAGACTCGGATCTCAGGTCTGCTCCTCTCCCCCACTCAGGATTCAGAGCATTAAAAAGGCCCTGGCTCATTGTCCGTGCAGCAAAACATGCCCAAATACGCTCTATCAGACACAGTGCATTCCCTCTTTTTGACCCAGTCGACCTCTAGGCTGTCACTGAAGTGCTAGTTAACAATCAATATGCTCCAAGTGGTTAGTTCACCTATCAGCTAAATTTAAAGCAGTTTGGCCTGCAACAGCCTGGTCTCAGGCCCTGTCAGAGTGGTGGCACGAAGGGGAAACACAGGCTGCATGGATTGCAGCTTTAGAGGCCTCAGCTGGATAAAAGCTGCTAATGTAGTTACAGCCTGGGCCAGACGTGGGATAGGTGAGGCTAGACTGAAGCAGAATTCCCCCAAAGCACACCTGGACTGAAACCGTATCAGAAGTCCCTTGTTTTTAAACTGTAGAACTGTGTTTGATTGGGCGTGCCTGTGGCAATAGAGCCAAGAAAAATGTTCCAGAAAATCCCATCTGTTCTATGCAGGACATTTTTGGCCCAGGTTTGTTTGTTGTTTGAGTGTCGGTGAAAGGCCTGATGAAGCCTGGCACTGCACTGTAGGAGCTTACCAGCAGCAGCCTACCATGACCTACTGACCCGGCTGTCAGTCAGATCGAGTTAGGACTTTTCTTACTGCTTTGGCGAAGAGCAGGAAATTTCTTTGCCCTCTTGCGGAGATGACTATATTTCCTCACACTGCACGGTGAATTATAAAAAGCCCATTTCCATTAAACACACATAACAAACCACCTATGACTATGTGCCCAGCAAAGCACATCTGAGGTCAGTCTGAGTTCATCTTGAGTTCAACATGAGTCTGGACTCTCTATTTTGATATAGCACTTGTTCCCTAAAGTGTTCTAGCCTCCAGGAGGCTCATGCTACATGAAGACTGGAAATACAACACTTCCTTTCTGTCTTTCTCTGATGGCCAAATATAAGGAGAGGCCGAACCTGCTCATAGAGTTCACTTTGTGAATGCCTCACTCTTTAAAACGCACACATTTTCTTAAAGATTAAAGGGAGTGTTGTCTTGTTTTGTTGTGTTTTGAGAGCAGAACGATCCCATTGTGAAACATGACTCGTCCATTTATGGGTCGTAGCTGTTTCTGAGGTACAGAGGAGGGGGGGGGCACCTGTGATTTTGCTGAAAACAGCGTGATCGAGTCTGATTTCTCAGTTTATGAGAGCTCACCCAATGTCACAGCAAAACCCTGAGTGACCTTGCAGCCATGTTGTGCCCACATTCCACGGTCATCCATTTCTGGGACTCAAATGCAAAATGGTAGGCAGATGTTTTTCGTCTTGTGTTCTGTATAAAGCGTCAGTGGTCAAGCTGTGTGCTGTCCCCAGCGGCTCAGGCTAAGTTCAGTGTATATGGATGGCGGTGCACCGAAGCTGTTTGCATTGGCGAGAATTACGTTTTAATTTATTACACAGCGGTAGCCATCGTAGCAATGCCTAATCATGAAGTTATCCTGCCTTTTGTCTGTTACTACTGCAGTGTTCATTTTGTCTAATTTTATTTAAAGTAGATTATTTTTTTTGCTGCTTAAACAACAGATGACCAGATCATTCCTTAACATCAACTGATAGAAATATAACAAAAATGACATTGTATACGCAACTCAAAAGTAGCTACTTGTTGCATGTACTCAAATGCAGATTGCTATGATGGCTCCAGCTGTAGATGCTTCGTCTGCTTGTTCCTTCTGTCTTGAACGGGGAGATTATCTGCGTTTCAGACTGCATTCAAACAGCCACATGTACATGACTTGTAACAGCGTACTTCCACAATTGAAATGTGGGTGGTGGCTACCCGCCTCTACTAAACGGTACAAGTACTGACTTAAAACAGACTGAACTTCCATAAAATATTCCAGACAACCAAATCTGCTCTGTTTCTGGTTTCAGTGTTGTAGTCTTTCATTGGCCATTCAGAGTTCCTGGTTAATCACACAGCCAATCGCAGCCTCTGGTCAAAGCCAAGCACTATATGACTCATCACAAACCACTGACAGAGGAGCCCATTCAGCACGTCTTCTGTTTGCACATGCACCGAGTAGTAGGGTCCATCATGTTTGCAGACTGTATAGGCTCCTGTTGTGTATAGTTATAAAGACGTTCTTTCAAGATGTTGGGAAATGGATCCTGGATTTCAAGGGGTGGGGTCAATGCACAATGAACATATCCCATGTCACCGTTTGGTCTAAATCCCTTTACCATCCCCATATGAGATAATATGTTGTATCTTTCAAAACTATTTTATCTGTGGTGTGTGTGTGTATATATATATATATGGTTTGTTATATATGATGCTCCTCCTTTCAGAAAAATATAACATGTAAACAGGAAAAACATATTGCTGTTTTTTTCCTTTGTATTTTATACTTACAGAAGCATTGAATAAAAATGGATAAATACTTGCACTTTAGATATATTAAGAAAAATAAAAATCTGCATATTATTTTTGATAGGGATCTCACATTCAAAGAGTATAAATTACAGGCTTTGTGACTATTGCTGGACAGAGATGTATTGAGTTCTACTTATTGAAGTATATTTTGTCTGTGTGTCAGAAGGTTTACTAAAGTAAATTGCATGATAAAGTAGTGCTACACCGATATTGTTCTCTTTTTTTTTTAGTTGGTAAAAATGTCTGAAAACTGTGATAACAACCCTCTTGTATCATGTTTAACCTTTCCTCACCCCTTCTAGAATATTTCTTACTGAAATATGGCCTTTCCTGACTACATGACGATGGTGCTTACTTTGGCTTTGACATCAAGCTCATCCTATACATCTCAACATCATCATAACTCGCGTCCTTACACTTCATTACTTTCTGTTATGTACTCTCACTACCTTATTAAATTTCCGTTGATGGCAAAAAAAGGTGTGCTGTTTTGTACATTGCTGTTTGTTTTAATGTTGGGGGAGCCTTGTTGTCTGAAAAATGACTAATCGCGCAATAAAAAGTCATTCCACACGTCCCTGTCTCTGCACAACTGTCTTAACACTGCAGTCAACCATGTTTAGCAGGGATGGACTTGCTAAGTAAAATAAGACACATAATAAAAAAGAAACTATCTAAATTAAAATATCCTGTTGACTTATTATATTGAAAATCTTAAATGTTGAATGTAGCCTTTGCTATCTTTATGTAAATTAGCATTGTTTTGATACTTCAAAAACAAAACTTACTTCTTCAAATGGTGTAGGTACTGTATTGGTTGATGTGGAAAAAGATTGTGTATAAATGGGATGGTATTTATTTGGAGTTTTTTCATTTTATGTTTAAAGGATTTATCTGTCAGATGTCCTTGGAAAGCTTCTTTGTTAATGAATAAAAAATGCACAAATAGGAGGGCAAGAACAATGGATGGATACAAAGATCAGATTTTAAACAGTGCACCAGACATGTGCTTCAGACTTCCATGTGGAAATCAAAGATAAGAGTGCTGGATTGCTGGAGTACCATGCTGTTGACAAAACAGTATTAACTGTTATCGGCCAGGTGAGGATTTTTCAGGTGGCAGTATAGGCAACAGGTCTGCGCACCAAAAGCAATAAAACTGATGGCAGCTCACATTAAATTCACATTATAACCAGCAGATTTGGTGGCAGCGAACGGAAGAACAGTGGGAGCTGTGGGAACAAACTGGTAATGTTTTATGATGATTTGTGTGGTATTTCAACCATAAAGTGATTTAGTTCATATTATTAACTAGACACTGCTCAATAATGGGCATGTTTTGTAGGAATTTGTGATGTGCTGTAAACATTTCAAGGAGTTTCAAGGAGTGACTCTGACCCTTCCATTATTACATTGACTATAGAGTGGTCATATAGCATACAGGGGCTTGGTATAGCCATTTCTTAACGTTTTCAGAAGGTATCCATTTCATTTGAAAAATAAAGTGCCTGCTTTTTCAGTTGTGAGGCCTCTTTGCACTCGTCTGTGCTATATCAAAATAATGAAATTACAGTGTAAGGGGAAGTGAAAGTTAAATTCAATTTAAGTACATTTTGGGTTCACGTATTCTCTAGTGTTTGGGCTCTGTTATAAACTAGCTGGGGTTATTTAAAAAAGCTTTAAGAGCAGAAACATACTGTGTTCACCTTCGCCTTTAAACACAGTAAAACTAGCAAGCTGGCAAATTAGCTTACACTTTATATTGGTATATTACACTTTATACACATGCTTTTGACAAAAACCGTTAATAAGACACACTTTAATAAAACAAGCTAGGCAGTCACATCACATTGAGTATCATATTGAAATTTAAATACAAAAGCTAAAGCAATAAAACAAACAATTACATTTTATTTTATTATTTTTTTACCTTTTGTAATGTCAAAGAGGATTAGCATTAACCACATGATGCAGCTGTTTTTGTGACTTCCAAAGATTGCAGCTAAATAATGGCTCTTGCAACTGCTTTTAATTTTTACTAGTTATACACTGCAACCCTTAAAGGGAACAGAGCCATTGTTGATGTCATTGGTAACACCTGTGCAAAGTTTACTCAAAATAAATATGGCAAGCTCCCCACTCCTTAGAAGACTAAATACTTTTCCTTTGTCAAAGTTAGAGTAACAGAATAAAGTATAAATCTTACTTTTGTGTTCTTCCAGCAGTGTCGTCACCACAGAAAAGTTTTTCAGACTTTCAGCATGTTCTTTGTGCACTTTCCATCTTCTAACATGAAATTCAATGGCCACTTGACGTTGCAACTTCGTGTTTCTGTGCAGACTTTGGAAGATGTTTAAGTTATTGGTACTTGTTGTTGCTAATGTAATGCTAGCTACTTGATAGTCTTTGGGTGACAAGCCAGGGAGTTTGTTTTGGTTGTGTTTTTTTTTTTAGGATCATGAAGTTTGCTTGATTCAAAACTGGTAACCAGTGACGTGTACGTAATGCGTCGCAGCCTGTACCCGACCCCGCCCTCGTAGCAGGCGAACTTTCACGCGTCCGCAGGTAAAAACCATAGCCACGTTTCCACCAGAAGTACCCGGGTATAAAACATGTAAAGAATAAATCCATCAGGCGCTAAAAAAGAAGATAGTTAATGAAGGAAATAAACAACAGGTTTATTAAGTAATGTAATCCTTATGAACGTATAGCGACAAAACACTCCAGTTGTTTATTAAGACCTCTTTAAAATGTTAACACTTGTGGGTGCATGTGGCCACGTTCATAATTCCATTTAGTTAGGTTATGAAATAAAACAAATAGGCCTACATACTAAACATAAAGCTGTGTATATTTACCCCTAATTAACATTAATTTGCACGAAGCATTATTTTCTGTTTACAATAAATAAATAAATAAACATATTCAGGAATGAAGCAGGGCTATTTAGTGATGGTGGAAGAGGTGATGAAAGCACTGGTAAGTGAAAATGTCCCCAATTCCTTCACTTTTATACAGTAAATATAATAATAGTTTTGCGCGTGGCCTGTACACTGTGTACTTGTACTCCAGCCAATAAAATGTGTTTTAATTTTCAGAAATGTTGTTACTATACACTTCACCTGTCAAATAAAGTAATAAACTAAACTAAATCACAATTCACTGTTGTATTCTTGTACTTAGATACTGTTGCTGATAAGTTAACTATAAGTTGCCAATTGGACATTATTAGCCTATGTGTTTATTTACAACAAATTGACCTTATGTATGATTAAGATCTAATGATTAATGTTTTAAACTAATCTCCCTCAAAATTAATAAACCATCTAATCACAACAAATGTTAATGTTTTTGTTTCAATCCAAGCCCATCATCATACCACACTCAAGCTTTGTCCCTATTGACGGGTTGCACTGATACAGTTGGTAAGCTTCCTGTTTCTTTATCGCTGATGGAAAATTGAATTGAGTGTGTACAAGTAGCTAAATATGTTCAAACTAATTTTACCCCACAGCTGGTAACTTCTGATAAATGCCAGCTGACGTCTGTTTCCGGCAACTCTGCTCCACCTCCACCAAGTGATCCTTGTCCGTCAAATCTGTCTGACCAAGTAACGACTGCTTTGGTTTGCAGGGGTCCGTGATTTTGATATATTGCTTGAACCTTTTAAATCTTTGTGCCCAGTGTTCTCTCTCTCTAGGTTTTCATACTGTGCAGAAATATTATCTTGATGTATATATAATGCTGTAAAAATCACATATAAAATCAAACTAGAATCTTTTATCTGGTTTAGCTGGTTCTATGAATACTATTCTATCCACTGCGAGGCAGGGCCCCCAAAATGATCCTGATTAGGGCCCCCAGATGTACAGGGCTGGACCTGCTCTCACTATTCTACTACAAGAGAAGAGATTTTTAACACACCCACTTTTCCAACAAAAAAATATTGTAGTAATTTAATTTTATTTATTTATTTTCCTAGGCGCTTCCTTTGTAGACACACACGGGTAGCTATATAACAGTCACCCTATTCTTACGATGGTATGGTATTAAAGGTTCAGTGTGTAATATTTAGGAGGATCTATTGACAGAAATGCAATATAATATACATAACTATGATTTCAGTGTATAAAGACCTTACATAATGAACTGATTGTTTGTTGTTGTTTTTATTACCTTAGAATGAACCATTTCTATCTACATACACCACGTGTCCTCTTACGTGGACTTCACCATGTTGCCCCGCCATGTCTCTACAGAAGCCCAAATGGACAAACGGCTCTGCAGTGTGTTTTGTCACTAGGTTGAATACGTACATAGAACAACAACAAGTAACGTTAGTAGTACGTGTTGTAATCAGTTTGTTAGAAGTAAGAAAGGAACAGAAATTTTGACAAATGGTGGCCCACACCTATTATTTAGCACAAGAGCCAACAGAGCGGCTCGGCCACCGTAGCTTCTCTTGTGCGCTTGGCAAAGGAGTGGCGAGTGCTGACTGATGGTGCACTAATGTGGTGTTGGAATAATCAGAATTTGTTCCCTCCTTAAATCTTTATTGCAAAAAAGAGAAATAAAGTGTACATAGGCCTTAAAGAATGATACAGAACTTTGATTTTTGCAAAATCACTAATTGCACATAGATATTTTGCAAACATGTTATAACTGCTATTTTGTTGTCCAGAGTGAACTAGATGTCTGCATGTTGTTTATTTGCTCTGATAATGCTAATCCAACACATCTTTGTAGTATCGTTCATGTTGATTCCACATTCTGACTGAAGAGCACATGAACAGACACTAAAGTGGAAAGTTGCAATTTCCAACCCTTACCACTAGGTGCCACTAAAACTTACACTCTGAACCTTAAAGTTATGTCACAAGGGCTTTTTCATGTCCACAATACAAATGACTGCATATTTCGTGTGATATGTGGACCATGAATGCTCATTGTTGAACCTCCTGTATCATAATTTAGTTTCAGTGCAATTACATTTTTTTAACATAGTGCACGTTTCATATAGAGCAGGTCTATACCATATTCTTAGTAATTATTAGTAATAGAGACCCAACAGTTCCCACCATAAGCAAGAACTTGGCGACAGTGGCAAGGAGGTGACACAGTAGCACAATGTAAAGTCCACACAGAGATGTAAAACAATAGTAATCGTAGTGGTAAATAATACAAATGTAAATAAAAATAATGATAATGTTAATAACAGGACTAATAATAATAATTGTAGAGGCTGTCAAATAGGAACATAAGGACAGCAGTCGGCCTGCAACCATATACCCACTCTACAGCTCTGCAGACAGAAACACCTGTGGAAGGCAACAGAAGGAGAGGAGAGATATGGGAAAGCACAAAACTACAGCAGAGGTAAGAAGTCGATTTAGTAACATGCATTGATGTGAGAAGAATACATACAGATGGAGAGGGAGAGGAAGAAAGAGGAACTCAGTGCATCATGGGAAGTGTCCTGGAGACTAAGCCTGTTAGTCAGGATGGACAGTACACCCAAAAAGTTTTTAACAAATTAGTGATCTCACCAAATATTAATTATGTATGTTTTTTTACAGGGAAGAGATTAATAAAAGAGATTAATAATGTTTTTTTCTAAAGCAGAACGCTAGTAGTGATATTATACAAAACATTACACATTATCTTGTGCCGCCAACTTGTAACTAAAGATCAGTTGTTTCACAGTCAAAACTGCTCACAATTAACCATGTATTCAGTATGGTGACGTGAATTTCCAAATGTAATTTCTTAGCTACTGAGCTTCTCCAACAAGTCTGCTGATGCAGGACCACACTGCAAGACACTTGAGAGAAAGATGTAAGTGGCTGAGAAGGCGGAGCCCTTTAACTTTAGACTTGAGGCATTAAAAGAAAATGGGGAGATGATCCAGCTCTGTGTTACACTGTAACTTACTGGATGCTACTCATTGTTTTGTTCATTTACTCATTGTCAGTGTTCATATGACATGAACTCATACCACTCTCAATGGTGTTGTGCTACATGTAGAGTTTTAAAAGGTGTTATGATGCAGACACCCTTTTTGTGTGAAGTTAATGTAGGTTATTTGTCACATAACGTAAACCATAACACATTAAATATCATACTAGGCCTGTTTATGAATGTATTCTTCTGACTTGGGTTGCAGCCAAGCGCTGAGATACATACTGTAAAGGTGAACTCTACAACAGTTCTAGCATGGGTAGATGCTGTATGCCCTTACAAACTCACAATTTATTGTCTGAGGCTATTAGGTACTTGACTCTTACAGCTTTGGTCAAGTGAACAGCTGTTTTATAGTGGATTTGACTAATATGCTAACTTTAAAGCTCTGCAGACTAAGCACATTAATGAGCATCCTCCAGTGCATTTTACCCATGTTGGGTAACACAAAGTCATACCTGCATAATAGCATAATACCAAAGATGTCTGTGGCACTCAAATAAGCAAACTGCTGTAAACCTTTTTTTTTTTAGCACAGCGTTAACAGTCTTAATAAATCACAACCACAATCATCTGTATAAAAGCTTACTTTATGAAGCACAGACTAAATATTCAGTAAATATGTCCTTTACATAGTATGAGCATCCTGTCAAAAACAGTTCAGATATACAAACAAACAGACAGATCCAATGCTGACATCAAAGTGCCGAAGTTGTCATTTTTTAAATAAAACATAACAATCAACAAATATTTTTTGTCACAACCCTATATTACAGCACAGGCCTACCCTAGAACATCGGGGAACAATGTTTAGCACAACAGCCAAAGTGACTATAAGGGGAAGTCTCCCTGTAAGAAAGCAGTTATTCATCCTATCAATACAGCTTTATAAAATGGTACTTCCTCTCTGAAAACTCAGCTCCACTTCAGCATTTTGGTCTGTACAAGGATCCGGTTCCAGGATTCCAGCCAAGTCCCAGAAGGATCTCAGATCCCATCAGTCACTATTAATATGATATAGGAAGAAGCAGAAGCGCCGTGTCCAGAGCCAAAGATATGATTGTTCATACTGTCGATATCCACAGCTCTGGTGATGTCAACATGCTTCTGTGCCACACTGAGGCAGAGTGAGGGGGCACTAAGCTCACTGATCTACAGTTGTGTCATAAGCAAATTGTTTTGCCCGTTCTGGGCTGACAGAGGCAGTCTTACTTAGAAAACCGAACCAGTCTCTTCTTCTTAGAAAAGAAGTCTATTATTCTCCTCCTCCTCCTCCTCCTTCTTCTCCCCCAGTTAGAGGATGTTTTGATGGCTACTCTGCTGGTAGAGTTGTTTTGCTGCTGTTCCCTTCTCCATTCGAGAGTGCTGACATGTTTCTTGACCTAAGAACATTAAGCTGGAGCAGTCCTGCTGCTACACTCCCCAATCAGCCGGCCTCTGTCTAAGATTCACCATGGCCTGCTTTCCCAAAAACATCTTCATCTGTTAGGAATGATGGCAGTAGGAGTACACCAATACTAGTAAAATGCCCAATACGAGGCCAAACGAGCTACGATAGGTCCACGTAACGTGTTATAAATCAGAACGTGGATTAGTTAGAGGTTATGGTACATCTGTTGTCACAAGGAATGTGGCTGCTCTTTGCGTTGAAGATGATTTTGAGAGATATGGGCCTGGTTGTGGCGGCAGTCTTATTCAGCAGAAGGACATTGGATTGTTCCTCACCAAACATGCTCAATAAAATCTTCATACAAAAACATGACCCTGCTATATTTATTTCTTCCTGTTGCCTACAGCGTCTCAACTGGAACCACTTGAAAAGAACATGCCAATGCACACACATGCATGTGCACACACATACACCAGCTGACCCACTCATACCGTGTGCTTCCCACCCACACCTTCCCGTTCTGCCCTTCATTTTCGATCTTTAGAAGCCTCACACCCAACCATATATTGTTACGTATCAGCTCAGTGCGCTCTGTTGTGATATAAGAAGAGTGGTTTGTATAATAAAACAGAACATGGCGCAGTGCTTTCATCCAGTCACACACCGTTATCCTCTTCAGTTCAGATTTGAGTTGTAAGGAAAGCAAACAGAATAATTGAATACATGTCAGTATTTGGGCTAGCGGCAGCTTAAGTCTCAGAAACAGACTTGTGATCTCTGACAAGTGACTGACTAACACTCTCCAAATCCCTCAACAACTAGTGTCAAGGTGCCCTTGAGTAAGGCACTCAACCTCCAGTTCCTCTGGTGAAGCAGCTTAGTGAACAGCTAAAACCATGGCTGTTCCACTTGGCAGCTCCTTTAAACTAACAAATGATTGTAACTGTGTGAATGTCAAGAAGGAAACTGATGAAATAGAGCAAGCCTGCTCAGTGTAAACCCTTCCTGGGGTGAATAAAGGTTTGGAGAATTAAATAAATAAATAAATAATATACTATACATGGCAATGACTTGATCCTTCTGAGAAGTTCTTTGAGAGCTTTTGTAACTCTGGGACAGATATGTTGTATCTTCACACACCTCACTCCACCCACACTGTAGGTCCATACACACCCCCGTGAGTTGCTGGGTATGTAAACATGAGTGGGAAAAAAGGCCTAAATGCTACAGTAGTACCATCTCCATCGAAATTGCTGCCTCACTGCAGGACAAGGACAAGACAGGGAGGACAGAGGCAAACCAGTCTGTCTCTCTTTGTTCTCTATCTGGATTTAAAATAATACATTATAAATTACTCAAAGTTCTGCTCATAACTAACAACACATTTCAACTAAAGACAACTGCATTCTTCTGAGATTCATTTCAAAATAATACTGATGATGTCATTATAAATAGTGATCACAGTTAGGATCATTTTAATGTGCAATAATAAAAGTTCAAAGAACTGAGGTTTGGCAGGGTTACTTATTGGGTTTCACGTGCGGGGCTCTTCATCATCTTCATCTATTTCTCAAGGATAGAAACTTATCACCAGGGTTGATAAATTCTGGGAAGGGTAGTGAAGGATAGTGACGGTCATTTCTCCTGTTGCTGCCCACTCTCATACTCTAAGTACAAGAGGAGGAACGGAGGAGCCCAAAACACAAAATACTAACAAAAAAAGCCCAGTACAAAGTTGGAGAATTAAGCTAGTTTGGCTTGGAGGGGTGTTGTTTTGTGGGCTCCTTCCTCCCCTCAGCTCCTCTGTCCCGGGGCAGTGCATCCAGCAGCCCTGCCGTTCAGCCCGCCCTGAGGCTGACTGATGGACGGGGAGGACCGCGTCTTGCGGAGGTGGCACTCACGGCTGGCCAGGCCACCCTCCATGATCAGGCCACCCATGAAGCTGGCCTCGATTTTCTCAAGGTCGTCCGTCTCTGCACGGATTTTGGCCTGCAGGAGGCTGATGTACGTCTCATAACGAGTCTTCTGCTCAGAGAGAGGGGAGGGAAAAGGAGACCAAAAGAAGATAAAACAAGAGGCGGATTTCCCGATCAGTTTGGACACTGACACAGTTTGATATAAACTGATGGAGTTGAGAGTTATCATGAGATCATATATTTGCAACATGAACGTCTTCCATGCTACAAATTAACAACGATAATGTACTTAAAAAATAGAATGCATATGGAGAGAAAACAGAAATTATTTTTGGTCTCTTAGTTGCTAACTGGAAAAAAAACATAAACATACACTCCCATAAAAATCAGACATAAAACACCAGACAAATTTACTGAAGCTGTGTAAAGCCTGTACCTCGTACGTGAGGTAGTGCTCTTTGAGCCGGTACTCCTCCCACTCGCGGCTTTTGGGGTCGGCTGAGGGTAGGTTTTTCCGGTGCTCCTCCAGCTCTAGGCTCATCTGCTTCAGCTTGCTCTCATGACTCAGCAGCTGATCCTCCTGCACCAATCACAGCCCGGACATAAACCGGAAGACCCCAAGAACAGCCAATCAGATGCAAGTAGACGCAAATAGAAGATGTAAAAATGCCCAACCCTTTGTAGAGATTTTTCATGTAGAAGGATTGTGCATGCTGCTGGGATAAACTGTATCTTATATACAATGCAAAATATCAGTCATAACTAGATATTCACTGTGGTGTTTGATGTTTCCAGAGAAAAATATAAGCAGTAGAGTGTGATAGTTTATCTTGATTCTTATGTATGTCATCTTCTCTACGTGTGTGTGTGTGTACCTGATTGAGTCTGGTAGATGAGGACGGCAGGATGGGCCGACAGAATTTCTTCATAGAGCCGATGGCAGCGGGGAAGGCCGGAGCGGAGAACAGCGCTGCCACCAGGTTTATTCGGAAGATCCAAGACATCATCTCCTCCTCACTACTGCAAAGAGAGAGAGAGAGAGCGAGCAGAGTGAGTGAGGCCACATTGACACAGGTTCTTCTACATAAAAAAGCCTGACCGGCTGCTGTTGTTCCAGTTCAGAGTGTAATTTAAATTACTTCATGTCTAACTAGTATCAACTATTATTTTGACATCACAGTGTATCTAAATTTGCAATATTTTAGACTTGAATTACATACTTTAAATTTAATTATGTTTTAAGCAAAGACACTGACTCATATCACCGGTGACTGCTTCCAGTGAGTTTGATTCATACTTTGAAACTTGCAAGTTTGATCAAAATGAAACATACACAGAAACACAATAAGATTCATCCTGTTGACACAACATAAATTCCACAGCATGAGAATTTAAATGACAGCGGATTCAGGTATCACAACCTACTCCATGAAGATGTAATTAGCTATTTAGAAACAACTCATCCTTTTTTGACACCATTTTATCCTATTCAGGATGGTTACAATACACTTCACTGTCAGCGTACATCAAAATGTTGGATGATCTTTGGGCGATGCCATAAACTGAAAACGTGAAAAAATTCCAAAACATACATGTTTAAAATGTAAAACTCCATTGTATTTGTCTTATTTCCTGTACGTTTTAACTGACTGAAGCGCAATGAAAACATCTCAAATTCGACTTGGATGACTCACGGGGCCTGCAGCAGAAAGACTCTCCAGTCTGAGGTTTTCAGCTTCAGTACGTTGGCTTTCTTGCTGTAGTCGGTGGCACGAGTGGCTAAAGCGTGGTGGATCCGCACTGCATTCTTCAGGTCCACCTCTGAAATGTCAGCGTCAGGCTTGTACTCATCCTTGGTAAATAACAGAAACAACAGGCAAAAAGAAATAGTAGGTGTTATGTTTTGGAGCCCGTAAATGTTCATACGTTTCAGTCTGTTTAGTGATTTAGTCTCTTAAAGCAGAGGACAGAAGAGATGCTGATACCTGCTGTGTATCTGTAGTATACAAATTCCTAAATTGACAACTTGATCTTGAGGAGCAGTCCTCATTACATGAAACAGTAAACCTATAAATTAGCAGCTCTTTTTACATAAATCCATACTAACATACTTAAGGTAAAACATATATCACACTGCTTGTGACAGAAATAGAAGCTAATTCAATTCATTCAGGTTGAACGTTTAATACCTCACATGTTGTCAGTACAGCCTTTCTACCAGCAGGGGGAGACAAACATGCAGCCATGCCTCATTTCCTTGTCTCTTAATGCTCTCTCTATTTCACTCCTTCTCAAACACACACACATACACACACACACACACACACACACACAGCAGCAGCATCCACCACCGCAATGACAGTGGTGGTGGATGTGTGTTTCTATGGTAACGGAGCAGAGGATGAGATGCAGTACCTTCTGGAGATACAAGATCATTCCCTTCAGAACCGCATAGAACTTCTTCCAACCACGGCGACCCCTCGGGGCTGGAAGAGAGAAAAGAAAAGAATGAAAAACCTTTTTGTCAAATTACAATAACTTATTAGGAATTGGGTAACTTCAGTAAAAATGTGTGTGTGTGTGTGTGTCTGTGTGCGTGTGTGTGTGCGAGCACAATCACTCACTGCGTTTGCCGTCCATGTCAGCGTGGCTCTTGCGGGTCAGCACTCCATGTTTGTAGGTTACGGCATTTAAGAGAATGGGAATGGCGATGAAAGGGTTAGTGCCGTCCGTTACCCTGGCAACACGTTTACTCCCGCCCTCACATTGCTCCTCCACCAGCTCTGACAGACTCTTCCTCAGCTCCTCCTCCTCTCTGCACACACAAAAACCCATTCACATAAACCGGAGTAGCACACAGTCAAGTGTACTTACTTCTAAAAATCTTGCATACCCCAAATACTTTTCCTTTTCATGAATACAAAATGCATACTCACACTGCCCACTCGAGCTTCTCGTTCTTGATTGAGTTGTACAAAACCTGTGCAGACAAAGCAATGTGAAGACATACTTCAATTCTGGGGCGAAGGAAAAACAAAGATCAAGACAGAGAGCTGAGCACTCTCAGGAGGAGACCTTTACCTTTAACAAGTCTTTAGGGAAGTCTTCGCCATTGTTGAGGCCATCTAGATTACTGATAAACTGTTGGCAAGACATCTTTTTCCCAATATTCTGAGGAGAGGAGAAAAGACAACAAACAAAACTATCAGTTCAAATTTCACCTTGACAAAATAAAATAGCAATGATTTTTCTTTTATGTGTTTGGGGCCAAACTGGTCAATCTTAAGCTCAGCTCAGTATCCACAGAAGCGGACAAATATTCTAAAGCAGCTGTTTTTCAACCCTCTTTTATCTCCGCCAACCTGAAAGCAGTTTGGCAACCATCCACTGGGTGTCAGTGTTGTGCTGCAAGTTGTACTAGCAGTTGTGGTGAGCGTGAATCCACCTCTATTAGAGGTTATCAGGTATGTTTTTACCGTAGCTTTCCTATTGTTTTAACCTGTAATTATGATGCATCATGAGGTAGGATGAAACCATGGGCAGGTGTTTGTGTGTTACTGCCCCTTTCTGCTTGAGTCAACCCTGAAACCGAAACAGATGTGCAACCGTTTCAATTTCGATATTAAACTGCACAGGGACAAAAGGGACAAATCAATTGCATTTCTCACCAAAATTATTCACTGACCATTTATCTTTGGTAAACAATATTTAAGCAGCCAAATCATTTTGTGTCACTTAATGACAATGAGATAAAGATTAACATATCACTGTGTGTGCCTAATTTTAATATTATGACTCAAATTCTATTGTTAGTTGACAATAAGAGGCACGGATGGCAATGAGGACAGAATTAGTACTATAATTGTACTTACCACCTGCAGGGGCAGAGAGATACCAGGGGGCCAGATTTGGTTAGCAGGGGAAGGATTTAAGGAAGGAAAAGGACATTGAAAGGAGAAAGGATATTAGTTAGAGGAGGGATATTCACTAAAAAAAACTATTAGCTGCATCGAGTTGAGCAGGAGGCTCGAGGAAAAGCAAAGCACAGGACCTATGATACTGATCGTGTTATGTTGCCGAGACCACAGTGCTCCAGTTTAAAACCGAACAGATGAGACTATTCGAGGACAGGAGAGACAGAAACAGGTCAGAAAGTAGGACGCGCAGGAGAGGGAAAGAAAAAGAGGAAAGGATAGACAGAAAGACAGGGAAAGAACAACAAATGGAAATAAATGGAGACATGCCATTGTTGACAAAGGATTACAGGAATGGGAATCCCGCCCAACCAGTCCAAGATAGAGAACTACAGTACATACATGTCCGTGTAGATCAGTGTTGAGCAGCATGAGAGCGCAGGTTAATGTGTGAGCTCCATCTGCAACAGGACAATACACAAGGCCGTGGTCAGCTGAATGTCATAGCGCTCCTCTACACACACACACACACACACACTTTCATGTGAATGCAATGCCATACATTCCTTTAACGTACATGCAGACCCAAATCACATACACATCTGCAGCGCTGCATGAAAAGCCTGCATGCTAAAATAATAGAGGTAAAAGCTAGTGTTGATCTGATCTGAACTGATTTGGTATTTACATTTGTGATGCAAACATTTTATGGTTTATGCATATAGCACCAACTGGGGTCAATATGGAAAACTGTAATAGTAATAAATATTATAATAATTTTACAATATCATCTTTCATTACCATCATTGTCAACATCATCACCATCGTTGCTCTGACCTTCAGAGGTGGGTGTCTGTGGGTTGCACTGGCAGAAGCGCCTGGAGAAATGTACAAGGACCCTCTCTCTCTCCTGGGTCTCTCCCATTAGTGGAAAGGCCTTTAAGAAGTTTCTGTCACAAAAATGACACCCTGAGGTCAACAGGAGATCAAATGTTTCCCAGCAATGCAACTCTGGAAAATATATGATTTAATCACTTTTGGCAGTACATAGAATTTGCGGAGGAAAGCAGCTTTGTTGAAAACCTTTTGAAACGTTTTACTCTAAGAGAAACTACACTGAACAAAATTATAACATATCGCCCATTGAGAATTTTTGGGATGCTGCGGATCGGAGTACACAGCGTTTTCCGGGTCCTGCCAATATCCAGCAACTTCACATATCCATTGAAGAGGAGTGGGCCAATATTCCACAGGCCACAATCAACAACCTGATCAACTCTATGCGAAGGAGATGTGTTGCACTGCATAAGGCAAATGGTGGTCACACCAGATACTGACTGGCCGGACCCCCCAGATCCCCCCAATACAGTGAAACTGCACATTTTCGAGTGGCCTTTTATTGTGGCCAGCCTAAGGCGCACCTGGGCAATACCCATCTGATCAGCATCTAGATATGCCACACCTGTGATGTGGATGGATTATTATTGCAAAGGAGAAGTGCTAACTAACAGATTTTGACAGATTTGTGAACAATATTTGAGAGAAATAGGCCTTTTGTGTACGTAGAGAAAGTCTTAGATCCTTGAGTTCAGCTCATGATGAATGGGAGCAATGTTGTTCATAATTTTGCTTCAGTGTATAACACTGAAGCCTGTCTTTTAAAACTCTGCAGCATATTGTCATAAGGAAAGATTGTGCCATCTTTTTTGTCTGTGTGTGTATCTTATATTGAGAACTGGCTGCAAATAATGGATTTAATTTTGTAAATGTATGCCAGAATCTACAGGTTTCATATAAGTTGTATTCCCACTTTTATATTGTGCCTTCTGAGGTCCAAACAAATAGTCTATTTATCAATTGGATAGTAAAATACTGCAATTATTATGTTATAATTGAAAATCTAGCTTTTATGAGAATTTGTTATTTTAATTTGATTTGTTATTTTTGGTATTTGGACTTTTGATGTGAAGACATCACTTTGGACTGAATCTATTTAATCAATAATTAAAATAATCCTTTCTTGCGGCCCTACATTAATCCTCTCAATTTTAAATTTGTTGTAGAAAATAATACTGATTTAAGTAAATTCTAGCTGTCAGTTTAATGGAGGCAACTACAGTAACTTTCATTTAAAATTAATTATATATTAAAATGTAACCATTATGACACGTCAACAAGAATATGAAATTTCTAACAGACATTATTATGGCTGTCATTAGTGTGAAGACCTAATCTTCTTCTTCTAGTCTGATAAGGAGTCTAAAATTGCTAAGATTCAAACAATACCTAAATGAATGCTGGACCTTAATTATGTCACGTTACTTTCTATCAACAGTATGCTAATCTACCCCAGTCTGAATTGCGTTAGGCTTCTTAACGGAACACCCTGGGCTGAAGTCAGCGGTTTGAGACAGCAACATGTCAGGTACAAGGCAGTGATGCACTCTGCAGCTGTCAGCTTCACTGGCTAACTGTACTCTACACGACAGCTTGATTAGCACAACGCTAACGGCTTTTGAAGAGGCAAAGTGAAGAGTACACACACGGATGCATGTGTATCGATGTCTACATCACACTCATCACTTCCAAAGTGCTGACTGTGCGTTACCTCAGGGCTCGATCCAGCGACAGGCCGGTGAAATCAAAGAAACTCAGGTACTCTGATGCCACCAACTGGCTGAACTCGTTACTGCAGAGGGACAGAAAGAGAGAATCAGCACATCAACGTGGCTCTGAAGACGTATGAATGCATTATATAATGTTTTCCTGACACCACTGTATTAGAGAACGCTCTCCGAGTGATGCTTTGAGAAGTAAGTAAGCAAGCTTGTGCAGATGTGTTTGATTATGTATTCACAAATCAATCTGGTATTCTTACATGTACATCTGTGTGTCTGTCTCGTGTGCGTGTTCAAATACAGAACATATGTAACTATGTAAACATGTTTTCCTCTCTTTCTGGTGATTCATCAGTCCGTCGGTCATCGTGTGTGTGCGCGTGTTAATGTGTGCACGCGAGCTCACTTCTTGCCCAGGTGTCTGGCCACATCACAGCGTTTGAAGCCCTCGAGGTGATAGAGGCGCTTGGCCAGCCTCTTGGCGGCCTCACAGTCGGCTCGGCAGCCATTGGCCAGAGTGTCGGTGCTGCCGCGCTCCAAACGCTCCAGACTGCCCAAATCACACTCCTCTGAGTCAGACAGCACGTCTGTGAGGTTGGCATCACTGGAGGAGAAGAGAACATACGCACACAAACACAAACACAAACACACACGTAGGTGCCTAGGTTAATGAATGGAACACATGTCCATGGTTTCACGCCCACTCACTTAAAACTGGACAGAGAAAACTGAACTGCAGAGCATGAAACTCAATAACACAAACATATTTTCACAAACACACAAACAAAAGTCAAATGAGGATAAAATAAGTTGTTATGACACTGACCCAGTTTCACTGTCACTTCATTTCCTACTTTAATGCAGTGAATCTACTGACTGATGATAATACTGAGGCAGATTTCACCTGCTACAAATCTCTTCTTAAAACCTCCATTAATCCCAGACTCTTTACCTCTAACATAATTTGAATTAAAGTGCTGCAATATAAAAACCCCCCGAAAAACCTCAACTTTTCTATACCTGTATTTCAGGCAGACGTATGTTGGAAGTTGGAAAAGTGGGTTTTTACATTTTTCTGCAATGCTCTCTCTGGCTACGACAACTCATCAACTTGCCCTTGAGCAAAACAGTAAATTGTCCACCTCGTGCTCATTGTCTATGACTAGGCTGTCTATACCAGCTGCAAATGGGTGTATCAGTGTGACTATTAGCAGAGCAAAACACTGAATGTACTCAATCACTCCTGCAGGAGCAGTTAAGGTTAAGAAAAAAATAAAATGAGTTGCCAAATAGTTGAAGAGAGTGAAGCTTTAAGAAATTACTTGCAAAGTCTGCATGAATGAGAGCTGTTCATGAACCCTGTTTGTCTCAAACTCAGATGCATTAAAAAGTTGTTTAAATATACTGAACTGTAAACTATTGGTGCTTATTATGAAACCTGCTTCACTTGCAATGCTACTGAGTGAAAATAATGTTAGTAGAACAAATAACTATAAATAATAATTACTCATTTAAAAAGACTACTTGAAGGTTTAAAATTAAGAAATAAGGCCATCGCTGCAGACTATGACGCAGTGAATTGCTGAAGGACACAGTTTGATGAACTGTCTAATCAGGCCAAGGTCGCACACTCTGTGTAACTGTTTATGTGGCATCAAGAGAACATTGATGCAGAGTATTAATTAGTACCCTACTTATTTATGACTAACTGAGGTAGTTTGATTAAGATATTGAGCTGTATCCACTGTGCTGCATTGCACCGTATTCTTGGCCTCACACTACAATCCATCAGTGGGAAGTTAATTAGCCTTTTTATTGTACTTTTATTGTACAACCAGTGCTGATGGTTTGGTTTTGATTACAAGTTAAAACAACATTTTATTACTTTTGCTACTTCACTTATTTGTGAAACAAGTAACCTTTCTAAGCTTCATTGACATTTCTGATCAAAATGTTGTCTTCACATCTTATTTACAGTGTCCATAATGCATTCATCCAACCCAACAGGCAAAACATCTAACTAGCATAACATTTAATATCATCCATGCTGAGAGCAACAAACTCAAACTGCACATGTGCTGCATTTATTAGTAAATCAGCACAAAACAGCGACCTATCCCAGTTTAAGAAAGAGACGGCACACGTTCACCTCCATCTGCCTAAATGGCATTTCCTCATTTCCTCATGTCTGTGTGTGCATCTGCGTGGCACCATCAGCATTCTCGCCAGATGATTCAGATGTTTTTTGCATAATCTGATCAGCCCAATTGCATTACCCTCACAAATTCAATACATTATGCACTGTTGTCGAAAGGGATTTGCTAGTTACCATGGATACAGCGGAAGCCAAATGTCCTGTACTAGAGGAAGAAGAAGTAAAGAGGTTGTGGACCACCTTAAAGCTGGCAATCACAATTTTGCATTGTGTGGTACAAACAGACATCAGAAAAACAGAGCAACACAAAAGACCAACAAATAAACAAAAACACAAACAACAACCCATTTTCATGGCCAGGAGTCAGTCCCCTGCCTTCACATGCTGAATGGCTGACTACGCACTACACCGCCCCAGCTGACCTCTACACAGAGATCTCATTCACTTCTCTGGGCAAGGTCACACTGTCCTGTCTTAGCTGATTCATTAGGCTCTAAGATTTACTCCTCATCTGGTCCCTGACCTTGTACAAATTTGACTTGGGAGACGCTACAAGTAACTACTGTCCCGAGCAACACAGTTACCAGGGTCACAGGGACACACAAACCCTCCACCGTGATGAGGTGGGTCATGCAAACTCCTGCACCTTATTGAGGCGGAGCAAGAATGACAATAAGATTGCAGATATAGTCAGGGAAAGCAGTTTCATTTGCAGGGTGCCATGCCTTATCCTTGGGGACAGGGTGGGGAGTTTGTATATCCGGAAGGAGTAAAACCACCACTCTTTCATGTGGAGAAGAAGCCAGTTGAGGTGGTTTGGGAAACTGATAACAATGCTTCCTGTGCAGCTCCCTCTGGGGGTATTCTAGACATGTCCAACAGAGAGCAGACCTCTGAGCAGACCCAGACCCTGCTAAATGGTTTACATATCTCACCTAACCTGGGAAAGTCACAGGACTTTGACCCAGAAAAGTGGTTGAAAATATAAATATGGGTGGATGGAAATATACACACAAACAGATGTACATAAAATGACACACACAAAATAAAATGAGTCTGTGGTCATCCATCAAAACAATATCTAGCCTGGTGTTTGCAGTGAAATTGCTTCCGTGTCTGACCATATTAACTCACTAGGCCTCATAAATCATTCAAAACTCATAGCAGTCATGGAGCTAAAATGATGCCGGGCTCCCCCAATCCACTGCTGTCTGGCAATAATAGAACCAACATACACACACACACACACACCTACACACATAAACACACACGCTCAAAAGCACAAAATAACAGTGAGAGAGACACAATATGAAGTGTCAGATATCTAGTGCAGGCCCTTTTATGCCAAGATACTTGGCGATATAGAGGGCCAAGTGGCACACAGTAAACCTATTTGTCTGTCTAAAGGCACAATTCTGTATCCTCAGGTCACACATATTAACTCACTGAGAACGCCACTCCAGTCTGAATGTGTGAGTGAGTCAGAGAAAGAAGGCATGATGTTGCATGCCAGTGACTCACATGCTAATCACTTTGGCTGCGCACCACCAGTACCCACACCTACAAGGTGTGTCTGCCTGCAAGGTGTGTGTGTGTGTGTGTGTGTGTGTGTGTGTGTGTGTGTGTGTGTGTGTGTGTGTGTGTGTGTGTGGCGGTGGCTTTAGTGACATATTCCATCGGGGTAATCAACAATTTGGGGATTAACTGGATTATGATCATTTATTTACATATATTTTGATGGTGAGTGAGGTAGAGATACCATAAAAACACACACATAGAGGAGCTCTTTGTGTGTGTTTGTGAATGTGTGTCAGCCAGGTCACCTGCTGTGGCATGTAGACAAAATCTCTGCAAAAAACACTGTTGCTATATTGGACTCCTGTAAAACAAGCAACAAAGATACCTCCAGCCATAAAAGTGACACAAAGTTACATGTGCATTAATTGCATTTTGTTTTTGACACACTTCCATCAAATAAGGCCGTGATGGGTAAAGACTTGGCTCAAATTGACTGTAAAAACTACAGTTCAAAGTTCAAGTCAGTATTTAAAATAACCATTTAGATCAATAAGTCTACGGCTACAAATCCAAATGTAATACATTACAATATACTGTAGTTAGAACTGAAACAATAATATATTAATAGAGTAGTCCCTGAATAATAATTGATAATTGATTTAAGTCTTCAGGATGTTTCATTCTTTATTATATTAATTATAGTAATTGTATGCAGAATAGTTTTGGGTTTTAGACAATTTCAAGCAATTTGAAGACAACACCTTGAGCTCTGGGAACTTGTGATGGCATTTGTCACTATTATCACTGTACTGTACTGTATTGTACTGAGTAAATCGATTAATCAAAAATATAATTGATTTATTGATAATGAAAGTAATTAAGTACAGCCCTAACCTCAAAATCACATTTTATTGCAATTAGTCATGGGTGACTTGTGGAAAAAATAACTATAGCAACCTCATAACTCTTGACTTTACTACATGCCATTTTAAATTAGAAGTCCTGATAAAGATCAAATGGAAAATGTATCTAAATCGCGGTTTGGGTAATTTTTATCTAAATTTTGTTATCATAATCCCTGTATAAATATTACATAAGTAGCCCACTGCAGTGATTTTTCGCCAGATTACCTCACTATTTCCATTTTGCCACGCAGCATAATGTTAATGTTCCCACCCATTTGGAAGTGAAAGCTTAAACCAATCCCTGGTCTGTAGAAGTGTTAAACTTACAGGAGTTGCAGCAAGAAGTCGAAATGAACATCATATTCCTCTTTCCACATCGTCTCTCAGATCTTGAAAATAAGCGGTTAAAGGCGCGCGACGGTCCGACCGCCTCATCATCCAGTGGTCGGTAAAATCTGCATTGGCCCGGGTTGTTATTAAACTTCGAGCCAAATCAGATTTCTTCAAGCGGAAGTCAGATCACATATAAGTACAGGCTATTCTGAGATGAAAAGATGAGACTGGCGCGTTGTTTCACCATAGTGTCAACAGGCAGGGAATGTGTTTTGAGGGTTTTCCTTGAACTTTCTTGGCTGTCTAAACGCTCCGGAGGAGAGGATGTTGGGGGCGGGGCGAACGACTTTCCTGATGAATTAGACTGTTCCTAGTGGTGGCTTTACAATGGCTGTGTGTCCCAGCCAACAGAACTTCATCTGCATTTAAGTGAAGAGCTCTGAGCGAGCAGATCAGTTCAATATCAGTGGGACGTCGTGTATTTGGACTCTTGAAGTTTTACAATTCTTTCCAGCATGTGGTCATTTTACTGTATGTGGTTATATAGTGTGGTCTACATTCCTTCCCTACATATCTTTAAAAGGCGGTGTGCTCTATTATGCAAGAATTTACCACTGATGGTTGAAAAGAGGATGTCAAATTAGGTGCTTAGCTAAAATGTAAATAATGTACAGCAATACAAGGCAGAAAAATAATCATCACACATTAGGTGGCTTATGCCCCCACGGCACACACAAACATAGATTTTTAAGACACACTGACCCACCCCCCCGCAATCTAAATCCCTCCTTCCTCTTTCTGATCTGGTGGAAAGAAGAACAATAGAAAAAGCAGAGGACAGAGAGACAGCTGTAGGGTCAAAAGTACAAAATTTGGGGGATGAAATGGGAGATGACAATAGAGACAAAATCCTGGAGGACGTTTGATTGGTATTTGGACAGGCGAACACTCTACGAGAGTCACTGCAACCTGGTTCTGCACATTATTAGGTCCAGACAACAACAATGACTAAATTTCCTTGACGACAACACAGAAATTTAGTCAGCACTGGGACCACAATACTATTTTGGACCAAGCAGATGCCGCTGAATACCGATCACACGTTAGCTTTGTGAGCAGCTTACGACCATGACTCATAGATAACCATTGTCAACCATGATTTTTTTTTTACAAACAACTGAATAAACCTGTAATGGCACTGATGTGATGTTCTCATGGAAGCCAGCACATGGGAAAAACTGATTCAGGGTATTGAACAGTTAGCTCAGCTCATTTAGAGGAGGATACAGGAGATAAGTGCCCCAGTTGAGGAGGTCATCCCGTTTTGCTCCATCTAGCTGTGACCTAGAAACTAAAGAATGCAATTCAGAAAAACCAAACAATAATTAATTACAGCAACAATCTCACTCAGGCAAGAGACTACATGGAGACGCTACACTATGGGCCTACCACCCGCAGGGCTAGGCATTGGGGTGCATTGTAAGCTGAGTGGAAGGCAAAGGCAGGGGCCTAGGCGTGCTGACCTTGCAGACTGGTTCTAGGGACCTCTCTCTGGCAGGGAAGGAACCAGAGCTACTGTGGAAGATGGAGCGGTACCAACTAGATATAGTTGGGCTCAACTCTATGCACTCAACGCCTTGGGATCCCAGATAAGAAGCTGGAAAATGTTGCTGGGGAGAGGGACGTCTAGACTGCCTTGCTTAGTTTGCTGCCACCAGAATAGAGAAAAAAAGAACGAAGTGAATGAATAGTTTTGTAACTGTAATATCTGGAGCCAGTATCAACCACCGTTGATGTTATAAATTTATATTAAACGTAAAATATGTTATAGATTATATATATTATTATTATACTACAGCCTTCAAGATTGGCAATTTAAAAAAAGATCATATAATGACACAAACTAAAATACTGTACCTGAAAATGTCTCTTATAACTCAAGTAATAATAGGTAAATCACTAATTGATTTATCCATCCATCCAATCGCTTATCCTGCGTACAGGGTCGCGGGGGGCTGGAGCCAATCCCAGCTTACATTGGTGGAAAGGCGGGGTACACCTCACGCTCACATTAACAATTTCGGGTCACCAATAAACCTAGTCCGTATATCTTTGGACGGTGGGAGGAAGCCGGAGCACCCGGAGAGAACCCACGCAGACGCAGGGAGAACATGCAAACTCCACACAGAAAGGGCGGGGCAACCACGACCTTCTTGCTGTGAGGCAACAGTGCTAACCACTGCACCACTGCGCCGCCCTAATTGATTTATGTAGTTTGTAAATTTACAAGACACACCTGAATTAGTGGTGTATTTAGCCATTGCAGTTCTCTGTACCTACGAAAACTCAGACTAATATCACATCAGGATAGACTGACCCAAAATAAGTACTAATATCAAATATAACACTAAAAGTACAACTGAATCTAAAAATGTTTTTTCATAGTAGTTATACCAGCAGAAAAAGGGCTGTCTTTCAGCTCGGTGAGACTAATTGTGGTCAGGTGTGGGATTGTATTTGGGTAAACACTGAACAGCTTCATCTGACAACAAATTCAGCTATGGATTCAAGGGAAAGACAAAATGTTTTGTAGAATCTGACTTGACTTCCACTCAACACATACAGGAAGTGTTGACAGACGCCTCAGAGGGGAGAAGCCTGTGGTTAGAAGAACCTCATTCAGCCCAAACTGTCAGTGATACAGTAAAACTGTGGGATGTGTCAGAAAACATAGAGTCGAGCTATAAATAGCTGGGGATAAATCTGTCGTGCTGAAATGATTCAGTTAGTGTGTGTGTCTGTGCTAAGAGGGTGAAAGAGAGAATTTGTATGTATCACTGCTTGTGTTGCAAAAGTGTGTACATACATATTTATGTCTATGTGTGTGTCCATATCCCTGCCTGACTGAGAGCCAGGAAAGGATAATCTGCAGGATGTTTAAGCAGTGCTATAGATCCACGCTAAGGGTTTTATTCCCACAGTGACATCCTGAACGATGTGTGTGTGTTTGTGTGTGTGTGTGTGTGTGCGTGCGTGCGTGCGTGCGTGCATGTGTGTGTGTGTGTGTGTGTGTGTGTGTTTGTGAAACCGAATGGGGAGGGGAAAGATTCAGAGTGTCAGCGATAGATATGAAAGCTCCTACGTCTGTGTCATGAGTGAGAATAAGGGTGTGCGAGCTTTTGTTTACGCATGCATGCAGCTGGCCCATGTGTCTTTTATGTGTGTATGCGTTTCTGCACTCGACAGTGTATATGAAAGAGATTAGTCCACACGGCAGAGCTGTTTCTCTGATATGGAAACAACTGCGCCTGGCTTTTATCAGCTCTGCTTAGGCTTGGATCTGGTAGGGTCGCGAGCTAGGGGGGAGGAACACACACTCACAGCGTGTTTCCCACAGGGATACACATAGTAACTTCATGGGTGCATGTAAATGAGCAGCGTTACTGCACACATGTACATGCGTAAAAAAGCATGCAAAAGTGAACAGACACTCATACTATACACTTCCAATGTCATGTCTTTTGAATATTAGTTTGTGTTTTGATGTGACTCATAATTGTCTGAAGTGGCATCTATATGTCAGTTTGTCTCTTTTCTCTTCAGCATTTCTCTGTGTGCGTGCCTGCTACACCACAGGTTGCATTATCACAAAAGCAGCGTTATTCTAGTTGGCTGGGTAAAGCTAGCTACGTACAGCAGAAAGCTGACAGGCAGACAGAGAGATAGAGAGTCTGTTTTCATGGTGAATTCAGTAGCCTCTATGGATTAAGGTTAAGCTTCAATGTCAGTGGCACAGGGCACAGATGAACACTACCGTTAAAGTAACAGATTGACCAACAAACTAACAAACTAACAAACGTGATTGACAGTCAAATCTTAAATACAACCTGATTGACTGACTGACAAACTACATGATGTACACACTAAAATGCTCCATAACTATCAAGCAGGTTTACTGACTGGCACGCTGGCACAACACTGACAGCTTGAAAGGAAAAACAACACTTCTTATTTGCCTGTGTTGGAAGGCTTACCTACAACGTTTACAATACTTGCCAGTGTTTTCTATATCCCCGTAGCCAGCTACCTACTTTACTTCCTTCATCCACTGATGTCAGAATAATCAGCAGTAGCAGGGAGAGGATCTACAGGGAGAGCTTGGGTGAGGTAAGATTAGGTTTCTTCTCTCCGCCCAAGGCTTCATCAAAGCTTCGCCTGTTATGGAAGCTGAAGTCTCACTTTTGGACAGAGTCTGTGTGCACTAGAGTAGTCAAAAACATTGATGTAAGGTTTGAAAGTCCTCTGAATCTTTCTAAATATTCTGATTAGATGAAAATCACAGTGTTTCTTTTCATTGATGCACTACAAAAAAAACTTTTTTTAACAGTTAAACAAATCTGTAAAATAAGATCATAATCATAATAACAAGCATAACTGAGGTAACACATGGAGTATTATGATTTCAGTTGCATTCAGGAAATTAGACATGTGTCCAACTGTTTTATGACTCTAACAGACTTTCTGCACCATTTTGAGACACATATGGTGATCCAACTGCTTTACGCTGCATGCCAATGTTTTCTTGAGAAGGCACACTACTCTATGACTCTTCCACTTTTTTGTCCTTTTCATAAACTCTCTATCACCACTAATATTACACACTCTTGTTGTGTGCCCACAGTCATTCCTGTGTGTCAAACCATTTTTGTTCATAGACTCTAATGTATCTGTGCATCTAGTAAAATAATGGCTTGTAACACAGTTTTAGCCACACGAGCAATGTGACTCTGTGGAGGGCAACGTCTTTTGGTCCACCTCTTTGATTCAGACTGAAATATGTCAAAAAATGACCTTACCTCTAGCACCACCATGAGGTCCACAGCAACTATTGGATTACCATGAAATTGGCTTTTAAAATCCCTCTAGCGCCACCATTAGGTCAAAATAAAACTTTGTCCAATACACCGGCAAAACTAATGACTTTACCATCCGCCTCCGCTGTACTTTCTGTGTAGGGCTAAGTAGCTAATGTTAGCATGTAGGCCTGGGCGATATGGCCGAAAATGTTATCACTATAACAACATTTCATATCATTCGATATTGATAATCATCACAATAAATGTCAAATCGTTATTTCTTTCAAGTTTAAAGGCAGATTTTTGCTCCTGACTAAAAATTGAAGAAACCAGATGGTTGATTTTGTGGTTAAACTTTTCTTTATGGTCAGAACATGACAAAAACTTGATGCCAAACAGTGAAACGCCTAACAAATCTGAGGGAGAACATTCAAAACAATTATGATAAATCTTTTTTTAAGAAATATGATTAGTAAATCTTTTTTCACTCCCTTCTTCTCAACAAAATGAATATTTTAATTCAAATGAATTAAACCAAATATTTATTGACGATATATATTGAAAATTTATTATATTGATATTGAGGAAAATTATATTGCGATAATTATCATTATTGATTTATTGCCCAGCCCTATTAGCATGCTACCGTGCTAAATTAAAATCGCAAAAATGGTGCACACTGCATTTTCCAGTGATACCTGGAAAATGCAGTGTATAAATGCCACGGAAACAGTATTTTAAATTTAAAAAATCTTTCTCAGCAACAAAAAATCATTCTCAACAACAAAATGTCTGCCTAGTTGATTGACTGGCTGATCAACTTGGCATTTTTTATCCATTGTTGTGCAGCTGCTCTGCCCTGTAGTGAAAAAGACTAGTTGTCCATGACGCCTGAAGTGCCAAAATGTGTAACTGTGCCAATTCTGTGGCTACCCACTGGGAAGAATGGAGGTAGAGAGAGGAGAGGAATGAAAGATAAGAAGCAGCAGCAGGAGAGCACTGTAGGGGAAATGGAAGAGGAGGTGATGCAAAGAAGAAAGGAGGAGGACGGCATGGTGGGGGGGGGGATAAAGTGAGATAAGATGAATAAAGTGTAGAAAAGAATACAGTGGCAGAAGGTGAGATGGAGCAGACAAAGAGATGGAGTGAAAGAGAGAAAAGAAATACATGTTGTAATGGACGATATAATGTAGAAGCCTTTATAGCTTGTATTGTTTTGTGATGTGAAGCTTTTAAGGTGTGAATGATAAAAGTCTGTCTATTCGCAATGAGCTGTGCGCTTATCCAAAAAACAATCCTTACTCTGGTGATGTGTGGTGTTTTTATTATTAGCATTTTTAGTGTGCAAGGTCAAGATATTTCAGGTCAATTGGGTGAAAAGCATTTTTTTTAAATCACACATGCTCCCACTGGATAAAAAACTAAACATTTGATTGCGCTTCAGCTGTAATTCTGTTTTAGTAATGGCCTTGAACTAAATTTACTAATATTTGTAACTTCTCCCTTTTAATATTCTAAAAAACTAAAGTTGAATGGACATCAAGGACTTCTAGTTCATGATAAAGTGGATACTGTGAGTTAAACTTAGACTATCCCTTTAAGACCCACTAGCAGATGTATCCACTCTAGATTTAAGTGCTCAAATGTCTGGCAAGCTGGCTAGCATAGAGTAATAATCGCTCACTTACACACACACACACACACACACACACACACACACACACACACACACACACACACACACACACACACACACACACACACACACACACACACACACACACACACACACACACACACACACACACAGTAAAACCCTGCTGGGCAGAGGAAAGCTGAAGACGATGATGTCATGACAAACAATAGCTCATTCATAGCTTGGCGCTGGTGGTCAGGAAGCAAGACCGTGCTTAAAGGACAACATCTGTAGACGGGGGGAGACAGAAGGGAAAGAGAAGAAGAGCGGACATCTTAAATCCTCGGTTCATCCCATAACTCATACAGAGCTGCAGAAGCACCAGGAGAGTTTGTGAACAAATCCCAGCAGTTAGCTTAGCTGATCATGTTGGCGGTCTGTGCATCAATTTGGCATTCCAGTAGGTTAGTGACTGAAACTGTGCAGGGGGCAGTGCTGGAGAACAAGCCACATGAATTGTATACAGGCCAGCCAGCCAGAGCTGTAGCCATAGTTCAAGTTACATGGCTTTTCCCATATGGTTCCTGTTACCACCTCCCCCTTCAGTGGCTCTGTGCTGTCTTCCTCAACCCTCTTTAGTGCTATTAAGGTAATTAAATGTAAGAAAGTAGTGTCAGCTGTATTGCCACAATTCCTTGGGGTCTATGCAAACAATGGACTGAGTAAATGAGTTAGAGATCATAGCGTAAAATCTCAGCATTGTCATAAATATCAGCTGCTATCTGAGACAAAGTGAAGGATACTCCTCTGTTCTGTCTTAGGTTCATATTGCTCTATGCAAACCACCACACCACTCCTACAAATTCTGTTTTTGTTCAAGGAAGGTCTCTTACCATGCATAAACCTTTTGTAATTTGGCAGCACAAGGTTTATCTCTCCCTACTGTGAAAATATGCTTAAAGCAAAATGGTTGCAGAAAGCAAATACCCGAGCCACAATCTGCAGGTCTGCTTCATGAACTGGTGTCTGGATTTACCAGGCTCTTAGTCAATAGCAACAGGGGAAGGAGCTTTTTCATTTCAAATGCACCAAACCCGCTTAAACAGTCCCACTGACTTCATAAAAATGTAAAAGCTCTCCTTCTGTAACTTTTATTTTTTTCAGTACTGCCTTTTTGTTTGCTTGTTGCTGTTTAAGCCTGTTGTGCAGTGTAAGGTTCACACTGAAGTGCACAAAGCTATCCAACCATGTACAGTAACAGTTTCCCTTCTTTCCTTTTCCAACAACACGCAGCATTTTACTGTAAAATGAGTAACATCAGACTAGATTTTCTTTTGCCAGTACTTGTATTTCCTGTTGGTTGGGTAGACTGGTAAGGAATTGCATGTATGGACAAATGACTTTCTTTCAAACAGCCAGACCACTCCATTCACCCCCAACCAACCACCCTGCCCCCTCTTTAAGGGCCCACAGCTCTGTCTCACTATGCCCACGCCACCTGCTGGTTAAGCCAAGGTCACAGGGTATTACAGTAATTACTCTTCAGGACACCATCTTCCTATGATATCTACACAAAGGGCTCACACTGGAATCTGGCTTCAGTAATCCAAATGCAATACTAAAATATGTATGTGGTGGAACAGTTGTTACTGTGCCGCTGTTAAATATGTTATTAAATCTTTAAGTAAGTAAGTAAGTAAAATTTATTTATATAGCACCTATCACAGATAAAATCACAAAGTGCTTTACATAACAAGTTTAACAAAAATGATAACAATTTAGACACATCATACAGAAATAAAATAAAATAAATAAAAACATACAGACAGAAAGCTCAGTCAACTGAAAGCTTGTCTAAAAAGTGCTGTCTTTAGCTGTTTTTTAAAAGAATCATGTGTACATTAGCTGTTACAATTGCATGAAAGTTCAGTCAGGTTTAAAGAATTAAGCTTGAGACGCTACCTGAATGTTATCACCTGAACAATACAGAAAGAATCACAATTGCCACCTTTCTAATGTCTGTATTGTATTGAGATATCTAAGTATAATCCAAGTTCATCACAAGGACCTGTATCATGACAGGACGTAATGGGACTATGCCTTTTTTCATTTAGAGTATCTGTAGATTTTTTTACATGATTCTCAATATTAAAAAACTCCCAGGAAAGTAATACACAGTACAATAAATTATCAATTTATGTACATTGTCAAATGAATATGCAAACTCATGTCAGTTGCTTTACAGCACAACTGATGATATTTTTGATCCAAACAGGCGCTATGGAAAATTACATATTATAGTTACATATTATATTGCTGAAATTATAAAGTACTTCAAAGCTTTTTGTGTGTAGGATTTAAAGGTTTATGACGTTGGCCACTGGTAGTCACATATAGACAGCAGCAAGGCACACAGATAACATGCCCTCTCATATATCTGACCTGGAAATGCAGAAAAAAAGGGGCTAAAAGAAGCAAGTAAACCGCACCACTTTTCATCTGGATTGTCTTATTTATCTCAACACTAAACTCACTTGTTTAATGATGCTGTCAATACAGAGATATCCACACATACATACTACTACTTTAAATAACCTTAAAGTAGCTTCTTTACCTGACAGAGTTGATCATGGCTCCACAACCTTCAATGGCTCCCTGGGAGTCTTTATGGTATCCATTAGGGATGGCCCAGCGTCCTGGCTGGCTCAGCACAAACTCTGATCTGCTCCCGGGAATGGTGGTCCTCAGCGGGCTTCCTTCTACTCCAGCCACAGCTCCAGCTCCATGGAGGGCGCTCTCCCCGGCTGTGAGATCACCACCTGGGGTGTCGGGTCCAGCCTCAGTCCCTTCTTGCTCCTGAACAGTTGCCAGCTCCAGCTCCAGGGGTTCAGGACCCTGTAACAGCGCCCTCTGTTGGATGAGTGGCGTCAGTGGTGCCTCAAAGCTGACGCAGCTGTCCGTCTCATCTGTGAGTGACAGCACGTCCAGAGAGTCCAGGCTGCTGTAGCAAGTCCCGCCCCTCAGCAGGGCAGACTCTACGATACGCTCGAATGTGGAGCTGAAGCCGTCTTTGTTGTCCACGCTACCTTTCTCCCTCTCCTCCTCCACCTCCCTCTCCTCTTCCTCTTCTTCCTCCTCCTGAACATCAACCTGCTCAACAATCTGCTCAAACGCTGAGCTGAAGCTGTCTTGGTTCTCTATCCCATCTCCCTCTTTCTGGACCTCTTCCTCCTCCTCCTCCACTTCTGTGTCGGCCTGTTCTACAGTAGTCTCAAAGTTAGAGCTGAAAGTGTCCAAGTGTGTATAAGACCCCCCCTCATCTCCCACCTTGTCCGCCTCACCAGCTTCATCATCGTCTTCATTCCAACCTAGGCCATTTGCTAGTCTGTTTCAACATGGGGAAAGAAAAGAAAAGGAGAACGTGAAATTTTCTTTAGCAGATCATTCATATTCATTGCAGAAATCATTCTTCATTCAGGAGAAGTACGCACAATGGGCAAATATTTCAGCTTGAATAGCCGCACTGACAATTGAAGAAAGATGAAAGGTAAAAAATCATTGTCCAATTTGGTACTTTGTCAATAGTGGAAGCTCATCTTTGCTCGTTTGCCAAACCGCCACTATTTAATCCCTTGTATTTGTGAGAATATGAATCTATTGTAGCGATCTGTGTTTGCTGTTGCTGGACAGAAATTACCCACAAAATTTAATCAAAGAGGGATGTGAAACAGCTTAATTTACATACATGTCAACTGTATTTCTGTGTTGGTATGTTAATGTATATCATAAAACAACCACCAATGCATCATTTTGTTATCTATTAATTATTATGTTAATTAACAGACGTGTCATATTTCAAAATTTTTACCTACTGCCCTTTACTATCTTTGCTAGTTTAGAATTGGCTTCCTGGATCCTCTGGCTCTTTGAAAATTAGACCACTTTCTCTCTGTTTGTTTTCCTTTGAGCTTATTTAGTTCATGCTTTTTGCCTATTCGTTTTGTAAAATGCAAATTAGGCTAATTATGTACCACAGAACCACACTGAGAAAACAAATTGCCACTAAAAATATTCAGCACGGAAAAGTGGCATTTTATTATGATATCACCGGATAACATGAACACGGTCTGCCCAACCACAGACAACAGTGTTAGGTTACTATATTAAGTAAGTCTTAAGAAAGCTGTGTTTGTGTGTGTGTGGGTGGGTGGGTGTGAAGTCTACTTGATGATTCTCATGTAAAGACACAATTAAAACAGGAAAGTCTGTTTTGGATCTGAGGGGTACGGGAGAGTCCTGCCATTTTTCATTTTATTTCATCCTTTGACACCTAAAGGTCAAAAGATGTAGTTACAAGATGTTCATAGCAAAACATATCTCGAGTGCAACAGATTACTTAGTGAACTAACCGCCGAGCTTCTTGAGGGTGAGATGCCTCTTCCTCCATAGACAGTTGCTTCTCTTCACTTTCTTCCTCTTCTTCTTTCATCACCTCTGCCTCATGTGCTGCCTCT
The DNA here is from genome assembly GCA_024633595.2 of Lepomis macrochirus. Classification (NCBI taxonomy): domain Eukaryota; kingdom Metazoa; phylum Chordata; class Actinopteri; order Centrarchiformes; family Centrarchidae; genus Lepomis; species Lepomis macrochirus. Next base: position 8,960,999 of record JALXJV020000018.1, read on the forward strand.
TCCCCCAAGCTTACCTCTACATTTATGCATCCTTCCCCTCTCGTCCCTTCCCTCTCTCCCTCCGCCCCTCCGTCTGTCTGTTGATCCTCATCGCCAGTGCCATCTACTCTCTCCTCTTTCAACTCACCCTCTCCTCCCTCATCCTTTACTTCTTCCCTCCCCTCTCCTTCCCCGTGTGTCTCTCCCTGTGCCTCCTCCTCCTCTCCTTCTTCCTCTTGTTTCCCCTCCTCTGTCTTGTCCGTCACCCCGGCCCCCAGCTTGTCCTTCTCTGCATAGTTGTGTGTGTTTGCGCACTGGTCGATGGTGCTGGTGGCTGTATTGGGCTCCACTGGGTTCTCTGGTGGGGTGGGAGAGGGCAGAGCCTGCCCCTCCTGGGTCATGGTGCTCTTCAACTGAGGGGAGGGGCTGTCCAAACCAGGGAGGATCCTTGACAGAGACATGGACACACAGAATAGAAAGAAAAATCAGCATGAAATGAAAGACAAAGTATCAAGTGAAATGAGGAGGAGAAGAAGGCAGTGTCATAAAATGATAACTTCAGCAGATACTGATCCAGTCACTTGATTATTTCTAGTCTCAACTGCGAGTCACAGAGGTCACCTTCAACAAATGTGTATGTTGCAGTGTGTTACTAGGTGTGTATGTGTGTGTTAGAGAGAGAGAGGTGCACATGCCTGGGACACCTCTGCACCAGATGACCCCAAAACCACTCTGAAAGGAGGGCAGGGAAAGGTAGATAGAGTATAAAGCAGAGGAATATAGCCAGACAGGCACAGAGAGAGATTTGTTTAATAAAGCTCAACAGATCCCTGTCAGAATGATCCTGCCAGCTCATCCGGTCTCTGTCTATGTGGAGATTTCACAGCTGAATAACGATCTGTTTCCATCCATCCTGCTGGGACTGCGCTTTGTGTAAATGCATGATAGGAACCTTTGATTTGAACATGTATCTTAATGTTTTACCGCGACACTCACTTGCACTGTTAGCCGAGCAGCCGCAACCTCTGTGCTGCAAGTCTTCCTCTATCCTTGCTGAGGCTCAAGGGCAAATGGTAATGAGAAGCTCTTAATTACTGTTCGGCAGAGCTTGTTATGTTTGAATTAGCTGAGATCATTATTTTTGTGAAAAATAAGATTTTTTTGTGAGTATAGAAAATGAAATGAATCCTGTTTTGAAGGATTTCACTAGCACTGAAATGATTAGCCAATTAATTTTTAATTTTAAAATAGGAGATTAATCCTTTAAGAATGTGTCAAGCAAACCCATTACAGCTTCTCAAATATCTGTATTAGAATGTACTCCTTATTCTGTTTAATATCACTGTAAATACAGTATCTTTGGGTTTGGGGCAGTTGAAGACATCAGATGGGATCTGGGAAATTGTGATGTGCATTCTTGAACTTTAAATCTTTTCTTTTAAGCCAACATGAACAAAAAGTCCTTTTTCTGCTCAGAAAAAAAACAAAACAAATCTTTATCTGCTGACACAATCAAAAGCTTCAGAACAGCTGTTAATGGACCTTTGAAATAGTTTCCAATATTTCTAATTTTCAATCTCTTTTGATTTTACATACTGTACATTTGGGAGGTTTTGCCATGTAAACGCTATCATAAATATATTCTTATTAATATGAAGACTCAATTGAGTGGCCCAACCCAGTAGAAAATAAACAATAATTCTGAATTATTGTCCAGTCTATTGTTGCATATTTCCTTTGTCTCATCTGACTGTTACATGACCTAGCTGTACAGCATAACTGTACAATGTCAGGACAGTAAACAATAAAGGGAAATAAAGTGTGTATGTATGTTATTATTACAATTCAGTTTGATATGGCATCAATCAAGCTGCAGTGGATGGATTCTGAGATTGTGATAGTGATTGCAGCCAGGAAGCAGCCCTGTCTGCCTGATACAGACAGAGTCCTTAGCCACATCACATCTCTGCTCTGCTGAATCATCTGCAGCAGGAGACTTACATCACAACTGCAGCAAGAATATTTACTGGGACTCAAAGGTTTTCTCACGGCATGCAGATCCAGGTAAGAACCTAGTTAGGCTGAAATGAACATGTTGAATCCTGCCAACACAACTCTGTGGTTTTCTCAGGGGAAATTTAGAGCATTTCTGCTTTATTTTGATATCAAACTGTGTTGAAAAACCAGGATCATGTTAGAGAGGAACGATTTATGGCAGGGTGGGATGTCAGCCAAAATTATATCTATGATGTTGCAAATGCTTTGGCTTAGCCCCTGAGCACGAGGACACCACAGGCCAACTAAATGTTTCATCAGAGCTGCAAAAAGATGATGCAAACTATGCAGAACCCGGAAAGTGAAGCAAATTGCTCCCTTATTTCAAGCGTGTCTCCTAATTACAACAGACCTATTTTAGGACTTTATGTTGTCAAATGGTAGCTACTAAGTGCTCCGTCTCAATCCCTGCGGCAAATGTTATTATTGGAGCGCTCAAAGCCAAGAATAAGCCGACAAACACATCTGCTTTACACTATCATCCTCCTCGTCACATTACAGTTTGAATAAGTGTCTTCAGTCACTCTGAGAAATACAAGCAGTTATATTTTAAAAATACAGTTTAACATCAGCACTTGTGTTTTTCACAACCAAGCAGTGTGTCTCTGCTAGCATCTTCTAATCCTTCTCACTCTGACTGCTGTGTGTGATGTGTGATGATCTCAAAGGACACTCTGATCCCCCCAAAAATTCTCTCTGATTGTGTGATCAAGGATTTGCCAACTCATTCTTCTTTCTTTTTTGGCGAGAAGGAGCATGGGAATAATTTGCATTATCACTAAGTCACTTTGTTTCATTGTATTCCATCTGCAGAAAACGTGACGTATTGCATTATGAAATACTAAAACAGGTAAATCTCAAATGATTTTCATGACTAAACACTTTCAGGATCAGTATGTGCTTACCTTGATTAGCATGAGCCCAAATAATCCTAAAGTCAGATACTGAATGTTTAAAAAAACCTTTCCATCGGAGTCTGTTGGAGCTCATGTTCACATACTTGTACTAGGCAATATGCAAACAAGCACAATTTGCATCCATTTACGCAATTGCACAAAGATGCATTTGCACGTATGAACACACAGTCGAATACACACACACACACACAAACAAAACAGTGACACATCTCCATAAATGGAAACAGGGAACAGTTATGAAACCAGACACGGAAAGTGGGAATTCTCTCTCTCTCTCTCTCTGTCTGCTTGTCTCCAGTGTCCTGTTTTTCTCTCACTCTCTCCTCTTCATCTGTTCTACATTATGTTTTCTGCTATCTCACAGTCTAACGCCGCTCTGCCGTTTCTCTGTCTCAGCCTTTCATTTTGCAGTAATTGAGGTAAATGGGTCTTAGCCAGCAGGAAAAAAGACGACTGTGGAAGTGAGCAACACTATGAATCTGCTGAGGAGAGAGAGCAGATGTGCTCCGACACCCCACATAGATGGATTGAGAAAACACAGCCAATGATAGAGAAAGCGTGTGTGTGGGGCTATTAGACTATGTGTGTGTCTCAGTCTTTGTGTCTCTGTGTGTACAATGGCTATCAGGAGAGACTTACTGCATTTCACTTCTGTCAGCAGAACACTGGGGATCTTAAGCCTTATCAATTTCCTTTAATTGCGATCGGACCATCTGTCAATCATGTGAGCAACACACAAACACACATCTGAAACATGCCCATGCAGGCATAAAAACCACCAATCCAGTGACGAAGACATTGGATAAAAGGCCAAGTCGCCATTAAATAGCTTCTCTCTGTCTCCGGTGCCTTTAATATCTTTCTCCATCTCTCTGCCTGTCTTTCTGTCTCACTCAAATACACGCTCTCTGACGCACACACAAAAAAACACCACAATGCGCACACAGACACGCATCATGGTATCATTTATTGATCCCTGAGACATAGAGCCACAGCCCACTGGGAGTCTTCAGTAATAAGCATGACTGGTCTCTATAGGCGGAAAGATGCCAAAGAAACACTACTGAGGTAATCAGACTGGATGCTTCAAATATAAGAGAAAACACTTCGCCTCCAAGGCGGGCACGGCTGCTACATTGTGTCTTCAAGTTCATGTGCTCTGCAATGCTCATTTAAATGTTTATGGGAAATACCATTTGACTTGGTTTGAACAAAACAAGTAACTTTGTTATCACAGACTGTTAAAGGGTTACTTCAGTACTTCCATGAAGTTGGTGGACCCACAGGAGACAGATTTAGCTCCAAAATTTCCCATAATACAAAGATATTGTATAGAGTATTCATTCAGACGCTAATCAAGAGCAGCCAAGTCAGAAAAGATGTTCAGATCAGCTGGATACTTCTGTGCCTTTAAGTGGGACCCTTGACACCTTTTCTATTAAAGTGCAGTGGCACCATGGCCAGACGTTAGTGGCGGTGACTGAATGTAACATGGCAAGGTGAGGATTACCCAGCATTCCCTGAGAGTTTAACAAATAACAGAGCTACACAATAGGCAAGAAAACCATGTTTCAGGGTTGCAATATGAAGTGATTAAATTACAGCCACATCATATTATAGAAACTCATGCTCTGCATAAAGCCTTAATCTCTTTCATCCTTAATCTCTATCTATCTATCTATCTATCTATCTATCTATCTATCTATCTATCTATCTATCTATCTATCTTTTCATAGCAAGTCTTTTTTAAAACACTACTCTGCCTGCAGACTTTCATGTTGGGCATCACTGCACCACCTTTTTAGTTTAAGTGGCGGAACAGGCAGCCAATTGACCATTTTTATCGTGTCTGACCTCATTATGATTGTAGTGCTGCCCGCATTCATTTTAAAAAGAAAAACATTTGTGCAGTTCTTTTGTTTGCGCTGTGTGCCATCCTGAGGATTTCTTACTGAAAGGCCTCAACACAGTACTGACAAGTGATGTGAAGGACACAGTGTTGGTGCTTCCCTGCAGTCACTGACATTGAGTTGATAATCTCATCTTCTAAAATGTAAACTATGTGATGAATTCCACATAGAGATACAATACCAGTTCAGTGTTATACATTTGTTATTCTGCACCATTACAGCTTTCACAAAAGAAAAGGGGGAAATGAAACAAAAAACAGGTTTCAAACCTAACGGAGGATATCGTAATAGACACCTTAACCCGCTACGACCACCAGGGCAACGCTCTAAACACTCATAAAGAGCTAATTAGTAATCAAAATGAATTTATGAAGCTAACAGCTGAGTACTGATGGATGATAATCAGATCTGAATACTGAGGACACAGAAGGAAGCCCCCCTCCCCTCTTCCTCTCTCTATCAGAGAGACATGCTCAGAAAAAACACTGCAGTCTCATACTATAAATGACCTACTGACCCTGTTCATAATATGCTGGGTGCAGCACTGCACCACATACACATAGTGCAGAGATTGAGTCACCTTTAAAAAATGCTGTTGTGTTACAACAAGCACAGATGCAGACAGAGAGGAAGAAAAATCATTTCCTGGTTGTATAGCCTGAGACAGGAAAGCAGGAAGACATGGGGTTGGAAGTAGTCCAGCGTGTTTTTCTAGCCTGCCTGCCTGCATACAAGTCACACCAGAATGACAACAGAGCCTCCAACTAGCCACACCAGTCTACTGGAGCGTTAACATTCAGCCAGCTCACCCAAATCACCCCAATATGTCACTTCTATGCTGTCAAGGTCAACCATCCACTCGCATTGTGTTACTCTAAACGCTTACGTCTAAATACATGCTCACACTAATGTGGTGATTTATCTTCTTTTGGGCTATTTCCTTTAGCACTTCCATTTTGTCATGCAAATTCACTCTTTATTACACAACATGCCGTTCCTTTTGTTAATATAAATGAGGTGTTAACCCTTAGGAGTGCTATTTTAGCCTGTATTAAATACTTTTTATTGTTTCTTTATATAGCCATGTTTTCGCAATTAAGCATATGAAATGTAAACACAAGTTGCAAATATGAATATAAAAAGGTAAAACTGAGATAACGTCACACTGTGAGTGGGTTAATAGGTCTCACATGTTTGCAATCCAAATCATATATTTTCTCATCAACCATAGTGCCAGCAAAGTAGCCTTAAAAAAAGAAGGGCAAAAAGAGAAAGGATCAGGAGAAGAGATAGTTTAGGGTTAGCTGGGTTGGCTTGTATGTCTGGATGTCAGACACCTTGAGTTTAAGATGATTACATTGGAGAGAGCTGCACTTTTGCCTGGGAGAGCCCACAGTTGAATTGGGAAATGAATTACAATGGATCTAGACTAGACATGTAAATGTCTATAATTAAGGTAATAATTACTTTGCTTGGGGGATGAAAAATAAGACACTATCAAACACCAGTTTGAAGAAGCCACCTACATCCTGTACAGGCAAAGATAAGTCTAGGCCAGAAGCTCTGTCTTACATAGGCTTCAGTTTTCTTGTACAGTCCATGTTATGCATTTAGTGATCTTAAAGATCTTTTTTTCATCATATAATTTCTATGGGAGATTGAAGTAAACCTTTACTTTCAAACATGCATAGGATAACAGGATACCCCTTAAACTGTATAATAAGGTTCCTATGTGCCTGGATCTTTCTCCAAAGTGTCTCCCAACACACTTAAAAAGACATAAACAAACACAGTCATGGCTTTTTGTGAGTGTGTCTCTCTCCCTGTGTGTGATATGTGTGTGTGTCTGTGTGGTGTGTGTGTGTGTGTGTGTGTGAGAGAGAGAGAGAGAGAGAGAGCACCGCGCGAGACAGCCATGTTCCCCCAGCCTCCCCGAGCCAGTAACCATGACAACAGGATGGCTGGGAGACACGGTTCAAGCTCAATTGAGGCCGGTGTCTTTCTTTTCCTCCAAAATAGACCTTGGTCGCGTTTCAAGATCTACTTGTCCTCCCTTAAAGCGGAAAGGAAACGCTTTTCTCTTCCTCTTCTCGGGGGACAGAGGGAGAGAAAAAAACACACACACCTCCATAAAATCCCACGGCCCGCGCGGCGCATATCGTCCAGCTTGTCCTGAAGCCTGCCGGTGCGAGGAGGCTGCTGTGTGTATGTGTTTGGTCATAGCAAGAAAAACAGGACGCGAACCCTCAGCCTCCACGGGAAGAGCGTTTGCTCGTCTCGCTAATAAAATAAAATAGCCTACATGATCTCTAGGCGCGGGCTACGTTACAATTGTCAGTTAAACATGTATTTTAGCGCTAACGCAGCGCTACTAGCTTAAAAAAGATACTATTTTGACAACGTATGTTTTCCTCACTCACCGGTGAAATGCGTTCAGTCAGAGGCTAAAAGGAGAGTTTGCGGCGGTGGTCCTCACTCCTCCTGTGTCTCTCTACATCCACACCGGGGAATAACACTGACAGACGGGCTCTCTTTCCTCTCCACGCTTAGCGTCCTTCCCAGCTGCCCCCCTCTCGCCGGTATGCGCGTGCGACTGTTGTTCGCGGCCGCCGCTGACAGACCGAGGCTCGTGGTGTAGTCTCGCGCCTCCGCGCAGGCTGGTAGGGGCACGCGGGAGGTCCAGGCAGCAGAGAGCGATTACTAAGCGGAATGATGAATGGACGGACGAACAGAGGCGTCCTCTTCGTCTCCTCCTCTCTGTGGAGCCTGTGTGTGTTTGAGGGGCAGCTGAGATTGTGTAATTGCGCTGCTCGGGCTGCTCGGGAGCACCATCACTCTCCTGTGGTCACTGCGCGGTGTGAACGGGACGTGTCTGGAGGGCCTGTTGATATCAGACACTGTAGCCTGCAGTGAAGATTAGCCTAGTTGTTGTTGACAGAAGTCCTTCTCCTCTCTGACCACTGATGATAAAACTAACCAGACCTAGGATTTAAAAAATGTTAAATCGCTTATGCTTTAACTCTATCACAAGAACTGGATGCAGAGTAGCCTCAGTAAAGGTTGTCAAGTGGACTGAGGTCCAGAGATGCCCAAAGAAAGGGTAGGTTATAGGCCTACAACTTGACGTTAATTTATTTCACCAGATACTAGCATTGGGAACACATGTTGCTAGGAAAAAGTTTGGGAATTGACCAGAAAAACAGTTTGTGCAGATGATTTACAGACAGTCAAATAGTGCTGTCCAAGGTCTAAAGTCCTGCAGCTGTCATATGCTGGATGTTGGATTGGTCATGCTGTAGTTTGGTTTAGATAGGAATTTGATGTCTGCAAGGGAAAACATGACCCATGAAACAGTCAATACCCTGCTTTTATAGATTGTTAGATATGTTACTCAGTGAAACAAATCATTTGAAATGTAATTACGCCCAAACAAACGAGATAAACTCAAAGTAAATCAGTGCAGCAACCGCAACGTACACCTAAAGCTTATTGCTTGAATTGTAAGTAACAAATGGGGTGCCCATAAAATCAGTTTCAAATGTTTGTGTTACATTATAGTATGTTGTAATTCTATGTCTTTTTGTAGCAACAACATGGCCCTGACCTTTGACCTGTTGTTCTTGTTAGCCTGTGATGACGGTGAACTAAAGATAGGCTACTAGTCAGGATAGCAGCATTAGCAAAATTCAAGAGATGTTATCGTTTCAGAAAACAAAGTTCTCTGTCTATCCCTTCATATAGACCCGCTTAGCCTCGTGCAGGGCCAAAGTCAGCTCCACTCTTGGAAGAAGTTGGGTACAACCTCACAGACATAGCTTTCACACAGAACATAAATTTCTTGTGGTCAAATCATTGCAAGCAACTGATATTTACATTGACAGTTACTCAAACCACAGACGACACTCATTACTTGGTATTTACAGTATACTTTACTTATACTTTGTCAGCTTCTCTTTTCCAAAGGTGCTTGTCATTCTGGAGGAGACAGTCAATACTCCTTCCTTTGTGGCGGGTCTATAATTACAGTCTATCCAAAAGAGAAATACCACCATAAATTAAGCCACTGTAAAGACGATAATCAGTTAGGCTGGAGAACCAAGACGAGGAACATTTCTAACACAAAATGCTAAAAGTCTTGGCCTTACTGACGGACCAGCACTTTATATTATCTACCAGCACATACTATAAATTAGCCTCTGTCCACTTTGCCCTTGACAAAGCATAGAGGACATCTCTATATGCCTACCAACCATTTTTCACTCATTTTAAACCTGCTCTTTCACTCTAATTCATCTCCCACATGTGAAACCAGCACTGTTAAATCAAGCCAAGAGCCAGTTCAAACCATTCGTATGTCTTACAGTTGTGCTCAGAGGTACCTGGTGCAGCTCAAGGTCATAAACAACAGCATACAATCACACATATGGCTCTGTATTGTCTGCTGCCAAAATTTTATGATGTTTTCTTACGGGATCTTGAACACAGCCCTTATAATGCACGGCTGTGCCAAGCTTTAATGTTATGTCTGTATGTATTGAGAACCTCAGCCTCCAATCCAGTGATCTCCACTGATCAATAACACATTAAAAGGAGACAGAAGAAGAGGTGGGTGGTTGAAAAGAGATAAGAAGAGAAGAGGAAGAGAGAAAAAGGGAATTAAGAAGAAGAGAGAGATTCATACGGCAAAAGAGTGTGGATGTGGACAGAACAAAAGAGCCTGGTGTGTGTTTCAAGACAAGGGGAGGAGAAGGTTAGAGAGGCGAGGCCCAAAGCGAGACAGGTAGAGGGGGGTTTTGCAAGGAGAGGAGAGAGACAGGGAGGGAAGGGGAAGGGGAGCAGAGGGTTGAAGATGACAAAGAGAGTTCAGAAGATGCACAGATGACCGGAGAGAGAGTGGTGGAAATAGTTTGGGGGAAACCCACTGCAGAAGCAATGTCAATCCTAATTACTAATTCATTAACCTGCCCAGCTCCCTTCCCCCTCTGTAGCCACACACACACACAGACAGCCACACACCCACATGCACTCACTGCTCCCCGTTCTGTCCCTCCTCCGTGTCCCACGAGAGGCGAAGGGATGGATGGAGAAATGAAGAGGTGTGTCTGCAGCTAAGTGACATCTGCAGGGCCATGATGGCGGCAGCGTGTTGGGAACACTGGAAATCCCTGATGTGACAATGGGTGGGAGGGAGGGAGGGGAGGGACGTGGGACGTAGCTGGTGAGGAGAAAAGCTAACAGCTTGCATTTTGGTTTGTTGGGGTGGATTGTCCCCTGTGATGGCGCACATAAGTGTGTTAATGTGCGTGGCTGTGGTGTATGTATGTGTGCTATGATGCCATGCATTTACCTGTGAATGTGTGTGCTGGCATGAAGTGTGTGTGTGTGTGTGTGTGTGTGTGTGTGTGTGTGTGTGTGTGTGTGTGTGTGTGAGCATATTAAATGAGAGCAGGTAGTGAGGAAGATTCATCAATATGCTGATGTTGGTGTGCTCAAATAATAACATTGTGAGTGTAATCAAAGCAAGGGGGAGGTGCTAGACAGGCTGATGGTGTGTGTCTTTAGCCTCTTCTGCAAGACTCCCAGCTCTTTGTTTGTGTGTGTGTGTGCGTGCGTGTGTGTGTGGGCGACAGAAGTGCACATAGATGTGAACATCCACACACACACCAAAACCTCCTGCAGCATTCCTCTGCTCACACAGACAACTCAATATGAAGACAGAGATACAAATGTGCACACACAAGGACACATATTCACACACACACACACAGAAGAGGATGTAGTGCTGCTGACTGAGGTGGAATTAAACTGAGAAATCCTCCAAACGAGCATCGATCCACAGAGTTTACAGCGTTGGCTCCGTCTGCCACGGCAGGCCAAACAACAGGGAGCTCTCTGAGACAGCTGGGGCACACACACACACTCAAGCAGGAGGCATAGCAGGCAGACACACACACACACACACACACACACACACACACACACACACTGCAGAATGTATGTGCACATGCTGAGGGCCTTTGATTTTGATCAGAGGACTTCACAGCAGAATGGGCTTTTGAGTGTAAAAACATATGTGCATCTCTGACATCTGATATTAAATTAATGTGTGTGTGTGTGTGTGTGTGTGTGTGTGTGTGTGTGTGTGTTTGTGTGTGTGTGTGTGTGTGTGTGTGTGTGTGTGCCCACAGTTTCACTGCTAAAAATTAACGCAAATGGCATGAGTTGCTTCAAAGTCTTTACAAGCTGGTTTCACAAATCGCAAATCAAACCTCCCATGACAACATTCAAGAAGTTTCTTCGAAAAATTTTAATAAACAATTTCAAAATCATGTTTTGCAGAAATGATAAGAGATGTTTACCATTTAGCAGCTAAAGACCCACATATTTCCCTCAGAAGATGTTGAAGAGCAAAACAGAGCTAATAGGAGAGTGAATATTGGACTTCATGTCCAAATGAATGCCAGATGTGTAAATAGGCAACTGACTGCCTACAAGTTTTCCAAATCAACTTTAAAAGGTATTTTTGTGTTGTGTGTTTACAGCTTGTTTCCACAGCCGCAAGCGGCAAAAATATCAGCTAATGCAGTTTAAAGGAAAGAAGTTAGACATTTATTCCCTTCTTTCTGTGAGCTAGATGAATAGATTTATTGAGCTAGAGCCAGGACGTGATTAGTTTAGCCTAGCATAAAAAGTTAAAGAATGGGGAAGCAGTTCAAGCTGGTTTTGTTCAAAGTTAAAAAAATACACCCATCACAACTCCAAAATCGCACTGATTAACATGTTGTTTGTTTACACAGAATGTAAAACTTACAATTTATGCTTATAAAGGGAGTTATGTTGTGTAACTATTTCTCGACGCACAACACCTTATCTTTCCGCCCAGCAGTGCTTCCTTAGACATAGATACACTATCTACTAATTTCCTTCAAACCACAAATTGATATTTTACATTTGTGTTTGTGTAACACTCAAACAAAGATACATGTTAATTAGTAAGCCTTAGAAGTTTTTGTAAGTATTTTTTTTTTTAGAGCTAGACTAGTTTTTGCTTGTATTTATGCTATGCTAAACTAAGCTAATGACCTCTCTTTAGCTTGGTGCTTAATGCACAAACTTGAAAGTGGTACCAATCTTCTCATCTAGCGTCCACAAGGAAAGCGACTAAGCGTATTTCCCAAAATGTCAAACTACTTCTTCAATGCTAACACTAGATGGTTGTGAAGATGTTTAATGCAAACCTGTGGGTATTATAAGTTCACCAGTGCCTTCGCAAACTGTAGATTTTTAATGGCGGTTATCTACCTTGATCTGAAATATGTGTTCTGTTCATTCATAACATTTTTGGGAAATGATTGCAGCATAAGGCAGATACTTCAGCACATCAGCAGTAACATAATGGCCTTGTAATGTTTAGCCCCATGGTGGAAGGAGGAGACATGGACTCAGGAGTTCTTCACCTGGTGCTTCAAATTATTTCTTCACCAGACATGTGGAAAGTGCAGTAGTGCAAGTGTTAATTATTGCAAAAATATATTTTAAAAAACCAAAACAACAACAACGAGGAAAGTAAGTACAAACTATTCAACTTATCATTACAAACTGATATTAAAAAACACAAAAAAATATGTCTGGCCCTGACTATTGGGCCTGACATTCTAGCACATGTGACAGGCCTTGTTCTACAATATTTATCTTTTGCTCTGGTATGAATGTAACATTCAGTAAAACAAAAAAGAAACATCATTCTTACCTTCAGTGTGGATATCACTATTTAGCTGCATAGCTATGTGTTGATTCCCTTGACTACCTCATCAGCATCATTACCACGGAAGAAGAGGGGGACACAACATGTCAGCACTTGTGTGTGTGTATGTGGGTGTGTATGTGCGAAAACATGTCAGTGTATATGTGTGGCTCTCATCTGGGTCATTATATCCACAGGCATGAAAAAGCGGGTTACAATGACACACATCTCTCCACGTGACAGAGGCAAAAAGAAAGGGGGAAGGTCGTCATCTGAAGGCTTTATCTATCTATCTATCTATCTATCTATCTATCTATCTATCTATCTATCTATCTATCTATCTATCTATCTATCTATCTATAAATGGATGTGACAATGAAGAATTGATTGCCATAAGATTCCACAAAATTACCCACAAATTAGAGAAAGAAAACCTACAGATGCAAACATCTTGAAGAGCTACATGTTTTTTATGGAGAAACCCATTCACTGTTCATTTGCGTGCATGTGTGTGTGTGTGTGTGTGTGTGTGTGTGTGTGTGTGTGTGCATGCGTGTGGGACAGAAGAGTGTGAGAGAAAGAGGAAACACTGGCGACCTTGCCAACATGGTAACTGAATGTGCCATGTGTGTTAGAAACACACTGTGTGTGTGTGTGTGTCTGTGTGTGTGTGTGCCAACTATGTCTGCTGGGCAGCCAGGTCAACAGACAGACCGGTCACCATAGCAACAGTGCCACACTCTGCCCCTCTGTGCCAAGTTGTAAATATGGACGTTGTATAGGAAAATGGAAGTCCGACCGTCTCTGGGAAAATGAAAAGTGTCAGGACGGCAGGATGGTGATACACAGGAGGAGTGTTTCCCTCTGATGAGGCAACATAAGCTGTTTGAATGATGCGATTATAGTATGTAAACCACCTCATAGCATATCATCAGATTTTATAGTGCAGGAAATTAAACCTTTAGTTCAGTCACAACTTTCAGCAAAGAAACTGATATTTGCAACGTTGTAGTTCTGTTTGGTGGTATGGCTCTGTTCACCTCTCTGCCCTTCCAAGTGCCTATGTGGAAAAGCCATATGGCTTTCTCCTGGTAGCACATTACATCGACAACCCTAGGGTGCATGCTCCAGAATACCCTGTTCTGCCAGTTACATTACTTTGGGGACTAAAGCAATATTTCTTTGTTGCCTGTTTAACAACACACATCTCTCATGTGCATCCATACTAATGCACATCCACTTCACTGAGCAGGCTCCATGTCAGTGGGGTCCATGCATTAAACATGGGGAGATTGAGGGGAGAACATACTGGAAACCAATAATTTTGCCATGGAAATCTGCAGGATCATGTTGTTGAAAATGGCCTCCATAAGCATAAGTACAATCTTGTGGTTAAAAAAGAGAAACCTCAGCAAGTGCTGTCGGTGTCACTTGAGACATATTACAATTCAAATTTTTCACTTGTATTTTTAGATGTACATTAAGTTAAAAACAGCATATGGAGACACTGAAACAAAATAGATTATGCAGATTAGGTCTCAGTAGAGATCAGAGACATATTGGATGCCTCTGCTTGGTTTCTGTTTTAGGATGCATGTTCGATATCAAAGTCCAAAGGTCATGGAAAATTTTGTTGAGTGTGTATTTCTGGTGACTCATCCGCAAAACGGACTGTACCTGATAGGGGGCCCCTGGCAAAGATGAGCATCCCCACCACCCTGTGTTGCGCAATTTACTTACATTTACATTTACTCATTTGGCAGACGCTTTTATCCAAAGCGACTTACATTTGAGGAAAAACTTAACTACTTAAACTAAGTTTAAAAAAAAGAACCTTCTCACAAAGAGTGTGCTGCAGGCACAGGCAACTGCCATAAGTGTGTGTGTTAATGACTGCACAGATCTATTGAATTGTAATTTGTTTGTATTTTTTTTATTCTTGCCCCACAACAAAACTGCAATATTAGGCAAAAATGAAGGAGCCAACCTTAAGGTGTTTTGCCATTTTAGTTTGTATTAATCATTTGATCAAAACACTACAAGCTAATTGTCACAGAGTTACCTGGGGCCCATGAGGGTTTGGGGCCCTCGGGCAGATGCCTGCTTTGCCTGGTATGTTGGTAATCCAGCTTTGTTTAATAGACTCTGATGGATCTGAAGAGGGCTCAAATGCGTTTGTGTTCTGTGTTGTGGTCTCAACAATATAAATTGGGTATTGCAAATTACAGACCTAATTGTGCTATATAATAGATTACTATTATTTTAGCCACACTACAAGACATAGTTGTTGTTTTACATATTTCAGAGTTGTTAGGAATCAGTTAACCCAAAATGAAATTACGTATTTTTGAATATGACTACAAACATCTTCTTGTCTGCCTTAAAACATTGGTATCTTTATTGACTTGATATTTTCCATTCTTCCAGCAGAGGGTGCTGTTCATACATAATACCATTTGAATGTGACCACATTGTCTAATTCTCTCCACGTGGATTCAGGTAAAGCCACAGTCTTTTAGTGACTGTAGGTGTGCCATGCCGAGAAACTTGAAAGATAAGACATACTGTGGAAAAATATTTCCCGGTACTTAATACTTCCTGTTAATAGCACCAGGGGAATTCAAAAGGTGAGGCCTAGATCTGTTTAGAAAAAACACGCTCTTATGCGCACATTCACCTCACCGACCGTGTACACAATTAAAATTACAACACGCATATGCACGTAAATATAGAGATAGCTCATCTTAAACTGACCAAGAAAGTCTCCTGCTGGTATATGATTAATTGATTTCACACATATGTAGATCACTGCTTTGTTTCCCACTGGCAGATCTGGCCTTGATCGCATATGTTAAGAGGAAGAAAGGAGATTGTGTTTGCTTATGTATGCATGCTCTTACTTTTATCTTAATGAGAACCGCAAGTTCCTCAGGTCAATATTACGAAAAGGAAAAGTGCAAGTGAAAAATGTCCTTTGACCAATTTAAGATTGAGGGCTGTTGTTACACCATTGGGTTGATTGTTGGCCAAGTTTAGAGTTAATCTTATGATTGACTAAAGGAAGCAAAATTAACCACAAAAACAAAAACTAGAACTGCGAGCAGTTGTAAACGGGGTCCAAGCCACCTGTCGCCAGTCGCCTCTTCGCCACTGAGGGCTGCTGAAGTCGTCCCGGCTCCGCTGGACGCTCCGCCGTAAGGTCCCCGAGTGAGGTCCCGACTCACGAAAGGCCCCCGAGTGAGGGCCCGACGGGCCACTCCGAACCGAGGCGAAATGCTGCGTGTTTGAAAATGCCATTGAAATGAATGGGCTTAGCGACGGCGCTTGAGATGCGATTATGGCCGCCTTTGGTCGAATTCCACCAAGTCGCTCAGCTGTCATCAGGGCCCTTTGGTGAAGAACTGACCCAAATTTGGTGTCAATGGGAGCTGCGGTAGTGGAGATATAAAATGCATGTAAGTGAATGGGATTTTTTTGATATGTGATGAACAGCGCCACCGTTTGGCCGATTGGCACCAAATTTGACACAGGCCTTCGGGAAGTCCAGCCGCATAAGGTCACCAAGTTTAGTGCGGATCGGCCTTTCCAAGCCTGGAGATATGTTATACTTCGTGTTTGTAGCGCTTTGGCAAAGATTTGTTAGCTTGTAATTCGGCCGTTTTAGGTCGGATCAAAATTCCCTCTACAAACTTTGTTCGGCTGGGTCAAGAGATGGTCTGTGCAAAGTTTCGTCAGTCGATCGGACTTGCGGCTTCGGAGGAGTTAATTAAAATAGGTTTTCCAGTTTTTGCGATTTCACGAAAATGAAATAGTAATCGCACAGAGGCGTGTCATATACCATCGGAATCGACAGAATCCCCAAACACGTAGACATAAGATTTATGAATGTGCGATGTAGTGTGCCTTAGTTATGAGGCAAAATGTGCTTTGGTTGAAATTCCCATTGAAATGAATGGGGCATTTGATCTTAGATTACAGCGCCACCGTTAGGCCGAACTGCACCAAATTTTTGTGGTGTCATCAGGTCCCCATGGGGAACAATTGACCCAAATTTGGTGTCAATCGGATTTGTGGTTCTGGAGATATAAAATGAATGTAAGTCAATGGGACGATTTTTTTCGTCTTTAATTTGCAGTAGCAGCGCCACCTATATGGCACATTAGGGTCCCCTTTGGTGCCTGGCATCAGGGACCAAGCCGAACAATTCGGCACTGGTTTCATGTCAATGTGACTTGTGGTTATAGAGGAACTAATTTTCTGGATTAAAGAGCGCCACCTAGGGGCCAGCTGCACCAAATTTTGCACAGGCCCTCAGGGGCCCAGCCCAACTGAGTGGTCCAAGTTTGGTGTCGATCGGCCATTCCAATCCGAAGTTATGACCTTACTTCCTGTTAGTAGCGTTGTCGCAAATGTTTGTAAGCATATAATTGCGACAGTTTTGTCGGATCAAAATTTCCTCTACAAACTTTGTAGAGCTTGGTCCAGAGATTATCCATGCCAAGTTTCGTGTCGATCGGACTTGCGACTTCGGAGGAGTTAATTAAAATAGGTTTTCAGTTTTGCGATGTAGCTCGAAAAAAGTTTAGGCGGAAATGGGCGTGGCCTATACCATGAGATTCAGCTCGATCCCCCGAACGCGTGGATATAAGGTTTTTGATATATTCCTTCGTAGTCGAGAGGTCCAAGCCCAAACGCGTTGACTTTGCTTATAGCGCCCCCTAGTGGTAGAAGTGTGCGAATTTTTGCGCCTGAGTTACTTGCAGGGACTTGTACCTACCCTGTGAGTTACGCGTCCCTGGCATTTATGGGGTATGCTGCAGACTCGGAATTAGCGGCGGAAGAAAAAAAAAAATAACTAGAACTGCGAGCAGTTGTAAACGGGGTCCAAGCCCCCCGGCGCAAGTCGCCCCCCTCGCCCCGCGGAGGGCGCGCGAGTCGTCCCGGGCGCCCCGATGACGTCCCGCGTGAGGTCCCCGAGTCAGTTCTCGACCGGCCGCTCCGAATCGAGGCTAAACGCTGGCGTTTGAAAATGCCATTGAAATGAATGGGCTTAGCGACGGCGTTTGAGCTTCGATACGGCGCCGCTTTTGGCGAATCGCACCAAGTCGCTCAGCTGTCATCGGGGCCCCTCGGTGAAGAAGTGACCCAAATTTGGTGTCGATCGGAGCTGCGGTAGTGGAGATATAAAATGCATGTAAGTCAATGGGAGTTATTTGATTTATGATGAAGAGCGCCACCGTTTGGCCGATTGGCACCAAATTTGACACAGGCCTTCGGGAAGTCAAGCCGCATAAGGTCCCCAAGTTTGGTGTTGATCGGGCATTCCAAACCTTGTTAAAATGTGTGCTGGTTTGAAATCCCATTCATTTCAATGGGGCTTCTGACGGCATTTGAGCTTCGATTACAGCGGCGCCTTTTGGCCGAACTGCACCAAATTGTTATGGTATCATCAGGGCACCATGGGGAACAAATGACCCAAATTTGGTGTCAATCGGACCGGCGGTTCTGGAGATATAAAATGCATGTATGTGAATGGGAGTTTTTTTGATATATGATGAAGAGCGCCACCGTTTGGCCGATTGACACCAAATTTTACACAGGCCTTCGGGAAGTCCAGCCGCATAAGGTCCTCAAGTTTGGTGTTGATCGGGCATTCCAAACCTTATGAAAATGTGTGCTGGTTTGAAATCCCATTCATTTCAATGGGGCTTCTGACCGGATTTGAGCTTCGATTACAGCGCCACCGTTTGGCCGATCTGCACCAAATTTTTGTGGTGTCATCAGGGCCCCATGGGTAACAATTGACCCAAATTTGGTGTCAATCGGAGCTGCGGTTCTGGAGATATAAAATGAATGTAAGTCAATGGGAAAAAATTTTTCGTGTTTAAGCTGCAATAACAGCGCCACTTATGGGCACATTAGGGTCCCCTTTGGTGCCTGGCATCAGGGGATCATGCTAAACAATTCGGCACTGGATTCATGTCAATGTGACTTGTGGTTATGGAGGAACAAATTTTCTGGATTAAAGAGCGCCACCTAGGGGCTAGCTGCACCAAATTTTGCACAGGCCCTCAGGGGCCCATCCCAACTTAGTGGTCCAAGTTTGATGTCGATCGGCCATTCCAAACTGAAGTTATGACCTCACTTCCTGTTAGTAGCGTTGCTGCAAACGTTTGTTAGAGTATAATTGCGCCATTTTATGTAGGATCAAAATTTCCTCAACAAACTTTGTAGAGCTTGGTCCAGAGATTATCCGTGCCAAGTTTCATTCCGATCGGACTTGCGGCTTGGGAGTAGTACGTTCCAGGCGGTTTTTGAGTTTTCGCGATGTAGCTCGAAAAAAGTTTAGGCGGAAATGGGCGTGGCCTATACCAGGAGATTCAGCTCGATCCCCCGAACGCGTGGATATAAGGTTTTTGATATATGCCTTCGTATATGAGAGGTCCAAGCCCAAACGCGTTGACCTTTGCTTACAGCGCCCCTAGCGATAGAAGTGTGCGAGTTTTGGGGCTGAGTTACGTGCAGTGAATGTGACCTACCCTGGGAGTTTCGCGTTCCTAGGAGTTACAGCGACCGCTGCAGTATGCGTTTTTTGGCGGAAGAATAATAATAATAATAATAATAAAAACGAGAACGAAAACAATAGGGTTCCCCGCCACTTCGTGGTACGGGAACCGCGTTGCCTTGCAAACGCGGGTTCCCTGCCCACTTCGGGCTTGGACCCCTAATAATAAAAATCTTAGCGAAAACAATAGGGTTCCCAGCCACTTCGTGGTACTGGGAACCGCGTTGCCTTGCAAACGCGGGTTCCCTGCCCACTTCGGGCTTGGACCCCTAATAATAGGCTTAACAAAAACAGCAGAACAAATCTGTATGTATTCATGTGTCTTTGTGTGTAGACCTTGAGCTTTCTGCCCTGATACCGGTAACAGACCACAAGACAAACATGTGGGTGTCTGGTATCACTGAAACATTGGTTCAGCTGGAAACTCAAATGTATGACAGCTTTGGTTTCATTTTGCGTAATGTCAAGTGTGATGGACCTTTGGGGTAATTCTGAACTTACCAACTAACCAACTGAAACCAAAAGTCTTATTTAAGTTTTAATGATTTTTAATCTTCTCTTAATAGTGCATTTTTTAGTTACTATATACATAATTAGAGCAGTTTAAGACTAGGTATTTTAATCATACTCACTCTTGCACATTTCAAAATGGACCTTCGTAGCTGATATGTAATATAAAGCTTGTCTAAATATGTAGCACTAAAACTTAACGCAGTAATGAGGTTGTGACTCAACCTTTTGTACATTTTTATAGTGAGAATGTGTGACTGTGTAGATTTTGAAAGAAGAACTAAAATATATTTACTCTTAAGCCGCTTTTCCATTACCAGTACCAGCTCAACTCACCTCGACGCGACTCTTCTCAACTCGGTTTGGCCGTCCTCCATTTTCCATTGCAGATCATACCCAGAGATAGTCTCCCTCAATGTACCTGGTAGTCATAGCGACGCCACACACATCTGCCGCGATGTAACGTTTAATGCGACACACATACCAGCAATCCACAAACAGCGCTCTCATGATTTAAGTTTAAAAATCTTAACATTACTCAGAATGTAAAGACAGATAAGCGGTATGAAAACCTTACAGCTGTGTTTTCCTCTGCCGTTGTTGCTGCAGTGGTCTGTGTGACGGTGGGAGCAGAGGGCTCTGTGAGCAGGTGGCTGGCCGGCCTTGGGTTGCCACAGGCTTCCCCTGCCGCCACTTGAGGAGCTCCTCAACTCCGAAAACTTTCAAGCACATTTTTTGAGTTCAAACATTGATGTACTGTTATGTTACAAATGTTTTTATTCTTTTGTAAGCATTGCAATTTCAAATAAAGTTTCAAAAAAAAGGTACAACTTTTCCGCAATGGAAAACCAAAAAAAGGCGAGTAGAGTTGAGCTGGTACTATGCACTGGCTTTACACATGAAGAGTGAGATTCAAAGCTAGCTTCCGTTGGTTTATGTTAGCTTATGTTTACTTCCTAACTGATTTTACAGACCCAGTTTTCTGATGTCATAACTTGGTTATGTCAAGGGTAATGGTAGAGTGAAGGCGGAGGTGTGGACCCAAATGCAGATGTAGGCAAGGCGATGAGGGTGCAGTTAAACAAGATTTATTTAAACTCAAAAAAACTAAACAGGCAACGCTGGGAGCTCAGCGGCAGTGTCCAAACTGAAAAAGCACTCCAAACAAAACATAATCCAAAAGGGCAAAATCCAATAACAAAGTACAAACCAAGAATAAATCCAAAAGGCCAGGAAAGTGCAGAACAAAAAACAGATGATGCAGACAAACCAGACTCTACCATGTAGAAGACTCACTCAAACACACATAAGGACGTGACAAAGACTGAGGAGAACTGAGGACAATATATACACATACAGGGACTAA
This sequence comes from Lepomis macrochirus, assembly GCA_024633595.2. Taxonomy (NCBI): domain Eukaryota; kingdom Metazoa; phylum Chordata; class Actinopteri; order Centrarchiformes; family Centrarchidae; genus Lepomis; species Lepomis macrochirus. The sequence continues at coordinate 8,982,045 of JALXJV020000018.1, forward strand.
CGAGTGGGGCGGGAGCAACACAGGTGAGGGGAATCAGGACTAATGAGACAAGCAAGCAGAGAGACAACAGGGGAGAGAAACACAGCTGAGACACATCAGGTAATCGAGTGAAGCTAGACAAAGACACCAGGTACAGGAGGTTAACAAAATAAAACAGGAAGTAAAGTTCACAAGGATAGATCAACCAAAGTAAAAACACAAAGACAGCAAAAACAGTACACTGACAGAGACGGAACCAAACAGGTGACAAGACAGTACTAAGAAGACTAAAGTGAACGAACCAAAATAATAAACAAGACTACAAAACTCTAAACCAAGACAATATCAAATGAACACAGGAAAAACAACAGCACAAAACTCAAATCCTAAACAGGTTATTCTTTTTCAGTGACCCATGAGTTCCAAATACTTTACTTGGAAGTTTCCAAAAAAAAAAACACTAACTTGGTACACATTATAAAGAAAAAAGCCTGAAGAGTCTTTTAGTCAGAGCAAAACAGGTAACGTTAGGTAATTTTATATTATTACTCACACACTGGGTCACACCCACCCAGACAGGTCAATCAAACAGGTTTGTCATCGACATGTGAATGTCACACATTGATGTTTTTAACCATAATTACTCAGAGGCATGTGACTGACATTTACTCCACCCAACTGGACTCTTCTAAATTGGCACCGTGGGGCGGAGTGAACACAACACAATGACTGCTGGCATGATAAGTGTGTCAACAACCTGTTGACGGAAAAAAACTGTGGAAAAAATATCCAGTATCCTTCCTGGACATGTGGTGCTTTGATTAATGGTTTCACACAAAGCCAGCAGGACTTCCTCGGAGGAAGACAAAGAAGCAAGGGGGGGGGGGGCAACTAGGCTATGCAGAGGTTGTCAGTCAGATAGAATTAAAACAGTCAATACAGAAAGAGACTGAAAAACACTCCTATTTCCTTTGCTGCTACGTGTGGAAAGGTTACCAAATCATTAAAGTTCACATTGTCTGCATTAAATGTCACGAAGCAGCAGGTTAGAAACATTAAGCTATGAAGATATTTATAACGGTAGATAAACAGGGAAACATTTTTACTTGATAATATTTAACCTATGGCTGTCATTTTATTTCTTTGTAGCAATCTAGTAATGTCAATGAGAGAAGAGAAGAAAGTCAAGCAGAGAGAAGGAAGGGGGAAGGAGGTGAGAAAAAGATAAGTGATGTCAGTCCGTCCCACTCCTATCCAGTACAAATGCAGCAGAGCGGGGCTGAGCCTGCATACCACTGCTGCTGACGATCCCACACAAACACACACAAAGGGACTCTCTTACAAACCCTCTCACTCACTCATCATAGCACACTCACAGAAGCGCTGAATCTCAGTCCAGTGCTGGGGGATGCTACGGGCTGGCAACCACTGAGTAAGTCCACTTTCCTGCTCTGTGCTATTCTTTCTTTCTTTCTTTCTTTCTTTCTTTCTTTCTTTCTTTCTTTCTTTCTTTCTTTCTTTCTCTGTCTGTCTTTGTTGTGATTGCGATTCTACAGCCTGTCTAAGTTCATTTATCTCTCACACTCTCCTCTTTCGCTGTGAAATGGCCAGTGTTTTGTCAGACTGGGAGACTTTTCAAACTTTTCTCTCAGTATGCCAGGCACATAACTTTCTCTCGTCTCCCTGCCTTTCTTTCTTTTCCCTGCATGTGAGCGAAGGCAGCAGCAAATCTCGGACCTATTTGCATGTTGGCGCAGAGCCAGACCTTGATGCCTTTATATTAGAATAACATTGCACATGGATGTTGATCTGCTACATTCTCATTTTGTTCTTGTGTGATTTCCATTTTCTGAGGCATGTTTATATCTTATTTAAGTTATTTTTTGTGCTGCAATGCCTGGGTTCAAATGTGCACTGTTAATTACAGGAGCTGTTATGCAGGTATACTGCTCAGAGGTATCATTCTTTTGAAGTGTAATTGAGCAATTTGCCACTGAATGGGCCGTTTGGAAGTAAATCTTCCACTGCATTTACAATGCTCTTTATCACAGAGTCTTAGAGGGCTTCAAAGCTCTTACATTGTGAAACAATGAATGAAAGAAAACACATCCCCTTCCATCTTTAGACAATAGAGGTGAACAAGAACACAGATCACAAAAGCCTCACTTGCAAAAAAGTTTTGCATAGCACTGTACACAATGAATGAATGAATGAATGAATGCTGGTTGTAAGACAAGCAACCTCGTGCAATTCCGTTGTCTATAAATGTAAAACTAAATTAATTCAAACTACAGCAAGCTAAGACTCTGCCTAATGTTTTATGACTTAAATATGAAGACTGCAAACAGTGAATCCAGAGCCTGGTGCCTGGTTCAGAGATTTATCAGCTGCTGCGTTTTTAATACCTTAATATAATTCAATGTAAGCATTGAAAATATGAAAAAATTGAAAAATATTTATTTAAAGCAAGATGCTCCCTTGGTGGTCTTTGGCTCTCTTGAAGTAATAGTTTGACATTTCGCTTTATTGCCAAGAGTTAGAGGAGAAGATCAATACCACTCTCATTTCTGTATGATAAATAGGAAGCTTCAGCCAGGAGATGGTTAGTTTAGCTTCGCACAAAGACTGGAAACAGGCGACAAAGTTCACAACCCCCAGTAAAACCAATACCTGTCTTTTATAAACTTTGGTTGCTTCATGGATTTAAATCACAAGATATAACCTGTTACTCAGTGAGTTTTCATCATCCTGGTAGAGGACAGAGCCATGCTAGCTGTTTTGCAGTCTTTCTGTAAAGCCAAGCTAACTGTCTCCCTGCTGTATCATCATATTTATCATTATTGCAGACGTCAGACTTTCATCAGTCTTCTCCTCTAACTCTTGACAATTAAGCAATTGCATTTCTGCATTTCCCAAGATGTCAAAATGATTCCTTTATAAAGAAAAGAAGCACACAGTCATGTTTTTTCAGCTTTGCAAATGGGATTTAAAATTTATCTTGTTTTTAACATTTTTCACAACTTTGCATTCAGTTCTGCATTGAATAAGATGGTTTATCTGCTCAGTTTAGGCTGAAACCATAGACTGCAGGTCTAGTGTGAGGTTTATTTTATTCTGTGGTCTGACATCTGCCACACCCGAAACACTGACTTAAAGGGTGACATTTCACTTTTATCAGTGTCTACTGCTTTACTGTAATATTAGACCGCCCTCAAGTACAGATTGGTGACTGTTGTCACAGACACAAACCCTATTGGCTCTTGCACAGCGACTCAACGTTTCACATCTTTGAAATGTGTGTGGAGGGCGGGGAATGCTTTTATGCTGTGTGTTTACTCACAGTTTAAGGTCAAGGTTGTTTTGTGACTTACTGACTAAGTTATAACGTGTCACATGTGTTGATAAGGTGCTAAAAAAAAGTCGGAGTGGTGTGTATCCTGTTGTGTGTGTGTGTGTAAGACAGAGAGAGAGACAGCTACTGGTAATGCAAAAATTCAAGTGAACTATAGCTGTGTCTGTTACCCCCAGATAGCAGTTATTAACGCCCTGTGTGTGTTTGTGTGTGTGTGTGCGTGTGTGTGTGCGTGTGTGTGTGTGTGTTGACATACTGAACGTGCTTCTGTTTGCCTTTCAATGTTTGAAAGCACAGCGGCATTCTCCCTGCCTACAGTATGCAACACACACACACACACACACACACACACACACACACACACACACACACACACACACACACAACACACACTACATTTGGCATTGTGGCTTATTTGCTTAGGGCCCATTGTGTTCTGCCAGCCAGAACAGGATTGAATGGAGGGGAACAAAACAATAGAGTAGATATAATCTCTCTCTCTCTCTCTCTCTCTCTCTCTCTCTCTCTCTCTCTCTCTCTCTCTCTCTTTTCTGTAAAAACCACAACAGCAACCTTCAGAGCTCACTTGATGCACACACTCTGTGCCTTCACCTCCTGCTGCACCAGGGAAGAACACTTGACAGAGGACACTACAGTGACCACCAGCAGTTAGACTGCACCTGATCCCATATCCTTCAAAGAAAAGGGAACCTGACTCTGGAGCAGGAAAAAGGAGTGATCATACCCCATCACTGAAACACGACCCACTGGACGGAGAGACAGAGGGGCTGACGGTCGTCTCTATCACCCTGGGAAAAGAGGCAGGATGCTGGCAAAAATCCTTGAGGACATGTGGGTGGACCCCGAGGTGCTGGAGGCCCTCAGCGAGGAGCAGAAAAGGATCCTCTTCTTGAAGATGAGAGAGGAGCAGGTACGCCGCTGGAGAGAGCGGCAGGAAAAGGAAGAGAGGGAAGGAAGAGACAACAACACCAGGCCAAAGAAAGGTAGAGTGCAACACTGGCTTTACTGGTTACACTGGAGGAAAACAGGGGTACATAGAGAACACATACGTCTCATTCCATGACACTACAGTACGAGTATGATTTTCAGTGAAGCAATAGAAGAGGGAAACTCTGACTAAAGTAGCAACACAGTTTTGAAGGAACAAGGTTTCTGGGAAATGTGGCCTTCATGTTAACAATAACATAACACTGACACAAGGTTAAAGCTGCTAGCTTCTCTAACGTGGGTTCCTCACAAAATTACAGACTGCAGTGCATTTACAGTTATCTGTACCTTGAATGGGATATTTCTTCAACATCTACATTTTATAGATTACACGTAGAGTCTCCTTTAAAGCAATAGTTGGGTATTCCTTTGTTTTCTTGTTGAGATGATGTTTAATGCCACTTGCTGTTATCAATGAATAACATCTGCTAAATAATGGCACACAGGATTGAGTTAGCTGGTGAAGTTGTGTGGCAAGCCATTCAGCCACAGCATTTTGCAACAATAACATTAGCAACTGGTCGGCATTAGCAAGAAGCCAATGATTTCTAACTTGAGCCAACTAAAGCACAAAAGCACAATATATTGCACATGCTTTGCAGCCATGTTAATCCTAGTTCACACTTGCGTGATTGGCAAGTCTCCTGGCTGTGGCCCCATCCACACTACTGTGTTTTCGAATTAAAACGGAGACCAGACTAAAACGGCAAAAACGAAGATCTATATGGAGAAGTTTGGGAACGCTGCTGACCCCGTTTTGCATTTCGAGGACATAGACGCTCACACTCAGCTCTCTGATTGGGTCTTATTAGCCATGCAAAGCAGAAACATAATGCTACTGACAGACATTTTGAGTTGGTATTTTTCTTAAAATATTCTGTACCGTGCAAATAACACTTAGGCCTATCTGAATACAATTGTTGTACTGTGCATGTCGCCGTTTACTTTGCAGCGACTCCCAGTCTGTTTTCCACACTCCCGAGCAACATTCAGTAACAGTCCCTGCTCATTATTGGTGCATGCAAAAAAAAAATCTATTCAGATTCCTTGTCTGCATTTCTTTATTCTTTCACCAGATCTTCTGTAACTACGGAATAGACCATCTGCTTCTTGTTTACACCGGCATGCGCATGCCCAGTGTACCTGAATAGATGTGCCAATAGGTGTGCGTTTTCAATCATTTTAATGTAAACGGAGATCCACTCTGAGACACCATTAAAACGCTGGTGTGGATGGAGATTGTATTCGTTTCAATTCTCCATTTGTAAACTAAAACGGAGTAGTGCGGATAGGGCCTGTGATTGGGGGAAAATCGCTGAGCAGTCGGCACTCAACAGTTGTTATGTGTGAACTATGACGCAGCTACATTTTCATTACAAAACATATTTTACCCACCTCCAACTCACACACAGTCTGCTGACTGTGTGTGCTAATCCATTCTTCCACCCTTATTCTTTGTCTTTATAATTGTTATTTGTATAATAATAAACAACTCCTGTTTTGCACATGGTTTTGCATCATTGCCCTGTCACATTTCCCGGCTGTTTTCTTGACAAAACGTGGTCTGGAGACCAGTTGTCGGATGAGTCAGCCCATGTAATGTATAACCTCCCACCGCCGATTGGTCACGCAGTGTGAAAACGACAACAACTTCAAGACTCCAAGTCTGAACATCATAGCAATATGCCGACTGTGCTAGGCTTCAGTTTACCTGTCCATTAGGAAGAAAGCCAGCTCTGGGTCAGTTTTTATATCCATATGTGGAGTTTGTGTTGTGCTGGGAGGCAGTTGTTTTTTGGTGTTAGTGGACTCCATTTTGTTAGCTGAGGTGTTGCCTCTGTGTGTACAGTTCAGAATCAGTAAGCCAGAGGCTTTGGAGCAAGCATGGACATCACAGCCAAAAGCAAGCGGGGGTGTGGTTCATTTTAATGTGAACATTTCACAAACAGGTAATAAAAAAGTGATCAGTTTCATTAAAAAAACAGCATATAGCCCCTTTAATGGTGACCAATTAAAGGTCTAAACCTTGAGTGCACACAATAAACCAGCTGTGTAGTAACACCCTCTCAGGTTAATGTGTTTGAATTACACCCAAAGAAATCTTTTCATTGCTCTGTTACTAACCCATGTGACCGTCTGCTCCTTTCACCCACCCTTCCTCCATTTAAGGTGTTTATCTGACTCACTCAGACCCTGTCACCTCCACTGGCTCTGCTGCACAATGAGAGTGTGTGACAGATAGCCTCTATCACCGCCAGTCGAATCGCTGTACGGGCTGAAAGCTGAATAAGATTGAGTAAGCCCTGTGGTTTGGGGCGTCGCCACACTTTAAACCACTTATTAAGTTACCGTCTTTGTTTACCCAATCTCTGCCATGTCACCTGAGAGGGAGCCAAGTGTGTGTTTTCTGCGTGTTTGCGTTACACACCATACAATCCAGTTAGGCATCTTTCATTCCTTGTTTGCTGCACTGTGGCCGGAAAAGGTAATAATTACGTGTACATGCATGCCTGTAAATGTCACTTAAACACGCCTTATACCTCACCTGGGAATAAAGATTCCTATTGTGTGCTGCTTTTCTAGTTAATTTGCAGGTGTGGTAGCAATAAAGACAGAAACTTCAGTTCTGTAACGGAAATGGCTTCAATATCTTGTAATCACAGTTGTCACTCAGGGGACTGTGTGAACATAAAGGTGTGTTGTCCAGACAGACCAGCACTCATGTCAGAGATGTTCTTTGGTCAGGTGAAATCAGACTGAGACGTCTACACAATGCAGACTTATGTACTGGGTGACTGACGCAAACACAAGTCCCTCAATTCCCTGAAATATGAAACAGCCTTTGTTAGCTGGCTTCTAAAAAATCTGAATAGTCAGTTCACTCTTAGGAGGTGATTGTTTCTATGGACTCCTACAGTGTCTGTTTGTTTAGCCTGCTGTGTCTTTTAAAGGGTAAATCTGCACTGAGTTCCAAAACCATACAACTCTCTGAGGGTTTGAATTTTCAAGCCACACCCCAGCTAGTGATGTCATGGCAGGTGTTTCATCTTTATCTGATACTGTCATGGAAAACACCTTGTTATCACACACTGGGAACTGGAGTTTATTTCTGCCTACTGTGTCATGATGAAGTAACACCTAAAAATACCGTGTTTTCCAGGATGCAAAGAACAAAATATATAATCCATTACATTATTACAGCATGTATTATTATAATATTCATTATAAATATTGTCATTGGTGTTATTAATTCAAAACTAAGTATGAAATTGAGTATAAAAGGGTTTTGCTCCTCAATTCAGTCGATACAGTGTATAACAAAACGTTGGCACAGCCAGATGTCTGCTGCTCTCAATTCAAACTTTATAGGGATGAGGTCACTGTTATTTACTATTTTCCTTTCCTTTTGTAATGATCCCATTTTATTTAAACACAGAAAACAACAGCAAAGGAGACTACAGAGAATAAAGAATAAAAGAGAGAGCACAGATGGGGAACAGGGAAAAGAGAGGACATACTCCATTGCTGTTGGTGTTATGAGGTTCCCCTTGCTGAATACCTAATAGTACAGCACCACCTTCTGGAGAAAAGCCAGAATAACAATTTAGCATTTCATGTTTTTATAAGAATCTTACTGATAGTACCTGACACTGACAAAATGTATCTCTGGTATGTTTACCCATTTCTTTTTTTTTCTCATCTTTTATTTTTCTTCCCCAGCTTTCAATAAACATGTAAGGTGGCTGATTGGTCGGGACGGAGATGTGAGCGTCAGTGTGATCGGAGACGTGGACGAGTTCAGGTCCTCCAAACTCCTGCAGAGTCTCATGAACACCAGGTAGACACACAAAGAACTCCTGTTACAATTTCACATTATAAGCTATCGCTGATTGACTGATTGTTTCTTTTTGGCACCATAAATAGAATAAGGAAGTGCAGAAGCAGACCACACTGTCACTGGTCACCTTAGAAGTAAAGTAACACACGGCCACTTAGCTTTGTAGCAGCATGTTGAAGAGCACAAAGTGTAGTTGATGTTTTAATTAATTAAATAAAAGGCATCAGCTCCACCATGTTCAGGCAGAAAACAACACATTCAAATTACTCATGTCTTGCACTCAGTGGATAATAAGGTTTTTTATTTATTTTTCACAAGAGCCTTGTTTTTTATTTTTTGAGTGATGGACTGACAGCCTTTTTTCATCCACTAGTCCAACATGTTTCTGCACACATAAGAACATCCTCTAGTCCCTTCAACAAATTACATAACTCTGATTGTCTTTAATAAGATGAACAGTGAACTAAAGAGTTTCAGTCAGCTGGCCGTCTCCTCCCAATTTGATTATAGACGTTATCTGCCGTATGACTAACTGGAGAATTGATTCAAAGGTTGGGGCGGCTTTCTGTGGGACTAAAAATGGATGTCTTTGTCTTCCAGAGTCCACAGTGATGATATGAATGGCATCCAGACAGCGGACTTGCTGCCAGGAAGAGAGGCCCAGCAGCTCAGCTTTAAAGAAGACGTCCAGCTGTCCCTCGCAGATGTTGCCGTGAGTTCATGTGTTTTGTATGTGGGTTTGAAGTTGGGAGGATGAGACGGACAGTGTATCAGAGTCTGACCATCGAATTGTGTTGCCCTCACACACAGGATGACCCAGCTTCACCAAACAGCCAGTTATCTGAGGAGGACATGGACTCCGGCAGCACGGATGACGACCCGAAGGACAGCGACAGTGAGTCAGGCAGCAGCTCGGACAACCACGGCGACTGGACTCTCCACAGGCCCCATCTTAGTTGCAATGGCAACCAGCCGCCACTCAAAGCCCAGCTGTCAGACACAGAGAGAGCCAGCTCACAGGACAGAGGTGAAAAAACAAGAGCTGATAAATGTGTATGATCCTCATTTACTGATTCTAATTATAAAGGTAGAAATACTACCACATTGTAAATATACGCCACTACAAGAGAAAGTCCTGAAAAACAATAAACAAAGAATAAAGGATTTAACAGCAAAATAAATAATAAGAGTATATGAATCATCATCTACATCTGCTATACAAATAAGTAATAATAAATACTACAATAGTAAATGTATTATTTAAACAGTATAGTCTTTTTCATAGTGTTATATAGCTTTTTATTATTGGATTATTATCACTTGTACATTATTATGTAAACAGTAGCATTTCTTGTTATTGCTGGTTGAGGTAGAGCTCATTTGAACTATTTTATATACAGCAGGATAGTTTAACTCACTTCAGTTTTATAAACTGATAATATGTTTTGCTTGTTAAATCTTTGCCTCCTTAGTAAATTACTACTAACTATAGCTGTGAAATTAAGCTTTAAAAGGGGGTCTGGTTCTCTTTGCTAGTGAAAATAGCAATTTTATGTAAGATATAGATGCTTTATATTGGGAGAGTATAGCTGCCAACTGAAGGGGCATTAACACTGGATAAAGTCAATTATTAGACTTCAGACGGGGGAACACAAACATGCAGATGTGATATTACTCAGATTTTGTGAATTCACATACCTTTCTCCCTTTCTCAGGGACTGTTTCTGAACACCGAGGTCGCGTGGCGCAGCTCAGGAAGGCCTTCACTGACGATCCCTGCAGCACACCATCTGCCTACTCCAAACCTCCTTTACCTGCTAAACCTGTTCACCTACAGAAAAGAAGCACACCCTTAATCCATTGAGGCTGACAGTGTGTCCAGCCTGCTGCAAGACCATACTTGACCCCAAAGAGGCAGAGCCTGTTGCACCGCGTGCAGACAATAATGGCTCAGCTAGACACTGTTGGTCCAGGCTGAGGCCACACACATGTGAAGAAAAGGATCCTTACTTGAACCCGATTGGTGAACTGAGATACACTTTGTCAGGCTTCCGTTCAAGGGCCAACCCACAGGCAGAGAAACATCTGGGACGGAGGTGGAGTGAGAGAAAGACTTGAAAGCTTTTGAACTGAAGTCAGCTTGAATGATAAAACGGAGCGGCTTTGATGTTGCTGAGTTCAAATGCACTCGCATACTTTCTGTGATTGACAGGCAGACGCAGAGAGAGATGTCCAGAGAGACACAGGCGCACAGACTATCGAGTACAGGTGGAAAAAACCCCACCGTAGTTCACCTGTTAAATCGGTGTTAATGAAGTTTTATTATTCACATGTCATAAGCAGAGGTTATTGGGAAGTGAAAGATTTATTTGATAAAAATTATACTCGGGTCCTTTTGTACTCTTCAAAAGGTTTAAACTGTTTTAAATGTAGTCTATGTAACTTTGTCACTGTACTGTTTTAACAGCACTGCCTTTCATCTGCGTTGACAACCTCTTCATGCAGCGTATCAGCTACAGTCACAATGGTGCCGGAGGGTTTTGGGGGATAAAATAAAAGAATTGAATTTGTGATAAATGATAAACAGACTGTGTCCATAGTGACTTTAAAAGCAGCTGCATCACCTGAGCTTACTGTTTACATATGTGTCTCCGGACCCTTGAGCCACACCTTTAATAGTCTACTTTCTAGACTATGAGGAGTGCCTTTTTATATGTGAGTGAACACGACAGAATGACGTCACAACTACATCCATGATTTGCCAAGACTGTGGGGATCACAGAATGGACCCACAGTGCAGTATCTGGGCAGAGACAGTGTTTTGATCATGTCAATAAGAAACAATAACTATGAGGTTAAATATCTGATTCATATCGTAACACTGACAGTGTTTACATCCACAGGAATTGAAGAATTGTAGCTCTTTTGATTATCTAATAGATTTATTCTTTGGTCCAGACTAAAATATTTAAACTACTATTGGATGGATTACCATGATGACATATTGTTCATGTTATACTTTGGTGATCCCTTGACTATTACTCTAGAGCCACCATCTGGTCCAATACTTTGGTTTATGACAAAGACATTCACACCAGCGTCAGTTACATTTGTGCTTAGTGCTAATGACCAAATATTAGCATTCCAGCGCATTAGCATTGTTATTGTGAGCATGTTAGCAATCTTTGCTTTTAGCTCAAAGCATGGCTGTAGATTCAGATACAGTCTTGATACTAAGCTCTCTGATTTTAATGGACCAGAAGTAATTTGACAGATAAACTTTAATATTAGTAACTATATTTAATTGGCCTCAATAAATAGCAGTTTAACAAAAAAATGCTCATCACAAGGTCCACTTAGATTGTTTTTCAGCCACATCTCACGTCTGTTGTCATGTAACTGAAAATCCATACTTGATAAGGTCACATGGTAACAAGTAAACCATCTCCTTGAGAACTGATACAACAGTATGCGGCTGCAAGCTGTGGAAATCAAGTAAAAGCACCTTGTGATGAGATAATTTTGGTCAAACATCAAACGTAATTTTGGGCTGCAAATTCTACGACCCAGTGACATTAACCCTGTTAGCAGCTTCACATCATGCTTGTTTTGGGACCTTTGTGCCTTCAGTTAGTGAAGCATCAGTTCCGTTCAGATCACTTGAACTGAGGTCAGACAGCGCTTGGTCAGGTGACAGACTTGGCAAGGCAAGAAAATGACACTTTTTGGACCTCAAAATCGGCTATGTTTAGGATGACTGCATTATCTTAAAAACAGAGGGCCTGTATTCAAAAAGTGCTCCCACGGTGTTCAGCGAACAAGCATTTGAACACTTTCACACACTACTTCAGCTTTGAGTCAGCACTTTAACCTTATTGTTTCATTTCGATCCTGGTGTCCAAGAGTGCAGACCTATTGTAAAAGAATGAAAAAGGTGTCCCTGGACAAATATTCACATACTGCACTGTAGCTCTAAAGGGATATCAGATGCAGGAAACTGTAGAAAAACACCAGATCGTTCTTGTAAGAACATGTGTTCCCATGAGAGATTAACTGTACTTCATTTATAAGGTTGGAGTGTTTTGAGCTGTAGTTACTACCTAACTTTTAACACATAATCCCTGTACTTGGTCACTAATTCCCTGCTAAAACTCCCCTCCTGCCGACACTTTGACTTATTGTTTGTGTCATCTTTTATTAGTATTTATATTGTGTATTTGCCTAAAATGTCTTTTCTTGGTTTGGAAAAAGCAAAAATGAACACAACTAAAACTGATTTGATCTTGCTTTTTTTGCATCTAACACAGTCGGGTCTGTTCACATGGTTACAGCATGAATTCCTTATGGGGGGAGGTGGCTGCTGATAGGGGAAGACACAGAGAAGTTGTTGATGCCGGTCACTTACACAATGATTATCTATTCAGCGGGATGCGTCACAAAACAGCCCATCAGAGATCAAACAGAGAGCACAGAAAGCTGATTAGCATGTGGTTTATACTGAGACAGAGGGCGAGACGCTCGGGGAGACAGAGCCAGGTCATGGGAAGCAACGCGTCACAGTCAACTCAATAAAACTCCTCACATTCCCCTGCCGCCTCAGCCCCTGTGTGTGTGCTTCTGTATGTGAATGCAGAGCATGCGTGTCTGTGTGTGTGTATCCCCCCCCATATATCTTGAATCATGTGACTTGACACGAGCACTCATGCTCAGTGTGAAAAGTCCTGCTATATATAGTTGGGCAGTGTTGGGTTTCCCAGCAAAGCATTGTAGGAGTGTGCTCATCTTTGTCCCATAAGGAAGCGCATGTGAATGACTTGTAATGTTTCTATCTACTGTAGGTGTTAATAGTCTACTGGTGCTCCTGTGTATTTTCTGTCCAGGCTGGAAGGTGATATTAGGACATGAGAACCACAAGCATCATGTGTGCTCTTCAGACTAACAGCCTGTATGATAGTAAGGACATTATAACAACATACTGTAGATCTGAGACCAATAAAACGTCTCTTATCTCCTTTTCTGAATGAAGTCATTGTGAAGAGATATAATGAGTCAGGAGATCAGACAGTCAGTTAGCAGCTCTGTACTTAATGTATAACAACACCTCAGCAGTGGTATCATAAGATTGAGTGCTAAAGGCCAACAGTTTTCTACTTTATAACCTCGGTGTTGGTAAATAAATGTGTAAAAACTTATAGTTTAAAGCATTTGACTGTTAATGTGAGCAGAGAATTCAACTTTTTTTTTCTCAAATGTAGTAAATGTTTAACTTCTGAATTTAATAACAACTTTAATTTCACAAAAAATAAATCTACTGAAACACAATGTCCTCTCAAGAAAAACAATCGTCTCCTTCACCACATTCTTTATGATGCTCTTAAATTTATCAATTGATATACACGTTTCTAGTTTAAGATCTTTTTGCAAATTATTCCATGCCCAGATTGCATAGTGTGAAAATGCAGTTTTCCCCAGATCTGTCAGAACTCTGGGTACATTAAAAAGCAGCCACGTTGGAACGTAGCTGGTAACTAGCAGAATTGAGACAGAGAAGGGTACAGAGGTAAGCTGGAAGGTTACTTAGCATGGCTTTATATTTAAAAATATACCAGTGCTGTTTTCTGCGGGTGGTCAGCGATTTCCAACCTACCAGATCATAAAGAATGCAATGGTGAGTGTGGGATATAACATATACAATATATTATACAATATTTTGCATTTAAAATATGTTATATCCTTAGCCTCGTCTCACAGAAAAGTAATACAATGATACTGTCTGATATGTAGAAAGAGGTTGCAAACCACTTGGCCTTCACCGGTGTTCAAAATAAAAACATGACCAACCTAAGCGTAACCATGTGATTGTTATTATTTTTTTTCCTAAACACAAAAACAAAGAATGGTCAAGATTGAAACAGAGGCCAAGATATCCTGACTTTTAGTCTCTAATATGGGTTAAGCTCCACAAACACTGAATCCTACATTTCCCAGAATGCAATAAATCTTTTTGTATCCAACCTCCAGTAAATGCACACATCTTTCAAAATTCAGTGTAATGCAGGCTTTCTTTTAAAATCCTACTGTCTCGATGACCATCAGGGTTGATATAACTCCTCCAGAGACACAAAAGACATGCAAATGTTTCCAGAAGCTGACCAATGACATTTATGTATGAAATTGGTTCCCCGAGTTCCCCTTTGAGACACCAGGGAACTAAACCAAAACATTAGAAAAATATGTTGCAAAATTTTGGACTAATTAGATGAAAATACATTTTAGTAGTCACTGAAGGAAAAGACATGTTTTCATGTTAAGAAACGGTTTTAATTCTCTCTATATATATCTACAGATCAGTATTAAGTTGGTCAAAAATTTCCATTTTTAGCCAAACAGTGTGACTCTGCGAATGGCAATGTCGGCCTGACGGTCCACCACTTTGGTCCAGACTGAAATAGCTCAGCAACTACTGGTTAAATGATCTTGATATTTGGTCCAGCTATTCATGTTGCCCAAAGGATGAAATGTAATCACTGGTGTCATACGTTTCATCTGGTGCCATTATCAGGTCAAATTTTCAATTAGTTCAGTGCTTTGGTTTATGAACGAATAACTTCAAAATTAATAACGTTAGCCAGAGCTGTACTTGTTTAGTGTGAGTTAGCAACTGTGAGCATGTTAGCATGCTGATGTTAGCATTTGGCTCAAAGCATCGCTGTATGTAAGTACAGCCTCACAGAGCAGCTAGCATGGCTGTTGACTCTTAGTCATGTTTCCTTAACACAGAACAGTTACACACTGAGACTGGATTGGAAACATCCCAGTTTGAGCCATTATAAATCTGTAGCTGTGTTGGGACCAGTGGAGAATGAATGAGGTGTCAGTAAATGTTCCTAGTGTATCCTATACATTGTGAAAATGCTACATTATAGCTTTTCTTAATAGCCTGAATTATGAATCAAATCATTCCAAATGTTCCAGTATTTGAGATTATGAGACAAATTAATATTGTGTGACTCAAGTGTTGAGTTGGTTATTGCTGCAATTCAGTATAATTGATTATTATTTTTTTCATTCATTAATCATTTACTTGAATCAAAGTTAAAGACCTCATGCAACTGACACTACAGCTCTGTTCACGATGAGCTGTTCTAATTAGAAGGTGGGAATCAAGGAAATTAAACATTACAAGCAAATTCTTATTCAGTGCTCAATATCAACAATCAATTCCACATCATGAGGTGGCGTGAAAAGAGGCTGTGATGAAATATCACTGCAGGCAGACTTTATCA
Organism: Lepomis macrochirus; assembly: GCA_024633595.2. Classification (NCBI taxonomy): domain Eukaryota; kingdom Metazoa; phylum Chordata; class Actinopteri; order Centrarchiformes; family Centrarchidae; genus Lepomis; species Lepomis macrochirus. The sequence continues at coordinate 8,997,508 of JALXJV020000018.1, forward strand.
CCATGCTTTGCCTAACTTCCTGGAACCACAGTGCTTTTTTGAAATCAGCAGCAAGCTAAAGATTAACAGAATATTGTGTACACATTACCTCCGAAACGAACACCGTGTGAACCCGCCTGAGGACCAAAACGTCAGGATGTTCTGAGAGTTAATTTTCTTTTGTACCCAATTGTATGGATATGTTTGGGTTTAGATAGAAGCTTATGAAAGTTTTTAATTTCACAGGGACTGAATGTGGGAGTTACTTGTTTAATTGTAATGCTTTTTAACAGCCTTGGTGCTTGTTTTTCATAAAAGACAAAACCAGAAATAGAGTGCTGTTTATAGAGGTTGGTCTATCCTGAAACCACCTTTAACAGCTTTAAGGGTCAAAGGTCAAGAGTCCCCTTTGACCTCTGTGTCACCAAAATACAACCTGAGGGCAGATGAGCCTGAGCTTTTCAAGGATGTGAGAAACCATTGTATTTCTGTTTGGGAGGAACATGTTTTCCATGTGTTATGAAAGTGAACACAAATGAATAACAGAGGCGTAATGAGGGGTGATCTCAGAAAGATGCTGTTTCTGCAAAGCTGTTACACATTTTCTAACACTGGGGATACAGCCAGTGGAGGAAGAAAAAATTCACAATGAGACACAGTGTCTCCAAGCAGACGCAGTGGCCAAAATTTCAAAGGTCTGGCTCGTGAGTGAGGGTCCGCCCAGCTCCAGTGCAGGTTGCCTTGGGCTGGCAGGTTGTTCCACTGCAGTGTGTGTGAGAGCAGTTTTTCTCCAGAGTGGGCAGGGCCGCCGGTGCTAACATATGTAAGCTCCACAGGGGTCTGTGACGGCACACACCGGCTATCTGGACAATGCATCCGTCATTAACCCCAGTCTCCCTGCGTCTCGCTGCATTTCATTCGGCCTCCATCACCCCGTTCGCTCCCGGATCTCACACTCATCTCGCTTTCTCTCTTTGTCTGGCCCACGTTATCTTCATCCCCTGCTGTCCATCTCCACGTCCTCCTCCCTGCATATCTCTCTCTGTCTCTTTTCTCTCCCCCTGTGGCCTGCTTTTCATCTCTCCCAGTTTCACCCACTCTCTCTTACCCACCCCTCCTCCCTTCTCCCTCTCTGCCCTTCACTATGTCTCTTTCTTCCCCCTTCACCCTCTCCCTAGATCCGCTTTCCACCCCTCCTCCTCCTCCTCCCCCACTCCCCCAACTCTCTCTCCCAACCACCCCCCCTCCTCTTCTCTGTCCTCCGTTCAATCCCTCCTCCTGCCCCTCCACCCCCCACCCCTCCTCCCTTTCTCTCCTGCCATCTTGCAGGCCAGTGGAGCCAGACTGCAGGCGTTCAGGGAGTCACTGGACCTGCTGGGCAGCGGGTGACACAGATTTCCGGTGTGTGTGTGTGTGTGTGTGTGTCTGTGTGTGTGTCTGTGTGTGTGTGTGCATGCATGACGAAAACAGGGAGGGGGGATTAAGCTCCAAATCACTAGAAAGGCACCGAAGAGGGGGGGAGAAAAAAAAGCTACAGATCCAAGAATTTGAAATTCCCCCTTTGTCTGGGAAATGAAGAAACACTAGACTGTGGACTTTTAACTAAAAGACTGTGTTCTCATTCAGTGGGAGCGTTGCACTAGCATGATGTTGGAGCTCACTGCTTTTCTCCATGAGTTGGCAGTGTCCTGCGTTGGCTGGCGTGCTGTGCTTTCTCTCTCCCTGTCTCCCTGCCTGACAAATACGCACACACATACACATTCCCCACACCCCCACAGATGCACACACACACACACACACACACAGTCCCTCTGCGATCCCCCTGACTGAAGGCACACAGGAAGTGCAGCCGTGGCCCAATTATAGCGTGACACCTCGGGCCGGCCGTTGCCATGGTTACGTCTTCCCTGCGGTCCCCTGGAGTGTGGCGCCGAGGAAGAAGGTCTTATCACATCAGCCATCGTTACGGCAACAAGCAAAAACCCACCCTGTAGCCTCAGTCCAGCTGGCTGTGAATTTGGTTTATAATGTGTGTGTGTATATGATCTATATAAAAAGGGAAATTGCGTCAGTGTGTGAGTAGAGGAGCGAGTGTTTCTGATTGTGTGTGCGTGTCAGGTTAGGTGTGTTCGAGTGCATGCACTGGACTTGCCAAGGCAGCGTGTAGGTGTGTTTGTGTGTGTGTGTCTGTGGGGTTGCGATAAGGCTCTCAGCCACACCATTAGGTGACTCATAATCCACACAACCTCACACACATGTACACACAGGAACACACGTGTGCGCGTGTACAACCAGAAACACGGAGGCTAACGGACACAAACACCCAATTAAATACAAACACGCACACACAGATATAGCATAAACCCAGCCTGTAGACAAGTGCACATGGCCAATTTCTTTTATTTCAAAAGGGCAAACAGAGCTATACAGTACAAGTTGCACATGAAATAATTTAGCCTAGGCTGAACTCATTCATTTCTTACTGATGCAGTGACGTCAGAACAACAGAAACAAAACTCCCCATTAGAAACAAAACATTTGGCTCCTTTTTTATGTTGAAACACAATACATCCAAACTGGAAAGGGATGTAAAAAAAGACATAATGTTTTCCAGATATTTACAGTCTATTTACAGCATTTTTGTCGTCATCTAAATATTGACACACATTGGTATCCTTCTTTCTCTCCTCTCCAATTCACTGATTGTCAAAAGAAAGGATGGGAACAAGTGTGGACATTCTTAAACAGGGCTGCAGCTCCTCGCTAAACACAAGATCTGAAGATCTGACCCACAGTCTGAGCATGTTAACACGGTGTCCTGTGTGTTTTTATCAAACTGCAGCTCCCCAACAATCATCCAACCAGGATCCTCTGACAAATGCTGCCACCACATACTATCCATCCAAGGCGCCGTTGCTTCTCTCTTGTGCCAGACCCAAAGTAAAGTCGGAGCTCCTTACATCAAACCCAGACACTCTGCTCTCAAACCCAGGACCTCCCGGCTTCCTCTTCAGCTCCTCACACTTCCTGTATTTACAGATCTGGTGTCCCCTCTTGCGATTGCGGCAGCTGCTGCACTGTTCGCAGTTCGTCTGACGCCGACAAGGTACACACTCCCCGCACCTCTTCCTCTTCCTTCTCCCTCCACTGCCCCCGCCAAGAGAGCCAGGAGAGTAGCCCTCGGCCACCAGCCCCTCGATGCCCTCAGCTCCCATGGCCGCGCTCCTCCAGTGGCCTCCCCCCATCTGGAAGCCTGCCAGGGGGAACAGAGCGGGGCTGAAGGGGAACCAGGCACCTAGGAAGGGTTGGAAGTCAGTGCCACATCCAGAGGAGTCCTCTTCCTCCTCCTCAGGCCCGGATCCACCTCCCTCCCCGTCCCCCTTCCCCCCCTTTGCCTCTGCAGCCTCCCTTTTAGCTGGCTGGCTGCTCTGTGCACCCAGGCTGGCCTGCTCTGTGGTGGCGGGGGTCAGAGCCAGAAGCCCGGCACGCATCAGCAGCTCTGCGGCGTGGGCCAGGTGGAGCCCACTGGGCGACTCCCACATGTCAGGCCAGGAGGGGGCCCGGCGAGGCTTAGTGTGTGCAGGCTGGGCAGCCCGTTGCTGTGCCGGGGAGGGCTGGATCAGGCCTTTGACGTCCATGGTTGGGGAAGGGGTGGAGATGTAATGGGAGAGGCTGTAGGGGTGGCTGGAACGCTTAAGGCTGGGTCTCAGTGGCTCATTGGGGATTTTAGCGCTGCTGTGGGCCTGATCTGGGGAGGAAGGGCCAGCGATGTCTACTGCGGTGGACATAGCAGTGGCTGTGTGTGGAGGTGTCTGTCCGTGTGTGTGTGTGTGTGTGTGTGTGTGTGTGTGGGAGGAGAGGTGAGGGAGAAGGGGATTGAAGCCGATGCGGGGTTGACAACCGTCCTGCTGTTACTTCAGCCAAAATGGCAAGCCTTGGCCTGTGTCCCTATTCCCATTCTCTGCAGCAGCCTCAGAGTCCTGGAGAGCTAGAAATGAATAGGGGATGAAGAGAGGAAGGTTAAGAATAGAAATGGTGGAGAGACAAATACAGAAAGAGAATAAACAGAAGAGATGAGAATTTAAGATATTTCTGAGCCAGAGCCACTAAACACAGGAAATCAGAATGTGGAGAATCGGTTTTTAAAGATAAATATAACAGAGGCTATATGTATATAGATTTAGAAACAGTACTGCTTGAATAGAGATGAACAGACCCATGTATCAGACAGAGTGCATGCCTTGCCAATGATTTCCGCATACAGGAGGCAGTATCCCTTTAAGAATTTCACGGTATATCAATGCAATCAATAACAGAGCGACAACAATATGCAAAGATATGCGCATATGCGCAGGTCAAATGTGGAGCGCGCTTTTCAAATACATTTTGACGACTGCTGTTATGTGTGCCAGCCAAAGCTTAAGCTAAACACAGGAAGAATATATAGCGGACCGTAAAAAAACAGGCTGTCTTTTGTCTGGTATCGACGACGAGGAGCGAGGTGCGCAACGATGCGGTTGCTGTGGATAAAAAAAGACCAGGCTATATTCCATGTCACATTTGTAGAAAAACTACTCCGGTGATTAAACACGGGGCATATATGTTGTTACAGGACAACTGTGTAAACCCTTTGATGGGTCGATCGGGAAAGCCGATCGATCGTTTTTCCGTAATTAAGGTTACCTAAGAAGACGGTGCTCGACCGACGCCACGGCGAGCTGACCACAGTCCGAGTGGTCGCTGCGACACGGCGCTGCGCGCAGGAAAAGGCGACAAAACAAAAACAGCGAACATCAACAACAAGTATTTGTAAACCGCCTCCCCTTACCTTCTCAATGCGGTCCGAACTCTCCTGTCAAAAATATGATGAAGTCATGAACTAATGGCGTGGTGATTGTAGCGTATATGGACGGCGGAGCTGCCGATTCCTCCTCCACCTCTCCGTCCCGGAGGGTCTGCAAACACTCTGCACGGAATTTGGGGGCGTCGCTCAAAATGCGAAGTGGACTCTGCAGCCGAGACCGTGGTCAGAGCGACCCCATGGTATCCACAGGAACAGTTCAACATACACGGACACAGAAGCGGTAGCCTTATGTGGGTATTTACAGCAACACTAAAAACTATTTATCACAAAAAATAACACCAGGTCCATTTATTAGGCTACCTCCCTGCTGAAGACCACGTGTCATTAAATCCTCATGTTTTTTTAGGAAGAGGGCATTGTTTATTCCAGCAGTCTACTTTTAAAGCAATGCATACTCATACAGCTGTCTTTAAGGCATATACCAATTACCCCCCAATCCGTTCATAATTCCCGTTCAGTCAATGAAAACAGTTCTGTAAACTTGGGCGTGCTGAGAAAATAAGGTCTTGATTGTGCAGATTAAAGTAGAATTACACCTCTGTCATTTATAATTAACTTAATTAAAGCCATCTGTGCAAAAGTGAGCTGCTTAGTATACAGTAGAAAATTAGTGATGCTGAGACTGGAAATGCATTAAAAGGGAATATGTGAACATATGTTTTATCTTGACCTGGAACAACACACATTTATAAACATATATTATTATGGAAATGTGTCAGATTTTGCCAAAAAGTTAACTTTATTCTGCAGTGCCTTGGTATGACGTAACCCATATATTTCTTTGACAAATTTGTTTAAAAATGTAGGCTACCACAAGAAAATATTAGCCTTCAATGGCAGGAAAACAAACAAAAATAAATGTTGGGGACAAGGTGCTTGAAAGAAAAACATTATTTTATTTGGTCATTATCACTTTTACACACACCAGAAGCCTGTGTCATATACCTACACTATTATTCATAGTAATGACCGTTCAATATGCAGTAACATGTTGTCGACATTAAGTCACCTATGCTTGAAAATAAAGATATAAAATTTAAAAACAAAAAATTAATGTCCAATTTTTTTTTTTCAACAGACATACTAGGCCAGAAAAAAAAACCCCACCTGCAATTAGCAGTCAACGTATTTTGGCCTACATGCTAATGCTCCTCTGGTTCTAACATTGTCCTTAGAGCAGACATATGTCCCTCTGAGCACTGTTGAGCTGTCTGTTAAAGGTGACTCCAAACTCAGGGAGAGGGGAGTCCACTCCACCTCTTATGAGAGTCCTCCGTTGCATCTGGCACGCAGCCAGATACCTCGTGCTTGTGTGTGTGCGCGCGCGTGCGTGCGTGTGTCACTATGGGAGCAGGGGCCCACCGTACTCGCGTACACTGTCTGGACTGGACTATCCGTGTAAACACAGCGTCTTCTAGTGGTCACCACAAATACTGCCACATCTTAAAATGGCCACTGGACACTGCAGCACGGCAGCACCCCCCCCCCTCCACCTCACCTCCAGCCAAGGCCTCACACACGTTTGTTCCTCTATCCCTGTGGGGACATCTCATTGACATAATGCATTCCCCAAGCCGTAACTATCACAACTACATGCCCAACCCTAACCCTAAAACCAAGTCTTAACCCTCAAAAGCATCTCCCCAATGGTGACATGACCCACGGGTTAGTGTGCACTCAGGTTAAAGTCCCCACTGGGCTCAAAAAACACGTCAGTCACACACACACACACACACACACAGGTGCCACTGCAGTCACCACACAGGCCTGTTTACTCATTATTCCTGTCCCACAGTTAATCCATAAACACACTGCTCTGCCTCGCTGCTGGCAGAGGTGAAGTGGTTCACTGAAGTGCATTTGATCCTGTGGTTAAAAAAAACAACAAACAAATGTAGAGTTTGGCCCCTGGCCCTGCAGCAAGAAATGCCTCCTGAAAACAAAGTGAAGTGAAGCCTACATATCAGATCACTCAAGTTTTATTCACAATATACAGAACAATGAATCAAGTCAGACACACCACAGCCAGTAGAAAATAAATCTAATGAGAAAGCAAAATATATCCTTTATGAGCAGAGAACCTTTCAACACTTTACAGATTAAATACAAGTTTCCTCAGGGAGCTGACGATAACTGGTTACAGACAGCTGATAGTGTTTCAGCACTTCAAGAGTGGAGGTTATTTCATTTAAGACAAACTTAACTTTCATTTCTTGACTGAGCAGCTCTTTGTACAAACATTTAACATTCATATGGATTGTATGTGTTCGCACTCTGGGTTTGAGGGATGTAGATTTCAATATAAGGCCTTCGCTGAATTCAAATGAAAAACTGGACCGACTTAGGTAAGGAGCTGCTGGACCATTGCGTTTCAACAGTCAAGAAGGAAGGGGACACAGGTGACACCTGCAAATATTTCACTTATATATCAGGTCCGTTGAGGATTTTAACCCAACTTCACATGAAATAGGTCAAAATTCAACTGCACGGTCATAGTACCTTCAAGTCTGACTGTGCCGATTGTCAAAAGCCTCTTCCTTATCCCTCCTCAAATGACCTTCGATTTCAAAGTTATGTCGGCTAATGTGGGAACAGAGTGCAAAGTAGGAAATAAAAATTCATCAACAGTTTCTGTTCTGCGATCTGAGTATCAAACTGTAACCATCAGTGTAAGACAGCAATGATGACGATAAATGATTGGACGAACTGGGGCCCTGGAGAATGAGAAGTCAACGGAGGGAGGGGGTCCTTAGGCTGGTCAGCTTAAGCGTCCTTCTTTTTGATGATGAGCGGCCCGACGTTGTCCCCGGTTTCCTCGTTGTGTTTGGTGTGGGCTCCGTCGCAGAAAGGGAACTGCAAGGCGAACGCACAGTGTTAGAGGAAAAGGTTAGTGTCCTCTAATAGGTTGATTAGCGTTGAATGTCCAATTACTCAAACTACAAACCGAAGAGCTACTGTGAATGCCTCCGATGTAGCTGCTGAGGGTACTGACCTTCTTTGACTTCCAGCAGCGGCAGTACACAGCCTTGGTGCCAATGTCCTCCATGTCGAAGCTGTGGACTACTTTGGGACTATCTTTACTGATGGACGTGTTCACCTGGCCCTTTTTACAGCCCCGCCCTCTCAGGTAATGGCTGACCAGGAAACCTCCGACAGCTGCAACCACTGCGACCGGCACCGCAACCACCAAATGCTCTGAAGACAGATAGAGAGTGTCAGTCATGGTGGACATACAAACACAGAAGTTATTTTACCAACACAATACACCTGTGTCTTTATTGCTTGGTAAACTAGTTATAGCCACTATTTCTTTATTCTACAAAAGCTGGGTGGACAAAATATTAGAAACAGTGCAATTTTATGCAATTTAATCCAGTTCATGCAGTGTCAACAACTTAACATTATACACAAAAACAGGATGTACTGTTTGCCTGTTTTACTGGATTGCAGTACATAAGGACAGGTGTACACACGGATTTCTTTGTTTCTTTTTGTCAAGCCTCTTCAAAGACTTAAAAAACCCAGAAGTCATATTTTCATATTTTATTTGCAGCACTGTTTCAGTCTGTTGCAGTGTTAAATAGTAAATAAACTAATGATATCAACTGTTTTACAGTTTGGTGGTGTATAAAAACCACAATTTAATGCCCTTTTCACCAGCTGAGAAGCAACAAAAAGGTTTTACAGTTTTGTCTTGTTCAGAGAACCTCCTGGAGCAAAAATTAAACCTCAGCTTCTCCATGATGCGTCATCAGAGACAGGATTTTTATAGGACAAGGCCTGTTTAGATACAGAAGCATCATTTGAGGTGGTATGCGTGCTGTAGCTTTGTTATTTTGAAGACGAGAAGGGAAATTGCCCGGTTTTGCAAGGCAATGATGAGGATTATCCAGGTCGCCCGAACATCACATGATGTCGAGTCGTAAGACAAGAGGAACAGGGGCCATGCTGTCAGTCTGGATCTGCAGGTTCGGCGATTAGCTGCTTCCCTAGAGCGGCTAGAGGCCACGCTACATTAACATACTCTGGATGATCTCCTCCAAGTATGGCCTCGGCCTTAGCTGTCCAAAACTATAAGGGTGACCGTCGCAACATGTAGCTGCTTTAAACACGGCTGACTGGCTAGTTAGCTAACGTTGGCTAAATGGTTGTTAGCCAACTAAGGAACGTCGACATTTCAATATATACGTAACTAACTTTAAAATGAAGTTATCATTTTAAAGCCTGTTCATTTAATTTATTGGAAGTAGTTGCCTTACAACCGCGCTGTACCCTAAAAACAGCTTTGGCCGTAACGTTTGCGGTTAACTTACTTGGCTGGGGTGACGTTAGCTCGACATGTTAACTTTAACGTTACATTACGCGGCAGACGAAAATACTCCTTTAGCGGTACTATGCTACTGGCGAGCTTTAACACGTTACCTTTAGAAAATCGGAATCCTGAGCTGGACAGTGCGGGCAAACTTTGGGTTGTCATGTCTTCCCTGGACGGTGTGTTGTTTGTGGTCAGTGCTCAAACTACAAGGTCAGCCGGGGAGTCTTATCTAAACTCGGTCCTCTCAGAGTCCTCTACGTCACTTTGCAGCAGCCAATGAGGTCTGGGGAGTGAGCGTGATGTTCTGCCAGAGAAAGAGGCTTCCCCGGGAGTCTCCAGCGTACTTCCGGCTTCGTTTTGGGGCGATTTAAAGACTGAATACCGACAGTCTGAGATTTGATCCATCTATGCATTTTCTTTCCATATATATTTAATCTAAGTGCTTCACAGTAACATTTATGAAGACCTCGTGTTCACGTGAAATCGAGTATATTTTCTTTTAATTGTGAAAGCTCACTCTTGACCGTGGGGACAGTAGTTTCACTAGATACATCTTATTTCCAGGTGCATTTACTGGCTTTCTCTGGAGTTTTCAATCGCATTTCAGTCTCCATTTGCGAATTGAGTTTGCTGAGTTGCTAATGAGCGTCAAGACGTCAAAAAAGGGATGTGCTAAGGTCAAAACGCTGCATGTGCCTCAACGGTCTCAATAACGATAACGACCATATGGATAACTGATGTTTTAATTAAGCTGTAGCAGATGTGAACTATGTTGTTAGATATGTATTCTTGAATAATTAAATTACATATTGCACACTGAGTGGGGAACGAGAGTTGATCCCAAAGGTTTCAAGACATAGACTGAGGGGAATCATCTTGCTGTCTGGGCTCTTTGGTGAGTCCGATTTCCCTCCAAAGTGACATTTTGCTTTTGACAGTGAACAAGATGAGCCTGAACAACCCTTTCTGGATTCAATTTGACAGAAAATAAAACTCAGTTTCCCTCTCTAGCGACTAATTGTTGATACATGAATGCATAATACTTTATATAATAGCACCAGAGGGCGACAAAACGACGTACCACCGTGAAGATAAAACAATGCATGCATGAAGGTGAGGATTCTGCAATCATTATAATCAGAAAACACAACCAGACAGAACACGTGGAGCTACGTCTCCCACACACTTCCAATCATTCATACTGAACAATTTTAAAATTCTTCAAGTGTCAGTGAAGTTGTTCTTAGACAAAGAATTAAATGGAAGTGATTTAACTATCAAATAAAAGTGATAGTGTGGTAAACGCAGGTGTTATTCATTCTGTTAAGAGTCCTGTAAAACTGGGTTATAAATGTGACCTGACTTCCCATGTCCTCCCAAAAGGACCTGAGAATGAGTCAACACAGGAGTCATGGGTTTTTATTACACAGTTTAATCAACACACAAAGCTCAACGAGCCTCTCAGGTAATTCAATATACAGAGGTTTTGTGCAAGAAGAGTGGGTTCTCCTCGCACCCAGAGCCCAAGCCAGTCCCATAGCCATTTAAGATGTTAGCCTCTAATTTAACAATAGCAACAAAAAAAAAAAAAAAAAAAAAAAACACAAAAAGAAAAAAAAGCAACCTAAAGAGTTAGGGGAAGGGGGGATAAAAAAAACACAGGTTAAACTAAGGAAAATAAATTGCTTAAATATACCTGGTCCAGAACCTCCACTTTGTGAATAAAGAAAAGTTGGTGGTAGTGGTGGGGGTGACATGGGGTTACATTTGTGCGTGCATGTGTGTCTGTGTATGTGTGTACAAAGGGGTCATCTTGGGTAAGGTGGGGTGGGAAGGGGAAATTCAAGTCCTTTCATAGAATCCAACGAAAGACCAAAATAGGCCATGTGCATTTTTTTCTCTTTTACACAGCCTGCAATCATTTCTTTAACGTATTTATTGTATAAAATACAGAGTGCCCTTCGACTTGCGTGTGAAAACTGCTTTCATGAATTGTCACCTCTACAGGTGGGAAATACAAGGGCAACAAAACAAGAGGTGCAGAGTGTAAAAAAAATCCCTCCATCTCCCCATCCCCCGAAAAAAGTAGGGAAATAAAGAAAAAAAAAGGTCCCCTCAAAGTTTACAGATGCTCAAAGGAATGCTTTTAGTTATTAACATCTGGAGAAGGTGGATGAGGCTGCAGCTGTGTGTAGGGAAAAGGGGGAGTTGGGGCGTTCGCAACAGCCCGGCCTGCATGGTGACAACATGTAATGGAATACAGAAGTCAGGAGATGCAGGGGTCAGAGGTCACAAAGGAGGGAGGTGGTGAAAAAGGAGTAAGGAGAGATGGGTGTTACCATTGCAATTTGACGATATGTACACTGGAGGGTGGGCAGGTGAGGTGAGGACGGGGGGAGGGGCAGAGTCAAATAGAGAGAGAGGAAGAAGAGAGAAAACGTAAGGAGGTGGGGCAGAGGGAGTTTTACAGGTACTCTGGTGAAGGGGAGGCGTGGCTCAAAGAAAGCACTCCAATGGAAACCAACAAGATCTTGTTTTAAACTTTTCATTTGTTTGAATGGTTTTTTGTTTGTTTTCTCTTTACGTCTGAAGCTCCCCTAATCTTACATCGTAGAGGTGGTTGGCCATGATTCTACCCCCAACACTACATTGCATACTTTTGTGTCCATTCCCGAGCTATTTTGTTGTACCTGTGAACAACAAAGCAGACAGAGAGAGGACGTGGTTAGTTGTCTAGGCTTGTACAGAACAACATATTGGCATTTTTGTAACATCTTTTGCAACAAATCTGTAGGGTATTTGAAGGACCATTAATCATTTTATTGCAGCTGTTTTTTTTTTTTTATTAAGCTTGTTGGTGCGTGACCCAACTACAGAAGAGCTAATAGCCACAGCAGAAAATCATTTGGAAATCGTGTGCGATTAACACACAGCATCATATCCAAGCGGAGGACACAATAGTCAAATAGATATTTTGTAAAACACTTTATATAATAACAAAAACACGCTAAGTTTTCTCATCATTGTACACTAGCGCGGGATAACAGCATGACCGGCTATAAACGTTCACATGCCGAGTTGTCTCAAAATGACCTAACTACAGACCTGTGATGGAATCGGAACACAGCGCTAGGACTTGGATGCACAATAACATCTTTGACTGTGTGTAAAAGTGATGTTTTCACATCACAGATGAACACAGGCATTCAGTGTGAGTCTTGCAGGTAAAACATGAGACCCGTGTAGCCTGTGGCAGTCCAGTGTGAAGCAGCTGCTCTACAGGTGAGAAGGGCTCTAACTGGGCGAACGATATGAATAATACATTTCTCCGAATTGGAGGTGTGTTGAAGAACAAATATCAGTAAAAATTTATTTATAAAAATTATTATATTATTTAATCAATGTATCACATTTTTGTATATTCCGATTTTAATCAGGTGTATTAGACCCATTTGGAGCAGCTACATCCATCAGATACCAACTTTTAGCTACCAAAACAACATGTTCAAGGTTAAATTGAACTGCGGCAACCACAGCTACCTTTCTAATGTGTATAGAGACTGAAGTTTGCGAAAACCCAGTTTTTATTAATGTTGTAGCTTGTGTTATCTGACACTTCACATTTTAACTGTCCTTTCTGCACGGCCTCTTTATTGCTCACACTGTACGGATCAACTAACTGCCAACGACAAGGCTGTTCACACTGACCGTAATCACGAGAACTCTCGGTTAGTTTTGCCCATTGACAATTCCAATAAAGTTTATTCAAAGAGACAACCGCGTCCTCAACAATGTTGACAAAAATAAAAAACTAAATTTCATTCCTTTGCGCAATTCTATGAAGAAAACAAGAAAAAAATAGAGCCGCAGACAGAAGATGTAGACAATATGGTGTCTGTTCTGCAGCAAACTTTTATGTCACAGCAGAACAGTTTGAGTCACAACATGTAAGTAACTCCAGTTATATTAAAGCCCGCTCATCTCAGCGTGTAACAGATTACCCTCCCCTTCAAATTGCACGTCAAATTACAACTGTTCTGGCAAAAATTAGGCCCAGAGTTCCTCAAATGTCGCAGAAATTTGGTTAATACATGTGAATTTTGTCAAATTGTCCACTTTTGCTCGCTGCCTTGTGACAGCTGCACACACGGTATCATGTTCTGAAAGTCAGTAATCATTATCACGATGGTGCTTCTGTCCATCAGTAGCCAGTTTGTGACGCTGACTTTGATAAGAACAGGTTTTAGCACAGCTCCACCCAGGCTGAGCGGAGACTTGACAGACTTGAAAGGCTGGTAACCATCACATTGACAAGAGGCACGAAGCATGTAAACACATCCGAATACGCCCACATGATGCAGGAAACAACATGAAACAACAGAACATACTTTTCCCTGTCCGTCTTGTAGATGCGGGCGATCTCGGGTACTAAGGGATCATCCGGGTTTGGGTCGCACAGCAGAGAGCAGATGGACAGGAGGACTGGAATGGACCAGGTGAAGGTTAGGAGTTAGCCAATCAGTTTTCACAAACAAACAGACATTTTCAGAATTTCTTTCATTTTCCGTCACATGACCTTTGGATGTCACGGCTATAGAGCATTGATAATACATATAATTGGGATTTTTTTTTTTTTTTACTCTTGTGCATGAGGGACTCCATTTATAAAGCATGTCCTGTAATAACCCAGCAGTAGATGAAAAGAGCTAAAGCTGACATTTACAGAGATACACAGACCTCTGCATGAGAAATGTTTGTGGGGAGCATTTTCATTTTTGAAAAAAATGTTCCTTCATTCTTAACATCCTGTTTATTGAGCCAGTGGGGCTTCTGCCATTTATCTGTAACCATGTGTGCAGCTAAATGTCTGAAGGCCAGTAAGAAACAGCCTACCTTTGGAGATGGTGAGAGCTGGAGACCACTGTGATCGCAGAATGTCAAGACAAATGCTGCCGTTGCTGTTGATATTTGGGTGGTAGATTCTTGTGGTAAATGCGACCTGAAAACAGACAGAGAGAAAAGAAATGCAGGGAGGAGGGGGTGAGAACGAGGGGCAGATGAGAGGAACAACAGGAAACCGAATGATGTAAGGCTGCAGCATGTTTTAGCAGGCAACAGGGAACTTTATGTGCCTCACTGTTACTTTGTTACTTTATGTACGCTGCCTCGTTCTGTTTGCATGCGTCTACGTCTTGCTTACCTTTGGCGGTTTGAAGGGGTAGTCTGTGGGGAAGTGTATGGTCAAGAAGAAAACCCCGCTCTGGTAAGGACTGTCATTCTACAGTCGGGAGAGAGAAACCCATTCATTTCATTAGTGAAAGGATGACAAACAAATATAGTTATATAAAAATGAAATACTAGGGGCTGCGGTCAACCTACAACATGCTGTAAAAGTTCACTTTCTCCCTGACTAAATAAACTAACAAGTCCAGTTTATCATGGCTCTATCAGATGTTGTATTGGTTAAGCATTGTTTGTAGAGCACAAGTCAAAGTCAAAACTTCAGGTGTTGAGTACAAAAAAAAGAATAATTCTGTCACTTAATTCGCCAGCACACAAATAAAGCAAAAAAATTAAGGTGTATATTAAGTAAATGAATACTTACAGGTCCCATTATTGTGGCTTGCCAGTGAAACACTGAAACAGAAATGAGAGAAATTGGTTATGAAACACAATGTGTGTCTGACAAGTGTAAATAATTCCACGAGGTGTGCGTGTTTATTTGTGCAGTTGAGTAACAGACTCTTACATAAAGTGCAATTCAGGACAAATATTCTTGGAAACAGGTTTTCTCTTTATTATTGCAGATTGTAACGGGTCATATAATGGCAGTAGCCTCACATTTACATTCAGAAATTGCTCCTTATATGAATAATATCAAAAGTACTGCTTATGAGGAAATCGCTAGCCTGATCATTTAAACAGAGGCTTGGACAACACAAATCCCGACAACAAAAACAAACCATCAGAGTTAGATTTGGCAGAATTTACACCTTTCTAATTCAAACATCCCGTTGAGGTCTGAGGACAAATGTTACATTGAAAAAAAGTAAACCGCAGCCATGATGTGTTCCAAGAAACACTTTCGCGTTTCTTATAATAGAGTGGTTTATTTGCTGTTGGATGACAGGAAACGACACGTCAAGAGACATTGCCGCTACTGATTTTTTTTCCCACGATGCCGCTTTCGTGTCAAAAGGTGCCACACGCACTAGATGCACAAATATGTTACAAATATGTTACACATCACACATGAAACAAGAGTAAAGATGGTTATTAAGAGCTGATTCCCATTTTTTTTATGAGTTCAGATTTCTGATATATATTTAGCTCTTACACTATCAACTCTTACGTAAAAGTACGCTGGAACGGCCTAATCCCCGGACACATGCTCTACAGAACGCTTTGAACAAACTATGTGTCTTTATGCCATTAAAACGTCTTGAATGAAAACAGTCAAATATGCCTGCACATTTTATCAAAACGATTTCAAGCAAGGATGCCAATAGCGGTTGAACATTTGTTGGCAATGACACTAAAATGAAGAAAAGCTGTGTTGGAGAAAGCTTACAAACAAGAGATGCTCCCCCTCAAACTAATGGCTTGCATTAGCTTACATTGTACTCGTTGCCCTCAGGTAACATCTTCAAACGTGGCGTGATCATAGGTTTAACCAAGTAGTTATTAAGCACTGTTGATTTACTGTTTATATCATCATTAATGCAATGAAATCAATTAGTCCTCATTGAAGAAAACATGCAAATTTGCATGTTTACAAAAATATTCATACTCAAATTGTACAAGTAACGAGTATCTTTACACGATGTAGTATTGCAGCCGCTTCACCTGGCAGGAATTGCATCCCTGG
Organism: Lepomis macrochirus; assembly: GCA_024633595.2. Taxonomy (NCBI): domain Eukaryota; kingdom Metazoa; phylum Chordata; class Actinopteri; order Centrarchiformes; family Centrarchidae; genus Lepomis; species Lepomis macrochirus. The sequence goes on from JALXJV020000018.1 coordinate 9,013,534, forward strand.
AAGGCCCCAGGTGTTTCAGTGGTGATAAGCATCCGCTCAACCCTTTACAGGCAAATGCAGCCTTACTGATCCTCAGCAGGTTCATGTCTACCTTTGTAGTCTACAGGTACGTCGTGTCGTTTGCAAGTCGGCAATGTTATGTTCAAATCTGTGTGCATACGCTTGACATGTATTTTCTTTCTGCGGAATAACAAGTCCAGCCGCGTGAGCTTATTAGCAACGTGCTACTTACAGTTAGTTGATGTCACCGGAACAAGCTTCTGCTAGCTAAACAGCTAGCTGACGAGTTACACATGTTGACTGTTATAACACTAATGATTGTGATCACACACAACATGTTTTGTGAAGGGTTTTTTCAATGGCTAATTAAAGTTAGTTCAAACAATCAATTCCACTCTCCCAAATAGGAAGATGTTTTTTTGTGTCAATTCTAATGTAATGTTTGACAATTGGTGATCCATAATGGCAGCAGGCAGCATTTCTCTGTGGAAGAATGCACTCTCTACGTTTAAAATACAAGTTTAATGCTGTATTTCTGAAGTGACAAAAAAAAATTCAAAAGACGAAAGCTTATTGAAGCGAAGGTTAAACAGAACTAGACTGTGATGTGAAGCCCATTGTTTTGATTCTAACACGCAATATGTAATGAGCAACAAGTTGCCACTCTTCAGACAGGAAACATCCACTGCTTCATGTTTGGGTTTTACAGACGATGAACAGAAGAAACGCTCAGAGAACACTAACGCACCTGTCAGTGCAAACATCAGCTCATTGATGGCTGTCTGTTGTGGATCACCAGAGCAGAACAACAGGCGTAAAAATATCCACATATGGAAATGAAATGAAAATTACACTAGGATATACTCGAATGATATAAAGATGAAATTATATAAAGTAATTTATAATCTCTTTGCCTGTGCATTGCACCATGTTAGGAAAATGCACAAATCTTCTGCATGTTTATGTTTATTCTTTGGCCTAAAGCCTTTTTCCGAGTCCTGTGACAGATAACTGTGCTGGCGTGTACAGGAAGGGGGCTGACACAATGCCCATAGCACTGATATTCTGTCCTCCCTATATACAAGTTAACTTGGTGGATATTAAAATATAGATTAAGCTTTAAATGTAATGCTGCGGACCACAACACCTCTCTGAAGAGTCCTAACACAAATGATCATCATAAGATACACAAAACGTGGTCTTTATCATAGGACTATTTTACTGGACTGCATATCTGTACTGGTGTTCATGATATTGTGCACACACATAACTACGATCAAAAATCATAACCTACACTACTCCAGTATGCTTATTACACTGCAGACAAATACACCCCAAATCTATTGTAGCTTGAGCAATTTGAAACAATAATAAAAACTTACATAACACACACTTCATGTGACCTACATTACAAACTGAACATATGCAATTGATCTTCTTTAGCTTCCACAGTGCAAGAGGGATAAATTGTCTTTATCAAATGACACAAAAGGTGTAAACACGTTTCTACTACATGCGGCAAGTATGTTTATAGTAAGGTAGCTGATGAATAGCCATCCCGCAGTCATTCAGATAATATCATTAACTGGCCAACATCCTGCATGAACAAAGGGTGACTGGTGTCTAATTATCTGTAAGCCTGCTGAGGGGAATAATTTGGCTCCATAAATCAATTCATCAGTGTCCACCATTTATGGCAACTAGGAGATTCTGATAACTTTTGGCACATATTATTCATTGAATACCAGGTAGGAATTCACCAGTGCCATTTCCTCTTAATAAAGTAAGAGTGTAACACTAAAAATGGTTTTAAAAAAACCCAACACATAAAACATAATCACACAGACCATCAACATGGTGTGATATTGTATCTGTTTGCAAGTTGTGTTCTTAAAGAAATGACTTGAAACAAAGATAAAAAAGATTTTTAGTGTCTGAATTTACTGTCCTCTTTTACTTGTTCACAAAAGTTTCTACCATGAAAGGCACTCAGCGGAAGTCACAGCGTCATGGAGATGGACAACGCACTTTAAAGGCTGTTGAGAGACATGCGAACAACAAGAATATCGAAGCAGAGACACAGGTGGCGGGATGTTACAGGGAGAGCTTTGAACTTCTGGTAGCACAACACACTCTTAAAACAGACCACAGACTTCATGGGCTGCATACAGTCCGCGCACAGCAAGCAGTTATATACTGCTAAATTTCAAAAACTTATAAATAATCAATCATGCAACAGTTTTTCATTATTCTATATTTGATATCGTATATGGTGTAACCACTTAAGACCAGTTTTCTTTAGTGATAATAATTTCAGAGGGTCATCTGTCAGATTACGCTGACAAATTTAGAAGCTAACCTGTTTAGATGGTATTAAATGTGAGAAACTTACTTAAACATTTATTTCTGTTTTTAAAATGTATTCATTTCTCTATTAGACAGTAGCAGCTGACACCAGTAAGAAAAAAAAATCTCCTTCCCATCATTCTACTGTAATCCTTTAAAATAAAGGACTTCTAATAAAATATCTACAGTATGCATGAAAAGGTACTGTATGTACAGAAAAACTGAGTTCATGAATGCCCTCTGAGTTTTATTTTTGAACAAGTCTGTATAAGGAAATCTGAAGTGGATTAATGAAGAAAAATCTGTCCCAATTTATTCCTACATTACAAAACAATAAAATTCTAGCCAGATGAGAATTCCCCTTGTATTTGACCTGAAAGTAAAAGTGAAACTGACACGTAGCAATAGAGTTGGGAATACCATGCTTTTAAAATGAACCACAACTTTCACAAGAGGCAGTCCATGGATTGCAGGTTAAAGGCTAAATCTACATAGACTGCAATTAATAAGCAAATAAGACATTCCTTTTGTGTCACTGTGACATTTTCGAACTAATGAATATTTATTTCTGCGGGATGAGTTTTCAATTAAATGATCTGGCCAAAAAAGGGGAAGGGTAAACCTGGAATTTGTTTTGAAGTACTGTTCAATATTGAGCCCCAGTCACACAGAGCTACCAGGGCCGTGTTGGTTTTGATGATGAACTTACTGTCATCTCCTACTGGTCCCGCAGAACACTGGGCTGGTGGGTCCCGTGCCAAGTCGTTCAACTCCTGGGACAAACAAATGAGTCAGTTGACCTGGTCCTGCAGTATTTCAGGTATTTCCTTATACAATAACCTACATTAACAGGAAACTAAAAACACATTTACTGGAAATGGAAACACAAAAACATTGCAAAAATCCCTAAAGTTTTGGAAAAAGATCTTTAATAATCCGCAACTAATACCTAATATCAGGATGGGTATTTTTTATTTCACATAACAGGCCCAGAATGAGCCCAGAGGATAGTTGACTAAACTCTTTGTAAACATATCTGAAGGCGGGTGCCAGTGCAATTTCTACAACCCAGAAACTCAATTCAAGCTGACACAACACCACTACAGCAGCAGCACCACCATGAGCTTTGATTACTGAAGTGACTGCTTTACGTAACCGCATTTCTCCAGGTACAGCAGATTGTGCGTGTGACAGCCAAACTGATATCACGACGATATGACAACAGAGGTTTTACTATAACTACGATAGGCTGGTAAACTGAGACTAGTTGTGTGCGTGTGTGTGTAGCTCAGTGTAACGTTATAGTGCAAACATTAGCTTAGCGTAAATGCTAGGTGGTCAGGTTAGACAACAGCGCTGGATGTCAAGTGACAGAAATAATAAGCTGGCTGGTCGGCCACATCACGACATGGGTTAACGTTACTGGTAGAAATAACATCAACGAGACAAAACACAACATTAAGCTAATAACGCATATCAAACAAACGGTGTAACACCGATCTGCTGCTTGCTTGCTGTCAGCAACATGGCATCAAAGCGATCAACGCGTGGGGCCTGTTTTTACCATAGCGACACACTGCTAACACATCACCAGCGTTTCCTTGTGTTAACGTTACATACTGCTCGTCTGTCTCGTGAGTCGACGATTACAATGTAAAATAGAAACTATAACACGCATATTTGATAATGATTCACGTTAACGTACTTACATTAGCTCCCAGTTATGCATAACGAAGACAATTCAATGTAATGAAAAAACAGGGAACAGATATACGATAGCTTAGGTTGCATCCATCCACATCTCTGGTCGGTTACATTTCTACTGTTTCAACGTTACTTCTCTTACTTATTTGACTAACGTTACACAGAAAAGAAAGGGCAAATTACGTTTACAAAAAAAAAATAAGTGCGAGAGTCCTCTTAAACTAAGCTAACGTTGGAGTTAACGTTACCACTAGCTCGGTAACTTATCTGTCAAATCAAGCAGCGATATCGTTAAGTAACAATAAATAACGTTAGCTAGTTTAACTACAGTACATGGGGAAATGCTGAGAAGCTACCCCACAGCTTTAAACACTTAAAAACTGAATCCACTGTGTCTTTGCTGCAGAGAATAGCGTTACTGTAATGTTAGTAGAAGAACCGTTTAGCTTGTCCGAGTTAGCCAACCACCGGGACCGATAACGTTAGCCAGAGACGGCTAACACACCGCTAACATCGTTAGCTAGTAACCGGCATAGCTAGCATTCAGTTATACCCAGAATTAGAAAATAAAATCATAATGAATTACAGCTATCGATGGCAAACCTTCAACTAAGAGCATATAACGTAACTTAGTTGTATGTCTAACGGTTCAGTTGGCCCGTTTGTAGTAGCTCTGGTGAACACAGACAGGCGGCGCATTGCTGCTCTCACTGTCGTCACTCGCTATTCAGAGACCGTTAGCTGGCAGTTGAAAACAAGCCCGAGGTATCAAGTCAATATTTTTAAAATATTATCCGTTTATTACACTCGACAACAAGCATCAGATGACCAACATTGGAAGTAAATCCCCTACGAAACTGCGAAATCCTGGGCCTCGCCGTTCACTTCCTTACCTTGTGAATTCTTTTCAGAGCCATTGTTGTGCTAGCGGTTCTGTCAGGGAAAACGTGCAATTAAAATGGCGATTGATGTCACTGTCCGTTGGTAATACTACAACTTAGTTATCATAGAACACCGTTACTGTACACACAATTTACTGATCGCTACCAGAAGGAACCACCGATAAAATTTCGACGCGAAACTGAAAGATAGAAGGGGTAGAACCGCGGTCCTTCCTCCTACTGCAGCGGCTACCAAATCACTGCGGCCTGTGATCTGCCAGCAGCAACAACGACAACACTTCCGGACCAAATCTTCACAATAAAACACAGTGTATGCATGCACGCCGAGAATTGCATGCAAGTCGGCTCTCATATGCTGTGAAATGCTTTTCAGACACTTTGCTGTACATATTGAAAAATACAGTTATCTTCGTATATTTTGCTGAATCTCAAGGAATGCTGCTTCTAATAAAGGGATAATAAAGTGTCATAAAATTGACGACTCTAAACGTTCATAAATTACATACTTAGAATCATTTATCACCATTGATGAACCCCACAAAGAATATTATAGGGTTTAAAAGCAGTACTTGGACGTGCATGCATGCACCTTTCACCATTTAAAAACCTAATTATATGCCCTCAAAATCTGTCACATTGTTCACAGTTCCTCTTTGCCTGCACTATGTGCAATATACAGACTTAATGTTGTCCCCACTAAAAAACGCATATTATTGGGCTGCAAGTAACCATTATTACATCTTAGCTCAATCTGATTATTATTGTCTCGATTAATTGTTTTGTTTCTAAAATGTAAGAAATAATGAAAAAATATTTATCAAAATTATTTTGTGAACCCATAGTGACATCTTCAGAAGGCTGGTTTTGACCGACCTAAAGCCTGAAATCTACACACAATCAGTTTGCAATGGTATAAAACAGAAGAAAGCAGCAAATCCTCACAACTAAGAAGTCGGACTACCGAATTTTTGGCACTTGAAAAATGACTTAAACGATTCATCAATTATCTAATTATTTTCTCGACTAAATCGACAGTTTCACCTCTAATTACATATGACATTTTATTCATTTTTCTGAGACCAATAAATTATGTGTAATTAATTTAGTGAGTATAGTGAAAAAACAAATTCACTTCACTTCAAAGACACATTTCAAAAAAGATCATCACCGTCATATTAACATCACCCTTTTATTCTGAAGGCCAGCCACCCTAAGCGGAAGTCTTGTTGCTGCATCGCATCTCTCACTGCGCTACCACAAGAGAGCCTTCCGCCGACATGCGCACGTAAAGGGCTCACGGTGCACGCTGGTGTAGTACTGCAACTGGCCTCATTGCGGCTCCGTGTATGGGGCAGAAAGGATGTGTTCACATGGTCCGGTGGGAGCCAAAATGTCTACCCAACACGCATTTTGCATGAGGTAAACTCCTGGGAACCTGTACTAAAATCGTTTACTAATACGGTCCAACAATGTCATTTACATATTTACAGACTGTGAACTGGATATGGTTACAAATGCTCCAATCCGTTGGCTACATTTATCGATATACTTAAAATGTTAGGGGATAGTGCCGTACAGATGAACTACACTTTGCTCAGCGCGGAGTGATATGACTACAAAGACTGTGGTCTCTAGATCGTACTGTGCCCATTTGGTACGTATTCCTGGTGCACGCTAGACCTACAGTAACCACAGTTTGTATTTGTATGTTCTTAACATGTTCACATATATTTTTCCAAACTCTATTACGTGCTGTAGGCGATGTCACTGGGTGTCATATTCGTGTGATAGGCAATAAAATGCTGTTTTTTCATTTGCTAATGTTACGTGGAGCCGAGGGATGCCCAGCATCCTATTCGAGGTAAAGGTGTGCTGTTACGGTAAAAGGTGGGCGAGTTACTGAAAGCTGATAATTCAACGTCCAACCTCGACCTCTAATAATTTCAGCAAATCTCCCTGAGAGTGAAGCCACAACACAAAGTTTGAAACAACTACTTTATTACAGTGATGGAACACCAAATGTCCTCGCCATGGTCTGCTCAACTGCATACACAGCCATACAGAGAATTATACAGTACGAATGTATTATTCGCAAACTCATAAACGTAACACATAAGAGAAAAGAAAAAATAATAAACCCTATGTTATGTTCATATTACAACAGCAGCTCAAACAAGGCTAAAACAGGACAAAAATGCATCATGAATTTATTTAAGAACTCATTTTAATCTATAAGGAGACAGACAAAAAATATTGACTCTATATTTTCAAGCAAATGATTGAGCCAGGTATCAAAAGCAAAATAAACCATATGTAACAAATATCAGCACTGATCTTTTTGCCATCCATTCAAGTTCTGTGGAGCACTGTTGGCTGCAGAAATTCTCACAATTAACTAATTTCACATCAAGTACAACAGTCTTTATGCTTGCACTGTAGCATTTGTCACTGGTTGTTGTGCAGTAAGCCTATTACACTGCAATAGGCCTATAGCGTATATTAATAGGCACATGTCTTAACTCTCTTCAACAGCACAGAAGTTAACATAATATTTAAGCTGCTTTTATCATTTGTCCCACTGAAGCAGATTTGCATGCAGATGGCACCTGTTCTGAATTGATGCCCTAAGAATGTTTTCATCCTTCATATTTGTTCCCAATTAATGTGTGGACTGTCATCTAATGAAGAAAAGGAAAAAAATGACAAAGTAGTGTAAAAAGGCATAGGCCTATTGCAGTCAAGCAGAAGGGCTTAGCATTGTTTGCCAGTTAATTAAAGATGTACATTGTTGAAGAATGGGCCTGTCATGAAATCTTTATATGGTTATTCTATTGCATGATTAGAACACAATATTAGTAGCATTTGTTGTGGTAGCATTAGTATGAGAGATCTAAGATTTCAAACTGGGTGTTACACACACACACACACACACACACACACACACACACACACACACACACATACATACATACACGTGTTGTATTTATTTAAATTACAGTTGTATTTAAGAATGACCCAGTTCTTAATTCATGAAAAGATTCCCAACATCACGGTATCTTAAAAAATATTAAATGGGATCCAGATTTCTTCATAAACATTCAGTTTACCTCTGAAAGTATATGATAGTTGTTTTCCAGTTTCATATGTGCCACATTTGTAACCTAGACACCAGTTTTTGGCTTAACAGTAGTTTCCCCCCCAATTCAAAGCAGAAGTTACATTTACTTGTAATAGACACGTCTATAAGCATTCACTCCTTTGTTCTCAAATTAAAAGATGGAAGGTAAAAGTGAAACCGAAATATCTGAGGTTCATCTACATAAATACATACTTGAGATGCCTAGAGTGAAAATATCTGATGTAAAAAGACACCAGTAGTAGTATTGATGTCAAGTGCATGACAAAACAAAACTGAGAAAAAACATTTCAGCGTTTGATAGTGAGGGACCAGGAGATGAAGAAACACAATAATCTCAAAGGAGCTGTTGAAGTTTTATAGGATCATTTTGAAGATAATTGAGTTCATCTCATGTAATATTACGTACATGCAACAATCTCAGTGTGCATTTTGTGATGCTTTGACTAATCCATCTAATTGGTCAAAAATACTTTTCCAACACTTTAGTTTTTGACAAGATACATAAAATGTATTAACCAAATACCCCACAGCCCCTGCTCTACACAGCATGAAAAAAATGTACATACTGACATTAGCATAAACATGTAGGCTACATTTGTTAGCATGTTATCATTAAAGCCTCCTGTGTGTAGAATTTTTACCTGTAATTTTTTTGTCCTTCAAATCATTCTGATGGCCTTGGCTTTTCTTTTTAGAATAATTGGGCAGGACTTGTGAAAATTGGTGCAGTGTAAAATAATGGTTTTATCTCGGGTCAGATGGTAGGCTAGGGCTGGTGGTATGCAATGGCGTCCTTTATGGATGTGGGGCATTTTCAGAATCTTTTATCACAGACACTAGAGAGATGCAACTTCTGAACCTGAAATGGGGACACTGCAGATCATGGTTGCATCCATGGCGCCTCCACAGTATTCTTTTCTTTTTGAGATTTTTGGACATTTCATGCCTTCATTTGATCGTGATAGTGGAGAGCGACAGGGTCTGTGGGGAAAGAGAATAGGGGAACCACATGCAGCAAATGCTCAGGTCTGCTCAGGGCACCTGCACCCATGTGGTACGCGCCCTGACCACTCGGCTTTTGGGTCGCCCCCACAGTGTTCTTTTCGATACAATAAGGAGTTGCAAAAGTTGGAAATCTTCAAATCCTACAGGTAGGGTCCAATGTTCAGCTGAGCCCGGGTGCTGAGCCTTGGTGCAGTTGATGCTTAAATGCAATACAGATGTGAAAGACAATTTGCGCTGTAGATTGACAGTCAAGCCAAATCTGACAGCGTAAAGGGAAACCTGACAAACTGAGTCAGAGATTATTAACTGGCCATTGTACGGAGACCCTGCTGGAGTTTTCCTGTGGGGGCACCTTTTGACTGGACTTCACATTTTTTGCCTCAATACTTATCCAACCACTATTTTGTTTTCTGGTACTGAACATTACATCCTCCCAGCATGCTTATAGGCTAGTGTAATTAACATATTACCATTATTATACAATGTCGCCTTTAGCCTTTGGTTTATTCTGCTTTCTTATATCTTATAAAGGAAAATACTATCCTATAGGCCCACGTGATCAAATAACCTACTGTACAGCTATATGCACACGTGCGCGCACCCACGCACACACACTTCACAGAGGAGTTAAGGGGGAAAGCCCTGTAATCAGTGCCTCCACAGGATGGCAGTATCAGTCTGAAAGTATGTATGTGTGTGTGTGCGTTCCCGCGTGTGCGTGATTTTGCGTGGGAGTTCCTTCTTTCGCCATTCCGGGGTGTCGCCAGCCGCACGGCACCGCTTCAGAGGCGTCCTGGAGAGGTAGAGCCTGCGCGTCTCTTCTCTCTCCAAGGCGTCTCTTCGCCCTCTAACCTCCAGAGTCCACCCCCACCTCCCCCCACGCCACCGCCGCTACACCAGCACCACACGCCCCTCTCAAAAAAACAAACAAAACAAAAACAAATTTGGGATCCAAGCATGGCACAACAGCAGCTAGGTATCCGCCTATCCTCCCCCAAAGTCACCGCAGGCGCAGCAGCAGGCTTTCCCCGTCCGAGAGAGCACGGAGACTCCACCGAGTGATGCCACTACTGCAGCAAGAAAAGCACCCAGCAACCGCGCATATTCTCCACGCCTGCCGGAGGACCCGACACCACAGTCTCGGCCCTTGACAGAAGAGAGAGCCCCCATTCCCCCCACCCTTCTCGGCTCCGTTCCCGTCCCGACTCCAGGATGTCCGACTGCAACGCAAGTCCCGCCGACCGGGTGATCAAATGTAGGCATGCCAAATCCTGCACGGCCAGTGAGAGCTACCTCTGTGCCAGTAATTCTGCTGTAACTCATCTTTATTTCTGTTTGCATCCCTGTCGTGCACCTGTGTTTCTGATTCGCACGTTTTTTTGTTTTGAGTCCATCCCTTTTTATTATTTTCTCACCTCATAATAAAAGAAGCCTATTTTGCTGGCGAATCACCATGCATGTGTCTTGGACCTTTTAGGGGAGAGAGGTAGTGATGTAGGGGATGGGGTGGGGGGTATCCAATATGATACGCAATAATCAGGGTCTTCCCTCGTTATTCCATTAGAATTCACCCCCTCACCGAGGCATTACCCCATTTTCTAACGGGGGGATGTCTCTTCCTCTATGTATAGCCAAAGCTGTTGTGCGACACCCTGTGCTGCATGAGCTCCATTTACGCGCTCCACTCCTAGCGGTGGTTTCGTGTTACTGAATAATACCCTACAGAGACACAGCCGAGAGAGAGTGATAGAGAGAGGGAAGAGCAGGGAGGGAGAGAGGGAGATGAGCATCTTGTTCCAATGAAACATCAAGCAGTGTGACGATGACAGCGAAAGGCAGACATAAAGGTAAATAAATGTTACGCATAACCTGCGATCTTTGGTGTTGTGGTTCTGCTGTGGATGTGGATGGTGTCACGGGATGATGTTGCATGCAAGCAACGATGGGGGAGAGAGGGAGGGCAAGATGCTACGGGGGACTTGTCACTCGGAGACTCAAAAGGGGCTTTTCAGCTTTATGTCTTAGTGTTCATGTACTGCACCTCTAGCTGCACGTCTCCGTGGTGCCCCAGTGTTGGCTGTGCCGGCTACATCTATAGGGTGGCCTACATTTGCGAAGTAGTTTTATTATTCGCCAAATCTGAGCCAAAGGGAGGTAATCGAATTGTTTAAACGGCAGGTAGGCTGACAACTTACCTTGCCAGGCCGAGCGCGCGCCTCCATACCTGTAAGTGTGGTTTTAATTATGATACAGGCCTATAAGATGAAATCAGCCTGATGTTTGCTGATGACGCTTTAAAAACGCGAGGGCACATGATGGATTTGCGAGTCGACGTTTCTTCAGTAAGGCCTGAATGTCAGCGGGTGATTGTGTTTCTCCCGTGCGTACGGCTCTTCCGCGTCTCCGTTAAGGTCTCCCTGGCTTCCTCCTCTTGTTTCCCAGAGGTGTCGAATGAGAGACAAAATTGAGTTTAGGGCATGCTGTGCTGCCTATCCGAGCCGATGGTTATGCACACCGCCCTAATGGTGTAATTGCATCACTGGATTATGGAATATTTGATGTGTTTATGAGAGTGTCTGTTTCTGCTTTACGCGTGGGCGGCTATATGGGGAGGCGAGGAGGGGCTCCGCTTATGATCCAGGGAGCTCGCACAGATAGTCGTGCTTATCGGGTCACAGCAAGGGTTGCACGGCAGCGGCCCTTCAACGCACGCAGCCTGTCACATGCGGCGACGCCTGGCTGGCTGTCTCTCCCACTGGCTCCCCTTAATAAACTCTCAAGGTCTCTCTGCCGGAAGAAGCGGAGCTGACAGTTGGATGCGTCGCACGGGCATGCCCCGGTATTCCGTGCATGCGTCGTGCTTGGAAGGGGGTGGGGTGGGGTGGGTACGTGGGGCTCTTGCAGTTTTTGCACGTAGGACCTAAAGACTGCATGTGCATATGCCTATAGGAAGGCTGTGCGTGTGTGTATAACTACATAGATGCAGTTGTGGAGGGGCGGTGCTTGGAAATCTGGATCCCCTGACTGCAGCCAAATTAACACTGACCCCCAATCCATCCATTACTTATCTATCTCATCGCCTCCAAATCAGTACCCCCTTTTCTACAGTTCACATGTGCATGTGTATTTTTATGTCTTAATTTTTGTTTGCATGTGTGTTGCAATGCAGCTGGGCCACCGGAGCTCAGCTGCCTCAACACTGGAACAAACTAAGCGGCCTATATCCACATACATCATCCATCACACACACAGACACACATATATATAAATGCACCTTCTCTAACAAACATGCACCAAAACAACACAGTGATTCATCAGTCAAGTGAGAATGATTAAGTGTGTATGAAGCTGGAGAGGGACGGGGGGCATCAGTCAAAGAGACATCATTCCTGGCGGATGGACTCTGCCCAGTAGTTCCTCACGTTATGGATTTTAGTGATATTCAGCAGAGAGAAGCGCAAAGAGATGGAGCCAAAGGACAAAGCATACCAAGAGGAACGGACAGAGAGTGTGGGGGCGAGGTGAGGGAGAGAGAGAAGGAGAGAATGTGACAAGGCCACGGAGGAGGTGAAGTAGCTGGAGCAAAAGAGAGAAAGAGAGGCAAGAGAAAAAGACAGAAAAAAAGAGAGACAAGGCAGGCAGTGTTTCACACTGTTGAGTGGCAGGACAGAACCCTCTGACTTAACCAATGGACTTCTTACACCTTTTTTTGATTCACTTTTAATGCAAACCTGTGTGTGTGTGTGTTGTGTGTGTGTGTGTGTGTGTGTATGAGGGCCAAAATGTGAGAAATGTGATTCTTAATGAAAAGCTTTCTTATATAATTATTATGTAGTCTCCACCAAATATTGCCTTTTGAATTGTACATAGTAAGGCGTTTTGTAGAAACACAATGGAAGCTCTGTCACTGCTACTTCATGCCAGACCCATAACTGTATCTACAGTAGTGATGCATGAATCCTAATTGTTCTTTGGTAACACAGAAAAGAGACATCCTGCTGTCAGCCTCCTTGTACCATTATTCACTGGTGACACAAGAACACATCTCTACCCATGAGTCAAAAGCAAGGAATCTTGGGTGTGCAGAATATGGACTTAATGTTAGTAATAGACTATGAATACATAAATATAATGCATACGTGGAGGCTGGTACAGTAGGGCGTAATCTCCCTGTTGATTTCCTAGAGGTGAGTGTCACAGTAAGGATACCACTGAACAATGTCCAAGCACACAACTAATACAACTATTGACAAAAAAAAGGAATTAGTGGAATGTGTAACGTGTGTAAAATGGACAATATGGTGCAGTTTTGTGAGTGACGTTCCGCAGATTAATCAGACTGTATAACCTGAAAAAAACCTGGTGGCTTCCCATAGATCGGCTAGTTTCAGAGTCCTGGTATTGTGCTCACTGTCAGGGCTTACTGGGATACTTTCACAACTCAAAGCTTACTTGCTGTGAAAAAGGTCTATTGGCATTGTTTTCTAGGACTTGGTGCGACCAGCTATGACAAGCTTGATCAAATAAAAGTACCAAACATTTTGTGATTACAGCTTCATACATTTGAGGACTAGCTTGTTTTAATCCTTTTCACATCATTATAAATCATGGGAATCTTTTTGTATCTGATTTTGACACACAAATTAAACGATTGAACCAACAGGGTGAAAAAAATCAGTAAATGTAGAATAAAGAAATAAAAATCATAGCCCTGGTTGTGACACTGTCCACCAATCAGAAGGTGGAAAAACCAGTTGAAACACCGATACAAGTTTGCTTGACAAGATAATTTTTCAGTGGTGAAGTCCCCGTGTGTATGAATATGGATGGTTAAAATATTCAAAATACCTTTCACTTTATAGCAATCCAATGGCCCTTTTTCACGGTGGATATTTTGACGTGTCAAACACAGATGTGACTAACAACATTAATCATGGCTGTGTTCCATTTAGCTGTCTCAGCTTCAAGGCCCTGGGAACGTGTAGGCTGGCTCACTGACATGTTCACCTAAATGAATAGGTACATTATTAATGTTACTGGTTACACCTGTACTTTTCCTGCTATGACAAGTCAAACTGTAAGGCGTGAGAAACGCACACAACCTCAAAAATGACATTCAGTTCAATCCACACCTTTCTGACACCATGTCAATAAAAAGTGAACATTTTAAGCTTCATTAAGAAATAATTCAGTGGAGGATGACTGTAGTGGCACTTCAATTGTCTGTTAGTCCTGAGAAACACACATATAAACACTAACATCTAGCAAACCAACCGGCCTAAGTTACTACACACGTCATATGATTACTTAGCATGTGTGTGTGTGTGTGTGCTAGCATAAAGCAGGACAGAGCTACACAGAGATAATTTTCCTGCCAATTGTCTTCTCATAAATGGGGTAGGGTGCCAGTGCTCTAAACTGCCTGATAATGCCGTTTAGAAAGACCATGAACGATATGACAATAATAATAGCTAACATTGTTGAAACCAACAGCCTAGCTCCTTTTACCTCACATTGAGAAAGTAGTCCCTGTTAACAGAAAAGGTTTCAAGGTGCAATGGTGATATTTCTCATTTGTAAGTTGTGACCTTTCAAACATCAATGAACGTGTGAATAGTATTCACCAAAGATGAGTGCAGCCATATCCAATATGCACTCATGCATACACAAACACTCACACACACACACACACACAAACACACACACACAGATCACCTCTGGCAAAGCTCGAGGCTCACTGGGCATATTTTCTTTTAGTGTAACATGCTGTTCCATTCCCTCATGGTTCCCTCAGAACCCTGTGTGAGCTGTGTGTGTGTGTTGGATTTTGGTGTTATCCTTGCGAGCCAGGGGTCCCACCTCGACAGGTCTCTGTGTGTCCTGTGGGGAGGGTGGCAGGGCAACGGCTATTTATAGAGAAGGTACTCCACAGAGAGAGAGAGAGAAAGGGATTGTCTAATGAGGACAGGCTGTTAGGGGATGGGCCGTTGTTTCTGTGCGTGTGTGTGCGTTTGTCTGTGCGTCTGTGTACACAGATGGTCCTTCATGTTTGTAGTATGTATTAATTGAGCAATTTCAAACCCATCTTTAGTTGTCACCCCACCATCACCTTCAACACAGATCTATGTTAGCTGATCCTGGTCAAAAAATGACAGATAACACACACACACGCACACACACACACACAATATGCATGTGAACAGTTGTACCTCTCCTCTCTCATACACCCCAATTTTTGCTTTCCCTCTCTCTCCTCAATCGTTGCTCTCATTCTTCTGTCATCCCTCGGTTTCTCCCATTTATTCATGCAGAGATAGGCAGCGGGAGGATCTGATCTTTGGACATGTGTGTGTCTGTGTGTGATCACTTTAGATGAGGTCCTGTAGAGGGCAACACATCTAACATACACACACACACACATACAGGCATGCCATCAGTTCTGGTCGATGTCACTAGATGAACACCAGACAGACACAGATACAGTCTGGGCAGGCACAGTATTGCACTTTAATGAATTGATTCTAAGCTTGTATAGCACATAAAGGACTGTATGTACTCTTATATGCTTCTGTGATTTCTTTTTTGGTACCATTTTTAACATGTTCATTATTCCAGTTTAACATCTGGCCTATTTATTGCTCAGCACCAAAGATGATTTCCTTTTCTTTTCCGTTATCTGACAACCAGCTGATTGAGAAACCCACATTTGTGTTGTTTTATACCTATTTAGTCATATTTTGCAACATTTGGAGGACACACACAAATGAGGACAGATGGATCACGGGTGACTTCTACAGTCATTTCTGCAATCTGTCTGTTCTCACTTGTTGTCACTTCCTCCATCCTGCACCAGCCTGTCTCGTTGTGAATGGTGTCCCGGTGTTATTAAATCTGATGAAATATCCCCACAATTAACTTTAGCCATTAGGGAGGATGTGCACAATAACAAGATGATTCTGATCAGATTCTGCTCCAGTTAGGCTATTAGGCCAGCCCAAACAAATTTAGGAGATTTGGTTGAAAGCTGTGTCATAGATTTTCTCTCAGGCTCCCCCTCACTGCGCTGTGATGTGGAGATTTTTGGCTGAGCTGGCAGCTTTGGCGCTTAATAAATTCCACACTGGGGAGTTCAGCTGTGGAGAGTGGGCCAGAAGACAGGAACAGTACAAAGTACAGCAAAAAATGCATTCACCTCTTTGCTCATCTTACACCCCTTGGTCCAGCTCACCTCACATGCACCCCATCCATCGTGTGATTGGTTGCTTCAGTGAAAAGGACAGTTCTAGATGAATGGCATTTTTTTCACTCCACTTGCCTGCACTTCAGAAAGTTCACTGTGTTTGTCATTTGTACTCAGACAAGGGACAGCTTAGATCGTTCTGTCAGAAGTTCTCAAGGTTAAAACATTTGGCAGCACCGAACATAAAAAATGCAGCAATTGGGAGAAATATTACCCACCACCACTTTCTTTAACAAGTGTGGCATTTATGCTCTGAGCTCATGTTAAGCTAACAGCATCTTTATCTGTGTAGGATAAATAATTTGGAACTTCCTCTCACATTTTTATCACTTTGTGTCCAGTATTTTATTTATTTCATGCATTTATATATAAGGCCAAAGCACATTAACATTACTGTAAATGTGCCTGTGCTTGTCAGCTGGTTTTTAACACTGCTCAGGGTGAATTCCCAAGAAAACATCCTATTTCATAGTTTGCCCATAAGTAGCTTATTAGCCATTAGCCATTAGTCATGCTTTACAGATTCTTTTCTGTAAATTAACCCATATCCTTTTCCAGTTGCTGCAAAATGTAGATTTACAGTTTGTACCAGTCAAAGTAATATTATGGATAGCACTTCCTGTATATAAATATCAACAATATGAAATACAAAAGCGTAATCAACCCATTCCTTTATGTCAAACCATGGAGTTTCATCAGTAAACTGTGTTTCATAGTGCGTAGTGCTTAGCTACCATGACATTTGCCTTCTGGTCCTCCTGTCAGGTGGCTCTATATCTGACTAATTAAGCTTGTGAACCGCTTGTTGTCTTTACACAGAATCTTAAGCTAGAGCAGCCCCTATTTTATGCTAACATTGTTAACATTTCAATATAGTGTCTGAGGCTAAAGGTATTGAATTACAAAAAGTCTTTAAAATCTCACAGTCAAGCTAGAAATGTTTGCCATACCGTCAGCTAGCAGAATTTGTTAAAACAGTGTTTCTGTGTTAGTGCTAGCTTGAGTGTGTGCATCAAGCTACCAGGATCAGTTACTCATTAGTCACTGTAGTGGTGCGTTCCATTTACCTCGGAAGTCGGGAATGACGTCACTCCTGATTTGATAGTTTTCCGGTTAACAAGTTGGAAAAACTCACTCACCCAGCCATTGTTTACAACTAGCCAGGTTAGCTATTGTTACGCTGGTTGATTAAAAAAAAGGCATTGTGCAACTGTAGCAACACATCCACAGAAAGCAACTGAACAGCACTGTACAAAAATGTATACACAGAGGTGCTAATAAACATTATAAACTACAGCTTTCACTAATTGTTGATACTCAGAGCAGCCAGCTTGGATCACAAAGTCGGGGTAGTGCTGTTCTCCCGACTTCTCCCGAAGTCAGAGATCCTACTTAAGGGGGCGTTTCCTTTGAAATTTCCGACTATGAACACAGAAATTCCGACTTCCCAAGTCAAATGGAACGCACCATAATTACAGGGTGGCACTTTTAGTTGAAAAGGGTCAACGTCTGATTATGTGTGTGTTGACCGTCAATCTTAGGAGCTCTTCAGCAACGGTAGGTGAATACTTAGTGACATACCAGCCCTCACACTTCTTTTGCTGATGTCTTGGTTTAACTTGAAGTTTGCTAACACCGGGCTAAATTACATCAGATTTTGTGTAATAGCAAATGTTCTCTCTGGAATTAAAAACAAGATGAGGACATTACAATGAGCTTTCAAAATGGTTTAATTTGAGAAGCGTGAAGGTTGAGTGCTGTAGAAGGAAATTCCTGGCCTTTAACTTACTATGAAAGAGATCTATGGTATAAACACCACTGAGTAATACTGTATGGAACACAGATGGTCCACAAACTGGTTAACATGCGATGATCAGTTGTACTACTGAATGTAGATACTGTTTATTGTAAATGGGGGTGTAAATGTAAATGCGTTTCTTCTGCATTAATGGTGTGCTTCAGGCCTGCAAATTCTAATGCATAATGCAGAAAGCCTTTTGTTATTATTGGCAAAAATCCTGATTCTTGCAAACAAATTTGCTTTGAGGAAGAAAAAGCTGTACCATGTTTCACAAATTCATATCAGATGAATATTAAATTCAGATGTGGCTTCTTCATAATTTACAGCTCTAAACCCCAGACAGCTTTTCTTCTTCAACCTTTCCATGTGTGCTTGAACCTCTTAAGTTTGTCTGAAATCCAGTAGTATTCCCCTCGAGATGTGCGCTCATAAAATGGTCAGTCGTCAGATCCAAAAGACCTTCTGGGTTTGACGGTGTTGGTAGTGAAACTCTTCTCTCTCCATTCCCTAACTGCCAAGTATAGTTTTCCCAAGTATAGCTCCTTCCGCAAGCTTTGTGTCTCTGCTGCTCTCCACTGTCTCATACCTGCCCTACTTTCACACTGCTCACACAATTTACGAGTTTCCCACTCCTTCCCTCTCTCTCTCTCTCTCTCTCTCTTCATGCACACGCACCAGAAGCCTCAGCTTTACCTCAAATCAGAAATAAACACACACATTGAGTTCATGTATATGTGCAAGCATC
The DNA here is from genome assembly GCA_024633595.2 of Lepomis macrochirus. Taxonomy (NCBI): domain Eukaryota; kingdom Metazoa; phylum Chordata; class Actinopteri; order Centrarchiformes; family Centrarchidae; genus Lepomis; species Lepomis macrochirus. The sequence goes on from JALXJV020000018.1 coordinate 9,032,416, forward strand.
AAAAGAATACTGTAGTTTTTTTTCTACTATGCATGCCGGTGTTTGTGACCAGCATCATTACAGTTTGTAATGACTTCATGTTTATAAATAAACATAAAGTTAGACAAACATCAACATGCATGATACATCCTCTCTCTGGCTTATGTTCTCTAACAGCCTGGGGCTCACAAATCTTTTCAAATTTGACCTAACCTAAAAGGCAAAACTAGTTTTAACATGTATAGCCGCTGTTTTCAATCGATATAAAACAGACCCTGCGGCCTGGCAGCTCGTGGTGTCCTGGGATGTCTCAGGGTGCTCTTGTGTGATGTATTCAGTCTTAAAGTGCGTAAAGTGTCTTGGGCTGTGGTAGGTGCTACCCCATGGAGCCCTGAAGTACTTTAGCGTGTCTAAAAAATGCATTCAGGTGCGTCTCTGGGTGTCCCTCAAGGCTTATGTTACCCTGAGATGCATTTTGGTTAAGTCCATACAACTCCCCCCTTTTTTCCGTGTGAGATCCAAATGACTAGATGGTCCTTTAGTCTGAAAATAGCTCAAAATCAGAGTAACCATGGCTGTATGGCTTGTCAGAAGCAATTTCATCAACATGCATAACTGTAAAATCCTCATAATTACATATACAGTGTTAATTTAGATTGACTGTAACTTATTTGTCCAGCGTTTTTTTTTCCCGTGCCCCTCCTGACGGTTCATTTAGCAACACTGGCTAAATGTTGCTGATGTTTCAATGGTGACTATATAAAACCGTGCTGTGTGGTTTCATGTGGTTGTTGCGCTACTTTTACTGTAAAGAAATCAAATGTGAGTATCACATTAAATTGTAATGATGGACATCAGTGTGAAAGCTCACTGGAGAGACTGTGGCCTGTTACAGCGACTGGAAGAGAGGGAAGCAGCAAGCGAAAAAGAGGAGTGAAAAACTGAAAAAAAGGAGAAGGGGCAAGAGGAGAGAGTGCAAAGCAGACACAAAGTGACAGAGAGTGAAAGTGTGTGTGTGTGTGTGTGTGTGTGTGTGTGTGTGTGTGTGTGTGTGTGTGTAGAGAGAGAGAGAGAGAGAGAGAGAGAGAGAGAGAGAGAGAGAGAGTGAGAGACAGAGCCAGGCCTAGTTTTTAGTTTGTGATCTAGGCCATTATCTGTGTTAGCACTGGTGGGGCTCCAACAGGCTCTGTGGATCCTGCATTACAATACCTTTTATGAGCTTGAATGCGTGTGCGTGTGCCACTGTAGGCTCACACGTATGCGATCATGCGTGTTAAAGTCATTGTGCATACATGATGTACGCATGTGTCCATGCGCCTCTGCCTTTTGTTCTTTGCCATTGAGTCTGTGCCTGTTTGTTAAAACCGCTTGTGTGTGTGTCTACGTTTTGTTGAGTGTTTCTTCGTATATGTGTATGTGACTCCTCACGTGCAGCTGTGCGCTCTTGCTGTATCACCCCCATCGTCAGTGAACCCCCCCTCTCCAGCAGTGCCCTGGGGGCCTTCATTATGTAAGAAAGACATTACTGCAGAATGCAGAACAGAGGCAGAGAGACATTACTGCAGAACAGAGGCAGGCAGCCCTGACAACTCTGGCAGCCCCTAGTTCAGTGCAACCCACCTAGGCCTCCATAACACACACACACACACACACACACACACACACACACACACACACACACACACACACACACACACACACACACACACACACACACACACACACACACACACACACGTTGAATAATACATGTTATGCATTATTATTATAGACAATCTGCATCAACTTTTTTCATTCCCTCCACAATCTAACTCACCCCCATCTATATATTCACACCCCCTTTCAAACTCTCTTGCCCGGTCTTAATATCTGCTATATTATGTCCCCCTTCGTTCTTCCATAATTGATCTTTTCTGTCTCCTTCTCTGTCTACAACTTCTTCTCACTTCTATCACCTTTCCGTCACTCCCAACCTCCCTTTCCAGCGGTCCCCTTCCCCCTGGCCCACCGGCTAACCATGAAGGAGGTGTTTGATGCCGAGGGCCGGCCGCGGGTGGACCTGCTCAAGGCTCACCTCACCAAGGAGGGCCGGCTGGAGGAGGCCGTGGCCCTGCGCATCATCGATGAGGGCGCCGCTATCCTGCGCCAGGAGCGCACTATGTTGGACATTGAGGCGCCAGTCACGGGTATGGTATAGTGATGATGAATGAATGAATGGGGCGTGAATTAGTCTGTAATTTGGTAAACAATTTCAGTGCAGTTAGTCAAAAATACAAAATAGTAAGAAAGCAATAGTTTGAAATTTCAAACAAAAATATTCACTTTCATGCTAAGACTTAGATGAGCAGATTGATACCACTCTCATGTGTGTATGGTTAATGTGATCCTACAATCTGCAGCCAGTTCACTTAGCTTAGGATAAAAACTGGAAATAGGGAAACAGCTAGCTCACTAATTAACATGTTCAATCTCTACAAAGAACTGTAAAAGCATCACTTTACCGCTTTACACGGATAGGGTTAACCAAGAAATAGTCCTGTACATAACCCACGTGTTTCTACAATTTAGTTTTGTGCAGATTAAAATAAAGTTAATTAGCTTACCTTTGGAAAGAGCCAGGCTAGCTGTTTCCCCCTGTTTCCAGTCTTATTGCTAAGCTAAGCTAATTTGCTTCAAATGGACTGGAATTTTTCTGTTAATGTCAAAGTATTTCCTTAAAAGTTTGGTAGCTACCCTGGTAGATCGTGCACCACTTATTCAAGGGTGAGTCCTTACCACATTAGCCTGGATTCACTCTCTCCCCTGACTTCCCTCCAAAACCAATTATCTAAAAAAAAAAAACATAAGAACATTTTGCCAAGGTTCCACCAAAATATGCGTGCATGAGTGATGAGCGAGTAGATCACACCCTTTTACAGGGAGGGCACAGATAGCAAGAGTCAAACAGAGATAGAGAGACTGAGGAATGGTGCTGCAGAGCAAAAGGCAGAAAGTTCAGTAATTATGTATTAATCAGATTCCATTTGTCGATTCATTAATCTGCCATGTGTATCTGCCACCCTTTTACTGTAATATGAACTGTTGTTCGGTTGCACTTCACTGAGAGAACCAATTGGCACTTACGCACCTCACAATAGTGGGGAGCTAACTGTGGAGATATCTGCATGTAGGAAATGGTATGAACCGTGGAGGAGGGAGGAGGAGGGGGAGATTGAGATCGATGAAGAACAAAATGGAAAACAAGTTTCTGAGACGATGACACAGACGACAGGCAAGCAGGCAGGCAGACTCAGACACTCTCAACCTATTGACACTCCATAGTTAATGTACCTGTGTATCCCTGCATATGTATGTATGTGTGTGTGTGCGCGCGTTTATGCAAATGTGAGCGGTGAGATAATTCTGCGTGGGCTGTTGTGCCCACGCAGTGTGTGGGAACATCGCTCGGCTTTCACAGGTACAGATCCCTGGGGACGAGGACAGACAGACAGGCAGATGGAGAGACAGCCGATCATAAGCAGCTTAGTGCAGAGGTTCTCAAACCTGCTCATTCCCAATGAGCAACATATTGATGTTTCCAAGTTTCTCCACTTCTACAGTTTCTTACCCAGAAACACCCACCTGAGAGGATTTTTGTCTGAGTTAGCAATGATTGGAAATATTCTATAGGTTTCAGAGATAAAAGTGTATGAAAATAGTAGAGTTTTGTAGAGAGGGCCTTAAGCAAATGTAATGTTGAGGAGATATTCTAAACAGTTTAGCGCTTTAATGGAGTCTCTCTGGGAATGCTCTAAAATAGACCGACCAGTGAACAGACAGACAGGTGGATGGCTGAAATTTGAACTGACAGGCTTTTAGAATGTCACATGAAGGCTGGGAAAATACTGAGGCAGGAGGAGGAGGCAGACAGGTACGGTTCAATTTCACTCATGCCATTTTACATTTCCCAATTCCCAGTTCAAATTAAAGTGAATGCTTAGGAGCAGACACAAAAACAGACATGTACATGGCAAGCAGATGGAGAGACAGACAGACGTAGCCGGCCAGGCAGATGCAAAATGGCCATCGTGAAATGGCTGCAGAGGGGGGACTATGACATCAACTGAAAGTGAAAGGAGAGGCCAGACAGATGGTGAGGGAGGCGGATGGGAAGATGTATGCTGCCAGATCGTACAGACAGACAGTCCTGAAGTCTTTCAAAATATGAAGTGTTCAGCATGTGAAGCCTGATATAAATTAGATCCAATACTCCTGGATGTGACTTGGAGCAAATCTGTGGGAAAATTGTTGGAAACATAACCATTGAAACGTGAAAGAAAAGCAAGATTGCTGATGTGAAGTTAGTCACAAAGGTAAGTTTTATGCATCATGATTTAGAACAAATTTCACTTAATGTAGTGCAGTAGAGGGTGCTGTTTTTTAAAAAAAAGATTTATAACACAACACTAAGTAATAGTGAACTATAATTATCAATTAAACTGAAGAGAAAAGAAAAATTCTTGGTGATTTGTTAACGCAATATCGAAAAATGACAATCACAGAGCCCAAGGTAAAGGTTACTTATTTTGTCCAGCTAACAGTCCAAGACCCTAAGATATTCAGTGATGATATCATACTAGACAAACAGAAATGGCAAATTCGCATATCTAAGATTCTAGAGCCAGTAAGTGTAATTTATTTCTTGCTTGAAAAGTAACTCAAATTATATGGTAAGTGACAATCAGCTAACCAGTTAATCGACAAAGTGTTTCACCTCTACGTTGTACATGAGCATATACATCATGAGCATTTTTCACATTTTGCGGAGAATATCAACATCAATATTAAATGTGTAAGGCCCTTTTCTAGATCCCAAGTGCGTTTTCTAAACAGAGACCTCAAAATGATTTTATCGCTTATATTTATGAGACAGATGAGTGATGTTTCTAGATCAGCAGACAGGACAGCTATACCTCTGCAGATGCAAATCAGGCCATATGGAGCTACTGAAGCAAAGATGGTCCCACATGTTTGTGTGACAGCTGAAAATCTACCGCCTTTATGATGCTTACGTTGATGTGTGTTGTTTCCACAGTGTGTGGAGATATCCACGGTCAGTTCTTTGACCTGATGAAGTTGTTTGAAGTGGGAGGTTCTCCTGCCAACACACGCTACCTCTTCCTAGGGGACTATGTGGATAGGGGCTACTTCAGTATCGAGGTGAGGATGGACACTTTATCTTCTTGTCACCATTTTACTGGGTGTGTATTCACTGAAAAACATTGTAAGCTCACTGTACAGAAAGTTTACAACTAAATCAATGTCCATTACAGTGCACATTGCCCTGAAGTCTATTATCCACTTTCCAGGAGCAAGGTTTATTTCACTACTGAGGTGTACAGTTACAACACTGGGCTGTATTTAATGTATTATAAATGTACATGTACACATCACAATGTGTGTCTGAAAATGAACAGATACCCAAGTGATGTAATGTAAATTTCATGATGACTCAAGGTCAGTAATCACTAACAAGAGTGCTGCTTACTGGAATATGTATGGAAACTTAGCGGAGATATCCAGAGGGCTGTTTGGACATTTGATTCTTTAAAGTAGACTGCAATATGGTATTTTTGTGATTATTTTGTCTGACACAATATGATGCCTTTATGTTCAAATTGTGTCTTGAATTCATAATAACGTGAGCACTTTGTGAATGTCTTAGCTTGCTGAGCCACTTGGCCACCATGTCACAAGGGATGTATCATTGACATGGAGTGAGTTTGGAGGGGAGGGTGCAATATTTAGGCCACTTTCCTAACACACTTCAAGGGCACACGGACTGAGACTTAATGTAGAGCAGAGATGACACTGTGTAAAGGTAACAACCTCTAAGCCATTTGTAGGGTGAACAAATTGAACAGTGAAAACATGTGGATGCTTTTATGTTGTTTAATATGTCAGACCCTGCCACAGCTGTTTTCAATTCATTTTTCCCTGTTAACTCAATCAGCACACTCTTATTTGGGACGATTCTTGTCAAATCCTGGTTATGTCTATCTTTAGACTGGGGCAAGGATCAATTTGCTTTCAGCTCAATTAATTTGGGCAGTGGATGGTTCATTCAGAGAAGGAATTCCTTGTAACGGTTACATCATTATTCTCTGGTTCTCACTTTGAATTTAATGAACTGAATTTGGAACTGAAAGTGAAATGACTCTAGCTCAATTACTTACTGGCAATGATGTGCTAAGGTTATTTTTACTGTGGTTTTTGGTTTAAAGAGAAAGCTTGACATTTTGTGAAATATCCTTATTCACTTTCTTGTTGAGAGTTAGATGAGAAAAATGATACTACTCTCATGCCTGTCTGTTAAATATGAAGGTGGAGCCAATAGGTGTTTAGTTTAGCTTAGCATAAAGACTGGGGGATCACAGCTAGCCTAGCCTCATCCATCAATAGAACCTTTAAAACTCACTAATTAGCACATTATTGTTTGTTTAATCCGTATATAAATGGAAACGTAAAGGCGTCAAATTGTGGTTTTCAATTAGCCTAGCTTAGCATAAAGACTGGATGCAGGTGAAAACAGCTTGCCTGATTCCGTACAAAGGACCACCTACCGAGCTGGTATGACTGGACCTTACTTCCTAAAATGTCATGGCAATAAAAGAAAATACATATATTTCCAAAATAGCACTGTATAATAAATATGTGAATAGCTTAATATGTTACAAGACAGTGTGTATGCTGTAATTACTTACCATAATTCATTATAAATGTACCCAAAATGTTGGCAAGTTTAATGATATTGTTGCTAATGTGAAGCTGTTTATGCTTTCTCTTTCCTGGGGAACCTTTAGTGTGTGTTATACCTGTGGTCACTGAAAATCCTCTACCCAAAGACGCTCTTTCTTCTACGGGGAAACCATGAATGTAGACATCTGACAGAATATTTCACCTTCAAACAAGAATGTGAGTAACTCTTGTGTTTCCTGATAATATAATTTGCTCTTTTTGTCTATGTTTGTTTCAGTGCCCCTCTCAACTCTTACATTTCTGCTGTGCTTCCCACTTTAACCTCACCCCAAACCTACTCCTTCATGTATCAGTTGTTAGCTACATAGCTAATTAAACTGAGCTCTGCATTCACGTGAGCTGGGATACATAGCAGTTTTTTATGTTTCCAGCTGACTGGTTTGTAGACGAACCCTGTAAAGGGGATCTTATACATGATATAATGCTAAAAGACTAAAGCTGAAGCTTCATGTCTGTCCCAGGCAAAAAGTCAGAATCCTGAACAGTTGATAATTATCCATGTGGGGGCAGGGAAGTAACTGGTGCACTGGTTTTGTTTATGCAGTGTAGAGCCAGTTATTCGTAGAAGGATGAAAAGGATATTAACAGAACCCCTCAGTACCGGTTAGCTTACGTAATTAGACAAAGAAGGCAGAGGTTGGATATATGCTTTTTATGTTTGTATGTCTGAACAGTTAGTTTCACTTTCAGTGTTTTAAGACAAAAAGCTTTTCTGATCAGGACTCACTGATGTGATCGGTAAATGTAATGCTATGTCTGATAGTTTTGCTGAGGGTTGCTGGAGTGTAAACCTGCCCAAATCCAATTGAGCAGGACGGAGCAACCGTAATGTTAACGTTAGCCTACACTCTGCTATAGTGTCATCCAGGACACTCTTCCGCACAGTGACTACACAGTGGCTGTGCCATCATGAACATAACCTGTAACCCCATGAAATGTAGTTAGCTAATGCTAATGCCCCTTAGACTAGGAATGAATGCTCTGTTACTACTGTAGGTAGTAAGCTGGTTCGCCAGACACACTGATGTTTAAAGCTTACGTTAGAGGACAAATACACTGTTCAGTTCATTTTTTACACCCTGGCACTTCTGTTTTTGGAATTTTTGTAAGGCTTAAACAATTACACCACCCTCTGAACTCTTAATCAGTATTAGTCTTACTACAGCCCCATGCTTAATACTTGAACATGTCGAGAAATTCAAAGGCTTGCAGGCCTGCCATACCTAGTTAAAGCTGCCCCCCTATCCATCCTTGCAGGTTGTATCCTCCCTCTTTTCCCACTCTCCTATCCATCCCTCCATTACATCTTCTCTCCCTCCATATTTCCTCTTCCTCTCCCAGTAATCGCCCCCCCCCAGTCTCACGCTCTGTCTCTCTGACTGTCTCATCTGCCAGTGAGTTTCGGCGTCCTGTCCAAGAGTGGGTGATTAACAGCAAATTAATTTCGCCCTTAATGATTGGCTCAGGGACTCACTCCTCTGTGTCTGATTGGCCAAGGGACGAGGAAGCTAATTTCCCCCGGTGCTCATGGCGAATAGTGGTCGCCCTCAATTACCATCTGCTATGCGTGAGCGTGTATGTGTGTGTGCACCACAAGTGTGTGCAAGTGCAAGCACTATCACTGCATGCGTGTGCAAGAGTGTCTTCATAAATGTTTAAGTGTGTGTGTGTGGAAGGAGCTGAAAACTGGTGGACTAACAATAATGAGCTCTTGCTCTACACAAGGCAGACGGAGAGGTTGACAAACACACTCCTTGCTGTGTCACACATCCACAGACACATACACGCATATTTGTTGGCTACTGTACACTTGTACTCCACAATACTGGCTTGTATGTGTCGTTTTCATGTCCTCACACTCTCCATTCTTCTTCCCATCTTTCTTTCCTCCTCCCTCCTCATCTCCTCTCTTTCCTCTCTCCCTCTTACCACTCTTAACCTTGCCTCCTTCTCCTGTCTCCTCCCATCAATCTCTCTTTATGAAACTATCATCTTCTTTTTCTCTCCTCCCTCCTTGCTCTCGTCCAAAATCCACCTCTCTTTTTCTTCCTCTTCTGTCGCTCTCATCCATTCTCCTTTCAGCTATTTTAATCCTGTGATATTGTTTTGTGTCAGATGTATTGTTATGCCCATGTGTGAAATGTACTTTATAGATGCTGCGTGTTGGATGTCTTTATTGATATCGCTGCCAAATCAAAGGAGTTTTTCATGAAGCAATATTCAGCCTTACACTGACGCTTCTACGCTGCTTCAGACTTATATTTGGGTCAGATTTTGTTCACTGGAAGCAGAATCGGAGCCTTTGCCTCCATATGTTGCCTGTAATTATATGCGATATGTACTACAATGTGGATCTCTTTTTTTTTTTTAACCAGTTTACATTTCTTCATTGAGAAGTGGCATTTCTAAATCATCAGAGAGGGGAGAAACAAGTCATATGGGAGTGCTGAAGAAGAGGTGGTTGCATAAATTAATAACATGTTATGTAATAATCCTTCATGTTACTGCCTTTACACCCAAGTGAACTAAACTGTGTTTTTAGAGGAACCGTACAAGTCAGTTTTTAAGCTTTTACATGACTGAGTTCATTAGAGTCATCCATGTAAAAGGTCCACGTTCGTTTGTTTTCTGCATTCCTTGTTGCAGTGTGCGATATTTAGCAGTCACACTCCAAGTGTCAGGCACTGACTGTACGTTTGCAGGGATGGTGGCTGTTCAAAGCATGTCAAAACACACTGAGGCACGTCTTTGTCTCAGATCTTGAAATATCTCTCCACCCCTCCAACCACCTCCAGGTAAGATCAAGTACTCGGAGCAGGTGTATGACTCCTGCATGGAGGCGTTTGATTGCCTGCCCCTGGCAGCCCTGATGAACCAGCAGTTCCTGTGTGTGCATGGGGGGCTTTCACCAGAGATCCACACGCTGGACGACATCAAGAAGGTACGATAAGAGGCACAAGCACACACACACACACACACACACACACACACACACACACACACAATTTTGAATTAACAATACTGCCCGTCAAAGGCAAAACAAAGTAATTACAGGTTTGGTCAAAATGAGTTAAAACCTGACTTATTTGTATTATTATATACATTAGAAAACATTATATGATTTAAATAGTATCCATCTAAAACCCCGGCTAAACCACAGAAACATTGCTTTGTAGATGGCTCTGTATTGCTGCACAGGCTGCAGTGACTGCTCTCTGGTTTGGTCATCTGTGGAATCGAGAAGCCACCGTGACTCAGCTACAGAGAAACAGCAAAGTAGGCAGCTAAAGCAGGAGAGCTATAGCTAATGATAAAGCCTTATCCTAGACTGGATTTAATGATTCACTTAATGATTTTTCCCTACCTGTAAATAAAAGAATATCCATTTTGACAAACTGATATCTTAGCAGTTCAGTTATTCCAAATAACTAAATGGAACAGTAGGTAATTTCAATCACAATGGAGAAATGATGCAGCTAAACCTGCTTAATGTAACTAGCAGCGCTGATCTCATGTCAGCTTTTGACACTAGTTGAATTCATGCACCATGGTGCATTTAAGGTGCTTTTAAAGGTCCAGTGTGTCATATTTTGAAAGATCTATCGATCTAATACAATATATTGTACATAACTATGTTTTTGGTGTTGAGTAAAGACCCTTCATAATGACCAGTTATGTTTTTATTACCTTAGAATGAGCCTTTTCTATCTACATACACCGCAGGTCCTCTGACACGGAAGTTGCCATGTTGCACCGTCATGGTTCAACAGTAGCCCGAATGGACAAACGGCTGCATAGAGCATGTTTTGTCACTAAGTTGACTATGTACGAAGAAGAAGAAGACGAAGTAACGTTAGTGAGTGGTCGTCTGGTTTGTTTGAAATAAGAAATGAAGAGAAATTTGGACAAATGGAGGACCACACGTTATTTAGCACAAGAGCTGACAGAGCATGTCAGCCACCATAGCTTCTCCTGCACGCTTGGAATGGAGGGGTCCGCGGTGAGGGAGCCATTTGGTTATGATTCACAACCTTCACCACTAGATGCTACTAAGTAACTGTAATATGCATGTGTACGTTTTACGGTGTAGAAAAATTTTAAAGGACTTGGGTATAATGAAAGGAACCACTGAATAAACAGTCAAACAGAATAGTGAATATTTCAAAAATATAAAGTTGGTTACATGGCCTGTTTTGTGGTATAAATACTACAGTTTAACTAAATAGAAAACATATGGAACTATAATAAAATATTACTACATATTTGGCTACAAGTACAATCTCATTACATAATTTCCATAATTATGATAGACCAATTTGATGCACTCACTGATAGCAGTACTGGTTCATATGCACCATTAACTGCAGGACATGATTTCCATTTATATTAGAAAGTGAGTAAACATTAGCAAAAAAATTGCAACAGTAGACCTTACACCTAGACTCTACATAGATAGTACAACAGATGATCAAAGGAAACGTCTCTGTGAAGGAGACAACCCAGCTATGACTACAGTATCTAACATAGACAGCTGTAAAAGTCTGGGGTGGAATAAAATAAATGTTAAAAAAACCCAAGCAACCCAGCATGCGTTAAAAGGAACGACCAGAGTCGTAAAAGGCTATAAAATCAGAGCGTTTGCTGAATTTAGCGCATGTGTAGAACGGAACGGGCAGGCGGCACAGATGGGCCACCTACATGGTCCACAGGCTGTAAAAATTCAAAATATTATTCTCCTTCTTGTTCTAAAGAAAAAAAAATGTGACAGGACACTTTTATGTTGGTATATACATTTTCCCATTTCATTCAGTCAAAATTATCCAAAGGCTGAGTCAACTATCTTTATTTTTAAGGTATTATTTAGGTTTTATTGCAATTTTGTGGGTAAAATAAGTCTTTGCAATCTTTCTAAATGTTATGCAGTTTGCCTGCCAACCTGAAAACTTTAAAGTCAGCTTAATTTCCCCCAGTACGTATTGAATAATACATAATAGCAAAACTTATCACACTACTAGCCTAATTGCTACGAAACATCATTAATGTAGCATGTTGTTGACTCACACACACACACACAACACACAACACACACACACACACACACACCTACTCTTATTTATAGCCCAATACCCACATGTACTGTAAATGCAGAGAATCCTTTGGAAACCAGCACATATTGCATCCAGTGGAAGAGGCTGCATGTATACAGTTCACAGTAACACTGAATACAAAGGCACGCACATGAACACAGAGACGCGGGGACACACACTTCCTCGTCTAATGGCAGTGTTTCCATGGTGAATCTGCTGGTGTGACATCTTCTCCCTCCTGTGTGGTGCGGGTTTCCATGGAGATGCACTGCTCCGACAGTATGTGTTTGTGTGTGTACAATGTGTTTGGTTTCCTTTCTCTTATGATTTATCATACATGTACTCGTGCACTGTTGTGTTTGTGTGAGTGTGTGTGTGTGCGTGTGTGAATATCACTTTTAAAAATGTTGTGTATCTCAAATGTTTTTTTTTTATGTAAGGGTTTCTTTGTGTTTATGGATTTCTATGTTGGCATTTGGGTTTCTGTGAGCTTATATTTTTGTGTGTCTGTGTGTGTCTTCATCACATGTCCTAGTTGGACCGGTTCAAGGAGCCCCCAGCGTTTGGGCCCATGTGCGACCTGCTGTGGGCCGACCCCCTGGAAGACTTTGGCAACGAGAAGACCCAGGAATACTTTGGCCACAACACAGTCAGAGGCTGCTCCTATTTCTACAGGTACAGGACAAAATTATATTAAGAGTCCTGAGTTTATTTTAGAAGAAGGTGAATATAGTTGGATATCTGTGCTTATAAAGAGATATTAAGGGGATGCTGGTCTCCTCCATCACTGATAACGGTATCATCTACTTTTAGATCTTATTTTTAACTCAGCTTACATTTTAACAATTGTATAATGTATTTTAATGTATTATATTAGTTTATTATTTTAGGATGCCTAATAACATTGGGGAAAAGGGACTGATGATGAAAACTATCAGGTGGATAACTAGGGTACATTCACATTTGTTTAAAATGTTGATCAATAAATAATTAACATAAAATGAAAAAAATAAAGGAAACCTGATATTCAAACAAGCCAGAACTAATGTAATATTCGGAGGTACAAAACACACACTAGGAATAATATTCTTTGAAATTAGCAGCTGAAACAGGCAGCCAGAAATAGGACTGATCCTCAAACGTGTTCCTGTCTGTGTTGTGTTGGGCTCATTCGATGTGTTGTAATGATCTGGGCACCTTGTGATCGCCTGGCGTTAGCGAGATGTGACTTTCATCTACAAATCAGGAATTTAATATAGTTTCAGGTGGACTTCAGGCTATTGGTTTGGGATGTTTGTGATGAGAAGAGAGAGAGAGAGAGACATTTCCTGCACGGTTACACCACATCCAAGATCCAATAACAATCACTGGGATTTGTACAAGAGACAGAAAATCTCGGCCAGTTTACACACGCACACATAAACACAGCACATTCACAAACACATACGCACAGTACCGTTTCAGCATGAAACGATATCCCACAATCCCCAGGGAGACTGCACGGTTCAGTTGCTATGACGACTGGCTACTCCTGCCAGATATGGAGTGATATTAAGATACAGTGAGAGAAAGCGGGAGAGCAACATAGGAGGAGGGTGGTGGTGGTGTAGAAGATGCAAGATAGAAAATAAAATGTAAAAAGAAATGGAGGAATGTAAAGCTGAAGTTGCGAGACAGATGGAGGTCTGTAGCTGCACTCCTCACTTGAATAAGTCGGTGTTATGTGACGTTGTCTGTGGAAAACACAGTGATTTTCTAGACAAAGCTCCAGTCGACCAGCTAGTGTGCTCCCACAGCAGTGGGGAGGCCATAAGCCCTGATCAGGCCTGCCTGCACTCACTGATGCCCCCTGCTGGTCATAGCCAGACATGACATTAGAAAACAAGAGGACCACTCAATTCCCACTGCTAGACTTTAAATACTTCCATCTGTTTTGTGGTTTATTGCAGTCTTTATATAATAACATATGACATTTTGATATATAAAGTGCTTTTTACTGGATCTTGAATATTTCTTCCCCTGTATGTTTTTTCCATTGCCTCCCTTCTGATGCATTTACTTTCCGTCACTCTTCCTCTCTGTGTCTCTCTTTCTGCCCCCAGTTACCCAGCGGTGTGCGAGTTCCTACAGACCAACAACCTGTTGTCAATCATCAGAGCACATGAAGCACAGGATGCTGGGTAAGCTGACTGATTCTCGTGGCTCAGTCCTTTTCTCGGCTTAAGAGGGAGCACCATTTAATTTAATGGCTTACCTTGACATTTGTTCTGAGCTGTTATTTTACTTTGCCAGGCAAGCGGCACATCGCAGTAAAAGAGGTTCCACAGTTTTCCTTCTGTCACCCTTAAACTATGTGATTAGCATTGTTAGAGTCTGTCTGAGAGTTTGTTTGACTGAGACACAGAGCACAATTCAGGTTAACTAACTCATCTCTTGAAAAACAGTGATGAATAGAGAGCCATGTTACATTTGCACTACTAAATATAATAGTGGGGGCAAAGCACAAATTTCTGACCCACAAATCCATCCCTGGCATCTGTTATCTTAGTGTAAATCCTCTAGATATAATGCAGCAATTAAGGCAGCACTATTCAGAGTTGTGCTGTTTGGTGAACCCATTAACATTACTTTGTCTGTCATGCAGCTGGGTAGTCTGGGTAATCGTCCATGGACATAAAACATATTGTTGATAGTGCTGCTTCAGGAACACCTCAGAAAACAAAAACTATTACACCACACCTGGAAAACTGGTCTCTCTTCAGTTTAATTGAGAGTGACATTTTAAAGTGGCAGTTTGGCTGACGTAAAACAGTGTGCTTATTGTATTTTTTCCTGTCAAAATGAAATGCATTTTATTTTTATGTATTTAATCTTATTTAACTAGGCAATTTAGTTAAGAACAAATTATTATTTACAACCGCGGACCGACAAGAGGAAGACAATGAGATTATTGAGACATAATATATGAATAGAAAAAAGACGTATGCTGAACGCACAAACACCACCCGGCCAAACCAGTAAGACAATGCAATGATGCAAGATGCATAACAAAAGACAAATGTACTTCACGGGAAACATATGATTGAACAGGACCATGGTGGAAGCAGTACGGAGCACATTAAATACGGTATCTCACACTTTTGTACAAGTGAAAGTGAGGACATTTTCACTTAGGGGTGTACTCACTTTTGTTGCCAGCTGTTTAGACATTAATGGCTGTGTGATGTTTTATTTTGAGAGGACTGCAAATTTACACTGTTATACAAGCTGTACACTCAATACTTTACATTATAGCAAAGTATCATTTCTTCAGTGTTTTCACATGAAAATATTTACAAAAATGTGAGGGGTGTTCTCACTTTTGTGAGATACTGTACATATAATGATAAATATATTGATTTATTGTATACTGACTGCAAAAACAGTATACTACAAACATAAGTACATTGTAAATACTGGGCCACAGGGAAAAAAGTAAAGTCTGTGTCATTGTAGTAGAGCAGTGTAACAGGCAGCCAATCATGAGCCAGTTTGAGACAGCCCCATCACCTTGCCTTGATTTGATTGGCTCATGGTCAGAACCAGCCTTGTGCTGATGACATTGATTGTATATTGACATTTGGTTATGCAGATCTTCCTGAAGAGTATAACATCTTTGACAAAGCTGCACAGGACACTGGCACCCTGGGAGCACCATAATAAAAGACAATATGAAAATCGCTCTAATTGGAAAACAGCCGACTCATTCTGCTGCATACCTAGATTATATTTGTTTATAATGAATAAACTAAATTCTTGATTACTGATGAGTTTGGTAATTAGTTTATCCTCAAGGGAACCAGCATCTAGAGGCTGCTTTTATGGTTTGTTTGAGGGTACAAAAGAAAAATGTGTGCGTGTGTTCATTATCATGCCCAATCTCAGCAGGTTCTTTGCATGCATGAAAATAATTGCACACAAACTTGTTTTTATTGTGACTAAGTCACTATATCTAGGCCTTTGAATGATCAACTTTGTGCTGGCATCTCCACTCTTACTTCCCTGTGTCATTTTGCCCACACAGATTCCTTCATTTGTTTTTAAATGCGTGGTTGTCACACCTTTAACCAGTCTGGTTTTTATGACCTCAGAAGCAACGAATCTTTCATCCATATTTTATTTGAGTAGCTGTAACGTGGGTGTTTTGTTTGTCTCTCTTTCCTCAGGTATCGCATGTACAGGAAGAGTCAGACTACAGGTTTCCCCTCCCTCATCACCATCTTCTCTGCTCCAAACTACCTGGATGTCTACAACAACAAAGGTCTGACACACACATGCACAAGTTCGCACACACACAGGCATACACACAGAAGAAAAGCTAAGGTGTGAGCACAGTTTTATTTTAGACTAAGCAGTTTTTCCTTTATCCAAGACTGAACCGGAACAGAAGAACAGCAAACATCTGTTGAAGAACTTGCATACATGACTATACTATTTGTAGTAAACATTTTTAAACTAAATAATGTTCTTCTTTTTATTATAACATGTGTGTATGACATGATGTATAATGATTAATATTTAGAGATACTATCTGATCAAAGTTAAAAAGGCCAATGTGTCTGTTCGTCTGTGTGTATGTGTCCAGCTGCGGTGCTCAAGTATGAGAACAATGTGATGAATATCCGTCAGTTCAACTGTTCTCCTCACCCCTACTGGCTGCCCAACTTCATGGACGTCTTCACCTGGTCCCTGCCTTTTGTGGGAGAAAAGGGTATCACATGCACACACATATCCACTTTCTTAAAACTCTTCCACGCACGTCAGGTTATTTTCACAGAAGTGGGGATAATTAAAGGAATACTCCTTATGGTTTGGAGAATCCATCCCTAGACTTAAGTTGCTGTGCTGGTCAACATTAAACCTACTTCTGGCTAAATTGTGTTAATTTAAATCAGATCTGTTTGGTATCTGGGGACAGATCTCTGGGCTGTAAAGGGGCTCAAAGATGATAAATCCTGCTTTTGAGGCTGACACACACTGAGGCTGTGAAACATTTTATACTCAAAAGTCACAAAAGACATTTAGCTCTTGATAAGTTGCTTTACAGTTTCATTTAGAGGCATACATCTCTATAGAAAGTACTTTAAAATATCAGCTGTCATTGATCAGCTCACACATATGGAATAAATTAAGACAAAGATGATACCAGGAGCAAAACCAGTACCCTTAAAGCGATACCGATACCAATAGAGTACTTCATTCGATACCTTGTGTAAAATGCCACCTGTGGAAGCCGTAGTAGTTGATTGGTAGTCTATTATTATTTGTATTGTTGGACAAGCAATGTGATCTATTTTCTTTTTTCAAATAACTTACATAAAAATAATGGGAAATTGTGTTTGATCGCTCCTCATTGTAATTAGGTCTTCCTCACAGGTATAATCAGGGGACGGACTACAGCTTGGGAGTTGTTTTGTATTTGAATGAGAGAGGAGGAAGGAAATTGTTTAGTGATGAAATAAGTTACGGAAAACAAATTTAAGTCAGATTTTTGTTTGTTGAAAGTCAACCACGGAGAATTATTTTGTTAACTTTCAGTCATTTAGCTGAATTGAAAGATCTCCGCGAGCGCTTTTTCCTTTATTGGTGAGTCAAAAACCTCCATAAAGACGATAGTAACAAGTAGAAAATGAGTAAGGAGTCCGCTTAAACAAGTCACTAAACTACGCTAAAGACTCTGAAGAAGCAAACAGAAAAAAGAAAGTCTTCACAGCCAGCCTATCACACTGACTACACCTCATATCAGCCGCAGCTGCAGCCGGAGGCTCGGCGAGGACAATCAGGTGATCGCTGCTGTGCCACTAAAGCTTTGAACTGATATGATGGAACGCAGCGATTGATCGATAACAATTGATGTCAATAGTAAATAAAAATGTACAGAAATGTGTTAAATAATACCAGAAGATTAAACCATATATAAACTTGCAACAGTGAGCATGCCTGAGACAGCAGCTGAAGGTGAGAGGCTGTTAAAATCACACATGGACTTGCGTGCAGGCACATTAGGAAAATAAGAGGCATTCTCTTCTCTTTCTCTTTGGTGTGTTTCTTGTGTGTTTGGCTGCAGACAAAACCATACAAATACTTAATTGTTGCCGCAATCTAGTTACATAAAGTATCGAATGAAGTACTGGTTTGACTGGAGATGCTTTGATTCCATTTGATACTAGGCTGTTTCTTTTGATGCCTTAAAGGTATCGAGCAGCGATACCCATCCCTACATCTTTGTAATACCACTGCAAATTATATTCATGGCACACGCTCTCATGCTTATGACAAAGATGCGGATGGTCTTTGTTCTGTCATGAACTTTAACACCTCCCTAACCAGACAGTAGAGTTCAGTCTGTGCTGCACCAGTCGGGCATAATTTGCCCCAATATTTTTTTTTTATTATAAATGATTTTATCAGTGATATTAGGCAACAGAAACAAAAAAAAGAAATCAGTAGCTCTGAATGGCTGACAGGTGTATTTGAAGCTAAATGTATAGGGAACAAATTTATTCATTCACCTCACAGTGGTGCAAGGTCTACAACCATTTATGTTTCTGTGAAAGGAGGAAGTAAATTTTACCAGGTTCACATGAAAGCAGTACAAGATAACCTCTATACATGACTTAGTTTTAAAGGAAGGTCATTTTTATGTGCTTTATACGGTTCTAGTACGACTCTGTGATATTCTCTAAAAATAGCAATTAAATCAGCTTAAAAAGGTGTACAACACCTACTTACAGGATTAGGGACTTGTGGGTAACTACAGTTTAGTCAGATATGAGGTATTGTATTTTTATATTATTTTATTATTATTGTGGTGACAGAAAATGACGGGGGATACAGAGAGAGGGAACAACATGCTACAAGGGTCACCAGCTGGCTGCGAACCGGGGACGCAGCAGTGCTTTGTTGGTGTCTTAACCCCTCGGTCACCAGGGTGCCACAATGTCCCTGGTTAAGTGTGTGTGTGTGTCTCTGTCTGTTTGTCCTACAGTGACTGAGATGCTGGTCAATGTCCTGAGTATCTGCTCTGACGACGAACTCATGAACGATGGAGAGGAGATCTACGATGGTAAGAAACACACTGACATCAAAGCAGTATGATTCAAACCAATGTTAGCATAAATATCTGACATGTTTCTGTTGTTACAGACATACTTTGACAAGTCATTTTTTCAGTGACAGTCACATTTCTACATTTGACTCTTTCACAGCCAGTGCAGCAGCAGCCAGGAAAGAGGTGATCAAAAACAAGATTCGAGCCATTGGGAAGATGGCTAAAATGTTCTCTGTACTACGGTGGGTGGAGCTCTGGGTGCTGCTGTGTGTGTGTGTGTGTTGTGTGTGTGTGTGTGTGCAAAAGCTGCATTTCTTTTTTTAAATGTATTTATTAACAAAACCATGATATAAATCTCCAGAAAAACAAACAAAACAATAAACACAGAACAGACACAACACCAAGTCACACTAGAACAGACCAAAATACAAAATCAAACTAAACATAAACACACAACATACTGTATATCATCCCAATATATATCAGCAGGACCAATAACCTAAATTAGTAACAAAACAACGATATAAAGAAGAAAGGTAGGTTTAATTGTACACAAGTTAGTATCATTATTTTATGGAAAACTACCTCCCAGGTTAATTACAGAAAACAAATACATTTGATTCTACACTTAATGTTGTTTTAGTTAAATACAAAAAACAAACTTTCCCAATGTTTTTGTCATCATCAGTATTTCCTTATTGAATAAAGTCACGTTTAATTCAAATTTTAAATTGATTGACATTTAAGGAATCCACTATAAACATACATCTTTTCCCTAACTGAATAATCAGATGTGTTTGTCTCTGTAACAATTGAATTCAGTTCAACAACTTTATTTATTACGGTAGGGCAATTCAAGACAAAAAAACAAAAAACAAAATAATCAATCAAGCATTCAGAAGCCCTGTCAATGACATCATATTGCATTTGGGCACCAGAACAAAGCAGCAAATACACAGGTTGCAATACATGGACCAAGCAGGGACCATAAGATAAATAAATAAATAGATAATAAGTACTAAGTAAATACATCACACAACACGACAGAAGAAAAAAATCTGGTTGAAAGCATAGCTTAATTGCATTGCGTATCTTTTGAAGCTCCCTCCAAAAGGCAGAACAATGTGACAGTACAAGAAAAGATGTGCTGTTGACTCAGATTCCAGGAAATAGAAACGGCACTGGCCTGCCTCAGAGGTGCCCCATACCTTTAACATTCTCCTAGCAGACAAAAAATAATAAATACCCTTTAACTGAAAGGATATTGCAAATGGGTCTACTGTGTATTATATTTAACAGTTGTTGCCACGGCATCAAAAGTGTTCTCCCATTTTTTTAGGTGATACATGGAACAACTCTTAAAGATCTAGAGGTTAGATAAAATGTATAGTTTTGTGTATGTTATTTGAATCATCTTATATTTCCTATAGTATTGTGGCCAGTCAGTCACTGTTAATCTTTTGTTTTCAATCTCTTGTTAAAGCAGAGATGGATTGATTATATGAATGAAGGGAACAGATCTCACCATATAGTTCAGTGAACTGGTTATAGCTCGAAAGTTTCCCATTTTCACACACAATATATATATAACACCACGATCAAATACATTTTTGCAAAACATTGGCTTCCCTTCCATTACAATCTTAGAGCTTAACCATATTGTTTGCTGCAGAATTACATACCGATTCTCTGGAGGATGAAACTGAAAACAAAGCAGAGCACTTAATTGTTTCCTTATTTTGCGTGTTTGCAGGTGCACAGTGAGGGGAAGTGTGTAATTCTCTCTTCTTCTCTCCTTTATCACCTGCTCTCTCATTTTATCCACATTCACACCTGTCTCTGTCTCTCAGGGAGGAGAGCGAGAACGTGTTGACCCTGAAGGGGCTGACCCCTACGGGCATGCTGCCCAGCGGAGTGCTGTCTGGGGGCAAACAGACCCTGCAGAGCGGTGAGGCTTTCACACATTCACACAAACACACTCAACCTTAACCTTGGACACGCCTTTAAAAACAAAAATAAAACCCTCACAACAAGTGCACACAGTTTAAATATCTGCTTTGGACCATCCTCCAGTTTCTTCCTGCCTACGATCCAATTCTCCTCCTCTATTGCTGTTCGTCTCCTCTGCATGCCTCTGCCTCACTGACTTGCTCACTCTCTCCACCTCACCTCACCTCACCTCACTGGTGTTGAGGATACTAACAGCCTGCTGGTCGTGTGTGTGTAAGAGAGAGAGAGTTATACAGTGACAGTAAGGGTCAGTAATGCAAAGAGATAGACACTTTCAGACAGACAGGAAGAGGACATAAGTGTGTGTGTTTGTGAGGTGAGTGTGGTCTAACAGCAGCTACTGCTAACACAAAGTGCCCGTCAGAGCCTGCTGTGGTCTCAGCGCTGCTCTGAAGGCCTCACATGACTAAAGCCTGAAACATGCCTCTGAGTCTGCAAATTTGCAAGCATCATGCGTGTTTTCTTTTAGGAGTGGGGGCAGTGTTTAGTCGCGATGCAGACAGGAAATGTGGGGGGTGCAACAAAGGTCCCCAGCCAAACTCAAACTTTTTCAGACGTGTTTTATAAACATTTAGCTGAGATTTTGAATGCTCCTCTTTGAACCATGATCACCCTTGTTTGCGGCCTTAAGCTATGACGTTTTTATGCATAACTGCACAAAAGCATGTTTCAGCCTTCACCCCTTCTTCTTCTTCTTCTTCTTCTTCTTCTTCTCCTCCTCCTTTCTTTGTACTTCATCTTCTCTCTCTGTCCTCCTTTCTTTTTCTTCTTCTCTTCTCTTTGCCCATCCTTCAGCTACCATTGAGGCCATAGAAGCCATCGAGACAGTTAAGGACGCTGAAGGTAAAATCCCACTCATTTCACTGTGTGTGTGTTGTGTGTGCTCATGCGTGTAGTTGTGTGTGTGTGTGTGTGCGCACGCAGCATGGCTGCGCCCTCAGCCACTCATGCTCATGAGGTCATAGATTTTCCTCACCCACGATGCACTGAGCTCTTCCAACCTCTTCACAACAAAACCTAAAACCATCGCACGCTAAAGCCACCACATTAAAACACACAAAACACACACACACTTTTTTCTTTGCTTCTCTTAGGAAACAGAAAACACCACTAAACCTTCTCTCCCAACACACAAAGATTTATTTACATCCTATTCAGATTCATCACAAGCGTCACACCCACAAGAGCGGGGCTGTAAAAGTGGGGAGGTTCACTCAGACCCTTAATAATCTGCAATGTGTTACAGTCTTTTTCTTGGTATTTCATACAGTAGGTGCTGTAGTTCTGTACATAAACATGCAATCAATCTGTTTCTTGACAAGCTACGGCAGAACGAGTCACCTGTGATGATGGAAATATTGATATTCATTTTACAAAACAATCCTTATAAGGTCACCTGTGGTAAAGCTCAGCTTTTCACAGAGCATTCGACCATATCTCATGGACTTTTTCAGCAAATGGTCACATGACTCAAGTATAGAACTTAAGATTCTGTGCTTAGGTCATGGGAGGACACTAGAGCCATTTGCTGAAAAAGACCGATGGATTTGGTGGAAATCCCTATGAAAAGCTTAGTAAGTTAACACTGAGTTTAGAATATTTTACCACAGATATGTGTTCTCAAGGTTAAGAATGCATTTCCAAACTTAAAACACATTTCATATTTGGAAGGACAGTTCAGACTTGTCTGAAGGACTGAAGCCATGACAGGTCTGCCAGATTCTTCTGTGCTCCTGAACAGATTGTGGTCATGATATTTGTGTTTATTATATTATATTATATTCTGTTTACCCACTGTTAGTTATTACTCTGCATGCTAAAGTTGACTGTAGTATTTTGTGTTTGTACCTTCAGTGTTGTCATTGGCTTACCTGAATTACAACCCATAATTTGTTTAATCAAATACTTTTCCATAATTTGTTTAAGCAAAGAAGCGATGGGTCTCATGCTGTTTCTCTGTTTTGTAATATGATTTTGTTGTCTTTTTAAAAACTATGCCTCCGCTTTGCAATGCGTACTTCCGTTAAAGGAATAGTTGGACACATTCTATGTTGTTTGTTTAAGCCGTACACAAACAGACTTGTAAAAAGTTGTGACAGACCTAAAGAAGTTGTGGTTTCATGGGAAGTCACTGTACATCGTTGTCAGCATGCAACTTTATAAGAGCACAACTCTGTTTTTGTATGGATCAAACAAACGTCATACAACGCGTATATCTCCAGAGGTGCTGTTTTTGTTCAAATGTGGACGGTGCCGGGTTAGCTGTGTCCCACTGTATCCAATCTTTAACAGCCTGCTACCGCTTGCTTTATATTTACCGAACAAGCACGACAAAGGCATCAATCTTCTCATGTAACTTTTTCTCTCATCCCCATGACTAAACTGACCGTGTGTAAAATTGGCCCCTTTAAAAAAGAATTTCTAGAGCGCAAGCACATTGGAGAAGAGGAGTTGTGACAAAGCTGTGTCAAGTTCATTATCGCAAAAAAAATCAAATTTGCTAAGCTGGCTAAATAAGTTGGCTAAATATAGCCAACTTAGACATTAACTTAAAAAGAAGCAATTTGTGAGAAATACCTTAAAGTTTTGCTTGTACGTTAAAAAACATGGAGAGAAGTGGTGAATTCCAATAAAAACAGTATCAAATAAATGGCCAAGGGACGTATAAGAAGACTCGTCTCCACCAATATCCAGCAGCTGTTGAACTGTTCCTAGCAATGATATTGATCCAGAAATTCAAATATAACCACTGTTGTCTGTCAGTGTCTAGTCAATGTACATTTGGCACACAAACAGTTAACAGCTGTCATTCTCCATCAAGAGTCCAATGCATTTTTAAGTTTTGAAAGATTATGTCCTTTCCCTACATATTCTTTACAGTGGTCCTTACAATCCGCTGCCTACCTCAGCAACTTCATTACTAAACAGCAACTAGCGACAAATGTAGTGAGTTATTCCGACCACCTGGGGGAAAGTGTGACGTATACAAAGGTCTACTATATTGTAGGCTAATTTATTTCCCTGTATGCTGCTCAAAGTAATCTCAGTCAGAGTCTCTCTCTCCTTTTGCACCATGCGCACGCAGGCAGGAGTGAGAGTGAGTTACAACACAGACGGAGAACGAGGTGCAAGGTGGGGTGGGGTTCCTCCGTTTTTATTGTCCCCACCAATAACTGCCCTTGCAAATGGCTGACTGTTCAAATAATGAATAACCGCTTTTGTGCTGCTGTGCTTGGTGTCATACTCTGTGTCCTGTAATAGCTTATTTACCAGGTGTCTCAGACTACTGATCTAGGATCAATGGCCAGGTCGCACTGACTGTTATGTTCACTGTGAGCCTCGAGGTCAAACAACTCCTAGCTCAGCATTCAGACAACAGAGGAACACTGGCTGATGTGTGTGGACAGAACTTGTATATGTGCATATATGACAGAACCTTGTTTATCCAAATCCAAAATGGCCTAATGTAAAAGGGAGCCCAGTCAGGGTCAAAATAATTGAAATGCCCTTGCTGGTGTGCTCAAATGAAAGCATTTAAAAGGTGAATTAAACCAGACTGAATGCTTTGGAAATGTGCACATTCACATTTCATAAATTAATAAAATGTGGTGGAATTTCCTTCAAAGCTCTCAGGGATTTGGATACACAAGATTCTAAAGTAATTCTAAGTTAAATATTAACTGTGTGTGCATGTACGTATGTTTGTTTGTTTGCGTGTGTGTGTGTGGGTGCCTGCCTGTCTGCCTGCCTGCCTGCCTGTCTCCGCAGCCATCCGAGGCTTCTCCCCACAGCATCGGATCAGCAGTTTCGAGGAGGCCAAAGGTCTGGATCGGATCAACGAGAGGATGCCTCCACGTCGCGACGCCGTCAACAGTGTGGGCCTGTCGATGGGCCGCATGAACATGGGAGAGCCCAATGGGACCGACAGCAACAGCAATATTCAGTGATGGACATATACTCCCACATGCCCAGACACATACCTGCAGTTACAACTCTGATATGGTACCATATTTATAGATTTGTGTACATAGGCATATATACACAAGAGAAGCACTACACAAACACACACAAACACAGTATTTTATACATGGAATAGGCTACAGACGATATCACACACATACAATCACACACGATTACCTACCCCCTTTCCCGTTGCCCTCAGCTGTATGTAAAGGCATGAGCGTACCCGGACTTTACCACCAAAGGCTGAGTCTCTTCACTGAACTGATCGACCCTATTTAGAGAACTACAACTCCCATGTACCTGCACAACAACAGGAAAGAAACTACTAAAACACTCCCCATGCAAAACAGGACGAGCCGCGGTTCACCGTGTATGTTGGGGATTACCAGTGAGTTGACAGTGTCAGCATGACGTGACTGTGTTGGTGGTGTGTGTTGTGTTGGGCGGGGATGGGGGGGTCGGGGCATTAAAGACATGTATGCTTCTTTTTCCTGTTTGCATCCCAAAACAGGAAGTGGAACCAAACTTGCGAGTGGTTGATTTTATAGAGTTGTGGATATGCCTGCCTGCGTGCGTGCACATGCTTCAACATGTAGATGTCCGCACGGTTATATTTGAAAATGTGTTTTTGTTTGCGAACGCGAGCAGATCTCGCCATCAGCCAGGCAACAGCGAGAACATTTTTGATGTGGCTTATCTGTTGCCGAGAGAGATGTGTGGAGATGATCTCCGCTGCAGTCTAATCTGAGCCCTCGCTGTCCTTTTCTTCTCGGAAGGAGAGTCCCGTTTGCTTTTGTAGCACTACACTGCATCCATCCTCCGCTTTAAGTCAAGTGGAGGATGCCCCTCCACCCAACACTCTGATGCCAGGCCAGTTAGCTCTCGGGAAAGGCTTAAAACTGGGCCCGGATCAGATTTGAAGCAAGTGTTTCTCCCTACCTGTTGCGTGTAAATAGGTTACATAAAGAGGTTTTATTGCACATCCGATGCATATGGTCACGAGATGCAAAATGCAGAATAGCAGGAGTAGGATGCTTTATGTATGTAAGGGAGCCGGGGGGGGAGTTGAAATGTGAAGTCATACTCTATTCAGTCTCTTTCTACATCCTCCTTTCTTCCCGTGTTGCTGTCTACTACCAAACAGCAGTGATGGCCGGGGCTTAAAAACCAGAAATAATATTTCACGGAGGAAACAGACTCTTCTGGTGAAGACAGCAGCCAAGACAACAAGAAGAAGTCAGAAGAAAAGCTCTTTGTAAAGCATTTATATTAACGCATCAGTGCATGCACAGTTGAGTTCTTTGATAATAATGTGAAGATTATATTTGTGCTCTGTGTTTCACTATGGTAGGATTTTCTTTTTCTTTTGTTTTTTTCTGGCTAATATAAATGAACTGAGGAATAATAAATATTTTATTTTGTACATACTGTTAATTTATTTTTTGTATTCATTTCGTGTTATACTTTGTTTTTGTTTTTTGCTTTTTTCATGTTTTCTCCTTCTTTCTTTTTCACAGCCTTTGTTTCCGGTTTCTTTCGACGCTGTACAGAATGACAGTACGCTTCTATTCAAAGTGTCACGTCCACATTCTCTCCTCTCTTCTTTGTCGATGTACATGAGTTGTTTTTAATGATAAATATGAACAACGATAAACAAATAATAAATGAGCATTGATGAATGACCATACTATATACAGAGGCACAGGCATTCAGGCAGCCAAAAGCATGATTGCATGGTTAAAATTTGCGCTGTTCGTGGCAAAAAGCAGCAAGACACATTTTAACAGAAGAGCTGGTGTGTTGCCGTCACAATTTAAAGGAAAAAAAGTGTACTCTCTCTGATCATAATTCTTGATGATTCCTCTTGTTATTTGATGATATTTATGATTCTATGATTATTATGATTCTATTTATTATGGACATTATTCTTAATATTTAAGCTCTCTCTCTGCTGGTTGCTCTTCATGTTGCGTTGCTCCTTGGTTGATCTTGTTGTGCTTCTTTGGGAGAGGTGAACCCCCCTGGGAGACCCTGTGCCATAGAAACTGTGCCACGGTTACTTTACTCTTACTCTCTCTCTCTCTCTCTCTCTCTCTGCTCTCTTTCTGTTTTGACTTCCCAGTCACTAACACTGTAAGCATGCCCCATGGGACGATCCACTTTTTTACTCTTGAATAAAATATGCATGAACCTTTGGTATGTATACTGAGTCTTTATTCCATTGGACACACCCAGATCACAATACAAAAAAAACATACTGATTATATAAGGACCATTCATCAGAGCCAGTCCAACTGACCGGACCTGTTACAGTTGCCATACCATAGAGTAACATGCTTGCACAACCTAAATGGTGATCATACAGTGAATCAGTAAGAAGACTGAGCTTTGATTCGAACGCGGTCTTCATGCCAAAAGATCTTAATTAGTCAAGACATACAGTGCATTAATATGTTTCAACATATTTGAAATCTTTCTTCCAACACAGTGGTGCCCAACTTTTGTTGCTGGTGACCCCTTAAGACGAACCAATTTCCCTTTGCGACCCCTCATCACTGTGCATGTCTGAGCTGTTTAAACAAAGAGTTATCTTCCCTGCTCAGACCATTTTATTCCTATACTTTAGGAAGCTCAGACAAACACTTGTCTTTCTGTGAATTTTATTCAAGTCTTCTGCAGAAAGAACTTACTGGAACACACAAGAATCAGAGTATCATTCGAGTGAGCTGCAGTGTCTCAGCACATGCAGCTTTTATCCTAATCTCAGGGTCAGCACTATCTCACTGCTGGAACATGTGGTATTTCATGTTGTTTCTGGAGAACACTCAATCTAATCATGGCCTGGTACAGCCAGGCACATGTTATAAAACAATAAAAGGCATGACCCCCTCTGGACACATCGTAAAGGATCACCCACATTTACCTCCCATTGACCCTGTACCTGATAAACCAGAGGTTCTTAGTGAGTAACATTAATTACATGACTGTGTTTGGAGATTGTACTCATGGAATCCCCATTCCCACACAACACATTGAAAATATAACATGTAAGAGTCAACAGCAAGACCTCATAGAGAGTTATGTATGTCCTTTTGGAAGATATAAATTGTCCTCTACTGGGATCTGTGCTCACAGCCCAGCAATGTGCTGCTCGATTAGTATTCGCCAGAGAACACCAGAGTTGGCAGGTCCGCCATTGGAGCCCTGTTCTCTTCACAGATGAGACAAGGTTCACACCGAGCACATGTGACAGATGTGAAAGAGTCTGGAGTGGTGAACGTTATGCTGGTCTTGGGAGGCATATCCTTGGAGATTTGCACAGGCCACGTGCAAGCCAATGGTACTTTGACTGCTGTTAGGTACCTGGATGAAATCCTCAGTGAAATTGTCATACCTTATGCCAGTGCAGTATGCACCGAGTTCCTCCTGGTGCAGGATAATGCCCGGTTTTGATTTTATGTATGATTTTAAATCCACCCCTTAATTGTTTGGGGATTTTGGTTTCCATTGACCGTTGTTATGTCATTTTGTTCTAAACAAATAATACAATGTACAGTAAAGATTTTGAATTTTTTGGTTCATCAAGATCTGATGTGTGTGTTTTTTTAGCACTGTAGTTAGCTAAAAGTAATGGAAACATCCAGTTTCCCCCTGGGGTAGTGGCAAACTTGAACAAATTGACCTAAACAGTACAGTTCAATTGTATAAAAATTTTATAACAATAAACACTTTAACGTGATTAACATTGTTAAACATTCAGTTAATTCAAATAAACACATTTGGAACATGGTGTTCATTAAGGGGTAGGCTACTTCATCTACAGGAGGCTATGTCAGACAGAAAAGACTACAGCATTGGTCTAAGACACATACCAGCTAAAAATCTGTTCTCATAAATATGTTTAGTTTTATAGTGAGAACTTCCTCTTTCATAATCCCTGGCCGTTTATCTTCATCTGTCCCACCCACTCTGTTTCTCTCAGTTCGGGTAAAGGCAGAGAGCAAATTTAACTGAAATCAAAACTGAAAGTGTTGGATGACTAAAGGGGGTGGAGAGAACGGAGAGAAAGAAGAGGCAGAAGGAAAACAGAGGACAAAGCATATCTCTGTAATCTGGATCACCTCAAAGACATTAAGGTGAGGTCCTGTACATTTCTTTTTCTCTTAAAATGCACTGTAATTGTCCTCTGCAAGATTAGACTTTTACTTTTAACACTGGAATTAAATACCATCACTGACAGATCAGGTTTATGTGATAAGAGGAGCATTTCTTGAAGTCTTTTGTCTTATTATTGAACTGTCTCATCTTCAAGTATAGTTAATTTACAGTATATGTTCCACTTACGTTGCCTTCATTGTGTTGTGGTTGTACTGGAATACACTTTGGAATGGATTTAATTGTGTAACTTGTAGAACACACACACTTACAAATTACAGCTTTTGGATAAACTGTATTCAAATAATTCCAGAAGGCAAATTGTTCACAAAAGTCAAAATGTGTCTTTGATACTGTTATTTTTAATGTTAACACGCTGTGACATCACTGAGCCAACATGCAAGTGTCA
Source organism: Lepomis macrochirus (assembly GCA_024633595.2). Classification (NCBI taxonomy): domain Eukaryota; kingdom Metazoa; phylum Chordata; class Actinopteri; order Centrarchiformes; family Centrarchidae; genus Lepomis; species Lepomis macrochirus. The sequence continues at coordinate 9,061,907 of JALXJV020000018.1, forward strand.
GCCCACAGAGACAAGAGAAACTCTGCAATATTAACAGTATATTTACACTTTAAAGGTCCAGAAACTCCCCCTTGAAATGCATATCCAACACTTTTGCCTTAATGTGCAGTGTATATGACAGCTGATGATGATGATGATTATGATGTCTTTTGTAGTTGTAAAAGCTAAATGGTAAATTTTAAGCAATATTTTGCTGGTGATGAGAATATTGAATATCTGAAATTAAGTTTACAGGAAACATATGTCTCACTTAACTGCCACACATATTTAATTGAACTGGCTTTGAACAGTTTTCTGGGTGCACTGTGTCGTATGTAATGAGAGATCGATACCTGGTTGTACAAAAGCGTTCCCTGACATCGCTGGATGACTGTTCCCTGACAGATGCAGTGTCTCCAAGATCAGGATGCTCTAATCCCTCGGCCTCGTGGGACTTTGCCAAGGGTGTGTGCTGCGGTGCTGGCTGCCATATCAATAGGAGGCATCATGTTACTGTCTCCCGAAAGGTTATTTGGCTGGGTTGCCATGGTAATACTCATCCTGACCCTTGGCCCTCTACTGCACAGGCTTTGTCTGCTAGCAGAGGAGGTGCTGTACCATTCGAACACAAGGTGAGAGAAAAGGTGTGGTTGTGTGTTTTACAGTCAATTGGAGTATGAGGAGAAACAGATCGGTCAAAAGTGGATTTTGAAAAGAAAAATCTGGGCAAAATTTTGAATTTAAAACTTGTGTTCTGGGAAGTACTTTTACATAAAGATGTTCTAACCAATGGATCATGTGACTCATAGTGACAAACCCACAATTTCTAACCAGCATGCCTTACGTTAAGTCCCGCATTAAGTCAGTGCTGCGCATGAAGTCCAACGCACCTATTGTTGTTTATGGATGAAAGGCAAAACAATGAAACGGCTAATGAAAGTAATACTGTATCAGTGTTTCCCATACAATGATTTATTTGTGGTGGCCCACCACAATATCAAGGCTGACCTACAAACATATTAATTTACAATTTTGTTTTACTATTTAAAATGGGTAAACTCGTATTTCACTTTAGAGCTGCGTCCACCCTCTCTCTCTCTCTCTCTCTCTCTCTCTCTCACAAACACAGAAGCCCTTTCATACAGAGTTCCCTCAATAAATGCAGAAAAAACATCTGCTATAATACTGCATTCGCTCATAACATAACACGTGTATAATACTTCTTGCTCTAAAGCTGCCACACCCTTTCTATGAACATGAAGAGGCTGGTAAAAATTAACACTGCTCTCAGTAACAGTATGCTTACAGTAATAATTTCAACAAGATAACAGGGATAACAGAACCCTCTTTCCTTCTCTGTTTTTATCAGGTACAGAGGGGTGCTGAGCCATGTGCTGGCAGCCTGCGGTTTGGGGGGAAAGACCCTGCTGGCTGCAGGGCTGGCAGGCCTTCTGCTCTACCTGGCCGGACAGCCTCTGCCACACAAAAGCCAGTGTGGGAAACTCCTCGTCCTGGCCTCCGTTCTTTATGCGCTGTTCAAAAGCCTGGGTGTCCTGGTGAGGTCGACACCTGACAAACGAGCACCGCTGTCTTTGCTTTTCTGTGCCCTCTGTCTTTCTCTTCCACTGCAGTACAAACACGAAAAACTATCCTTTGAACATTACAAGTTAGTTGTGTTCCTTCCTAAAGGGCTGTGCTAGTGTCCAGATATATTACCAAGTTTAAATGTTTTTCTGTCCTTCCAGGACACCATTAGACATCTCTTCATGGAACTGAATGACAGGTTAGGCTAAATGTAGCCAGAAGGAGTGGACATCTGTGGGGTTGCAACCTTGCTTATACTTTAGCAAAGGCTAGAAACCAATTTTAGGATTATGTTTCAGAAAATACTCCGTATAACTTATTTAGCAGCCAGTCACTGTCCTGGGAAAATGCTTCTGGTGTCTTTTTTCTTAGACAAAGCCTCCTTCAACACCACACCTTTGAAGACCACAGTGTTTAACACCTCTGAGCCCTGCAGTGGATATCAGGTTGTGCTGTCATAAATCTACTGAGCCCTCTCACAGGCAACACCACTCACTAATATGAAGTGGGAGCAAGCTAACAAGCTAACATCTTTCAGACACATGCTATCTGTGCTAGCAACAAATCATACACTTCAGCTGTCAACACACTAGCTAACAATACCCAGCTAACAAGCTATCTAACAATAAGGAACTAACATGTTAGGCTTACTAGCAAGTTGCCAAGATACAACTCATGGCACAAGTAAAACAGTTAAACCAGCAATCTGCTTATGTGAATCAACTAAACTAAACAACTCTAAAAGATAATTATATATTTAAAGCAATGTCTTGAAAAAATGGTAGCCTATAGTGAATCTCTTTCTCTTCACATTCTTCATTAATTTAGTTTTTTCATTTGATCAGAATCTGGGAGCGTACTTACAGCTCAGAGTACCATGGTAGAAGTGAAAAATAGCTCAATTTTAGCATGAGAGCTCAACACTTAAGACAGAACTGTCCCTATGTAGGAACACTTCCCGAAGCATCAGTTGATTGTAATTGATATGACATTTCTGGAGTAAAAATAGGCTCAAAATATGTCTTCGTCAGCAAGAATGACCATAGCACTCCCACTGTTCTCAAAGACTTGCTGTGTAACTCTGACCCCACTGTTCTCTGAGACTCCTTATAGAAACTGGCAGCATTGCCCCCTGTCTCTGTCTCCTGCCTCCACACTGAAATCTAAAAAGATATACCTTCTGCATAGGAAAGGGCAGCTTGGGTGCAAGGATGCCCTTTTCTACCGCCTGACACCTTTGGGAAGGTGTCAGGCGGTTCCGGAGCACAGGTGAGGTGTGACATTCTTCTATTTTGATTCTGTGGTTGGTGTGCAGGGCCCATCAGAGGTGGAGGTGTCAGACATCTGCGAGCGGAGGAAGATGAACGTGGCCCACGGCCTGGCCTGGTCCTTCTACCTTGGCTATCTACGACTGGTGCTACCACGTCAGTAACATCCGAGACACACACACACACACACACCATTTCCATTTTGCTTGTCCTTTTTCATTTCATTTCATTACACGGGTCATTTAGTACCAGTTTGTGGACTTTAATTGTATAATATAATCAATATACTCTAGAAGTCTGTTTTTATAACAACCGCTAAGCTACACCCCCATCAAATATTAATCTTTGGTGATACTCCAGCTGACCTGTCCAGGGTGTACCCCGCCTTTTGCCCAATGTCAGCTGGGACAGGCTCCAGCCCCAGGCGACCCTGTACGCAGGATAAGCGGTTGACAATGGATGGATGGATGGATACTCCAACTGTATTCTCTGTCTGTTGTGGTTTACAGGGTCATAGCACCTTGCACTACATTATAGTGATTCTACAAATAAGACTGAATGTCAATAAAGTTATATAAAATAATGTTTTGTGTGTCCATTCAGATTTGGAGGATTCCATCGCAGCATTTCACGCTACCCATCTGGCCAGCAGCCCCTTCAGGAGTCATGGCTCCAGGAAGCTCCTTATCCTCATACCTCTCAACGCCAACATTTCTCACAAGCTGGAGGACGAGGACGACAACATCCATTTCTATGACAACTTACCCAACAATGAAATAAACAGGGCGGGAGTCCGGGGGCGGGTCTACAAGCACAGCGTCTACAGAGTACTGGACGGGCATGGAAAGGTAGGCAGGGGTGTAATATAACAGATACAGATTTAGATGATACCAGAACTTGGATTTTAAGAACACATATGCTGAAGTGCTTCCACGTATGTTGAAATAAGAGCTGAAAAGCCTAATGCCATCCATCCATTGCCTGTCTGTTTTTAAAAATCCCAGCATTCACTGAGATAAATGAAAGAAAACAGGTCTCCAGTCTACCTCAGACCTGTGTACCTTAATTTTATGCTATAGATCTTAAATTGGATTGCAAACCGCTGTGGTTACCCATCACGGTTTAAGCAGATTATATTGAGAAATGTCTCTCAGTTTCATAGCAAAAATGTTCAGTCAGAATTAAATAAGGTAATCAGAGAACCTGCAGTTTGAATGCCACTGAGCTACTTGTGCTGCAATTCAACTAAGCGTCTGTCTTCTTATTGCCAGTGAGAGTTGAAAGACTTAGTGTGCTGATATTTTCTCCTTTGATCAGATTTGTAAAGACTGCACAGCTAAAATGAAACATACTGTAGAAAGTGGCAGACTCAAGGGGCAGATTCTGTATAGTTTTTTCAATATTTCAAGATAGCACGTCAATGCTCTATATTCAATATGTTTGATGTAGCAAATCTAACACTGACTGCACTCAAAACCACCTCTGTAGTTGCGTGGAGGGAAAATAAGTTTGGACTGCATGACAGCATCCTGAGTTTCATGTGAGACCAGAAATAGCCACAAATTATATCAAAGTGATTACAAGAATGATGTTATGTCATTACACAGAATAAGGTGATAATGAATGTTTGACCCTATAGCATTTAGTCCAGCGCTGTACTTAAATATAATTTTGAGGTACTTTTACTCCACTACATTTCAGAGGGAACTGTTATACATTTTACATTTACACAGCTATGGTTACTGTCCAGATTTTTAACAAAACATGTCACCATCCTACAAATATGGGTTGCAGCTAGTGTTTGTTTTCATTGTGGATTAATTTGATGAACATTTTCTTAATTACTGAAATAATTGCTTACACTAAAAAATGTCAGAAAATAATGATAACTGTCCAGAGTGGCATGTCATCAAATGTCATGACTTGTCTGACCATCAGTCTGAAACCCAAAGTTTGGAATTGTTGTTTGAAAAATTACTATTAAAGGTCAAAATTGTGAAGCGCCAATTAATTTTCTTTCCCCCAACTACTTGTTTTAACACAAATACAAATATGACCAGCTAAAATGTTAAAATGTTGCCTGCATCAGTGGTATTATTCCAATGATATTTCTATAAATATATAATTCCATAACTTGTAGCCTTCTACTACTTTTGATACCTTAACCCAAATTTTGCACTTTCTGGACACCTCCAAAAAAACTGCTGTTCAATCATCATACATCAATATTTTCGTTTTTATTCATAAATCACTTACACAACTTCTACCTCGCTCAAAACTACCAAACATTCAATCATTTTCAGGATTTTAACTCTTTAAATCCCAGTAAAATTATTTAAATATTTATTACAAAATAACAAAAAAAAAGTATTATTTTATTATTATTATTATTTTATTTTAAAATAAAAAGTAGGGGGATGGGATGATATGTCAAAGATTAGTAACAAAATTGATTTGATTGCATTAGTATTTTTAATGTTGTGTCAGATTTAAAATCAGGAACTGTTTTCACACACTTCCCATCCGTAACACAGCACCAGTACCACCACCTCCTGACTAAACCTAAGAAATTCACCTGCAGAGAAATAATTTTGCAAAGCACAGTAACAGCACCATCTACTTGTAAAACATGGTAATCAAACAGTTCTTGTGCCACAGTTCCACAAGCTTTTAAAGGATTACTTGTCCATGAGATGTACCTATCTCTGGGTGTCTGTTTTGCTAATGTGTGTGTGTGTGTGTGTGTGTGTGTGTGTGTGTGTGTGTGTGTGTGTGTGTGTGTGTGTGTGTGTGTGTGTGTGTGTGTGTGTGTGTGTGTGTGTGTTAACAGGCCCATGAGTGTGTGGTGGAGTATGCAACGCCTCTGCTGACGCTTTACAGCATGTCCCAGGAGAGGAGCGCTGGTTTTGGGGAGCCTGAGCGCAGACAGCAGGTTCTGCTCTTCTACAGGACCCTGCAGGACATACTGGATCACTCGTTGGAGTGTCGCAACCGCTATACACTCATCCTGCTCAAAGGTAGGAAGACAGCCAAGTGTGAGCCTGTGTGTGTGTGGGTAAACTTTATACACACATTGTGGCATCAGATAGACTGCTTTTAGGAGGATTTCGGCTTTTAGCTTATCCGTCCCTCCACAAGGACTGGCAATCAGGATTTGTGTATTTATGGTTTCTTTTGCAGTACGTGTGTAAAAAAAAAAAAGAAGAAAAGATTTTGTTGACGCTCAGCAGCCTTATGCCACATAGTGTATAACTGAAACGAAGGATGAAGGCTTTGTCCAGTTATGTCTGCCCTCATGTGAACTTTTTAATCTGTGTTGCCAGTAAGAAACCCAGTTTCATAGCATAAATACTCCATCATATGATTTTAGCAGTTATTAGATTATCATTTAACTTCACAAGAATACATTTTTAAAAAGAAATGAGCGAAAAACAATGAGAATATTTAGAGGCAGGGTGCTCAAACAAAACATAGATAATGTTTTCTTCTTCCACTAGATGAGCATGAGGACGACCCTCACTTCCTGTCCAAGGCCATCCTCAGACACCTGCAGCAGCAGGAGAAAGAGGAGTTTTGCCTCACCCCACCCCCTCACCAAGAAACGGAACATCCGTTTGCAAGAACTCCAACTCCACCCATAAACAATTACTGGCACCACCCTGACCCAATGAGCAGGGAGCCCACGCTCATGTTTAGCCTGGAGAGACCTCAGCCTCTCATGGAACCTGTTGAGAACACAGAAGATTATCAAGGACGACTATAAACACTGTTCTGTCATAGTGTAGTCTTGTTATACATATACCAGCCTGATAGATGTGGTAAAAAACATTTACCATAAGCTTTGCTTAACAGAAGAGTTGTGTTTCATTTGAACTTCTTTGTAATTAATGGCTTGGTGAGTGACAGTTGCCAGAGACACCGAGGAGCTGACTAAAGTTTAGACATTGTCAGATTGAGATACGTACAGTGTATTATTGTCATTGTGGTCCGGTGTGTAATATTTCTGAGGATTTATTGACAGAAATGCAATATAATATTCATAACTATGTTTTCAGTAGTGCATAAAGACCTTATATAATGATCTGTTATGTTTTTATTACCTTAGAATGAACCATTTCTATCTACATAACCGCGGGTCCCCCCTTCCATGGAGGTCATCATGTTGCGCCGTCATGTTTCTACAGTATCCGACAACGGACAAACAGTGCTGCAGAGCTTCTTCTGCTTGTGTAATTCCGGCAGCGCAGCCCGCCATCACTACATTGAATGCATACCAAGTAGAAGAGGAAATAATAATAATAAGCAGTCGGGACAGATATAGACAGATGACGGCAGAAATATCGGTGTGGATTTTCCCAGATGGAAGGCTCTGATGAGGGGCAGATATTTTCAAAGTGGTGTTGAAGTTATCTTTTTTCTGCTGGAAATGTAGGCTAATTAAGTTGGCGAGCCAAATGAAAACTGTTGTTTGATAGCTTTAACTGGAAGATGGACATTATCACGAGAGACATGACATGTTTCCCCTGTCAGTGGTGTAAAATATGTAGTTGGATTAATGTCATGTAGCCTAGTTATTCTCCTGTGGTTTGGCTTTGCTGGTTATATTAGCAAGACGATCAGCAGTAATTTGGCAATAAAACGGTAACGTTAGCCTAGAGCATAGAAGCATTAGCCAGCTAAACTTTTACTACTCTGGTAGAAAAATCACGTTTTGGGTTAATTTCATGCAGTTATTCTCCAGCTCTCTGTTATGGCTTTGTTACGTGGACATAAATGTCCCGTTACTTTCCTGAGAATGAATATTATTGCCAATAAAACAGTAACAGCAGGGAAGCTCAGATCAGCAGCTAAACTTCACATTTTACTGCCCTGGTGGAAAACTTTTACCACAAGCTGAAATTATGGCTATTAGTACTACTTTGTGTTTCTGTTGTATTTTAATAAATAAAAAAAAATTTGCTGATATTTTCATGCTTATCAAATGAAGCGAGAGGAGACTTGATCCTCACCTGACTATGCATTTTTTACGCTTTATCTTATGCGGTTTATGATGGACTGTGGAACAGAAAAAGTGAGCCTTACATTTTCCTGTTATCTGTCAGTGGTCATACTTGATGCACTAGATGGAATAGATTTTGAGATGTTCTTCATTTACTTTGGTATCCAGATGAGCCAACCCTCCCAGGATGCAACAAAATGTATTATTACAGTAAAATAATGTATCACAGGAATATGAAACATGTAGCACTTCATTTCTTGATGTGGCTGTTGTTTAATGAAGCAACAATACAATTTACAATAACATATGGTTTTACAATAATTAAGTAAATATAATTATTTACAATGTCTTCGGTCATGTCTCAGGCACCGTACCTACACTACTTGCTTGGATAGGGGAGGGGTGGGTGAAATTTGTTGGAATTTACAACCCTCACCACTAGATGTCACTTACACACTGAACCTTTAATTGCAATTGTGGAAAACCCTCAAAGAGCTGATAGTTAAAATGTAAACACTTTGTCTCAATAAAGTCGTGCAAATGTTGTTGAAGCAACTGAAAGTATGGTAACATAATCATTGTGAAGGGAAAATGGGCATTCATTATTAGTGAAACAAAGTTGTAGGCAGACCAGACCACAGAGATTGTACAAGTGTGTTTTATTACTGTAACGAAAGAAACAGTCACATGACACCTCACACCGCACCCGTGTCTCACATGCACACACACCTCATGACCTGAAAGTGCTCGGTGAGGTTGCATCAGACATGTTTACAGGGCAGGGGTGAGATAAGGACAGAGGGATCTGATCCAAACCATGCTGAATTATCACCACAGCTCTGAAATACTGCTTATCCAGATGATTTGTAAGGTGCAAATGTAGCATGTACGCAGATACATACATAATATCAAACAATGAGAACACAACAGTAAACTTTTTTTCCCTACATGTATGTATCACTCTTTGGTAGAACTGCTTATAAACACACACTTATGATGAGGGGTAAGAAGGTGCTGTACAGCTCACTTGCCTTGCTCCAGACCTCTTATGGGGTTAAACAACAGCACAAGCCTTCAGTTAAACTTATTCACCATTCAATAGGTGTCTTAGGGAAACTTTTTTAGATAACAATGTTATTCCATTTTATAGATTTATAAAACAACACTAAACAGTGCACGATGCATGGTGGAACTCTCTTTTAGTGAAGGGCTTGATCCTCTGACTTTTCATTTAGCGCAACCAGGAACTCAAAATGCTGACTTACTCACTGAAATGTCTCAACATCAATATTTTGGTTTATGACTAAACACCTGCAACAGCAACACTAATGACTTCAAACTAGGGCTGTGCCCAAAAATGGGGGAAAAAACATCAAATTCAATATCGATAATTATCACGACAGATGTTAAATCTTTTGTTCTTTCAAGTTCAAAGGTCGATTTTTGCTCCTGAGTAAAAATTAAAGAAACTCGATGGTTAATTGTGTGGTTAAACTTTTCTTTATCGTCAAAATGTGACAAACACTTGATGCCAAACAGGGGTAGCTGTGGCTCAGGAGTAGTAGTGAACGAAAGATCGGTGGTTCAATCCCTGTCTCCTTCAGGCTCCATGTCGAAGTGTCCTTGGACTGAACCCCGAATTGCCCACTATGGCTGTATGTTAGTTCTGAAGTTAGTTCTGAGCTCTCAGGCTCAGTGTATGAACGTGTGTGAATGGGTGAATGCAATGTAGTGTAACAGCGCTTTGAGTGGTTGCAAAGATTAGAAAGGTGCTGTACAAATAACAATGCATTCGGATCACTTATCAAATCTAAGGTAGAGCATTCAAAACTATAATGATAAAATCAGTAAATATTTTTCAATCCCTTTTCCTCAACAAAATAAATATCTAAATAGAAAAATTAAGTGCTAATTTGTTTGTGATTCAAATGAATTAAATCAAACATTTGTTGACGATATATTAAACATTTGTTGTATTGTTATTGAGAAAATTACATTTTTTACATTTTACAGAGTAAATGATTGATCCATTAACAGAGCGGCTTCCAGCAAATAGTGGACTGTCATGTAAAGTGAGCAAGGTTTGTTTCAGCAACATGAGTTTTTATGTCAATGACCAGGCAGTTGTTTCATCAGGGCAGTGGTATGAATTTTTAGGTTTTGACCATAATCCCTTGTTACGTACGGATAAAAAAAAACAACAGTCACTCTGGTTTTAGAAATTGCAACAAAGACAGATGATTACAAGAAACAAGTCTGACTAGTCCTCCACCGGCTGTCTGACATCAGCTGACACATGATGTATGGGACTGAAAGCAGTTGTTAATGCCAGAACCTTTAAGGGTCTATCACATATATTTCTGATTAGCTATAATATCCTAAGAATCCGAAATCATAACAAATCAGCTGGAATCAAGAATGATCTGTCTGGTCACCTGTACAATCACAAAGAAATGGAAGAACTCGATCATTCAATACCTCATTTAATTAAAATGCTATTTCCATGAGATGACATCGGCCTGTTCTACACAGTGTCGGTTTTTTCTTATTTGCAGTTTTGCAAATTGATGCATGACAAAACATTAACTGGTGGCCACCATCACTCAGAACTTGGTGGTGTTGGTTGTTCAAGATTAGGTGGAAAATGCTTGTTTTGTTTTACATTAAAGTAGACTTTCATTTGGAACTGAGGACTAGTGTTGGGCAGTAACGTGTTACTCAGTAACTGTAATATTATTTCTTTTCCCAGTAACTAGCAGTGTAAGTGATTAATATTTCCAAAACAGTAAATATTATTACAGTTACTAATCTAATTATCGCTGCGTTACTGAACATTCAACATCCTTGAAGTGAATGCGCGACTGCGCGGCAGGTCGGCGGCACCTGACCTGATGTTGTTCAAGTCAGCTGTTAGCCAAAAAACTAGTGGTGGTAGTGAAAGTAATATAGTAATGTAAATTTTATAGTAGTAAATTTTAAGTAATAAGTCAAGTAATATTATTACTTTCTATGGAGAAATACATAACTAGTAACTTATTACAACACAACAGACTTCTGTTTCAGATACTATCTTTACAAGCCAAGCGACAGAGACGCATGCCTACACAGGCAATGTGGGTTAGTTAGGTAGCAAACGCACTGTATTTCCCCTGCTGTTCCACTGAAAGACACTTCCTCCTTGGTGGTCAGTCTGTCTGACGACAGTATCTAAACTGAATGTGATTGGTGAGGAGCTGTGATGTCACAGCAGGGAGATTTCCAAAGCAGGTGAGTAAGGCAAGTCAATGTGCAAAATAAAAAAAGCTTCCTCCTTCGCGTCCGCTCTCACGTCAGGAAGGACTTTAAGGCAAACAATACTGGCTGTTAGTGATTGTGTGTGTATGTTCATGTGTGTGTTCCCAAGGTGAATGAGACGTTGTTCAGCTAGTTTCACTCTAACAGCCATATGCATAAAAACACTTTATCCATGTAACACACTGCAATGAAAGCACTTTACTAGATAAAATGAAAAAGAAAATCTTAAAAAGATAAATAAATGGCACATTTACAGCCAGACGTTCAGTGATAACCTGGGTCAGGACTACAAAGCTCCTTAAATTTAAGGTTTAAGGTTTGTTATGTAATTGTGGCTCTAATTTGGGTAAATTTGTATATGGTGTGGGAGTTTAAATATTAAGCAATAGATGGAGAAGAAAAATTTAGTCCTGTGTTAAATGGATACACTTATGATGCTCCACCAGGTGTATGTCTGAATGGCGTGTCAGACCATGTTACTCACCAGTGAGTAAGGCAGGGCTCATGCCACCATGTCTCGGCCTGATGTGCTCACGCACACTCACAGAAATCCTGTGTGCATACAGTAAATGCAGATATGAGAGCTAGATTCTCTGGAAAATGACATAAAGCCACATTGGTTAGTGGCTTTTTAAAATCCAACCAGGAAGATCATTTTATGTTACAAGTAAATTTCTTTCTCAGTAAAATCCTTGGGAAATTCTGATTTATGCATTATAGATGTTTACTCTAATTGTTTCACCATGGATACTGTAAGATTTCATAACAACACTATTTATATCAAAAGCAAAAATGTCAAGGGTAATTAACTGATCAAAGGCAGCACTATTTCACCACACGTCAACAAACCTTTTGTAAATAAATGTGTATTACATCTTTCAGTTACTCAAACTGTTCATCCCATCTAAAGAGGACTGCCAACAGTTTCAGTATTTCTCTATTCTGGATATTTCCTTCACACCAGCAACACTCCTGAAGAGGATAATATATGAAATAAGTAAAATAAGCACTTTCGTCATTTAGGAATACTAAAGATAATCCTACATCCCTACATGGTGGTGGGGTGGTTGGGGGGGGCTCTCTCTCAGGCTTTTGTTTAAACAACAGAAATCAGGTGTGGCACTTTTGATTGTCCTGCTGTCTGGACTTGGGATTTATCCCCAGACTGGACAACACCCTCTCAGAGGAATTCAAAACAACCACATTAAAACTCACCTAGAGTGAATTCAATACTTACTGTAAGAAGCATCTGTAAGTAGCTGTATGTTGATTCGCTCATGCCTTACTCAACATTGAATTTGCTTTAACAATTTCTACTTCTTGCTGGATCATATTACTTGCTTTTTGATATTTTTGTTTTCCCTGAAATGTGTTTTATATAAAACACACATAAACAATGCATTACAAGGACATTGTTATTAACCCGTTAGATATAGTACTTGCCTGTAGTCTGTGCGTAAAGACATTTACCCACTGAAAGGTTAATTTAGACATACATCACATTATGTATGCCCTAAATATTGGTCATAGGCTAGTAGATTTCCATCGCAGCCTACATGCCTGTTAAAATTATTAGTACTTTCAAATGGAGGAAATAGAAGAAGTTCTCGGATCCTTTGCTTAAGTATAAATATCAATATAACAATATAAAAATACTTTATATTACAAGTAAAGTCCTGCATTTAAAATTAAAAAGTGAAAGTAAGGACGAATTAGCAGTAAAATAATCTTCTTAAAATTAAAATGAATCGATATGCAAAAGAATTGCCCTGTGAGTGTTACAACATTATATATTGTGGGATCATTAATACAGGTGAAGTCAATGTGTAAGCAGCATTTTAATGTTTTTAATTGAGATGAATATGAATAAAGTAACACTTTATTCTAGTGGTGTGTGATTTTTTAAAATAATTTAACAGCATGTTTCCTGGAAAGATGTCTGTAATTTGATGCTACAGTAATAATGGAGGAAATGTGAATTTTCTTGACAGGAAAGCTCTGTTTTAACCTAAGTAACTCACTCTATAGTTTTATTTATTTATTTTATTTTGAATTAATTAATTAATTTTTTATTTATTTTTAACACACACACACACACACGCTTACTGTTTTATTTATTTAATTTTTTTTAACATAAACACACATACACTTTAATTACTTTACGCTTTAATTACTTGTTTAATGAAATGTATGGGGTTGATTGTTCTTATGTAGTTTGTATGATGCTTTGGCAATATTGTTGTTACACATTCATGCCAATAAAGCTAATTTGAATTTAACTGAACTGATAGCAATGGAAGTGTATTAATTGAAAAGTCTATTCATTTCCTATAATTACAACCAAATTGTATACTTCTTGCTGTGAATCTTCTTGGAAAAGGACCTGTAGAGTGTTATCCTGTATACTGTTGGGCTGTTAAATCTACAAAAAAATGTATATTTTATCAGAAAATTATTATATGTTTTGGATGAGATTCAGTTTCAGAGTTACTAGTAACTTTTGGGTAAATGTAATGTTAGTGAATTATAATAACTTGGGTACAAACCAAAAATGGGTGTGTGGAGTTACAAAAAGGTAAAGTCCATTAAAACTTGAGTAAATGCCCTTCTACTTACATTCCACCACTTATTATTATTAAGCTCCAGTTATTTGTGGGGACTACTGTGTAAGAATAGCTTACGTGCTGATGCTGCTGGCAACGATTGCCAGTCGGTCCTGCTAAGTGGCTAATGCCTCTGGAAAATAACAGGACATAAAAATGAACAAAAGAACAAAAGTTAATGTGGAAAGTGTAATATTCCTCTACTCTTACTTTACAGTCAGTATTTGCCTGATATCCCTACGTGATTGGTGTCAGCTCTGTCTTCCTTCCTCGGTGCAATGCCCGGGCATGTTGCGTGAGCCGCCGCCGCCGCGAATCAGGAACCTTCTCGAGTTAGCCGGTAAGCCCCGCCCACTTACGAGTGAGCTCAGCTGATGCAACCAACTGCTCGCCGGGTATAAAAGACTCGCGCTCCTCGCAGAGAGCCGCTCAGCTCACTTAACTTACTACATGGAGAAGACACAGACTAAACGTTTGGAGGAGATACCGGAGCTTCACACACAGGAATCAGGATGGTCTATACCACGGCTCTGCTCTTTGGACACGGAGTGCCCGTCCCTTCGGAGGAAGAAAGTGTCGTAGAGATGATAGGAAAGTACTTCTCCCAGCTCACGGCTCCGGGCCAAAAGACGAGCGCAGCCCGGCGGGGCAGCGTCGAGAGCTGTGACGAAAGAGAGAACTCGCTTTGTAAGTTGTTTTAAAAAGTTAAATGTAGTTTTGTTAGTGATGGACAAAAAGAAAAGGCAAAAGTAGTTGACTTAAACAGTCTCCCTAAGTACTCATCTCTAATTGGCAGAGCCATATTTTGATATTAATGCGTAACCATAGCCGTTACATGGGAACTAGAACTATATAATTTAGCGGAAGCGCAAATTAATTAGCTACATTCCGCGATGGGGTTGTGTCTGATGTAACCGATGCAGGTCTTGGATCAGCTGATGACACTTCTCCTCTCAGCTGCTGATACAAAGCCTCTGTTTTGATGACTTGTATTTTAGTGCAGAGCAAGGGTCAAAAGATTACTTTATTGATGATAAACTGGAAATTCATTTCAGGGTCAGTGTATGTGAAAAGGCAAATTAAACGTCCTCATACATTAAATCTTTCCTTAAAAATGCATTTACTGCCTTGAAAACTAAAATTATGCCAACAATCTTGGTCTCTTTCCACAGTTGCCGACTTGGACGCTGGCTGTGAGCAGGAGCGGCTCCTTCAGCAGGATGTGACCCGGCAGATGGAGCGCCCTTCTGACAGAGGCCAAAGCTTCCACCCTCCATTGCCAGGTGCTGCTGCTGCCTCGCAAGATGACCACCAGGGTGGGCCAGGACGTGGTGCGCTCCTCTGTGGATGAGCCCTGCGGGCTCCGGGGCGCCTCCATCAAAGTTTACGTGGAGGGCAAAGATGGCCTGAAGTCTGTGGGGAGCATCTTCCCAGACCCAAGTGTCACCTCGACGTTTGAACTGTCTGTGATCTTCAAGGCAGATAAGGATGACGGCTGGCCGCCACTCATGCACATTTTTTGATACCAACAAAGTGTTGAAGCTGAGACCACAGTACCGGCTGGTGAAGAGGAAGCTCTACTCCTCCGCCAGCCCTGTCATCCATGATTTCAACTAGGGGCAAGGCTAAGAATGTAAACCCGTTTCACTACATTTACATTTACTTTTTGTGTGTGACTATGATTCCTAACTATACAAGCTCAGGTTTGGCCTGGACAGCACAGGGAAATGCTGGAGTTTCCCTGTTTATATTATCTCTAGGGAAGAGGATTGTTCTTTATCTCATGTATAATTGCCTGACTTTGAGCAGGAGGTCAAACTGCTTTTTGTCTACAACTCCGTAGCCAACATGACCACACTATTTTGCACAATGGTTGAATGTTAAAAGTGTACACTGTAAACATAAAAACTTCCTTCCAGGACTGGGCAGGTCTCACTCCTAATGTGTGCTGTACTTGTGTTATTTATACAATTGTAAATAAAAAAATTTTTAACCCACCAATGTGTCCTGTACTTGCATTTCAGTGTACTATAAATACTACTTTATACTGTACATTTCCCACCACACACATACAGACATCTGTAGCTCACATTTAAGGGGCTCTATGCTTAATGACTTAACTTATTGAAGTTGTCTGCGAGTGGATTACACTGCTGGGGACAGCAGATTTACAAGAAAGTCAACGCTGGAAGGAAAAAAAAAACCCTCTACCAAATGAAATCTCAATGGAGGTAAAGGACCATGTAGAGACAGACTTCAATTTCCACAGAAAGTGAGGCACCTCTGGCATGATTTAGGTTTAGATCAAATCTTTTTATTTAACAAAATTTACAACAGAACACACGTATCAGCTATGCAAACAAAACACTACATGATTCATCTCGCAGGTACAAAACTTGTTTTTGTACTCCCATCTAACACATTACACAAACACGTTTCTTATGCTATTTATATAGCACACTGTCTACATCCTAAGTGACGAGTTGAGATGCATGAATACTATTTCAGCAAAAACAAACTCCACATACGTTTGAGCAGATTAACAAACAAAACCACCTTTATATTACATTTCTGCCAACCATCCTACAAAGAGAATTTAGTTTTTAGATTTCCTGATTCTCTAACTTCAAAATGCAGCTATTGATTTTCATTCATGAAAAAGAGCTGTGAAATTTGAGGTTATGTGAAGTTATAACTGACCCACATATAAGTTATAAGTGAACAATTTTACTGTTTTTAGATTATCATTACATAGTAGCACACCTCACCTCCAAGCAGAAGCAGATGTAAAAGCTCCTGCACAGCAACCTTATAAATGCAAAAATTAAACAACCCAATATGCATTTCACCATTTCTATGATAGCTACATTGTATTTTCATTCTGTGTATGCCTGAGTGCACTTGAATGCAACACCTAAAGGCTTCCTGCTCTCAATGGTAGTACCACACATATTCTTTACACTGATGGATTATACCTCTGCCAGTTATAATATTGGATTGTCAAGCTGAATATTAGAGTCTGAGGGCTTCTTGAACAGGAAGGTAATCTAAAAACTTGTGCCAAGGAAAATGGTAAGCAGAAACGTAAATGCAATTTGCAGTTAATGGGCTAAATCATGACACCACAGAGGGGCGTTCTTATCCATTATTATAGGAAAGCAGACAAATCCCTCCAGTTTGGTGACGTCACCAGCTTTTCTTAATGAAGACTGCCATTCATTCTTACATTTATCAACAAAAAAGGCAGAAAATCCAGTTCAGATTTCTAATAGCTGTAATGTGGATCTCACAATCATATTTTCGCAGTGATCAAACTGACAACTTCAGTATCGTGCTTTCATTTGGTGTTAGTCCAACATGAAGTACCAGTATTAATGCATCAGTGATTCAGCATGACTAAATCTGACAAGCAGAACTTATTCTGTCCTATCATTTGATCCCAAACAAACTTTTGCTGGTGATGATGTTTTCTTTCTCTTCGCTGTTCCTCCACAGCAGATGGAAATGATGCACTACTACCTTCGCTGGTGAAATGATACTTGGGGAAAGTGGTACGCTGCACATTAACCAATCATATGAACTGGAGAGGAAGAATCTTGATGCAACTCTCTGTCACACACACACACACAGATATACCCGTCCACACACCGTGCTTGGCGGATGAATAAGTGTGTATTCACAAACACACACATGCACACAGAGACTGCGCAATCCTCTTCAAACAACCAAGGTGACGAGTAGGTAATCAGCTCCACCTTTCCAATTCCCAGAGTTGTCTCTCAAATGTCTATTTCTTCATTTTAAGGTCGGCCTCCATGGCACTACGGCGACCCCTGGTGCCCCCGTCCTGCAGCATAGAGACAGATGGAAGAGAAATAGGGAAAAAACAGAAAGAGCAGTAGAAAAAAAATTAACAAATTGATGTAAAGGTCAAAGGTCAGTTGGACAGAGTGGCAGGAGGCCCTATGGAGGGCCTCCTCACGCGATTGAGCTCTGCACAAAAAAACAAAGAAAACAAACACAGCACAATCCACCTCGGAAGGCTTCCTCCCCAAATGAAGAACAGAAAAAAAACAATGATGATCAAAAAAAAAGTACGATTTTAAAAGAAAAGAAGGAGAAAATAAATTAGAACATGCAGAGACAAGTACAATCGCACATAAACAGAAAAACACAGGAAACCGGCATGGGGTCAATAACCGAAGGTCGACGGAAGCTTGGGTGATGAAAGGTTACTGGAGCCTGTGTGTGTGCTGAGAATACTGTGTTCAAACACAACTTAAAGTCTATGAGGGTGACACAGACAGTGTGAGTGAGTGTGAGAAACTGTCAGAGAGAGGAGGAGTGAGAGACAAAGAGGCCTTTTAATTGAAATATATAAAAAGGTATGGCTGGGTGCTGATGGTCTGGTTTTTACTAGTGAGTTTTTGATCCTAAAGTTTAGTACCTTAAAGTGCAACTTGCAGGCTGAGTTTTGTCTAAATGTATACTTAACCTTTCCTGAAAATGACCACTTGAAAAGTGCAGAATTGTATATGTTTTTAGAGAGGAAAGGGCAAAGATAAAAAAAATATGAGGAAAAAAGTACCCATTTTGAGCAACGGTCTTCAAAATGCTCTTTTTTCAACAAATATCATATTCAGCTCAACGCGCGGTAGTAGGTGGTAGGCAAACTCCAACCTGTCAAGACGTCCAGTCCACAGCTTTACTTAAAGGAAAAGGACTGGCATTAGCTCTGTGCTCTGTGGGTGAGTATGGGCTAGGATTTTGAAGCCAAGTCTATTTGAGACTGACAGCTGGTGCCGCTTCTTCAGTACACACAGCAGCGTCATCAGGTCCATCAGGTCGTCAACAGGAGTAACGGTCATGGATCCGTCAGATATTCAGCTCAGTGAAAACATGAACTCACCGCACCATACATATCTCATATCTCGTTTTTTAACTTTTGCTAACCTCCAAATGAGGGTTAGGTACAGCAACGTAAAACATAGTGTGGGATTATATAAGGCAATGCCAGATACAAGCTGATACTTGCGCATTAGTACCAATACTCCCAGCCAGTATTAGACAACCAAAACTAGTTTTGTTATAGCCTCATATGTGACAAACCTTCCAATATTATGATGTGAACAGAGCTTCAGCTATCATTAGCCGGGGATTCCGGGACACATGCCCAGTTCTCTGCTGGTTCTTATACCTCAACTTAACTTCTTGTTTATTTTCTCAACAGTCCCATATTTATATGACTGTGGTTTATTATACGGGTATGAATATACATTTATAACCTCTTCTGTGTCAAATTCAGCAATGGGATCCATACTTCTCAATGAAAACTGATGCCAATTTGGCACCTCTTCCTTTTGTTATCCCACGTCCAATTCGTCTTTTTCGATGCAGATGTAAACTCTCTTAAAGAAACAACTTTACTGTGTGTTACTGTGTGTGTGGTACTACACATTGATTCACTGGGGTCTTTAACCTTCAAGTTGCTCTTTTTTAAACCATTTCATCTAGCCACACAATGGCTCGCTAAATCACTACTCTCTCCACAAACAGGAAAAACAAAGAAACACTAGAGAAACAGTCCAAAGTAGTCTCAGGTCAAAGAAGTTATAATGGTTGCCTCAAAGGGAATCACAAGAGAAGACAAACAACAAAAACTACTTTCTTAAAAGGCCATGAAAATCTATTTTCTCAGCTGCTCACAAGACTGATGGGGTCTTACAAAGTTAAAACATTTACAGTTATTTCATATGAAAGATTTCTGTATTTGTGAGTATTTGTGTCTGAGCTCTTCTCACTGGTGTGAGCTAACTGTGACTGCACTGGAAAAAGGTGCAACTGTCAATCAAATCACACCTCCACATCCAGATGAAGCAGAGTGTTTTTATTTCTAATTTTTAATCGGATTGTTTCTTATTTATTAATGAACATTTTGTGTTGCTGAGGCTTCAAAAACATACAATGTGTAATTATTGGCCATGTGATCCACACAAATAGATGGCAGCATTTCACCTTGTGCAAGAGTTCCATCATTTGCTTATTGCAGCAAAGACAGATTTTGTACAGTTAGATGTGAGTAACAAACCTCGCAATGTCCTCAAAAAAAAAAAAAAAAAGACTGTAGCCTAATCGTAAACCAGATGTTAGCTGCCCATCTCGGGCTGCGGAAGTAAACACAAGGAAACATAGTAATTGCAGAGCAACGCAGACAACAAGTCATTGCAATGGGAGCGCCGCGTTTTTACATGGTAAAAACGCCAGCAGCATGCCGAGGCGCTGAGCGTCTTTTCCGCTTGAGCGGAATCACCGAGATTTGAAAAATGTTCAACTTTGGGGAAACTCTACGCTCGTCACTGTCACTTTTTCCCCAGCTGTCCAATCACAGTAGAGAAGGGGCGGGACAAATACTAAATCTTAACAACGGTTGCTATCCTGTACTCGCTGGGTTGTTTCCTCGACCAACAAAATCTCATGAACCCACGTACGGCGAGTCCGTCCTCTCTCTACCTGCTTCAGCCTTCTCTTCATACAGAGCAAGGGCCAGAGCAAGTACTCTACTCCGTGTTGACATTTTTACATTCAGTAAAGTTGGGTAGAACTACTTGCAACATCACGTCCACGGATTTCGTGTGTCGTAGCAACCAAAGCAATCGGAAAAAACGCTGTGTTTCAAAAACGCCCACTAGCACTACCTGCTGGGCGTTTTCAGAAGAGCAGGTGCCGTTTACAGCTGGCAAAAAAACGCTTTGGTGAACAGGGGGCCTTAAGTAGTCATTCTCTGCAATGTAATAAATAGACATCTTAGACATGACGTCAGAATGGTTTCTTCTACATATTCTGTTGATCATGTCATTCTGATAATATAATGGCCAATCTTTTTAATACATAAACACATAACAGTACTAAAACAATCTTTATCAGGATCCTTTCGATTTTTTTTTTTATGTTGACAACATAGATATGGAGCGGGACATTATACAGCTGAAAAAACAACTTTTCAGTGCTCTCTGGTGGACAAACTATGTAATCATAACACCATTGTAAATGAAACCTACTTTTGTTAAATACAAAGATTTTTAACTATAAGCTTGTAAAGCTGGCGTTTGTTCATATTCATCTTAAATAAAATATAGGTTTTGAAAAGAGTGGCTTTTATGTTGGCATTAGCAAAAATGCTCAAATAATATAATCACACCCAGCCCAGACAGTGAGCACGTTAAAACAACTGAAAGATTGTTGAATAGTTATTGAATAATTGCAGTTACAATATTATTAACACCAATATTAGTGGCCAGTTTTTAAATGGCTCTAATAGCTTAAAATCCTAAATATTAATACTATAATACTTTACTTTCAGAACTGTTTTGCTTCCTTTAATGCCGCTACAAAAATAATTGAATTGAGAGAAAGAACAGAGATGAGAGGTATAGACAGATGTGTGCCGAGCGTGTCACATTGTGTATGTGCGTGTTTGCGTAGAGACAAGCGTGTGCGGAGCGTGGCCTGGTTCTGGTGAAATCTGAGGGAGAACCTGAATACTTACAAAGAGAGAGAGAAGGAAAGCAGGAGAGGCCATTGGGACACTGTCCTGTAGGAGGACAAACATTTGAGTGAGAAAGAGAGAGAAAACACACACATGTGCGTGAGAAAGCAAGTTTCATACAAGTCTGCGCCAAACACAGAAGAGCGCCGAGGAACGAGCGTCCATTCCACCGCTGCACGGCACATACACAGACACATACGTAGTCACACAATGTCACGAAGACACCGGCCCCCCCCCCGGAGACAATCAACCACATTTACAAGAAGGCAAGAACACTCCCATACACGCAAACATGTTTTTATGACTCACATCCACCATACCAGAGTTCCCATCATGGCCCTTATGAAACATATGACTTTTATTCAGTCGTAGCACTTCCCATGAACTACAGATGAAATTCTCTTAATATTCTATATTATAAGTTAGGTTCTAAAAAAGGTGTGACAGTCTTTCAACTCCAGCTGAGCTTGCTGTAGATTAGAGAAACAAGACTAAAACATTGAATACATTTGTGGATTTTGTCAGATGCGTTCTGTAAAATAAAACCATTTGCAAAATTCACCAAGACTTTCCAAAAAAACCCAGCAAATGCCACAATATTCTCTGTCTGAAACTGACATTTCAAAAATGCCATGACCATCAGGAACCCTGTAACACACACTCAAGACTCAAACATCCATACGGTTAAGACAAAGCAATGCACAAAACAACAGCAAATATTAAAATGCACTGCAGACAATAGCAGACCAACGGCAGACAAACAGCTGAGTCAGCGACAGGCAGATGCAGACAGACAGAAGTTAGTGAGGAGCGATGCAGCAAACATGCAGGACATGAATCAGCCAGGAAGTCAACACCAGGAGTTATTCCACTGAAGCACATTGTGGCGAGCGGAGAGGAGGGTGGACCTGGTGACCGACAACTGAGCCGAGTTGACCAGATGCCTCCAAGTATCCCATGATTTCAACAATGTGTGCATGTCTTGTATGATGACTTGTATGATGCTGATGTGAATGCAAATTTATTTTACATACAATCAGTGCCAAGTGTCTAGCTTTTGAAATATCGACACACTTGTCAGCTCATGGACACCAAAATCATTCATTGTGTCCTCAGTGCATCGCTGGCTCTGGTTCTTCACACTTTAGCACATTACGCTGAGTGACAGTACATGAAGAAATTCGTGTAGAATGATTCAGCTACGGCAAGATTCCCAGCAAACTAAGTGTTTAGTTCCAAAAAGGTGGATAAAAGTTCTTTAAATTGATAGATATAAAAGTAGCATGGATTACTAAACAGATGTCATTTACGAAAGGTATGCTGTTCAGGGTAAGATGTCAAGTAAAACGTCAAAGAGAAATTCTTTACAGAACAGAGGGTGAAATTGTTACTCCTATAAGCTGAGACAGTTAAATTTAGATTTCTTCACATTAGCAAACTCTCCCATATTGATGGAAGAAAACAACACACATACTTCATGTGTGATGATCAATACTGTCTAAGGATCAAATTAATCATTTGTAAGTGTTACATCAAGAAATAGCATTTAAAACACAGCAAAGTCAATCCAAAGGCCCTGACCTTGTAATATGCTGGTGCTCTTAATCCGTTAAACTAGTTCAAAGTCTAAAAGACCTAAATATCAGCCATCATGGAAGGACGCCTTTCTGTATTGACTGTGTAACATATTCATGACATGTTCACAAACCATAACGAACCTGTCCAAGAACTTAGCAATTAAAATACCATTCTGCTAAGTAACCTTAATATTCATGTATTTTTATACAGATTTTATATGATGTCAGCAAGCAATAGTAAGACAACAGACGATCATCATACAGTCATGGCCAAAAGTGATGGCACACCAGCGTGTCTGTCACATTATGCACTACTTCTCCCAGAAAATTGTTTCAATTACAAATGCTTTGGTATTCTCCTGCTTATTTCTTTCGTTTGCAGAGAAATAACAAAAAGCAGAGAAAAACACCCAAATCTGAGACATTCCACACAGGACTCCAAAAATGGACTGGACAAAAAATACTGGCACCATCAATTTAATATTTGGTAGCACACCCTTTGGAAAAAATAACTGAAATCATTTGCATCCTGTAGCCATCAATGACTTTCTTACATCTCTGTATTTTGGACCACTCTTCTTTCACCAACTGCTCCAGGTCTTTGAGATTTGGTGGAATTTGAGATGTCTCCACAGGTGCTGTATGTATGATTGAGATCTGGAGTCCTTGCTGGCCAATGCTTTGTGCCAAACCATTTTTGCGTGATTTTAGGAGGATGCTATACATCATCATCCTGCTGTAAGAACCATGACCTGTGACGGAGGCCCAGCTTTCTGACCCGGGCTCTTTATTGCGCCACGGAATTCTTGGGTAGTCTTCAGATTTCATAATGCCATACACACAGTCAAGACATCCAATGCCCGAAGCAGCAAAGAAACCCAAAACATCAGTGAACCTCCACCATGTTTGACTGTAAGACTATTTCTTTTTCTGACAACAGAAAAATGATGTGCTTTACCAAAAAGATCTGTTTTAGTCTCCACAGGACATTCTCCCAGAACGATTTTTGCAAACTCAAATCTGGCTTCCTTTTATTCCCTGTGTGAGCGGCGGGGTTCTCCTGGGTCTCCTACCATTGTGTCGCTTTTCATTCAGATGGCGACGTATAGTGTGAGCTGACACTGTTGTACCCATGTGTGTTTGCAGGTCAACCTGAATTTGTTTGGAAGTTGATGGAGGTTCTTTATCCAGTATTCAAACAATCCTTTGTTGCATTCTTTTATCAGTTTTTCTCTTTTGTCCACGTCCAGGGTGATTAGCTACCGTGGCATGGGCTGTATTTTCTTCGCAATGTTGCACTCAGTGGACACAGGAACATTAAGATCTCTGGAGATGGGCTTGTAGCCTTAGGATAAAACATGACTACTTGTTCATGCTTTCGAAAAGCATGAACAAGATTCGTGGATCATGATTCGTGGTTTGTGTGCAGTTTTTGAATCCGTTTGTAGATTGTGTTGACAAGTTCTAATATCTGGACTGTCTCAGATTTGGGTGTTTTTCTCTGCTTTTTTAACAAAGTATTTAATAAACCCCTGCGATGGACTGGCGACTTGTCCAGGGTGTACCCCGCCTTTCGCCCGATGTTAGCGGGGATAGGCTCCAGCCCCACGCGACCCTGTACGCAGGATAAGCGGTTGATGATGGGTGGATGGATGGATGGATGGATGGTATTTAATAAACCCTCAAACCGAGACTTCATAGTTTTGTTAAAGTAGCTCCTCCATATCCCAAAATGTCTTTCTGGCTCCCTGTTGATATTTCGACACTCAGCACACAAACACAGTTGAGTTTCAAACATTCACAGTGATTTGTTTTTTTCTTTGGAGGTTTATTCCAGAGGTTTAATATAACGCTTTGTTTACTTGTTTGACAGACTCTAAATTCCCCACCATCAAGTCGCCCAAACCCACCTTCTCAGCCGGCTCTCCTGGCTTACGGTTTCCCTCCCTGCCGCGGAGGCTCTTGGCGGAGATAGCGCTCTCGGAGGTCTGCATGATGAGCTGGGTGGCCAGGAACTGCTGAACGTGCTCCAGGACGTCACGCTGCATCTCTAGAGCCATATGGTACACGTCGTGGTCAGACGAGTTGTACATGACGGCATTCTGAAACATCAGCATGATGTCGCGCTGGAACTCAGCTGTCGTACGGATCACACCGGACTCAATGTTCTTCTTAATGGCAGATAGGTCCATGGGTCTACAGCAGGGAGGGAGATGTATTTATTAAATTTTGTGTTCACCACAAACAATCAACATTATGTTGCTCATTTAATATGTGTGAGTTGTAATTTGACTAAAAACGTGTCTGCGTGCGTTCTTACCTGTGTACGATGCTGTGGTAACCAGGCGCGATGTCGTCTGACACAGGCTGCAGGAAGACACTGGCATACCTGAAAGAAACATGAATTCACTAACTGGTAAAACCTGCTGAAAGATATGTTTATGTTGCTCACTGAGATTTGTTGAGAAGAAAAGTGAAAACTACCATTTGATTTTGCAACAGTGGGTAAGAAAAACAAAACAAAGGCTATTTTGCTCCAAATCCCAGTATTTCAGGTTAGCTAAAAAGCACAAAAAAGCAAGAAAAAGGCTGAAGAGCTTGTAGATTTGGGCCCAATTAGAGGGCTCATTTTGAGTGGCTATTGGATGTTAGCAAGGGTTTAGCAAACATAATGCTTTGACTGTTTTTAGGCAAACATATTCATGCATTCATTACAACCAAAACCAAAATAGATCGATTTAGTGTCATGCTGCTTAAGTATTTTGGCCAAAAAGCCTTCGATTCGTTGCTCCACCTGTGGTTGGCTGCGGCTCTCCAAACCAGCATAATGGCTTTCTTCCAGATCTTCTGGGCCTGGACCGCCTCCTGGTCCTCACCACATGTAGAGCTGATAGGGTGACAGAGAGGCAAAGGAAGAGAGCAGAACAGGAAGAGAGAGGAAGTAAGCAGAGTGGGAAAGAAGAGAGGATTGTGAAGTTCACAGTGAAACAGGAAGCAAAAGAACAGTAAAGCCGAAGGTTGCTTAGCTCAGACAAACTGATCTGATTCAGAGGTCATGACGTAAATATTCATGACAAATGCCAGCTAAGCTTTATCATGTTTTCAAGCAGCTTTTCTACTAAAAATGTTTGTTGCAGTAAGAGCAGGGGTTATTTTAAGACCTGGATTCACACAAGTCACTTCAACACTACATAATAGCCAACAGATAAAAGCGGTTATTAAGATGGGTAATAATAATAATAATAATTATCTTTATTTATAGAGCACTTTTCAAAATCCATGTTACAAAGTGCTTTCACGAGGGCAGAAAATAAAACACAGCAGTTGTAAAACCATGAGCTTTTAAGATAAAACACACTGTGGACACCTACAGCTGGGACGAAGAGGCCGGGCTGCTGGCCAGTGAATCGGCTGTGTAGCGTTGGGAGGGCGGGCCGTAACCGTCTTCACTCTCGCTGGCTGCCCGCTCCACCTCTGACAGATACGGACCCTCCCCTTCCCCACACTCCTCCTTCAGCTCCATCCCTTCTTCTGGGTCGCCCTCGCTCCCCGCCTCCTCCTCCTTCACCTCCTGGATTCAAACGCACACACACACACTAAAATGACTGTGTTTTACAAAGGTCGTGCATGTGTGTAAGTGTGCACAAGTGTTTTACCTTTGACTCTTTCCCAGACACAGAGCTGTCCTCAGAGTCTGTGGGACAAAAATGAGAAGAGGATAAGAAAAACAGAAATAATGGGCATGATTTGTGTGTGTCTGTGTGTGTGTGTGTGTGTGCTACATAAGTACACCACACACCTAGGCAAGGTGGGTTGGGCTCCGGCTGACTCCATTCCTCTCCTTCACTCTTGACCGTTGTTTCAGTGGCCTCCTTGCCTGCCGCCCCCTCCTCCGTAAACTCACTACCTGTTGCACCATCATCAGAGGTGACAGAAGAGGTGACATCGCTTCCTGTCACCTCAGGTCCTTCGCAGTTTCCCTTCAGCTGTTCTTCCCTTTTAGTTTCTGGTTGATTCTGGGTCTCTGTACTCGCAGGGATCAGGGCTGACATTGCGGCCACATCCTGAGGCTCCTGTGTGGGATCGGATTCTTGGACTGTGGGTGCTGGGTCTGAGGCCTTCAGCTCCTGGGTCTCCCAGGGCCCAGGGATGGTGTGTCCTTCTGAGACGGCCTCTTCACACAGAGAGAGAGCTGCTTCCACTGCTGCCGCATCCAAGGCTTCCACAGAGTCATCGACCTGGGAAGAGTGAGGGAAGGACAAGAGACACAAACGATTAAGAGGAAATAAAAGGCTGGTCTTAGCTTCACCAATCACATTCTAATGCTGTAATATATTTTTGTATATAGAGTCTATGTGTGTATACATTGTACTGTGTAAACAATGTAGGCAAGTGGGGAAAAAATGTAAAACTAAGAATGCATGCAAAAACAGGCATGTTAATATAAATAAATAAAAGAAAAATCTAAATCAAATCAACATTTGGTGTTCTCAAACATCTTGGAGAACCACCCACTGTGGGATCATACTTAGCTCTTGGTGAATGAAACAAGCGGATGTGCCTTTTGAAAAAAAAAAACATCAAGTATGTACCTTCTCCTCTATGATGGCAATGATGTCTCCTACTGTCTCCAGATCCAAATCGTCTCCCATGTAAGACACGGATACAAGGTCCTCTTCTACCAATCCCGTCTCCTCACCGAGCTCTGCCTTCACTGCAGCTTCTGCTTCACCCTCTGAAAACATACACAGAAGAGTAAAAATAAAAATAAAATCCTGCAGTGTTACACAGCAAAGTTGTAAGTAATTATTAGGTATGAACCCAGCAACATTATCTTCACAGTATATTTACCTGATTTACCTGTGATGACCTCGTGAGGCGGTAGTGCAGTGGCTGTGGTGACTGTCTGTACTCCGTTGGTAAGGCTTCCAGTTGTGTCTCCCTCCCCAACCTGACATCAATAAATATAAGACGAAAGTGAGTTTCAATCCACTAATCCACTACAAAAAATTTATTGAAATTAAATTACAACATTGCAGTAAGATCTGCTGCCTGTGAATTACAACTGAGTCCTGCTAGTTGCTTCATATGCTTTTATATTCTTGTAGTTTTGGATGTTATGGTCCATGCTAAGCTGGTTCTCACCACACGAGGGCCGGATGAGATGAGGTTGCTTTTTTTCAGCAGTTCTGATAGGAGAGGTGAGGGCGGCGGTGTGGCTTTCTGGGTTAAGAGCCTCTTTTGTGGTGAATCATCTACTAGGGCGGCCAGGCCTCCATCTTTGGGCCCTGGAGCATCCGTCGCCGGTAGAAACACGCCGACCCCCTGGGCCTGGCAGAGGCAGCAAAGAGTCAGTGAGAGTGGCTGGCAGTGTGTGAGCTGCAATATCGGAAAGCGGTCGTCTTATGTGCGCGTGTTCACTAGCACAGACGTCACTTGGTTAAAGACGTGGTAGCCTACGTTACAAGTCGCAGTGGATATATTAACTATACTGATTCAGGCTTCTCAGCCATGAGTTTATCCATCCAATATATCATCTTTCTTGTTTTTCTGTGCGAACCATATTACACACAGGCATAACTAGCTGAAGACAACAGCCTTCCTCCATAGTTGTTTATTTCTCAAGTCATGTTGGATCATGCAAGTTTCTGTTAGATCCCAAGTCCCTGGAACAGCCACTGAAACCGTTTGCGCAGTGTTTGGTCCTGCATCAGGTGTGTGCGTTCTATTGATTAAAATATTGAAAATCTGTTAAATCTGTCGTTATGTCTGCAGTATCCCACATTTTTTAAATAGGCTAAAATTTGAAAATCCTCTATTGTGCAACAGGCAGACATGGGGAGTCCCATCACATGCTGTGAAATTAATTTTCTAATACAAGACGGTACAAACCAAAATGCCTTTGCTAGATAAAGTTATGTTTCACATTTTTCTCTCAGTATCTGCAGTATTCTTGTGTTATCTCATCACTGCAGAGGATGTAAGACAAACACATATTTTCTTACAACTGAGTGAGTGATGGTGTCGTCAGAGGCAACACCTCCTGTCTCCATGGGCGGCGTGGGGACCGAAGTGTCAGCTTGAGAGTCCATGGTGGGGGGGCTGGCACCCAGAGGAGAACGTACAGTTACACTGGGCAGACGCTTGGGTGTGTTTTTCACCGCCTGACGAGCTGTGATGGAAAGAGAAGGTCAGAGGGGGAAAGAAAGAATCTGATTGTGAAGTGATCCTTCAAGGAATCTGAAAAAAAAAACTGCAGCACAGAAATCACAAGCAAGGTATCTTGTGATAGCATTTTCAGTGAAAACAAAGCACACCAGAGGTACAACCCCCTTGTCTTAACAAGTCACAAAAAAAATATTCCAAGATGAGGCCATGGAAAAGCGTTCTCACACTAACTGGGAAAGCCCTCAATGGAATATAAAAGGGTAAATATATTGGCCTACATCTTCTTTGTTGATAATCTTATTAATGTTATTTTTAGAATGCTGTTAATCATTAAAATTGTGAGCAACGTGTCTGAATGTTTACATCAGTGTTTCTTTGTTCTTAACATTGTGATGAAACATTCAACACTAAGGAGTTTTATTTTATACGCTTATCTTGGCAAAAAAGCAGATATTATCAATGTAAAAAACTGATATGCAAAAGTAATATGTTGTATGACAATAAACACATACCAAAGAGAAAAGTACAAAGTTTAAATACTCACATGAACTGAGATTTTCAGATTTCCTGAAGACAAATTACATATTTGATGGTGTGCAGACTGAACCTACCCTGGTACGCTGTGTCTGTGGCTTTCCTCTTCTGTTCTGCTTCCTCGTCATCCTGCTTCTTCTTTCTGAGGTTGGAAAATCAAAGCTTATCAATTTGGAAAGAGGGAACACAGGACGGTATATTGGCATAAAGGAAAGAGGAATCTTGAAAGGCTGAAAGGCTGCAGAACCAACTGGATGAATCCACTCCATTGCTTTGTGATAATAATTGTCATTGAGCAATTAACCGCTCCAGTGTTGTTGCTCACTGACCAATAGAGTATGGTTGAGTCCAAAATCCCTGCCTTGTTCACTCATTCATTACCCTCTGTATAACTGACACTCAATAGCTTACTGTGAGCAGTAAATGAGGACTCCTGGCACTTGAATTGTCGTCTTTTTGTGTGAACACTGATAGCCACTGACGCCACATGGCAATTTTTTGCATCTATAAAATGTCACGCTATGCATTGTGGGAGTGTTCACAGATATATACACAACGGACACTACTTTTTTGTTCCATTGTGGAGTTTTTGAGGGCACTTTAGTGGGTAAATTTCACGCTTGTAGACTGAAATAAAATGGCATAGGGTAAATACAGCACACTATATACTAGCAAGTGATTTCATACAATGCCTAAGGATTTACTAGAAAGCTGGATGTGCAAGACAAAAAACTTGCATGATATGTGGAGTATAGTTACATGTTAAAGCATAATTAATTCCAACTACAGCTAAGGATGGCAGGAAGTTGGTCTTTCTCCTTGGAGATTTTTTTGTCACAAATTAAAATGTTGGCCAGGCGGTGAACTCAAATTAAATTGATTGAAATTAAAACCCACACTGAACCAGACAGCTGCCTGCAACAAAAGTGCCACAGACTCAACCACAACAACCACATTAGCTTCACGCTAAAGTCTCCTTCTCATCTAACTTACAAAAATGAACGCACGTCATTTCTGCACTGTAGCTTGGTCAACGAGTGACCAAACAAACATTCGAAGGGGAATGTCAGTTTGCAGGCTAGATAGCTAATTAGCTGCAGCACATTAAACAGAGCTTAAAAGTAGCGGTTAGAATTTAGATTTCACTGGTGACCATCTCCCCAGCATGAGTGAAATCGGTGAGGTGAGGTGCCTTCACGGAGCCCAAAGACACTAAAGGACCACGCCCACCCCAGCCACAGCCTGTTCACCCTGCTGCCTTCTGGGAAGAGATATAGAAGTTTCTGCTGTCGTAGCACCAGACTGCAGAGCAGATTTTCACCCCAAGCTGTCAGATTCTTAAACTCAAATTCATCCTCAGCACAGCTCCATTGATAATTTAATATTGTTTATTATTGTTTGCCATTTTTATAATTCCTTCTGTGTTAATGTTGTCTGCTATGTAGCAGAAGAGAGTTACAAAGCTCCATTTCATTATATAACCTGCTATATTGTCACGATAAATGTACCTACCTACCTAGATGCTTGTGCTTGTGTTCAAACTCACAGCTAATAACCCACTGTCTATCCATGACTTGTCGCTACAGAGCAAGTTTGTTTATGTAATATCAGTTGATGTACACACCAGGTGCACACACATTGACATGTGCTTCGAATATGGCTAGTTATACAATTAATAAGTGAAAACAGTCACATATTAATTGTATAGTGAGAAAGCAATTAGTATCAAACAAAAGAACTAATAGGAGTCTTACAGCGTGATTTCTGCCCACAGCTCCTTCAGCTGTGAGTCCATTTGACCCGTCTGTATCAGATCCACCTCTTTCTTCAACTTCCTGTCAAGACAGAAAGCACAGGAGGCCATGTCTCACAATCCTCAAACATATTATAAGTGGTTGTCTCCTTGTGTGTGTGTGTGTGTGTACCTGTACTGCTCTTGTGTGTCTCGCAGTAGTTTTTTCAGTTCCTCTATCCTCTCAGCAGTTAGCCTGCGAACGATGACATCTTCAATGGTTTCGACCACCTCACCCTTCTCACCACGCTTACGCCTGGAGCAAAGGAGGGTACAAAGTCAATTTACAAAAGGCTTTTCCCGCGATATAAAAACAAACAAAAGAAAGCAACACTCATTATTAGAATGCTGCACAGAGGTGTATGTCTGTGTTACAGTACTGACTTAGGTGCTTCTGTGGCCTCCAGTAGCTCAGAGTATTGTGAGGCACAGTGCTAAGAAACAGAAAGCAAATGTGTTATGGTGAGGCAAATGTCACGGCCTGAGAAGAGCTCATCATTGTTATCTGCTCAAAAGACAAATTGAGAAAATGTTGTGTAAGTTTGCAGCTTTCTCACCTTCTGTGAGAACCAGTCAGGTGGACGGCCAGGCTCTGAGAAAGGCTTGATGGCTCTACTTACGGACACCCTGGAAGACAAAAGAGAAACTGCTCAGAATAAACAGACGCTGAGAAAACAATGAGAAGAAAAATCCATGGGTAGCTGAATAAATACATTTAAATTAGAAATGAATGAAGGCAGGTGAAAAAAAAAATCACATATCATGTAAGCATTGGCACAGTTCATTGACAACGCAAAATGCTGCAAAACTGCTGTCACAACGCAGCAAAGATTTCAGTCTGTTCCTACATTCTTTATTTAGTACATTTTTTTGAAATCGTTAAGCTTATTTATTGTTGTTTTTTTTTTAATAAATACTCAGGCTGATATTGATCTTCTCTTACAAGCCTGCTGCCACTGAGTGAGATCCTGTCTGTAACCATTCAGAAACTATAACTTGCCCAAGTCTGTCCTCTAGTGGTGAAAATGGGGCCAAAAAGATTTAAAAAGACACACATAACTAGATAATACATGTGAGCTATTACACTTGTTTTTAAAAAGAGAAAACTTTTCAGTCTGCCTCTAACATGAAGTAAACCCAGGTGTGTAATGATGGGTTGATGCTCCTTTTTGTTAGAGCTGTAGATAGAAAACTTCACTTAAAAAAGGTAACAGATGTTTGGAATGATTTGTTTGCAGTAAATACTTTGTGTAGACAGCATATTTTTTCAATATGCTTTCATTTTATACTTAGATACTTCATCTTTTTGTGATGGTTTAGTGGCCACCGATAATAAATATCAGCACACAATACTGACTATCCACAACTTCTATCTGAAGACATTTGGGCTGAGATACATTGTGTTCATCAGTTCAGGTGACTTGGACAATAGCAGTTTACCCAATAAGAGGTACTCAAAAGATTAGAGAAGACTAGCGGCAAACACTGAAGCCTTACAGGAAACAGCTTATAATATGGTGTAAGGGACTGTGCTGCAACACAGCTCATGTTCAAAGAATAAAAAAAAAAGATATAATGGAGACTGTTCCGAAGCTGGAGTAGATTTTCTACCCCCATTACATGTGTGATACAGCCAAAAACAAAACGCTTAAATGCTTGTCTTCTCCTTACTTTGCTTCTGCTCTTGATGACCAAAACATGGATGTCCTAATAGAACAGAAATCTATACGTTCTCTGATGTTTCTGTCCCTTTACTGAATGATGAAAACAGTTGAGTGAATTGTTCATAAATGTTAAATTAAGATTACATTTACATTTATTCATTTAGCTGATGCTTTTATCCAAAGCAACTTGCAATTGCTATATATGTTAGAGGTCGCACGCCTCTGGAGCAAGTGTTTTGCTCACGGACACATTGGTGGATGTGTCGCAGAGGGAATCAAACTCTCCCACACCAAAAGCATGCACTGTTCCATCGGCATGTTCCTTCATTCCCCATAGGTGAAATTCAAGTTAAAAGAAGGACAACAATACAATGTCGGTAACATTAATCAACACAATACAACAAAAAGTAGGTTTTCTTTTTACCAGTTTTGGTCGCCGCTCCTCATCACAGAGGAGGCCAGGCACAGTTTCTCCCTGACTGACCAGGGCTCTGTTGGCCCCACATTCAGTATCTTGTGTTCTGTGGAAAAAGTTAAAATATAATATAAATTATAACATGTCCAGGTAGCCCCTGGCTTGTCACCAGTCAACTGAATTTTTTTAAGTGCCTAAACAATTATCAGTTAACGTCTGCGCGTGATAACGTCAATCACAGAACACATACATTTGGCCCATTCCCCTAAAACACTGACAAGTCACTGCATTTTCAGCCCTTCAGCTGCTCAGTTAGCTTTAATTCTGTCATTAAACAACATGCACACAACATACCTACACAAAACACAGAGAAAGACGACAAGGCAACGAGTTACAATGTGCTCTGTCATTTCAGATTCAATGTTAACTTGTTGTCATCCCAGTCTGGCTATCTGTTTGTTTTTCACAGGAGCAATTTGTTTACAGTAACACATACTGTAAATCTGACGGCCCTGTCCCCACACAGCCCAAATATAAACCATACGGTCTGTGATGTATTGATGATGTAAACACAGATTAATATAAGAGCCAACCGCAGGGTCGCTGTGTTAGTTAAATGTAAGGTTATTATTAGTTACGTTATCAAAGTTAGCTAGCTGGCTACGGTTTGCTAATTGTTGATACTAACTTGCTAGCTGTAACGTTATTATGTTTAGGGATCCTACTAAGATTTATTATAGCACTTATTGTTTTCCTTACAAGTATTGGGGCTTGAATATAATCCGTAAAACATACAAAACCACAAACACACACAATTATTTAAATAGAAACGCTAGCTTAGCAATGTTCATTACGGGGGAACGCATTCATGAGACACACACGGCTTCAGAGTATAACATTTTATCAAGCAACGACGACACTGGGTTCAACCAAACTACATTTTCCGCAGTGTTTGGAGTTTGTTTACTGATACATTTTATATGAATTACAGAGAAAATCAAGACAGCGTTAGGAAATATTACTCACTTCCGATACCGCTCGCCATTTCTTTTGTGATAAGGCTATGAACACAACTTCCGCCGGACAGGTTTTACTGGTACACACATGGGAACCATGGATGCCAGTATGCAATCTATGGGAAATTAGTTTAAAAAAACAACATATAGAGTCTATGGGGGAATAAGTTAATAAAAAGCTGTAACAGTCAATGGGGAAATAAGTTAATAAAAACAAACGTCTACAGACTGCATTAAACTGAATGTCTCTTTGGTCCTGGGTACAGTCCATATTATAATATGTATATGAAAATAGCCAAACGTTATAGGAAATGCTAGAAATTGCTGCTTAACTCTTTTGGCGTCTGTTGAGTCTTCGCTCAGAGATGGGAGTGGAAGTAAAAACACCATCACTATCCAAATCAGAAATTTAACAAGCAGATGCTTATTGTCACAATAATAACTAAAGTGAACATCCTAAATTGTGTATGGATCAGCTGTAGTCCGTATTTTAGAAATAGGCAACTAAGTTCATCATGAGTGGGAATTACCCAACGCAACCCCATTCCACTAAGGCATTGTTGACGTGACACAAAGAAAAAATTGTAAATATTTTCTGACTTAACGCCTTTGACTGGCCAAATTAAGACTCATCCCTCCAAAATGCACTACAGATCGTCACCATAGTTAGTTATTATACTGGACAACACAACACTATCTGTTTTAATATTCAATGTGTAATATGTCTCTGTTTCAATTCTGCTTTTATTTATTTACTACTATGTCATTACAATCTGTTACATACCCATACACCTTTGTATTTTTTCTTGTCTTTATAGTATTTTTCTTTATATTTTATATATCTTATATTTTGACTTGATGTGCAATGTGTGCAACTGTGACACAAAAATTTCCCTTTGGGGGTCAATCAAGAATTTCTGATTGTGATTCTGATTTTATTCAGTTCTTGTTTGTGTCAGTTAAAAATACACATTGTCACACATTGCCAGGCTGAAAAGCAGTGTTTCACTGCTCTTACTGGTTGAAAGTTTCAAAGCTCTGACAACAGCCAGCATCACCAATGGATGTGTGCTCTATTGTACCTTTAACCACACACAGCAGTGGCGTCAACTTTAGAGTACCTTAATATATCACTGCAGCGAAGTTCACTCACTGAAGGTCAGCCAAGACAAGTGTTTTTATAGGGTTTAAGTGTGGCATAAAAAAACAGATTGGGCTCCAAATGCCAAACCTCAGGTAATTGCAGATTTCAAAGTGGGACAGCCCCCGAGCACTGGCTAATCTACCAGGAGCGTGCATAAAAGTTTATGACTCTAAGTGTGGGTATTGGAAGAGTGCCAGCGACACCCCATTAGCCTGGGTCACGTCACCTTATAAGGATGAACTGATGTGTTTTGATGTATAAGCTGAAATATATTTTCTCATACTGCTCTGTAGCGTACCATGGCTCTCCATGTATGATGTTCAATGTCAGCTAGATAATAGTGTGACCATTTTCATGCCCTGAATTTGCTTTAAAATTTAATTATATACCATAGGAGGATGACATGTTATTGGCTAACTGGAATTCCATGTGTTAATGAGTATTTGTATTTGTGTGACACACAAGTTTAGCTTTAAAAAGTATTTTTACTTTCTTACAGCAAGTTTCTTTATCTTTAAATACTGATAATATCCCTATGAATGGGTGACAATTCGATGTGTACAAATGATAGAGCTGGTAATTTCATACCTGGATTCAGATAATGTGCAGTAGGAGAAGGTGCAGTCTGCTTGTGCTATAATGAGTCATTTACTTGCTGTTAAGAATCCAAATCCTCCTATGATTCAATTTGACCGCAGACACTGATGTCCTCGTTGATTTGTTCCAAGTCTCTTAATTGGGAATGATCACTTTTTTGGGGGGAACAAAACATAAAGTAAGCTTACAATCAACCTGTCAGCTCAAAGATAAACAGGCAAAAAAGGTTGTTTACCATTTGTCTTAAATGCAGCCAGTTGTTTAGAACCTGCAGACAAATGTGAAACACGCAAATCCATCTTCAGTTTTTACTAATTGCATATTTGAACCCCCCAAATCTGAACAATTACTTTGATCAATTTTGTGTGACACACGTTTAGCTTTAAAAAGTAGTTTTACTGGCTCACAGCAAGTTTCTTTATCTTTAATTACTGATAATATCCCTATACATGGGTGACATTTCCATGTGTACAAATGATAAAGCTGGTAATTTCGCACCTGGATTCAGATTATGCGCAGTAGGAGTAGGTGCGGTCTGCTTGTGCTATAATGAGTCATTTATTTGCTGTTAAGAATCCAAATCCACCTGTGACAAAGCTTAAACATTTTAGCAGTTACAGGCAAGTCCTGATTAAACATGAAGGAAAAAAAGTAGTAAACAAAGTGTGACGAGTCATTTTCGAGTAAAATAAGATGATTCACAACCTTTTAAATATTGGCAGTCTTTATTTCAACAAGACTAAGAAATGGTGTTTAATATACACTTTCTCTTACATTTAACATCTATCTCATCTTGTTTTTCCATAACATTTAGGAGATACTCTGACAAGTAAAAATCTGGTGTACTGTTATAGCCTCTTTTAGAGACATCTAAAACCGGCTGCTCTTTATTTACACATTTTTATTCTTTTCAGTCAGTCACCAAGTCTCTCCTTAGAGAACGAGTCTCTTCTGTTCTTGTGGGCCAAAGGCTGATGGAAGGATTTCAACACCTGTCCAACTCAACTTTGAAGTCACTACATTTAAGTTGCTCTGTGGACCAAATGAACAACATACAACAGCTGGACCAATGCCCGCCAGCCGGAAAATGTTGCCGCCCCGGCCCGCAAGCACAGACATTTACCATCATCACCCAAAAACATTTCCTCTGACTCTCAGAAAGTTGGGTTTCTTCACAACTCTCCCACATGACACGAACACATGCACAAGCCCTTGTAGAAATGTTGGTGGAACACAAAATACGGAGAACTGAATCAGTCTCATGCAGAAGTAATGCCAAATCAAGCTGCTGAAGCACAGTTTCATTATTTTAGGCTTCGGGATTGTATTCTGGTTGCTTCGATATTTCATCAAATCCTTCAGCCAGATTCAATTTGACCGAAGACACTGACGTCTTCGTTGATTTGTTCCAAGTCTCTTAATTGGAAACGCTCACTGTTTTTGGGGGGAACAAAATATAAAGTAAGCTTACAATCAACCTGTCAGCTAAAAGATAAACAGGCAAAAAAGGTTGTTTACCATCTGTCTTAAATGCAGCCAGTTGTTTCAGACATGTAGACAAATGTGAAACACGCAAATCCATCTTCAGTTTTAACTAAATGCATATTTGAGCCCCCAAAATCTATCAATTACTTTGTGAAATTTTTAACATATTTTGCATATTGAGACATTCTGAATGCTCTATTGTGACAAATCTGTCAGTACTGAAAGCATGCTTGCAATGACATTAAAATACATGCATAAGTTACTGTACAAAAGCTACATGAGGCAGCATAATTTTAGAGATGAAATGGCCAGCTAATGCAACTTCCACACCCGATTATCATTCAATTAGAAGAACTAGAAAGTCCTATGTTGTGCTTGTCAGCTGGTAAAATATAGTCCACCATTCAGGGAATCTGAGCACATAATAGATATAAAACATCCACATTCTTTTTTTCTTACCTCAAGAAGTTGCTAATAATGTACCAAGGCTAAAAGAAAAAGATCAGGCACCATACATTGCATTCATTTTGGTAGCACTTGTGACAATACTTCAACATTCCACCTCAAGTTGACATGATGAGAACGTGAGGATGAGGATAGGTAGATCAAATGGTTCAGGATGAGTCCATTTATACTGACACAGGCCATTTCAAAGAGGTACAAGTGTGTATTGTGGGACGGGGGGATGTGGGCAAAAGGAGCCCCCCAAAAAAAAAAAAACTGTGCACACTGACCAAAAGTGCCCCCAATATCTGTGCACATTGTCCTCTTTCACCACCTAAACCTAGCAGTAAAATCCATGTAGTACCTAATATATATCTTCATACCAAAAATAGCTAAAAATTACAACACCTCTTCAACATAAAACCCTGTATTAAAATAATCTTCTCTTGATTTCCTTTGATCAAAGCACTGTCTTTTGTTCCTCTTCTCTAGTTTAATGTGAAACACTCTGAACATATGTGTCGCCACCCTTTTCTTTTCAAACAAAGTAAGACTGTATAGAGTCAGATCCTCTGTGCTGAACTGAGCTTACAGTACCAAAAAGGGGCATTCAGGACTTGTCAGCTTTGCCTTCTTATGGGGTAATGCCAGGGGAGTCCTTCCTCTTCCACGGCAGTCACCTTTCACCAGGATGCCAGCCACATATCTCAACTCTATCAGACACTTTCAACTCAACATCACTAGATTGCATTGACAACGAGAGCATGCATGAGGTATGACCTTACTATTGAACTGTTTTAGCTGAGGAAATTAAATTAAAAATAAGTGAGGAAATTAAAAGTTAGGCTGTGATAATGGTCATAGCAGACATGTAATATGCATGTTTGGGCTTGCAGAGGGCCCCCCAAATGCTCTTCTAAAGATTATTCCATCTCAAGGTCCTGTGCTGTAACTTCTCTCACTGTATTTCTGAAAGATGAGCTGCAAAGATGTTTTACCATATCTCCAAAGCAAAGCGTACTAAAGCTCAAACTGTTCCTTGGCTGAGATCAACAGCTAGCTTTGTCATTTATGACTGATGTATAGAAATGTATAAACGCACAGACACAAACATTCACAGTGAGCACATTCGTCATGTGCAGAAATGATTGTTATAAATTGTTAACATTAACATAACATCACGTGATTTGTTGACCTCTTAATAATGGAAAGAAAGAACATCCTCAGAAATATGAAGATATGTCGCACCACAGGCACTCAATGATCAACTAAGCGTCTCGCTTACTATTTAGTTATCAGATGGCAATCGAAGAAGGCACAAAAATGAATTATGAGATTAAATTGCCAAAATAAGACAATTATATAATGTTTGTAATGCTGCAAGCAGAACCATAGTGTAGCTCCAAAAGAGCCATAAGGAGTAAAGGTTTATCTGGGGAAAAAAGGTGGCTGTCTTAGGAAGAAAATCATATTGCTGTACACTGATGTCCTTAAAAACATACAAACACATAATTAAAAGTGAAGTTATTGTAATATTAAGAAGAGCCCCTCCCCCCCAATGGCGGACAGTCCAAGGTCCTGAAGGCAGTCTTTTTAAAGTCTCTCTGACAGTTTTCCCCTTCGCTCCGTCATTCCTCGTCATTCTCTTCCTCTCCCTGCGAACCAGTTTTATCTCAAGTGGGGAGCAAGCAGAGCCAGGGCCAGCCCGCAGAGCGCTAGTGCCATGCTTCCCTGTGAGGCAACCCCGGCTGATGGACTTCTCTCCACCGCCACTTGCCTAATACGGGGAGTGCCAGTGTTCGGTGGAGTGGAGAAGTAGATGTCCCGGTCTGTGTCGCAGGATGTTGAGTCGCAACCGCTGCCGCTCTCCTCTCCTCCGCTGCCATCCTCATCTGGGAGGTAAGACACGAGGGTCAGACTTGTGCAACTAGGACATTATTTCAGAAAAATATACACAAAGAAAGTACCCCATCCTCACCATTGTCGATAGAGATGTCATTGCCGCTGTGCGCAGCTTTGAGCCAGCTCGTCATTTCCTTCAAAACTGCAATCTGACTGCGAATCACAATATCTGGCTTTGTTATGTCCACATCCACGTCGGGGTTTGACAGCTGATTGGCCAGTCCATTGCCTATGACATCTGCCTCATACCTATGTAGAGTAAGAATCAATATTAGTCATGATTTTGCGTTAGCTTAAGATACTTCACACACAGTAAAATTCAGATTCTGTATGTGTGCTGTGTGTATCTTGCCTGCTTTTTGCTGTTCCATTCCAGCAATCGTCCCCAGGTGCAATCCTCTCACCGGCACACACCGTCTCTGGCAATGTGGACCAGAACTTCTTTGCATGTTTTAACTTCTTCTTCACATCATTTGTCTGCATGGAAAACACAGTCAACAAGTCAGACACATCTACTTAAAGCAAAGCAGCAGTAGTTTGGTTATCTGGGTTTTCTTAGTCCTTACCAATCGATCTAAACTAGTCCCGGCAGCGGTGGTGGGCCTAGCATCAGGACTGTATGGGCGGAAGCGGCCAGTAAAGCCTGTTTCTTTGACAGAACGCTTGGTACGGAAGGTCATGCTTGGTTTAGGCTGTCCACATCCTTGGAAAACCTGTCAGAAAAGTATGATGTGGAGTTAGTGGAACTGAGTGTTATTATTTCTCATCTTTTATGTCAAAACACTGTGAAGTGATACTGACTTTCTGCGACACTTGCATGCTGTTCTCCTGCATGTT
This sequence comes from Lepomis macrochirus, assembly GCA_024633595.2. Lineage (NCBI taxonomy): Eukaryota > Metazoa > Chordata > Actinopteri > Centrarchiformes > Centrarchidae > Lepomis > Lepomis macrochirus. The sequence goes on from JALXJV020000018.1 coordinate 9,102,755, forward strand.
CATGATAGCCTCTGAAATCTTCACGTCGATGGGATCCATGACGGACTCAAAATTAAAGGGACCTTCGAGCCTCTCCGCTAGACTGAGCATGGCATCTGAAAACCAGAACATAAGAACATGACTATTGAAAAAAATTAAATTGATTCATTGCATTGTTTTTCTTCAGTCAAGCATGATGGTACACAAAGCTGCCACAAGGGGGAAGCACATGCCCAAGAGCAGGAGATTGTAAACCAGTGAAACTGAGCCCTGAGATTATGGCAGAATAACGCTGCTGCACAGCGAGGAGGCAGCAGACACCAGACGCCTCCACAGACAGTAACAAGGTCAGCAGCCAGGGATAGACGCATGTAATGGTGGTATAGAAGCCAGGAAACATCTTTTATCACATAAGTCTGTCATGTAGAATAAATAATACATAAAGAGGAGAACAAGGGGTACCTACACTGCCCTGAATCTAATGAAACGGATCTGGGTCTGTGTTTACACAACACAGGAGCTCCAATCATTCAGTGGGTCACAACATGCACAACCCCTCCCTCTCTCACTTTACTTATACAAGACACTAAAGAATGAGGGATGTGTTTGTACATGATTTTTTTTAACAAAAAACACACTTGTTCTTTGTTTAACATGTTCTTGCTAAACTGAACTGCAATAAACCCTCTGAATACATTGGAAAAACATTTTTTCCATAAAATTACCCCAGTTACATCGTGCCACCAATACCATCAAGTCACACTGGTTTCATGCCCGCAGGGGTAAAAAAAAAAAAAAAAAGGTGCATGTTTAGATAAGGCTGAAGTAGATTAGGTTAGATTAGATCAAACTTGAATGATTCTTTGGCAAAATATGAGCACTGCAGTGGCAACATGTAAAAGAACAGAAGCAGGGAGTTGTATAAATACACCATGTTGCCAAATCAAACACTAAGTCATTATGGTTACAGCGTGGTGCGTTAATAATTGCTGCAAAAGGTGTCTGTGCTCACGTAAGGGTCATTTACCGAGGAAGTTGTTCCATTCTGTGTCCAGGTCGGCCTGGTTGGCCAGACATCCACGCATCACATTCAGACAGTAATTCTGGCACGGTTTCAGGGCCACTTGGCCCGAGCAGTAGGGACAGTACAACATCTTCATGGCCGCTCGCACACAGCTGGGAGATGCACTGACCTGGAGGAGGCAGGGGGGCAGTTAGCAAACTGTTATCACAGCACCAAAAACACTCATCCAACACCACCATAGACACATATTTAGACTGTGAAAAAGTATGACCATTAATTTTATAAGCCATGTCCACAAAGCAGTATAATCTAATCATCAATGAATCACTCTCTTCAGTGGAAAAACATGCCATACCAGAACAGTCAAAGTGGTTTATGTTATCAGAGACACTGTAATGGAACAGCAGCCAGTTTTTCCAAGAAAGATATGAAGTCAGAAACGAAGGGAGGGATGAACAGGGCTTTGGGGAAAACACTTCACTGTCTGACTGACTGCTATAACCTTTTTTAGCAAAGACAAAACCTTCCCCGGCATACCTCACTTACCATAGAAACTTTATTGACCACCTCAGGCATGAGTGTCAGGCCGCGCACAAAGGTGCGTGCAGCGATAAAGGCCCGTGTCAGCTGGATGCGGAGCTTGCGAGGCACATCGCCGAAGGGCTGCAGCTGCTCCGTGTGCCGGCTGACGCACTCCATGTAGGCGTCGCTGAATTCGTACTGCACGTTGACCAGCCGGAACATCCTCTCCAGGAGGTCGGCCCAGAAGTCCGACAGCATGGAGTCCAGGTTGACCGCGGCGCTGCCGGACACGTAGTACCGAGTCAGGGCCTCAAAGAAGTTCTTGAACAGTTCGGAGTTCTGCACGTACATCATCCCGTAGGTTCGCACAAACATATTGTGCAGCGACACCTCTGCATTTTTCAAGAGCTCCCGGAAAAACTCTGTAGTGAAAACAAAGCGGGGTTTGTTATGACCAAATGCTTAGGCTGCCAAAGAACCCGAACAAACAAGCTTACATTGTTAACATTTCATGTCCGTCTACAGGGAGGGATCCATTTTAAAGATGTTACAAAGGAAACTGAATTTGTATGATGGATAGCATATTGCTTGGGACATCAACAGAGACTGAGAGCTGATTTTATCAATCTTTAACTCAATAACTTCTTATGATTTTACTTGTTTGGGAACAGCAAATTTACACTTTGGGTCTCAGATTACAAAGCATGAGGCAAAACACAGTGAAAACATTGTGAGGTTTTCATCAAAGTTATTGAAATATACAGATTCCAGCTCAACCACAGTGTATGTAAATAACTCAAACACTGCTATTGTCTCGCAAAATGAACATTTCAAAAGTAAATATTTCTGCCACAGTACATCGAAAGATCAAGACCATCCACCCACACCTTTGCCTTCTGACTCTATGCCTGTGCCGCAGCCACCATTTCAAAGCGTCAGATTGATGGTTATTCTACTTCACCCGCGCCCATGTCCTGCCAATTTGGGTATCTCAACAGAAATAGCTTAAGCATAAAGTCTTGGATGAAAGGCAAAGGAATGCATTTTGGGAGTTGGGAGGGGATGGGGTGGGGGTTGGAAAAAGTGGAGATGAGAGGAGTGAAGCAGAAGGGGTGAAAGGTGGAGCCGGAGCATCTCTGTCAGGCTGAATGAGCGCCGCCGTCTGTCCACATCAAGCCGCTTCAAACTGGCCACCATCAATGGCATTTTTCTGTTGTCACATTCCATTCGCCTTCCTTTCTCCCGGCTTCTCTTGGACTGTCCTTCAGAGGCATTTTCAATAGGATTACTGAATAATGCAACCCCCCCCTCCCGTATATGGACCTGTACCCCACCCAACCAGCCCAGCATCTCCCTCACTCTGCTACTTTCACTTCATCAGTTCCTTCAGAGAGCTCTCTTCACTGGAGACAGGGAACAATGACCTACTTCATCCTGTGGAATGTCCATCACCCCCCTCGCTGCTCCACCCCCCCACCCCCAATAATCCAGGCCCTCTCTCCCACGGACACCCCCCCCAAAACCCTCCAACTTTCTTAATCTGAACAAAATGAGAATTCCACAGTCCCTGAAAAATGCTTCACTTTCAGTCCAGCGTGCATGCAAGCATACACTCGCTCCCCCCTTTCATTCATCTCTCTATTTTTTTTTTATTCACTCTCCGTCTCGCTGCACTGTCGCACAAAACTTCTGTCCCGCTGCAGTTTCTCTGGGTGCCCTCTGCTCGGCTTTGAAATGTAAAGTTCCCATGCTCTCACAGAGGGAGTCACTAAACGCTCTCTGCCACCAGTGCACACACTCGCGCACGCACACACACACACACACACACACACACCCACCAAGTAGCGCTGTCACTTCCACTTCAGACTGACACACTAAAAAGAAAAAATGAGGTTGGGGAGGGGTGAGTGCGGCTTGGGGCGGGTTAAGTTGAGGGCTTTTTTAACTCCAAATCCCCACTGTGTCGCCAAGGATACCGGAAACACTGCAGCCCCTCCATTTACCCCTCCAACAAACACGCACATACACACAAAAAGCCAGGGGAGAGGGCACCAAGTTCCCCGCTCCATTGACAGAGATTAAAACAAAAAGGTCCACCCCCACCCCTGGAATGTCATAGTAGCCACAAGTTTAAAGTCAGTGAAAGGAGACGGAGGAGGAGGAAAACAACCCTAAACTTCTCCATTTCCTTACTTTATTAGAGCAGTAATGCCTATATGCTAAACAGATAAGGCCTGTAATGAGTTTGGACAAACCCACTGGTTAAAAAGAGAGAGGCCTGTGCAGGGTGTCGGAGCAGCGGCAGCAGGGGGGGGGGTTGGGGGTGTAGGGGGGGCTCTCTGGTCCAAAGCTGAGGGTCTGAAGTATAAGCAGCATTACACAGGCATCTTGCATTGTCATTAAAAACAGTTTATGACACGCAGCCGTCTGCCAACAGGCCAAGGAGCTGAGCACTCCCTCAGGATTTTTCCATTAAAAAATGCGCCTGCCGCTCAGCCAATGGTCTGACAGAATCTGGGTGAAAGGTTACACGGGACAGAGTGTAAAGCTGTAGTGAAATGTAAGGAAGAAGGACAACTCCTGCCTCTGTGAGTATCTGTCTTTTCCTTCCTTCCTCCCTCCCTCCCCTCACCCTGCCATCATTTCCACATGCTGCAGAAAGGGTCCTAAATTATGAGCGATGATCTTAGGCCCGATCCATCACAGGAACAGAGGAGCTGACCGATCTCCTCCCACTCCTCCCTCCTACTTCCTCCTCCAAGGAGCTTCCCACCTCTCCACCGCACCCCCACCCGTGTCCCTATAAACTCTGCTCCTCCCAATCCCAGCCCAGGCAGTAATTGCATCCTATTTGTGCCAATTAGTCCCTGCGCTTCTCCCTTTTCTTATGGGATGGGATTCTGTCCCTCCTGCTGTTGGACTTCAGTGCTTCAGATGGATGTCTCTTGTTGTGTGTGTGTGTGTGTGTGTGTGTGTGGAGACAAGGGGCCTTAATCCAAGTGCTTAAATCCCAGACACAGGCTTGCTCTGCTGGACGGGGTCAGTGCAACAGGACAGACAGGCTGAGGCCAAGACAAAGAGAGAGAGAGGGGAGAACTATTTCTGGCCCTGGTCTTAATTGGGCATGACTCCTAGCTCCAGGCGCATGATGAGAGCCTGCCTAATCACATTCACCACTTCCTGAGTTTGTTAGTGTGCGAGTGTATGTTGTTGTGTCTGTTTCCATGTACAGTTGCAGCTGTGTTTATGCACATGTGCACCCCACTCCTAGTGGGCGGTTAGCTGACATCGTGATTGTGTCTTCTTCAGAAACAGTAAATACAGTGATAAGCACTTCCTGTGGCAGTTTCACCAACGGGAAGTGCATCCTTCTGGGTGTCTCCGTGTGACAACAGGAAATAATAGGACAGCAACTTGAGCCTGTCACCGTATCCAGTGAGAGAGACGGTCTAATGGCCCAGGTGGAAGAGAGCACAGCAGGCCTTTGTAAAGAGATCCCACATCTAACAGTTCAGAGACAGCGGCAACTTGCCTACAGTGGTGGTGGTGGTGGTGGGTGGGGGGGCACAAAAAGGGAGGAAGGTAAATGTAGAGCAGAGAAGAGTTTCACTGTCAGCTCAAGGGCTGCCCCCTCTTGGTCAAATAGAAGACCCTCCAGTTGTTCAGGCCTTTTCATGATTTGCCCGTTGTAATGATTGTTATATTAACATTTTGAGAAAAACATCATTTACACAACTGTTACACAACTGTAACAATATTTAAGCACAAATATAACTTCTATTGGGGCCATTTTTTTCCTTGGTGGTATGATACAACTGGGTAAATGTGGATGTCAAACTAAAAAATTCAGCTGAAGCCACAGGTTTGACAGCAGATGTTTTATAGTTATGTAAATCACTAGGGGAAATGTCTTGACAATTGTGGTCCTGGTATGAGTTCCTCAAAATCAAAGACCGAGAAGTCTTTTTAGTTTTGTCATTTTTCTCAGATGTTTCACCATGGTATCAGGACACATCCGTTACGTGATCAGCAGACAAATACATCACCACCTGTAGCCACAACAGACCAAATGCAAAGCAGTGACAAGAAAGTCCACTTTTAGTCAAACAGGAAAACCATGTCTCTTTCTTGCTGTAAAAAGTGCTGCTATGGTCTCTGAAGAAAAATGCAAAGTGAGGAGAGGTTTCATTTTGTCAGATTATATGCACTAGTACAAGAAAAAATTCAATAAGAAACATTGCAAATTGTTCTAGTTAAATTAACAGACTGAAAATCATTATCATAGATTTGGGGATACTAGGGTATATAATTTAACTTTAAGGCAACTTGACAAATTGAAAAAATGTAGAGCTGCAATGATTATTCAATAAATCAATCTACAGACAATCTGCAAAACGGTTGATAGTTGAATAACCAAGAATTTCACAATTTGCTATAATTTAATAGATCTCACGATCAGATGTAAAAATAATCAGTACATTCTCGATAATGAGAATTATCGCTTGTTGTCACCAATAAACGATGTCACAGAAAGCACCAGTTGGGCTGTGGAAGAAAAAAAAGCAAAGAGGACAGAACAAAGCAGAAAAACGGGAACATATTTTAAAGAAATGCAGACAAACAGCGAGACTTAGTAGAGAGAGATGGAGCGAGAACGATGGGTCTCAGGGGCAAAGAGGGGGGTTTCTGGGAGAGCGAGGCTTGAGACGGGGACAAAGGGCAGTAAGAGAGGAGAAAAAGAGGGGTGGGGCGGCTTGAGCAGCCACTGCATTCCGACACGTCACATTCCTGTTCACATCTGGCTGCAATACACACGCTCCCCATTACTGACTATCCCTCACTCCCCTTCACAGACACATAGGATGTGAAGGTCTCTGACCCGCATATGCACAGGCATGCATGTGTACACAAATGCATCAAACCACGCACATAACCTCCCTTAACAAGCAAAATTCCAGTTTTTAGAAATCGCTGCTTTCTTTCCTTTTCAGTCCTCTCCTCTTTATCTTATCAAGCTTTTTTCCAGCAGAGCTGCAGTGGCGGCACGGTTGGGTGGCTGGGGGTAGCCAAAGCTGCCCCGCTTCCTCAGTGACTCAGCACTGTTGCATGTTCCCATGTGCTCCCAGGGAAACCTGATCTCAATATTTACAGGCGTACACACACATGTGCTCACACACACAGAAGAACGGGAAGTACAGAGAAGACTAAATCTGAAGATGTGTGTGGTCCGTCTAGAAGCGTGCACGTCTCTCCGGAGGGAAGGGAAGCGGGTGGTGGGGGACGATGAGGCAGGGAGCTGAGACGTTGAGAGACAGGTGGACGGGCTGACGGACACAGACTAACTGTCTCCGGCTCCAGGCAGTGCACTGGCAGGTGGGAGCGTCCGTCAAAAATCATGCACACAAGTGCTGCTTTGGGGATACTAGCCAGCAGCACAATGTGCTGGAAAAGTGCCGGGTGTGCATGGGTGTTGTTTGCTCGTGTGAATGTGTTTGCTTACTGTCAAAGTGGTCGTGCCTCTGTCTGAAGGTGGATTGTAAGTTGGTGCTAAGCCTGGAGACGGGAGCTTTAATCTCTGTGTGGCTCTGTTGGCTCAGCTTCTCCTCCATCTCCAACGTGCAGCAGGAGAAACCCTGCGGACACACTTTCAAGGGGGCTCCTGGAAGAGACGAGGAGAACACACTGTTAAACACGATGTGACACAAAGAAATTACATTGCGAGTTACAGTAATACAAAAAAATTCCTTTAACGAGTTCTGCCCAAATAAAAAACACCACCAGTTCAGAACGGTAGGCCTGGGGGCTATATACAATGTGCTAAACTCGACGACAACCCAGCTGTATTCTAACATTAAAATAGCTAGCCTTATTAGCTGGGCTCCTTATGCTTGCTAGCTAAACATTTTGTAATGTGGGTCTGTGGAGCGAATATGAGCTATGCGCAGCTCTGTAATCAAATACGATTTTACCCATTTTAAATAGTTGAAAAAAATCGAAATCTATATATGGCGGTGAGCATTGATATTATGGCAGGCCGCCACAAATAAACAAATGTGTTGGAAACACTGACATTTAAATAATGCACCGACACTGTCAGAAGCTGTACACCTAAGGCTTTGTTAATGTCTCTGGGGATCAATTCTCTGAGCCAGTTGGCCACCTTCAATGGACATTTTACTTGTTTGAAACACTAATGTATATTGATCATTAACACCACTTCTTGCTTTTTGTCTGGGATGAAACCTTTCAAATATTGAGTAACAAGCCTTCACCAAATCAAATGCACCTGTGAAAACCCCCTTAACTGCACTTAAGTGGATTAATTGCAACACTCCGCACAGAGCAGTCTTTAGCCAGCCACTTTATAGAGCCTTGCTCTTATCCTGCCACTTTCCTGTCCTGATTGATAGTACAGTGCTGTAGCTCTCTCTGAGTGCTGTGTCCTTCTAAAACACAGACTTTTAAGAGGAGAGGATTAGCTCTTCACCCACTTTGTGGCTAAGAAGGCTCACACCAGCCATGCTCGCATTGATGCAGATTGATCTAAAAAGGCTTTTTCTCCCCCATTTTGGCATCCACACGGAGCAGCATTTACAAAATGTATGCTTTTAATGGGACCTCAGGCATGTGAATGTCACATGATCCATTTTTGAGTTGCTCTGTTTTTTGAAGGCTTTCTCTCTAAACAAACACTAAATCTTTAAACTGTAAACAGCAGAGAGCTACTTGCTGGAGACAGTGTAAAGCATCTGGCTTAAGTGGCCATCAAATGCCAAACAGGAGAGATGTGAAGTGTTTTTCTATTTTGAACTTCACTGTAGTTGGGAGAATGTACTTAAAATGCTTGTGTAGACAGACAACCTTTAACTAAACATTTTTAAACAGGTCTGCATTAGTGTGGACATGGCACTGGACCGAGCCAAAAACCTCAACACAACCTACTCTGAGCTTTTAGTCTGTTTTCTAATCAAAACCTAAATACTGTCTTTGATAAACAGCAACTGCCATATTTGTCAAAAGTGAGTTTAAGTTCCAATTAAAAAGGAGGGTCAGTGGAGGATGAATGCAAAGTTGCAGCTGCAATAATGTTTTGTTTTAAAAGTGGAATTTGGGAGAACACAAGGATCCTTTCACGGCATCCAGGCACCAACGGCCTGTTTAGTTTTCCCCACCAGCTCATGCTCGCTGACTCGAGGTATGTGTGCGTGCACAGGTTACTGCTACTTGCAGTGGAGCTTTCATATTACCTGAAAAGTTTTCCAGCACTCATTGAAACCTCATTTAACAGACTAATTAAGCCTAGAGAGAGATAATGCTGACATGATATGTGCAGGAAAATGTGTTATATATGTTTCCTGTATATGACAGCTTAAAAATGTGTCAGTATTTCATTTCAAGCTTGTAACTTCTATAATCTTCATCAATAACAGTGTTTTTCTTCCCTACTGTTTCTTTACTTTCATCATCCTTATCTGCCTCTGAACAGCTGTGGATTGTTTTGTTAAGATGTCAAATTTTTCACCATAAAGAAATCCAAGCAACTTCATCCAAGTGACAACAAAAACGTTTTGCTATTTGGTCAACAGGTTTTATTCCTGCTTCGTTAGCATCAACTGTAACAGACTTTATTCTGGTATTAGGCTGGAATTTGTTGTATTTGTGGTTCAGGATGTCACAGTCGCTCTGGTTCTCTTTGAGCACGTAATAGAAACACTCAACACCATCTATAAAATAAAAACAGGATGTACGTTTGGGGACTTTTACGTATGTATACTTTTAAATAGGTAAGCGGGAAAAACTTTTTCTAATTGACCTTTTCTATAGCCTTCAGAGTCTGAGATATGCTGGTTTAACTACTAAGCTAATCATACTCAAAGCAATGTCAGTTTTGCCTCAGCGCACTGAACATGAAACTGTAAACCACAACATGTTTAGAGAAGTTGCCTGCATGCCTGAAATAAAAGCTAATGTGTTAAAACATTAAACTGCAGGGTAATAAGTGACTCATAGCAATACAATCATCTTAACAAGGCACCAGAGGGAGGTGATGCACCCTGGCGCCATAAACTGGACCCCTCTGTCTGGGATCAAGTCCAAATAACCCTCAAGTCACTCCTTCTCTCACAGTCCTCTCCCCAAACTCATCTCTCTCGCTCCAACCCTCACCCATTCCCCTCGACCCCCCGTCCTATAAGAATATGCACACACACACATCTCACACATACCCAGGCATAGTTGGCAGCCCCTACCTAAACATATTCACACATCACATCACTGCTCAACACATGGCTCTTTGTACCAGCATGATTGGAGGTACATGGAGCAGCACACACACACACACACACACACACACACACACACAGTGAACTTTTAGGTGAAACAGCCATCCAGTCTCTCCTCCAGCAGGGCCCCATGCTTGCCCACAGCACAAGCGTACAATCAAAAGGGCTATATCCACCTGGAAAATAGCCCTAGTTACCAAAGTACACAAATAAAAGTGAGATGGTCAATATTTCATAGGAATGTCTGTACAAATGTCACATTGTTAGCTCAAAGGATTAAGTCTCTGAAAAATCCAGATTCTTAGCTAATGCATGCTTTATGAAAACATTTTGGCAGCCAATTCCTCAAACCACAGGGAGGAGAAAAAAATGGCACCGCTGGAACACAAGAGAGTGAACAGTTAACAAGAACAGTCAGATCATATAAAAATCAACATCATGTCGGACTTTGCGTGACATGTTTCAACCTCCCTATTTCACAAAAAGCGCGGTCAGTCGGTGCATCTGTCATCTCTCTGCCATCACTGGCATGCTCTGTGTGATGGGTGAACTGGCTCTCAAATGCCTTATAGAGTTCCTTTTAGGGGCCTCTCACCCCTCCAGCTTCGGAGGTACTTTAAGATGTAATAATACACAGAGACAGAACAAGGTTCAAGTATCACTCAGAAGAGCAAAACTGCCATTTACGGCAGTCAAAACAAGAGAACAGCATCCTGTAAACAAACACGTGACTGTGTGCCATGGTATTCATCAGCTCTCCACTGCTGCTCTGCCTTTCCTTTGTGAGGAGACCACCATCCCCTTTAAATGGCTCATAAAACAAGTCACTTCCCTTTGACATTGTCCTGCCTCTCAAACTCTGTTCTCAGAGGAAGGATGGTGGGGGAGGTGAAAACGCCTCATAGACAAAAACCAGATTAGACACCTCACCACCCCCTCTGCCTGCCATCATGTGCCCCTGAACCAGACAGATCTCAGGGTGCCCCCCCACCAACACCACCTCCGCCTCGACCGCCACCACCCCGCAGGCTTAACCAGCGAGGTCAGGGGTTAACAGCCACTCCTCTGAGAGAGGTCCTGTCCTATGACCTCCCCCAGTCCGCCAGCCAGCACATCCACCACACACAGTAACTCACCTCCCCAAACCCCAATCACTCCAATAATAACCCCACCAACACACACATGCAAAAACCCCCGTACATACAAGCAATTAAGGGCCATAAAAGTCGCAGACACATGCAAAAACTATAAATAGTAAACCTTAGCACTCGTATACTCCAATCTGAAGTCATAAAAGTCCTTCAAAGATTATTTCTGTACCCTTCTTAACTCAGGACATCGCTGAACCTGCTAAAAGGGGGGCTAGAAGGAGGCCACGGGGTGCCGCATGTCACAAACCATTCGCCGACGACTGTCACTAATTGGAGCCTGGTGGTCTGCCACTGAAACAAACCTCCGAGCTTTCACACGGACGTCAACATTTGTAAATAATAATATGATAAACTATATGCCGCTCATAGTCTATGAACGTACTAATCCAATCCCAGTGGAATGCAGGTAATTTCAGACGGAGAATATTGGGGCAATTTAACTTCAAAACATGAGAAATGTGTGAACATATTCCAAGTCGATCTGACTGATCTTCAAAAGTCCAGCAAATAAAATTCAGCCCCTAACACACTCAGCAGTGAGAAGCATGCAAAACAACACTTATGAATACAAAGGTTGACTATTAATTGGCATATTATGCTCCCGGCTGTAACATGTAAAGGAGAGTGCTGCCATTCTACTGAGCATTACTCACACAGACACACAGTTGTAAATTTGCACACCCTGCAGCCGTAACATTCTCCTCTTGCTCCTCACCTCTGTCTAAGGTGTAATTATCCTGGGGGGTTATGGGATTGGTGCCATTTGTTGGGTAACTTTCTGTTCTGCACCCAATCCTGTCATCACATGAGCTGGACCTGAGGATCTTTCAAAGCATCCATGATGTTACTTCTTAAGTTTTACTCACAAGAGTAAATGAGTAAAGCTGTAGGCGTTTACAATCATTTGTTAACTGTTCAAACAGGCAAGTAAAAAGGGGCATGAGGTGAAGCCACAACTGAAAGGATTGATTAAAAGGCTGCAAAAAGAGCTGCATATTTCATTTTCTGAAATGATAGCAATTTTTCTAATCTTTCTAAGTCATTCGCTTCTAAATTCTTTCCTGTTACAGCATGCTGTCAAATCACCCCTTTCTTTTTGCCCCCCTCTCTCTCTTTAATCATTAAGGATTTTACAGTTGTGGTATGTAACTGCATAAAAAATTAAAAAAAACATTTCTCATTCAGAAATGCCATTAATCCATTTCGGAGAAACTTTTCCAATTAGTTTCTCAGTCAGTTATTCAATGTTTCAAACAATTTTGGTAATTTGCTTTTCAATAAAGAAATTTCAAAAAAAAAAAAAAAAAATCAGTCACTTGAAAGTATAGTCTCAAAATGCTTTTCTTTTATCAGCTTTCAGTAATAACTTTAGAAAGGCACCATTTTGTTCAAAATGTGTCATTTTGAAATTAAACCCACACATCTATACAAACCGATGGAATAAATGTTTTCGAGGCTCCATAACTGTGCAGGGTTTAGCAGGGGAATCTCCCGCATGAGATTAGTCTAGTGGTATAAAAACTAAATGTGCAAAAGTCGAACTCTGAAGCGAGGAACATGCAGTAGCTGAGCCAGTGTCTAGTGGGTTTTATACCACAAAGTTTTTACAGCAGAGTTAGGAAACGTGCTCTGGTACAATATGATATTTCCCCCCATATTACAAGAAATCCTTTAACTAGACGAGCTGACTAAGAGCTCAGTCTTATTTACAACCTGGAGGAGTAGCTGTAGGGGGAGGGAAGGTTACAAACATCCACACATTCACACCAGGCCACCGCTCAGTACAACCGCAGACTCTTGCTCGAGGGCATCATGCCAGTAGTAGATGAAGGAGGAAGAAAAAGTGTGTCTTGTTCACTTTCCCCATCCAGATTTTCCTAGATGTTTTTTCAGGAGTCAAACAGTGACGTCCTGCACATCCAGACCATTGCTTTACTACCATCAGTGCATTAAAAAACTGTTTCAGATTTCTCAAGCACAAAGTCAAAAAAGATCATTAAACAAGTCCTACTACACTGTGTAGAATCTGACAATGAAAAGTGAGCTGAAGGTTTCCAAACCATGTTAACAAGAGCAAAACCACTGTAACATTCACAAACCAAAATAACTATTTAAATTGAATGTTAAAAGCCAAGAATGAAGTAAACACACGTCTGAGTGTTACATTTATTTCTGACACACTAATATCCTGAGTTCATGGGTGTACTCTGAGCTACGGCAGAATCACTGCAAAAGGAGAAAATGTTCAACTACATTGTGCTGTAAGCGGAAACCATTATTAGAGACTCGGCTGTTCATATGGAGATAATCAGGGCAGGGCGATACTTCCACCTACTCTGTTTCTACACTTCACCCTCTTACAAAAATAGAGTAATGACAAGTTTACAGCAGTTTTGGCCAAACCAATAATGCTTTTCAGCTCTCAGTTCATTAGGAAAGAGCCTGGAATGTGCTGGCAGGGGACTCCTGAGTCTGACTGAAGTGCTTTAACAAAATGGTGGGTAGCAATGCCAAACCGTGTCCATTTCTTTGCTCTAATGTGTTTCACTTGACTGCTGCTCAGTGTCTCCAAGCATAACTGAACTTAAAAGCTGAAGGACAGACAGTGTAGTTGAAGTTGTACTGGATGGCTGTTTCAAAGAATGTACAGAGGAGACCCAAGGTAATGACCGTTGTTTTTCAGTATTTTTAAAGGTATTCATGTTGGCTAAGCTTTGGGAGTTCCTGCTGTTTGGACAAATAAATTGCTCTCTTCTTTAGAGATCCCAGATGTTACGTTCACCTGAACGTCTGCAGTGTTTTCCACAACACAAACTGTACATCTGTGGTCCCTCACTGGGAAGGGCACATCATTTTTAGCGTGAAGCTCCAGCTGACCTATGACTCAGGCATTAAGCTACTCTCATTACTAGCCCATAGCCTGTAAAGAATGTAACTGAAGTGGACAATGGCTTTAAACATTTAAAGTTAAGCAGTAAAATCTTTCACAGGAATTGTTTTAAATTGTAACCCGAACATCTACATGTTTGCCTCAAAAAAAAAGGAGAAAAAAAAGGGAAAAAAAAAGAGTCTGCCTCAGATTTTTCTAGTGCTGATTCATCATTTGTGAGCTGTATTTGTATATTTTCCAGTTCTGAAATTGTTGGTTGTGTCTTGGAGCCCATATTTTTTCCTTTGCTGTGTTCTATTGCTGCTATGATAATTTTCATCTAATGAAGAGTTAGACATAAAAACAAGAAGAGGACATCTAAGCATTGTAATTTAAATAGACAAACCACATGCAGACATTATGCATAATAGTGACAGAGAGCCACTTAGTACAGCTAATCATTAAAATGGGTGCATGGTTTAATACTGTTAATAAAATACCCAGATTGTAGCGTATATACATTTAATGATTCTGTTCACATTGCACATAACACAGCTGACATATGAACGCGAGTATCATATTTTTTCTCCTGCATATTATGTGCACATTTCTACCATCACTACACTGTTTATTTTGTACATTCAGTCGTCTTTGTATATCTTATATGCACTACTGTTCAATGTGTATGTGGCTAGATGCTAAACTGCATTTTGTTGTACTGGTGCATACTGTGTGCAATGACAAAGTTGAATCTCCCCTAAATCTAATCTAATAAAGAGGTGACACTTTAATGCATTCGACTTTGCCTCAAACTAAAGCATGTAGTATTTATTATGTAGCTTTTATGCAGTAGTTTGTCACTCGGTATGTAGTCAGCTGACCAGTCATCCCTCACACGGGTCACGACACTAATGTTGATTTGACCCACACGTGAGGCGTGTTAGAGGTTAATGTAAAAGAACAACAATATGGTCCATCAGTAACATCCATAAATAACAGGATCTACTACTGGGAGGAAGCCTCTTAGCAATGGTGAGCTCAGGAAACACTAGCATGTGACATGAGAGATTTACTCCACTTAGAACAATGCTCACCATCCATTTATGAGGCAGGAGGTTTTGGTTTAGGTTTAGGAGTACTCTGGAGTGAATATTTTCAGCTACGCAGCCAGCCACAGAGCTTTGGATAATGTCTGAGTAAAATGACGTTTCCTTAAATAAATCAGAAATTAAAATCTCTTCCACAACACAGCTGTCAAAACACCAAACTGCCAAAATTGGCTTGTCAAATGGCATGACTATGTTGAGAAAGTAAGGCACGTCAGAGCGAGGCAGAGCACAACTCATAGAATCTCCATGTCTCATCAACTGCTTTTTACACAGACGTACTTAATGCCATAGAAAACACAGAGCAGTTCTCATTCAGAGTGAGAAAGTGTCACATTAAAATGTTTATCCGCACTAAATCCAACATGTGAGTTATTTTCTGAAAGGCTGAAAAGGATCTCACAAACAAAGCACACACTGGGATCCATAAATCTGAGCCCTCTGCCACCACAGTCCATTTCTGATTACTAAACCAGTCGGGGCCTCTGGCCAATTAAAACTCTCCATTTGTGAACATTCCACAGCGCTGTCATCCATGAACATTTACCCAGAAGCCCCTGGGGAGATTCCACAACATTGCCCTGGCCTCTCACTCTGTCTGCTTCCATCTCCCGGCCCTGCATCTCCGGCTTTGTCTCCCCACACAAAAGCTCCCTGCCTACACCACTTCCCAGGTCACTGCTTTGTCAGGGTTTCAACTCGCTCCTGCACTTCCCCGAGTGCATTCAACAAGTCAGAAACCAAATTCCAACAAAAGTTCACCTGCTGCACAATTTATATGAAATCTCTAGTAGTCAAGAGAGATCTGGAGGACTCTCTGAACTCTGGATATAAATTGACACACAATCTATAATCAGAAGCTATATTTCCGTCACACTGTTTTGCATGCAGTCTCGTGATAGCAGGGTGGACATTTGGGAGGGAGCTATTCTGTAGAGAATATTTAGTGAAAATATGTCAAGAGTTAAGAGTGAGAGTTAAAATGTGATAACAACGTTAGATGAGAGAAAGAGACAAATTGGGGGTGAAGTGTAAAGGTTACATGGGACAATATATATAGCTTCAACACAAACCATGAATTGTGTGCTACCAGTTAACTATTACAGTTTTAATTAATAGAGAAAAAAAATTGCACCAAAAATCTCAAGAAGGCTACAGCACTAATTGGCCTCCAGGTCTGCTGTTGTGTTCAAGTCATGGTAACATCCATCCATCGTCAACCGCTTATATCCTGTGTACAGGGTCGCGGGGGGGCTGGTGCCTACCCCAGCTGACATTGGGCAAAAGGCAGGGTACAAATTGGTGTCATGGTAACAATGGTTGGTAAAATTATATTGCTCCAGGTATCCAACTACAGCCTGTTTGTCCTCCACTGATTGGACAATGGGGGACAACTGCCTATAACGTCTGGCGCTGAAGAATTTTCGTCTAGCTACAAGCGTCTATAACGCGAGGCGCCCAGGGCACATTGGCAGCGAGCAAAACGCTTACTGCCCATAGAAAACAACCTGGGAGAAGACGCCTCTCGCTGCAAAAACCGCACTCTGTCTGATCGCTACTTTACTTCAAGAATTAGCAGCATGTAGCAGCAAAGAAATTAGATCATACAAATGAAAGTTCAACACTTGTGCAAGGAGGGAGCTGGAGGCTAGGATTTATGTTAACGCAGTTATGGGGAATTCATGGCGTGCTGCACACAAACTTTCTAAAACTTGTTTCACTTCCTTCTGGTAAATACAACAACCACTGGTGATTGGCTTGACTGCCATTTAGACATTCAGAGCAAGCCTCGCCATTCAGCCAGGAGATATTAGTATTAGGGCCTATTGTCAAATGTTGTATGGACTACAGATTCATACACAAGGGAAAAAACAAAACACCTAACACATAAATCAAGTAACTTTCCTTTCCATCATCACTCTGCAGGGAAACCTTTCTAAACAACGGCACGCTCTATGAGAAGGAGCTGGAGGCAATGATTCACGTTAACAACTGGTCTAATCTTTCACCCTTTCCACATCTTTCTTTCAGGTTATGTGCCTTTTGATGAGCCGCAGAGTTGCAGTGTTTGATCTAGTGCTTTTACAACAGATTCCACTTTGACGCTTTAGCCTGGTCTCTGTGTGTGTGTGTGTGTGTGTGTGTGAGAGAGAGTGAGCGAGTGAAAGAGAGAGCGAGACTGCGTGTTATGTTTAAGATTTGCAGAGACAGGCAGAGGTTTTGCAGACAAACGTAGAGGACAAGTTACAGCACAGCGTGATTATCACAAGGGAAGAGAAGAGGAGGAGAAAAAGAGAGGCACAAAAGACCTTCCTGGTTTGTCCCTCCACACCAGCTCTGCTTCTTTCCACCAACTCATGGTACACAAATGAAAACAGACTTTAAACGTGAAGATGAAAAACACCCTTTACTCAAGGCCAAGTGCTTTAACAAGGGACCCTGCGCAAACACTGTTGTGCTGTCAGAGAAATGGACTACTGTTACGCTTACAATTGGACCTTCTTTGAGATGTGCTTCACACACTGCTCAAGAGCCACGCACTAGACTATCTAAGGAGGCTTTACACTTAAAAACAGTCTTTGTGGCTTGGTTATATGCATTTAAGTGTGAAAATTCCACATAAATCACAACACCCCTCTCTCCAATTCCACATAAAAGAAGTCAAAATATCCAACTTTGCTGAAACATATGAGAGCTTTCAAAAGACTTAAGGCACAAACAATACATTTTATCGCTGCCAGTAAAAGCCAGCAAACCCCTCCTAAGGACAGGGAGCTCTTTGACAATGTTTATAACAGATATCCAAAAGCAGCTGAAGTCCACCAGATGTTGAGGCAGGACGGGGCCTGGCGAAGCCCCCCCAGGCAGAATGAGGTCAGGTACAAGATCAGGTTTCTGGAAGCTCAAAGCTACAAAAGGGCAGCAGAGATTCTGATATACCTGTTGGGCCTAGGAAACTGGATACCAGCAGAGGCGGTGGGAAGAACCACTCATCGCTGACTGTCAAAAGGGACTAGAAAGCCTAAACGGTACAGTGGGTTAATGGGCCTCGGTCATGGATGGCTCAGTCCGTTCCTGATGATATGTACTAAATGTGTCAATAAATCACTGCTACTTGCCATTCCGATGATATTTCAACCCCTGGAGAGTCGACTCGCCTTCCCACATAACAACTAATTTTTCTGCCAGCAAAAACCACCCTCAAAACACACTGACCAAATGATTTGCAGCTTTCGAGCCATCATTTAACAAAGTATTTGATCATTTCAAAGTGTATTTTTTCCCCTCCCTCAATTATCGGC
Organism: Lepomis macrochirus; assembly: GCA_024633595.2. Taxonomy (NCBI): domain Eukaryota; kingdom Metazoa; phylum Chordata; class Actinopteri; order Centrarchiformes; family Centrarchidae; genus Lepomis; species Lepomis macrochirus. The sequence continues at coordinate 9,120,990 of JALXJV020000018.1, forward strand.
CCTCTGCCAGCAGGGTGTCTGCCATTGTTTTCTTCGTGTTTTAAATTTGAGTTTTGATGACCTGCTTTTAACACATGGCATCAACTCGTCAGTCAAATTCACAGAGCCATGTGAAGCAGCCAAAGACCTGCCTATTACTTTTTTGTTTGACAGAAGAAAGGACTTTTGAAAAGCAAAGAAGAAAAACCAGGGGTTTTGATCTCAAACAATATAATTTATATGAAAATAAATCCAAGAGAGAGCGGCACACAGAGGGATTAGGTAAATATTAGGAAACCTATTAAGCTAACTGCAGTTTGGAAAAGTGAGCTAAGCGTGAGTGACTGCCTCGTCAGTGGGAGTCTTGATGTAGGCCTTGGGAGTAATTAGCAGGGATTACGCCTCGTCTGGCCTGCACCCAGCACTGGGGTTTCAGCCCAAACACCCAGGCAAGTCCCTGGCTTTGCTCCCTAACCGCTCTCCCCAACCACACGGGCCTCTGGCGGGTCGCACAAATCTTAATGATGATCATGACTATCAACACAGACATCAAGCCCACTGGGGCTTCATAGGAAACCAGTTAACCTTGGTTGAGTTACACCTACATCATAACCGCACTCCCCCCACTGACAGCTACGCGGTGACTTCAGTGAGTGAGCGGAGACTTGTTGTGTCAGGCGAAGGGGTTCACACTCACTGACTCCCCTGTAGTTTGATATCAGAGCCCCCGCGGCCCTCCGCCACACTCCTCACAGCTGGCTGAGTGACACCAGTGACGAGGTGATACACACAAAAGAGACGCTCAGAGGCTCAAATATCAAAACCAAAAAGTTACACCACTAAGCATCAAGTGCACAAAAGGACTTCAGCAGCCAGGGGAGCTGAGCAATGGAGGTGGGGTGAGGTGGGAGCTGGGGACTTTATCTGTGATGTTTAGCCTCTGCATAGGAAACGTATGAGAAGGGGTTATAAAACAACTCACTGATTAACACTGAACAGGGATGCACTGGTCTGATATCAGGGCCCATACTGGTCTAAAATGCTTAACTAGACAGTGAGAAGTTATGGTGTACTCAGATACTCTTCAGTACTTGGCATAAGAGATGAAAAAGTGTTATTGGTGCCTCCTTAACAGTGCCCCCTTTAGAACTGATAAAGCCATGGCGATACAAGAGATGCAATCTAGTTGGTGCATCATCTAAAAGAAAAGACAATGGTTAAAAAGCAGACACTAGACAAGAGAGGTAGATGGGCTGAATGGAGCAGGGCAGCAAAATACCAGTAAACCACTATTGATTGTGGAAAAAAAGAGAGGAAATCGCCCAGGGATGAGGAAGAAAGGAAAGATTAGGAATGAAACAAAACCTCACAGGAGGAGCTGCAAAAGAGCAAGAGGGGGGAGCAGAAAATGAACCGATGTGTCAGTCGGGACGGGGGGGGGGGGAGTGTAGAAGTGTGCAAACAGGACCAGTTAACAAGGAGTTTCAAGGGGTCGCTCCTCTCAACTCAAAAGTACGGAAAACCACAAAGCCAGTTCAGGATGTCTCACTGTTTGCAGACAAGGACCCACTCAGATCTCCCAAACGATATAGCCAATTTGAACCCCTCTTTGGCATGAGGCCCCTCATGCCAAAAATGTTCTGAGAGGCTCTTTGGTTAAACCCTTGCATTGTGTTAGACAGACATGTGTGCTCACAGGGGTTGTTACGAGAAGCAGGCTGCATGTACATGCCTGTATGACTGAGCGACGATGAGTCACAATGCATGCATGCTTCCAGTTACCTCCCCAGATTCCCAAACCCTGTGTCACACACACACACACCAACAGTCGCTCTCTCTCGCTCCTGCCTGGCCCACCATTCCTCCTGGATATTCAGCTCGACTCGCACTGGTAGAAAACTCTTTCCTGTCAGTCAAATCCTTGCTCTCTTTCTCTGTATGCCAAAGTCAGTCCTTCCAGCGCTCTCTTTGTTGCCGTGTGTTCCCAGCTCCGGGGCTTCCTATGTGCGGGTCTTGGTGGTCCGGTGTGGAATGTGGTGAGGAGGGGGGACGCAGGCCAGTCTAAAAGGGGGTCCTCAATTGTTCCCACACACAGCATCCATCCCCCCCGACTGATCTGTCGCTCACTTGGCCATTTCGAGGGGGGGGGGACAAAGTGAAGGATGCATAGAGATGGAATTACGGACGCTCAGTAGACACACTGCTATTGAATTGACGCTACAATTGGAGTATAGTAAATGAGCGTTCAAGGCAAACAGTCCAACACAAGAAGGTGGCTACCCAAACACCAAATCAGGTTTATAATGACAAAATCACTTCATCCACCAGAACAACTCCATGAAATACCAGGACGTTTTAGTACCATTCTTGAACTTCTTCCGTGCACAGTCTAAATTTTTTTGTAGGTTGCGATAAGCTGATTTGTTTTGGAGCAACGATAAGGCAGCTGTTGCTGGCAGAGCAGAACGGGACACCACGAGAGCCCCTGATCTCAGAGCTGCCACACAGCGATGGCAGGAAGCTGATAACAGTGGCGAGATACCGCAGAACTGGCAGGCACGTGTAGCCACCCTCCCTCCCTCCTCTGGCCGCTGCGAGTCGCAGCCAGGCTCCCCCTGAGTTCACAAGACCTCAACCTCATGATACCTAAACTCAATTAAACTGAAGGCTCGCCAAACAGTTAGGGAGGGGATGTCACATATACAGGGCAGAGAGCAACAGGAACCATCACATTATCGCTGCTTTTAACTGGTCTCCATGGACAGCACCAGAGCAGAAAAGCCAACCAAATGCTCACGATGTATTTATTGAGGATTACACCCTCACATGAACTGATGCGGGTAAACAAACGCTGAGGTCAGCTATGGGGGCTGAGATGGTTGTGTTTTGCTGTTTTAGATCCTACTAACAACACTTTCAAAACAAACCTGTTTTCAAAAAAAGGTCTATAAGGCAAGTGAAAAGGAGTGTTTCAAACCAAGAAGTGGCAAAAGTCTATCCCATCGCTCAGGAATGTTATCACAGATTACAGTGCATGCTTTGGCTTTAATGCGGGTGTTTATTTGCTCTCAACCCACACATTTTCTCAATTTTCTCTCCAAAACAATCATTGATATTAATGTTTGTGCAACTCATTCCCCTTGGGACAAAATGCTGATGCGCTACGAAGAACTTTTATTTAGACTCAAAGCAAATACACAGCAGTTCTTATGAGTCTTTTATATTTGAATCAGGCTTGAAGCAAGTCTTTGTTCAACTTTTTTTCCCATACATCTTTCAACATTACTTGGTATGATGCTCTAATACTATTTTAGGCAGGTTAAAACGCTAGTTAATACTAGCTTAGCTCATCCTCTTAGCACAGATTCATTTGCTACAACTGTAGTGGTTTCAAATGCTTTTTCTTGCAGTCTAATCTAAATCTAACCTTAAGTGTAGTTCTGACGCACAATGACTTATCGTTGCTACAGTCAGGGTTGCGTGTGTGAATTTATCGGTGAGACTTTTAAATGACACACCTAAATCTGTTTGATTCTTCTTTACCTGGGAAAAAAAACAGTTTAAATTGTTGTTTTTTTTCTTGTACTAATTAAAGAAGAACATGAAGAGCATTTAACAGTGTGTGGTGAAAAAAATCTGAAAATAAAGACTGAACCCAAGTTTGCCTTTATAGGTGTTATGAGCTTTTGCAAAAGGATCAATACAGAGTTTTCGGCAGATGACATATGAGGCGTGTGTTTCGTAGTGAGTTTTTATAATTAGTATGGCTCGTACAACAAAACAATTGTGGTTAAACCACAATTAACCATCAGGTTTCTTCAACTTTCACCTAAGGGCAAAAAAATCAGCCTTGAAACTTGAAAGGAATAACAATTTGATACTTATCTTGATATTTATCCAAAGATATGAAACCTTTTATGGTGATGACATTTTTGGCCATATTGTCCAGCCCTAATAGGAAGTGGAACTAAGCACAGCTAGGAAAGTTGCTTCTTTAGAACTTCTAAAGAAGCAACTTCTTTAAAATGGACAGTTTATGCCACAAGTCAATAAGGCCAGAGTGAAAAAAGATCAACAATAGGCTGCCATACAACATAGTCCCAAAATATAAGTGTTTTAGCCCAAAGTCACAATTGTGTGTGTTTCTATGCAGTTTTATTCAATTTCATCTCCCATTAAAAAACAACAACTTCAATTACCCACCCCACCTTTAGAAATGAAGTACAACTGCTGGACAAAATACGCTACATTTTCCATAAAAATAAAAACAACCAAATACATACATACATATATATATATATATATATATATATATATATATATATATATAACAAAGACAAATCAACATCTTGACCGTTACCGTTTTCTCAGAACACATTTCTTTAAAACTGACCGTTAGTGATTCAGTATCAGTTACAACATAAAGTACTTTTTATCTGCACAATGGCAGTTGCTTTGATGTACAACTTTGCATTAATAAACAGGCAGCTTTTGGACTCCTGACCTCTCAGAGGGCAAAAACAGGAGGGAGTGGGGTTTGAAAAACTAGATCAGGGTAAATAATCACAGAAGTAATGGGGTTTCTGCACCCTTCTTTTTATGAGGATTTTATATTTAGCAATGCAACAGGCATTGCTGAGACAGTTAATTCTCAGCAATGCCTATTCACAATGTGCAACAGTGAAGTGATTCTTAATGATAAGTCTGGCAAAAGTGTTTCACATAAAACAAAAGGGGGCCGTTTAAGTTTTATGGGACTGACCTTGAGAGGCAAGTAAGACACTTGGCAGATAGAATATTAGTTAATTATTACAGGTTCCAGGCCACAGATACAGAGCAGAGCCACTCAAATGTTAGTCTTTAAGCAATAAAACTCCCGCAGACTGTGTGTGCCCCAGTTCCATGCTCTTATCTTATCTGCTGAATGTCACAGCAATAACACAACCTGCTATTTCCCAAACCGTAATGATGCAGGGCATGCAGCCACCGGCAGAAGGGGGAAGGAAGGAGCCTGCACAATGTGAGACTGCAGAATGTCTCGAGCTTACCAAGAGGCCAACACGCTGAGGTCATGCACGCTTTGAGTTTCAGTCATAATGCACTGAACTGATTATGAGCAGGAGATGTTCCTCATGCTGAAGGGAGGGAAAAGGACCCTCTCCTCTTTGATCTCTGCCATTGTCCCATACCTGCAGCATGACATCAGGCCTGACTGCCAGAGTAAACCAAAACAGATTTTGCTTGAAGAGCTGTAAGGAGGGAAGAGCCGCGTCCAGCCCTGCAATAAGTAGCCTCTGACATGGCAGATGCCAATCTGATCAGTGTTAACTGCTCTACTTTCAGGCTCAGCTTAAAGAGCAAATACCTTTTAACATGTTTCAAAGTATCAACTGTAACTGTTAAGAAAAATAAACACTACCTTCTATTAGCAAACAGATTCAGACAGTAAAACCACCGTTTACATTCTGTACGATTACTGACATTATCTGTCATCATTAGCACTGTGAGCTTCATTTATTTCCCCATTTCAACCTCATGCCCTAGAGAAATCATCATCCCGCAGACAAGGAAACGAGGTCTTGAACTGCTTTCACATCAGTGGTAAAAAACTTATACCGTGGGATGAACAAGGAATTTACCAGCTGAGCTACGTTCCTCTGTATCACTTAATTCTGTCTATGCCGAGGCAATAAGAGTTCCCATTTCAGTTTTACATTAAAACATCTTTATTGAATCTTGAGTCTGGCTTGAGCTGAGCCCATCTGTAATTTGAATGGTAACAAACATTCTTATCTCCACACCGCCAATAACAACAACACAAGATGTTTGTGGTTGTAATAAGCAAGTTTTGAATCCCGTGTCTCCAATAAGACTCATATTCCACAAATCTGATTTATGATGCCTGTATCAAAAGGAGTTAAACATTTCAAAATCTACTTCCGCGACAACTGGCAAAGATACTGTATAATTTTCAAAGCATGTCTTCTCTGCAACGCAAGGCTGCAAAGTTATGGTTAAAGTCAAAAAAGCCCATTATTTTGATAGAAATATTCTGATCACAACCACCACTCTCATGTGGAACAAAATTGTTTTACTGCAACTTTTGCATCACTGACTGTTTCACCTTCTGCAGATGTTATAAGTGAAGCAACCTTTTCCAGTGAACTTCTTCTTTGATTATTAAGTGTTGAAACTTAAATTGCGGTGTACATATGCTGATAATTAATGGCCTAACCCTTCTGCAACTCCACATCCAGCTCTATTTAAACACAGACTGTGTTATGCTAAGGAAAGAATTAATGTTTGGAGTTTGACCCATTACAAAGTGTAGAAGTGAGGCTCTGACAAACATGACTGAAGTTTAATCAGACTGTACATCTGGAGAACCTTCTCCCCAGCAACATGAAACATTTCAAGAGAGCCAGGCTTCTGCTTTTGGCTATCTGGAGACCCCCAACTCTCTTAAATGACAGTAGACCTTGTTGCTTTCTATGGATCAATTATCTCAGTCTCTTTCAATGACAAAGAGCTGCTCAGTGAGGTCGGCCCTGCCTAAGGCCCAGACATACACCAGGAATCTATTGTAAAGGAAAAGGCACGTGTGTATAGCACACAAACTTGCACAATAAAACAGCCTTCATTCAGATCCTTCTTTCAAAACCCAGAGATGCAAGACAATTAAATCCGACCAATGCAGACATGTTGGGGTACTCTCAATTACATTTAGCATTACAATGGCAAACGGACAGAAAACAAAAGAACCTATAGAAATGCAGAAAAAATAAGTTCTTGGCCCACCTGACAATTACATCCAGCTCAAATTCTAATGAGCCTCAACAGAAAAATAGTCTGAACATCCTCTTACTATGCAAAGTAAACTCATACACTTCAATACAATGAGGACGATAAATACAAATTGGTCAACCTTGTCAGAAGAAATAATGTTGTCTACATGTCGCCAACATTGAACAGCTGGCCCCTGAAAGCTTAAGGTGAGAAAATATGTGGATTAAAAGAGAAAAGCTTATTTAAGTGAGCTAAACATGCATCAGGAAACTACTTTAAAAAAGTAGGAAAACAAAACACTAACATGACAGCAGGCATTTCTGGGTGACCTACTATCATTTTAAACAAGATCACAGCAAAACTGCCCCCGAAATTGGCTTGAATTTAGGGATCTGAATATATATGTGCATATTCATTTTAAACACCATAAAAATGAAAAGGAAATAAGAGATGGGAGGGATTTAAAGTATGCAGGGCACAGTGGAATTTCAAAACCCAACCCCCTTCCCCTGCTTCCCTCAAGCCCACAGTGTAAAAGCCCCCCTACATACATTTCCATCACTGGGGTTTAACTCATGATTAGCTAAATTGATGTGCTTTCTCACCTCTGTCTGATATTAACATAGGAGTTCCTATGTATTGCCAAGTCGTGTTCACTGGTGCACAACATCCTGGCTGCACATTAGACTAGACAGATGTAGATGTACAACATGTGTCAACACGGAAAATGTTAAAAACCACAAAATCAGACTAACCCAGAGAGCGTTCACAATGCACATGAGTGTTTACTAAATCACTGCAGGCTGCCTGCACTTCACAGCCATAGGAGTCTCTACTACGGAAGCATGGAAATAAACACAGGCCTGGCTTCTTTCAGTGGGGAGCAGAGCTTGTGTGTTGATTATACCTCCTTATTGTTATGAATCACCTTCAAGTGTTTCCTAAATGAGGGACTATATTTACCCTCTGGAGAAGTGTTGCCAACTGCATATTTGCCTGAGGAATCCATCCCAAACATGTTTCACGGTGACCTTTCCCAAAACTTAACAATGTACTGCAACTTTTAACACATGGTGATTTTTCTTGTGTTTGTTGTACGGTCATCTATTCATGTCAGCCACTCAATTACTTTGCTACTGTTTATGTTCAAGAAAACCATCTGGAAAACGTTTTAAAGTGACCTATGAGTGAGCTGGACTGTATCGGCTGTGTTGGAGAAAAAACTTTTACTGACCCACATACGTTAACTTTGCTAGCTTAAAAAAAAGTTCTCATTAGCCTTGGGACCACCGGGAGACCTCTGCAGGACCCACGGGGGGTCCACGACCCCCACTTTGGAAACCACTGCTTTGGACTAGACTAGTTGAGGTTAAAACGGGCCTAAAAGCTAAATATAAAAACTCACCGTTGACTCCTTTGTTGGGGACATCGTTCACGTTGAAGCCCTTGGAGCTGTAAGCGGCGCGGACTTCGTTGCAGTTTTTCAACTTCTGCTCCGCGGTGCCCGACACAGACAACACGGCCAGCGTGCAGACTACACACAGCACCAGCAGCGTCTTCATTTTGTCAGTAAAAAAAACAAGAAACCACAGCGATACCTGCACAAAAGGGGGGATATAGTCGCCCAGGTGTGTGTGTGTGTGTGCAACGTTAAGCTAGGACAACGTTTCAGCGACTCCCACGTTGAGTTTCCTCATGGAGACGCGCTGACTTCTTCAGCTCAATAGATACTTCATTCACAGCAGCAGCAGCTCTGGGGCCACCTCTGAAACAACTTCGGGGGAGGAAAAAAAAGACACCGAAAATAGCCTTAAACGCTGCTCAAACGTCGTCCGTTTCAAAGCGCGGAGATGTGTGAAAAAGGTCGAGTTCCAGACTCAAGCCACCAAAATAAAAAAACGCGAAGAAGCGACCGCAAAACTGTTTTAAAACATGTAAAAACTTTTTAAAGTGCAAGCAAGAATCTCAGAATCACACTTGTGCTGCACAGCTTCGACGGAAGTATAAACCACGGGAAGAGAGCAGACGGTGGAAAGTTGCCGGGAAGGTGTTTTTCTTCTTTCTTTCCAAACTTGAGGAGGCCGTGGTTTCTGTGGGACAGGACACTGGACTGTATGCTGGTCGTAGTGGGATCCAGATGCCAGCAGAAAACCCTAGCGGACACCCAGGAGTGAGCGCAAGTTCCGGGGGACAAAGACCTGGAGAACAGGAACACCAGGGGTGGAGCGTGGAGCAGGGACTTCCAACCCTGGATCTCTCACCATAACGTCTAGTCTAGACTAGTGCAACCAGTACTGAAAATCAGGACTGGAGCTGAGGGTGGAGCTACACTGTGTGGCATTACAGAAACAGATTATTATGTTAAACCTACATTATTGATCCACATGACATAAGGAAAGAAAAGAGTAGAAAACCAGAAGTCCTCAGAATCACAAATGTCTTTCATTGCAGACCCCCACCTGACCTTTGTTTTAGAGGGCTTTGTTATCTGCTTTTACAGTCAGTGTGCCGATAACAGCGGAGATAAAACCCTTTGAACTAAACAGACTTCCCTCATGTTTCTCTCACTGTCCTAATGTACAATAATGAAATAGTTAATGAAGATTAAGTGTTTTCTCTTGTTTTGCTGTGGACCCCTCCCTGGAAACAACCCAGGGACCATTAGGGCCCCCCTAAACCCCTATGTTGAAAACCACTTAGTTTTGTAACTGAAGGTTGTCCGTGATGAGAAATGTAGAAATAAATACAGATCATTGTGTTACAACATTATTTATTTGTCAAACTGTTTTCCAAATGCTTTTATATTACATGACAGCGATTTACATAACAAGAAAGCCCCATGAGATTGAAGACATATTTCTCCAAAATTGTTATTTCTCTTCAGCCCTTATAATCCAATACATCTCAGTTTGTTTAAAAGCCCTGGATTAAAACCTGCCTAGTGTTGCAGTAACCATGGAGCCAAAATTACAGGCCTGTTCCTTACACAAACACAGGTCGGGCCGAGTGCTGTTAGCAACGGGGCAGTTGTGTTTCTAATATGCAGCTGCCTCTCATACAGTGCAGCCAGTGTTGTAAACTACAGTAAACAGTCGGCTGGAAGCATGGTGGACAGGAACGACAGAAGTGATTGGGAGATTTGTGAAACTTTAAAAGCAGTTTTAGATTAGGCTTTTAAAATAACCAACTGAACAGGAAGATTGCTGGGAAATAAAGGAACATACATTTGTTTTCCAACACACGTGAGAATCTTGCTGCGTTAGAACACATCAAGTTAACTTTCAAGCTAAATAATGTTATCCTAAATGTGTCTGAAAAGGTCTATCTGTGAGTGTCCTGACATGTGAGCATATGTTGTTCCTCCATGTGGAAAAACTTTATAGCAGTTTTTTTTAAATGTCATCTGTTCAACAGATACTTAAAATCCACCACATCCTCGTCCGTGGTCTACTTGCTAAGAATATTTCTTCTCCCCTTCACTCACATTTCTTTCGTACTTTTGCACCAGTGTTTTCTTGTTTCTGTTCTCAGGAGCAGTTTGTTCCGTCTGCTGTCGTGCCGCTTGACCTTTCCCTCCATGCAACTTGTTCCTTCTTGTAACACTGGGTGAAAAAAAGGCTATTTCAGTTTGTTTTTCACTGATAAGACAATCAGTTAAATCAATGGAATGTTAAAAAGGTAACTTGTCAGCCTTTAAAATCACACCACTGCCAACTCTGTTTTTTTCTCTTCAACCATAATAACACAAACCTCATTTTAAATCTGAAAATAAAGAGGTCTCTGTGTTTTTTATGTAACAAAGTCTCACATATGGGATATAGGTATAGACGTTGCTCCAGTGTTCAAATGTTGCACCCAGTCTTGTACGTAAATCCCATAATTAAAAAAAGAAGTCATAATTGGACTTTTTACCCCCTGCGTTTAAACATGCCTGGACTTGTGGGATGCTTCTGTGTGTGTGTGTGTGTGTGTGTGTGTGTGTGTGTGTGTGTGTGCGTGCACACGTCCATTGGTGTGGGGGGTAGCACCCAGCAAAATGACATTCCTCCTTTTGTGTCCACATTCCTCAGGCGGCTCCATTCATTCTGTGTGACTGCGGCTGCTGCAGGGGAAGCCAGGGGTTGCTGAGGAGCAGGAGGAGGATGCTGGAGCTGTGTGCATGGGAGAGCGTGGGCCAGGCGCTCCTCTCAATAGGCCAACAAAAGGTAAGAAAATGGTCCAGTGCCATGGTAATTAGACATGAATGAGCTTTGAACGACATGACATGTCTCAGGCTTTTCTCTCTGGCAGAGGAATTTCAACACCCAGCTTGGTAAAAAATTGGACTGGACTGGAGGACCCTGCACACACTCAAGCACCTGAACTATATTGTTATTTTAATTCAGATGCACTGTTCAATGACCCCTCAGGCTCGTGAAGGTAGCCGAGCCCAAACATCTTTGTGCGACCATGAAATAGTGCTGAAATACATATTCATAGGGAGTCAATCATTCAGGCAGAAAATGCAACAATTCCTGATAGTCAGCTATTCTCACTGTTCCTGCTGACAAACATCAAATTGACCTTTCACTCTCATAATGCAGGCTGTTTCAACATTGCCCCAATATTACCCTAAGAAAACACGTGGACTCTGCATTTCAATAGGCTTGTTTGCCCTTTCTCCAGCCTCGCATTAGCATTAAGAGTATACCCCCCCTGTCCTGGGTGAGTTGCTGCTCTCTCTGTAGCCAGCGTTTGCTCATCTCCCAATAATCAGCCTCTCTTTTCCATCTTAAAAGCCCCAATCCAGTTCAGGAGAGAAAAGCACAGCTGGATAACAATGGCGTTTTTATCTGGCTCTGGGGAGCAGAGGGTGCGCGGGTGTGAAAAGTTACAACAGAGCGCCGGGACACAGAAACAGCTTTTTGAAGTGTGTTTGCTGTGACAGGCGTGTTATATGTGGAGCTGTGAGTGATTGGCCTTGTTAAGAAAGTAGACAGGCTTTAAAAATGGAGCTAGAACACAAACAATTACGACTAATGAACCTCGTTACATTGTTGAGCTGTGGATGAACGTCTGTTACCTGGTTAAGGTGGCTCGAGTCCCCAGGGGTCAAACTAATGGGGTTCAGTGTAGAGAAACCCCACAGAGAGGGACTGAGGGGAGATCTTATGCCCAGAGTGGTTCATCATCAGCTGGGAGTGAGAAATACAGATCCAAAGGAAAACATGCATGATTCACATGCTGCTTTGAGGATTCAGACACCCGTGCACAGTCCAGAGAAACATAAATTATGATTCATGAAGGGCTTTGAAGTGGATCAGAGGGTGAAATGCACATAAAGTAACATATATACTTGCAACATTGCGTGTCCTCTTCATAACCTCCAGAACATGCCATCCATTTTCTATCTCTTATTTTTCCTTGCTGTTAAAGGAAAATTCCACTCTGATAACCTAAATATGTGACGTCTAAGGCATTTCAGACATTACTTTTCCTACTTGAGTTAATGACTTTTCTACTTTTCCCAACCCCTAGGGAACTTGTTGCGTGATAGAGCCAAAGCTAGCTTTTAAGACAGTTCATTTGTCATTTTTCAGACGGATCAAAAAATATGTCAATTTAAAAGTTGCCATTTTTTAAGTTGGCATGCAACAAATTGTAAATTTGCATTGATCTCATCTAAGCTTGTCGCTGTTTTTCATGACTGAAGCTAAGTAGCGTGCTTGCCACGTAGAAAGATGATGTCCCCATTTTTAATCCCGCCTTTTAAACTCTGATTGGTAAACTGTAAACAGCAGTCACTGGGCACAACATCAAACCTATATGAATTGATATCCAATCCAGAGATGTGGGTGGCGATTCAGAGGTAATGCTAATGTAAAGTAAATAGGCTAAAAGCACCACAGACAGCATAATTTTTCACAGGGTTGTATCATTAGTCTACGAGCTAAAGCTTACTGCATCAGAAATCATTTTAAAGATTTTATAATCACATAATAATGGTACACCTACGGGCTTTAATGGGTACCATCTTGAGTACGAATTGAATTCTCCATCATTTTAACAAAGATAGGTTGTTAGCAATGACAACTGGCTAAGGCTCATGGAAACTGTAGTTGCACTACAGTAATTGTTTTATCTTAGTCAAAATTATTGGGTGTTTCACTGTTATTGGCAGAGAATTTGACAGAAAATTCTGGAGAAAAAATCAACAAGAGAAACAAAAAACCTACTGGGAGTTGGGGGAGGGCCTGACCTTTCACAATTACTGTGATGTACTCCTGCTTATTATGTATGAAAGGGGCACATTAGAGATAGCGTGATAAAACTAGTTTTTCCACTTTGGTAAAAAGCAGAAATCATTCCCCTTACCCAAAACATGCTGCATTTCAATCTCTACTGTGACTGCTGTTGGTGGACACATTGGCATCTGTTGTTTGTACAGTGGATCACTTCTTTATTGTTGAAAGCTGTGCAAAGACTGGGAAGAACTCTGTGGCCTTTGATTCTGGAGGATCTGACACCGAAATATGACATTTACTGGTGATGCGTTAGAGGACTGAAATTGTTTCTGATCGATCCCTGTGTTGTTGCAATGGAAATACCTTGAAATAATCTCACATCATCTATGTTTGACCTGTTAAGCAAGAGAAAAATAAACAACTGAAAGGACTCAAGAATGCATTTCTAGTTCATTTTTCAGGCACAGCCTGGAAATCCTGCTATATCTGGGCAAGAGGCGAATCTTTCCGTCAAAGGTCCTGAAAACAAATTTTCTCGATTTGTGCACCATGAATATTTGAAGTCAGATTACAGTTGTAGGGCTGTTTACTCATCTTGTCACGCTACTGTCAGTGAAACCTGATTAAATGTCTGCACAGTTCGGCACATTATCTGTGTTTTTTTAAGATTAAGATTAATCTTAAAATGTTAAGATAATGTTGAGTTGCTCTTTAAATTTGATGAGCTAGGCTTGTGGGAGGGGTTTACAGGTTGGAAATTTCCTTAAAACTGCTTTCAGTATCAAATGAAATCTCAGAAATAAGTCTGAAACCCAAATTTGTATAAAGCGAAAGCAAATCTGCATATTAGTTTAAATGTTCTCAATCACTGTTCAATTACATGGTAAGAAAGTATATCTGGCGGACACATTCTTCCTTCTTCATGTCTCCCATCGTGACTGTTCTGAAACATCAGAGAAGAAAACCTCATTTGTCTTTCATGTGTTTATATTCACACATCAAAAAACACAAAACAGTAAAACATGTTTAGTTTATTATACATGGTATGTTCCTCATCAACATTTAGCCTAAAAAGAAAATCAACATATTACAGATCTCAGGTCTGACATTGCCTGACTATTTGACAAGTCACAGACATTTTTCATGAAAAAACACAGGTGTAACTAATAACTTTAACTAGGGCTGCATTCTGTTTAGGTGTTGCTGTGTCAGACCACTGGTACCCTTCATGCTGGCTCACTGACATCACTGGCGCACACAAATGCAACAGAGTCATCGTTAGTTATTAGTTACACCTGTGCTTTTCCTAGTTGCTAGTTGGACACCTGCGCTGGCCTTTCTGTGTGGAGTCTGGACGTTCTCCCTGCACCTGCGTTGGTTTCCTCCGGGTGCTCCGTCTTCCTCCCACAGTCCAAAGACATGCTGGTTAGTTTAATTGGCGACTGTAAATTGCCTGTAGGTGTGAATATGAGCGTTGTCTGTCTCAGCCATCTGTGATTGACTGGCGACCTGTCCAGGGTGTCTCACCCACTGTCAGCTGGCGCTCCTGTGACCCTTACGGATCAGCGGGTATAGCTAATGGTGAATGGGTGGATAGATGGTCTGATGTGTGTGTACAGTCTACACTCACAGCTGGGTGAAATCAGCTGTCTGGCAGCTTTAAATTAGTGTCTTTCCAAACATCCATCACACATCCTTCAGTCTAAACAAGGGAGCTGGAATCCAGTTTTCAACACATTGAATTTTGAAAACCAAAATTAAACAAACTATTTAAAAAATCTGACTTCTGGTTTAAACAAAACTTAGAAGAACAAATAATTAAATCCAAAGCCCAGGCATTAAGAATGTGAGCCCAAATGCAAACCAACATTACAAAATTAATTTCCAAGATTTTTATACATATTTATATCTCATATTACTCCTCACTTTACCCACAGTGCTAAAGAATAAGCTAGAAATGTGCAGCAATGCTTCACAGTCCAGCGAATAATTTAATACACAAACCACATTTTATTGTGAAATATGCCAATAGTTCAAATAAACACATTTTTGTAAACATGGCACCAACACATAGAAATATACATCTGTATAGTTATCAGGCTGATTTGGAGAGTTGCGCTCTTATGATAGCCCTTGAATCCTTATTGTAGGGCTGTTACTGTTGAAAAAAACATCAGCGTTACAAAATAAAGCCAGCAGTGATGGTGGGAGTGTAAATCATTTGGAATAATTTAACTATCACTAGAACACAAACAATGAGAGACAATGAGGGCAATTTAAGTAGTAACAGAGCATTGTAAGGTACAGTGCATCTTAAAATCAGGGTTTAACCTCAGCCTCTGGGAATAAGTTGTTCACAACAACTCCCTAGCTGAAGTCCAGTCCTGGCAGGAGATTATTCACTGCCATGGAGGAGAGTAGCAAGCGTTTCCTTCCTCTTCCAGTTTGTTTCTGCAGGGCAATAACCTGTTGCAGACTGGGAGTGTGACCAAAAACATCTGATGTGTGTCTGTTCTCCACATAGTTCTTCACTTGCAGGTCCATGACAAAGCTGCCTTTATGATGAGCCCCCCCCCCACCCGTCTCTTTTTTATTATACAGAAGTCAATATGAGAGCAGAGAGGCGGTGAGTAATAACCATAGTGGAAATGGACCAGGGGGCAACTTTCTTATTTACACCATGCCATGGGTTTATCTGTTGTGCTTTAATAGGTTTGTTGACAACATCCAGTGATTTGGAATAAAACAAAACAGGGTCTTACTGAGAAAGTTTTGTGTTGTTGTCGCTCATGCTTACTTCAACAAGCTGAACTGAACTTCAAATTGGGAACCGGAGCTTTTAAACCAGTAAGTTCCATTTCGCAGTTTGTACTGAATCCTAGGGGAAAGAGGTGATGGGAGTGTGCGTGAGTGCACTGGTCAGTGGTGTAAAAGCAGGAGCAGAGCAAGCGCCGCAGGGAGCGTCGGAACCAGGTAGCTCCTCCACAGCGGAGCCGCAGGTGAGGAGACACCTCCGATCCCGGCTGTGGCCAAGCGAGGGGTCAGCAGCTGCTCCTGGAAGGTGAAGTCATCCATTGCCAGGTTATCAGCAAGGTCTGAGAAAGAGACAGAGGAGATGGATGGGAGAGGGCGGAAGGAGGCAAAGAATGAAAAATATGAGAGAGGCAGGGAAAAGGACAGAGACAGTTAGAACTATCACTGTCACAAAAGCTGAAAAACATGTGTGGTATGTCTGTCCTCTTTTTTTTTGCAAAATGTCTTACACAGCTGTAAAAACAGTGTTACATTGGGAGAACGAGAAACACAAGCTCCACGTATAACCAGATGTCGCATGTTATTGTTGTAGACACATGCTGAAAACATATTTTACTGAGAGTGAGTGTTGAAATGTGGATTTAAGTGGTGAGAGTTTGAAAACAAAAAATAAAAATAAAAACCACACAGGCTGTGTGAGGTCATGTCTCAAAATCTGAAACACACAACCAATTTGACTGACGCATGACTTCTCTGTGATAGAATATCACTGTTAAAAAAAACTTAGATGGTTTATTAAATTAGTCCCCAAAAAGACCACTTAACCTACAGTACTTGGGTTTATTCATTTAAGAGAGTTTTACAGTGTGTGACAAGTTTTTGCCATTTTTGAAATTCAAAGTGGAGGGAAGGAATCGTAAAGCCGAATATCTAGCTCACTGTAGTTACAGTGTGTTGTAAGAGGAATTTGTTGTCCTGTGTAGGGAGATACTCCAGGGACAAATATGATCAAGATCATTACGTCAACTGAATGTTTGTCTACATGTAGCACCTTGTCACCAAAGTAAATTCCTCGTATGTGTAAAACACTATATTTGGCAATTAAGCTCCTTCTGATTCTGACCGACAATAGCAGCCACAGGCACTGTGATTCCAAATGTGAAATC
Source organism: Lepomis macrochirus (assembly GCA_024633595.2). NCBI lineage: Eukaryota > Metazoa > Chordata > Actinopteri > Centrarchiformes > Centrarchidae > Lepomis > Lepomis macrochirus. Next base: position 9,137,899 of record JALXJV020000018.1, read on the forward strand.
TAGCTTTGTTTGTTGGTCATTATATTTTTTTCCCTGTTGAAAACTCTGTCTTCTGTATTTTGAAGGAGCAATTTGGGAAATAAGTTTTTGCTTTATTGCTAAGAGTTTGGTGAAAAGATAAGTACTACTAATGTGCTTTGACTATGGAGCTACAGTCAGCTTAGCTTAGCACAAAGACTGGAAGCACTGGCAAACAGTTAGCTCTGGCCCTGCCCTATGACTCTAAAGCAAATTAACACACCGCGTGTTGTTTGTTTATCTGTACACAAACACATGAAAACGTCAAGTTAGGTGGTTTAACTTCTATGCAAACAGCATAAAATTTTCCTGTTAAATCACATTTTGCTGTTTTTACATTTTAGTTTGTGTGCTGATTAAACACACAGCATATAAAATGTTAATAAGAGATGTTGAGTATTTGTACTTTATACCCAAAAAGCAAAGTGAATCCCCAAGTAGAACTACAAACACAGTACAGTGTTACAGTCGTGAGTACAGTCAATGTAGAAAATAAAACTAAAATAGTGTTTATACTTTGTAGATTGAATATAACCCTTACACATTTCTGAAATTCCCTTTTATATAAAATAAAAACATGCTGTGTGCAGAGAGGTTGACTTAACACTGACTGTCCTGCGGCAATACTGTCAGGAGGCATTGAATTCACATGCAGCTATTATTTGCTTTGGTGGATTGCACTTTTGTTTCCACTGTGTCGTTAATCATACACAGTCGCGTGTCTGCGGTGAGGTCCTCTGGGACTTTGAGAAAATAGTCAAATGACTTCAGGAACAGTGTGGAGAAAATTACGTTGCTCTTTATACCACCGGTGAGCTTGTCCACTGCAACCAGCCTATCATCCTTAACTTTCACCTCTCCCTTCACAACTACTGTAAAGATGCCCTCAAGCAAGGCACTTAAGTCATTTGCTCCTATGAGGCTGTTCGGTTAACCGTAGCCTGCGGTTTGACTGGGAAACTCCCAGTTGTCAGCGTTTTCCACTCTGTAGATATACGGCAGAGGGTTTGCTGAATAGGAGCATAGAAAGCTTTGGTTAGAAAAACAAAAGTTAAAAAAGTAATAAGTTCTTCAGTTTTCCATGTCAATCCTAAATTACTCCTCAGTCACCCCCATATTTTACTGTTTTCCTCCCTTCTTCTCCATCTGTTCTGTACGCTGCAGTGACTTCATAGTCACCTGCTGCTCTGCTCTTACTTCTGTCTTACTGCTCTGCATCCACAGCTGTTCTCCTACTGACGCTGAGCAGAGCTCTTCCTCCCTGTGTGTGTGTGTGTGTGTGTGTATGTGTGTGTGTGTGTGTGTGTGAGAGAGAGAGACATACTTTGTGCTGCTTTGTCTGGCAGAAAGCTGTCAGGGAGACTGAAATAAGAAGGCTGAGTTATGAGACAGGGCAGGAGGATATCAGTAATAAAGCAGCTCTATGGTTAGGAACGCCAACTATGAACTGAGCTGTCCCCTGTCAGGCCGAATGCAGAGCACCTCTCCATACACACACACACACACACACACACTGGCGCATTACTAACATACCTCTCCCTCTCACTGTTTGGTGGCTGTGCACGCATACACTCACTTTCACACACACCCACATGCACAGTGTCACATCTGCGCTCCTAAAATAACCGATAGCTCCAAATTCAATTAGCTCTCTCATCTGATCTGTGTACTGTTCTCTCTAGTGGGAGAGATCCAGTGGGAGGAAGTGGCGGATCTGAACCACTGTGTGATCAGAGGGAGCAGTCAGGAGTCCGACTAAAGCTTCGGCCTGCTCTCTTGAGTAGAAACACAGAGAACTGGGCCCTTCCTGCTGAGTTCCTGGTGCCAAGGCAAATAAATAAACCTCCGAAGCTCCAAATGGCATCTCCTATGAATTTCTTTGCAGTTACGACACCATTTGAACAGCGGCCAGGGGACAATTAACTTTTTTTCTTCTACTGTGTCCTCTCTGACATAGCAGTGGGCAGACATTCTTCAGGGCTCTGAAAGAGCGATTTGTCACTGTCGACAGCGACGCACTGTACTGCCGAGCCAATTAAGCTCAAGGTGCAATTTGATACAGCTTTTATATACACTGTGGATAAGAGGGAGGGCAGGGGGCTTGCGCGTCTACATTTGTGTGTTTGTGTGTGGATGATTGAATGGGGTGTGTGCGCCCGTCCCTGAGTGTGTTTGTGAAAAAGCAGGAGACTAAGTGGGAGAGCATTGTGTTGGTGTGCTTTACAGTGGCAATAATGTGAGCGGGGAAAAAAAGCTGTGACAAAAATCCCTCAAGTCAGGGCGGGGGAAAAGGCTCTTTCTTGCTAGTTTAAACACTTTGACATGGGCAGCACCACAGAGGGGCCTTGTTCTGCAGGCATTAAAAACAACCCAACAGGGACTGATCACTATGCAAACTTAGATCCCCTACGAAAGGCCTGGGACTAATAATATCCTGGTATCATTAGTGATGAACACCTGTGCCTGAGTGTGTGTGTGTGTGTGTGTGTGTAGCAAAGTATAGACAGAGTGAGAGTGATAGAGAAGAAAACACAGACAGAAGTAATCCAGATTCATCTTCTTTTTCTCTTTTCCTCTCAGGGAGAAGTCAGGACAGTGGACAGGCAGGGACAATTAGGCAGATAGATGGAAAACTGGCTAAAAATAGGGTCACAATCCCGACTGTGATTTATGTGCCCAATGTGGGCCCTTGTGGCTTTCATCCCTCCTCCTGCTTGTCCATTCAAACCTTCCATTTTGAGACTATCACTCATCGAAGGATGCCACCTTGCTAGCTTACCCCTGCTGGCTTTATCGTGGCCTCATGAGCTCAAGTTACGACTCTGGGGAGAGGCCAGCACTCCACCCACTGATTAGTTACACTAAAGCATCGGACTAAGAATGAGCAGGTAGGTCAGTGACATGCAAGTCAACAGCCGGGGACACATTCAAGCTTCAACTTCATGTTTTCTTTAGTGACCATTCCTCAGGAGACAAATGAATCCAGACTGTGGTTTTCAGGGCGAGCGGATGTTTGTTTGGGTCCCCCTAACGGGTCAAACAGTGGTTGGAGTTTGTGCACAAATGTATATATATATATGTGTGTGTGTGTGTTGTGTTTCTGTCTGTCTAGGCAGAGGAGAACATGGGAAAGAGGGAGGGGGGCGAGAGTCTGGAGTTTTGTTTTCAGCAGCGCTCGGTGCCCGAGGCTTGTCGTTTACAGTTTGCAGTTGTCACAACAAGCAAACTATGTAGGAAAATTGCAACAGTGAGTGGGAAGTCGAATTTTACAGCACAGCACAACTACAGGTGATGATTATATGATACAGAAAATCACAGGAAACGGTTCATCTGAGCTGTCTCGCATTTTAGCAAACATGTTTGTCAAATGCAGTTGACCTGAGGTACACCTCAGCAGCCAGTTGACACATTTTATAACTCCTCTGGCGAGTGTGTACCTCCATGGTCCAGTACAGTTTATTCAGTACATGTGTGCTATGCACAAAGGCCTTTTTTTGGTCAAATAAGTATGTGGAATGTTAAGTCTCCAAACACAGGTGCTTCTTATGAAACGGGAGAGATGGTTTAGATTGCTGCTACATTGGCAGACGATGTGCACATAACACACCTAAGCTGGTCAAATTTGATCTAGGTTTTTAAGATTCAACGGCTTAAAAGCCGTTTATGGTTTCGTTAAAGTAAACATTTTATCACTTGTCTCATCTCCACAGAGCAAACTATTTTCTTAAATATTGCAGTCAGCAAATTTAGAAATTGAAGGGCTGGTGTGCATGTGTGCAATCGTTTGTCAGGAGCCGCCCTTCCAGCTGCAAAGAAAACAATGGGTCTGTAAAAACATGATAGGAGCTGCTGGGATGATTGATTGAGTCTTATCTTGAAGAGGGTAACAGATGCGGGGCTGAATTGTGATTATTGGCTTGTTGGTCACATTCTGTAACTTTTGTGTCTTGGTCAGGGCTGTTTTACCCAGGACATTGCTGATTGAGAGCTGGGAAGGAACTGAGGGAGCGGTGCAGGATGCTTCTGTCCATGGGCTGGAGGGAATGTGACCGTCTGCCTCCACACCCACAGGCCGACCACAGGGGCGCTCGGAGAGGCTGGGAATGTTGGGCCAAGACAAACGGGACGCCTAGAGGAGGCCCTGCCTCAGGCCTTTGCAACAGCACAGCTCTCTGAGCTGCTCTGGCCTCTCAACCTCCACAACACTCACTGTTATTCTAGGCTGAGGCATCCTCCCACACAGAGGGCAAGAGAGAAAGACAGAGAGGCATGATGCCAAAGAAGACTGAGGATGTAAACAGACGTACTGGAGTTCTAAAAAGTTTAAAAGGAAAGGTGAAATTCAAAATGATTATATGGAGTTAGGAGACTTAGGGAAGTTCAGCAAAACAGAAAACAGAATGAGAACATTGAGAGCAGCAAAGAAGGGAAACAAATGGTGTGGTGAGTTTAAACCTAAAAACTCCAAACTGAATACTGAATGTGTAGGTTTGCTCTGATAAGAAAGGAATACACCTGGCTGTCAAAAAATACAACCCTCCCAGACACTTTCTAAATTGGTGCTTTGTGGAACAAATGCAAGTCAACACCTATTAATTAAAATGGTCAGTGAAGGGAGGTGGTGTCAGTTAGGGGATGACCAGCATGTTGCACCGACTGGCCTCTCCCTGCGCTGTCTAAATTAGATTTACTCCTATGTATTTATAGTCTCCACTTCCAGTAACAGCTAATATGGTCGTAGAAAGGAGAAAGAGAAGGAGTTTGAAAAGAAATAAAAGTTTGAAAAAGACACATAAATTTCGACCGAGAATTCCTCGTAGTGCTGGCTCTGCAAAGGTGGAAAGTGCAGTGAGTGAGTGAGAGAGAGTAAAAACCATAACAAATCAAACATACAAAGAGTCGATTCTGTGCTGAGGGCAAGGGGCTGGTTCGGGGTGGGGAGCTATGCCGCATACACAGAAGGCCTGTAACCCCCGTTGGCTCTGAGGTCGGTGCCGAAGAAGGGTCAGAGGTTGGCAGGGAGCGGCGGTTAAGGGCTTTTAGGGGTGGAGAGATGGAACAACGGTGGTTCTTATCAGTTAGAGAGAGGGAGATCATGATGCAGGAGTGGCCTTGCACGGAGATATGCTGATGACAGCGTTTGAGTTTGGCCTGGGGGACGTCAGGGTGCCTCTGAGGAACACATTCTTTGGATACTATCTTTATCTTTTAATAACGAGAGAACCTGACATCCCACACACATCTGTTTACATTCTCCTCTTGTGTCCAACAGTCAATCCAGTGCCCTGGATACAAGGAAATGTAGCCGGCAGATTGAGATGTGTGTTTGTTGTGCAAATGTCCCTGCCAACAAACATGCAGAAGTCTCCCCACATTCCTGTCATGGAAAGGCATACAGCCAAGAGTGACAATTTGCCTGGTCTGACTGTACGCACAGAGAGCTCCTGTTGAGCAGTTTCGCTATCTGTCCGAGCCCTTTTTAGTGGTTTGCCTGCGGTTTATTCCAGCAGCTCAGAGCCTATCGACAGCAGGACTCCTGCAACGTTCACTGCATCGTTGAGTTACATTCAACACTGGGCTGGAAAAACAGAGTGAGAGCAGGCCACAGGGAGGAAAGATGGCTAGAGGGAGAATTTAGGAGATGCAGGTGAAAGTAGAGGGTTAACATGTAAAACTCAAACCACCCAAACCCTCAACCAGGCTTTTAAGACATTCCCACAAAATGGCTGGTGTGTGTCACTGGGGCGACGAGCAGCGGAGCAGCAGGCCCCGAGAATGGTCCCGCTGTGTGCAGAGTGTTTGTGGACTGTGGCTGAGCTGATGGACACGACCCAGGAACAGGCCTGGAATCAATTTAGTGCGTCCAAAAAGTGCCTGTGAACGTAAATAAAGCTCTTGAGCAAACAAACGCTTTTCCAAGAGGCGCACACAAACACAGAAAAATGCATAGGCCTACAAAATGAATCAAATGCTGGTGGGCCCCCCTCATGTAGATGATGGGAACCCAGACGGCTCTGTGCGTTTGTATCCACACAAATTAAAACCAGGGATCTTCTTCCTGCCTTCTGGCTAATCTTAATGATTTCATCCCCGGATAGATTTGAGAAAGCTCCATGGCGGAAGACCAACAAGGGTCCAATAAGAGGGTAACTTCATCCACGTGTTCTCTACTCCCTTTTCCCCTCTCCTATCCCATCTTCCCCTCCATGGCCACCATACTCAGCCCCATAACTGGGGACACACAGGTCCTTGTGGCTGGCTCCAGTAAGAACGACAGCGAGAGCTGCTCCTACTAGCCAAGCCTGTTTACACAGATGGTGGCAAGCTTCATTATTTTTGTGAGGGGCGTGGAGGAGGTGGGGAAGGATGAGGATTGGCTGAATTCACAGAGGTTGTTTATAAGCCCAAGGAGGGATGAAGGTAGAGAACATTGGGTCAGAACCCTCACGGTGTGTTACACATTATCAGGCTTTCCACCAACGCCTCCCTTAAACCTTTCAGCACCTCCTCTACCCCATAGTTTTTATGTTACCAAGATTTCTCCAGAAATATTCATTACTATAAGTTCGTCATTAATCATCTAAATAATAAACAGATTTTAGTCGGCTACAGAATGATCATTTTGTCAGCCAGGGATTTGAGCAGTAGGCCTTTTTTCCAAATCTCTTTTTGGAATGAACATTCTGATTTGCGGTGAGGGTGCAGATTGCCTTAAACTGAGCAACAACATCTGTTCTTTCATCTGTATCTCTTTTATTTCTCTGGAAAAAATAAATCATAATTATGCCGTTTTATAGCAACACTTAAGATCAGTGGCTGCATAGACTGGTAAAATCAATATACGCGATCGCAACCAAAACTTTTCAGGATTGGAGGTCTTTCAAAGACCCCCTGTTTTGATTGATAATTACTGTTTCTGTTTCTGGCAATTTCAGTTGGCATACTATAACAAGAGTCTACAACTACTCTAGCGTCTCTGTGAGGCTGCACTTGGCACAGTGGTGCTTTGGATCAAATGCTTGCATTTCAGCATGCTAACATGCTCATCATGACAATGCTAACATGTTCAGCAGGTATAATGTTTAACATGTGCACCATCTTAGCTCACGGTGTTAGCCTGTTTAGTGTTTCATGGCTCTCGCACTGTATGGAAGGTTGACGGATGACAAAAATCAAAAATGTCATCTTCTGGGGATCACAAGCTGATATTTGTTGAGATATTTTAGTTTGGACTGGCTTGTCATGGCTGCTAGGATGGCTAAAAATAACATTTATTCAGCGCTTCAGGTCAAGTCCCAAGTTAACAAAATTGTAACATGATTTGAGTCCAAGTCGTGTGACTCAGATCTTTGACAACAACAGTACATCTGTCAGCATTTTAGATGAAGAATGGACTCAACAGTCTCACCTGTTTTCCTTTTTTATTTTGGTAGATGATTTAGTCCTGAGGAGGGCAATCCTCAAAAAATGCTACTTTGTTTAAGTCTGCCAGTTTTTGTGGCCCGGTATCATCCGACCCTGCTTGCTGTTGAAAAACCATAGAGGACTCAGGCCATGTGAGCACCCAGATTCCTCCGCCCCCCCAAACACCTGTACTCCTCCTCGCACATCTGCATCGTCTGAGCCAGTTTCCTTCGGTCTCACGCTAACCTGTGGCACGCGGACCCTCTACCTGGCAGCCACATGTGGACGACTCTTTAACTGGAAGCACATTCATGAGCGCAGTAGCTCAGAAAATCAGCCTCATGAAACTATATGGAGCTTAAAGGAGGAGGATACAGTGGACATGGCAGATGCATCCAGAGCTACCAGAGCTTATGTCAACAGTGTCTAGATCATGGCTTTTGATGAAGACATGTGGCAAACACTACTGTGGAGGACCGGCGCCGTGTGACTCACCTATCAGGTGCAGAGGGTCAGGGGTCACAGCTGCAGTTAATTAACATACCAGGTTCTCGCATTGGCAGCACGTATGGCTGACAATTCGACCCACATAAAGAGTAAAGAATGTTTAGGTTTCCAAGTGTATCAGCCTTAAAGTTATCAAAGGTGTTTTTGTCTCTGTCTGTTCTTTCCCCGCATTCTTTCGTCACCCTCTTCTTTCTTTTACTCACTCCTTTGTTCCAACCACAAAATTTGTAGCAGACCTGAAAGGTGAGCCCAGCCTCTCATCATAAACCGCATGTTTCACATTACAGGAATATTTCCACTTTGTATTTTGCTAACCCCTGGCGCTGATAAAATGCTCAAATACTCCCAAAAGAACAGCTTTCCTTTAGTGTGCCTACAGTGACCGAATGTCTGAGCTCGGGAACATAACAAGAGGCCTATTCACGCGGCTCCTGCTGAGCACGGCGAGGTACAGCACATAGCAAAGGCCCGTCCTGCTCAGCAAGGGCTGCTGGGCCGTGGCAGAGCCCACCAACTATTGGCTTTCTGACTACTGCATGTTTCCAAATTGCATCAAAAACTCATTTTAACAAGTTATTTAGTCTAGCAGTTAGCTAGAGTGGTCGGCTCCTATTATGAAAAGAGGCATTTTCTCAAATAATTTTGTTTCAGGAACTAACTTGAGTCAAGAAACATCTATCTTGAAATTCATGAGAATGATTTGCTATATTAATAGCTGTACAGTGCTGACATTGAATTTACAAATAGAGTAGAAAAAAGAACTGAAACTGAGCTGGAAACAAATGACTGACCTCACTGGTAGGTTTCCACTTTATCGCTGATTTTCATCATTTTTTAAGACTGTTTACTGTAAAAGTGGCCGGTGCTTTTGTGAAGCTCTGTTCTGAAAAGTACAAATCTGAAGTGACAGTGGGAGAATAAAATGAAGTGAGGAAGAGGGAATGAAGAGAGGCTTTGAGCAGATTTTATGGACATGGAGGCAGGTTCTTTGTTTCCCACAGAGGTTTTGCAGTCAGAGACCAGGTGTGCATGAAAGCACCGAAACACAGGTGAGCCCTCATGAGTGAAAGACGGTCATATGGTATTACAGATTACAGGATTAGAAAAACTGCACAGGCAGACAGACCCATCCATATGTGTATTCACATACACATTTTGAGATTATAGTGGCAAAAAAAATTTGTTTAAATTACTACAAGTGAGACTATGTAACTACCAGTAGCTTTTAGTGGCTAATGTTAACTAACTTTAGGTAGATATTATTTATAGGTAGATATATTTACCGTGTAAATAAGATTACTGAGTCAGTTATCTGACTTAATGACTCTTTCCTACTTGGGTTTCTGGCACTTGACATTTAACCATTGAAAACAATCTCAGAATTGACAATTGTGGCCGCAGCAGCCACTGTTTTACCCTGTCACATGTGTAATTTATTATGGCTGGCGGCCTGGCGTGATGTCGACCGCCATTTAAACAAAACAGTTGCAGCCTCAAAATATTTGTTTTTGACAAATTTTGCTGCTTCCACTTAACAAATAATAGAATTAACTGACACACCACCAGAGAGGCCAGTGCCTGGCTATTAGTCTGGCATTGGAGGAGTGGTGGTGTGTGTGTGTGTGACGGGTTGGGGGGGTCCCTGGCCTGGAATAGCTTCCCTGGCCTGGAATGCTCTGGGGAATGTGCGGTGTGGGGTTTGATTGGTCGTGAGGGGATGTCTGTCTGTTATGGGTGCGCAGTATTAGTGATCAGAAGGTTATGGAATCTGTGTAGAGAATGAGCGAAGACAGATCAATCATTATGTAGGTTTGGGTGCATCCTCTGTGTGGTCGTCAGGTTGACAGGCGGCCTGTGCGGAGGTCTCAGCCCTGCCTCAGTCCTGTCTGCACCTTGTTGTTGTGGCTTCTGTCACCTTTCCCTGTCTCTCTTGTTTGTGTGTGTGCTACACTGTTGCGCCACTCTAGGCTTTGTGAAACCAGATCTGCCTCTGCCATCTCAGAGCAGCAGACCACAGACAGGCAGCCCATTAGGCCTCATAGTCTGCAGGTTGACCTTTGAACCCCAGTCCGCTGTTTGACCAAAATGGGCTGAGGGGCCGTGCTAGGTCAGCGTTTAGCTGAGTCATCACAGGCTATCAGCAGCTATCTGGCTATCTGCCAATGAGCAGGGACTCTTCAAGGTCTGCAAACCTTACTGGCTCATGTACAAACAGGCACAAACAGCCATATATGTGCCTGCACACACACACACACACACACACACACAACAAATATACATCTAATCTGCTAAATCATAGGACTGATAAGGGAAAACAGAATTTTTGATTGAGATGGAGGTCAGACTAAAAAGGTTCTTTAATTTCCCACTGTGTCTCCCATCAGCAGTTTGTAAGCCAGAGAAGACAGGGTAATGACTCTGTGTATCGAAGCAGAACTGTACAGTCAGGCTAATAGGAGCATGCAAGAGAGGGCATCCGACTCTCACGGCCCAGCCTGGTGGAAGTGATGCCCCAGCAAGATTCCTGCATTAACCCCTGGTTCCTGCTCTCGATCCCTGCCCGGCGATCCCAAATCTGCCACAACATCCCCGACAGGAGGACTACTCCCACTGCCGTGTTTGCTCAGCTGCGCTGGCTTTGTGTCGGTGTATCGAACCCCCTTGTTCCTGCTCACTGGCTGTTTTCTCCCTCTTTTACTGTTTGGTTTCTTTTCTTCCAACGGTTTGTAGCTTCATTTGTTCTTTGTTTGTCTTTCGGAGAGCACGTCTGACGTTTCCAAGGGATTGACAGCAGGGAGGTCAGGAGGTCGAGGTGAGGCGGCTACCTGAGGAAGTCTCACGTCTCCTGCTGCATAGTGTCGCGGTGGTGTCAACATCTATAGTAGTCATGTAAGCACCTCTCTGTTGTGCCCACTGCCTGTGTTTTGACTGTGGCTGCTCTGACTCACTGCAGAAGAAGCCAAAGCTATTCATGCACTTACCAGTTTTAAAGTAAATAGCTCCAATTTAGTTAGCAGACTTAAATGTAAACAACTTAATAGCTTGTGCCCAACATTTTTTCACAACCTGTCTCATTAACGCAATTTAAGGTCATTTTAAGTTATCACTGTGGCTGCATGACCTCATTTGAAACCGCACAAGCTGCTTTCGTTTATTTTGAGATCCGGTTCGAATGTTTGCGTCTAACCTGCAAAGATGCGTAACCGTTTGCGTCTCGGTGGCGGGCCCGAGTCCTGACACTCCAGTGCACTCATCTTCATCATCACAGTCACCACTCTCGAATCCCTCTTCCCCCTCATCGCTCCACCCGTCCACTCCTCCTCCACGCGACCGAGCTCTCCAGCGCTTCTCAGATACCGTCACCAGACGCAGCAACTGTGGGACAAACAGGAAGAGGTTAAAGGTAATGATGTTAAAACCCACTCCGCCCTCACCCTCTTCATGAATCATTCTGTGGCCACAATGTGCCTGTGCATTAATAGTTTAACAGAGCTGTGAAAATAAATAAGGGGTGTCTCTTGATCTAATCGTGTACTGTATGATTATAACAGTATGAGGGGAATTCCAGGCAAAGAGTCAGTGAGATCTAAAAGTGCTGGTATTTACCAAGCTAATTATAATCACCAGGCAGGAAAACAGTTTTATTATCAGTGCCAGTTTTGTTATTTTTGTCCAAACGTGATTCATTCAAAGGTTTGTGGCTGTCGCTCCATGTAATTTACTGGTAGAAAAAGAAACAGTGGGGCAAGCAGACTGGTGCGATTGTGTTGTTACTGGCAAACATCATTGTCTTAAGTGGTTGTCTCAGGGCAACAGGGATACAATAACACCACATAACATTCAAGATTCGAGATCTAAAATGAGAAAGTAGGAACAAAGATGAAGCAAATTTTATGTTAATGTTTGTAACATTCAGACCTACCTACATTTTATTGACCCAGTTAAGCCCCTTTTTAGATAGCTAACCTCTTTTGCATGGAAGACCTGGCCAAGATGGCATCATAAAAAGTTGCATACAACATAACACAAGTCAGGTAAACAGATAAAACAATGCTAAACAAACAAATAATCATATGACGAAAATAAGCAAAAAACATGCAATATGGACATCATTTTAATTCAGTTTGGCTGCTGGCCTGTAAAAGTAGTTGTTGTTCAACTGCGATGTTTTCCCATGTGATTTCCAGAAGCTCATAATGTGTTGTGCAACACATACCAAAAGTGTTTAGTGAGGACTGTGGTAAACCAATCAACACATAAATAATACAGAAAAGTCCAGGAGCTGTAAAGGACTTTCATTAAAAATCTTTAAATTCCTCTTGACTAAGTGTCAAAAGAGTGGAAATAGCAAACTTTATACATTCAATCACGAAAATTGGGAGGAAAACGTAAACTTTCACTGCACTTTTTATGTTGTGTAGCTTAAGAACAACACAGAAATACAAACAAATCTGTCCTGTTTTATATCCACAGGTCAAAAATATGTGAGCGAGCTTGGAGACCTACAGGCCACTCTAACCATCTTTCAGCCTCCACAACATCGCACATGACTGAGAGCCCTGCCAAGGTAACAGATGTGCTAAATTCCAGCCGCCTGCCCTCCGAGCCTCCTTTCATCTCAATGCCCTGCCTCCTTGCTTGTTTTTTTATGGATTTCCTTCCTATCTGCATACGTCAGCATGCATTTTCTGTTGTTGTTTTTGGTTGTTTGGCTGTCTGTGGGAGAAAATTGAGTTCATATGTGCTTTGTCTCAGGTCAGCTGCGACGTCTGCCTGGGATCAGACTATGTGAGAGCGGAGGTATAAAAGCCCAAAGCTAATCACAGAATTACGTCAGTCACAAGATAAACAACCCTGTTCCCTTCGCCTGCATATACAAACCATTCAATCTGGGTTTTACAAGTGACATAAACTCTAAAGTTTAGAGAAGGAACACACTTCACCTTGTTCACCGCATGGTTGCCCAACAAGCCTCCATTCATATCCCAACATTGAGGCCATACACGCACGATGAACACAACATTTCTTAAAGCCTGGTCATTTGGACTGAAGGATGGTTAAACAGTAAGGCCCAGACAGGACGGCTGATCCATAGGAACATTTTGACTTCTGTTTTAGGCCGTCTAGCAAAACGCAACCTGTTGACGCAGCAAAGCCCTCAGGTGTCACATTAAGACATGTCCCAGAAACAAACTCTCCATTTGATGGATGGGAATTTAATGTACTGAACTGTTCTGTTAAAGACAGAACCACGTTTGCCTGCATGTGCCAGAGTCCTTTATAGATTTACTGAGGTCCTGAAATTCCTTCTCATGGTCTGTATCTTGGCAACTTGTTGGACTTTGGGAGGGAAGGGGTGCCTCACAAACCAATTTAAAGACAAACAAACACTTGTAAAGCTGGTAGAGAAAGATGTGGTTCGGGGTAGTTTAGAACAAAACAAAAAAAAAAGGTATGAGGAGCAAGGGGAAAAACAGTGACAGCAACTGTCGGGCCGCTGTTTAGAGCGCTGTTAGAACTGCGTGTGCATACACACCAGCTCCCTTCAACACATAAACATACATACTTTCCTCTGATTCACTGTATTCTGATATTAGAATAAACAAAACTACAAGAGTTTACAGCCATACTAGAAGGAAAAGCTAATGTCGACATGCTAACAAAGGCTACTCACAATGACAATGCTAACATGCTGATGTTTAGGTATACTCTTGACCATCTTAGTTTAGCGTGTTTGTATGCTAACATTTGCAAATTAGCTCTAAATGCAAAATATAGCGGATCCTGATGTGGATGTCATATTTACTCACAATCCAAAGGAGGAGAACATGAATGGTCATGGCAATCTATTTGTGTCAACGTCAGTTACGCTAAAGTAAAATTTAGAAGATCATCAAAGTCATTAATATATTATCTGGTAGCCATGAATGTTTGTATAAAAGTGTAGGCCAAATAATCAAGAAACATCAAAAGATCACCAAAGTCATTAGGATTAGCCATCGGACTGATGTCAAGACATTTCAGTAAAACTCAAAAATATCAACCTCCTAGTGATGGTAGAAGTAATTAGGATTCATTCTCTGGAGACGATGAATCTCTGTATGAAATTTCATAGCAATCGATGAGCTAGTTGTTGACATATTTCAGTCTGAACCAAAGTGGTGACGGACCAACTCTGCCATCACTAGAGCTGTTAGCATGGCTATAAATCCAACATAATCTGAAAGTTGTACATTTTGGAATATTTGTAACTTCTTTACTTATTCATTATTCATCTTCACAAGGAAATATACAATCCACCACAAAATTAAAATCCCGGTTCAGACACACATGAAAGTGAAGTAAGAAACAAGAACATACATGCTACGAATAGTAGCAGAGGAACCACAGAGGAAAAAAACAAACAAAAAATGGGTTTTTGGGAATTAAAAAAAGAAATTGGGTGCATAGTCATAGCAGTGGCCTAAATGAGCCATAACTGTGAGCCGTGCCCTTCTCCACAGGGGGGGTGGCAGGGCAGTACCTCTCTCTGAACCTCTGTGGCAAGGCGCTGTGGCTTCTGCCCACTGGCTGACTGCCTCTGCCACGGCTGCGGTGGCAGGGAGGGGTGGGATGTATGTTTGTGTCGAAAGTGACGCTGCGCTTTTGGCATGGCTGAGCCACAGCGTGATCCAGCAAGAGCCTCCAGATTTACCACAAGAGGAAGAAACCTCAAGTCGCTCTGGGCTGGAATCTTCTGCAATAAAAAAAAAAAAAACAAAGCAAAAGGAAGCAGGGAGGAAACAAATAAAAGAGAAATGCTCAGTATGTTTTCCATTAAGAGAGGAGGGCCGGCATTCTCTCTCTTCCCTTCGCGCTCTTCTGTGTTTTGTGAGATGCATCAGGAGCTGGCTTGGACAGACAGCTGGACTCACAGAACATGTAATCAGGGTGGCTATAGGCATCCAGCAGGATACAGTGTTCACCTGCCCTTAACACAAAAGTGCAAGTCACACCAAGGAAACACCGGCTCAAAGGCTGCACACAAAGCTCAAACATGTGGCCAATTGCTCAATTCAGGCCAGCCCAGACAGAGACACAGAGAAACCACATGTCTGTCACTGCCTCCCACACATGACATGAACTGCACACAGGGTCACTGTTCGACACGACAGCTGCAACTGAGCGCCAGAGCCCAGCCAATGGCTGATCTGCGCTGACAGAAATCAACCTGCACTCACTGATCATCAGCTGTGGTCTATTACATGAGGTGGCAGTAAGATGTTGGTTCACAGTTGTCCATTAATCACAGAATAAAGGACAAAATCTGAAGATAAAAAACAAATATTAGTGTAATTGTAGGAACTGTTGAAGTGAATGAGTGATTTAGGGGGAGAACAAGGAGGGGATGAGTAATGAAGACAGAGGGGAAGTAGAAAAAAGGGTCTTCTTGTCAATGTGAGATTGGGATCAGTCCCTGTGTTATGTCCTCCACGCACAGGACTAGTCTGGACAAGCTGCTCATGACTCGGCCCAGACGGAATCTGCTGCTCTGAATGTTTCTATCAATGCCTCAACACATCTTGTCTACAAATCTAATCTACAGAACTTGGCTTAGATTCCCAGACCGCTACTTACCATACGCTCATGACAAAAGCCACGGTTTCACCCTCTAATATTGATGGTTTCCGTAATTGAGTCGAAGGCTTAAAATGCACACAATCAACATAAAGTGTTTTTAGTATAACAGGGATAAAAACTGGTTTATTACCATAAAGTATACTGTTTTAATCAATACTTTATATTAACAATTGGTCAGCTGTGTGTTGTGAAATCATATTTAATGAAAAACACACAGATAATGATCACAACTCTGCAGTTCTCCTCAATGCTACAGAGCTTTTAGCGTCTTTTAGCTCATTGCCTTTGATTTTATCAACTGTGCAGTTTTGGTTCACTTTCACCACTCTCATCAATCTCATATTTAGTCAAGGCAGCTGTTTTCAGCATGAAAGCTCTAAAAGCTGCCTAGCACCAAACACCACATAGACAAAGTTAGCAACTAGCTAGTGAAGATAGCGGAGCATTTAGCAATTAAAGAGCTAGATATTTTCCCTCACATGTTGGTGGAGACCAAGCAGACAAAAAAGGGAGAGTCAGTTGGCCTGAAACATGACTCCAAAATGAATGCTATTGTCACTCTGTGTCTGCTGGATGAGTAACTAAGAAACTGTTTGATGACGTGTTAACTACCCCTTAGAGTTAGTTTTTTCATCATCATTTGGCAGTTGATAAGATCTGATGCTTGCTACACCAAAGTAGGGCAAGAAATGTCTGTTCAGACCAAGTGGGAACAACATCTGGGTGAAGCCAATGCGGAAGTGCTTTAAACCTGCATTCATTTTACTGGTCAGCGGGGAGCAACTCCACTGGTTACAAAAAGTCAGATTGCAGTGTAGTCTATGACAAAATTTATTCTCACTTGATTTATTTCCTCAGTAAACACTTTCCTAATGAATTTATGGTTTCACAAGTCTTCTGTAATACAGCATGATGGTCATTGTAATTTGTAGTCCCATTTGGAGGAAAAAGAATAAAACAGACATATCATATCCTCATAGATATATCAGGGCATGCTTTAGGGCGTGACTACCTTGTGGTCAACAAATCGAAAGAAGTTTGGCTGACCCGGTGTACAACCTGTCTGATGGTCTAACTCATTTGAATTCTTTTTAGCATTGTTGCCATTCCAAAATCTCTGTGATTTACTTTACTTGAGCATAATGTTATTACCTCCAATAGAAAACATGGCCAAAACTCAGAAAATTAGATACAAATTGTGCCAAACTAAAGTTATCCTTTATTACCAAAGAAACTGGTTCTCAAGTAAGAGAAGTAATCGGTCTTTAGATTATCATTTATTAACATGTAATAGGCATAGTCCAGAGTGCTGGTTAAAAATAATAAACTGCTGTATTTTACACGGCGGCTCTAATTGTCTACTATTTATCCCAGAGCTCCAGTAAAACCAAAAAACATACTGTACAGCAGATTGTATATTTTTAAATCACAACCCAGGTCACTGAGTTAGACAAATCAAACACGTGACTTTTCATCACGGACTATTTTTCGTGATAAATGAAGGAAATGGATTTTCCTTACACCTAATCCCCTCATGTACAACGAGCTGCTGTGCTTGTATAAAGTTGTCAGATGTGCCATTTGGAGGAAAGAGTCAAGAGAAAAGCAGGAGAGTGGGAATGAATGAGAGACACCATAGGAGAGAGACAGAGAGACAGACAGACAGAGGAATGACAGGAGGCACTTTCCACAGAGTGAGTCATGGAAAGCTCCTCAGCACGCTGACAGGCAGAGCGGCGTTTCAGACGACAGAGCCTGCCCTGCAGTCCCACCCGCTCTCCGCGACTCATTACTCAACTTTTATTGAATCTGAAATGTAAAGAGGTGGGGGACCTATTCTCTCTCATTCTTCTCTCTGTTTTTTCCCCTCCCTCTTGTCTCTCTCTCTCTCTGTCCGCGGTCAAGTATGTCACGCAACGGGAGCCCAGCTTCAGACAGTTAATGCAGACAAGATTAATTTCCTGATGTTAATTCCAGTTGGAACATAAAACACAGAGAAAAAAAAGGGAGCTCTCCCGTCCTGTGTTAAACTGGGCGTGTGTCCACTCCACCTTTCTGACTAAGCCCATAAGACTATTTCCAGATTTCTCTAGTTTGGACTGAAACCTCAATGAATATTTAGACTTGGCAGGGACTTTATGTGTCTGGTGTATAATCTTTGAAAGCTAATGAAAAGTCTATATACATTGAAGATAGCAGATTAAATAAAATGTTGGCAGTTCATCTTATGGAACAATAAACTATTGTGTATTCTCTGATCAAGGCAGGACATGAATACAAGTCGCCCTAGTATTAAATATATCTGGTATGACAACAATTTTCAATCTTTTTTGAGGCTAACCAAATAAAAATCTGAACTTATGTCTGTGAATATGCCTGATTGTCTGCATGGGGTTTAAAAGTCCCATTCCAGCACAGGCCGCTGGTTGTTAAATCAGATTACGCCTCTCAGACAATCTCTTTTTGTCTGCTGCTCGACTGCTTTACACGTTATCACCGTGGTTCCCAGAGTCATGAGTTGCTAAGAAACCCTCCATTTCGACATCAGCAGACTGTCACTGCGTGTCCCATGATCACACCTAGCGGGAGCCAGCGGTTGGGTAAGCGGATAATAGAGGGTGGAGTGGCCTGTGCTTGCACAAGCTTCAGTGGGCTGTGGGGCTTCAACCAGCTGCTCTGCTGCTGGCTATCTTAGCTAACAGAAACACAGGGAAAGTGGCTTGAGAGTGCTAGAAAACAGCAACTTGGGGGCAAAGAGGGAGACATAGAACAGAAAAACAATTACGGCATAGGCCTACTGACAAGGCATGGGTGTCTACCGAGATGAAAAGGCAAGGAGCACATGGGGGAATGATAAAGTTAGGAGGTGCTAACACTTTGACAGGTCCAGAGAGGAGCCTCAACTCTGATGTGTGCCTCCCCTGAGCAATGTCGCCCCGAACAAAAGGCAGAGGAAGAACAGAGGAGGTCTCTGACCCTCTCAGGGAGACCCTCTGATGACCTAGCAGTGACAGGAAACAGGAAGTGTGACCCCTGACCTCTTTGAGGGGGGGGATCCTGTTGCACAGCAACACGTGACTATGCCCAGTGACAACAAGCCCAGGATGTGTGGATCAGATCAGAGACTGCAGCAGGAAGACTCAGCTGTTCATGTCTCTGCTCCCTGACAGTTAAAAAGAATCGTCAAACAAATATTAGCATGAGAGAATTAAAAGCCCACAGCACACGCACTCACTGGCTGTTATTCCTGGTCATCAAGCCGGCTGCATGGCTTGTGCAGCAGGGTTTTTATAAGCTGGCTGCGTGATAATTACACCCAGTGGGGTGGTACTGGTGTGGGAGCAAAGGGGCGGAGTGCGTAGAGAGAGGCGACCCTGGCTCGGGCCTCAGGGCTGATGGTGGGGAGGGGCAGAGAAGGAGGGAAAAGGAAAGGAGGGAGAGGTGGAGGTATGGAGGTAAGGAGGAATGGGTGGCAGTGGTAGAAGGGATGATGGTTGGGCCTCATTAGCAGGCAGACTAATTGGTAGGAAAAGGGCCCTCACATGCTCTGTCTGACCTCCCAGCCAGCAGGGGGAAAAGCTGGGGTGGGAGAGGGGTGTCTGAGTGTGTGTGTATGGAGGTGTTGGGGGTGGTATCTAATAGTTGGATTCCTAAAGTTAAGGATCCATAACTCCTCATAACTCCTCAATTCCTAAACTTACCATGAAGTCAGAAGTCTGCGGAAGGCGGAAGCATAACATGCGTGCATGGTGCTCTAACAGGGAAACTGACTCTGCCTCTACAAGAGCCCCGCGGCTCCTCAGAGTTTTACACCAGGTGTCACGCTTCATTTAAAGAACCCTCATGGCTTATCCCCGTTCACAAAGTTAGCGGCCTAACAGCCCTCCTATCTCCTCCAATTCCAGAGCAGTCGTACTTCACACACATAAAAACTAGGAAGGCAAGAGGATGAAGGCCCTGAGGGGGTATATTAAATAACGCTTCAAAAACCCTCTGTAAATAACATCAAACAGGAGTCAGCCTCTTTGACTGGAGTGAGCATAATGGCCAGGTTAGCAAGTGTAAGTTTACAAAACAGCAGGCCTAGTCTGACACCTGTGGTGTCTATTAGTCTGATTGTAAGCACACCCTGTAGGAAAAGGCCACCGCATGCTGGCCTTGTCATGAAGCAGCTTTCATTTTATCCCCACTGTAATCATAATACACATAGCACTGTATTAATTCATACATTTCAGAGAGTATTTGAAGCGCTGGTTTAGTTTATAGCCACTTGTTTGCTTACATGCCACTGCTGTATATGAGCTGGAAATGTATCTGTTGTAGTGATATTCACAATTTTAAGCACGTGTGCACAGTAAAAACTGTCCTAGCTTAAGTGTGTGTGAGTTATATATTAAAGAGTGTATTCTGTATGAGCATGCATGAGGTGTTGAGTACACGCTGCCCAGGCTCTGGTGGCTCGGAGGAAGTGAGGCTGCGTGATGGAATTTGTGGCGCTCGGGATCTGGTTTATTTTCCACCCTGGATTCCTGTCCTACCTGCAGGATTTTCCCAGGTTCTGGCTTCAATTAGACTGGGAAGCTGAGAGGAGAGGAGGGGGATCTAGGGGTTTAGGAGAGGGGGGGCAGAGGGAGGGAGCTGAAGGAGGGAAGGGCGACAGAGCTGGAGTCTGTCACACACAACTCAGCACAGCTGGGGAGATGGAAAGAAAGGCAACGAACGTGAAGAGACAGAAAACAACTGAAGTAAAATCTAAAACCTTTAAATAAGGTACTAAAAAATAAAAGCTTTGGTGTGCAATATGAAGATGTTTGTTATTCTTCAAAAGACAGAGCAATTTTAACAATGTAAGACTGTGTTTTGCCAAAAGGGAGTCATAAAAATCCTCAACAAAGATGTCTTTCATATCCGTGGTATTCCAAATGTATCTCTCCAAACAGTGTCATATAGCCAAGAAGAGGCTGTCAGAATAATCCCAGGAGGTCTGACCCTCCAAATGGCAAACTCATCTGACAAATGAGTGGGAAACGCTCTGTAATCAAAGACCAATCACATAATTGCTCTATTTTGCCACTAGCTCAACCATCTCCTGTGAGATTAGTTGTTCAGAGGAGACACCCGATACTCTGGGAAGTTAAACAGATGTTCAGAAAAACAAACTCATCTCCTCAGAACAAGAACACATCATCAAAATAATATGTTCTAATTTAGGAGCGCTGAATTCAGAATTTGGCACTCCATAAGGGATCTCACTTGCCCACTTTTTACAAAATGTATTAATGTATTAATGCAGTGTCAAAGTTACAAAGAAGTTCCCATTAAGAAAACAGCAAGACGTGTTGGACTGGCATCACAGAATGTCGTCAACTCGATGGCACAGCGAAGGAAAGCATGTTGATGGACACTCGTCTTTATCAGCTTTAACACACTGCATGTACGGGGCACAACACTCACACAGGCCCTCACACAGGAATTTGTAACACAGTGTAAGCATGCACAAAAATGTCCATGGCTCCTCACAGTCGTGCACTGTTTAAAGATTCCAAGTCGAGAAGCAATAACCGAGGGAGAAAGCCATTTCTCTTCATCCATTTATAGTGCACAGTTCACTTGAAACTTGGCTACGGCTCAGTCATGACATCAGCCGCTTTAGGCGTGAGAAAACGTTGTTTTATAAGCTAAGGCGACCGACTCTGAGTTTTTTTTTCTTTTGGTGTTTAGTTTAGCCTCACAGAGGCACAAAGGCAAGGGTCTCCCTCCCAGACTGTCTCTGTATCTGCTGATACTCTGATCAACACTGACAACGTGAGAAATGACACATTTCCGTGGCATAGCTGCATTTCACAGGGCCGTCGTCACACAGCACTTAGGAGTGAAGGAATGAAACATCATGGGGATTAAAGTTGGAAGGAAGTGGATTCTTTGGAGGGGTCCCATGTTCCCCTCATAGTTGGAGAGTGCAGCCCCTATATTTTATGACATAGTCTCACATACTATGGTCTGGGATTGATTCGCGGTTAGAAAGTGGGTCAGTACAAGCTGGAAGAACCATTGATTGTGTTCACAGTTAGAGCCAAACGGAGAATAATGTTCATTCAAATGGAAAAACGTGTGCAGTCTCATAGGACTTGTAAAGACCCGTATGTGAGTGACCCATATCCTGAATGTGGAGCTGAATACATATAAAGGACAGTAATGTAAACAATGTACACAGCCTGCAACTGTGAACATACTGTACGCGGTGCTCAAACACACAGACAACATCATGAGACTGAAATACTGCAGTTTTTAATCAGCATGGCAGTCACCCGGTTGACTTCCAGGAACATTAAACAATACTATCTCATTGTTGGCCTGTCCTAATGCACTCCACGTATAAACAGGGCAGATGAAAGTAATTATCTGTGAGTTGTGGCCTACCCTCTCATATGAGATGGTTAATTAGTCCATTTGCTTTTAGCCCTGCAACATCCAGAGCTGGTGGTCTTTCAACTGGCGGGGAGGCGGAGACCTTGTAAAACTCCTTTTAACTAAACAACATCACTTTCTCCAGTGCCTTCAGAGGTTGTTTACAACATGCCGTCATAGAGCAGCTACGACCATGAAAAACTGTGTATAGTCAATAAACATTTAGCAGGATTATAAAGCAAGTTTAAGGTCTGGCCTCTTTGGTGTAAAAAACAAAAACATATCTGCCTTCTCTACGGGCAGCACCTTTTTGCCAAGCGAGCATCATGGCTCTATGGATGGTTTGTCAGTCCACCACATTGATACCTCAACAACTCTTTATGGAGATTTAAAGTGCCCTGAGGATAAATCCTAATGACTTGCTGATCCCCTGACTTTTTAATCTAGCATCTAACATCTATAGTGATACAATCTAACACCTATAATTATATAATCTAACTAGTGTTGCCACCGTGGAATAAGGGACAAAAAGTGACCTGCTGCAGCAGTATGGTTTTGTGTGAATTTACAGTGTATTATTTTAAGCGATTTGTCATACCGATAGCTAATCTCTTATAATAGTTTATTTACATCAGGTACCTTTAACACAGTCCTTTAATTGAACCGCTACCTGTTACCTTTCCTGTCTGTCAAAACACTTGTGGCTCTTGCACTGTAGGTTACCAAAAGGTTAGCACTTTCATGTACATGTGACAAACTAAAAAGAACATAGCTATTCATTCACATTCATTGTGATCATCTCAGCTTTTGTTCATAGTGCATCTTCTTCACAACATTTGAGTCACGAAACAACACACTGTTTAGCTTAACAAGACAGTCTGTGATGAAGTCCATGTTTGACAGTGTGATACACTACGAGGCTTCATTATTTTCACTATTTTGTCAATTTCCATAGTAACTGTATTTAACGTTACTTAACATATAGGCCTACTGAGGTGTGTGAGACGGGTTATGATTGCATGATGACAGGTGTCAGTGACCATTGTCAAGTGTTGTAATCAGCACTGCTGTTGTTGCTGTGTATCAGTGGTTAGATCAGCGTAAACCCTAAATCTGACATCAATAATCATATAATCTCATGGAAGGGCACAGAATGTGGTATAGAGATTCACCTATTTTGGTGTTTTGTGCTAATTAGCAAATGTTCACATGCTAACATGCTAAACATTATAACTGCCAAACCTCAGCATGTTCACATTGTTATTGTGAGCATGTTAGCATGTTGATGTTAACATTTAGCTCAAAGCATCGCCTTGCCTAAGTATAGCCGCAGGCTGTAAACTCTTCATCTCATTTTTACATTACAACTGTAAACAATACATTTGATTCTAACATGTTTGCAAATTTAAAAAATGGATATACAAATGGTTAAAAAAATAAACAGCTTACAATATAATGAAAGATGATACATAAACACCTTAAACTGAAACCTCAAAAGTTACCATAAAGTTGAGCGAGCTCTCTCAGGCACAAGAAAACCTAAATATTGTAAACAAAGGGAAGTTTTATTGCAGGATTATTATATTGCACAATATTGTGAGGCGTTCCTGTTAGTTTGTGCACCTCAGTATTGTGATGGTTTGTAGTAAAAATATTTATGTAATCTGAATTCTGCACAAATGGCTTTGAGTTATAAACAGTTTTACTGCACATGAAATATGCAATCAAGTGCAGTCCGTCTTTTGTCAGATGTTAATCCAGTCCTTTGATGTTGAGATCTAAAGGAAGCTAAAGAAGAAATGTGCTCGACTCTGTTGTATGGTCATCAGATATGGGATTAAAAGCTCCCATCTGAGTAGTCAATCTGTATAAATATCAGGCGTTTATGTAAACAGAATCAAAACCCCATAAATGTCCACATGTATACCACGTCATCAGGACAACATGGGAGCCACTGAGAAAAGAGTATTAGGTTACTGAGAGCATCTGATCACACACACACGCACACACACACACACACACATAGAGTTTGAGTGTGTCCATGTTTCTAAGGGATTGTTTGAATGTTTGTAACACAATGAGCTCAGTCATTTAACCAAACTGCATTTTCTTGCAAAATCTCATCAAAAGCCTATCAGGAACCTGATCCACATGGTAAACAGTCTGCACTGCAGCAGCTCTGCTTGTAATCATATGGGTACAAATGTTTGACTCTGTCAGAGCAGGAAGTTTTGAAAGGGTTATTACATTATTGCGACTTGGGTTTAATGGATGTAGTTTTGGGCATCATTCCTATTGCTATTAATAACACAAGTGAACTGCTGAGATCTGGTGATGTTGCAAAATTGTTAAAAAGAATTCAGAAGGGCAAGAAACACATGCAGCCAGATATACAAGAAGACTTGAAGTTCCAAGTTAGCAAAATTTATTTGAAAGAGAAAATAAAGGGGAGCAGTAAAATGATCATACATCATAGTTTACAGACCAGGTTCAACTTTGACCTGACATACTGACCAAAGTTGTGTTTGCATGCTGTTTTTCTGTGCAATGAGTGGAGGCTACTTTATTGACACAGACATCCTGACTTTCCTGTTATAAGATTACCATATGGGGCTTTTATTTTGGAAATGACGCTGTGTGTGTGTATACACATCCCTGTGGGACACACATCTATGCATACATGTGTTTCTCCTATTGTGTATGGTTTAAATGTACATGATTTGAGAGCTGAGATGTCCTACTGTAGCTGAAAGCACTTCAGAGAAACTTCAAAGTATAAATGGGTTTAAAAAGTTAAATAGACCTCAAATTGCATAAACAATGTGAAACATTTTAATTCCTTGTATGTCCTTGTGTGTGCGAGTTTGTGTTTACTGACTTTTAACATTCACTTTTAGTTTTTACCAACAAACTCAGGGATTTCTGGCACAATGGTTGTTTGTTTACATCCTGTCTGATCATCTGACTGCTTGTGTTTCTTGCCCATATCAGACTTTATTTTAGCAATGTTGCTGTGCTCCCAGATCTCAGCAATTACTAAGGGGGTACATTGTTTTCATGGAAAGCAGAACAGAGGTGCAAAACGATAAAGATAAGACCCATATTTTCATAAACTGGAATTATCTTTTAAACATTTAGAGTCATACCTAGCGTGAATCATGTGGGTGTTTTGAGGTTAGGAGGTAAGGAAACACCTAACAGTACTGTTTAAGTATTGCTCCACTTGCTTGCAGCAGGACTAAGCGTGCTTGAGGTAATACAGCAAAAGTAATTACAGCATCTCAAACCATGGTAACCACTCTAACCCTCTGTATTTTTCTTGAGGGTCTTTGTCTGTCAGAGAGGGAGTGGATGAAGGTCCACAGTTGCTCCTTGGATCTCCCAGGTTGTTTGAACAGGAGAGAAAGATTGTAATCCACTGTGACAGGCCTGTAGAACTCAAGAGGCTCAACACACACATGCAGACAAAAATGCACACACGCAAACAACCTTTTCAGCTAGAAGATGGTCTGTGTGTGTGTGTATGTGTGGGTGGAGAGGGTGGGCAATCCTACACGTTGACAGCTACAAGTGCAACCACCGGGAGCCAGGAAATACTGACAGATCTGTGGGCTGATACATCTACCTACAGAGGCTACGAGCAAGCATCCCCGCACTCAGCCAAACAACTCCAAAAGGTGGTTTCCATGGCAATGGCAGCAGCGAAATAAGGGGGCTTCGGCCTTGACGGCAGCTGGGGCTTACTGTGGATGGAGGACATAATTCCTGGCCGTCACAACAACCCCCATCACCCTCAGAAGATGTGTCCTTGTCTGTTTTTTGGAGCAGTGCAGATTAGACACAAAAAGTCTATTCAGAAGTTTCCTTTCAATAGTATTTTATTGTGTTTAATGCAATGTTCTGACATCACCTTGAACACAGCTGTGGTTTTCTCTCAAATATGAGAAAGGTGCACTACAGCACAAAGCATCTTCATTTGTTCTGTGCTGACCCCCACAGGAATTGCAGACCTGTCAGAAGCTTGGAAATCAATGCTCAATTGTGAACCAAGCGGTAGAACTAATGGTTAGGTAAATCCTTACAACTTCACAGAGGAGAGGGGCCACTTGTGTGCGAAGAAGAACTGAAGTACTTGAAAAAGGCACAGGAACAAAATGACAGGAGTGACAGAATATTCAAACATACAAACGCTGGACAACCCATGCACACAGCTCACCTGGTTGATGTGTTTGAGTTTGTCTATGATCTGGCTGATGATTGGCTCAGGGGGCTTGTTGCTTCGGGACTCGGAGCCGGGTTGAGATCGCTTCAGGCCAGGCCCAGGAAACCTGACAGGACAGGAAGAAAATACTGACTCAGTACTTAGGTTTCTGATTGTTTAGAAGAGTTTCACTGAATTTAAAAACCTCAATGTAAGCTATATGAGGGGAAGACATTATGAAATGACCACTGCGCCGTCACTCCAAACAAGGCGTTTATCACCATCTAGTGTTGATAGGATGAATGACAGCTCTTCTGGTTTTTAGATTGTGGGCCTATCAATATAGCTGGAAAGTTAATCTGTAACTCAACTCTAGACAAAGAACTAACTTTTGCCTCACTGAAGACAATATGTCTATAAAGATTCAATTTCTTTTAATGTTTCAAGATATTTTTAATAAAAGCTGTGGAGACTGCGTACTTCTTGCAAAGAAAGTATTCATGTTAAAAATGTTTCACCATCAGCTTGTGGACTCCATGAGGTATAAAAAACCCATCAATGTCTGGTTAATAATTAATTTCATGCACATTAAACTGGTCAATTAGTGGCCTTTAATCATATTTAGTGTTAATTAGAGGACATTAGCAGACATGTACTTCAGTCCTGCTTTAGCAGAGAGGATATTTTTGGGCACAAGCAGCCTTCAGGCAGGTGCTTACATGTCTGTGTAACTGAGGAAACACGGCTCTGTTGACACCTGTGAATGTTGTAACTGGTGAGTCTGAGAGTTTCCTGCAGGTGTTTCTTTGGTCTTGACAGTGCCAGAAATTAACCCCTTCCAACCACACCACCACAACTCTGAGGAGTAGACTACTAACTACACCTTGACACATAAGACAAGTGTGTTTAGATGAACTAGAGTCAGAACTGACAACCTATCTTCCCCGGGCACCACAGTAATATGAGATGTGATGAGGGCAGAGGTCATATCTCAGTGTAAATGTCATCTGTTATATTGCTGCAAATTTTGGAAAGACAAAGGAAAAATGGGTCGCAGTGGTGAAAAATGATTTTCAGAGAAAAGGTTAGTAAGAAAGAAATGGGCCTTGAAAAAAAATGCATGTGTGTGTGTGTGTGTGTGTGTGTGTGTGTGTGTGTGTGTGTGCAAAGCATGAGGTCATACTCTCCTCTCATCTCTGTGACACAGCCCAGAGCGCAGACACGCACACGCACGCACACACACACACACCTTTCACCTGTCTTCTCCATTCGTCTTTTGCTCTCCCCAAAATCAGACTTTTCATTAAACTCAAATTACATTTCCCAAGTTATTTATTCTTCTTATTAGCTATGATCTCACCCCCTTTCCGCTGCTAATTATCACATTAATAATAGAGAGAGATGTGCGATCCATTAAGGAGAGGAAAAGAGGAAATTTGGGTCAAGGAAGGAGGATTAGGGGAGGGAGATTTTGAGTGAAGATAAGGAGCCGAGGCAGGTTAGTGTTTCACATGATAGATGCCAGTCAGATATTTTTGCCGAGACATAATTTAGCGTGTATCACCGTTAAACTGTTTTCACCACTGATAGTCTTAGTTGTCAGTGCTCAGTATGCTATCTGATTGTTTCTGTGTTATTGTTTGCTGCTAGCACAGCTGATCAGATCAGTGTCTCCAGTGATAACTTAATCTAATGTAACACCAATTACCATGCTATTAGGTCCAGTCTGAATGAGATGCCTCTCCCATCAGAATAAACAACAGAGGGAGAAGAGAAGAGAGAAGAGGGGTCCAGGTGTTGAAGGAATACATAATGGAGTCTGGCGCTTTTCACACCACAGTTTCACACCTCCAATCCCGGGGTGTGTAAACATTGTGGTTCTTACTGTTAATACACTGCACTTCTTCTGGCTGAATGTCATGCTGAGCTAAAAGAGAATCAAATTGAGATATAAAAAGAGCTGTAGAGGACTGTATGAAAATGACTAGGGTTGTGGAGGTGGTGGGACAAACCTTATGTTTCACTTTGTAAAAAAAAAAAGCCTCTCAAGGCACATTAATGGGGTTTTTTTTAACCCCAACCTTGACTTAGAAACAAATGCAACACAAATTTAACCTAAATATCTAATTTGTTCCATTAATGTAGTGGTGTGGCTCTGGGGATGGCAACCTTGGTTGGTCTGTCTATCGGTCTGTCTGTCGGTCTGTCAACATCTTTGGTCCAGCCTGAAATATCTCAACTATAGGATGGATTGCCAAGACATTTGATGAGCCGCTAACTTCTCCTCTAGTGCCACCATGAGTTTTGCCTTTGTAGTTTTTTCATACATCTTTCATTCCTTTTCCGCTTTTATGTTTTCTGCTAACAACACCATAAGGTCAAAATTATCTTTGTCCTACGCTTCTCTTCTTTCTCTTCTTTGACCAAATGCCTGCAAAACTAATGCCATCCCCATCAGCCTCAGATGCACTTTGCATTTAGTGCGACTTAGCAAAAGTTAAAATGCTAACATGCTGAACTAAGATAGCTGACATGGTTAACATTGCACCTGCTTTACATCAGCATGTTGTAAATTGCCACAGTGAACATGTCAACATGGGCGACACAGTGGCGCAGTGGTTAGCACTGTTGCCTCACAGGAAAAAGGTTGTAGGTTCAAACACCCGTTGCCCTGGCCTTTCTGTGTGGAGTTTGTATGTTCTCCCCCGTGTACGCGTGGGTTCTCTTCAGGTCTCACCATTCAAAGACATGCAGGCTAGGTTAATAGGTTGTTTGTCTATGTGTGGCCCTGCAATGGACCGGCGACCTGTCCAGGGTGTACCCCGCCTTTTGCCCGATGTATGCTGGGATTGGCTCCAGCCCCCGCAACCCTGTATGCAGGATAAGCGGTTGACAATGGATGGATGGAACATGTTAACATGCAGACATTAGCATTTAGCTTAAGGTAAAGCCTCTGTACAGCACAGAGCACAGATCCCTTTTTTCCCCTATGGCACATTTACAGTGATGTTGATCAATGTGCACTAA
Source organism: Lepomis macrochirus (assembly GCA_024633595.2). Lineage (NCBI taxonomy): Eukaryota > Metazoa > Chordata > Actinopteri > Centrarchiformes > Centrarchidae > Lepomis > Lepomis macrochirus. The sequence continues at coordinate 9,167,084 of JALXJV020000018.1, forward strand.
ACCTGAAAAAATGCAACTTAATAAAACCCTGAAACTGATACTGTTGTTCCATGCATATTGCAAAGTCTACCCTTATTGACCATGTGGTACGAGTAAACTTTTTGTTATTGTTATAACTGTTTATGTAACTATTTTGCAAAGGGCTGAAATAAAATACCAATTTAAGACGAAAAAATAAAAGATACTCTCCTGCTCTCCCAAAAATAACAATACCCTCCTCCATTTCTGACCTCCTCTCCCCCCAATTAATTTTCACACAGTCCCTAAATTAAATGTTCACAGTTGACGCAGCATTTAATCTTTTATCAGTCATCACACACACATGAGTTTACACTGTCATTAGATTAAAAAGAGGGATGGAAATTTAATGTTTTGAGTTGGCACGGCATCACATCTGTTATCACAGATATCAGTGTAACGCTCTTTGATGTGGTGAAAAGTGTTGCTCCTCTGATCTTGGCTCCAGGTGGGATGGTAAACATGCCTGATAAAAAGCGCCACATTTAGCTCCAAAGATCACTCCTCAAGTATTGGAGACATTCAGCACCCGACCCCTCCAGCACTTACCCCCCACACCCCCCTCTCTCAATCTAAATTTATCTGCATGAGACTATACGAGAAAGAATGCCATGTTTGGCTCGGGAGAAGGTCCTTTCAGGGAGGATAATGGAAGATGATCCAGAACAAATCTCAGAGTAAAAATGTACCCGGAGTGAATTTGCAGGCATATGCCCTCGCAGATGACACGGAGAATTGCTTGCCGCGAGACATTGTAATCGCTCCATCATTTCGTCTCCTTTCCTGCCTCCCTGCACCTTCCTATCGCACTGTTTGGTCCAGCTTGTAATCATCCCCTCAGGACAGCTTTGCCCCCATGCCAACCTGATGTCCTCTCCTCAGATTGAGACTCTTTTCTATCTTGGTGACAGCCTCTATTTCAGCAGTTTGAGAAAGCTCAGAATTTATTCTCAGTCCTCCTCTGAAACAAGAGGTATAACATTAACCAGCAGCTCTTCTTGTCTGAAATGTGTGCCTCTGCATTGATTAAATTCCACACATAATTTATAAAGCAAAAAGGAGGATATCTATAACTATCTACGCCAAATTGAAATTGGGGCCATCTGACAGCTCGGGCAGAAAGGAGGAAGTTATGATGTGTGGAGCCAAAGGACAGGGGTGAAGTGAAATACTGCAAAAACCAAATGAGGTTCTGCGGGGTGCACAGGAGATGTTGGAAGAAGGAGAAGAGAACGATCGAAACGGCAATTAACTAAGCGAGAAGAAGGTGACAGCACGCCTGACATTAATAACATCCCATAGAGCCAAAGTCAAGATTTACACTCACACTGAGTGAGAGAGGTGAAGCTCAGTGTGAAGCTCATCAGCCCTGGGCAAACGTACCCTTCAACTCACCTACACTCTCCTAAATGTGCTGCTGGAGTACTGGGAATTCAACAATCAGAGCAGACTATTTGTGTAACCGATCATTTAGAAAGCCAATAAAAGTGAGCAGGACCATCCTGCAGGCTGTAGGGTGTGCAAGATCATGGATTTCTCTGTAGGTGCGTATAGGGCGCACAGTGTGTTTTAGAGGTCTTGATTCAGACAACTGAGACACTGATTTACCTGTCTGTCATCTCCTGCCCATTCCAGCAGAGGGAGTGGTTTGCTGAAGCAGGCTCACGGCTGCACAGCGCCTCCCCAAGACCACTGTAGAAGGAGCTAAAGCCCCTCAGGTTGGCTATGAACTCCCTATAGCAGGCAAAGAAAGGAAATGTTCAGCATAGAGAGAGACAAAGAATAAATCCTCACTTGATCACGATAATAGGATTCACACACATCAGCGGGGAGAAGAGCAGAAACTGTCCTACGGTGAGAGAAAGAGAGAAACAAAGAAAGAAACACAAAGAAGAAGTGGCAGAGATAGAATAAGAGAGGGAATTCAACTTGATAATACTGAGAGCAAGTCGATGAGGTCCCCCTCGAGAAAGAGACAGTAAAACAGGCAAGAAGAAACAGTGTCTCCATTCCTAATTGACAATAATCTGGTCATTGTGCTGCCGAGGCCAGCAGCCCCGCTGGGCATTATTACACTGTTCATTTAAGCTTGTTATTGCATCAGGGGTATTAAAAACACTCGAGTGGAGAAAGACTGAGTGTCACAAGGAAACAGGAGGAAACCTGTCCACAGTGTCAGGGCCAATATTTGTCTGTCAGACATATATTGCTCCTGCAGTGGTCTGGAGAGTGAGCGCTGCTTCATCAGCTGGAAGGGTCTCAGTCTGGATTACAGTTCCTGATTTCCTCACCTGCGGAGGCCAGCCAAAGTCTCATCAGAGTCCGAGGATGAGGGCTGCGTGTTGCGGGCTGCAGAGGCAGCGGGAGGGTGGGGATGAGGGGATCCGACTGAGCGAGAGGCCCGCTGAGGAGTGTGTCCACACATCCCGCTCACCTGCAGAGGAGAGAGGAGAAAATGAGATACCGGGGATTGAGCGAGTGAATTCAGCTCCCCAAACCTCTTCACCCCGCTTATGTTTCATTGCTCCCAGTTCCTGGCCCCTAAGCCTGTTTATTCAAACTCTTAATAGCAATGACACTGCAAACAGTAAGAACCTGTCAACAGCCAAACTGCTGGCCTTACTCAGCTGAGCTCCTCTGCAAATTGTCATCTGCTTGGGTTTGTTTATTTTCGGGAGGGATGAAAGCAAGAAGATTTGCATAACAAACAAGTCATTGTATCCTCCGCCAGCCGTTTTCCGGCTTGTTCGAATTTGTAATCATAACACTCCAAAAACACGAGCGTGAAAATAAGGCCTCTCGTTTGCTTCTTCTCTCCCCATATAAATGCCATTGTGTTTACACACGGGACAACATAACAATAATAAATAAGAAGTCCCTCTCTGTCTCTCAGAGATAATGGACCTGGCACATTCTTTTCAGGTGCAATAAAAATGCAAATGGCTGTTAATGTTTAGCTTGTGGTTTAATGATTTGCCACTGGTTTAATTTCCCCCAGGAATACTGGCCAAGGCTTAATTCTGCCATGTAATGTTAACAGCTAATTGTGCCCACCTCCCCTTTAAGTGAATAGGCTGGCACCACTGCTGCTGAATACTGATGTGACCAGATAGAGCAGCAATGGACATCTTTATCTAATGGCAACCGAGTCCGAATGCACACACACACACACACACACACACACACACACACACACACAGACACACACATACACACACAACACTCGCACAGATTTCCCAGCATAAACAAAAATGAATAATTTTATGCAATTACTCATTTAAACATAATGCACCTAAGCCCATTAACATGATAAACATGCACTCCTACGTAATCATGACAAACACACACATTACATAAACACACACTTATTTATTGCATGCATTGCTGACACACAGAGAAATGCTAATCAGCTGTAAGACAGAATCATCAGGGTTAATCAATACAGCCTTTTCATCCAGTGATGCAGTAATGGCACAGACATCTTAATATTCACGCACACACACAAACACACACACACACACACACACACACACACACATATAGCCACAGATGGTTGAGTTCTCCTGCACCAGACATTCACTAATACCCAGTATCCCATCCCATACTTACACACACACACACACACACGCACGCACACACACACACACACACACACACACACACACACACACACACACACACACACTTCAGCCCATTGTCTCTGACACCCCATTGTCTCCCTCCACATCTTCCTCTAGTGTAATTCTCCCGTTCTCCTGCGCCTGGAGCGAGTGCCGGTGCTCCCACAGGCCATGATTAATGTGATTGGAGCTGCGTTCCTCGGTTTGTTTGTGCGTTCCCCGGAAGCCGTAGGGGAGTTGTGACACAAGGGAAAGACTTATTCAGCACGCGGGCCTTGCCACCGCCTCCCCCCACCCGCCGATTGTTTCCGGATTCTTCAAGGAAGGGGCTCATTAGTGGGGTATTAATATCACCCAGGGCTGGACTAACACAGCCAACAGGAGAGTGTGTAGATAAAGCCTGCCTCAGCGTGAGAGCTGGGAAATATCTGCACACTTTTATCTGCACCGAGCAGCCCGCCTCACTGAGAGAGAGAGGTGCTGATGGACAGCAATAAAACACATACACACACACACAAACATACATCTCACAGTCCACATATCCATGCACACCTGCATGTCAGATTCCACGTGGCAGTGTGCATGTGCAAACATGGTTTACAGATACTCCAAACCAATCAATGGCAATGCACATGGATGGTGACACTCTAATCAGGCTTATATGTTAATCTTGGTCACAAGGAGTTATTGATACCATTTCAGGATGAAAGACAATACAACTATCAGTGTTGTAAAGGTGGCAGTGTGCCATGCACAGCTGTACTAGCATATTGGAGAATATTTGGTGAGTAATGTTTGCGTTCAAAGGGAGTCCAGGCTCAAGGGAGAGACTGAGTCAGCACTCTTTCTCCTCCTCCTCCTCCTCCTCCTCCTCCTCCTCCTCCTCCTCCTCCTCCTCCTCCTCCTCCTCCTCCTCCTCCTTTCTGCACTGTTGTCACCAGCATAGGAACTGACTTCTGGTAAAATACACACATTAGGCTTCCTATTTCTGTTGAAGACCGTTGAAATTCTCCCAGTGAAATGAAAATGAGGGAAAAGTCTCACTGTGTCAAAAGTAAACCAGATAGCTATCATGCTTAATCTTCAAACGGAGAGTATTCTGGGTTGAAAATGAGGAACATGGTGCAACAATATCTTTCAGTTTGATGTGGTGCAAATTGTTTTAAAATGTCTTGATCAAATCAGCCAGAGCAGTTCCCAATTTTTCCCAAAACAGCTGAGCTCAAGTAGCCAACAGACAACACTAAATTAGTTCAGTTCATGTGATTTTAACGTGGCTGTCATTTAATACCATTACTGTGGGTATTGTTAATATTGCTTTCATACAGTTGGGCTAAATTGTCAGGTCAGTTTGGTCAACTTTGCATTTGTGTTTGTACCACTTGCTGGACATTTCAACCATTTATCCGTTACTTAGCTAATTTCAATCCAGTACTTTAGCTTAATATTTTCACTTGTGCATCCATTATTGATTATGCACTACTTTGAGACAACAAACTTAAATTGTTTGTCGATTTAGTTAACAAATTTCAATTGTTTATCCATTATTGTTTATCCATTACTTTAAGCTAACTATTTCAATTGTTTATCCATTACTTTAAGCTAACTATTTCAATTGTTTATCCATTACTTTAAGCTAACTATTTCAATTGTTTATCCATTATTGTTTATCCATTACTTTAAGCTAACAATTTCAAATGTTTATCCATTACTTTAAGCTAACTATTTCAATTGTTTATCCATTACTTTAAGCTAACAATTTCAAATGTTTATCCATTACTTTAAACTAATTATTTCAATTGTTTATCCATTACTTTCAGCTAACTATTTCAATTGTTTATCCATTACTTTAAGCTAACTATTTAAAATGTTTATCCATTACTTTAAGCTAACTATTTCAAATGTTTATCCATTACTTTAAACTAACTATTTCAATTGTTTATCCATTACTTTCAGCTAACTATTTCAATTGTTTATCCATTACTTTAAGCTAACTATTTCAATTGTTTATCCATTACTTTAAGCTAACTATTTCAAATGTTTATCCATTACTTTAAGCTAACTATTTCAATTGTTTATCCATTACTTTAAGCTAACTATTTCAATTGTTTATCCATTACAATTAATTTAAGTTGGTTCTCCATTACTTCTGGCGAACTATTCTAAACTAACAATTGAAATAACTATTTTAATTAGCTGAGCTAGCTACTCCATAATATTTTCACCTTCCCTATAGCAACTCCAGAAGTTGACTGGGGAATTCACTCCAATAGCTTACTGTAGTTGGTCATGGAAATGACTTTGAAGAGAAGATGACCAAGCTCCAGTGACTTTATTACCGCCATTTCGACTACACTTAGTCTCTCTCAAGGTTCAATACAAGTGTCAGATACAGCCGTCTCTATGTGTCAACAATCAGTGACATTATCAACAAGAATACGCACACACACACACACACACACACACACACATAGGAATAGATTTACCACAAATGCAGTAATTTATCTCATAACTTTTGAGTAAAACTAGCAGGGAACTAAAAACATACATAGCAGTGCATCAAAGTAACACCAGATGTAAAAATATGAATTCAATTAGCTGCCTGTTTCATAGAAACCAATCATCTTTAACATCTGATATGCTTACTTATCTGTTTAGTAAATTTGTATATGACAGACTTGTTTAGCTTGGACCGCTAAATATACATTTTTGTCATGGCTAAGTTAATACAAGGCCATTTATCCACTTTTTGTAGCCCTTACTTTTGGGTTGCCCCCTTAAGCTGGGTTATAAAGAAATCTGAACATTTTGCTTTAAATGTTATGTATGTATATACTGCAGATATGAAGATTGAAATAAACTGATCAAAGCTAGTTGAAATGTAAAACATGTACTCATGCAGAGTTTCAGGTACAGCTCAGATTGTTTCGGCCAAATCTTTATACATTACTAATCAGTTCTGCTCGAACGCCTATTTAGTAAATCCACCTGCTCAGTAATCTTGTTAATGAGATCAACAAATCCCCAAATATTTTGAAAATAATAATGTGATCATATTTTTGCACATTGTCAATTAGAAACCATGTATGTGACAAAACACAAAACTTAATTGAATGAATATTAATCTCCCTAAAATAAATGAGTACTGTGCAGATCAGAATCTATTTTAAAATGAGATCTTAGTTGTTTATGCATCAAAGAGAGATGCTTGTAAGAAAAATTTATTTCACACTTCTCACTCTCACTTCTCAGTTGTGCAATTCCTAAAGCATTCAGGGCTGTGAAAAGCTATTAAAGCTTGATGTCTTTTTGATTTTGCAGACTTTGTTCTGATACACATGAGACAGGCTGTGGGTCTGAAGTAGGTACATGAAGTTTTCTTAAAAGCAGGATGGTAAACAGGCCTAGGCAATGAGATAGTTTCCCTAAGATGCACAGTGAAGGGCAAATTTTCTGCAGTAAGAGAATGAAGATTTGATATATGATTCGTTTTTTCAAATAATGTTGTGCAAAAATGTGAGATTTGTAACCAAATTATTAATAACTAGATTGCATGCAAATCGGGCCCGGATATAGGCATGGGCAAGGGGGGGCAATGCCCCCCCAAATGCCGTGACTGCCCCCCCAAACGTGATGGCATGCAAAGATCCCAAATTTAAAAAATATTTCAAGAAAAATGGTCAGAGTGAGCGCTCTCTGCTCTCTATCCCTCATTCAAAGTAGCTACTGATTGGAAGATGGATAGGGAGGGCGTGGCCAGTCAGTGAGCGGCTGAGAGGAGCAGCACATTCCGTTGACTGCACGCCAGCGAACATAGACATGAATGAGCTGCGCATGTGCACGCTGTGTTAGCAGGAACCAATCAGTGATCACATCGCAGTTGTCTTCTCCTTTGTTTTAATGTTTTTACAGTCTATGGTTTTAATTCAAAAAAGCATTTAATAGTAGGCATGATGGAAAGGAGTAAAAAAAATCTGAAAAAAAAAATCCACAAAAATTCCCCCCATGTTGAAAAGCAAGTGGTTGGACTATTATAACACACAAACAAATCATCCTTCTAGCGACTTTTTTTTCCAAAAGCGGATATTGTAACCGGCTGCCCCCGAGTACATACTGCACGGTCCTGACTCGAGCCGGCGACCTTGGGTGCGGGAGGCGGGCACGCTGACGAGGAGGCTGAAACACATGGGGACTAGCGTCGGTCACCAGTGCGTCTCTTAACGCATCGGGGAAGTGAAGGTTACTCACTGCACAGCCTCGCTGGCTTCCGTCACACTAGCATCAAGTCTAGCGACTTTTACTGGTGTTATTGGAGACTTTTGTGGTGTTTGGAGACTCGAAAGCACGAATCACTCTGCAGTTACTGTGCTCAACGAGCAGCGGGTGCTGCCGTGAGCTCCTCCCCCGTCCAAAAGCACTCACAGGCGGTCAGTGTCTCACATCCACTCAATCCACTGACTCCGTCTACGGCACGTTACAACTGCGCAACGGTTTTGATGCATCCATAGCCCAGTCCACTGCGTCTCAGAAGCCTTCCAGCAGCGGAGCCTGCAGCCTGCCCCACGTTATTGACTTATTAATTTGTCATTTTCGTGCATCTACTACGGTACCTTCCTCACAGATGCATGTGACCCCGTTTCGTTCGTTAACTTCAGGCTGCATTTCCCGCAGGGAGCATTTCAGAATCAGAGCGTTTTGTCTGCCTGACTTTGATGATATGTTTAACGTTAGATTTTGTTCATTTGGTAATCAGTGTTTGCATTCTGTGATTTTACTAGGATTAAATAGGCTACGTAGTCTCACATTAACCTGCCTGGCCTATCGCCTGCAAGGTTCTGTAAAAAATGCAGACGATATGCCTATTAGGCTTTGTAATAACAATAACCAACGCATAAATTCATATCAGAGGTCTGGTGCCAATTCCCAATTATAGCAATAGTTTAGTAATGATAATAGGCCTACTGAGAAGAATAATAATAATACGACTGAGAGAAGAAGAATAAGAAGAATGCCTAGCCCCTAGTAATGATAACCCTACCTACCTCTACTGCTGCTACTAATAATAATAATAGTGTGGGCCTAAAACTAATAGCCTAGATCTATCTATCTATCTAAGGTGGTGTAATGGGGGTGGCACCGGGAAGGGGGGGCCCAACTGCAATGAACCAGCTTTGGGGGGGCCCAGCTTGCAAAAGGTTGAGAACCCCTGCTCTGCAGTGACTGACTGAAACATGAAGCTCAGCTTCACAGATATGTGAAGAACCATGAGAAGAAGACATGGACAGACAAGACAGACAGACAGGATGACAAACAGACAGATAAAAAGATAAATAAAAAAAGATAAATGCAGCCTCAACAGGGCACAAGCCAGTGCTGTGTACAGAGCTAAAGAAATGAAAACAAAACAAAAAAAAATAATAAAAAAGATTGAAATAAAAAACAAAAGGACAGACAGACAAATAGATAGATTTTTTTTTTTTTAAAAAGATAAATGCAGCCTCAACAGGGCACAAGCCAGTGTCCTATTTGTGCCGGTCCCAAGCCCGGGTAAATGCAGAGGGTAGTGTCAGGAAGGGCATCCAACATAAAACCTATAAGACAAATCAAATGGATCAAAGGAGCTGATAGATTAGAGCTGGGCGATATAGGATTTTTTCATTTCACAATATATTTTTTAATTTCTGGCCATATCGATATATATCACAATATAAATCAAATCACTATATTTGTCAAATTCAAATGTTCCGTTAAATGACTTGCCCCCCCTGATATTCTACCTGCACCCCCTAGTGGGGCTGGCTAAATCCGGCCCTGATGCAAATGAGTATCAGTAAGTAAAAACACTTTAGATTTATATCAAGATTTATATCTCTGTCACATTTGTATTGTAAATATGAAGTTAGAGCCAGCGGATGGCCAGATTAGCTGGCCAAGCGTCCGACACATAATCCTATGTAAAATTGAATATTTAGAGCAAGTAAAAGTTATGTGATCATTTCAGTATTTACCTATTTCCACTCAGATCTGGCATGGTGGTCACAAGCCTGGAAAAAGGCGCATTCAGAATATGTAGGGAAAAAAATGATTTTGAGGTCGTAAAGTAAATTTTTTGACCAAGACTATATTTAGTATCTATACTATTGCAGATAAAATTGTTTGATTACTATTAAATTGAAATGTAGTTGTTAGGCAGCATTGATGCATTTTTCCTTTCTACTATCAAACCACTATGCTAAAACAGCTAGCTAAACATTGGCTGACAGGGGTGGAGTGGGTTGTGACATTTCTTTAAAAAGTGCTACAACCATCCACTATACGTACATGCAACTAGGGACTTTCTTGATTTTAACATTTTACAGAGTGCCCTTTGCAGTCTGGGTCCACCAAACCTGCACTCCAGGGTTACCAGAATTCATTTCTCAGCACTGTGACCAGTTCTTCCCATTCACATGTTGTTCACATGTTGGCGTATGTATCTGCAACCTGTCTTTTCCATACTCCGTCTCTACCAATAGATGTTCTTTAATTAAGTACATTGTATTATTATTATTATTATTATTATTATTATTATTATTATTATTATTATTATTATTATTAAGTATACTTTAAGTTTATTCTATAGATATAATTACATACACATACTGTACTTACGCCCGACAGTTTGTTACAGTGAGAAACATTGTTCTTTTATGTCACTACCTGTTTTTGAAGCACATCATATAGTGTGGCAGCTATTTTTGCTCCTTTTGTCTTATTGTTACAACTTACTCCAGCATGTGTTACTCCCTAACCAGGTATTGGGGTAGGTTGAATTGGTGCCATTTGTAGTGAACAAATGTGGGTACTGAGTATAAATGATTGAGAACTCTAGCTACAAAATTCAGTGAGTTATAGTTGCTGAAGCAAAAAGTGTTACAACCATACACGGTCTCCCCTACAGATACAAGAGAGGTGTCAAACTTCCCAAAATATCCAACAATTCCTTTAACAACCTTGAACAGTGTGCTGTGATTTTACATTTAGAGGCATGAAAAAGCATGCTAGCAATGTTGAGTTAGTATTCTGTATTTTTTTTTTAACATTTCAGTCTGTGGGTTTTTAATCTGGAGGCTTTTGTCTTTTCAAAGCCATGGACAAATCTAAATTCAAATTCAAAATTCAAACCACAGGATTAGAACTTTTTTGACTCCCAATTTGATTAACAGGTCATTTACTAAACATATCTCGGTAGAAAACAGCAAAATCAAAATCAATGTAATTTTCCTATGCTTCTAAAGGTTAATTTCAACAGCAACTGAAAAGCCTGTAAATTCAGCTATGATCAGCAAAACAAAAACAATGCTTATTTTTTCCCATTCTTTCAAACTTTTTCAATGATGCATGCTCATTTATCTGTAATTAACAAACAAATTGCAGATTGGGCCTTTAAGGGCTTTTAAACAACACAGTTTATTTTGAGTAATCCAAATTAAACATATAAATAATCCACCCAATAAATAATCATTTTTACAGCATTTATACACATGATTTATTACATGTTTGAAGCTCAAATGGCTTTTAGAACTTGAAAATGGAGTCTGATGTGTGTGTCTACAGTAGCCTACACGTTTGAATGGATTAATAAGTAATAAAAATGCAGCAGAGATTTAATTAATGCTCTTGTTTCCTCAGTGAAGCAACAGTTCGCATGTGATTTGATCAGCTTGACCTGTTTTAGAGCATGAAGGGGAAGAGAACAAAAAAGAGAGCTGATGAAAGGTGTGTTATTGATGAAAAATGTGACATGTATGATATTACACTTAACTGATCATAATAACTAATCACCCAACTGTGTCAAGTGTGTAACAATACACAACACATGTACTCGGCACTATATCTCCTCTAATCTTGGTCAAATCTGTCATATTTCTGTCTCAGCCTACTTCCCATCTTCATTTTCAGCCGAGGGGTCGCAGGGTGATGGATGTCTTCTCCACACTCTCCTGTGCTCCTTCCCCTTGGGCTCGCTCTTCACACTCTCCCCTCCATTCTTCTCTCTTCTTTCCCCCTCTCCCTCTCTTTGTCGTTGTTTCTCTCCTCTCTTTCTCCTCAGTAACTGGTAAAAATAGAGCTTCATAAATCATGCATCTTCTCTCACAGCAGCGAGAAGGAACAAGAGGAAAAGAAATAAAGAGGGGGGGATAAAAGAGAGAGAAGGATGTAGAGGATGAGATGTAGAGACGGAGGTGGATGACATCAAACTCCAGGAGTGGGGTGGGAAGTTGACAGGGGAATAGATTGGAGCTGCAGGGCTCTTGGCTGCCCTCTCCGTCTCTCTGAACATTGGTTGATTCACGCTGGAGTTGCACTGGATGGAGGAAATGAATGTTAACATGCCAGGGAGCGGGCTGGCGGACGATGAGTGGTCATCTCGCCAGCAGAGTAACATGTTTCAAGTCCACAGAGAAGCGAAGTGATGTCTCTCTCATACCTCGAGGACTCTTTTACTCAGATAGAGTCGATCCGTTTGTCACCCTCAGTAACAGGGGTCTGCACTCTCACTGGAGGGAGAGGTAAAATGAGAGATACCAAACAGAGCTGCTGCTCTTCAGCTCCCAAAACAAGACAGCGTGAGAGAACTCCATGGATCAGTTTTGCTGCTGCAAGATTACTTAAGGTTTCCACTTAACAGCCACATACACACATCTCAAAGACAAGCTAGGATTTGTAGAACCAGACTACAGTTTTAGCCCATGAATCATGTATACTTTATATTACTGCTTACCATTTTCCAGAACATACCATTTTTAGATGTATTGCAATTACGAATTTAAAATCAATTGAGAGCATCCAAAATCCATCCATCCATCCATCCATCCATCCATCCATCCATCCATCCATCCATCCATCCATCCATCCATCCATCCATTGTCAACCGCTTATCCTAGTCATGTGGTTCAAACTAGATACAGTAGACAGTGTATTTGTTTACTTGTGTTGAGTGTGTGGGCAGGGAATCGTTTCCTAAGGCCCCTCAAGGATGCTCCAAAATCCAACCAAATTCTCCCTGAAGATTATTACATTAGGTTTTTATTTGTAAATTTAAAAAAAAACAAACATGTTTTAAAGCTATTCTGTGTAGGATTTGAACATTTATGACACAGACTGACTGGGATAACAACCCACCCACAGCATGGATCTGATTCCCCTTTTCATACTTCAGATTCAGATTCGGATTCAGATGATCTAAGTCTACTGAATGCACATCTAATCTACAATGGATACATTCATGACATGATACATGATGATGTGAGATATAATTAATATCTGGCTGTCACTGTTGGCAGACTGAAGTCTGCAGTGTTGTTAAATACACACTATAAACCAAATTACACAGAATTACACTATTCTGTCACCGAGTCATTACCCAATAAAGTTTCACCTCTATTCTTATGTCCATATTTGCACAGATCTCCATTCCTCTCTCTTTCTCTCACTCTTTCTTTATCTCTTTCTTGTTGAGGATTACATGTCGTTTACTTGTCAGTATAATTTCTACACCAAGATGCCTGGTGTAAGGAGGAGGGTCGTGATAGACGGTCGGCCAATGCACATTGATCCATTCAGATAGACCACTGATAACCCACGCCACCTTCAATCTTACTGGGGTAAAAGATGAATAGGCTGTGAGTTAACACATGAACTGCACCCATTTTTAGTGGGACTCACACATTTTTCTGAAAGAGAAGCCTTATGTCATCAGAATAATTTAAAATGTGCTATAATCACACGTAAATGCTACACTACTGTGGCTTTACTGGCTTTAATTCTTTTTTGATATTAATCAAAAACACCAAAAAATAATGCGAAACCCCCACTGAAACTGTTTTGGGAACTGCTTTGAGGTGTACGATGAGCAACTTTCTGCTTCTTCTACTACATGACGTATAGTCAGTTGAGTTCACTTGAGGCAGAAAACTAATTGTTAACTAAATTAATTTGCATCTGCTGCTTTTAAAATGTATGCACTAAGTAAAGGAGAAACATTTTGCCCACGTAGGCATAATTTAATATAAATATTGCTCATTCAATGTTTAAGTACAATGAGTACAAGTACTTTACTTACTAATCACTAATCACTAACAACCGTACCGACAGACAAAAAGAAGCACAAAGCACACAAGAACTTGAAATTCGCCACAGTGTATTGTACAGTGAATGCTCAGTACAACCACCAATGAATGAGTCTTTATCGCAGTTTAAATCTCCACAAGAGTCCATATCTCAACAAAAAACCTTCTCTTCTGGATCCCGGCAAGCAAACAAAATTATACTTGATACATTTCAATACAAAACCTGGCCAACGAAAATAAAACAAAGTGACGCCTCTTGTCTAATAGACAAGCTTAGTGATTATCCAACAAGACTGGAATTAACTCCAGTAGTCAATCCAGTGCAATGCTGGCAAGCCTGAGCTGTCACTCAGGGTGGATGGTGCCTCTTCCACTGGTTTAGTTTGAAAAGCTGCCATAGATATTCCCTGGGCTGACTGGTCTGTATACAGTAACCTTACTACATGTGTCTTTTTGTTGTGCATGTCCACCACAAAGGCGAATGGCGATTTTACCCGCCACTGCCAACAGCTTACCCACATTTGGCGGGTGGCAGGTGGTAATTTCAGAACCTGACACCAACTAATCCATGAAAGGAAAAAATCCAGAAAAATCAGTATAAAACAATCTGTTATTTTTAAATTAGCTCCCCACTGGTCAAAATCATCAAAAACTGAAAAGGAAATGTCTTAAACCTAACTCCTGAATCTGACTGGCATATTCAGGCATCATTGAAAATTATTAAATATATATTGAAAATGAACAAAATGAAATGTAAGTTGGTTTTGACACAGAGTGTGGACAATTTACAGTCAGTTAGCTAAAACATGAAAAATCACTGTAATGGTTCTTTAATCCCTGAATTCATTCACTGGTTATTTGAGGTGAAGTAATCAAGAATTTTGGTTGATCTCCCATGACTCCTCAGTGGGACAAAATTAGGCTTTAGGGAAACAATGCCTCTGTCCCTTCAGTGACACCACTGAGCAAGGAGTGTCTCTGCAAGATTACATTCGAACACTCGCACACAAAGACACACACACCGACCTTGTCACAGTGCCGAACCGTACACTGCCATAGCAGCTTTAATCTCATATACTGGAACCAGAGACAGAGCCATAAACACAGTGTAAAGTCATCCTTGGTGACTGGAACTGCAATCTTAAATAAACCCACAAAGGACTTATTTCATTTTGGATAAGTATCTCACACACACACACACACACACAGCAATTTCCCCTAAGTCAGCGAATCATGAATGCAGCCACGCCCTCACGCTGGAGAGTAAGTGAGGTCAACCTGTGTGTTAATAAATGATGGGTTCTGAGTGGAAATCTGGTCACCGCGGGGATTCAGGGTGTGAGAGTGAAAAGTTCAGCAGATATACAGGAGCAAAAGCACATCCAGCTCTGTAACTGGCAGAAAAAGACCTCCATATTTCATGAGCACTTCTCCCTGACTTCACATGTGGGCTACGAACAAACTTGACGGTTTTATCGCAGTTCAAGCCACACATATCGGGTCACTGCCGCGGAGTGAGAGACGAGTTTTGAGACGTGCTGGGAGCATCTGTCTGGCTGCCCTAAAAAATACATGCTTGTTCTCCTTCCTTCCTTTTCTCTGCTGTTGTGTCTCCCTCTTGACTCCGGTTCAGTCCAAGGTCAATTCTTGCTTTGAATGTGGGAAAACAATATGTTGTAGGTCAGATGTAGCTGTGTCTAGTTGAGTGTTTGTGATTTCTTATTACAAGGTGATGTCTTCTTCAGCGCAGGGAAGAAATGGATCACGTATCCTCCCTCACTCAGTCAGTCTTCTTTGTTCATGTCCTGCGTGTTTCTCTAAGGGAGTTAACTTTTAAATGAACAACTAGATTTCTGTCCAACAAAACTGGCCTGCATTAAGCACTTAAAAACCATAATATAGCCTTGTCACTCCAACATGGTGCAACCTGTTAAACATACTCGTTGTATTATCAAAATCTGAGCCATTAGGACCAGTAAAATTAAAAAGCAAGTGAGTGATCTCATGCCATTCCTATGTGCGGGAAGTCAGCAGGAAGTCATTCGGCAAAGAGGTAAAGGACTGTAATAATCGCGATCTGTGGACCCATAAACATGTACACTTAAAGAACTTTTACTGGGATGAATGATACACCATCTTGAAACACAGATTTCACTTCACTTCACTTATTAAGTGATTTACCCCCAAAACGGGAGATGCACAGTTGAATTTATTAGTTGCATGGCCTCAGTTGAAGTGAATGAAAGACACAGAGCAAATATTCAGAGACGCACTAGAGTGACTTCACCTTAATTCTACAGTTTACCTTACAATTGTTGAGATGCAGGAGAAGACGCACATGAGACACTATCTCGTCTTATATAAACTGTAAACAGCGCAGTGTTTGGCTTCAAACTCACCCAAACTGGACTTCCTGCAGGTTAATCGCCTCATCTCTAGGAAAACACCCACACCAATGCAATCCCTTGTAGTGTTTTAATGCAGTTCTATGTACAGTTAGAAAAATACTTACTAAGTGTGTAGGTGTGTTTGTGTATACTGGACTCACCAGGGTAGTGAGGCGGATGCGGGCATTCACAGCATGCTTGACAGCTAGTTTGATCATTGAGGGCAGTCTAAGAACAACAGCCTCCATGTCCTGCTCTCCCCTCATGGCCCCAGCCAGCTTCCCCAGTCCGTCTACGTAGTTCCTCCAGTGAGGCTGCACCTCGGCCGCTCCCCCCAGGCAGCCATGCATCACTGCTTGACAGAAGCCTCTGCAGGCTGGCGGCCCCAGCATGCCTTGGCAGTGCGGGCAGTACCATAGCCGCAGCAGGGCCCGGCTACAGTCCCGGCTGGGCCGCAGGTGGTCTGTGGTGTTGACAACCTCGATGCCCAGGTTCAACGCCTGCAGGAAGACTCGTGTGGCCAGGAGAGAGCGAGACAGACGGGTCATCATCATTTTGGGATATGGGCCAAATGCTCCTGAGTCCTTCCAGGCTCCTCTTACACACTCCTCAGACACAGAGGAGGATATGCTGCCCCCCAGCAGGCGGCGGTATGTCAGGGGGAAGAGGCGACCATAGAGCACAGCCACCATGTGGTCCACTGTGGAGTCTGAGCCCAGGATGTAGAGCGACATGTCCAGGAAGAGCTGCCCCACAGAGCTCTGGGCTCCACTTCCAAGACCCGGGAACTCTGACTTCAGCATGGCCAGGGTGGAGTTACGGCCGTGACGCAGCACCAGGTCAAAGGCCTCTGCAAGAAAGCAAGAGAACACGGGAAAGAGTCAGATGAGATGAAAATCTGGCCACCTTGTAGAAAGCTGTCGCATTCAGCAGGTGCCTCAGTAAACAACACAACTACGCCAAGCTGTCAACGAAAAGGCAGCAATTTAGCTCAAAAACATGAAACACTTCAGATGCACTTCCGCCCAAACATCCACCCCAACCCTAACAATCACAGTGAGAGAAATCTTCCCACGCACTGTTCTGTTTCACTTTTCCCAGTTTTTCTCAATCTGTTGTTTTCTCTAATGGGACTGCTCACCCATGCACACAACACACACACACACACACACACACACACACACACACACACACACACACACACACACACACACACACACACACACACACATACACACACACACACACACCAATAATAGATGATGACTTGGAATATAAAGAGAGCAAAGCTTCTTCAACAGATGAAAAGCAAGATTTGAGGTATGAAAAAGTCCCCTTAAAAGAGAATGTTAATCTCACTGTATTAGTCAACCGGAAAAGGCATGGCCATGAGAATACCTGCAGGGAGAAAAGCATTCAGAGCATGCAGGAGGGAGGGCGCATGGCCGATGTGAGGAGGGAAAATAATCAGTGGCGTTTCAAGGCACAAAGTGAAGTCTTATCAACAAGGTGGCACAAGAAGCGAGAGCTCTATCATCGACCCGGTAGCAAAACGAGTGAGGACCCAACAACAGAGGGGATTTAAAGCTCCATTACTGAACTTAGCAGGGGAGCTGAGAGTCAGTGAAATGAAGCTTTGGACAGGAGAATAGCTGGGTATGCCGAAATCCCATTTATACCGCAGCTAGTCCACTACATCACTTTGTTGAGAGTGATAGCCACAACTGCTTTGTGAAGGTGGGGTGTGAGGGGGAGGCACTGGTTTAGCGGACATTAGAGGAAGTTATTGGTTTTTGTGCAACAAACGCTGTCCATTTCATCTTTGTTATTTGATTTTTCTTGCTTGGATAGTTTAATTTCTTTCTCTTCATGGTTCTCTGAGGTCAAATGAAGCTCATCAGCCTATGCAGGGCTCTGAGTCCTTGGACAGCTCTGAGAAACGATGTGACAGCTCTGTCTGTTTTTTGTGTTGAACGTCTAATATGTTTTTCTTTGTGCAATTTCAGGCACATAAGGAGGTCTGTGAGAATATGACAATATCTGAGCAAAGGAAATGAACATCACTCCCTCTTTCTATCTAACTGCTGCTGATGTTCATATCAACTATGTCTCTTTTGAAAGAAGAATTACCACAATCTTACTTTTATTAAAAGTCAAATTCATCAGAAACAAAATTCTGGTCAGATTCGTATAACTAGGGCTTTTGCTGCTGCAGCCTTCCTTGGTCTGGTGTGACCACTAGCTTATGGTGGCTAATCTTAGATATATATTGCTGTATAACTGACATTACTGAGCCAGTTCAACTTTACAACTCCACTCATGTTGTCGTGCTGTCAAAGAATAGCATTTCAACGGTTCTATCACAAACATAAAACAAGAAGTGAACAGCAGGAGACATGTTGTTTTCTGCTTGTGGTCCCCCTCTCAGCAAGCTAGTCTAAAGCTGTATTCAGACTCAACACACAGCGCACTTTAGAGGGATTGCAATGGCAACTAAAGTCCATACATAAATGCAAGTGGACATGAGCAGATGCAAAATCATCCTGGGTGGAATAAAGTGAGGCAAAGACACATCAATATGAGTTCAGAATGTTTCAATTTGAGTAAACATTTTGTCTTATTTACAGCTTTAATTAATTCATCAACTGTGTGTACAGTCACCTTAGTATAGTATCAACTGACTCAGGTCCCAGTGTATGGTGTTCATTCCAACGGTAGTTATTCACCCTTTTCCATAGAAAATCAGATAATGCTACCCTGTAGATTAAAATAAGATGTGCATTTTCTATGATGACTCCAGGCCTCTAAACTACAAGGCAGTGTCACATTTAAAAAAAAAGCTCTGTGTAAAGGTTGTGCTTCTGGGCTTGAATGCGGTTTTAAACTAAAATGCTGTGTTACTGCAAGTCACTATTAAAATGATAGTGTCTTTGATTCAACTGACTCAAGAGAATCTTTGGAAATGAAGGGAAATTCATTACACAAGTATTCTGTAATTGCTGCATGTAGCCACAGTAGCCACTGTTCAGCAGAAGTTACATAGCCTCACTTTAAGCAGGCCATTTATCCCCAAAGTGCCTCAGTGATAAACAGTAGCAAGTTCTGGCTGGAAATTTGAATGCGTGTGTGAAGGGAAAACAGGGTGGAAAACAGCATGCACGCTCACCGATACAGTTGCTGGGTGAATAAAGGTTAAGAAAAACATTTGAGGATGTTTGGGTGAGTGTGAGAGGATGCTCGGGAGCAGCGCACATCTGTTTAGATTTTCAGGCTACGGATGTCCCGCTGCGTCTGTGGTGCACTTCCCTCAGCGATCAATGAGCAGACAGATGTGCAGATTCCCAGCCGAGACAAGGAGACAGACTGGGAGGAGGTGAGACACGCCCACACACACACTCTCAGAAAAACACACATGCAGATATACACAGAAATACAAAGCTTTCTATTCCTGGTAGTACAAAAGCAGGAGCGTCTTATATTTGGTTACTGATCGAAAATTGAAGGCAGTGAGAAAATGCACATCCACCTCAAAGCTATTTGCTTCTCATTTTCTTGGTTTCTATGAAAGCCTCTTACATCAAACCCTGTAATTCAGATGCTACCTGTAGTATCTCTTACACCACAAAGCGGAGAGCCACTTTGTAATGGCAAAGACAAAGACTAGAGGGCTCTTCATAAATGCAATTCAATGGTTCTAAGTAGTCGGGGTCATGGCAAGCACCATTGCGAGCCCATTTCCTGTGTGTGTTGCTCGCTCTCTTTCATCACTGAAAGCCTGTGCAGGATCAGGTATCCTCTAATGGAGGGGAGAGGGGCTGTGTGTCAGGGACCTGTGACATTCTGGATCCAACTGTAGGAGGTCAAGAGCACACATTACCAGAGCAGGAGCCCACAAACATATTGGGTCACGCTTAAAATTAGCAGTAGTGTTTATTTTGTCAGTGTCACAGATGGAAGGCTGAAGGCTGGCTGCTGGAAAACGCTTTCTCCTCTGAGACTGGAGGCTTTTTAGAGATAGATCAGCGCCACAAGGCAGAGGGAAATGTCTCTCCCTCTCCTCTTTTACCTCTGTCCACCTATTTCACCTGCCAGATAATGTTTTCTCCAAGGATTCGGAGCGTCTCCGCTTCCACGGGCATTAAAATATGGATATCCACTAAATGAAGTCCAATATTCAGCAGCCTCTCTGTCTCATTGTCATCAAGGATACCTTAAATCTGCAGTGTTACATTGTGAATGTTTTATCACAATGTCTATTTCCTGTAATCAATCAAATAATCAAAGCTCCCAATTAAACTGTGATCAAGTGCTGCAGATTTCAGGTCTGAAGTGTAAAAGAAATCTATGAATCTAATGAATCTGTGTCACCGTGAGGTCACTTATTTCTGACATCTAAAAGCTAAAGTGACTCCAGCTCTGACATAAAACAGGCTTTTCACATAATATATGAATGGCCTGTCAATGAGCATATTTGATGTCCATGAGGCTGTCAGTCTGGTCGCTACATAAGTCAACTCTGCGGCTCATAACACACCAGACTGACTGACTGGCCGCTGGCTGTGGCTGACACGCTGCCAAGGCAGACATGCACCGTGCTGCCTCATCAATCAGCGTCCCGTACACCTATTATCCCCAGGAGAGGAAAACATCAATAAATTACCCAGCCAATGAGACTAATCCATTTGGCTGATGGGGTGTCACCTCTAGCCGCCACGGAGACGGATGGAGAAGCCGCTGCCACCTGGTCCCGGTGACAAAACAGTCCCTGTCCAGGACCCAGAGGGAAGACTGGCAGGAAGACACAAGGAGCTTTTCACAAAGACACATGCCAGCACACTTTGTGTCAGGTGGAAACCTTGTATCAACCATTTTTTAAGCTTTTAAAGTTCTAAGGTTTTTACATGAGCGTATGGAGCATATGGACGTGTGCACAGGCTGATGCATGCACACACCAGCAGGCTTTGCATTCAGTTATGATTTCATGAGCCTGTCTACAACAACAGCAGCATCTGTTCATTGACTGTAAACAATATGTTGTTTTTCCCAGACATATTTCACTCATCTCCCACATAGCGACCTATCCCAGGTAACCCGAGAGCAGCTCCACCTCACGAGCTACTCTGTGTCTGAGTCCGGGTGCCCTGGGCTTATGGGACGGCAGCGGCGGCAGCGAGGCAGGGCGGGGTCGGCTGATTCCAGGAACAAAGCAGACAGGATGCTGGTAAGGCCCAGATAGCATCACCATCAGACCGTGATGGCCAATGGACAGCGGGGTAGAAATGAGACATGTATTAGGTTACTCCATCTGTTAGAGAGCACTCACAAACACACACGTGCACGCTCACACGCGTACACCGTGCAATCGTACAGCACACAGCAGTAGCCAGGTGGTGACAGTGTGGGCGAACATTTGGCAAATCGTGGTGGGAGAGCAAGGTGTGAGTCAGGTGTAAGGACTAGAGCTGCACACACACACACACACACACACACACACACACACACACAAGCAGATTTTCCTTTTCATTCATTTGCCTCCCCATGAGCTTCTGAAAAATGTTTCCCCACAGCTAGACAAAATAAGAAACAATGAAATCCATCCACTGGTCTTATGACCTGTCGTCTGCTCCCCCATAAACAAATGAACTGAAGAGGGCTTTTCTAAATCTCACACAATGAGTCGATCACTCTGACACATTTTGAAAATATCAACACTTTTGTTTTGATGGGGTTTTTTTTATTTAAATGAATGCACAAAGATAAATCCAGTTTATTATAGCGTGGAGCTTTTTCCGCCCGCAGGGTTGGCCGGATATCTTGATGATGTTACTATTAATCCCTCATGTTTGCTGATGCAGCTCCTTCCACCATCCCCGTCTCCTCCTTATGTGATATGTGTTATGTGTTTTCGGTATTAATTAAGTAACATCTAATGTATGTGTTTATTCCAGCAAAATCATCGTTGCTGCTCTGACTCTGTGTGCGCTCTCAAAATAATCTAATTGTATACAATTTACTACAAATGGTCAAGTAATGGTAGAAGTTAATAATGGTAATAATAATAAAGTAGGAGTGAGTGATATTCATGGGCTGATAGTGGTGGTTTATGTATTACTAGCACACAGACCAGTACTTCCTGATACAGAATATGCAAGGCTGCTTCCTCTGCCTCCATATTTTTGTCTTACACCATTGACTCCATTGATCTCTGGCACTGCGGTCTTCACCGAGGTCAAAGATGAGTTGTGCTCTCTATCTCAAACTGGCAAACAGGTGCTGTCAGAGGACACGGTGAGTTGGGAAGGACGCAAGGGCAAAAGTGAACTTGAAAAACACAGCAGAGAGCTGGAGGGGAGGAAGAGGAGGGGATTTTTTCGTGAACAGCGCCAGAACGTGTGGAGAGAAACATTCAGCGAGGCAGGCTTTGAAGCTGCATTCAAAGGCAGCTGGAGTCAAGCAGTGCCAGAGCTGTGAGACACATCGCACACCTCTCGCCAAAACTCGGCCATGGGGGCGAGAGAGGCCTGACACCCCAATCAAATGCTCGCCTCCCAGACAAAATACACATACAGTAGATACATCTTTGGGCTCAGAGGAATGCTACCACTCAAGTGAAAGCCTATTCCAATAATGGATTCTTTTCCAGCACACTGGCCGAGACAGAGAGACAGGACACACAACCACAGACCACCACACACACGCTAACACACTCACAGCTCTTGTTGCTCTCCAGGGTTGTGATTTGAGGACCTGGATAAAAAGCCTGCAGCCAATCCAGAGGGGAGACATTTTGAGCAGCGATGAGAGAGGTCACGACAAACACAGCTTGAGTACTCCACTCCAAATCAAGCATCCAAGCTCTATTAATCCAATATGCATCTCTAACTGGATCCTGTGGTTTAAGATGAATACACTCCCACTCATTCACCCTCAGTCTATCTTTCATGCTTGCAACGCATCACGCCCATGCACCAGCTTAAATTCTGCACAGCTCACTTTTAGACAGAAACAAATGTTATAGAAGAAATATTTGCATTGCCATTTCATAAAGTGCTTAAATAGCAACGAGAGACGAGACTCTTTCCTTTTTGAAGTCATGCTTTTAAAGACATAAAAGAGCAATGGACTGAACTGGAGTGAACTTATAAAGCAAAGCAGCGAGGGGATACGGAGTGTTTTTGAAGTTCTTGAAACAGATGGGTGCACAGTGTGAGAGAGAGAGAGAAAAATAGTGTGAGAGAAGGAGGGAAAGAGATGGAGTGAATCGGCGCGGATGCAGGAGGGGTGGCTGCTGCCTTAATTGTGAATGTGGAGCCGCAGAGTCGTTACAAGACAAAGAACTTTCAGTGGATTAAAAGACGATGTTAAACGATCATGTCAGATTTTTGTCCCCAGTGCCGGACTCGCAGCCAGAGGCTCTGGCGCTTCACAATGCTGCTTCAATCAATTTGACCTCATAATATTAGAGGTTAATATTATAAGTTACATTATGCTCATTAAGTTACACTCTGCCTCCTTGATGTTTGTGAGTGTGTATGCGCAGGGTTGAGATGAGAACAAATCCTGCCTTCCTTCTTAATTAATACAAGCTGCATTTAACAAAAGATTAGAAAGGCCAGTGGCTTGCTGTTTTAATAATTAATTATTGAGCTTGAGTTTTCCTTTATAATGATACACAGTACGTGAGATGTCCTGTGATATACTGTTACATACTTGCACTGCAAGATTACTTGAAGAAGACTTATTCTACCCTTGTCATGAGCTTAAATGGACTGTGAGTGTGTGTGTTAGTGTGTGATTGTGTTTGTAATTGACTGCCTGAACCCCTGAGGGTTGAAGGACATCAATGACAGTTTCATTACACAGCTGCAGAGTGCTGTGTAAGGGCTACAGTGTTTTCTGTATCGCTTCCTCGTGACAGTGTGGCCTCAAATGCGACTCAAAACTCTGAATCAGTGTGTGCCGTGTTTGATGGACCAGAGTTTCGTAACTTAGAAAAAAAGGTTTCCAAATTAACAAATCATTTTCAGCAGGGGTATTTCAGTATTAACTTTGTGAAAGGAAGGAAGGGTGGCCTCAGGGAGAAATAACATGCCAACAGACTTTGATGTGGAACATGAAAATGTGGAGCTTTTTACCAGCAGCAGTTAAAAAGAAGTGGTAGGGCACGAAAAGCTCTAGCTGAGCTTTTTGTGGCTGGCAAGAAGTAACTTTAACAGGCTTTTGTTGGGCCCTGCAGTTCAGCAACAGCCTGCAAACTGCAGCTCACAGGTTATCAGTAAAGCTGTCACTAAGGAGGGAGGAATCAGGACTGAAATGCGTGGTCAGGAGAGCACGGCGGTCAGATCAGCGGGAAATAACTGAAATAGCCAGAGGCTGCTTAAAAGAGAGAGCAGGAATTGATTTAGGCTGATTTAACAACAGTGTTTGACAGATCGACCGAGAATCAGTAAAACTGGGAATGTTTTCAGAGTAAAGATGCAGAGCGGAGAGCTTTGGAGTTTGTGAAGGCAAGGGGAGCAGCTGTCTCAGAAACAAAAGAAACGTTGGGAAACGGCAACAAGTTGAACAGCGGGCGCAAAGCAGAAGACAGCTCTCAAAGCCAGGCTTCAGAAGATGACAGAGAATGAATCGGTGTACTGCTGTTTTAAGTGTAAACCGGGAGAATCCCTGATCGCACTGACGACCACAAAGGAAGAAACAAAGAAGGCGAATAAGCTAAGACAGCATTTTGCCAGGCTTATTTAAAATTTATGAAAATCATTCGTCACATACTCCTCTTCATGGAGATGATGTGAGTGAACATACAATCTAGATAGAGTTAACAATGTTCATCACACATTTTTTGGCAGTACACCTGCACATTTAAACCTCTTCTTTTGTAGCTGACAGCCCATCAGCTTCTGCCTTCTTTCATGATCATATACATCTTTGTGTCTTTGAACCCTTTTCATCAATACTTTTATCAACATTTAGAAAAGGGTGATGCAACAAAAAAGTTTAGTGTGAAATGTAGAAATACGAAGTAAGCTGTACAGTGGCAAGCTGTTGGCAAAAAGTCAAATTGAGAGAACACAGCAGGGTAGAAGCTTGATTCAGGTGTGCTATCACGTGAAAAGCCAAAGCTGCAATCGAATGTGCTAACCAACAAAATTCAACAAGACTTGGCTAAAAGGTGTTTCCCATGGGTACTGCTGTGCTCACAGGTACCACCAGCATTCACATAGATAAATATCAGGTTGAAGTTCTGAAGTGATAATGTATTCATCCTGTGTGATATGCTCTCGAGGACACACAATGCTTTAGTTACCGTTCAGCTCTGTCTGCTGAAAATGTGTCAGTGACCAACAGAAAGTGAAAATAGAACAGGTTCTCTAAAGAGGACCAAAACCTTAACATAACATGCAACAAGTGTTCTTCAGCCTTGTTCAAACAGCCCACACAGGCAACTCAGAAGCAAGAAGTCAGGCTTTTGTGTAGTTGCAGCAAACTGTAAAAGCAGATGAGATGGAAACAATCTGTAGATGCAGATTTGTTACCATACATGCCACAGCGTTCTCTCACATCATTATACTGACTTTTGAACTATTCATTTTTATGTTGAAAATCGGTACTTGACCTTATGAAGGCTTTCATTATATTGGGTATATTGATTTTATTGTGTATCCCTGTGAGTGCCAGCATTGAGCAGATGTGAAGAATTTCTTGTTTACCAGGGTAAACATGGCCACATCGACATGACTGATTTTAAGTCAAGGCTAGGCCACAATTCACTATAGATACTGTATATATTTTCTTTCAAAGCAACCATACCGTACTGATACTTATTTTATGAAATGACACTACAGTATGAAATGCAGGTGTATGTATGTGACCAGAAACCCGGCTCCCCTCGGATGCTCATGCAGCTCTGTGCCTGCTGCATAGGCAACTGCTTGCTAAGACGATGGTGTATCATGGCTCCAGTGTTGTTTTCATAGTCTTTCTGATCCCTAGGTGTCAAAAATCACTTCACACAGATTTAATGGTGTTATACACAGGGAATGCCACATTCAATTTACAGTTCAGTTCCCAGCAGCTGGAATCTTTGAATTGCAACACAGTCCTCAATGTGATGGGATCATGCTCTTCAATCAATTAAAAACATCTCAAACCCAAAAGGACTGACATGTTGTAAGTGTGTGATATACATGTGGCAGTACAACTTCCATAATGTAGTATTATGTACATGCAAATATGGTAGTTAGAACTTCATTAAAACACATTGTACAAAGATGTTGTACAATCATCTCCCCTTAGGAGAACTAGCATTTTTGTCATCTAACCATTTACACCTTTCACGTGAAAACAAGTTGATATATAATTAAATACTGTTTATAATATAGATAATCAGAGAGCGTCATAAAAGCATGCACAACTGAAACTGAAATTGTGGTTCACAATTGTGACCAGTGGGATTAATTAATCAGAGTCATCTGAAGCTAAAATCAACATCAAAGAGGAAACTCTTTGCCGTTATCACCAAAAATTTGGCTTCAGTTGCGAGTGGCATGTTGTTGGACATGATGCACCAAAGTAAAGTATTTATTTTCCATGACTGTTTAATTACACCGCAGTAAAATATTGATATGGCACCAGCCCCATTAAATGAGTTTAACAACGCCCCTGGAGTCTACTCCTACAAGCACACCAGATGTCCTGAGATTTGGGGATTATGTCAGTTTATGAAACAAAAGAGAGAAACAATTTATCTAACCCTAACCAAAGAGGAGGAATTCTGATCTCAAACAGAAATAATCTGGAAAAAAATTACTTCCTGCCCATAAACCCCTTTAATCTGGAAGCAAATATTTTCTATCATGATGGCACAGCGGTTGGCAAATTATGAACCAGCACATTTACATTGATGAAGGAAGTAAAGGCATCTCTGGGTTTTTAAAACACACAAGCATGATTGGCACCAAATTCAATCAGCAAAACAAAAGAGCAGAGATCCCCATGTTGTATTCTGACATCTGAAAAATGCATTTGGCTTAGTACCACTGTGCAGAAGAAACATCCTTTCGAGCAACAAACATCCAAATCTGGTTAAAGCCTTTTTACAGGACATTCAAATGTGTTTCACTGCTGTAATTTACCGCAACATTGCATCTCCTGAAAATTGTCATTATGGTGCGTGGCATAATCTCCCTTTTAAATTCAGCAAGGTGATGAAGGAATTCATTTGGAAAGACATCAGGGGAAATGGTATTATACAACTAAGGGCAGTAGGGGGGATAAGGATAAGGATTAGAAAACAAAAGTAAACCTCAGCATACAACAGCAGAAGCAATGCGAGTAAAGTGGAACTGCAGTCTGAAACATAGTGGTGTATTTAACTCATGGAGCTTTAAAAAACTAGTAAAAATGCAGCTACTACTACTGTACAACTACCAGTAATACTATTAAATGAATATACTATTAATAAACTATTAATAAATATAACACATACATACGTATAATATTCCTTTAAAAGAATAGTTACACATTTTGAGAGATACAGTTATACATTGTAAATTTACTGCACCGGTGAGCTAATGGCGAATAGCAAGCTGGGAACATGCCAACAGTCATAACTGCTCTCTGAGTTTCTCTGTATTTTCTGTTTACTGTGCCATTTACTCCCTCTTTGCATTTTGATCTGAATTGATTGTACATTTAATGATTGTTTCATTATATAAGGAGTTACTGAAGAGAACAGGGGGAAAAGCACAGAGCTGGCTAGCTGGCAAGTTTGTTAGTTGACCGCCTCACAACTGTCAGACCTTAAACCATACTCTTTTGTGAGGCATTTCACACTCCAACAGAGGAGGGTTGAAAATGGATGATAATGCAACACAGAAACTACGATAGCTTCCTCCATTTTGGGCTCTCCATTCGTTCAAATAAAATGCTGTGAAACTGTCAAACATGGCTTGCTAACTGTAATTTGCATGTCAAAGTTTACAAAAGTTGAAGATTGTCGAGGGTTTGCTCCTTGAACAAATTGACTATGATGCATCCAGGCAATCAGAACAGGTACTGGACAGAAATAATGCGCGAGTAAATGCAGTTCGTCAAGAATAGTACAGCACGTAACTCCATCTAAAACCACAAACTGATGTTTTTAAATTACAGCTCATGTATAATTAAATCTCAAGTCTTTATGCTAAATTAGGCTAATCACCTCCAAGCTCTCTGCGTACACACACACACAATCAATCTCACCATTTAACGTTTAGTAATAAAGAGAGTGAGCGTTATTTTCAAAATCCTGAACTGGTTCTTTAAAAAACAAAGCACCTCACAGTTACAAGACATAACTATGAAAAATAGTATTTAAATAATTAAAATTAATTTAACTTAATTTAATTGTGCTATTGGCCACATCATAATCTTTGCCTTCAGAAGGCAGAGAGAGTCTTGATCAGGGGTTACATCATCACTTTTGCACTGCTACTTGTGCAGTAGTGTGCACTGTTGACACGATTGTTAACATGCGTTTAGCATCCACGACTTCCTTTCACAATTGTGTGAGTTTGCACCCAGCAGCACTTGATTTTTCCTTGTTCGTTTCTTTCTTTTGTTTTTCTTTTGTTGGTAGTATGGGAGGGTCGTGCAAAGCAGGAATCCCAGAAATTGCAATAATGATGTTCTCCTTCTTTTCCACAGCTGGAAAACGCAACTTCCTGTCCTGTGTGTACGTCACTTCTTCCTCTTCTTCTCCTGTCAGTTCACTACAGTTGGATCTCTTGTTTGCTCGGTTGAGTTTGCTTCACTGAGTTTATTGGTAAACAAGCACCTAATTAAATGATGCTGCAACATGTCTGGCACTTCTCAACCTGCGCTACTATAAATAGGTGGGAGTTAAGAAAGGGTATTGTACATGATGGAGGGGGGGGGGAACCCTCTCAGAGCCTCTTTGTTGTTTGTGTGAGAGAGGAGATGAAAGACAAACGCCTACGCTGCCTGAATGGCTGAGACACACCTCACCTCCTTCTTCTCTCCCCCATCCTCTTTTTCTTCTTCACTGCCTCCTTTCCCACATCTCTCTCATCTCAACAGGACTCCCTTGTTTGCCCCCCCCCCCTCAAACACACACACACTTGTTAAGGTTGATGCCAGTTTTTCATGGTGTGGGCCTCAGTCACCAGAACACCAGATGAGACACACAGAGGCACAAACAGCCTGACAAGTTCCTGGTTTGAAGGCCGACACACAAAAATGCAGACACACATCGACGCTGCACAGTTTGTCTTCCTCTCCTCTCTCTCTACTTCTGCCTTTACTTTCCTCTTTGTCTCCATTAATTAGAGCTGCTCTAACCTTCGGTGCTGCCCTCCCCTTCTTGTTCTCTCCCATCCCAGCCTTCATCCATCTACTGTGAAAAAGACATCTACGGCAGAATAAAAAATGAAGGTGACAATGTTTTTGGGGGGGGGAGAGTCCCAGCGCTCTGCTACGTTAGGTTGTTCATCTCCAGGTAAAGATGTGTCTCTTCCCCCACTTTTCCTCCCCCCTTCCTAATCCTATACTCCCACAGCCCCGGTGCTGCTCTTCAGCCTCCTAACTCCCTCTTTCTCCTCCTCTTCCTCCCCCTCCACTGAGAATCATCTCAGAAATCCATACATTACAAGCTGGACCTCAGGAACCAGCGAAACGGCAACACTTTTAATTTTTAATCAGGGCCTCGGTCAGAGGGGACCTGGCTTTTTCCGCTCCCCTTCTCCCGCCACCTTTCTCTCACCTTCACTTCTACCCTCTCTCTCTTCCTCTAACTCGCCCACGCACCCCATCCCTCGTGTCTCCCTTCCCAAAGTCACGGTGATGAATGGGTGAGCGCTGCCATCTCCGTGCCCACCAGCAAGAGGCAGAGGCCGGCTAACACGGCTCAGACGCTCTCGGGGATCACAGGCAGGGAGGAGAGTAATTAATCCAGTTGCAGGACATACTGTGAGCTTCAGGACACTGTGTTTGTGTGTGTGTGTGTGTGTGTGTGTGTGTGTGTGTGTGTGTGTGTGTGTGTGTGTGTGTGTGTGTGTGTGTGTGTGTGTGTGTGTGTGTGTATGTGTAGGTATGTGTGAGGGTGTGTGTGAGGGTGTGTGTGTGTGTTGGAGTACATTATTGGAAACAGAGGATAGAAACTCCAGACAGAGTTTTTTTTATCTGCATAGAACTGGGGGTGATGTGTTTCAGAGCACAAGGTTAGGCTAGTGTGCATGCACCTGGGCTTGTGTGTGTGTGTGTGTGTGTGTGTGGGTAGATGAGCTCCTTAAATAAACACCACTTGGGTACAGACAGGAGCAGCCAGAGGCAACACATACAAGACTGTCCTTGAACTCCAGGGTCAAACTCACTAAAACCACACACACATACACACATACACCACATCCACAATGAATTCCAACATCAGTGAGGATGGAGAATGAAGCTTGTGAATTGTGAAAAAAAATGTGAAAGGGGTGTGAGCCATTATTTCAGCTCCTTTGTTTGAGTAAATCCGTTGTCGGTGCCATTACTCAGAACAATCAGTAAACTCTAATTGTCTGGGCAGGCAGGGAGGACTCAGCTTCCAAATTAAATTGCATTCACCTTGATAAGAGAGTCTCCCAGACTACTGAGGTAAATGAAAGATGTGTAGGAGTTGGATGTATAAACAGGTGTGTTCTCCATCAAAGCTCCATGTTAATTGGGCCAATCCATTACCCACTTTGACGTGTTTAATGTTTCGGGGGATGACCGATTAGTGCAGCGTGGAGCGCCGTATACAAGCGCCTGGCTGGTTTCCTCTGGTCCATGACGTCTAACCAGGGGCTACAGCCCCATGCATCATTAGTCCTGGCCTAGCCAGCATACCAATCTCATGTCCCCATAGCCTAATAGGATAACTGAGGGGAAATGGAGGAAATGGCTTCGATGCTGTAGAGCTGCTCTGAGTGCGATCTCCCGGGTTTATGTGTGCGTATATTAATGGACGAGGCTGGAGCAATTATGGCACAAATGAAGCTAGAAAGGAAATATGTCAACCTTCTGGGATTGAGAAATACATGTGGAGGATGTGTGAGCGTGTAGAGAGGGGGAGGGGTCACTGATAGCACAGGTGGCACACTTTTATTTAAAGGCACAATGTTGCTTTGAGCTAAAATAATAATGACAATGACAACAATGACAACATGCTATAAGTTTAGCAAGTATAATGTTTACCATGTTCAGCATCACAGTTTAGGGTGCTAACATTTGCTAATTAGCGCTAAATACAAAAGAGCAAGCTGAGGCTGACGAGCTTGTCAAAGTGGTGGACGCATCAACAGGCCGACAGAGTCACAGTACTAACTAGAGGCT
This sequence comes from Lepomis macrochirus, assembly GCA_024633595.2. NCBI lineage: Eukaryota > Metazoa > Chordata > Actinopteri > Centrarchiformes > Centrarchidae > Lepomis > Lepomis macrochirus. Next base: position 9,198,578 of record JALXJV020000018.1, read on the forward strand.
AAAAACCTCTTTTCATGGAGCGTCATCCTCCTCGTAGTCAGCAGCAGGCTTCATCAAGCGGCTCGAGTCAGCTGTCCTGGATACAGGTAGAAGTAGGTGTCGTGCCGCAGCCCACATAACGTGACCCATTTTTTCAGAAAGGAAGAGCAATCAGCAGCACAGCCGAGGGGTGCCAGAGACAGGGAGCACATACACAATCCCAGAGGACAGACAGCTATTACAGCACAGGAAATACAATCATCTACAAGCCTAGAGGCTAAATGTAAGATTCAGTAACAGTGCAGAAGAGGAGTTTTTAAGCCCAACCAGCAACCCCCACTGGCTCGTAAATGTATTGGAGCTGCTTGAAGATTTGATCAAAAATACTTGTCCACCTATTGAGGACAATTGTTTCCGCACTGTGAAAAGAAAGATATCAGGTTTTCTCCACGGTTTTCTCCATCATGAGACTCTTTTTTTTTTTTTTAACTGGAGATTACCAGATGAAGCAAGAGCGTAGCTTCTGGTTTCCAGTACAAGGAGGGGAGGGAGGCAATTGGAGAGACTGGATAAAAGAGGAGAGGCGAGGTGGGATGAGTGGAGATGAGAGGTCACAGTGGAGGGGAGAGCAGACTGACAGATATGGAAATGAAGTCAAGAGGGAGGCAGAGATACGAACTTTTGCTTCACTTCCTCTTTGTATTTACCCTTCAAAAAAAAAGAGAGTGAGGCCTAATAAAACATTTATCATTCCAGGAAAGCTCTTTAATGTCTTTGACATTAAAAGGGTGAAAGGAAGGAGAGACAGATGAAAAGAGAGGAGAGAGGGAGAGAGAGGAAGAGGAGGAGGAGGATATATATTTGGGAGTGGATGGTGGGGAAAGGTGGAGGAGTGGCAGAGATCGAGGAGTCAAGAGACAAGAAATCAGAGGCAAGGGTGGGAATGTACATAAGCGAAAGGTGAGTGCACAAGTTAAAAGGGGTGAATTACACAGTCTGAAGACGAGAAGCAGCGCTGACAAAAAAAAATCAGAGGAAAAAAGATGGTCAGACATAATTAAAGGAGACATATATAAAATATTATTTATATATGTCATGGGTTTGGAGGACTGTGGATAGTACAGGTATCAGAGCGTTTTGCCTGCCTGACTTTGATGATATGTTTAGATTTTGTTGATTTGATAACCATTGTTTGCATTTTGTGCTTCTACTATTAATAAGTAGGCTACGTAGTTAAATGATTTCCTTTTGTGTCCGTTTTAACCCTGTTTATTGTTGTTTTTTACGATCGGGATCATAGACTGTATATAAGAAATGGACGTAGTCATCGTGACGTCACCCGTTGGTTTGTGGACTGCCATTTTGAAGCCTCGAGTTTGGCCACAAATTTACACAGTGCCGAGGGTAGAGTTGGCTCTAACGACTTGTCAATCATAGATAATCCCACCCTAAAACATACTCTGCTTTGTGGTCTATTTTAAAATAAATTGGAGGATAATTTACTAAATGAACATCAGTTTGTATTGAAGAAGACTTGAAATTAGCGACTGAGACCATAAACTCACCAGGAAAGTGTTTACTGGGGTAATTATTCAGCTGAGAAGTTGGGTCATTTTCCCATTGTTTCTAATGGAGCCGGACTTCTTTTTGGAACCAGAAGAGTCTCCCCCTGCTGGATTTTCAATAGAATGCAACTTTTAGGGACTTCCGCATTCGCTTCATGTTGTAGACCGGAAGCTTCCCGCTTGATCGGGAGTCTACACAGGGTGTTTTATTTAGAAAACTGACCAGATCCTCTATGCAGTTCTATGTCTGACTTCCTGCCTGGTACGATCTGCACTGTGCTGCTCTGTGCTAGCAGCGAAAATAGACATGCTACCTATTCTTTGCGAAGCGGAGCAAAGAGCCGCTTCTGGGAAGCTTCTGAGGCGCTGAGGCTGTAGCTGGTGGACTCATGAGCATTGACTATAATGGGTGCGATTAGCTCCGGCAACCGCAGCACAGCCGTAACGCGCTGTGGACGGAGTCGGTAGATTTTAGGGGTAAGGCTAGGTATTGTTGAGAAATGTTTTATTACCAGTATCAATGCAGGATTTGCATTTTTGTGTCAATACCTGACTTAAAAGAGCAACCTAATACCCACTGAAAATCTTGTCTTTGCTGACCTCTAGTGGTTTAACTTCTCACCTTACTGTAGTGACGTACAGGCATACTCCAGGACCCTGTGACATCACTGATGGGTGTGGCTAAACGTGTAAAAGAGCAGTGATGCTGAGTGTGGTCACAGGTGAAACAGCCTTGAAACTTTTAACCCGAGAGCACAGCAAACTACCGCTTCTCAGCCTGGTAAAGTTAAAATCCCTGAGATTTTCTTGATTTCAAACCCCATTTTTTGATACTGTTTATGGAGAGCATTGTGGCCGCAGGAACCATTCAATGTATTTATTCAGTAACTATTTCTATATACTGTAGTTTTTATTGGTAGTTGCAGGGGCTACATGCGCGCGAGAGACAAGAAAACTATGCAGCATTAAATCCAACACAATTTTATCTCATTGATGTTTACTGTTTGCTCTGCTTACAGGGGGGCCAGAGCTGTAATGCAAAGGAAACATCTTGCTGCTGCTGCTGCTGAAGCTGTTTCACATAAAAAGCATTCAACTGGCAAAACACAGTGGCAACATGGTTCTACTGATGTGTACCGATATGTCTGAAACAACTGTTTTTGATTTCTGAAGTAAGTTCATGTGATAATGCACTTGACATAAACTCATACTTGCCTTGACAAATGCAACAAAAACCACAAGTAGGCCTTACCTGAGAATGTGCCATACATGTATAATTTAGCTACTTTTTTGGAGTATAATATTATCTCCTACATCTAAATCTCTGTGGTCAGCAACATGTGGGTTTAAATTAGGAGCCTTTGCCTTGTTCAGTGTGATAAATTGTACTGTTACACGCCTATACATACAAAAATATGACAAATCGAAAGTAAGACGTGACTTAGTTGTTCATTTTCAAAACTACGTTAAAACTGAGATGAAAGAGGTATAAAACAGCTGCTTCATGACGATATACATACTTTGTTTGGTCAATGTGAGTGGTTTAATGTTGTTTAAAGGATGCAAGGGCAGAGGAATAACAGAGGTCAGAGAAGTAAACCTGCTAAATGAAGATGCATCAAATGCTGACACGCTTGCTATAAAAGAAGGTAGGACCATGACGTTGTATTTACATTGAGAATTAAATTTCGTATAGTTTGACAGCTGTCTCTTCTCTCTGGGATAAATAAGAAAGAATCTTTCTCAAAAGTACTGACATGGAACTGCTGAATCTCACACTCACCCATGGGGTAGTCTGGTTTCAGTCACAAAGGTTCAGGCTGATTATGAAGAGAAGTAGGGGGTTTTGTATGTTTTTGTATCCACAAATCCACAAAAATCAGCAGCATTAGATCTCTGTTTCTATAGTTATGAAAATGTGCTGTTCTAGTTCACAAAGAGTGATTGTAAGAGTCTGAGATTATGAGAGAAATATTTGTGCATTCTGTTTTAGTGCTTTCTCTAAAATATGTGTCTGAAGTGATGTGAGAAGAGAAGATAACGAGTGACAGGCCGAGACAGAAACAAAATGAATTGGGAAAATGAAAAGCAAGGCAGACAGAGAAGCAGAGGAATTCATGACAATGAAATGTGACAGTGCAAAAGAAACATCATGGTCACATTCAATCATCCAAACAAATAGGAGAGGAGCAGGCTGAACATAAACAGCCAAACAGGAATTAATCAACAGGGATTTCTGTTTTGGCTTCATGATTGAACAACATACAACATACGCAGCTGTAGCAGTGATCATTACGATGTTCCAGATAAACAAAACACCAGGGTAAAAAGAATTTACAACAATGAACAACATTAGCGGTTAGATGCTGTGCTGACTGTTAAGTGCACATGCAAACAACCACACTTACATAAAATAAAATAAAAGTTTAAAAGTAGAGCAGCAAGAATGCTCTTTTAATCCCATCATAATGAATTGTGATTATGGATAGCTTTTGGCAATTTCTTCCACCTTTGCAGGCTGTAAACAATTTAATACTGCAAACATATCATTCGCTTGCTAAAGAGATAAATGCACAGGTGCACGGTGAAAATCAATCAACATCAATGTGTCACTTGTGACAGGTATGGTAGGTGTCAACAGTCGTGAGAGGCAGGCTGAAGGCAGCGGGATGATGGAAATGTTTGTTTACACTGATGATTGTTTTAAATGGGTCAACGAGAAAAATCTGACCAAACCATTTTCATATGTCTCAACTGTAAATAAATAAAAAATAAATCAAATCTCAAAGGGCCACTTATCCTGCTAATGAGTGAGTTTAGATGGTTACAAATAATGTTCCCAAAGGTTAAAGGAATAGCTCAACATTTTGGAAAGTACGCTTGTTCACTTTCTTGCCAGGAGTTAGTTGAGAAGATCTATATCTTTCAAATATCTGTACGCTCAATATGAAGCCGGAGCCAGCAGCCCCTTAGCTTATATTAACATAAAGGCTGGAGACCAGAGGAAACAGCCAGCATGGTTCCCCACAGCTTAAACTTTTTATCCTAGGTGAGAATATGGGGTTGTTAAACCTGTGACTCTCCAAAATGTTAACTTTTTTCAAGATAAGAAAAACAGCAAAGTTACTGGCGACCTGTCCTGGGTGTACCCCGCCTTTTGCTTGATGTCAGCTGTGATTGGCTCCAGCCCCACGCGACCCTGTACGCAGGATAAGTGGTTGACGATGGATGGATGGATGGATGGATGGATGGATGGATGGATGGATGGATGGATGGATGGATGGATGGATGGATGGATGGATGGATGGATGGATGGATGGATGGATGGAAAACAGCAAAGATTTCACATGATCCAATGTTTTTTGTTTGTTTCTTTAAGAAGAAGGTAAATCATTCTTCTTACAAAACCACTAAATTTGGAAATACATGGTTGCACTGGACAGCAACAAAGGTTTTACATATTTCTGACATATGCGTTATGTTTTTAAATATATGTTAATATGTTAAAATCTTTCTTTCTTGGCAGCAAAACACATTTCTCTTCAGGAACAATAAAGTTGAAGCTGAGGTTGAAGTAGACTAACAGTTAACCCTATTTAGTTAACCATAGGATAATGCTTTGGATATATTTAAATTTAAAAACACAGTAGGGATCCATACATCAGGTTTTGAATATGTAAATCAGTGCTTGTCCACCTGGTAGTTATGAGCACTTCTTTCTGCTTCTTGATGTCAAACAAGAAATGTAGTCGCTAATAAATTTCAGCCTGATCCCAGTGGATTTAAATTGTTGGACAACAAGCAAAATAAAAGATAAGATTTTTTTTTAGCAATCTGAACTTTACACAAGTGAGTAAAGTCACCAGGCCACTATCAGTGTCTCTATCGGAGTTTAAAAGAGCCAAAGCACAAATAATCATTAACATTAAATATGCATTAAAGAAACAGTCACGGCAGATTAAGTCCGCTAAATGTTCAGCAGAAAGCTCTGTGTGCACTTTTACTGCTCCTCACACTGTTACACAGCTTCGTCTCGCACACCAGACGATTGACTTTTTAAGGAATCATCAAAGGAAATGGCATCACCGGGGAACACGGAGAGCGCCAAGAAATGTGCTGATCTTAACACACACTCATGGGCAGGCTGGTTTAGCTGTTTCATTCATTCATTACAGTAATATGAAAGTTATAATCTACGTTTGTCGCTTGTTGATGTTAGAATAGTTTCTGTCATTAAAAAGGGACAATCTCATTGTTTTGCTTCGGTAGGTCTATACTTAAGGAAGACATCCAAAAATAGAAAGTGTATTTTCGTACATTTCTCACTAATGTCCAAAAATGTTCTTTTCAAAATGGCATTCTCCTGTGTCCTCCCTGGTGTTTTGACAGACAGCAATGATGCTGTGGCAAGATGAGGAGCCGCACTCATCTGCCCTGTGGTGTCATTCTCATTGGCAACAAGTAGACACCAAAGAATGCATGCAGTAAATAAATCAGCTGGACACCGACACAGCCAGGAGAGTCTCCTTTGTGCTGTGCCTTTCTGGTTGCTGCCATCAGCTGTGAGAATTTATAGTAACAGCAAATCATCCATCCACATCCGTAAAAAGGAGTCATTTTGGCATAAAATTCTTCTGATTTCATTTCATTGTATTTCTGTCTAATTAAAACAGGACTGGAGTGACTGAAGTACCCAGAATATGTTTACATACTGCTGAGCTGTGACACTCACATGGCTTTGGCCCCATCCACACTACTGGGTTTTTGAATTAAAACTGAGACCTTTTACTATATTTGCAACTACCATCCAGACTAAAACGACGAAAACAAAAAGTTAGGAAACAGTGCCGACCACATTTTGTGTTTCGAAACTCCGGAGAGTTTTAGTGAAGACTGGCATAAACAGAGGGACTTTAGAAACGATGACACAGATGCTCTGGGGATTGGGTCTTATGAGTCACGCAAAGCAGAAACACGCTGCTACTGACAGAGTTTTTGAGTATTTGGTATATTGGTATTTTTATTAAAATATTCTGTACCGTGCAAATAACACTTAAGCTGATGATACGCAGAGCAACTTTTAGAGCAATGGTGCAGGGCAACGTTGCCGTCAATGGTAAGGAGTAAAGATTACTACCGTAATCCCCCTTCCCCCACCACTCCTCCACCCACCACGCCCCGCCACTATCTGTTCAAAACATAGTCGGACTTGCCACTAGCAAACACCATTGCTCAAATAGTTGCCCCATGTAGCATCAGCTTTAGGCCTATCTGCCTACACTTGTAGGCAACTGTGCATGTCGCCGTTTACTTTGCAACGACTCCCAGTCTGTTTTCTGCCGCCACACTCCCGTGTTACATTCAGTAACAGTCCTTTAACAGCTCATTATTGGTGCATGCAAAAAAAATAATCTGGTCTGATTCTTCATCTGCATTTCTTTATTCTTTCGCCAGATCTTCTGTAATTACGGAATAGACCATCTGCTTCATGTTTACACGGGCACACGCATGCTCAGTGTACCTGAACAGCCAATAGGTGTGCATTTTCAGTCGTTTTAATGTAGACAGAGATCAATTCTGATACGCAGATAAAACACTGGTGTGGACGGAGATCGTTTTCGTTTTAATTCTCCATTTGTAAACTAAAACGGAGTAGTGTGGATGGGGCCTAAGATGCTTTTTCATTGTATGTTTCCTGTCATGTGAAATCATTTAAGATTCAAAATAATGTTTTTAATTCAAAAATTTTTTTTTGGTAATTGGTTGTCTTCTAAAAGCATGTTTTAAGATAAAGCGGGACTTTGCCTACGGCTCTACTAGAGTCTTTAATCCCCTCTGAGTGTGAAACCCGCAGGCTGGACACTCTTTGAGTCAAACTAAAGTCTAGATTGACTAAAGGAGTCTTTGTAATGTGAAATAACTAAGTTCAACTAGATTAAACAAACACATTTTCCCGCTCTCCTTCACATTGTGTTGGCTGCTCCCCCCTACCCCAGCAGCCCTCTCTCCCTCTTTCTTGATATCTCTCTCTCTCTCTCTCGTTCTTTGTCACAACCCCAACTGGTCGAGGCAGATGACCGCCCACCCCGAGCCATGGTTCTTGATCTTAAAATTTAGTTTTTTCTTGCCTTTGTCGCCAAGGGCTTGCTCATGGTGGGAACTGTTGGGTCTCTATAAATAATAGCACAAAGAGTACAGTCTAGACCTGGTCTTTATGAAAAGCACTATGAGATAGTTGTTGTTGTGAATTGGCGCTAAATAAATAGAGTTGAATTAAATTCATACAACCAAACATATCTGCATATCATTTAATAACATATCTGATCTATGTTGCTCTTCTTTATGTAAAATAGCTTGTAAGCTTTGAGTGCCGCCATGTAATTAAAGATTACAGTGTCATATTTCAGTGGTGGAACAGCCTACATTTACTTTAAAAAAGTACTACATTTACTTAAGTACGTAAGTACACTCTTGAGATATTTTTACTTGAGTCTTTCCACATGTTACTTTATTTATCTGACAGTTTTATTTATCTACTACATTTATGTGACAGCTATCATTATGCTATCATTATGACAGCTATATCATGACAAGCTTATAAAATACAACACGTTGAACCAGTGGCTCCAAACCTTTTCAGCTTGTGACCTCTCAGTTAGAAAGTGATGGGGTTCGGGTTTGGGAACGGCATGGTCTCTTCTTACTACTCAGTAATTATTTGTATTCTCATAAGTGAAATTGATTTGACCTTTACTCAAGAAGGTATTTCATTTAGCTAAGTAATGTACCTAAAATCCATTGCAGCTCATGTTACTGGCTTTGAACAAAAATCATAAAGACGAGTGAGGGGGACATTTGCAGTAAATGGTTTGACTCTGATCCTGTTTCTGATCTTGTCATACCGACAACCATAAGGTAACAAAAACATTTTTGCTTTTTCTTAACAAGTGAAACACTTTAAAATAATGTAGTATGAATGACTATTTTTACACCCACTTGAGAAAACTGTATGAAAGTAATGGCATATTTCCACCTGAGAAGAACATTATAGAACTCCCTCCAGCTGTGATCACATGAGCACAGAGCCTAGAGACTTAAGAGCAGCCCCTGACAGCCTCTGGGCCTGAGCCATGAGGGTCGAAAGTTCAGGTCTCACTGGGGGGTCCCGTCACATTTCTGCTTGTATTAAGTAGCTCAGGAGAGCCTTGACTATATGCATATAGACAGACACACCACACACACACTCACACACTCCCTTCTACAGGGCCTTGTTCTTCCTACTGCTCTGGTCCGCTGTGGGCTGCCACAGACGGCAGTTTGTCCGTCACACAGTCTGCGCTGAGCCTGGCAGTCAGACCCCGGGGATGAATTCTGGCTTGCGGGCGGATCAGGCAGCAGTCCTCGAACCTCCAGTGATGCCTGATCTCGCCATGACATGGCCCCGCCACTCTGTGAAATCAGAGCTGTTTAAGCCAGGACTGACTGAAGTGAGGCACACACACACACACACACACACACACACACACACACACACACACACACACACACACACACACACACACACCTACTGTACTGCATTTCATTTTGACCTCATACATGCATTTATATATATATTTATTTTTACAAGTTTAAATCATAAAGAGAAAAAGGCACAAACAAAATAGTCCAGTGTCCATCCATTACAGATGAGTTAAAACCTTCATGTTCAGAGCTAATCAGCTTTTCATCCGATTTCTGGATTGTTCCACTGCCCTCACAGCATCAGGCTTCAGCGTGTGCTCCAATTTGTTCCAGGTATGTGGAGCACAAAATGTAAAATCTGTCATTCTCAAGTCATTGCTAAGCTGGAACAAAGACATCCAGCAGTACAGTCAATAATCCACTTACAATGTGAGAAGAAGTGCTTAAATAATTAAACACAAACTAATGTTGAACAACCTCAGGCAAATTTTTAATCTAAAATTCATAAATAGTGGTATTAAACAATGTAAAGTTACATTTATATTTAAGCTCTGTGGGCCTACCAACTTAATCTTGCAGGTACTTGTTCAACCTATCAGGACACATCAGTCCTACCCAGTACCAGAACATTTAAATGGCTATCATACCCAAACCAGAAATTCACCAAGTCAGTGACTCAACAGCAGGACAAAAAGGAGGTCTCCATTTGTACTGGGGTTACAAACCTTTGTTCTATTTCACACATGTTTTGCCATCCAAGTGGTTTTACATAATTAAAAGGGTGGCCTAGAAACTAGTGTTTTAGTCAAGACTGCCCAAAGTCCAGACCAAAACCAGTTCCCCACATTACATGACACACAAAACACACATTAAAAAAAACACAGACTGCATTTCAGGATCCCTCAGCACTCTAGCAGTGACGGTAAATCCATGCTAACCCATCTGATTAAACTTACATAGTACCACATGAAGGCCGACCATAATACACCTTCGACGTAAAGAACCACTCCACATGGAGAGGAAGAGGTGGAGGGGATCTATGTTGGTCCAAATATTAAGGAATGTCCAGAAGGCCCTCAGCATTACCTTGTGTAACTGCGCCTCTGGACACATTTTTTTAGGATGACGGCGATCAAAGACTGCGTTAGCCAAGCTGCAAAAAAATCCTTTGGAAAATATGAAATGTGTTACAAAATAGTAATTCGATCTTTGCTATAAAAGCCCTTTATTCTCAATTCACTGTGAAACTGAAATGAAGAACACACTTGCTACATCTACAATATATATAAACTAAATGTTCAAGGACATTTTCATTTTTCTCTTTTCATTGCACCCGTGGGGTTCACGTGTAGCTAATGGCAGTGCTGACATTTGATAAAATACTGAATACTCATTTTTAGTTTTGTGCGAACTGGAAGCAAAAGTACAGTATTCATTGGGAAATTGAGGAGAGAGTAGGACATAGTTTGGGGATTGCAAGGACAGCAGTCAAAGTCAGAATCCCATCATCATAATGCAAAGGCAGAAATGTCTTCATTTACATGTTCATCACATCCACTGTGCATCTTGCTAGAGGCCCTGTATCCCTGCGTGTAAGGGCATGCATATAAAATATCACGCACTATTGTGCCGAGTTGAAGCGATAACCTGTAACATTTTCATATGAATACATTTGAGCTTAATGGCTAATTGATAAAACTGTGTCACAATTCAATCAGGAATGCTCTTTTTTTGTCAACATCAGTCTTTCCCACAGCAGTAATATGCTGTGGTGCATGAAGAGTGATCCAGCCAGCGTGTCAAGCTCCAGAAAAAGTGGTTTTATTTAGAATAAACAGATGCCTTCGCTCATTTGTGTTAACCTACTTTTCTGCCACATTCGATTCTTTGATGCTGCAGTAATTGTTAAATTTTAGCCTCCTGATGCTCTCAGTATAACAGCTTCAGCTTAAAATACATTCACATTTTATCCTGGTATTTTATTAATTGTGTTTTCCGAAAACTTTCACAAGCTATTTTCTGGTCACAGTTGGAAATCTTTTAACATGCATATCTCTTTTTGACTACAAATCTAATCAGACCGAGTCAAGGTTAGTCACGTCACGGCGGGCGAGTCCAGTGGAGTTGAATCGAATCAAATAAAGCTCCTTTTTTGATGAACTGATCAGTTTTATCATCATTCAGTAGTTTTAGATAAATGTGGCTCGAATGTAGTTAGTTAAGAGACTTCAAAGAGGCTCTTTGAAACGAGGCCATGAAAATGCCAGAGCACTGGTGGCTCGTGCGTCTGTCCTTTAAAGTTTGCTCTTGGCTTCCTGGCTGCGTGTTAATGATGAACAGATAAAATATTCAACTGCGTGGCATTACTCCGCATCTGTCTCACCCCTTACCGCTCTGTGTGCCCCGACATATGTGCACACCCGCAAACACAAAGCATGAGGGTGTCGGTCCGTCTGTCTGTCTACTGTTCTTGCACAGCAGAGCATAAATGTAACTGATTGTGCTATGTTGCCTCCAAGTAAAAGGGCTGCGGATATGTGGTGTGCGGTTAGAGCGTGTCCGAGTGCGGGGCGGCAGGCAGTTAGGCTTATCTAGTGGAAGGGCGAGTTGGGCTGTGTAATTATTTTCACTGGCTTTGATCCGGAGCAGCCTCTTCTAGACACCTGTTGGCCTCTGGCTCCGTCTGAGGCCTGATAATTAGACCCACAACCACAAGAGCAGGACACACACCGGGCTGTACACCAGCGCCGCCTCACAACATGCATATTAACAAGCATTCATTTCCCATAAAACTCCTGTAAACCTACATTTGAAAATGACAACACATTTTTTTCATATTCAAATATAATCCAGTCAATCTTTCAGTGGTTGGCTCAGCAATGTAAGTTCAGTGTCTTGCTGGCGAAGTGACAGCCATCGTCAGTCAGACTGCAGCTCTGTCTGTGCTGTAGATTTAATTTCTCTGTGTTCTTCACTTCAGTGTCTCAGTGAGAGCCTCAAAGCAGCTGCGTCCCCACTGTCTTCAGACTGCGCAGACTTTCAAATGACATTGGCAGTCAAAGTCTCTCCTGCCGCGCAAATGACAGCAACAGCAATTGATTGTGCTTTCTTTACCAGGCAAACTTATTTCATTCAAATTCCATTCAATTTGTGTGGGGGGTTTTTTATGTCGGACACAAAAGAACAAAAAAAAAAAAGAGGAAAAAGGGAAGCGGTCAATAGCAGACATTGCTTCAGAGAAGTGAATTCTTAAAAAAAATAATTTAGAGAGAAAGTAATTTCCTGACATGCCTTGTCTTGTCCTTTCATTTCAGTACGTTCCCAAGGCTGCCTATTATTTTTCAAAGACAAGCGGAGCTTTCCGCCAGGATGAACCAAAGAATCACAAAGAATAGCTGGCCACAGCCAATATCTACAATCAGCCACACGAACATCCTTATTTTCAGCGGCCAAGAACACAAGGTTCTAGGCTATGAACATTTTTCTGTGTTGAACTGTAACCATAGTTTATTGTGGACTCCAATACTTTTGATCTAAATAAGTAGCAATAGCAATGTAAAAAAATGCCTCTCTACCTTTCTGTACTTGCTTTAGTTGAGCCAGCACCTTGCTCATTATTCTGTTCTGTTTATTTGTGACTCTGTTTGTTCCTGTGAGGTGGTATGTTTGCTCGTCCAACCTACCATGTATAAAAATTAAAATAAATAAAAGAATAAACGTTACTTATAGACACAACATCCATAAAGTTGAATCACAGAATGCCTCATTAGTCATTAAATGCCTTTGTATTGCCTATGGAAGTCTATATGCTATTACGTTACTAACGTAGAATATTTCTTGATAGCCAGTAACAGACCCTTTTTTTGTTCTAACTGTACCGGTCTACAAGAAGTCTGATCATTTTCTAGAATCAAATTGTATTGCTTGACCCAACAGAACATACTTTGTTTTTTAGTGAGGTTTTATTTCAGCAAAACTGTCAATGCTTCTTTAGATCCAGAATAAGCGAATAGCCATCTCTACATAACAACTATGTAATGACCTAGATTGAAACTGGCTAACTAATATCTTGTCTTAATAAACTACCATCTGCACCACAGAGAAATATTTTAATTTCTTACTCAACTGTGATTTTTTTAAACTTTACTTCAACTGACACTGTGTCATGTTCATCAGAAATACTACCCCCTAAGAGATTTAGAACCTTTTAAGTCTCTGGGGTTTGCATTTTTGTCTGAAGCTGGATTTATAGCTGATGCGAGGGGTTAATAGCAGTCCCTCCATACTATGAAGTATGGTGGAGGCTTTGATTAACAGTTCAGCGGCGGACTTCTCCCGCTGATACTGTAGCTCCACCACAAATCTAAAGAATGAGCGAGGCGTATGATGGTTGAAATGATTCTCCCCAAAGTAAGTATGTGTTTACACTGCTTTCATTCACTTAGTGTTATGGAGCGCGCGTTCTTATAGAACAGGAGTCACATTCTGGAAACGTCTATTTTGCCTTGTCTCATTACTGAACAGGAGACCACCGTGCAGTCGCCATGTTACCTTCATTCAGTGTGATAGAGTGATCACAGCCAGCAGAAGGTTTGAAGAGTGGAGATGTGTGTTGGTGAAAAGCGGCAGATTGTCTTTCTTCAGCTTGATGTCTTCATCACAATCTCAACAAACAATCTCCAGTGGCAAATTTTGTCTGCCATTTGGTGACGGATACAGCGTACTGTGTGTTAATCAAAGCTCTCTCACTGACAACAGCCACCTGCTGCGGCTGAAAACAGGGTGGATGATTTGTGTGCTTTAAACCAAAGGAATCACACCTTCCAGTGATTTCTTTATTTAATCCATGCAGTCATTTTATTCACTATTATGACAAAAATATTGTTTATGGCAGCTTTAAAGTTTAGACTGTAAGACAGAAAACATATGTTCATTATCTCCTACATTTTCTACCAGCTATCTCATCACCAGCCGGCTTCTCTTTCCTCTCTGCAGCTGCTACCAAGCGCATTTTCCCCCGAGACGGTCATTAGCCTGCACAGACAACTCCTCTAATTTTTACCCTCTTAACCTCTTGAGGGCATCTGTACTCTGCAGCGTCGTAAGGAGATCCAGTCACCACCACACCCTTGGGTCTTGTCTGCAGTTTGCTCTAAAATGTCGTGGTTAAACCCAACACCTCTCCTGGGGTTTTCTCTGGGTTCGGACAGTTCCTAGTGTGTGTGTGGCGCTGTGTGTGTGTTTGTGTGTCTATGTGTGATCTTTACTAGCTGCTACCAAAAAAAACAACTCTGCATGAATTAAACTGCTGCAATTTTGTAGTTAGAGCAAGGTTGCGTCTAACCTTTTAAAAATATCTCTGAACACATCTCACAACACACGCAGATCAAACTATGAACATAATATTTTGCCATGTTCAAAGTTGTCTGTGTTATAAAACTGTTTTACAAATCAACAGAGAAAAGAGAACACAAAGGATAATGACCCCAAGTATTTAAATAAATTACAATGTCCTTCAATTCACTTGAATATTGAAACTGAGTGTGTTTTTACAAATAATAAAAAAGTGAAACATTTTCAAAGCCCACATTTCTCAGCCTGTGCGATCTCACAAAACACTTTCCCTTTCAGCTTCCATTTTGCTCTGGTCTCTCTTATGTGCCATCTATCCAAACCTTCGCCGACAACAGTGTAAACAAAGCTTTATGTGGCATGTCCCTGTAGGTGAATGAGAAGAAGAGAAAGGTAGAGAAACATCTGAAAACCAAACCATCCTGTATCAGACCTACAGTGTATGCCCACGTGACCAGCCTCTAAACTTCCCCTGGTGCATTTGACTGTGCAGTTTTGTTCGACAAATAAGCCCACTTAGTGAAGCCTGGCATCAAACAAAAACACAAACATGGGCTCTATCAGCGTGGTATAAGGTGTGCAAATTAAGCTGCACAAGACAAAGCTCAACATAAGAGGAAATCTGCACCGGCTGGGGGAAAATGCTGCTCTTGTTCTCTCAATTAATGGGGCGTTTCACACACACACAAACACAGACCTCAGCTCTCAGCCTGATATGGTCTCGACCATTAAGATTATGCAGGCTATTTGCATGTATATCAAGACTGATATTGAGAAAGCCAAAAATGAAGCGGGGTTCAAAACAGGACAGGAAAAGACTGCAGTATGATGGGAACGAGAGCTTCCTGCTAACACCTGTGACAAATCCTGCTCAACTGAGGGGAACAGAAAGCCTCCGGATAGTAGGGCAGAGTAGCAGAAGAATAAGAAAAAGGGAGAAAGAGACAAAAAGAAGCTGGACCTAAAAGTATGATCAGGCCATTACAAACCACATCTGTGTATGACAATCTCAGGCCTTTACTTAAAATTACAGTTCACATTTTTTGGAAATAGATGAGAAAATTGATACCACTCCTATTAGCTAAATATGACACTAAATAGCAGCTGATTAGCTTAATTTAGCACAAAGACTGGAAACAGGAGGAAACAGCTAGCCTGGAAATAGTCATGGATAGGCTATAGGCTGGTTTTTGTATACAAACACTACTGGATGCGCACGCATTCAGGGGGATTTATCCTGGCTTTGTTAGCCAGTCAGAAGACTCTAGGTCTTGGTCTCAAGAGCAGTCTTGAGACCAAGACCGGCCTCAATTTTGATGGTCTCGGTCTGGTCTCAGACTCAACCACATTTGTACTCGGTCTTGTCTCGGGACGCGACATTTTATTTCAAGGCCAGTCAAGACCATAACTTTGGGAATATCAAGTAAGTTGCTTTTGCATTGTCTGTTTTATTTGTTAACAATCTTACTTTGATTGGATGTAAAACTTATAGCTTCAAATGCATCCAGTAACACTAATTAAAAATGTGTTGTGCTGTCACCCGTCCCTGCTCCCCTTCACACGCACTCTAAAGCTGATGATACACGGGGCAACTTTTTGAGCAATGTTGCTGGGCAATCTTGCTAGTGGCAAGTCCGACTAAGTTTTGAACGGCTGGCGGCGGTGCGGGGCAGTGGCGGAGTGATGGGGGAAGGGGATTACGGTAGTAATCTTTACTTATTACCATTGACGGCAATGTTGCCCTGCACGATTGCTCTAAAAGTTGCTGTGTGTAGCATCAGCTTAAGAAAGTGAAAGGGGAAGACAGGAGAAGCTGTAGCTGTCTGGGAGCAGGAGCATATGTCAGCAAAATTGGTCTCAGCCCCTAAAAGTCTTGGTCTTGTCTCGGCCTTGATAAACTCTGATCTTGGTCTTGGCTTGGTCTTGGTTTGGGCAGTCTTGACTACAACACTACCATTAGGCCCAGCAGTGTCACACAGAGAACATTGTCGTCCTTTGTAAACTTTGTGCGACCAGCAAAAAGCTTTCAACCGCACAATTCTATACCTTTATTATAATTTATTGAAGCCTCTGCTAAAGCAGTGCAGCAACGTGAGACTTAGCCTACAGAAACAAACTCCGGTTTTGTAAAAGCACTGAACACTTCTCTTATAAATGCATGTGCAAAACAGTACCCTTAGTTCAAAAGTCGGGAGAGACATACTTTTTTTTCTTGGCCAGTGGCATTAAGAAAAGTTATATGTTTTGTAAAAACTATATTCATTGTCAGAAGAGACTTGCTCTGTTTTTTTTTTTATAATTGTTAAATGTATCCATAGCCTATAGCCTATATTTTACAGCATCAACCTGGGTCCTCAACGTACGCATCAGAAAAGATGCGTAACCCTTGTGCAACGGGGGAAAGGGGGCTCTGGAGCTCCACCCCTTTATGTAGTCCACTCACTGAACGAGGCTGCCTATGAGCTAAAAAAATATGATTTGTTTTAGGTAACATAAGCGGTACACTGAAAGATCTACTTTATAAATAGTGTTATATTTGTCCATTCCGTGATTTTACAAGCAGTGCGTCACATCCACACACTGGCGCAGAGCATTTGGCTCAATAAGGGAATAAACATGTGATAACAATATATGAAACTGTGCACTCGTATTCATCAGTTTAAATGCAATTTGTCCTCCTGTTCATCTTATTTATTTATTTATTTATTCCGTTTGTGTTTATTGTCCTGAATAATGTTTTTTTGTGTGTGTGCACTGTAAATGATCTTAGGTGATGTTTTTATTGCGCGTTTCAGGGAAAATCAATCAAACGGGTGTTTGTTTATTCAGAAAGGCTTTCATCTGTTTGGCAAATAAACTAATATTATTAAACTGTATTAAGTTTTATTGGCCTATAATACTAATATAATATAATACTAATATTTCGGGTTTTTTGACATAGTAGTATCCATTTAAGACGTTTCATTCGTCCTCCATGTGAGTCGCCGTTTCTCTTCTGTAATTTCTCCAGTTTATGTGCATATGCATGCCTCAGAGTGTGCGCGGAAGACCACACATTTCCAGGCCTGTTTTGTGCAGACGCACCATTTAAAAATGAGACCCCTGGTCTGAGAGGCTGCAGTGTTTTCAGTTCGGCACGTTGTTGACTCCTCAGGTTAATTATTGTTCCACTTCTAAAATGAGGTGCTAAAATGGTTTTCCGTCATTTTTTAGGATGGGGTGGTATGGGGGATTGAAAGAAATAGTAACATAACCACTAACGTAACTATTTACTTTCAATACCCAAGAATAAGTAAAGTAATATTATTACTTTAAAAGGAGTAATAAGAAAACAGTAACTTGGTAAGTAAATTTCTGGGTAACTTGCCCAGCACTGATGCTAGATATGCCACATAAACGGATATTCTTTCTGCCCCCTAGTTGCGTGCACATCTCTGTGATGGCACAGAACCCGTCTATACATAACAGTAAAACCAAGTCTCGTTTATACAACTCAGGTTTTTGTATAAACTAAATGAAAAATATAAAATGTGTTAAAGTGGACACACACGCACACTGTTTAAACAGATAAAATCACACAGTGTGTGATATTTGTGACTGGTGTGTATGTCCAGAGGGAAACATAGCCTACCAGTAAATAAACAACTTAACCTGAAGTTTTGTTTTACAAATTTCACTCACCTCCGTTACCTAACTCTGGACAGCTGCCCACACGCCTCCATCCAGGATTTCACCCAAACTGCACTTTTTAGCCTTTCCAATGCAAATTACACACATACAGTATAAAACAGTGCAGGTTGCAGGTTGCTTTCCATCCTTGTTTTATTACAAGGACATGCAACAACAACTCCAGTGGTTACTGGCCAGTGGTTCAGTGTATTTTCTAGTGCATGTACTCATTTGTAAGGTCTATGTGCTTTCCTGACTGCCAAAGACTAAAACCTGTGCAAGTTGGTGGAAATAATCTTTGTGTGGTTTGTCCAGTCCTTGTAGGATTTAGCTAATCTTCAGGTTAGTCCCTAGCTTTAGTGAGCTTAAAAGGTACCGGCTGATGGAACCAGGTAGCTGTTCTCCAGTCTTTATGCTAAGCTAATACGTTGATGGCAATAATTCACATTTCCCATACAGACATGAGAGAAATTAAGGGGCAACGCTCTCAGTTATTAAAGTTGCATGAACTCCTGAACTCTGTCTGACTTGAGAGCAGTGATATACACATCAGGGGAATGAGGTTGGCACGGTCTGCAAGGGTGAATACTTGTCATTATCTTTAGAGTGGTGGTGGAGAAGGAGAAGGAGGACAGAGTTTGGTCATAAGAGCCATTAATCTACTTGGACTGCTCTCAGGGTGACAAACAACCCGTACTGTGACACATCAGCAAGATCCTGACGGAGCAGATCACACATACAGATATGTTTACAAATTGAAAGGGAGTTGCAGACGGCAAAACAACAAAATCATTCACTGAGAGAGCGTGTGCACGTACCTCGTATAACACGGGCGCCACAAATGAAAAGTAATGACAGTCACCACAGAGGTTGACAGTTAGGAACCATCACAATGGGACTGTGATGGATGAGGGGGGGAGATGGAGCTAGGGGAAAGGAGACAGGTAGCTGTACAGCACCCACGAGAGATGGGGGGGATGGGCGGGTGGAGGGCATGAGGAGTGAGTGACAGGGTGGTGCTGTCAGCTCCTCTGTGGCACGCTCTTCAGGGGAGCCCCGGAGCGTGTTCTGTTAAGTAAACAGCTGCAGCGACGAGAGCTACTCAAATATTAATAGGGAGCGATCCCCCTCCACTCGCCTTGTTCAAGATGACATTCCCTGAAGTGGACCACAGCGCTGCAGAAGCAGGCATACATACTAGCCTCCTGTAACGCAGTGGAGGCCACCAGGGCCGCCTGCAGCACCCATCAGACCGGATGGGATCAGCCAAGGGACAACCAGCCACAGAGAGGCCCTCCTTGTAGGCTCACACACAACCCCCCTGTGGCTCATTATTATCTGTGCCATGAGAAGGAAATATTTTAGACTGCTAATGAAAACATACAAAACACAGTTCATCTCCACCCTCTCTGGCCTCCATCTGTGCCCATCAGACCGAGATGAATTATAAATGAAAGGGTGCGCAATCTGAGGATCGATACTAACAAGGTCTGAGTTAGCCATGACAGTTCTTCCTCTCTGTTTTTACCTCCCATCTTCCCGCCACTCTCATTGCCGGAGTTTGCCTCTCAGGAGGAAGGAAAACGACAAACCAACCTCTGGCTGAACGCTAAAAAGTCAAGCTAACAAGGCAGGATTAACTACTTTTACAGTCATCGTTATGAAGTTACTAAAAAAGCTGGTAAATTAATAAGACTCTACTCTATTCTACCTCCTTTGATCGACCCACCACTCCCCAACATCCACCCCATCACCTCTACACTGACAGGCGGACCAGGGGAATTTGCTGAGGAGGAGTAATGGAGCTTGTCGGAGAGCTCCCTGCTTCACACCACTTAGCCCCTCGTCCAGCCAGGGTGGTTGGAGATGGTGGGATGTAATGGGAGGGGTGGGGGTTGAGAGGTGCATCACTGATGAGGCTCCGTCGGGACTCACAGCAGACTCCTCACCACCCAAACATTTCTCCTCACATCAGTCACGCACGCGGGCAGAGACACGGGCAGCAGCTCCCTCCAAAGGCTCTCTTTCTTTCCTTTGTTAAGCTGTTCAGACCTGGCTGACCCTTGGGCTACAGTGCCCTCTTCACACACTCCAGCTGGGCGAACATGGTGTCCTGCTTCATCAATAATTCCAAAGTGCAGCCAGAACAGTGGCATTGGTATGGTTTTAAGAAGAGGGTGTGAAAATCTGACGACTACTGTGCTGTTTTCAATCTGGACCACCCAAGTGAGATCAAAGTATGTGATAATGCATTTAAAGTAGTATGACATTAACCCCGAACCTTAAAGACGCAGTGAAATAAAAGATTCATTTTTCAACATGTCCCTGTGTTAATAAAATAAAAATAAAATAATTAATCACTTGGTATATGCTAAACATCTATACAAATGTATGTTTGTTGTGTTTTGATATTTAAATCTCTTTACTCTTCCATTAAAACGTAAACATATTTTTGATGACTCATTAAAAAATATATATTTTTAAAAATATATATATTAAAAAAATTAAAAAATATATATTTTTTAATGAGTCATCAAAAATACATTGGATACATTTATGTATCGAATGTAATGGATACATGTATATATGTATACAGTACATATGTATATGTATACATATATACATAAATCTATCCAAGCAAATGTGATTTGGGGTGGTGATTAGCTGAGCCCCCCTAATCATGAAACCGTACTTGATTAACAAGATTAACAAGCATCTTCTGCAGCACTTATTAGAAGTTGAGACCCCTTAAAACGATTCATCTGAAAGCTTACATGAAAGTGTACCAGTGCGGCAATGCGGGTATACTTGCGTCATTGGCTTCTTCAGTATCTACGTTATCCACCAACGTGCTTGTCTGAAGCTGTTTTTCAGACTTTACTTCTTTTCATGGACTCGCCTCATAACAAGGAGCTGCTGGCCAATGGCCTAAGACTTATGGGAAAATGAATTTGTTTAAGTAGATTAAAACTATTAAATGAATACGAAACTAAAAACACTCTCAGCTGTACTTTGTGCTTCTTAGTAATTTTCAGTTTGATAATACATTAAACTAAGATGGTGATAATGGTGATAATATACCTGCCAGACATCACCAGTGTCATTGTGAGCATGTTAGCGTACTGACATTAGCATTTAGCTCAAGGCACAGCCTCACTGAGCTAGCCTTGCTGTAGACACTTTGTCACAACTGGTAATGCCAGGACCCAAGCGCAGACAGGGGAGGCAGTAGGAAGACTTATTTATTTGGTGATGTAACTTACAGGCAGCCAACAGACCGGTAAACAGGTAGGCAGACAGGCAACAAACAGGCAACAAACAGATACAGCTTGAGGATGGCAGGTCTGGACAGGTGAAGAAAAGACCTGAGAGAAGAGAGCAGGGGCTGGAGACAGGGATGTTTAAGGTCAGTTGGACAGCTAAGTATGCTCAGTGTTGACTGCTGGTTCCGCCACATACTTTGTGACAACATCACAGTACTTCCACCTTTGGAAAGGGTAAACACAGGTCATTGTAGCTGTTTGAACAAATAAACGATACAGGTGTTTTTCAGGTGAGGACAGTGACGTTCTTTCAGAAGAAGTTAAATTTGGTTAATAGTTGTTACATATTTATGTTGCTGTAAATAAGCCATGAGATCCCAAAGATGTGAGATCACCCCCTCTGCCCTGCTCCACCCTGCCCTGACATGGTTGTTATGTCTGCATGGCTGAGCACATGTTGCGTAAGCGTTTCAATATTTCATAGGCCAAAATGAAAAATGCATCTCTTTGAACTATAAGTGCATGGTTGGAGAAGGAGGAAGAGGGCACACTGGTGGGGTCGCGAGGTGAAGGAAGAACTATGAAAATACTGACAATAAGCCGAAATAAATGGGTCTCTTCTCAAAGCTTCTTCTCAAAGTCTTGTAATCTTCCTGTTCAGGGAAACTCTGATATTATAAGACTGCTATCTGAATTAGGTTCAAACGACTTAGACCTGTGAGTGAACCGACTGCAGAGTGCACTTTGGCAAAGCGGAGGATGCTTTTCATAAACCACGAGACCTTGAAGATTAATTCTGGAGCAGGTGTCCCATGCCACAACCTGCCAAAGTTCCGCACAAAGAAAAAGATTGACAAGCAAACGCCTTCAGGTCTTGCTGGGGTTGCCCCCACAGAGCTGAACTCAAATAACTTCAGATTGAAGGAGTGATGCCTTTGAGTTAAGGGGAGAGGGAACTTTTGTAGCCACATCAGCTGTAAAGGCTTTAGAGCTATACTGGATATGCCTGCCATGGAGAGAGGATAAATACAAACAAAGTGACATCTAAGAATAGCCTCCATTTAGGTTAATATGAAGACAAATGTGTGCTTTCTCAAACACGTCTTGTTAATAGATGTGGCTGTTCAAATGTGGTCTTACATTTGCATTGATTTAGCTCACAGAAACAGCTTTGATTAAATAGAACTGTGGGCATTTCTGAAAAGCAGATTTGTATCATCCATTAAGTGGGAAAAAGTCTCACATGATGTATGGAGATGCTGGCTGATTCATTTAAAGGAGCTCATTAGCTCAGTATGTGATGTGTTCATGTCAATATTCTCCTTTCAGTTTGCACCTTTTCTCTTCTTTCTTTTCCTTTTTCATCTAATTTGCTTTCTTTTAATTTTCTCTATTTTCCTTTCCTTTCCTTCCCCCTCCTTTCTCACCCACTCCTCCCCTCTTTTCCCCTCTCCTCTCCTCTCTGTCCCGGATGATGCACCAGTCATCAGACACTGAAAGAAACAAAGGCTCCTTCTCTCAGCTGGAGCTGGGAGGAGCTGTCAGTCCCTTCAGCTCTGTTTGATGATAGCATTTCAAATGACACTTTGATCCTCACTCCACACTGTTTGTTTTTCCTCTATGATGAAATTCAGCCCGAGAGGCGTGCAACAGGGCACATCATTAAAATGTGGCTCAAACGCGAAGAGCCACGCGCCTCCCTAGAAACCACTCATGACAATTTTTTGACACATCAGCGTAAAGAACACGACAGGGTAAGTGACAAAGGAATTGTAGGGACAAAGTGAAATCATGTGTTCTCCCTGGAGATAAGGCTCAGCAGAGGTGAAACCAAAGCTAGATCCAAACAGGGGTCTTTCTGTAAAGACTTAACGAGAATAAATTAATCTAATGAGGCAGATCTGTCAGAGCTAGGCGTTGTCTGAGGTCTGGGAAGAGTAAAGCACAAGTTCCTGCCTGTGTATATTTGGAGATGCAGCTTCTAGCAAAAACCTCAATTGAAATCCATGAATGGTTTACTTTATTGACTGAGACAGTGTTGCTCATAAAAAAAAATCAAGGACACAAGATAGAAAAAGCACTGACAAAACCAAAATGCATTCTCAAATGTTTAAGGTGGTTTGCTTTTTAATCTTTTTTTCTATAACAAGCTTAAAAGCAAAGCTAACTAATGCCCCTCTCCATGTCTTTCCAGAGTGAATATATACACAACACAACAACTCTTAATCTCAGGGGAGAAATCAGCCTTTCAGAGTAACGGTGGAAATGTGTTAGATGAACAGCCCAAAAGTCTGAAAGAGTTGGCTCTTTTCTTTCTGGGGCGATAATTCCGCTATTGAAGATTTCCAGAGCCGCGGCTGAAATAATATGCAAATATCCACCCCATGGGGTGCAGACTGGCTGACATATTATCAGCAGAGAGACAGCCGTCGCATTTTTGGGTTTGAGTGCGGTCAAATCAAAAGACGGAGGGACGAATTAAAAGGTGTACCGTGAAGCACATGAGACAACAGGAGCACTTTAAACAGGATGCCAGCCCTGTTGGGGATAGGATGCTAAGGCGTCCCGTGGAGACAAGAGCGCCTGGCAACCTACATGAAGCCTGGAGAGATAAGACAGACATTTTGGAAGGCCAAACAATGAAAAAAGGAAGCATGTAAAAATGAAAACAAAGATTTGAATGATGAAGAAAAAGAGAAATGGCTCTCAGGAAGAGGTGATTTCATGTTCACTTCTTTCAACAGCCTCTCCAAGTGGTCTTTGGGCTGAAGAAAGACAACCACAGCGAATATAATATCTTTTTTACTTTGGTTTCCCCAGGTGAGTTAGCTCTGCACCCAGTCTCCTCTGATATTTTAGGCCAAAATTTTAGCATAAAGTGATGTTATTCCTTAACATTCAAATGGGTCTAGGAAGACTTAAGACTTTCTAAGACTTAATAAAATACATTTGATGCATTTTGTTACGATCGGTGAGGTCTGTGTGCCGTATTTGTGTTGCTGTGGGTGTGTCTACACTACTAAAAATAGGTTTAAAATGTATTTGACTTTATATTTGAATTGCTCCATGCTCTTGACACCTGCTTGAGAACCCAGTGTTTGGACAGTCATACCACAGCCTTTCCAAGCACAAACAACTTCTCATTGACTAATATCAGAGACGTTTTATAGAGGACCTCACTAATACATTAATCATATCACTGTAATTTTTCCTGCAGAACACTGGCTTTTATGAGGCTGCAAACACATCTTTTTTAATAACTTAGTAACATGTAGATTTTCTGTGCAAGTGCATGTTTTACAAAACATTATCTGCCACGTTTTCTGGTTCAAAGTAAAAAAATAAACATGAAGGAGCGGGTTTCATACATTTTTTCTGGAACTTCAAAGAGGCTCCTGACTGACACACATCGGGGAGTTTACTACACAAAAACACACCTTAGATTCACATGCAGACCATGTCATCTTAATTCAGTGGCAAACTGCACCCAACATGTATTTTGGTATTTGCCTCTGGTGATTCACTGTTTCACATTAGACTGTCTCCTCAAACAGACTGGATAATGAGAGGAACTACTAAGAAGTGTGGCATCACCGGTACATTTGCTGTACCTGGATGTTTTTGTGCTTATGAGTCTATATTCTTCCTCAGGCTCACAAACACTAAAATGTTCTCTCGGGCTCGCTGCAAAGACACACTCTGACTGTTTCCATTGTGGCACAAAAAGAAACCTCAGAAAACAGACAGCACGCTTCTCAGTATTACACTGCTTTATTAAATATCAATCTGTACAA
Organism: Lepomis macrochirus; assembly: GCA_024633595.2. NCBI lineage: Eukaryota > Metazoa > Chordata > Actinopteri > Centrarchiformes > Centrarchidae > Lepomis > Lepomis macrochirus. The sequence goes on from JALXJV020000018.1 coordinate 9,223,661, forward strand.
CAGTTTGCCAGCCCAGCAGAGTGCTCAAAAAGTCCTGAAAATCTCATTACAAGCAAACTAAGAAGTGACGCATAATGATAAAACACAGCAATTAAGTTGAAATCAAATTACGAGTTGATAGAAGAAGATGTGGTAATGGTTGGTATACCCCATCATGTCTGGTAAACGATGCTCGAAGGAGCCCATTGGACATAACAAAACTGCCTCTCCCCATCATTAAGTTATTAGATTAGCCCGGGGCAGCGAGTAAACAACTTCAGACATCTCGCAGCAGGCATGTATCCCACCAGTCCTCACTGTTATTGGATTACTCCGGGAAATTTCTCCAGAAGACAAAATGACTCCATGGAGAGCATGAGGCAGGGGATGATTATTGGAAAGCAGATGATGGGAAGGACAGAGGAAAGGCCTGCTCAGGCCAGACTCCTGGAGCACTTTGGATCGAGCGGATGGCTAACGAGCAGGAGACAGGGAATGGATGCAGAGGGCAGCAAGATCTGATTTTGATTATTGGCCGCTGGATAGAGAGGCAGCTCAAGCCTGCCAGGTTCTGCATCATCCGCCTCCTGCCACATCTCGTTTGGGTTACTGCCACGGCAAATGTCCATTCAGCACTATCGAAGACAAATGAGGGCAAACTCCGCTCAAGGTCAACAACCACCTCCACCAGGGCCAAAGGGGGTCTGCCATTCTAATTCCTTATACACTTAGAGTAATTAAAACCCATCCAGAAGAAGCGGGGGAAGTCGATAGAATTTTTTGAGACTGCTAATGAGATGCTAATTTGTTGGCCCGCTAGGAATGAGGTATGAGGAACTCAAGGACACAAAAGAAGATTTATTCACACTTCTGTTGAGTGAACTTTTTCAATTATGGTGCGTGTGTGGGTGTGTGTGTGTACATGCATTTGACAACTTTATTGAGCAGTTCACACCGCAGGTTGCCCGGTGTCTTTATGTTTGATAAAAAGATATGAGCATCCTTTCAAGCTCCTTCCAAACTCCTGATCATTTACAGAGCATCGCCCCTGTGAGTTCAGAGTAAAGTGGAGAAAGCTCCCCTACCTCGCAGCAACGAACAGATCGCCCTCATGCTGCCTGAAAGTAGTCCAAGTCAGACCTGTTTTCGAACACCCCACTGTGCCAGCCTTCTATGGACTCATTGAGTCATTTCAGGAGCACTAGGCTGGCTGTCCCACTTTTTTTCCTGCCGATATCTGCACACACACTCACACTGCTCATCTCTCCTCCCCACATATTTGATTTTATAAGCAATCGGGCCAATCCTGTCCTCTCATGTTTATTAATTGGGTTTGCTCTTTGGACTTGAGTGTGACTCCCCTCTGGGTGAAGACTGTTCCTCGGGCTGCAGAGGAACATCGCGCTGCGATGAAACTGAGCCGACAGCGGTGTGGTCTTGTTCTCTCCACCAGCACTGCAGTCAGGAGAGGCTCATTTTCTGATGTGTGATTTTACACAAGCACTGCACAACAAGAAGTACCCATATCCTGCCTGCACTGCCACTCAGCCGCAGTGGCTTTCAGCTCTTACACACTAATGACCTCAACAAATCATGTTTAAAAAGTTAAATAAAAGCTTGCCTCATTAACAAAGGAGGATAATCAAATTTCTAATCTGCAGGCTTGGGCTCAGGCTGAGCATCACAACAACAGCAGCAGCGTTGCTGTGAAGGACACATCGCTGGGGAAATAACAACAATTAGAGCTGCCAATCACCCAAAATGCCAGAAGATGAGTTTCTGCTCCGTCGGGCAGTTATACAGGGGATGCAGACAGAGAGGATGGGTGAGGGAGAGGGGATGACATGAGACGTGCAGTATAATCACAAACTGTGCTTATGTCAGCTGAGCCACATTGTAAAGGCATTGTGTTGGAATAGTTGCAGCTGCAAAGTAGAGCTGAATGAGTGTAACTCAGACCTCCACACATACACACACTGACTTCCCACCTCACTTTTTGGCATCTTTCTAATTAGAGTTCAAGGTGGAAACTCACTGAAAACACTCTACAGAACTGTAGAAAACAAGCAAAACTGCTTAACTTTTTTTCCGCTTTATCATTGTAAACTGAATATTTTCTAGGTTTTAGATAATAGCTGAGCAAAACAGTCAATTTGCAAGCTCCACACATAGAAAGTATGCATATACTTCTAATCTGAGACAGTAAATATATTAAGTTGTCAGTTGTCCTCTCTCCTCCGTGCTGACTCAAAACTCTGCAACTGATTTCATGTATCAAGTTCCCTCCGGGCTGCTCAACGACATGCAGCATCACACACTAATACACTGTTCAGAAAAACTGGACCCCATCATTTATTTTCTAAATTAAATTCTCAGCATGCACAAGATCAGCTTCTCATTTTGAAAGATTAGATTTAAAGACGAGCATCCTGCGCAGGTTTACAGATTCTCATTTTGAGCTAAATTGACAACATCAGGCCACTGAGTGCGAGGCCATCACAGCATGCGCAGGGAAAGATGGTGTTATGATCTCACTAATGTGAATCAAAATGAAATCCGAGAGTCTGTCACATATCAGAATGGAGGCTGCAGTTTATCCATTACGTAGTATTTCCCAGCAATACTATAAAGAGATCCGCTTAGGCTCATTAGATTGTCAAATGGCATGTGAGGCGTTCTGCACAAGAGGCACGCATCATTAGAAATTCCTAATGCCTTACCTATTTCCTGGTATTGATCTTGAAGAAGCCTAATGTTAAAGCAGCCTATCATCTTACTGCTTAAAAGACAAAGATAGACAGAGCCATTACTTTTTCTATTGTTTGGAGAAGTTGACTTCAAAAGCGTGAAAACCTCTGGTGTAGTCTGAGGCTTGGGAAAGCAGAGCAGGGCAGCTGGAAGGAGAGGGGGATGCAGGGATAGAGAGAGTACTCAGAGATGGGAGATGGAGGAGTGGAGAGGGGAAGCCCTTTGATCTCTGGCAGAAGTGAGCGCCGAAGAAAAGAGACAGAGAGCAGCAAAGAAGATTGCAAACAAGGCATGCACTCAATTCCCAATAGTAGCATGAGAGGAAGAGACAGACGGATGGAGAAAGACAGAAGGAGAAAGAAAAGTCAAGTAGATTGAGCAAGACAGAGATAGGAGAGAGAGGACGACAGGATCAGAGAGCGAGAGAGATAGAAAAGCAAAGAGGAGAAGAGAGAGAGAGGATGAAAATGAAGCAGAGGGAAACAGATAAGACCAGGATGTTAAAAGGATTTCAGTCCAGGGGCTGTTTGGGGAGTTCTCCCAAGCCCTATGCTAAAGCAATTAGTATTGAACCCCTTCTAGGAAAGTGCAGCCAAACCGCAGCAGCAGTCTCAAACATAGTTAGTGTATAACAACCAAGTCAAGCACACCCCACGGTCCCCATTAAACCCAAAGTTTTAATTGTCATGTCAGGATGGTGCTGCGTTTCACAACCCATGAGTGTGCACGCTCAAAAAAAGTTGGCTCAGTGAGTCTGCATATCCCACTTCAAGTGGAAACCCCAAGACAGCAAACAGAGCTGCTGCGCCGGATTGAAAAGGCCTTTGTAGCGTGATGACAAAAGCTCAACATTAAATGTGAAAGGAATATTTAAAAACAGCTGTTGCTAATATGATGGCAGTGTGAAAGAAAAAGTTGTGTACCCCTTTGTTGTCCGGGAGTTTAGTTGAAAACAGCTCTTAAAGTTTATAACAGTCACTTCAAGTTTATGTTAAAGTTTTTCGTTTAGAGTGAGCCTATGTAACCTTTGGTGTACAGTAGAAATAACGACATAATGCTAAAATATAGAACATATGCTGGCTAATATTAGCCACTGATCAAAACCAAGTGAATTTACAAAGATATTTTCATCAGCAAGAGGAAGATTTTGGTGTTTTTTCTCAGTTAAATTTACATACTTGTGAGAGTCCACAAATAAATGTTTGACTGCCTTTTTTCATGGCTGCATGCTTTTAATCATGTAGCCGTGATACCAAATGCTTTTGTTGACTTTTGTACTTTAACAAGCCAGTGTGCTTTGAATTTTTGGTATTACATTCACTTTTTTTGTGGACAGTAGTTTACTGTTGCAAAGGGAGCACATGCTTTTTGTCAGATTTAAGTTGTAGTTTTACCACTGCTTTTATCATTCATGTAATTTTTTTACTTAATTTATTGTTTTGTTTTTAAGCAGGGACAATGCACATTAATACACATTGATTGTAACTGTACTGCCCCTGGCCCTAGTAACTGTACCGAGGACCAGCCAAAAAACTATTAAATGTCCATAGTGCTTCAGACATTGACACTTTACTGTAGCAAACTATCTCTTTTAAAGGAGTAGTTTGACATTTTGGGAAATGCATTTCTCCACTTTACTGCGTAGAGTTACATGAGAAAATTACACTACGTTTGTTACTGTTACGTTTGTACAGTAAATCTGAAGCCACCACCAGCAGACGGTTAGCTTAGCTGAGCTAAAAGACTGGAAACAGCTAGCCTGGCTCTAACCAAAGGTAAAAAAATTTTCCTAGCAGTTGAGGTTAGCTAAGCAAATCTATCCGTCCGTTGGGTATAGCTTCATATTTGCCTTCCAGATTTGAAAGTGCTATCAATCAGTGGTGGAAGAAGTACTCAGATCATTTACTTGAAGGTATTAATACGACAATGTAATACTGTGTGTAATACTGTGTTTTACAAGAAAAGGTGCATTTGAAATCCTACTTTAGTAAAAGTACAGAAATATGAACCAATGCCAAACATTTTGGAACCACTGCTTTGAACCTTCACAATTCATTACTCATGAATAAGTCATGAATAAGTACCTTGAAATTACACTTACGTACAGTACTTGAGTAAATGAACTTAGGTATCAGTCTATCCAAGTCTGACAAGAAAGTTAATAAGCATAGTTTTAAGATGTCAAACCTTTCGTTTTATAGAATTATTAGACTTTATATTAATGGTCTTTATTGCTGCTTGATTGAAGATTTCCTCAAACGCTTGAGAACTTTAAAAGGAACAAGAATAACGAAAAGAAGGACAACAGTGTCAAAGTAGCTGCAACACTGATCTGATGACCATTATCATTCCAATTACTGTCTGTGATGAGTGAGTTACAGAAAATACTCACATAATCCATTACCTAAAACTACATGGTATTAGTTGGGATTATATTTTGCCTGAGCAGCCTCAGTTCATTAAAGCAACAATCCAGAAAAGAAATGCTGATTTGACAGTGTCACATCGTTCCTGCTGACTTTTATAATATATCTGCTGCCACACTCTGTCATTCACTTCCAGCAGTCACCTGCCTCCTGCACCTTCATCCTCGTCTCCTCAGCCGACAGCAGTTGAACCTCGGTGTCTCCAGGATTCAGTATTTGTACAATTTTCACATCACTGTTACACTGAGCTGTTGTTTTTGAATACATCTGTTAGCTAGAATCAGTCATACTAGTCAGTCTCCTCTGACCTCTGATAACTGAGTGTTTTCCAAGACCACTGCTGACTGGCGTTTTTCACTCTGTGAATAACAGCCATCGCTGACTGCAGTGCGCAAAAATCTCAGGAGGCTGTCACTTTCTGGAACAACATGTCTGGCACCAACAACCACACTACATCTAAAGTCACTTTAACCACAATGTCTGTGCCATCGTAACATTTAGTTTATCAGCAGCAGAACGTTTCATCCCTGTCTGCGTGTATTATGCTTCTGCTTTATTTATATGACTCACTGTCTGGAGGAGTGAGCTGCTTACGTGAACAGGGATGTGTGGCCAAGAAAGTGGATACTCACTGTCCTGATTTGAGAAGGTCAATTACCGGTTTAAAAGTGCAGTTATGATGTTTTTCTCTGTGCTAGCTAAAGGAAAACATCTCGTCTGTTTGAAACAGGTGAGGACAAACCATGTTCACTGCTTACCTTGGAATATGGCGGCGTTCTGGATGATGAGACGCTTGAGCTGAGCACTGACAACCTGCAGGCCAGACTCCATGTTGCTGCGTGCGGCTACCTGATACCGCTCCTCCATCTTCTTGGAACAGCAGGTGGGGCCTTTGGTTTGGCAAACCTGCAGATCCGCACCTGGCAGGAAATCAGCATAGAGAGGACAGGAATCTGGATGAGCAGAGGGAGGGATCTGCAAAGCCACTTTTGTTTAATTTCCACACAACAGAAGCCTCTTCCTTCGCACACAAATATTCCGCTGTATCATCTGCATGCTAAACACAGGAAACACTATCAACAGCAGATTCCGCAGCCTTAACGAGCGAGTGATCATTATGTAGAGGCTGTGTTATTAAGCAGGGCTGGAGTCAAAAATAAATTGCTGCTAAAAATGAGTCATTTTGATGCACATTCAAGCAATACACCAGGGCTACGTTGTTTTCCACAGTTTGGTCAACAGAAACTTCCCCTGCACTCCAGGCTACGCTTTTCACACAGAGGATAAAGTATTTTTTTAGGCCCACAGGTGAGAGCCAGGAGCAGTTCGGCGTGCAGACAAAGAAACCCAGGCTTCAGCATGCTTCCACTACATGACATTTAACAGTAACAGCCACCCAGAAGATTGAAGGTGATGAAACAACATTACTGCACCTGGCCACTGACACTACAGGTTGTTTACACAGACGAGAAATAATTGGATTCCCAGAGCTCTTTTGAAAGGTGCAGATGTAAGCCAGCGAAAGCAAAACTAAGGCGACAAGGACGTTTCATTGGGGCAATACAGCCGTAAACAACCCGATCAAAGAACAAACGCCCTGAAGAAATTCATTCAGTTTGAAAAAAATCACAGTGAGGAGGGAGATAAGACTACGCTGTTAGAATTCAGCCTGATCAAGGATAGCGAAGGTGCCTCAGCTGTTTAGACAGTGATTGTGAACGAACTGTAGTTTTGTGTGTTGATGCAGTGAAGGACATCTTTTACAGAGCCGCTCTTGATTGTTTTATTATGTGAACATGCCTCCACCATCACAACGTCTCCATAATGCTGTCAGATCAAACTTTTTCAGTGATGCCTTTACGAAAGACGGAACTGTGCAACATGGATGTTGCTGTTATTACAATTCTGCCTGAAAAACCACCTCTATTGAAAAAGAAAGGTCAAGTGGAATATGCACTCTTCCAACTTCTTTCCAAATCACCCCTCTAAAACGACGCACGCGCAAGACATCACACAGACATAAATAGGGCACAACCATCTGATGTTAAAACACAAAAAGGAGTTCCCTCTCCTCAGTGCTTCCCGCTCTCTCCCCCTCTGTCCCATGTGGATGTTGGAAGCTTCAGTGGAGGCTGCAGTTGTAACGTGCTGAGCTGCGTCGAGGAGTTGTCTGCAGGATCGGCTGTCTGAGAGGCGTCAGTGACAAAGGCCTGATTGATGGCGTGGTAAACAAATGTCAGGGGAGTCTGCCAGCTTCAGTGTGGAGGATAAAGAGACAGAGGCACGGATTAATTTGGATGGAAGGCTCAGATTGTGAATGTATATATATATATATATATATATATATATATATATATATATATATATATATATATATATATATATCTTTGCAAGCATGTCAAAAGACAGCGGAAAGGATTTTGTCAAGACGGAGGCTTTATCTTAATATGAAAAGTGAATATCTCTGTTGGTTTGAGGCTTTGTCTCTTTGAGATCTTCAAACAATAGATTTTCAGAAACAGAGCTCAGACTGTAAAAATGAGGCATGGAAGGAAGTTAAACTAGCAGGAGAAGCAACAGAGTGACAGTCTTGATAATTAATTAACTCCCCAATAATTAAGTATTGTTTAGTCAAACAGAGAACAGCTTCAGCTAACTCCCCACTCACTCCCATCGGGGTTTAAGGTGTGGAGTCTAATGAGTGAAACAGGCAATAAAATTGTCACACAGCGCCTTTTGTATGCATACTGACAGGCTTAATATCTTAAATCAATACCGACAAAGGACTCCTGACAGATAAGATCAAGTTAATTTCAGACTGCAGGGGCAAAATTATTAAGCTGTCAGTGGCACCATAGGTGAGGTGAGCGCGGCCGCTGCAGCAAAGAGACAGGGATTTAGCAATTATCTCCAGCAAAACAGACAGCTTCATCTGCACGTTTGTCGTTTTGCAGATGATAAATGCGTTTCATTACAGAAGTTTCCACAACGGTGAGGAATAAGTGAAGGATTCGGCAGGAGAATGATTCCCTGTAGAGTCTCACAAATAATAAAATCACACCGTCTAAATAAAGGCTTCTTTCTGACTGACAGATCACTTGGGAATAAGCTTCCTGCTTCTCCTTTTTGCTTTAGGCTCAGCTCTCTTTCTCCCTCCCCCCTCTTTTTTCTATTTTTTAATTCCTCGTCATCCCTTTTGAGAGCACCTTTCTATCAGTCAGTTATTGGTTAATTAGCTGATTTTTGTGTCCTGATGGCCAATTCTCTCACGCAAAATGAAAGTGACATGGTGCACGGCTAGGAGCAATTTAGATGTAAATTTCCCTAACATACAATCTCACTCCTTTAAATTGTTACATACTTTCAATCAATACTCTGAAATTATGGGCCAGACAATTCGACGTGCAGAACAGCTGCTGTTTTCATGAGTTTCAAGGCCTTTTCAAAAACCCATTGATCTGCCCTTCAGTTGGTCACAGCCTTATCTGACAATCCTTCGCTGCCTCTCTCATGGCAGAAAGTTTCTGCTGAAATGCCACGGGTGAAAACTCCAGCAGGGGCTCAAACAGTCCAGAGGACACACAGACGAGAGGTGTCCCTCCCGTCACATCTTTAACAAGCTAGGGGAGTCCAAGCCAAGGGAATGGGGACAGCCACAAATACAGCATGTGTCTCCTAGTTCCCCAGCACCAATTAGAAAGCTATCACTATGCAAGTTTAATGATGGAGACCATGGGGGAAAAACAAGTTGTATTAAGATATAGAATATGTTAAAAGCTGTTCATTATGAGCATAAATTATACATCAACTACTAGCGTTAAGTCAAAACATGTGGGACTCCTTGGCTTCCTCTCCAGGGCAAAATAAGCCAGTGTCACTTTGTAGAGACAATAAACGAAATGAAGATAACGCAATTTACAACCAACCTAAGGAATAATAATATCACTAGCTACTGGGGATTACAATCGTTCTAAGTCATTTTAGTGCTTTGCTCACTGTTCTACTTTAAGCCGTTTGATGAAGCAATAATTTGAAAGCTGGAAGCATGAATGAGAAAAAGCCCAATTTCTGTTTTTTTTTAAGTGTACACAAAACAATGAAGCAACAAACACAAGTGCCCTTCATTAAAGAGGGGTTTTTCAAAAAGAGACAAACTGAATAAACAGAACACAACTCTGCACTTAATTAGACACAAAGACCTCTCGCTTCAGGTCAAATTGATCCACCTATTAGTTGTGTGCGGTGTCATTTAAACAGCAGGCGCGTTTGTTCTTTGTTGTTCAGTCTTTCACGATAAACAACAAGCCCGGATGACCTGACCCTGCAGCTAATTACCAAGAGGTCCACATGTGCTGGACCTTTTTTTAGCATCCTGCTAAGCAACATCAAAACAACATGAAACTATAATTGTTGCAGCTCAGAAGGAAAAAAAGTCAAACCCAAAAAAAAGGCTATGCAGGACCACTGTGCAGGATTTTCTGTTGAAATAAGTGGCAGCTGTCAGCTCAGCCTCCAGCAAACTAGAATTACCCTTCCATTTAGAGAGAATCTGATGCTGCTCTCATGAGTCAGGTCAGCTACCTAAGATCCACCACATCCTCCGCTCAAACCGCCGCTGACCCTGATGGAGTTGCTTCCACTACTCATGTACTGGGGTAAGTGATCGGCACAGCTCGCCTGCCTCCTGCACATATATGACGACACGATGGAGTGAACTGACACCCAGCCTCCATTTCACCTTCAGACACTTCAACCACCCACAGCAGGAACCACAACAAAGACATGCGTGGTACTCCTACAGCGCTGTTAGGTTTTGTTTTCAACTGTAATGTTGTTTCTCTACACTCACTTCTTTTGAATCATGTTGGTGTAAAGTTTTTTGGTGTTTTGCCCCCCCCCGGCACCTCATGCAGCATTATTAGAATTCTGCTCTGCTGTCCTGCGGACATCTCTCTGAATCAGCCTCCTCCCCCACACAATACACCATATCAATACAGGCTACTTCACGTCTCTGCTGCACACACACACACACACACACACACACACACACACACACACACACACACACACACACACACACACACACACACACAGTAAAGTGATACTTGCCTCAACCAAATCACAGCAAGCCATGCTCAACATTTAATTTCATCAATCTTTCATTTGCTGTGCGTCTCAATGAAGAACTTGTGTTACATCAGGCTTACTCCAACTTATTCTGCATAAATTAATGACAAGGATATATTATGGATGAGACATGAACATGAGAAGTGACTGCATATTACATGCATTTGAAAAAGTAAAAAATAAGATACAATTTTAAAAAAGTCAGCTTATTGAGACAAAAGTAGAAAAGCTGGGATTTATGGAAATCCTGAACAAAGTATAAGCCATGGGCCATAACTCCATGTCATTCAGGATTTTATATTATTGTAATACTTTCAAATCTTTATGTGTCATTTAAATACTGTCAAGAATGATAGACATGCTAATGTTGTCACTGGATAAAACAGACGTGCCTAAAAAGTTCAATATGTGTCACTTTTTTTTAAAAAAAGGAAGCACAATTTTCCAGTGACTAGATATAACTGTTTTAGAAACAGAATGCGACTTTACACATTTCTGAGAATATTGAAAGATTTTGCAGTTGCTACTTTTCACAATGCTCTTCACACGTGCTGTGTGTTTCATTGTGGTTTTAATGGCCCATCTAAGGGGCAACAGTTCAAACTGTGTCTTTTGGCTAAAACTAGCACATTTACAGTGATGTTGATGAATGTTCATCGTCCCTGAAAAGTAACTGAGTAAATAAATAATATATGAAATAAACAGGATGTGCATATGTGGAGCTACACAGAGAAATACTCCACAAAATGTGTATATATATTATTGCATGTAAGAATGAGTGAAAGCAATGAATGTGATCATTGTTGATGATGTAATGTTTGGGGATGCAACTAGACTGAACAAAATTATAAACACAACACTTTTGTTTTTGCCCCCGTTCATCATGAGCTGAACTCAAAGATCTAAGACTTTCTTACACAAAAGGCCTATTTCTTTCAAATATTGTTCACAAATCTGTCAAAATCTGTGTTAGTGAGCACTTCTGCTTTGCTGAGATAATTCATCCACCTCACAGGTGTAGCATATCAAGATACTGATCAGACAGCATGAGTATTGCACAGGTGTGCGTTAGGCTGACCACAATAAAAGGCCACTTGAAAATGTGCAGTTTCACTGTATAGGGAGGTTCCGGGGGGTCCAGCCAGACAGTATCTGGTGTCACTGTCTGCCATCTGCCCTGTACAGTGAAAATCATGATTCATCCATGAAGAAAACACCTCTCCACAGTGCCAGACGCCATCAAATGTGAGCATTGCCCACTCAAAGTCGGTTATGACGACAAACTGCAGTCAGGTCAAGACCCCGATGAGGATGCAGATGAGCTTCCCTGAGACGGTTCCTGACAATTTGTGCAGAAATTCTTCAGTTATGCAAACCGATGCTGGTGAGGATACGCGTGGTCTACGGTTGTGAGGCCGGTTGGATGTACTGCCAAATTCTCTGAGAATGCCTTTGGATACGGCTTATGGTAGAGAAATAAAGATTCAATTCACGGGCAACAGCTCTGGTGGAGATTCCTGCAGTCAGCATGCCAATTTCACGCTCCCTCAAAATCTGCGACACATGTGGCATTGTGCTGTGTGATGGAACTGCACATTTTCGAGTGGCCTTTTATTGTGGCCAGCCTAAGACACACCATTGCAATATTCATGCTGTCTGATCTATCTGGGCAAAAGAGAAGTGCTCACTAACTCAGATTTTGACAGATCTGTGAACAATATTTGAGAAAAATATGCCTTTTGTGTACATAGAGAAAGTCTTAGATCTTTGAGTTCAGTTCATAATTTTGTTCAGTGAAAAATCTAGAAATCTAGGAAAGCAGTAAGTACCTACTTGTGTTATGTTTATTTTACCAGAATTTTCTGTAACCTTTGTTTGTTTTCTTATGTATTACTGGATACTGCATCCCTGATAATGGTCCATATAATCCAAGTGGGAAAAAAATCACTCTTTGGTCAAACTGGTCACAGCCGTTGGTGGCAAGGGATTAGAAGAAGACATCCCTTCATTTCAAGGCACTGCAAGCCAAAAATTATTCATATTATTCCATCATATGAATCACATATTTTACGAGCTTAATGTAATTTCTCTCTTGATTCACGTCGTTATCGTTACAAAAAATGTTGGTGCCAATTTGAAGAGACATCACTGATCTACTGTATGAAAGACTTCCTGTGGTTCAGCCAAGGCCCAACGCCATGTGGCGTCCTCACTGCTGGCCTTGCTAAATTAGCTTGGCGAGTGATTTGGGGATATGATTTTAAGTCTTTCTCTCCAAAAATCTAAACACTATAGAATTATTCTACAATCAAATCTCTTGAAACCAATTTCTCACTCACTTGCAGTGCTGAAATCACATCCCATCATATTTTACTACAGTTGGGGTCTTGAGATCCCTCTGGGACTGTGAGGGTTTAGGAAGTCTGCAGAATATAAGGAGTTGTTTAATTTCTGCATTATGACATTATAAGTGCAGTTCGGTAAGAGAAAGGAGTTTTTTGTTTCCCTGTTACTACGCTGGTTCAGTTATGTCATTCTGTATCGATCCTATCAAATTACAGAACAACACGTTTTTTAACATCATAACCCTAGCCTCTTATATTATTATTTTGTTGACATGAGCTTTATTTGTTCATTGTTGCACTGCTGTCTGTGTAATAATACTATAGTTGCAAAATCAACCATTTTTTCCTTTGAATGTTTTTTTTTTTTCCTTTTAGTCTGACATTATCATAACCCAATGTGTAGAAATGTACTGGACAGGTAACCCTTCCCTTTGTCACAACCTCATTTGATGAAGATATATGGAAATCATAAAGCATTATTATCAAAACAGAAAAATATCTCATGTTTAATATGTAATATGGGCTATGCATTAACACATACTGTATATATTTATTTTGTTTTCCAAAAGCCATGTTCATACAGTCACTTACAACCCACAGAGGTGTAACTCCCTGTTAGACTACTGATGGAGAGTACTGTCACAGATATAGGAAATATGAAAATTCATTGTATTCAACCATGTTTTACATCTGGAATCTCTGAGACCCAAAACAGAAGCAACATTTTCTTTAGCAGACTTTACATGTTGTCATTTCAAAATAATGTTTATAAACTATTCATAAAACCTCAAACAGTATCACGGTCTACATTAATCTGTAAATCTAGAATTGACTCTAAATGTATGAATTTGCATGATTTAGCTCACTTAATAAAACCAGCAATTAATCCGCAGCAGAGTATCCATGAGCATCATGGGAATGTGTAAACCAAACTACATCTTAACTGGCCAGGATGAATTGTCCTTTGGCAGACTGGTGAATTGATATCCAGTGTCAGTAATGGTCTCGAGCCGCCTGGTGTGCGGCTCAGCTGGGCTTCTCAGCCTCAGATGTGGGGAGGCTAAATATTTCTTTTGGCCCGCTATGATGATTCCCTCGTTGGCTGGCAGATAAAATGTTTGATGGCCTACGTGGAGGGTGTGTGAATAAAGATGGATGCATGGGAGAAAGAAGGGCTCAGCGGTTGCGCTGCATGCACCCACAGATGGGAGATTAATCTGTGGTAGAGGGAGCATGACAAAATATGCTTCAAAGTGCATTGCACATCTTTTCCTGCTGTTTGATTTGAAGAATTTTGTCATTCGTTGCACTCCTTCATGTTCACTCAACACTTAGTGTTATTTGGTAAACCTCTTCGATTCAGGTGCACGCTGAGGTTGGAGAGAAAACAGTTAACCTGGAGCACCTCTCCTTGCTGACGTGACACTAAAGGACCAAATTAACATTTGCAGCTGGCTGTGATTCAGCCACATGAGAGGGATCTTCATTTACATACTGAATCAGAATGCATGCAACAGGCTCCAGCGGTACACCAACATGTTGTGTTCTACAAAATAGGATAGCATTCTAGCTGTTCCTCTATCCCACAAAGACCTCAGCGATTTCACCATTAGCTCATTGTGTTTTTCCTCACGTTTCAAACGTTGAGTCACTTCTCTTAAGACACTTTCTTTCCTCATCCGAGGAAGAGTCAGTGACATTTGAGCTCCAGGGAACAATAATTATACAGTTGGGATAATTACAAATGTGTTTCCAGGGTGGTCACAGTTCATATCACACCACTAATCTATATTCTGTAACAATGTGGCTGAGGAAAAGCTGCCAAGGGACCAGCCTGTACACGACTATTAATCAATTCTCATAAAGGAAGAGTCCTGATCTTTTTCTTTGTGTGCAGTCCATCATCACCTATAGAACAAACTTAGCAGAAGATTCAAACCCACATAACAAACACCTGAAACAAGACGCGCATATCTGCTCCCAATATCCAAAAGTACTGACCAAATCAAAGTCAGTTTTCAGGAAAGGTTACTTGGCTCCATGTTTGGATCAATATTGGAGTGGATCAATTCTGTAAGCTTGTTATGTTAACTGGTGGTTTATATAATTCAGCCTACATTTTTAACAAGGTACTTAAAGTGGCCAATAGCCTTTTTTTCATAGCAGGTTGGTAAATGTTCAGCCAGAGGGATGGAGAGTGTGTGTGGGTTGGCTCCCGCTGCTGATACTGGAGAACTCAGCAGCCTTGAAATAGTGAGGAAAACAGGTTCGGATGGTGTTAGAGAACTGTTGTAAGGCTAACGTCCTCTGAAACTGAAAGGTGGAATTGAATGTGAGTGTTTACTGTCATAGCTGAAATGGTAGAAATCCATTTTAGCCCACAGAAGTGCAGAAGATCTAAGGATGCAGTTACCAGATATAAAAAACGTGGAGCTATGAGCACATGCTTTAAGTGGATGACAGTTACCTGACACTGGGTTTTCGGGGACCCACTTGGAGCCCGGGTGCAGAGAGTGAAACACTGTGCGCACCTCCTGGCAGTTTGGCACCTGTCCGCCGGGCAGAGAGAACAGCTGGAGGAAGGCGCATAAAAAGAGCGCACTGGGGACTGACGGACCAAGCATGGTAGGCGAGCAGCACTTGGCCGAACCGGACAGAATAGAGCAACAAACCGCTGAGATAAACTTCAACACAATAAAAGTTACAGGAAGATCCCGTGTTTGCGCTGATGAGGTGAAGCTGCAGCTCCCGGCTGAGCTCGGGTCAGCATCCTTCCGTTTTCTCCCCGTCCTCTAAATGGCCCGTCCGTTTGGAAATCTGCTCTGTTGAGCCTCTTGGTGAAGCTACTTCGATACTGGTAACTTACGAGTCCCTCTTCACTGGCGGCACTGACTCTCAGCTCGGTGCACAGATGAACGAGCCCCGGATATATGAGCGCGCTCCCCCAAAAGTGCGCGCGCCACGGCATGAACCTGCGCTTACACAGAGATCTCCCCTCTCGTGTAATACTGGTGTGAGCTGATACATTGGCCCTGCCTGGCTGCAGGAGAGGAGATAAGGAGGGGATTCATGCAGTGCACGAGCTGTTGTCGTGTTAGATGAATGGCACTGTATTTTAGCCTACAGGATGCAATTAGGGCACAGTACCTGCATAGTTTCACACTTACAGAGGTGCATTTGTCCACGAGGAGCACATACATTAGGCTGCAGTAAAAATGAAGCAGAAGCGTCGGATACGATCTGAAAATGAGCTTTTATTACTGAACTACATGGAGAAAGTGAACAAAGAGCACGTGGAACACTCGGAAATCTGTCCAAACCAAGCAAAAGTGAACGTTCAACAGTCTCCCCATATCTTCAATAGTTACATACATCAATAAAGTCAATACCATAATGGCATTTTATTTTGCACTGATTACTTCTTCATTTTGAGTGGACAGTTATTTTCCTTCCATTCAGCTCCAAAGAGCCAATAAAGTTGAAATGCTGCCACCTAGTGTTCAGTCTGCATGCCAGACACCAGGGAGGCCAACATTTGTTAAGCCAGAGAAAAGCACATCTATCTTAACCGTGCTAATCCTAAAACAATAGTACAATCTGATGAATAGCTGTTCACAACATCTGGCGGGTTGCAGATGGATACTGTGCAATTTCTTTCATTTTGTCAAGTATTGAAATTGTGAAGCCATCCACCTGAAAACAGCGAGACAAACAGCAACGCCGAGGAAACTTATTGTTAATATGCCTTAGCATGATTGCAACAGGGGGGAGGAAAACAACAGCTGCTCTCTTGTGCCTGCGGTGAATACGACTTTTAGTCTTTCAAGTGTTCATCAAAGCTTGGAATAACAGAGAACAAAGCCCATATCTCTTCCTTTGGCTGCGCGTCTGAGAAACAGAGAGCTTTGCATGGATTTGCACAGCAGAAACTGGCAGAAGCTGAGAGCAAACCAACAAAACTCGCTGTAAACCCACCATAGTTCCACCTTCAAGTGTAAACAGGCTGGAGTATGAGGGAAGGTGACCAGCAATACCTGAAGTGCACAAACTGCAGTAGATCGGTATGTACTACCTGCACTGTGAGCACTTTGGAAGTGCAAAGTCGACATGTTCAGCACAGAAAGTCATGAGTCACTAAAAAGGTGAAAGACCTCTGCACTGATGAATGTGATACACACTGACAGCAATATTCACCTTCCAGTTTATGTAACACAGGATATTCAAATGTTAACGTAAACAGCTTATGTACACAGTGAAATTATGATTAAGACAAGTTGTGTTTACAATGTTGTACACATGTATTTTACATTTTGTATAGATGCACTAGCAACGCTCTCCTATAATTTATAGTTTATATAGTTTGTTTTTTAAAACTTATTTGTAATGACGATTTATAAGTTTAATCATCTCAGCAGACTACTGTACTTCTGTCTGTCATTCATTCAGGGAATGTATCTGTGGATTAAAAAGGCTACAGCATGTTGGCTCAAGCTATTACAAACAAGTTCGACTGTCATCACAGAGCTGTTTTCAGGGCAAATGTAGTGAAAAATATTTCAGATCCTGAAAAAGAACAAGCCCTCCAGCCAGAAGGAGCAACTAGGGCAGTAGATACTGAACTACTTCACTAACTACACTAGATGCACCTTAGCCGGAGGACCTCAAGAGTGGCAGGTAAGTTGGAGGGGACCGATGTGCTGATTACTTCCAACTCCTCCTTCAGGTAAGACACTTCCTGTCTGGATCATCTGAAACAGATCAAAATCAAGTGATAGTGACAAATGAAGACAAATAGTTGAACTGAACCTACAACTCATTATTGGAGGATGAATACAGTCTGTAATTACATGTACATGGGTAGTTTAAATGAGTAGCGTAATTTGTTTAATGGTCTTATTCTGCAAAATAATCAGTAACTAGTTGTCAGATAAAAATAGTGGAGTAAAAAGTAGGCTATGAAGTCAGCATCCTTTTAAGTAGATATTTCAGTAAATGTTCTTAGTTACTTTCCACTATTGAAAGCTTATGTCAGAACTTAATAAGGTCTTGAAACATTCAATTCAATCAACTTTATTAATCGCACTAGGGGCAAATATCTAGTTAAGACCAGCATGTTTGCTAACTCGAAAACACACAACATCCAAAACATATAAGCAGCCTGTATGTGCAAATTTGAAACCCCATATAGGACCTTACAGGGAGTTTAAAAGTCTAATCACCAAAGATATTGTGGGAAAATAAAACCCATGACTTGATAATGGGGTGCTACCATGATTATGGACATTTGTATTTATAAATAGGCCTACCTGCATTTTCAATTTTGTGCCAATGTGCTCTTTTAAAGTGCAACAGTCTACCACTGCTGTATACAGGCCATATCCTACTCTTCACTTCACGTTGCGTGTTTATAGGCTGAAACAGGTCTCACTGACCGCCCATGCAGAGCACGTACGAGCAGGCATTTTAAACTTCGAGGCTCTATCTTCAAAAAGCACGGGCACAAAACATCACAATATCGGATTTTCCCCTTCATCTATGAACTCGTATCTTTAACTGGAGGCTCCGTTATGAGTTATAATGAGTTTACACATGCGGTCGCAGCGCTCTGCGTGCAGCTTAAAAAAAAGTGGCGCCAAGTGCGCGTTGTGATGTGATGATGAGCGCGTCAACCCCCGTCAATTAAATAAAGCATCTCAATGCCAATCACATGCGCGTTTATTCAATTACGTAACTAATACAAACACCACCAGCTGGTCAACAGTGGGTGGATGGATTTGAAACTCTTTGCGGATTATCAACCCAGCGCCCGGGTGAGCCCAGTGCAATAGGCTATGCCTAGACTAGAGCAAATGAACTTTAAACTTATAAAGCTATTGTGACTCCTGAAGTACAAAATGCATTAAGTTTGGCTATTCAATTTAGCCTTTTTAAAACAATAAATACATTTTTTTTTTAAAAGACATATGCATTAGTGCACATGCTCTCCATTTTTCTTTAAAGAACCAGCAGCCCTATGAGACGAAATAAACCAAACTAAGACATTTTTAAGATTAAAGCTTTTGGAAACGAAAACAAACCCTTTTCCCAAACACTTTAATGACCACATGCGTTAATCTGTAATAGAATAGTGAGGAAACGCAGACAGCCTACCTTTGGTTTGTGTTGGGCTTCACTCAATTGAATGAATCGCTACCCGTCACGTAGAAAACTCCAATATCGCTACATTCGTAGCCCGCAGATGTTGCACCCTCTACAGCCCTCTTTGCCACCCTTTCGCGCAAACAAAAAGTTCTGCCATGCATGAAATCGTGGGAGCATCTTTTTTTTGTTGTTTTTCTCTTTGTGGGGGGTGGGGAGAGGAGCGCAGGCGACGCAATCTTTGCGGATGTCGTCCTCTCAGAAAACATTACATTCCCCGTTGTTGTAGTTTTTTATGCATCAATTTTTCTCTTCTGGTGCGGAATCCCCCCCCCCCCCCCCTGAAAAACTTTCCCTGCAAACTCGTAATTTCAGACTGGCCTGCGGGTAGTTTTATTAACCCATCTCGCTCATCCATTCTGCGCTTTGCTGGTCAAAGAAACCCAGGAGGCTTGTGACCTTTAACCCCTGTAAACCCTGCCCCCACATAGCCCTCTGCTCTGTCTGCAGGAGCACGTCCCTCCACCATCCCGCCTCATATTCAGACACCTATCACACTATAACATTGTCTTTGCAAGAGGAATGTTTGCTGAGTTTCTGACAAACACAACACAGAGGGGACCGCAGAGCAAGGCGGCACTTCCTCCACTGTGGGAACGGGCTGCAGCTTTGCCTTACTTGCCTTCCTCCCTGACTGAACTTTAACCTACTTCCCCATACTGCTTTTCTCTGCTTCAAGGGCTGTGATTGGTGGACTTCAAGGGGAAGAAAACTGCAGCTGCCCATTTCGACGTTATTCTTTCACCCAGCATGTTTGATCTGATGAAGCCTGTCAGTGATAGAGGAAGAGGGTTAATTATGGTCAGCAACATTTTGATCTTATTTGCAATAAGGGGAGTCATGAGGATTGGGTTTTTTTTGTTTTGCTGGAGTAAGTCTGCAGGAAATATATAATTGACCTCCACACAGACAATAGACAGACAGCCTACTGAAGGGCCCCATGTTGAGATACCGCCTGGTAGGGTGGAATGCGCGTCAGTGCTTTGAACTGGGCTGACATTACTGCTCCACACTCCGTTTCAACTGGGAGGAGGGGTTATTTTTAGCAATATTCATCCGCACCACTGCATGAATGAGTTTGACAACATGTAAGCGGGAAATGAAGCTACATTTTATATACATGTTAAGCAATTCCTCCCATCAACTATGATTTTTATGATTATTATTCGATTCATCACTTAAATCTATGGGAAACATTGCAAAAAAATGCCCATCAGAATTTCCCAGAGCTCCATGTGACATCTTCAAATGATTTTTGTCCAGCTAACCCAAAAGTATTCATTAAGACCTTTAAGCTTAGATTATTTTTGTAATATTTCCAAAGGTCAACAATCACCTTCTATGTTCAGCAATTAACTATTTACAAGCTGTGTCTGGGGTGAAACTGAACAGAGGTCAATGGAGACACTTTCTACCTGGTGCTGGTAGTCTCGTTTCCCCAGTTTACACCAAGCACTAAACCAAAGTGGTGATCTCCAAGATCAATTCAAAGCAGGTTATTTGTGTATATAAACTTTAGAATTGCACCCCCTTACTTCTTAAAGACCCTGCACACCCACACAGGTGTTTTAACTTTTTCTGTCTGATTAGACCTTGGTTTAGGCGGGTGATGGGTGAGCTATGCCGGTAATAACAAGATGTGCCACTCGTCATGATTAAGGTGCCTAACAGATGAAACAAAACTAACAGGAGTGTCAGGAAGATGCCAGACAATTTAACTGTTGAGGCCACACAAACATATATTGCCATAAAGTTTTATTTTCATGAATGCTTTCACACTTATCTTTTAGAAAGTTATGTACACATACTTTGCTCCCATGGTAAATAAAAGGAAATATCCGGAGTTTGGAAAGAGAAGGGAAAAAATAAAAAGAAGGCAAGAGAGTAAAAAAAGTGAAGCACAACAAATATTTAAACAGAAAACTCTAAATCATGAAATATATATTGATGTTTAGGACTTTTTGTTGATGTCTACATAATGTTGCCAGTGATTTGTATACTCATAATTAGAGGTAGGGTTATAGAAACATGAAATGCTTTGTTTGTCCAACTAATACAAAGAGCCAATTGTTGCCAACAGCTCCCTCAGATGGGATGAGTGTGTACAGCATGTCCTTCCACACTGTGCGTCATCACTGGACTCAAATTTCAAGAACGTTTCTATGCACATTTAGACACCCGATTTAAAATGTTGGATTCTTTCTTTTAGGACAGTTAATTACTTTGCACCTTTATAATGAGAGACAGGTGCATCAGAGGGGGACAAGTAGGTCAAAAGTTGCAAAAAAACCTCCCAGACGCTGTTAAACTAAAAAAATATATATATCAACAACGTTCCGGTACTAGACCTTCATCAGACAAAAATGTATTACACGCTGAGAAGCCATCTTTTGTAGGATGTGATTTGTTTGTCTACACTAATCAAATACTACCTCATAAAATAGTAAGGCAACAATTACAAAACAATCACTCACATTTCCATTATTATAGATCAAGCGTAAGCTTACAACTCTATATGGTAGCAATACTATATCGTCCCAGACTGATCTATACTAGGTGGATGTACATTTTCTGTATAATGAATGTAAACCAAAACTATAATAATCTTATTCATCAATAGATGAATATAGGAAATATAATAATTACATGTGAACTCACAAGAGAATCAAAAGACAATAATTGTAAGGTCACATGTTGTAATTATTATTTTAATTATTTCCTCTGTTGATCTAATGATCTAATCTAATGAAGGTCAAAAGGTATCAGCAAGATTTGAGATCAAATCAGTGTTTGAATGCATTCTATTATATTTTTGGTTTACATTCATTATACAGAAATCTGCATCCACATACATAGATCACTCTGGGATGATATAGTATTGCGACCACAGAGTTTTATGTAAGCTTAAGCTCGATCTATAATAGTGGAACTGTGAGTGATTGTTTAGTAATAGTTGCCTTATTATTTTATGAGGAAGTGTGTGATTGGTGTAGACAAACAAGTCACCTCCTACAAACAATGGCTTCTCAGTGTGCAACACCATTTGCCTGATGAAGGTCTAGTCCCGGAACGTTGATATATATATACATTTTAAAAGTCTGATAGCGTGCAGGAGTTTTCTTTGGGATGCTTTCTTTTAAAAAAAACTGATTTTATTTTGTTATACAAGCGTCCAGTAAGCTTTGATATTATCACAGAAGACAGCCTGTTGTGTGACTTCGGTTTGTCACAAAGCTGTAAGTTAGTTTGTGGTCACTGAGATAAATAGCTACTGATTATTTTTTTGTCCAATGCATTAACATGGTTTTGGAAAATTGTGTTTGCAATATTTATTGTCTTTCACAATAAATATTCACAAACGAGTTGAAAAGTCGATCACATCCAGATTTTCTCAGCAACTCCAGACCCTTTCAGACAAACTTCCTTTCATAAACTGAGTACGTGACAGTGCACTGTGTGCAGCACTTCTGTCTATTTATGCATAATGTACCACATTCAAAGCAGATATCTAACATTATTCTATGGGTCCATAGCGCCCTGACGCTGACCCTGTGACAATCTTGTGTACCAAATACTGATTTAAAAAAAGCCAATTAATCACAACTGAAAAACTACGGAGTCTGATGATCTTTATAAAAAACATATTTACACTCACAGGATCACGTTGGAGCATAATGCAGTTGGTGATACGCTACACTATATGTGGATCTGAGAAATTAATTACTTATGCATTTGGGACTTGAAATGTACATTTTCACCTTTTCATATTGACTTTGGTTTAAAAACAATTAAGAGGTCTGGAATTTTACATAATGATTACAATTCATTAAGTGTCTTTAAATAAGGCAACGTTCATTACAAGGTACCACACTGCAATTCATTATGAATTAACGTCTGAGTGGCACCACCCAATGAAATACTTCAGTTTACAGATCTGGTTTTCCATTGTGAAAGCCAGGTTGCAGTCCCTGTTCAAGAGTGTGTGTGTGTGTGTGTGTGTGTGTGTGTGTGTGTGTGTGTGTGTGTGTGTGTGTGTGTGTGTATATATATGCATACATGTATTTTAAACTGTCAAATAAAATATCTCGTCTAAGAAAAAGAAAGAACACAGCACTTGCAAACTCAAATCCCATGAGGTATAGCTATACTAGAAGACTGTGCACACAGACAACATATTTCTTGAAATCCCTATTATGCCATTTTAGTGACAATGGCAGAAGTAAGGCAATTATTTCAAGTCTTTTAAAGGAATATAACTAATCAGTGATGCATGTAAGGAACTCAAATTCAGTGCTCATCATCCAAATACCAACTCATTCTTGTTTTAACAGTGCATGTGGTTATTCTGACAACGTGGAGAGGTCTGACAGGAAGTCCTTCCTGATACATCACAGGCATGTTACTGTGTATTCCACTCAAAGGTATTATTATATCAAAACAAAATCCATAGTGACATTTAAAATCCTGTGTAAGTTTTAGCATTCACCTTCTTCTCTTTTTGTATAATTTGCTGTTAAAGTAACTGTATGGATGTGAGTGTTTACATGAGATTAAGGTGAGTTAATTCTAGTTAATTAAGTTAATTGTAGTTAATTCTTGCTAAATATTCCAGTCAAATAAAAATGTACATTACGTTCAGATTGCCCAATTCTCAAATCCAGTGTAGCACGTGTTCAATATGTGTTAAAGTTCTTCAACATATCAACTCATTTTAAGTACCACATCGAACTCTCATATGAATTTATAACAGATATACACTGTAACATCCTTGATGATGCATCCTTATGGACAACACCCTTGCGTAAACTGCTTTATCATTTCTTGTGTTATGCAGTGCTTATGCTGTAGAGTAGAAATACCTAAGATACCATACATCAGGCAGTTTAAAACCCTATAAAGAAGTTTTTAGTTATATCACTGTTTTAAATGAAACTGTGCTCAGTGTGTGGGGGTGAAATGAAGTGCACCCAGTGAGATCAATTGGTATATCCTGGCTGTCCATGTTAGCAGTGAAACCCTGCAGCATTATCTGATGCCTTGTTTCTATTTCAGTCATGTAAGCCTCGCTGAGCGCAGTCTCAGAATCACAGCACAATTAATTGATTCCTCTATGGTTTTGATTTTCTCTTCCTGTGCCAGCTACTGCATTGGCAAGTACAGCACTGCAGGATCATCTCTGACCTCTGTAACCTCACACATGCAACCAAAGGCCTAATAATTACACATTTATCACCAAAAATTGACTGTGCCCACCTGGCCAATGTGACCCACATGTCCCTCTGCCAAAGCAGCATTTCTAAATATCATTTAAGTCCCTGTACAACACAGCTGCTCACCATAAGGCAACAGACCAAACCTATGCAATTACACTAAACAATGCTCAGAGAGAAGAGTTATTTGTAAGGTTTTAAGCTGTTTACCATGACAATACATTAGAAAAATAATATATTTACTTCTCAGCTTTTCAATCTCTAAACTTTTGACAGGTTTCAGAGAAAGACTTTCAAGAATACCTCAGAGCTCATGTTGGCTGTGAATGGGATGATGTTTCTGTCATTCTAAAGGTCTCTGCCAGCAACATCGTATGTGGAAGGGTAACAGTTTAAGGTCCAACATTACAAGAACGGACTAAATGCATTTCATTATTACTAAAGAAGAAGCACTATGGTTTAAATAACAGTTCTTGGCCCACACAAGTTGCTGGATGGAAATCACCTCCACATCCACACTAAAAACGAAAGTGAAGGAAGTAATCTTTTTTGTCCTATATTTTGTAGTTAATATTAAATCTTAAAGAAGCCTGTCTTTTAGACTCTCACTCGGCCCTCTGCAGCTCCAGCCATCACTTATACATCTACCACCTCAAGGAGCAGTCATCCCTGCTGCCTTAAGCTTCCTCAGGTGCCGTGGGCCTCTTCAGGTCTCGGATCTGTTTGATCAGATAGTTCTTCTCATCACAGAACTGCTCGTCCTCCGATCTGTCGGTCTGGAAGTGGCTCAGGAAGTCCACGAGTTTGGCCTGGTTCTTCAGCAGTATGTCCAGCACAGGCTGAGTCTTGTTGGGGTTTGCAACAAATACCTTTTAAAAAAGGAGAGAGAAAGAGAGTGTTACAGTATGTCAACTGTCAATGTGAAAGGTTTCATCCCATAATCAGTCCAAACTTCTCTTTAAAAAAAAACACAAAAACACAATTTTCAAAATGTTAAGAATTAATGTCAGCAGCATTCGGCATATATCTTCAAACAAGATATGTAGCATTTTAAAGTACAGCTAGAATTATCATAACAGTATAACTGCTGAACTGATGATACATGTTTTATGTGCACACCTTGAAGACATGGAACGCTTCAAACTGGATGTTTCGGCTGTTGTCTCTTAGCATGTTCATCATCAGCTTCAAGTTTTCTGCCCGACTGATGTATTTTGTCATGACAGTGAAGTTGTGTCTGTCCAGGAGAAGTTCCCCAAGGAGCTGAAAACAGTATATCATTAAATTAAGACTTAATTAAATTAATTGCACATGCAACGAAAGTAAGTGAGCATGTGAGTTACACTCAAATTTGTAGTTCAAATAAAGGTTAAATCGTCATTTTTATTTGAAAGATCAGGTTTTACCTTTAAAGACTGCCGTTTGGTGACGTAGTTGTCAGAATGCAGGAGCTTCTCGTATTCTGTAAACACCTGACAGACATTTTAAACGTATGTTAGGCACAGTATGAGCATTCTTTCAATTACGGATCAAAATCCACACTTGAAAGCTCACCCTGTCATAATTGTTCTCCAGAAAATCTGCACACATGATCTTGTGTCTTGTGAGGAGATCCTGAGAGGAAGCAGAAGAGACCATGATATTAGATAAGAACTGTTAGCATGAAGATTCTACTAACAGAAAGAAATTTTCGCATCGGACCTTGAATGATGCGAAAGCGTCTGACGCGATGTCGAAGGTTGAGAGCTCAACGTAACGGAAGAAACAGAAGAAGTCTTCAGAGAAGAGCACCATTCGTGCCAAGGGCTCATGACGCAGGCACTCTCTCAGCATCATGCCACAGTTTAGAGCCACTTCTGCACTCTCATATCTGTACAGGTTAATACATGTCAGATCCAGGTCATTTACATAATCAGAATTTAACAAACGTTGGTTATAAAACAAATACTGTAGATGTAACAAAGAAAACCAGCAAATAATCAGAGTCAAAGACTACATTTCTAGGCCTCATTTTCCATGGTGAGATATTATTGCTGTGCTTGAAGATAGCGAGCCAAATGCAGACAATTCGCCACACACCTTAACAGCAGGAGAATCAACTCACATCACCGTTAAATGTCAGGTTCTGATGTCCATCTCTGACAATCAGAATGAACTGCGCTCTTTATAGACATGACATTTTGGAACAAAGTCCAAAAACATAGGAGGAGAAAATCCATTAGAGAAGTGGCAATTAGCAAAGATAGCATTTGATCCACAAAACAAACCATAATGCAGTGCAGCCGCAAGGCATGTTGCTCCTTGAGTAGGCAGGATGACTCAGTTTTTAGAGCTGTAAAACCAGCAGTACTATCACTCTCCATCTACATGTGTAACCCACAGGTGAATGGAACAAGTTCACGCTCGTTCCTTTGGGATTTGTTGAAACACATACTGGATAATGAAGAAAATCCATGTTGAGGGTAAGAATTTTTGTAAAATTAGTAATTTTACCCAAAAAGTTGTTTTAAATAATAATATATTTTGGTATTTAATATTTGTAACTGTACATATTCAGCACTTGTGTCAAATGTCTATTAAATACTGAGTTCCTGTGGCCCTTACCCTTTCAGAAGCATGAACAGGATCTGTGGGTGTGTAGAGATGTATTCTACCGTGGGTGTTCGGGTGCCAATTTGACGTCTCACAATATTGCTGAACAAATGAACCACATCCTTCTTCCCCTGTAAAAAAACAGACAAACAAACACAAAGCACTCAGGCGGATGAATGGAGGACTGGGTGCTGGTGATATGCAAAGACAGATTTGCTTTGGGCACAGATGTTCAAATCAGGCGTACACACTGCCACTGACCATGTGGTGTCTGCACAGAGTGATCAATACTTTTTACACGCATAAATTCTGTGCAGAAATAAGTACATTTTCCCCACCTCAAAATCAATCCGCTGCAGGTTTGCAATGAGAGCAATTAGGAGGTTGGTGTTGTACAGCTCTTGTGCAAGCTGGGCCACTGCTTCGGTTTGAGGCTCCTTGTCACCTGTTCCACTAAGTACCTCCTTCAGTGAAGCCAGATTTTTGGACACCTCCTCTGCAATCTTAATTAGGGAAAGCAGTTAATGAACACGACCAGTTGTTGGTGTTAAGAATAAGAGCTGCATTTCAAATATGAGAGAGAAAAAATAAGACCTGCTGACCTTCTCACACTTTTTGCTGTCTCCAGCATCCAGCTTTTCCATGTATGCCACATTCTCTTTCAAACTCCTCACTATTTCAGCTGGATTCTTCTGAGACTTCCCGAACGGAAACGGCATGACTGAAGACTGGTAATCCTAGCCCAAATCTCTGATGAAAGAAAACATTGTTTCGATTAAATATGCTTTGCAATTGAAGCGATTCAACTTCCTGTACGTCTTTGCATCAGGAAATGGCTGAAAAACATGCACCTGAAGAAAGCAAGGATACAGCTAAGTTAGTTCTACTGTCCGACACTCAAAAGTAAACGGTAGAGTTAACGATACAGTTTTAAAGGCCCAATACGATCATCTAGCTAACGCTGCTAACTTTAAATTAGTTACGTTTTCAACGATACTGCGGGCACATTCTCGCTAAAGTTACAATTCTACGGTGTGTTTGCCCTGGATTTTAACTTTATCCAAGTTAACATTAGCTCAGCCGAATAGAACGCTGCCTTTCTAACAAAAAAGAGGATATAACGGCACTTAAGACGTAAAAACGGTCAACGTTACAGCAACACTGATCAGCAAAGTTGAGCTAGCTTGTGACCTAGTTAGCGGCGGGTTAGCCAGGAACACGCAAACAGCGTCAGTTCGTGGACACGGAGTACCGGGGAAAGCACACATAACACACTGCTGAAATATTTAGTCCAGTCTGTCAAGACTCACCGAGTGAACACTAGTTTGGAAGCTGAAGATGGCTCGGTGGCTAAAGGTTAGCTAGCAGGTTAGCAAGTTGTCTCCACTTTCTTTTCCCACTGTAACGTCACTTTGAACTGCCTGTAACGTTATCTGAGATCTGTGGCTGTACGACGCGGAACGTTACTAGTTGTAGCTACAAGTTGCTCCGACGGACGACCTTCATAGCTGTGATATTTCATGTAAATCTCTCTACTCGTGACCGTCTGTCAAACTGCTTGCTAACCTAGTTGCAAAGACAGAGTAGCTGGGCTGGCCTGTCTGACAACTTCATTTCCCTGTTCTCTTCTGTTGAAACTCTCGTCCTGTCCTCATCCCGGGGACACTGGGCGGGTATGTTTTGCTTTACAAAATGACTGCCACTTATTTTAGCCAATCACGTTGACCAAATTGAAGATGTGGAAACGCCCTCTCTGCTGGAGGTGCGCATGTTTCAGGGTTCACTAAGTCCGTGTGGGTGGACAGATTGAAGACTACACTGGAAGCCCCCCTCTACCGGACCACCCTGTAACTCTAATCAAGTGCATCTGAATTCTGGCGAAAAGATAAGGCAAAGAACTTGTATGCTTGGGAAGGTTGTTTTCAACTTATCTGCATGCAATCTGACGTTTAGAATTACTTCATAACCAAGTAGTATTTCTAACGAACATAATAATAGTCATAGCGTTAGGTTTATGAGTCATTTTCCTTATCAAGTTCTACATCAATCCAACATGTTTTGCTATTTCCAGTGTAAAAACATCCTTTGCTAATTAACAAAAATCAAAAGACTCTTCTATATCCAATAAAACCCCATCTAACATACTTCTAACTGGATATATTTTATGTTAAAAAAAAATGTAGGCCAAGCAATATTAAACTAACTTTTCCTAAAAAATGTCCTGCAAAAAAGTAACATCCATTATACCTGTTTCCATCCATGCTACACTACTCCCAAGCATTTCCCATAAAGGGTCACCTATGTTTAGATCGGATAGGTAGATAGGTATTTATGACATAAAAGATGGGGGCATTCATTTTTAAAAATCAAACTTATTTATTATAATAAATAATATATACCTAATTATTACTTTTATTCATTATTTATTTATTAACATTTATTCCAGCAATAATTAGGATAGAAAATAAGTAATTGGGATGAATTGGCCCCATTTGTCATCTTTTTTTTTTTACATTGTCATAGATAAATAGATAGATAGATCTCTTATCTTTTAGCTTTCTGATCTCATTTTTTTGGCCCATGTAATTGCTGTTCTGATCCAGACTCTGAAGTCTATACTTACATAACATGCAAAATACTATAACGTTGAATGCTGAACATTGTCCTTATGGGTACCATATGACCATATCATTACCGATTCACCATCATGCTCCCACCAACAGTTGATGACAGGCATTGAGGGTTGAAATCTGAGAAAATGCAGCAATCCAGATGTTGAAAAAATGTGAAAAGCGTCAGAGGATTTGTCTTCCTTCTGTTACATCATGCATTTCTCTGTGTTATTTATGCAAAAGGTATGTGAATGGCAAACCTGCTACTAAATGCTATCTCTTTTAAAGCTAAACTTGCAAGTTTATTGAAACTGTGGTTTGTGGTGTTTACCAACTATTGCCCAGGTAGTTCAGAAACACAAAAAATGTCTGGGCTGATCTGTCTAAAACTCACTGATCAACTCACAACTATGAGCCTTTCTGGAGGATAATAATATCCTTTAGTAGTCAAGCCTTAAACCTGGTTATAAAACAATAACTGCTGTCACTGACATGGATGATCCCTATTGAACATAACACCAACTGTGCATTGTGCAAATGCCTTCCAAGTGAAGTTCAGATCACACAGAAACTTAATTATAGACTCCATTAAAATAACGTAAAATATGTTTTATAACATAAATCTGCACCATATGAGCAGAGTAAATACTAAAATAATAACATAATCTTGAGACCTGTGTAGACTTGCATTAGCTGATATTTTATTAAAGTGGTGCAAATGTGTAACAAATATATAACACATCAAATCTACAATTACATAAATTACTCAGAACAACTTGCCACACTCTGAACCTGCGCAGTGAGGGAAGGGGGGTTAATAAAGTCTTTCTCTTGCATTATGCATTTTATTTATACTATTTATTTTCAGTGTTTGTGACAAATAGACCTGAAATTAGCAGCAACTCTGACATCTCACTGGTGTTGTTTAAACTTCTTTCCTCCTGAAACCTGGCCCACCCTTAAGAAACATCTGTTTTTGGCATATGGATACTTCAAATTTAAAGTCACTTGTTTTCTAACTGTAACGAAGTGCACTTAATGTCTCCAGAAAAGCTAAGACAAAGAAATGTAGTTCACAAATACAGTATGCAGATTTAGAGACACCCCCATCAGCGTTTGTCAAACCTCTTAAATCTGCATTAAACATGGCCCGCCCTTAGGTAACATCTGCTTTTGGGATATTGATTCTTCAAAATGAAAGTCACTTGTTTTCGTTTCCTACATGACTCCGACCTCCTGCATCTTTTCACGTTTGAAACAATGCAGCATACGTTCGTAAGCAAGACCTTAATTTTGGAAGTCATACCCGGAAGTCCTGCCGTTTTAAACGTTGCAGCTAGCTTGATGCTAGTGTGAAAAGCTCACGATCAGTTCTGAAGGACGGAAAGAAACACAGCCACTGCTCGGAACACTTTTCCATCTTCTCGACCGTGTCGGCGCCATAAGGTTTTTTGAGCAGGTAAGGTGTGAGCTGTGTATCAGCGGCTGTGTGATAGCCCGCTGTGTTTTATGGCCTATTGTCGTTTCAGGCCGTATTGCTGGCGTACAAGCTGAGCTGCTCTCTTTTCACAGGGATACATCACGTATGGCGCTCTTTACTTCGAAACGGTTTGCGAAGACCCGCGCCTGTCATGATAATTTCCACATTTAAAGGGAAATATTCGCAGTTTTTCGGGTTCCAGCTGAAACATAAAGTCCGAGTGTCATATTTTCCTACCACCGACCTTTATTTCCCTGCATGTAAAGGCCCTGGGAAAGATTTCGGGGCGTTTGAGATGTTCATAGTGAGAATAGTTTTCAGTTATAGCTAGTTCGGTGGGGATAGAGACACACACCCCCTTTAATTCAAAACTTTGTGAGAGATATTTGAGGTACTTTTTTATGTTTCACTCGTTCCTGTCGCAAATCGACCACAACGTGGCCATGCAGAAAAGAAATGTGATGTGGGAGCATTTCATTGAAGAGCAGAGGTGGAAATAAAGGACATTTAGTGTTATTTACGCGGACAGGATTGTGTATTTACACGCTGGCTCCGCCGCTGGAGCCGCCGCAGTGTGATCATGGCCCTGCTATCGTGGCTGTAATGGCTCTATCAAGGCGTCGCAGCACACTGCTATTGTGATTTTAAAAACACCCACTTTCGTTGGTGGACTAACGTTATTAGGGATTGAGTAGGTCTTTTTTAATCCCCATATTTAATGCATCGTGGCGCCTGCAGCGCAATATTGACAGCATCAAACACTATCTCTGGAAATGACTGCACACATTTGGAGGATTGATCTACCTCTCTGCTCTAAAGAATTCAGTGATGGGTTTGCAACCTGTCTTGCGTGATTTTCAAGCAAATGTTGATTAATACACATCTAAAAAGATTAATTAAAATGCAGCTGAAATTTATACAATAACAATACTATTATTTAAATCACCCCAGTTCCTGGTGATTCGTATGTTTTCACAGTCTAAAACAGCAGGTTTCTGCTGAATAATGTATTTTTATAAGAGAATAAGCCTCTATGTTTAAGGTAAACTGGGTGGTATTAGATCTGGTCCTTCAGGTTCAGAGTACTCCTGCTGATTTCCGTTCCTGTTTCATCTGATTTTGATCTGAGATGACTTGTGAATGTGGTTAATTGCTAGCATGTGTTGTGCCGATATTGTCTGCATAACATAAACGACATAAACAACATTATTGATAATGCTCCTCAAACATTATGCAGGATCTTGCAAGATTCTGGCATTGTTAGGCAATTTTAGCAGACTCTTATTCCTTGGATTTTATTATTTATTATTGTACTTTTTATACTTCAGGCCACCAGAAACTCACCACAGCACAGTCCACCAAAGTTAACTAGGATCAGAAGTTGAGAAAAGTGTCAAGCTGTAGTAGTGCAACAAATGCGTGGGCCCCATGTGTGATCCATCACGGGCTGGTGTTTTTAGGACACAGGCCGCTTCTTATGTGACTTCCGTTGCACTGTTTTGGAGTTGCTTGCAGTAGTAGTTAAGTCAAAGTCTTGTTTCCAGCTGTTTCTGGGAAAGCGTGTCGAATGGCTCCTTTCCAAAGGGTTTTAGTCATTATTTCACAGTACTCGCATTAGTTGGTAAGAGAACTCCAGACCACAGTTTACTCTTCAATCTGTAAGGGATGTTTAGCAACCCTTACTATGGAAGTTTATGCAAATGTACAATTGTTTTCCACTAGTTATGAACACATTATCACATTGTCATATATTACATGTTAATGTATTGGGCCATCATTTTCATCATTCATTATTTATCTACATTGACTGGGACTCTGAGCATAAATGTGTATGAAAGCTGTTATAATGATTATTGCAGATGACATAGCATGGCAGTGTTACTGGGTGACTTAGTGAAGTGGACAATTGGTTTTCTAACTGATTTGATGATATCTATTTAAAAGGTCCTGCTAGCCCATGTTATGCAAAGCTATCTTGTCATTCTTTCTTTAACATATTTGTGGTGGTTTTTTTTGTTTTCTTCATTAGAAGCTTGGGCTAACAAAAGAGCCTTTGGTCATGTCAGGACAGAGGAAAGGAGCTGCAGCGCGGCTGCTTAAGTGTGCCTTCTGCAGAACCAACCGGGACAAGGAGTGCGGGCAGCTGCTAATGTCTGACAGCCAGAAGGTGGCAGCCCACCATAAGTGCATGGTGAGGAGAGCACATTGTTTTCATCCACATGTGCCTGCGATCCTTGTAGACAAAGTCATGCTTACTTGCAACTTTTCTCACATACAGAGAATAGTGAACAGTTCAGCCAAAAAAAGAAAAGAAAAATCTGAATTTTGTGTTTTTATGTTATGTCATTTATTTATAAGGGAAGGCTACAAAAATCCTTCATTTCATAAAGCAGAAAAAAGAGAAACTATGAAAATAACATACTTAATGAATGAGTTTAGCAGAGATAAGTAATTTATCTCCCATAGATTACCTTGAAAGGCTCAAATTTGTCTTTTGTCCCTTGGGTGAGCCTGACCTTCAGTTCAAAACTACTTGCACATCCTTACTTGAGTGTGGAAAATGGTGCATAAGCAGTAGTCAGGGGAAATAAAAACTTGCATATCATCATTATCATATGAAAAGATGGCACAAACCAATTTATATTTTTTAATAAATGTCCTATGCAGCTTTTCTCCTCTGCCCTGGTCACATCGCACTCTGACAGTGAAAACATTGGAGGATTTTCCATTGAGGATGTGAAAAAGGAGATCAAGAGGGGAAATAAATTGGTAAGTACCCGCTTGCCCTCTCAGTGTACCAGTAATGACAGAGAGTGAGTGTTGTGAGGCTTTGGGACTATGTTCCTATACATTTATTTAAATGTAATTGTATATTATTTGTTGAGGTTAACCGTTGTTAACAGCACCAAAACTGTGCATAAGAATATGCAGTAGCTGCTTTAATTAACTAATAATGATGATGATGCATGTTTTTATACACTGCTGTTTTATTGAGCATATATTGTGTCTGGTAAAGCTTCCTCTATCGCTATACCTGAGGGTTGTGTGTTCATTCAAATTGTTTTTAATATGATGTCTATGTGTGCATGTATTCAGAATGGCACTGATAGTAGCCTATTAGCATTGCATCAGATCTCTCACGTTTTACCTCATGTTTAAATGAGAAATATCGGCCTTTTACATCTAATGTTAGAATAAACCGGGTTGGAACCCGTCCCCTGGCATGGTTGCCTAGCCTGCTGGTGAGGGGGTCGGCATCTTTGGAGTCCAGTCCCGGTGTTGGCCCCAGTGCGAGTCGTTTCAGTGCCTTTGAGCTAGGGCACCCGACTATAAATCATAATTACGATTACTCGTTGACTTAAAATTGAATGCTTTATTTTGAAAAATTATGACATGCATTACTCCAAAAATCCTGAATAGCCATTGAAATCACTATCAGACCTTGGCATTGCACAACCTGAGGTCACTGGGAAAGCAGGAATCAAATGTAAATATATATATATTTTTTTAATTCTTATTATTAAATATTTTATTTTTCAAGGGAACAAACAGATAACAAAGAGAAACAATAGACAGCACCACTCCAACATCATATCATATGGAGAAGTACAGACAATGATAATATTTTCTAATAGGGGTTAAAATAAAAACAGGAATGAAAGCAAGAAACATGAAACACAGAAACTCGACTGATGCAGAGCAGTAATGGACATAAACTACAAAAGCATCAAAGCTTTTTTTATTGAGATTTGCACAGAGATGCAACTGCCAAGACGAGCTTTGTGATTTCACACAAAATCGCAAAAAACAGTAAGGCCTAGCTCACACTACATGGTTTTAAGCCCGATTTGCCGGTCTGCAAGCTCAGCGGGTCGCCAGTCGTTATGTACTACTCAACGACGCATTAAAACGACTCGTTGAAGCATTTCTGATACATCGCCAATGCCAACCAGATATCTAGCCAAATATCTGGAGGAGTCGGCTGACTCGACATCCAGCCATTGAGAGCAGGCAGCTACTTTTTCACTGCAAAACACTTTTTACTCACCTCCAGCTCTCTCTGTAGCTCAGACAATCCCTGCTACCTGCGTGTGCTAATCCATCCTTGCACCCATATTCTTTGTCTTTATAATTTTTATCTTTATAATAACAAACAACAGCTGGTTTCTGTAATTTTGCATCATTTCCTGGTTCACTTTTCTTTTTTTTTCTTTCTTTTTTTGACAAAACATGGTTTGGAGACCAGTTGTCGGGTACAAGGCTGTTTCACAAGGCTGCATAATGAGAAGAAATTTGTAGTTAAGTGTGGGCCTAAATTAAAACATAGTAACATACAAAATAAAACAATATATACAGTTATTTATACACATATATATACACCCTGAACATTGCACAGTGCATTTTATGATTTTATATCTGGGATGAATGTAAACAGTAGAAACCAGATGATAATATGAAAGTTTCATCTTCACATTAAAAAGTCTCACACTTGGGAAACAGAGTCCATCTTGACTGCGTTTGAGCCCCAAGCATCATCAATGCAAAAAAACACAGAGTCCACTTCCTCTCATCTTGCTGAAGTCTTGCGCTGACAGCTCAGAACATGGACCACCTGGCGAGTGCTCGGTCCAGGTTGAGTTGTTCTCAGCTTGTGTAGTGTGTGACGCCCTGTCTACTATCACTCTCGTAGTATGAACGCCACAGCGACTTCAAGACTCCCGTCACAAGACGGCAAGTTGTGCTGTGTGAACAGCCATCAGCCAACGCTGAAGATCGTGTAGTCTGCACAAGCCTTAAGCCATTCTCTGATGGCAGGTTTATGAAAGGGCGTTAGTGGCCTCTGCTGCACTAATATGTCCTGAAAGAGATGTTAGTGCAGCAGCATTTCAGAATGTGCCCCACTCCAGGAGAACCGTAACAAGAAGGATTGAGGACATCATGGGAAATCCGGAGTTTCAGCTACAAGCGGGAAATTTTGAACTGAAATAGACTGCACTTATGGATGAACCAAATACCAAACTGTAAGGCAAGGGCACGTTTGCACATGACATGTACAGCATGGGGAAGGCTTTCATGAGAAAGTTACAGTTTCTTTAAAGCCAACTAGAGGGTAACATTTTCATCCATATGCAAACCCTGAACGAAGCCACACCACCAGCCTGTCACCTTCGCTGGCACTCCATGCTTATTAGGGGCCCTGCATAGTTTTCAAGGCGATTTCAAGAATTCACAACAGTGGCACAGGATTTTCTTCTCCTTTCACTTGCAGTGTGAATAATGCAGCTAGTGATGTTTAGCTCAAAACTCATACTACCTGATACTGTACTGTTCGAGCACTTTAAGTCAGTATCCGCTACTCGATAACTCTTCTCTCACAGAGGAGAACTTTGCAAAACACAGTAGTAGGCATGCTCATAAGATGTTGGTTCTACGTATATGAACAAACAGTTTCACTGATGAATAACAAATCCAGATACAGACCCTCTCTCACTGACGGTCACCTGTCATCTGTCCTTCACATATCCACCTCAGACATTCAGCCTGACTTCAGTGCACTTTTTCCAGCCCATCCCAGATTTCTCTCACTGATCAAAAAAGAATTGCAAAACAAAAACTAGATGCTATGCTAACAAATGATACATAATTATAACTATGGGTAATTTATCTGTGCATGAATTTAAATATGTTTTTTATTTTATTTTACAGACTATTAATATTTAGCCTTCTCTGCTGTTTTTCTTTCTTTGTGTTTTTTTTTTCATCTTGTTGTCTGCTTCTGTGCCGTCTTCCCTGCTGAGTTTAATTAGGTTTTCTCCTGCAACAATCATATTTTCCCCCCAGGGATGATCGTTTCATGATATTTGCATATGGCCTTTCAGACAGTTGTGCCTGTCAGGGCCCCGTGATCTTTGGAGAGAGAAATTATTAATCAGACCCACATCGTAAAATCACATTTCACATTACTAATTTACAAATCATATTTCTAGTGGTCAGCTATTTTGAATAAACATCAAAGGTTGCAGAACTGCATGCTGTTAATCAGTTTCTCCCTCCACCTCGTGTCAGATGTGTTCTTCGTGTCACCGACCGGGTGCTACTATTGGCTGTGACGTGAAGACGTGCCGGAGGACCTATCACTATTACTGTGCAGTTAAGGACAAAGCCCAGATCAAAGAGAATCCCTCACAAGGGATTTACCTGTAAGTCAATCTGCCTTTGGACTCTTCTGCACAGTCATCTACAAAAAATACAGATATTTTTCATTCATGTTAAAGTAAATTAAAATATTTTTGCTTTTGCTCTCAAACATTAGCGTTTATTGTCGCAAACACCGAGATGCTTCTCAAGATGGCATTCAAGGTAAAGTATGCTTTAACATCTGTTATATCGCTACATGGATGATTTGATTTACAGCTGGGTACCTGTTTTCCTCATGAGACCTCATGAATTTCAGTTGTTTGAAATGTACTTAACCGTAATATTCTCAAGATACAGTGATGATTGTTGATTTATAAACTGTATCATTGGGAAATGTGTAGTAATGATAAATTCTGTCACTACCACAAAACATGCTCTTACAGCAGAGCCCCAATTATCCGCTTTTTGCTCAACATTTAGTTTCATTTAAGTTCTTGATCTGAATTTTGTGTTAAAATTGTTATAAATAAACATCCACTGACAGGCACTTTGCTTGGATTCATCAGTTATGAACTGAAAAAATTGACCTAATCATCATTGATCTGTCATTAGATGAAGAAGGAGCTGTGGCCAATGATTCTGACTCATCGCCTCCACAAAGCAGAGGCAGAGGAAGGTTTGAGAAGGGGAGAGCCAAGGTCGGATCTCGCGGCCAATCGGAAGACAGCCGCTCGACCTCCTCACAGGTGGCAGACGAGGAGAGTTCCTCTCATGTAAGGCAACACATCTGTTCACGAATGCAGTCTGTGAAATGGTCTCTGTACTTGAATGGCCTGTTGGCTGCTTGTGGCCTCTGTTTTTGAGTGTTGCTCTGCGTGTTCTAGCGGGACAGGTCACCTCTTCGGGTCAGCCCTGGAGATGGCGGCCAGCGCTGTGGCTTTTGTCACGCTGGTGAGGAAGAGAATGAAACAAGGGGCATGCTTCATACCGATAACTCCAAAAAAGTGGCTGCACACTACAAGTGCATGGTAAGATTTCTGTATATGGCGATGTCTGTGCAACGTGTTGCAAAACATTTTTGTGTTTTGCAATCTGCAAAACTACCACTCGAATCTTTCTGTGATCTATGATCCAGCTTTTTTCATCGGGGACGGTGCAGCTGACCACTACGTCACGGGCCGAATTTGGAAACTTTGATGTGAAAACAGTCATCCAGGAAATCAAGAGGGGGAAAAGAATGGTGAGAAGATTTGTCTGACTTTAGTGTTAAAAGCTTCTAATCATTTTTGACATAAAAAATGTTGACTTTGTTGTTTTTTTGTTTTGTTTGTTTAGAAATGCACGCTCTGCACTCAGTTGGGTGCTACCATTGGGTGTGAAATCAAGGCCTGTGTGAAGACCTACCACTATCATTGCGGGATGCAGGACAAAGCCAAGTACATTGAAAACATGGCGCGTGGCATCTACAAGTGAGCTTCTACAGATAAACACATTTTCAATAAAAAATAAAGTGCTTTCGCTTCACAATCACATTTAGACATCATTTGACTTTTATATTGTATTATATATTTTTACATGGAGATTTATAATTCTAGTAATTTTTGCCATATGATCATTTGCACTTTTATGTTAAGTTCTGCCTTCAATCAACAAGAAAGTCCAATTATTTATTGAACACCCTTTTTGTATATTATAGCTGCAACTAACGATTATTTTCATTGACAATTAATTAATTGTTTGGTCTATTAAATGTCAGAAAATTGTGAAGCATGTCCATCACTGTTTCCCAAAGCCCAAGATAACGTATTCAAATGTAAAGACTTTCAGTTTACCGTCATAGAAGAGTAAAGAAACCAGAAAATATTTAAGAAGCTGAAATTGGCTTTTCTTAAAAAAATGACTCAAACCAATTAATCGATTACCAAAATAGTGTGTATATATAGTGTCATAGTTGAAAACTTATGGATTATTCGATTAATTGTTGCAACTCTATTGTAAATGCTGCTCTTATTAGCCTTTTTACTTTCTATGTGTGTTACAACTGCCAGCTGTTGATCAGTGGAGCAGTGTGAAACTAGCACCCAGAATGTGTATTACATCTCTCACATGCATGCATGAGCGTACTTGTGCAAGATTCAAAGAAAACGGGGACCCACTCGTGAAAGCATTGAGTAAAACCTCCATAGGGTAACTTTAGCTTGTAAGTCTTTACAACTTGACTGAACCACATCACACTTGAAAAATGAACACTGATTCGCATTAAAAACAGTGCAGGGAAACTAAAAATTGCTGGGCTTAAATTACTGTAAATTGGTACAAGCCCTCTTGTGTGTGTGTGTGTGTTTTAGACTATACTGTAAGAACCACAGTGGCAATGAGGAGAGGGATGAGGAAGATGAGGAACGAGAGAATCGCAGTAGAGAGAGGGCAGCAATCGACCACGGAGGTACACCATCAACACAAGTGAATGGCAACTAGGTACGTTGGTATGGTTGTTGCACATAGAAACCGATGTTATAGGGTTAAAAATGTCCACTTTTTATGTATAATATAAGGTTTGGTGTTTTTCTATAGCTGCAGCAGGATTGCAATAAATGGAGTTTGACCATTTCCTGTCATTTCATTGATTCCGTTCTTACAGGTTGGCCTGATGGATGTGATGTGGGGTGAAAACAGAAGAACTCAAAGACGGGGGAGAGGGATTTTTTTATACTAAATCTTAGCCTACTCACAACGTCATGGTCTACAAGCTCTCTCGAGCCCTTCACATGGTTTCTTCCAGTAAATGGACATGACGTCCCAATGTGCACCAGACGTCGTCTTCTTCATGAGACCCTGTTTTCAGTTGGCTAGATGAGCTTTCTACAGACTGGTGGTACTCTGCAGAGCACTGTACTGCTGCAGGATCAGGAAACGCCATGGCTAGTCTTTCCCCAAGAGTCAGTTGTGGGCTCAATTTCAAATACGTGTAACATTGCCGTGATTCAGAGTTGACGGACTGATCTTTTGATTGTCACTCACTGCCCATGTCCCCCCACAGATGACATGAACCACAATTGCTGAAATCAATACATTCTTGCTCTTCCTTTGCTTCTAAGGGACTCACTTTTAAGAGGGGTCTGTTTGTTACTAGTCTCTCTATCAAGTTGTGCAGTTTGATTACCATGTTTCTGTAATCATGTCTTAAAAATACTCTTTTCATGTTAGCCTTTCTTTCTTTATATCTAATATTTTGCTACCGTATTATCATCATGAGTAATTTTGAATATCTGGATTTCAAACAGTCACAATTACAAGTTTTGCCAGCATGCACTTGGATTTTCCCCCTGTTAAAGGTGGCGTTTTTTTTTTAGCTGCTAAAGGGCAAAGTAGAGCTCTTTAGACAAGTTGGCTTGACTTTGTTTGATGTACTGTTACTTGTATCTCTACAAATGTATTCATGAATGATTGGAAATAGAAAATATTTTATTTTACACATTTACTGAGTGAATTGAGTCTTTCATTTGAAGGTGTGTCCACTCAAAACACAAAGCAGGACTCAGGTGCAGGTTACAGGGTGAAAGTTTGAAGAGTGAGGAATGTCACACACGCTGTAACGTCATGAAGTCAGACCACCATAGCTGTGTGTATGTATGCTGCCATCTGACGCATTCATTTTGACAAGCACTTTGTATGGATAACTTTGTGCATTTAATCTGTTTTAAGTGTACAAATCTTGTGCACTTAGTCATCATCAGGTCCGCACTACAGTATCACATGGTAAAGCCTTGATGTAGTTGATGGCATAGATCTTGATAGTGATCACATTAAAGCCTTGATGATGTTGTAATTTATGCCAGAAGGAACATCATGACTTTGTAAGGTATGCTGACAACTTTGAGGGTATTACAAAAAGGGTACGTTGCTTTCTTTGACAAACCTGCAGTTTATGTGTTAAAGCATTCTCCATGTATTGACAGTAATGATCATGCCCTGATAAATAAGGAAAGTAATATTAATACAAAATTCACTTTATTTTTAACAGTATTGTACAGCTCAGTTTTAAAATGTGCTGCATTTCCCAGTTCCCATGCTACATACTGTTTCATGTAACTGTTTAGCAGCTAGTATTCATTTATGTACTTGTTTGTACTAATGGGAAATGATGCAACGCATGCACAAAGGGACATCAGGCAAATTGTAACTTAAGAGTGCAAATTTAGTTTTCAAAATACTTGAAATAGCACAGTGAACTATTTTAGTGTCTTTTTAGGGCAAAGGTAGCTGTCAGTGAATACCATTATTGATGTTAGTAATTTACCATGGCCTATAGGCAGAGTCGGAGCCAGGACATGGGGATTCCTCCCAGGGAACACCCACCCCACTGCCCTCAAAACCTTCTGATCAAATAAAATGAAATGATCATTATTCTTTTTAATCAGTTAAATGATATATTCTGTAAATACATCCCAACATGAAGGTAAATGGTGTTTGTTTTAAAGCATTCTCTATAACGCCAGGAATAAAATTCTGGTGCGGGACATCCTGAATCCCTTTTTATTTAGTTTCTGGCTTCAATGCTGTCAGCTTTACTGAATCTAGCATTACAAACACACATCAATATGGTAACCTGATGAATGTTCATCTTGGTATAAAAAGGTAAAAGGTACTTTGGTTCAGCAGTCAA
Source organism: Lepomis macrochirus (assembly GCA_024633595.2). Taxonomy (NCBI): domain Eukaryota; kingdom Metazoa; phylum Chordata; class Actinopteri; order Centrarchiformes; family Centrarchidae; genus Lepomis; species Lepomis macrochirus. The sequence goes on from JALXJV020000018.1 coordinate 9,265,182, forward strand.
GGTCAGGAACCTGCGTGACAATCACAGGGGAGCCTGAGTCCTCTTAATAAGCCATGAGCTCCCTTAAAAACATGATTTGTGAAAGTTTGCGGGGGTCTCTAAAATATTAACAATATGCCATGTATTTATATTTTCTGTATCATCATGCATAAAAATAGGCTCATGTCGATGTATGATTCACGCATGAGGCTGATTCATCACTTTAATAAAGATACCTGCATGCAGTGTCACTAACATTGAAGCGTGGCGATGCATAGTCAAAAACTTCACTCACTTCAACTCAAATATAAGAAAAAAACCTGTCTTCTTGTCTCACCCAGTCTGCGCACCAAGTCGCCATAATTCTTTTAAGATGCGCACAAGGCCGGAACAGCTTTGTGTATGATCTGCACACAAAGCTGAAGTTAACAAAACTGGCATAAGTGTAGATTTCACTTATGGGTGCAACTGAGGGGGTGATGACAACAATGCGACATATTCTGTTTAGATCTGCATTGCAGAGTTTAGCAAAGTCCTCTTTAAACCGTCTCTGGATTTACTCCCTGGTAGCTTTAGCTCTCTCACGCGGGGCGGGGCCAGCCCGTCCGTGCTCGCTTGATTTGCCCGCCGCGCTGCTGCGTCACGGTGTACACACCACAGCGGAGCTACGGAAAAAGACAGCAGCCTCTTGTAGTCGCTGAGCTAGCCGCTTCCATGTGTGTGCTGTCACAAGCGTGAAGAGTCCACGAAACCGATCTGAGGATACGTGTTGTCCCCTCTTTCTGAAGAGCACGGTAGTCTGAAACTGAACGACAGTGACCGACTCGGACAGGACATGGCGACATCCAGCTCATGTGTTGTGGTAAGTTCCTCAATAACAACCGGAATGAAAGAGACAGAAGGTGGTCGTAGGTTACCCTACGTGCACACTGGAATAACACACGGGCGCCACTGCCTTAGTTAAACATCTTGCCTCCTACTGTAGGTCGTATGGCCTGCGTGCTCACCTCGATAAGACATTTTGGTGGAGATACAGCTGTGTGTTTCTAATGTAGCGTGGCCTGCGACTATGGAGACGGTCAAAGACACGCGCTCCACACGCGTGGTGTACGTGACGCAAGAGACGCGTTAGAAAACATAATGTACTAGTTTCTGTGTCTGACACCAGGGTACAGGGTTTCTTAGTATAATTAAGCGATTAATCAGTTACAGTGAGACAGGAAGAAACGCTCGAGCTGCAAATAAAGGGGTGTGTTTGAGCGCGACCTTGTTTAGTATGTGTCAAGCATTGTCTGTACAATTGTCATACAGGTATTTCCAAACATTGTATGTGATGTAATTGTCAATACCGCAAGCGTAATATACATGTTCTGTTTAAATGTGCTTCAAATGGCAAAAGTCTGTCTAGCAGGAGTAAGTGTGTGACAAAACGCACAGTTTGGTGTTTTTAAACTTAATTAGGAGAAATAATAGACGTGAAATATATAGAGCTTACATGAAAAATAGAAATTTGTTTTCTGGAAAGAAAATCAAATGAAGTGCCCCCTCTGGCAAATAAATAAGACTGAGGGAAGTTAACAATCTGAGGACTCATCAAATATCACCATCCTTGTTGTACAGTGGACTTAACTGTTTGTTAACAAAAAAAAGTTCTCCCTAGCTGAACTGAAATGTCATCACTTTAGAAAATTATGTGCTACAAGACTGAAATGTCTATAAGAATGTTTAAGAAAAAGTTTTTCTTTGTATGTATGGTATTTCACTTTGAGTCACAGCACAATGGCCTGCCTCGTGGCATCTGTGTGCATTTTGTAATATGTATAGAGTTACGTTGACAATCCAATAATGGCCTCTGTACTGGAATGAGTAAATAAATAACCCATGTGCTCTGTTTACCAGGACATTCCCTGCATTTTGAAGCTGGTGTTTTATCATGATGATGTCTGGCCAGCAGACCGACAGCAGACCCACTTGCTGACTGACGTATAATGAAGCTAATTGCATATTTTGGCATTAAAAGACAGTGGAAGATCCTGTCTCCTGTGCCACATTTCAAATGACATTAACTGCACAGTGCAGTATTGCCAAACATGGACTTTGTTAGCACAAACCTCAAGGTTGCCCTTCCACTGACCTCAGGCTAGTTTGTTCGGTTGTTGTTTTGGTTTTCATGCTTTACTATGCAAGTTTAATCCTTATATAACCTACCGCAAGTAACACTGGAAAATACTCCTTCAGATCATGTTACCATGTGGACATCTGCTCAGTATCAGTGATTTATTGTTTGGATTTGAAAGGGTGTAGCCAAACAGATGGACATGCATTTCCTTTAGGGGGAATCCTTTATTCTAGTTCAACCACATATGATGTGAGGATAGGCACTTCACAAACCAGTGTTTAGTGAAGCAATGGGATTTTTTGTCGACACGGGAGGATCCACATTGTGCACCATTATAATTACTGTGAGTGTGTTTATGGCAACATCGTTCCCACAGCACGGTGAGCTCTGCACCAGCTTCCCAGCTGTCACATGATGCCAGTTATGTTGTCTGGGTTCATGTGGCATGCAGTTTGCACTAGGACATTTGATTCTACAAAATATAAGAAATACTGACAATCATTTATACAACTAGGCACAATGTGGAATTTCTGGAAAGACAAACTGCACAGAATCTCAGGCATTGTCCCCTGAGTTTGTGTTTTGTGCCAGGTTAGAATGTAGAGCTGAAAAACACATGAAGGGAGTTGGTGGGAAAGTAGACCACCATCCCCTCGTACTGCCCTGTATCAGATGAACACCCCGTGTCCCATGTTAGGTAATACCCCTGAGGTTTTTAACCCCTTTGTGTCATGTTTTATTCCAGATCAGTGATGAAGAGCAGGGGTATGACCTGGACCTCTTCTGCATACCAAAGCACTATGCCTCAGACCTGGAGAGGGTCTACATCCCACATGGACTCATCTTGGACAGGTGGGATTGCCACATTTCTAGCAGCTTGTAGTAGGACTGTGAAAATGTGAGGAATTGTCAGGGTTAACTTAAAGGTGGGTTGTCTGACTGATTGGTTGGTAGTCTGTCTTTATCAAGGCCAGGTGGGATTCAAAGATGTTCAGCAACTGCTTGGTCAAAGTGCTGATGACATGTTCTGTGTACTTAACCTTAACAATAAGCAAAGTCAGACACCATTTCAAATTTTATTTGATGATTGGTCGTATTTTCTTCCCAGTAGCTTGAAAAAAGCCTGTTGAAGACAACATACATCACATGTCTGTTAACTTGTACTTCAGTTGGAGTATTTCATTCTTGCTTTTCTGTTTCCTTTTGCAGATTTGAGATTTAATGATTAATGCAGATAATCTTTTGGATTTTTAAATATTTTTTTTGTTAACTGGATCTCTGTAGTTATTGTACTTGGCTATGCTTTAGAAATGACAGCTATGCCTGCTGACACAAACACAAGGGAAATGGGAATTACTGCTGACTGTAGCAGAAAACTGAGCTAACTATCCTCTATCTCTGTTGCTCTCTCCCCTTCCCCCTCCCACGTGACCTCAGGACAGAGAGACTGGCCAGAGAGATAATGAAGGAAATGGGGGGGCACCACATCGTGGCGCTTTGTGTGCTTAAAGGGGGCTACAAGTTCTTTGCAGACCTGCTGGACTACATCAAGGCCCTGAACAGGAACAGTGACCGCTCCATCCCAATGACAGTGGACTTCATTCGCCTCAAGAGCTACTGTGTAATCTATCAGTTTTAATCTGTGTATTTTTTTGGCATCACTTAAGACGTGCTGTATTGACCCACTTTGTTTTTATGTAAGCCATAAAGTGTTTTCATATTTAAAAGAACTACAGGTTTGAATGCTTAAAGGCACCCTGTGAATATTCTGACCACTAGTAGCAGTATGGAGCAATGTTTTTATAAGCGTTTTCCCATTTTGTCTGTACCTTGTTCATGTGGGCAATGAACTACAAATTCTTGCAGGCAGTTTCGCGCCCTTTCTACTGATAACAAGTTGGTGGAGATAAGACGCTTAGCAATGTGCTAGCAAAGGCAGGAAAGAAGAAGACTTCAAGCTAGCAACCATGGGTGTAAAATAGTCATATCAGCTTTTTAAATATAAAGAAGGAAATGCATTCAGTGCATGTGCTAGGTTTCAACAACCAGATTTTTCTCAACAATTTTAATCAAATTTCTGGACATTATGCAAATTAGAATGCAAATTAATGTGCTTTACTGAAATAGGAAATACTAGGCGTTGAGAGAATAGAGGCAAATGTCTGCATTTTACAAAGTGCGCCAACTTTTCCACCTCAGATAAAAACATTTTTGTGATATCTCACATAAGTTTTTTTTCCTTCAAATTTCTCGTTTCCACTTAAGTTCTATTATTGAATAAATGTGCATAAAATTAGGAACCACACCTAGTTTAATATGCAACAAATGAAGGTATTTCAAAAAACAAACACCATGTTAGTTTTGGCCCTTGTTATACTTTCTGCACCTGTACATCATATAATGTCCACTTGCTTCTTGTTCTCACAGAACGACCAGTCGACAGGTGAAATCAAAGTAATCGGTGGGGATGACCTGTGCACGTTGACAGGCAAGGTAAGAAGAATGACTGAAACTATCTATGTTGACACTGGTCAGTATTATACATAATATTAACTTGAAAGGAGAAACAAAGCATGCTTTGTCTGCCATATCGTATCTTGCGTTGCAACTACGAACAGACATTTCAAATCAACAGATTCACTGACAAATCAGCTTGATGATGGGGATTAATAACAATGATGCACCTGACAGCCCCAATGCTTTTATTTAATGCTTTAGGCACTGTTTGCCAGACAGATCTAGTCACGTGATTTGACAATAGGACTAGGAAACACATCTGTTTCTCCGTCTGCTGCCAATTACATGGTATTGGCTTTTTGGTAGAAATCGCCTCCATGTTCCGCTCCCATAGTTTCTTGCTAACACTCATGCCATAATCGTTTCCTGTGCAACAGTGTACCGCCACAGAGATGCGGATAGCTGAGTGTTAAAATCATGTCACATCCCTTTTTTTGAGATCAGTTGCTTAAAAAGGTCAAATGTATCCAGTCTGCTGTTTTTTCACTGAACTAATGAATGTTCTTTTCTTTTTACGCAGAATGTCTTGATTGTGGAGGTATGTACTGATGTTTTCTTCTATAGTAAAGAACACAATGTTGATTGACAGGTCGCTATGGTAACATCTTGTCAATCACAGATAATCCCACTGAAGCATATTCTGTTTTTATGGTCTATTTTCCTCTAAATGGGACAGTAATTTACTAAATGAACATCATGTTGTATTGAAGAAGACTTGAAACTAGCGATTGAGACCATAAACTCATTATGAAAGTGTTTACTGAGCTAATAAATCAGCTGAGAAGTAGGGTCATTTTACCATTATTTCTAATGGAACTAGACTTATTTTTGCAACCAGAAGAGTTGCCCCCTGCTGGCCGTTTGATAGGATGCAAGTTTAAGGTACTTCCGCATTGGATTCACATCTCAGACCGGAAGCTTCCCGCTGTGTTCGTGTCTCCATCACCTTTTAAAATGACTGATTTTGTCCCCACCACTTTTTGAAAGCATTTGTTAAAAATGGTCTGAATAACCTGCAACCACAAATGTTAAATAACAAATGAATTTTGAGAAAAGTTAATTTGCACTTATTTATTTAACTTAAGATTTAAAAAAATCAAGCTACTAAATATAAAATGACCCCAAAATGTGCACACACCAGTTAGTAACTTCAATAACTTCTTGACACAGTTTCTAATGACAAAGTTTTTAATTTTCTTATATTTTTAGATTTTCAATTGTCACCTGAATTTTGTGTTTCCCTTTAACATAAAAACATGTTCACCATAAAATATTGCAGGAGGTGAAATTGGTGCAAAAATTTAACCAGAAAGCCGGGAATTAAATATTTAATGCTCAAACTTTTCTGGGGGAGGAGCCACAGAACCCCACTCATATATTTAAGCATTAATTTCAGTGTTACTGCTATATGCATTCAGGGCCGGCGGTCTGCCGCTGCTGAATCACGACCACCGCTCTTAAAATTTCCCATGATCATTAAACTATGCGCCACAAATGTTTTTACTCGCACACTGTGCGAGCACGGCAGCACTCAGTGCTCGGCTCACTTCCTCTCCTCATTCTATACAGAACATACGTGACAGATGGTGTTATAAGAGCAGCATAACTCTGAATCAGGAGGTGCGTAGCGAGTGTTTGATTGTCTGAGCGGCAGACAGTGACGGTGAACGCGAGCAGAGGAAAATATTCTGGCAGTAAATGTAGGGTGTCTGTTAAATTGTGTTAGCTTCTCAAGACCAAGACAAGTCTGTTGCTTCCCACCTGCTGGAAAAGTGAAGCCGGTTAGCGCTAAGTTAGCTAACATCTCCTCCCCTTCAGACTGTGCAGCTGAGCAGGAAAGCTTCTACAGCAGCTACACAGCTGCTATGTAACTTTACATTAGTTCAATTTATAGAAAGTAAATGGAAGCTGTATTTTATTACTGCCTAATTTTCCAATGTTGAGAACATCAGGTACAAACTTAGACTAAACTGACGTAGCCTGCAGCTCTGTCTTGTACAGACTGATTAAATTATTTTTCAGTCTGAAAAAGTGGTTTTGGAAAAGAAAGGATGGAGGTGACTGGAGGAGCTGAGGTTAGTAAAGCCTCAAAGGTTGCATTAAAGGTTGTAGTTCCTCCAGTAGACTGGGTGTTGTTTATTTATTATCTGCTCTAGCTGAAAATAATGGCCCAATATGATGTGAAATTAGATATTTTTCATTGGAAAACATAAAATTATTTATGTTTATTTATGACTATTTGTTGGGGGGGGGTTGTTTGTCCTGGCCCCGGCTGCTAAAAAAATCCTAGAAGAAACGCTGAATTGTTTTCTTTACAGTACTGTTAAAATATCTTGTCTTGTTCTTGTGTTCTCGTGACACCAATATGATGTATCATCTCCTCTCATGAGCTCAGTGTATCGTCACACCCCTAATCTAAGCCCTTATGTCCCAACCGCTTTTCAACACAAAGTGACGCCCTTGCGTGTCAGTATCTTTCTGTTGTTGCAGTACACAATTGCAAGTTATCTATACAAACATGTAAGCTTAAACAGACACGTCTGACACTGTCTCTGTGTGTTTATCTGCTTGCGTATCCTTTTTTTTTTTTTTTTTTTACTCGGCCAGTTTGCATTTCTGATTTCAAGACCGCTGATATGAGCTTCTCTTAATCTGTGTTTTCAGGATATTATCGACACAGGGAAGACAATGAAGACATTATTGCAACTCCTCAAACAGTACAACCCCCAAATGGTTAAAGTAGCAAGGTAATTCATATCTTTTCAAAACTGCACATGAACAGTACAAAGTACTCTGTCTTGTGGAATCACAAGATCCTGTTTCACAACAGATTGTAGAGGTTTGCACTGAAAGGTTTCCACAGACTGTTGTGTTTATTAGTTTTTCATGCAGCTAACTCAACTTGGTTTCTGTCCTCAGTTTGTTGGTGAAGAGAACACCAAGAAGTGTTGGCTACCGGCCAGACTGTGAGTTCAAGACAATAAATATTAGATAATAAAATATATGGCAGATTGTTTGTGAATTGTTTAGTTAGTATAATGCACTGCAAATTACACAGGATAGTTGTCATAAAGTGTGCTTTAAAATGAGGCTTTGCTTACCCTCACTTCAGTAGTAGTTTACCACTGCAAAGACAAGTTGCTGATTTATTCACGTGTTTCTTTCAGTTGTAGGATTCGAGGTCCCTGACAAATTTGTGGTGGGATACGCACTAGACTACAACGAGTACTTTAGAGATCTAAATGTAAGTATTTCAGATGGATAAAGAAACCTAGTTAGTTAAATAGCTTGTGCAGAATTTGTACCGTGTGTTAAATGTTGTCTAACAAAATCAAGACTCATTGATCCTTTTCTGTTTCAGCATATCTGCGTCATTAGTGAAACGGGGAAGGAGAAGTACAAGGCATGAAGAGTACTTTGATTTTTAATGTACAGTTATATCTTTCCCTTTTGAGGTTCATTTTATATGTTATTACTTTATATTTGTGTCATAAAAGTACTTCGACTGGTCAGGGTCCCTGAGGATACATTGATGGAGTGATGGACAGTTGCATTGCCTGTTTTAGTCACCACACGCACACACAATGGAGAAAAAAATGATTGTCTTAGATGGAAACACAGCTGGGTTAAACAGCACGGAGCCCAGCTTCACCTGATATTAGTATGCTTCTTTGCCCCCACACTGATTCATTATTTTTTAAGCAATGGAGTAAATTATTAAGCTAAACATTTGACAACCTCCCATTTAATGATATGCTTTTTATTGTAATAATACTTTTATCTGGAACTATCAATAGTTGTTTTATGGATACTCTTAAAGAGGATGTCACATTTCCTTTAAATCTGTATATTTTCGGACAAAACCCTTTTCTATGTTACTGTGTTGCGTGTGTGATAAGATTTTCTTATGATACACTCTGTAGAAAAGTAACACAAATGTTGGTTGCTGTCCCTAATTAAACACACGGGTGTGCTGAAGATGAAATCTCTTTTTATTTACGAGTGTTTATGAAATATTTGTCGGAATAAAACATCCATGCATCCAATTTATTTGTGAAATTATTATTATGCTGGAAAATGCAGTTTACAGATGTGTAAATGTTATTCAATCATTTGTTTGTAATCATTGACTTGAACTTTCAAAAAAAAAAAAAAAATATATATATATATATATATATATATAGTTCTATTGAATGAAACTCTCATTCAATGGTGCTATCACGATAAACCAGTGTCAACTGAATTTTGCAATATCAGCTATTAAATGTTCACACTGCTCCTTCGACTATTGGATTCTACTACAAAGCTTTTTATTCAATATAACACCAAATTCTTGGAACATTGAAATGATTTCTGGCCAATCAATAGTAAAAATGACTGGGAAAGAAGTGAAGGAGTTAAGATCAGTTTTTTCCTCAAAAGTATTTAGTTATGTATGTGTGCTATATAGGAGTGAAATAAGACAAGTCTAGGCTAGTTCGTCTCCATGAAGATTATGAATGTTTGAACTGTTATCTGACCTTGAACTCCAAGCTGCCTATCAGTACAATAGGTCTGTAATTATGGCCAAAGAAAGAACATGTCCACTTTAACCAAGACTCAAGAAAAGGTTAAGCAATTGAATGAATTAAATACCTGTTGAATGCCATTTTTCTTTTTGAACAAATGGTGATTGCAAAGCATTTTATTCTCAGACTGAGCTTTTCATGTGTCCAATTATTATGTGAGCTTATTTGAAATAGTTCCCTGTATTTATTATTTTCAACTGACACAGCTTTTATGATTTACACGCTAAGAAAAGTTGAATAAGTGATTACAATTATTACATTTCAATGTAATTGTATTAATTCAGGACTAACTTGTTACTGAAAATGAACAACAAATGTGGCGGTCAAAGCGTAATGCTTACATTTGCTTGTTGTAATCTGATGCATATTTAATCACTACTTTGTGTTTTTGGTTACTGATTGCACTAAACACTGTGTCAGTTCAGATGAACATGAAGTTATTTGCAGCCAGTATGGCAACAGGAACAGTGGACTGCTTGGCTGCTGTAAATAACTCAAGAACAGCTCTTCCGGAACAAAATTCCGTCCATCCTCCCCGAGTTATCTGCACTGGGCCTCCTGCGGGAAAAGGTGCCAGGGAACCAGGTAAAAACAAAAAGTGCCACTTTTGATGCAGCGAATGTGTCCTACACAGGTCTGATGAGACATTTTGCCACTGACATTACAGGAGGTGTAAATGTGTGAATGTAAGAGTTTAGCCATGAACCATGGGATGCAAGGACGCAGGTCGCAGCATTCTGCATGTGCACGCCGGCATTTGGAGCAATTTCATTGGACAGGTCTGCTAGCGTTAAAAGGGGCGTGAAGCTTGCTGTTAGCAGCTGGCTAACATAGCTTCTGTGTGAGCATCTGGGATGTGGGTCATTTTTGGCGGCGCCCTGCAGAAACGAAAAGCGTAGTTTAACGAGGAGCGTGTATTATTTACAATAGACACGGTTAAATTTGCCTGTGTGGACCGTAATAACTACACTGCTGATGGGCAGGAGCATTTAGTGATGATGACCAGGCCTCTCTGCTCTGGACATAGCATTGTGGCTATTGGCGCTAATGCTAACTTAGCTAGTTAGCCTATCAAGCTGGGCTGTGTTAGTTGTGGCTGGATCGACTAGCTAGCAATAAGTATAACAACACTTAGCTACGATGTGTTAGCTAGAAGCTAGACTCGCGTTGCTAGATCACTAAACAGCAGCGTCGTTAAATTAACGTAACTTACGTTAGACTTGAGGTGAACATTCATTTTGGAAGCAGCTGCTCAGTTTGGCTAACGATAGCCAATTTAACATGCAGTGGTAGTTCAGCGGCGTTTCTCACCCACTGCTGCCGTGCACCAGCAGACTGTCGCTCTCCAACATTAGCCGGGCATTGTGCGGTATGTAGTCATGGTATGCTAACCCTCCATCAGGAAAGTTTGATTTTAGTCATAACGTTACTGGCAACGTTAGCGTAGGCCAGCTGTGACTGACCATGTAGCTGTGATGTGAAGAATTGTGGAGAAAACGTTGTTATGGTTGATAGCAAGCGTTAAATTGCGTTGAGTGAAGTTATACAGACAGCAGGGCCTTGCTGCTTGATGTGGGTTTACTGCATTGCGTTAGCTAACTGACTTTGTCTCTCGTCAGCCCTGATTAGTGAGGATTTTTCACAACATGTAAAGTTAGCAAAGTTTGGAGAGCTACAATGTAACACCACTGAGCTGGTTAGCCGTTTTAAGTTCGTGAATCGACGTCAGGCAGGGTTAGTTGCCAAAATGAACAATTCAGGAGTCTTTCCACAAGAAAAGATGGAGCTGGATCTGGAAATCCCATCTTCGTTAGTTCAGACCGATGGACACTTGAGAAGATCCAACAGTGCACCCATGATAAATGGCTTAAGGTTCTACAATATGACAGTTACAATAATTAACTTCATACTCTTTCAGTAGATGTGTTTGTCCCTTTTGTCATACATGTTGAAGTAACTACATCACACTGACCTTATGGGTAGAAAGACACAGAATGACACATTGTTGGTCTGTAAATTTTTCATTCCAGTGATAACTCCCAAGTGTTCCAGAGAGAGGTCCTGCGTAGCCGGCGAAATAGCACTACAGTTGTCAACAGGCCCAACATGGTACAATACTTTTATTAAACATGTTTGATCAAGTAATTTGGGTCTGAACTGAGTATTGAATGTTCACCTCTTGGCACACATTCTCCTTTACAGGTCCCTTCGTCACCCATTCGTGTCCCCAGTACCAGACTTCATCAGATAAAACAAGTAAGAAAAGGCGTTGTCTTTTTCTTTTTTTCTTTTTTTTGACCTGTATGGAGAGGCTTCGTGTTGAAAAGGAGCATGTCAGACCACCCTCCCCCTCTCAAGCCATAGGGAGTGATGGTGTTTAAAAAAACATGCTAGAGTAACACCTTTTGGAGTTCACAGGGCCATCGATCTCACAGCGTTGATCAATTGGTAGTATCAGACTCCAACAGAGGATGTGGTTGCTCAGTTACTGGCTGAATTTAATTTCAAATAAGTGAAATGAAAAACAGTTAAGTTTTAGCTTTTGTGATGAGATAAAGGATGTACCTTTCGAGTCAGAATTAAGCCTGACAGCAGTGACATGAGCCTGAATACTGTCTAGTTGGTAAATTTTTAAAATCAGTTTGAAGAGTCATTGTAAGTCAGAAAAGTGAAAATGACTTGGCAAACTTAAACTTTATAACCATTAACCCTGTTGTGTGCTTTTTCAGGAAGAGGGCATAGACGTGATGAACAGAGAGACTGCTCACGAGCGGTAAGCAATACATATATGAATGCACTTGGTGGACGAGGAGAAGTTATGACTCTTGGAGATAAAATGGTAAATGCGTCAACTTATTCCTTGTTTTCTATTCTTGAACACAGGGAAGTTCAAGCCGCCATGCAGATGAGCCAGTCATGGGAAGAAAGCCTTAGTCTGGTAAAGAGAGACTCTTCATTACTGCTTGTCCCACCCCCATCAGTGTTGTTGATACTTTCTTTTGCTCTGAATCTGAAAGTCAGCTCTGTTGTACTTTCCTGCTGCATGTTTTGGCCCTGGGCTGCTGTTGGCCTCTCTCTTTCTGTAGAGGGGACAAGTGCAAACATGCTAGATTAACACTTCTGGAGTTAACAGGGCCACCAGTCTCTGAAGGCCAGACTGGGTGGTAGTATAATACTCCAACACTCCCACCTCACTGCATAGTAGTGTAGAGATATGATGCAAGATGAAATGGCCACTAATGTGTTTTTGTAATTGTCTGATCTTAGAGCGACAATGATGAGAAGTCGGCATCTTCGTCTCCCAAGCGCATCGACTTTGTGCCTGTGTCGCCTGCCCCGTCCCCCACAAGGGGCATAGGGAAAAAGGTACATCTGACCTCCAGTATGTTTACATGCCCATAACCTGATTAAGTCTAACCAGATGAAGGCAATAGTTGAAGCATTCATGGTTTGCGGTAACCTGATTTTCCTAACCGCTTACAATCAGATTTATGAATGGAAGTCTGTGTGGCAGCCTACAAGAAGCAATTTATTAGCAACTGGGGGGAAAAAATACAAACTTTGTTCCTCGTGTGCTTCTTGGGTAAATTTATTTCTTTCACTTGGCTGCAGATTAAAAAAAACCTTTTCTTTATTGCAAACCACATTAGTGTTTTGGTACTACATCTGACTCATTCCCTTTTCTTAATTTTGTTTGCTGCATATTTATGGAGAAAAGGTTTCTATGCCACTGTAATTCCAAACATTGCCAAATGTCCTGTCTGTTAATTGGGGGGGTTTCCTACTACAGTTTGACCTTTTTTACAAAGATCACTGTCATATATGCTAAAACATGAGGAACAACAATGAGAGTATTGCCTTTATCTGGTGCCACAATGTGCAGTTATTCACATTTGACTGATCTTCTATTTCGCTTTCTTGCAAGCAGCAGTGTTTCTCTCCTTCACTACAAATCCTTGTGAGCAGCAATGGCCTGACACCCAGCCCAATACCCAGCCCAACGCGACGCTTCAGGTGAACATCAAGTCTTTGAGTAATAATGGCAATAATCATGTAATCTACCAGTGTTACTTTACTCTTGTTCTAAATAAACGTCTGTTTGATAAACATCCTTGTGTGCTGTGAGCCTGCAGTAGCAACAGCTGGCTCCAGTCTGGATTAGTTTCTCCCTGGTGGCATAAAATGGGTTACCTTTTGCCGGTCTTAGAATAAAAATAACATTTATTGTCACAACTATTTACACATATCGGAGTAAACTAATAATTTTATCTGTATGGCTAATCTTAAAGTGGTGTACAGATGCATTACAGGTGTTAGTACAAAATGTACTAACGGAGTGTGTCTTCTGTGCTCTTTAGCCGACGGAGTCAAAGCCCAATCAACTGCATCAGAGCCAGCATTCTTGGGCCAATGAAACGTAAAGGTGAGGTATCCAACATGCCTTGAAATTCTAAATGCTTTTGAGAGGAATTGATCTCACATCTGTATGAAATTTTACCACTTATGGATAGAAGTGATGTGTTGTAAATTCCAAGGCATTATGTTCACACCAAAGGTTGCTCTGTTAATAGACTATTGGCTGTAGAGAGTAATGACAAGATCAAAGATGATTCAAAAGACATTCAAAATATGTTTATGAAATTCATGTAGCTTATGAGCCTCACTTGGCTTGATTAAATTCTGTAAAGGGGCCTTCTTTAAACCATAGACCTATGTAAACCTCCTTACATGACGTCTTGCCTCTCTGGTAATGAAACGATAAGATCTGTACTTACACTCTTATTTCAACCATCTGTCCCCATTTTTAGATCAGCCACAGACTGTGTATTGAGAAGGATTTGTAAATGTCAGGGTGCCTTTCCTCTGCAGGTGAGATGGAGACAGAGAGTCAGCCTAAGAGGCTCTTCCAAGGAACCACCACCATGCTGTCTTCTGATGTCTCCAACCTGTCAGATCTCAGTTCCTGGTAAGACTTTGTGGCACAATATTATCTAATCAAAATGACACTTTTCTTTTTAGATAATGGCACACCTGTGAATGAAGTAACCAGACAATGACATTTTGACTTGAGGGGGTTATTTAAGATTACTATCTTTTTCAAGTAAAAACAAACCAAAACATTTGAACATAACACTTACAGTGGAGTCTCTTCTAAGTATTAGTCAGCATTGCTTTAATATTTAACTTTAAAAGGGAGAAAATGCTATAGCGAATGGAATTAAATGTGAGATTTTCACAAGCTTTCTCCTCCAGCGTGAAGGTATAGACTGTAATAAAGCACAGATGTTTGCCACAGTTACGACAGCCTTCTGCATTAATGAACTGGCCTATTTGTTTTTCAGCCACTCTCCAGATTTGCTGGATGGCAGCCTGAGCAGCGTCTGCTCCTCCACCGACTCACCAGGCAAAATGGAGGGAGTGTCGCCCTCCTCGTCCAGCAACTCGCCCTTCACTTCCCTCCAGGATTTATCCCCAAAGTGAGCATGGGACGAGAGGAGAAACTATAAAAAGGACTGGCGCCAAAAAGCCTCTCTCCAGGGAACAAGTTTCCTTCTCAGACCCTACATCTCACCAACGCCTAGATTTGATTTTAAGTGGAATTTTCCATGTTTGTTTCGGCTGTTTTCATGGCTACATTTTGGAGGGTCTAGATATTTTTGAATTAAGGAAATGAAAGCCAAGGATGACTTTTTGTGTGTGTGTGTGTGTGTGTGTAAGAGGTGTAAGCCTACTGAAAATAAGACAGAATGACAGAAGACACTGAGCACCAGCTGCTAGTAGATGATCTTTGATGGTGCTCGGCTTCATAGTAATATTGCGTTCATAAGTGGCTATGCTTCAAACCTGTCCTACCAGTTCCCCTCACTGGAGAGAGACATTGAGCACTGGACAAAAAAAAGACTATTTGGATGTGTGCTTTTCCCTGTTTTTTGTGCTGGAAAACCTCTGTCCACAGGCCTTTGTATGTACGCAGTCGGCAGATTTTGTAAGAAAAGATTTAACTTATTGTTTTCCTGCTTTGTTTGTAATTATGTACATATTAACCATGTCAGGTGCCGTACATAGTTTGTTTTTTTTTGTTTTGTTTTTTAGTTTGTGATTGGCTGTGAGGTGAATGTGGGCAAAGGTCTTTAGCAGCAATTGTTCTTTGTAAAGGAACAAACTACTTCTGGGTTATACCTACGGAGACTTCCATACTGTAAGATGTTTTCAGCAGATCTAAATAGTTTTTTATGATAGAGGCTGTGAACTGTGGTGCATTTTTTTTTTCTTTTTTGAGGGGGCTTATAAGCCCCTTTCCCCAGTACCTGCTGCAGCTTTAATAGCCTACGAGCAATTAATGCGCCTAGCAGTTAATTGTCGCTGAAACATGATGATCACTGTTAGGCTTCCAACACTAAAGGTTGCTCTGTATCCTGTGTTTTTGTCAGGCTGTTTTTGCAGATAAGCAAAGTATGGAAATGATTCAGTTTTTTTTTTTCTGGGGAATGTTCTTATTTATGAAAGAAAATGTTTATTATAAAAAGTGGATGGTGATTCTGTCCCCAGTAACAGGGACCCATTTGTGTTGATGTTCACACCAAATGAACGGGGTGCTGGAATGTGCAGCAAAAAACAAAATGGCACCGTCACATTGTGGGTAGTAAGACTGTTGTTCTGCTTACATTTATTAAAAGCTTTTTTGCACAGGATGCTCAATCCTGTAATGTTTCAACCTGTGTGTAAGCAGGGAAGAAGTAAAACTTGACTTTCTTGTATTTAAAAAAAGAAAAGGAAAATAAATATCCAAGAAATACAGTATGTAGAGGTTAAGCCTGTACTGTGATTTTTTTTTTTTTAATTTTTTTTATTTTTGCACCTAACTTTGCTTTCAACTGTCACGGCCACAGTGCCCGTATCTCCTGTGTAACTGACAAGTCTGAACCCCTCTGTGGCTCTGTAGCCTTTAATGTCTATGTACAAAAGGAAATGATCGTAAATCCTTATACACAAGTGGGCCCTTTAATCTAAAGAAAAGTGTGGTTGCAGTTCATTTACTGAATGTTTTTCTTTTTATAGAAATATCAAGTGGATAAGCGGTCAGCTTGTCAATGAGATGTTTTTCCTGAGATGAATTCCCAAGTCATCTTATGAAGCATTCAGGTCATGATTTTAACAAATGTTATTCTATACTAGATGTCTGTAATGGAAAGGCTGTAATCTGCCACGCTTGCGAACACCTTGCCTATGCTTGAGTCTTGTGATTGCAATCATAGCGGACATCGGGACTAAATAAATTATTTCTTTTATATGTGTGTGTGTGTGTGTAGCTGTTTGAATATTCATAGAGAAATGTTTCTTTTTCTGGAGCACTAAAATACACATGCTAATTTAAAATGTTAACACTGCTTTCAGGGCAACAGTAGGACAGCACCATCCCTAAATTATAAGTACTGCTCTCATATTACATTTACTTATTTAGCTGACATGCTTATGGAAAGCGATTACGATTGCTATATATACATATATATCCGAGGTTGCACGCCTCTGGAGCAACTAGAGGTTAAGTGTTTTGCTCAGGTGGATGTGTAACCATGGGAAGTGAACTCAGGTCTCTCACACCATGTCTTATCCACTGTGACCCCCACCTGTGTAGAAAGTAACCTGATTTGATCTAACCTCAAATTAGACAGCTGGATTGAGACTTTATTAAACATTTGATGGAGCATTGATATAGTACGGCGAACAAAGCATTGTCTTCCAAAGAAAATGTTTCCTTTGGTGACATGTAAAAGTATCTTAGGGCTGGAATAAAAATAAGAAGTCACTCAGATAAGGTATCTGCAAATAACTTCATTTAGTCCCCAGAGTCTACTCTAAAAATGCTTTAAAACATCAATATAATGATGGTTACAGGTGAATACCATAACATTTGAATGGCTTTATATACATGTTTGCATGTAGATTTCCTTCCTACTCACGTTAACCACATTCTGTAACATAATGGCAATAGAAATACAGACACAGGCAATTTGAGGCCAGACCACACCTATAAATGGCCTCACGTTTCTTCACAGGCTCCTGCTCAGGGGCAGCTCCTCTCACACCACCAATCCTTTGGCCTACACACTGGAGGTCTCCGCTGTTTGCATCAGTTCAGTATTGTGTCAAACTATGTTTGAACACGTGGATTTGAAAAAAAAAGTTTACTAAAATGTATTTCTATCAGGGGACGGAGTGATTTGACCAATTACCCCGTCCCCCCCTGCTGTCAGTTGTACTCATTGACGCGTAGTAGTGCCTCTGGTGTGAGAAGGTTCCCCTCGTCTTTTTTACGTTTTCCCTCCTCCTCCTCCTCTCAGCTCACGGCACTTCATGTGCGTAAAATGACCATTGTAAGAAGACCTGAAACAAGCAACAGGGTATTGTATACTTCAGCATTTACTCTTTCGTTATGGGTTTTTTATAAATAGCAGAGTAGTTCACATTTAAAAATGATTTGCATTAACTTTGCATGATTCCTTTTTTCTACCTACCGAGAACATAAGCAGCTACAAGTTTCTTGTTAACACTTAAGTGGAGGTAGACAGGCACAGTAGATTCTTGCTCCCCCAGGGTCGGGAGCATCAGGGCAGCCACACACACCAGCCCAAGCAGCACCGTCAGCAGACTGGGGCCTCCAGCAACAGGACGGCTCTCTGTCACATACACACACACACACATATGCACTGTAATAAGATGTAACACACTGCAGAGTGGTTAACAAGTGATTTAAAGATGGGGTAGGGAATTCAGGTGAAATCCTACAACATGACAAATGACACAGAGTAATGTATCTAATGTTAGCTAGGTTGTAGGTTAGCAAAGTGTCGCTAAATTTGCTGCTGTGAAGCTAACACGCGGACGACATGATGGTCCCAGATTCAGCACATCAGCTCCAGACAGCGACACTCACAACTCTCCTGCTACTATAGCTACTTTCACAACAACAACAACATGTCTTGGCGAACTAGAAAGTAAGGTGAATGTGCGTCAGCAAGTCATTTAACGTTTCCTGACACATGAATCAGGGCTGGAATAATGTGTGACGGGTTGCGGGCCACTTTATTTCCTACTTACAGAGGCAGGGCTGTGTCCAAACACCAGCATTATTTTTCAACATTTACACAGAGCAGCAGGCTAGCGGACTATGAGGAGAATTTAAAAAAATAAAACTAAAATAAATCCCCCACCTTTAACAGATGAAAACAAATATCGTGAAAAGACCAAAACTAAGTAACTCTCCCATCATTTAACAAACAAATGTTATGGCAAAGAAAAGTCAGGCTTATTATTTAGCTTGCATTTAAGTCAGAGGGAAGACGTAAGAGCTCAATGAATGTTGCAGCTGAACAAGATCATGACACTGAAGTGGATGAAATGATAACTATGCACTCAGAACAACCAAAATCGAAGGCGTTGATACATGTGAACAGTGAATACCCCACCACTTCAGTATTAGTATGTTGGTAAATATAGCATACACATAAAAATTAAGATAAATTTGATCTTGTATGTAAAGAGGCTTTGGCTTGTACTTCCACTTTTAAATGACACCCTGAGAGTGATTCCCTGATAGTTTTCCTACTGATCTGAGTGCATAAAAATTGTGTCTTGTTTTATCAACCATGTATGCAATAATTTGAACAGGAAGCAGGTAAATACAGAATCAGTGACCAAACACACACAGTATACACCTACCTATCTATCTTACTGCATGATTAAATGTGAGTAGATGATTGCAACCTGTACACTATTATGTTATTATTGTTATGTTGTATTATTATTATTATTATGTTATGTTATTATTATTTGTGAGAAAAATATTTTTTTCATACTAGATAAGACAGGTAGGCAGATAGATAGGTATGTTCACTGGCCACAAAAGACAGTGTAAACTACTATGCCCTATAAATGGTATGAAAGTTCCCATATTTGAGTTTATGAGCATTTGGCTCCATCTAGTGGTAACACCGCACGACACGCCGTGGTCCTACCTGTCTGAAATGCAGTTTGTTCAAAAAACTCGCTCTCTGCGAACTGCTCTTTGATTCTGCGTTCCTCATCTTGGGGCCGGGGGCTGGGCGGCTCCTGTGAGGCTGAGGGACGGAGCGTAGCCGTCACCTCTTTGCGGCCCAGAGCTTTCCGCTGACTCTGCTCCGAGACCTGCAGTCGGAACTTGTCGTACACCCCGTAATGGCATGCCCGCACGTCTCTGTGTCTGATTACTCTGTGTAGACATAAGAAAGTAAGACAGACTCCTTACTTGATCAGATGGAGAAGTCTGCTGTATCATGTGACTCAAAGCATGCTGTCAAAACTGCCCAACAAACCTAAGTAAGCAATAAACAATAAAGACATGGACAGAAATCCACAACGAACAAGCAGCTCACAGATAAGATATTTAGTCCCCTTAGTGCTATACTACTGCATAAAAAAAAAATGTCCTATACACAAAAACAAACTCACATGTCAACGCAACACTGTGGCTTGACAGCTCCGGTGGCATCCACCACAGTGTACTTGTTTGGCGCTGTGCACAGCACTGATAAAAAGACAAGAATACACTGATTATTTAGATAATCCGAAGCACATAACAAAAATAATACAGCATACTGGGAAATTCAAGCAGACTGTGCCAACTGACCTTTAAACTTGAGGGCGAACTCATAGGGGTTGTAGAGGGTGAGCACCTGCTTGTGAGATGTCTGCTCATCTGCGTAGAAGACGAGCTCAGTGGGGAACACGAACACGGGAAGGCTTCCTTCCACCAGCTCAGGCTGTCGATGCTGCTGCTGCTGCATTGGCTCCAGCTGAGCTCTTCCCCTTCCCCGTCCACGGTCTGCCTGGGCCCCCCACCTCTCTCTCCACAAACTATCAAGCTGTGTAAGCTTCTTTCAGGTGGAAATGGCACTTCCCGCTCATCCCCTCAGGGCCAGGACATGGTACTATGAAGAGACACAGGGCATGAAGAGTAAAATACATTTACTCAAGAGGCATCACTAAACTGGTACTGGATTTTTCAGGCCAATATCGATATTTGAGGGTTTTAAAAAAAAATCTAAAATAATGTTAGTGAATAATGATAAACTATCTAATGCCGATATTGTTTCCAAAACACCTCTAATATGTCTTTGTTATTTCAAAACTGCAATTTCCTAATGACCTGTATGTATATACTGATACTGATGTATATATCTGTAATAACTTGGTATCCACTGACATATTGACAAGGCCGATCTATCGGTCTAGCTCTGGTTTAAACGATTAAAAAGGAAATGAAGCAGTTACACAATATATATTAAAATACTGCTTACACAAGATAAATCCTGATGGAATTAAGTCTGTCAGGGACCATTTTAATAACAATACTTAATTAACTAATACTGAAATGTAACTTTAAATGCAGGATTTTAATGGGGGTCTAGTCATATCAAGTCAATTGTATTTCTATAACCCAATATCACAAATAAACTGCCTGAAGTTTGCCTGCTTGAGTTCAAGGCAGAGCAGAAACAGGCCAGCCATGCATTCAGTAAGCGGACTCCATGTGGCTGGTCACGTGTCGCTGTGTGTTTACATGGTTACGGTGGAGCTCGAGGGACACATTTTTTTGTTCTCCACATGCACATGAAAATCACAATCAACTCGTTATATTTGCAGCAGCAAGGCTTTACTGAAGTGTTTTTTTAACTGTTTGATCTGGACACTTTGCTTCATGATTAAGCTAACCAGCCAACTTTATATTCGTATTTAGATCATGTGTCAGCATAAACTGCAGAGTAATCGTGGGCGACAAGCTGTTTTTACATGTCTATAGTGACATGGTAAACAAGAGAAGTTGGCAATAAAATTAGCGACACTATGATTTAGATAAATTCTACCATACCTATGGCTCACATGAACCGTGCACGGCATTTGCTTTCTCTGACACCGACATATAATAATAACAAAGCTAACGCTGTTTAGTTGTGTTAACGTTGGCTAGCGTTAGCCGACTAGAAAAAAAGCCCAGATGTTAGCTGATAGCCACTTAACGCTGTCTACACGCAGTGTCTTTACAGAAAATGGAACACAGAGTCTGCTTTATTATAGGGACAAATTGAGAGTAAAGCTTTACCTTGCTGTCAGCACACAGGTTCATATAACGTTACTGCTATCACCAGGGTTAGTGTCTCTGATCCCACCCCGTTGTTGTTTCTCTCTCCAGCCTTTTTCCTTTGTCAATAATATACTGCAGACCCCGCAGTGCATGCTGGGATGGCGGAGGGCGAAAGAGAACGTGCAAGACGTCAACAAAGCCGACGTAAAGATGTTCCCAGCAAGTGTTTATAACTAATAACCTTCTATGCCCAAAGTATGCAATTGATGAGTAGGTATACACGCCATAAACCACGCAAATTAAGTTATACTCGCGGGACACTTTGAGGTCTTAACTGTACTAAATTGCTAAATCCTGATAATCATATAAAGTAGCTCTAAATTGTGCTCAAATACAGCTTCTTTATATGATTAATACATTGAAGTGCGTTGATTTTTTAAAATGACAAGTGCAATGGTAAATTGTTTTGTTATGCAGTACATACAATGTAGTAATCAGAGAAACATTCATCTTCTACTATGACTTTCCACTGACCTTTATGTCTATGAGGTAGCAACACCCCCCCACCCCCCCCATCTTTACAAATAAACTCTGAGCTTGTAATAAATATAAGTTTGGTGTTACGCGTGATCTACTCGTAAAGTGTTTGATTAAGTGTTAAAAGGACACATCAAGAATATTCTTAAATATAACAGGGATGCTGCTCTCAAGTGCTGTCGGAATTGGGCCATTAATGCTATGAGGGCACATGCAAGAGGTACTTTATATGATTTTACGGTCCTTTCCCTTGTTATATTTTTAGTATAATGTGATTTTGGTTGTATGGATATTTATTTGCGTATGTTCTAGCTCTACTTAGCTTTTGTTTCTAACCTAAATGCGTATTTTCTCTTGACTCTGCCATTGCAACATAAAATGCATACACCATAAGTATGACACTTGATTTATAGACTTAACCTTATACAATGTCCAATTTCAATATGTCTGTGTTTACTGGTTAAGCTATGTAACTGCACGTGTTCTTGTTATGTTGTGGTACAGAGTCGGGAGGGCGGCCCTTTTGCGACGCCTTGAACGCAGCAAGAGAGAGAGAAAGAGAGGTTGTGTGTGTGTGTGTGTGTGCGTGCGTGCGTGTGTGTGTGTGTGTGTGTGAGGGGCGGGAATTGGCAAGAAATTTCAAGAAATTTCAGCTCTATGAATATGATACATACAGCTACATCCATCAGTTGTTTGATGTCAAAGCAGGCATATATGTTACTTTATGATGAGGATCATACATACACACAGCAGAGCCATGACCGTACTTGTGAACATCCGCCCATTAAGCAAACATAAAATTGACACGCTAAACTGGTGATATATACAGGAGACATCTTCTCGACCTCGTTATATATTTATATATGGAAGGGGGCGTGGTCAGTGGAGTCGGACTCAGCCAATGGCGTCGCAGTGGAGGGAGCGGGGCGTTCCATTCGGTTAGGAGCAGAAGTTGAACAGCGCGAGCTGAGACAGAGCTCTAGAAAGGCAGATAGAGAGGGAGTAGAGGCAACGGCCCTCTTCTGGAGGGGGGGCTTATTATAACAAATATACACACATGTGTGAACAGTTTGGCCGCACGATAGGTCATATGTGGATAACAGTTATTTTAGAAAAGCATACATCCGCGGCTTTACATTTAAAATGCCTATTTTACTTTTCCTGTTAGACACGTCCGCCTCTATGAATCAGCGCACTTATTTGGGTACGACGTATCTGGACGTTGCTAAAGGCGCGGTTGAGGTCTTTATGAAGGTAAAGAATTATTTTACCCCGACTTTTTTCAGCAAGTATGCAGCTTTGGAGAGCTTAGGGTTCCTTGGGCAAGACTGGTCGAAATTAATATATGTTGTTATGGTTTTCTTTTTTTGACAGCTGCGTGCCCGAGACCCGGCTAGTAGAGGCGACAGGTACATGCTAGTTACATTCGATGATCCACCATACGGAGTGAAGGTAATTAGCAACTGATAACATTTTTACATTTCACAAGACGGACGTATTTTTCTGTCAGTGAGACTTTATTGTCCTTCTGGTTTGTAGTCAGTGTTGAGCGACGTCCCGGTGGCGAAAAACGGCTATTTTTTGCTCCAAATACCCACAGACCCGGAGCTGCACTGCCTCCGACCATCCAGCGGACATTTTGCTTTTGTGTTGAGAAAAGTCTCGGGCGTTGAGATGGAGGCGGAGAGATTTATTATCGCCTGTGACGTCGCTCTTTTTTTGAAAGCACAGTGCCTAGATTGGTCAAGGAGTCCGCCAATCATCTTTTCCTCCGCCCTTTGCACCATACACGCATTATCATTGGCCAATATGTGCTGAAAGTTGATAAGCCCTCTTCATCATGAGATTTTTTTCATTTTTATGTGAGTTCGCTATAAGAAAATTATCATAATTCATATGATAATTATTTGTCATACGATACTATGAGCATTATGGCCCAGCATACAAACTAACACGGTTTTTATATACACACACACACAGGCAAAAACATGTGAATCACTGCAATCATTTCAGGGGGTTCATGTCAGCAAAGCTATCCTCACCACTAATCTATTGGCTTGTTTTATGACCTGGCACACATCTCTCTATGAGCTTTTCATGCCCAATAAAATACATCCTAAGTACCCACATGAACCCCTAAAGTCCCCGAGCTGCTTCAGTGGCTGGTGTATATTAGAAATCTCTTGGCTCTCCTAAGCTGTCTACAAACAACACTATGACTCTCAGCACATTATGTCTGCTTACTTTATCCCATGCCGTTAATGCTTGAATACATATAGAATAGTTTACTTTCTTTGTAAAGTCTCTTTTGCTTGCACAACCGAATTCCAAAATTTCAGAGCTGAAAAGTAAAAAAATACTTTAATAGTAGTTGCTGGTGTGAGGTTTAGAAGATAAATACTAAGGCATATCTTATAAAGTATATTACAAGTCAAGAGTTACCTGTAATTACTAGTTATTTACACATTTCTTGTTTTTATAATACTCTTAAAAGTTCAATTTCAGGGTACTTTGTTGCAGTTTTTTAGAGCACAAGATTAGAAGCGACAATATTACAGTCTTTCATGATAATTTAAAAGAACAATATAATGATATAGTATAATATTTTACACTCTTTGTTTATATGCCCAGGCATTAAGGATGCACTTCTAATTCATATCATACACGCAACAAAGAAAATGGGAAATGTTTGAATAATTAAACATGCAGTGGGAGATTAGTTGAAAAATAGAGCTGGGCCAACAATACATTTAATGGTGTAAAATAAATTACTTATATTTATTAATATAGTTTAATTAAGTACATTTTTAGAGGTTTTGTCTTGTCCAACCAATTTAATTGATTTAAATGAATTTATTAATTTAAAAATATTAAAAATATTTAGCTCTCGATTTAGGTATTAAATTATACTTTTGACCTCTCTGTTATTAATGATCTTCTTGCAGTTTTGGCTACTTAACCTATATTGGGTAAATTAAAATGAAATGCTTTTTTTTTGTATAATAATACTAATATATCTACCATTCTGATAGATAAACAGAGCTATGTTTAAGAGATACTACTTTTCCTTTCTCAAATAGTAGGCTATTTTAAACAAACAACCTTTATATGAGTACTTTTATTGTAATATATTTAGTGTATTTTCAGCACTCACTCTTAAACTACCCCATTTTGTTACGATAGATGAATTTGAATAGTGAGGGTTTTTTTCCAATTAACTAAAGGACAGTCTTGCTTAGTGTTAACATTTAAAACTGTGTAAGAGCAAAAGAACTGTCCTCCAAAGGACCATTTGAGCTCACTGCCCCAGCACTTAAAACATTACCGAGTCATTTTTATTCTGTTGCTGTGAGAGTTCGTTTAGGACTGGAGTCATGATAACATGTTATGAGTGGATGCTGTCATTCATGTGATGCTACTTCTTTCAGTCATTGACCTTGCAGTATTCGCCAAGTCCAGATTATTGCATCTTGTGTCCCACTCATATAGTCTCGTGTGTAACACCAGTCAAATTATCCAACATGTGATTCTCCTCCCTGAAAAAAAAAACCATCCAGCTGCTGCAGTCTGAAGTGCTTTCCTCCTCGTTGTAAAGTCTGTCCTCAACTCCTCTTCCTCCTGCTCTTCCTCTCTTTGCCTTCGTTGCCTTTTCCTTTGTTGTTTCTGCCCGCTTTGTGCACTGAGGATTATGATGAAAGGACAAGGTTAGACTGAATGGGGCTACTCTGATTGCACAGTTACGGAGGCAATAAATTGTTTATGTAGAGAGAGAGGAGGTTGGGTGAGAAGAAAATAGAAATATTCTGTAGTTTGAATTATTGAGTGCAAGCTAAGCCTTACATTTCTGCTGGCCTACACTTGGGGTCTGTGTCTGGATTATTACTTTGCTACTACCTCTGTGAATGTGTTTCCACCCACAGCTTTGCTGCAGTGATGTTGCTAGTCTGACTGTCTAATATTTATCTAACGTCATTCATGTAACACTCTGCGCTTTCCTAGAAATTCCACTGAAATCAAGGCTTTGGAATGATATCCCAGGATAATCCAGATCTACCCACTGCCCTGATTCAGATCTCAGATGTTGATACTGAGGCTTCAAGTTTCCCCTCTCTTTCTCTCCATCTCTGTCTCCGTGTGTCTCTAGCCCGCCCCTCCTCACAGCGGAAGTGGTAATCTTGCAGGTCATCCTTAGATTAAGCATGAAGCTGCAGCAGTAAGGTACTTGACCCCGCTGGAGACAAGTCCAAGAGCAGTTACACACCCACAACCTCCTGTGGGAGTAAATCGCCGTCACAGAGGACAGGCAGCAGTGGAAATGTATTTTTGGACGCTTGTTATGTTTGAAATTAGACTTCTTTTCAAACAGCAACATCCAGCTGAAATGTGGGCCTGAACAATGTATCAGTTTCAGCGATATTATCTTCTATTTCCAGAACTTGACATAACCTCATCTCATTTAATGGTTACTATTATGTCATGTTGCAGAGAATCAATGGGTAGCTAACATTTTAAACTCCTTTTACCAAAGGTGGCAGTCATATGCTTGACATAAATCAGTTTGTGGCCGTCAGTGAACAAAGATTGTTCGGTTTTTCGTTGGAAATCTGTGGGTGTGGATCTATTTTGGTTTGTGGCTGTTCACCGTGAAATGTCACTCCAGGCCTCCTCTGCTGCTGTATGCATTCACCACACTCTCCATGTGTGTGTTTCAGGCAGGCTGGAAGGAAAACCATGCCACCTTCATGTGCGAGCTGAAGAACCTGCAGGCATCTGGGCTGACTACACTGGGTCACGCTCTCCGCACATCCTTTGACCTGCTTAACCTCAACCGCCTCGTCTCCGGCATTGACAACTATGGACAGGTATTTGGCGCCAACATCCCGTTAAGCATTTCTGTGTCAGCAGTCTCATCTGTTGCTATACGAGAAAAGTAGATTTACTTTCTGTAGCAGTTTAATTTTAATTAGCGCTGAAACAATTAATCAATTAATTGATTAGTTGATCATCAGAAAAGTAGTTTGATATATTTATAATTTATTATAATATTTTAATTTAAGTTGTTTGTTTAAGCAAAGATACCAAACATTTATCTTATTTGAGCTTCTTGATAGTGATGATTTGCTCATTGACATAATGTGATAATAAATTTGATGCCTGGACTGTTGTTAAGAAAAAGATGAATTTGATGGCAGAAAATTGACAAATTTCACTATTTCTTTACATTTTATAGAAAAGCTTTTAATAATCTAAATCAGAAAATACAGAATAAATGTTTAGTTGCAGTTACAAATCGAATACTATGACTGTATACTAAACGCATGAATGTGGTTTAATTTTGGGGTGTAGTTGAAAACAGCACTGGAGATTATAGGCAAGACAGGCCAACAGACACAAGTTGAAAGTCAGGTGAACTGCAGACTCAGTCTGATTGTCCTATTAACAGCCCTTCTCTCTCAAAGGAATAAGCGGATAAGGCCATGTCCAGAGTTAAATGTAACATTTAAAGTCATCAGAATAACGTGGCCGTACAACTAGAGAAGGAAAGTGCCCCTTTCCTGATAAACAACACACCTACAGTATGTGTGTACATTCCCTGAATAAATGATGGTTTTGATAATGATTGTAACAAAGTAGGACTGAAGATTTATCGAAATATTATCGAAATCACAATATTTTTTGAGATAGGTAAAATGTGTCCCAACATTCATTTTAAATGAAGCATCATGGTGCTACAGAGGGAGGAATATGCTTGTTTGGTACAAACCCCAGCAAAAATCATCGTCATTGTCCGTATGTTTTTTCAGTGAAAATTGAATGTAAAAATTGCACCTGCAATATCGGTCAAAACAATCAATATCATTCAGCTCTAGAACAAAGCTTTCATCTAGCATGTCTTTATTCTTTCAACTGGAGACAAAGGGCAGAATATTGACTCCGGTTTATCCAATCCGTCTTGCCTCAGTTAGCAGTGTCGTCAGCTCCTCACACCCATCTTTCCTCCAAACCCCTGCTTGAAGGCTGAGATTACTACCCTCAAGTACTGACACAAGGCCTGTGCATCGAGTGTGTGTAAATCCATTTAAGCATTCTCTGGATGTTTGAATAAGACAAGGCTGACCCCTGCAACACAGTGGTACGAGTCCTCTGTCCTTAACAAATAACTCAAGGACTCTCTGCAGCTTACAGATGCTTCCTGACACAAAACAAATATAACAAGATGCAACACACAGTTCATATTGGTATCCAGGGGGTTATCAGAGGTGTGATGTTACTACCAAGCAAATGTCTGTTTACCCATCTTTATTCAGCTTTGTTGTCCTTGTTTTTACAGGTATATCTATTTCTTTCTATCTTTCTATAAATTGTTCATGTGAAATTAGATTGAGAGCAACATACTCGGCCAATAAAGCTGATTCTTATGCAGAGGACCTCTGTTTAAACAGTGTGCCTTTTATTTTGCCATTAATGTAAGCATGAAAGACCAGTTACAATTTTTTTTTTAGGAGATGGGGTTGGTAAATGGACTTATGTTTATACAGTGCTTTTCTGCATTCATGCATTCACAAACATATATACACTTATGGCTGAGGCTGCCGCGCAAAGTGCCAAGCTCACACACACACACACACACTTACACAACAACGGCTCATCGGGAGCAATTTAGAGTTCAGAAGCTGGCCCAAGGACACTTGGACTGGGCTGGACACAGAGCCCAGAACAGTGCTTTTGATCAGGAGGGTAAAGGAAAGAACACAGACTAGAGAGAATAAATGGGGTCGCTGGATGCCTGAACTTGCATTTAATTGCTGAATGTTTCCACACACAGGGCCGTAACCCCTTCTTCCTTGAGCCATCTGTGATCATCACTATCACTGATGGGAACAAGCTCACACACAGCTCTGGGGTGCCAGATGAGGTGAGAGCACAAACAAATGCAATAGTGCTACTATGTATTTTTTTAGTAAAGGTGGTTTGATTGGACACTGTAATGACATGTAAAACTGTGCAAAACCCATTACAGTTTGCGCATCTAAAACTCCCCTCCCATCATCCATGTCTTTCTTTACCCTCTCTCTGTTGTCTAGCTGCACCTGCCTCTGAACTCCCCATTGGCAGGCAGTGAGCTAACCAAAGAGCCCTTTCGCTGGGATCAGCGTCTGTTTGCGTTGGTGCTGAGGCTGCCAGGAGCAGTCACACCAGACAACGAGCAGCTCGGCAGTGTCCCCACAGATGAGTCTGCCATCACCCAGATGTGTGAAGTCACTGGAGGTTCGACATTTTCTTATTTTGGTGCCCCAAAGTGGGTCCTGCATTCACACCACCATTTATTTTTAGAATCGTCATGTGTCTGTACCCTTCAGTCTGTTATATATGATAGCCCTGCCTCCTATTTTTATCTCAGGACGATCGTACTGTGTGCGGACACAGAGGATGTTGAACCAGTGTCTGGAGTCTCTGGTGCAAAAGGTTCAAAGTGGTGTTGTCATTAATTTTGAGAAGACAGGGCCAGATCCACTTATCATCGGGGAAGGTGAGTTTGATGATGCTAACTGAATGCACAGAAAACAACACTTTACCTTTGTGCAAATCCTGTCTTCAAAATGGTTATGGACACATTTACGAACATGTATGAACAGCAGTAAAAAGTCGTTACATTTAGGTATACACACACTGTTTCACTACCCCAGTCAAGTGCATAAAACGTGAATTAAATGTCTTTTTCACTCTGAAAGAAAAATATTTTTTGCGTTTCTGAGCAAATCATCTCAACACTTTTCAAACAGTAACTTACTGTGGGCAGTAAAACAGCTGAAAGCAGAAGGGAATCTTGTTTTTGTTGATCACCACAGTGCATTTTTACACTAAAAGGAGAACTGTGTACATTTTCAAGATAAGCCAGTCATGGAGAAGAAAACAGAACAGGGCTGTGCAAAAAAGGCTCTAAGATAATTTTACTTGCATATAATTTTATTGGTAGAAGGAGGAACTTAAAGGGAGCTAAAAACTATTTTAGAAAGTGATTCTTAGCGTTTTTATATCAGTGGCAAGGGTTTTGTCTGACAGTGGTTGCTCTCAAATCCCTATTAATTGTTTGTGTTTGTCAGCATTTTGTTGAGAAATGTGTTTTCCCTTGTACACCTTTTTTTTTTTTTTTACAGAAAACTCTGTGGAGTCAAGTCGTCCCGTGTCATCCTTCAGCCAACAGCCGTGGCACAGTTGCCACAAACTCATCTATGTACGCCCGAACCCAAAGACAGGGGTTCCGGTTGGGCATTGGCCCATACCAGAGTCCTTCTGGCCAGACCAGAACTCTCCTACCCTGGTGAGCAGAGAAAGGCATTAAAATATGTCAGCAGCATCTTTAGTCTGTCGCTCTGCAGGCTAACTCTTAAAGAACTTGATTTAGAATTATGTTTTCATACTAAAAATTGACACTGTGGGCTGTCTACTCTGTCTGTGTCACCTTGTCTCTCTTATTTTTCTGACTTTCTCCATTTTATTGTCAGTCCTCTTTTTCTCTAACACCAGGCAATAACTTTGACTTATAGCCAATCAAGTATTATCAAGTGTCCAACTCTGCAAACTCATTCTATGATTTGCCTGTTTACCATTAAATACGGCTGTCAGTGACCTCAATTATCTCAATCTCCTGCTCCCAGCCACCTCGCACTGCACATCCTGTGGTGCGTTTCTCTTGTGTGGACTGTGAGCCCATGGTGATCGACAAGCTTCCCTTTGACAAGTATGAACTGGAGCCATCTCCACTCACCCAGTTCATTTTGGAAAGGAAGTCTCCACACATGTGCTGGCAGGTATGGTAGATAGTCACTAGGGCTGAACGATTAATCGGATTTGCGATTTAATCGCGATTTAATAAAGCGCAATTTTCTAATCGCAAAGGCGGCGATTATACTCTGGTCACATGACGTCACATGACACCCAAGCGGAAAGCAGTCTGACGAGTTAATGCTTCGCCTGCACGCTACGCTGTAACTTGCCTTCTTGTTGTAAAATGTCCTTAAGCTTGACAGAAGCTCAGCTGCATAAACTTTAATGTCACATGGAATGAAAGCAGCAGCCGCCACCGCTGGGTAACATGGTGGTGGGTGAATTCATCGGGCCGTCCGCGGCTTTGATGGACGGAAAAATGCTCAACAGAAAGACGCGTGTAGTAAGATAAGCGTGTTGTGGCGATCGCGCCTGCGCCACACACACAGCCACCAGTCAGCTCAAGAAATATCTGTAAACTGGCGTTTCAAACTAAACGCCAAAGAGGCCCGGTCTGTCCTGAGTTACAGCCTGGTTAAAGCCGGTGTGCTGCTCACCAGCATCGGAGGCTGCGGGGAGGAGGGAGGAGGGGAACTCCGGTGTTGTCGGAGAATTACTAAGCTTGTCTATTAAACACGAGAGGCGCCACTCTGTTCTATTTTAGTTAGCCAACTTATGAATTGAACCTCCAACTGAGTATTCTTAGTTTGCTTACGGGATACAGAAAGATGGACTCCAGGAGATCTGACCTGAGATCAGGACTCATTAATTGGTGGTTGAACTGTGGGGTTTGTATTGAGCTTTATTGTATAATACCCTGTGGTGAAAAGGTAGGCCGACTCTGATGATATTATATCATATTATTTAATGCCATGACTTGACTCAAATTGTCTCTCATATTATTATAATTTCTTATATCTTATTGCTCATAATAATAATTTTACCTAATTCATCACAACACAGGCCTGAGCCACAAGACAGAACAGTTTAATCTATCTAATATCACACTACACACTGATTTACTGCTTGTCCGTTTTGAATAATACAGAAGTTAAAGAGCTTAAAAATTAATCGAATCGAAATCGCAATATTGGTTAAAAAAATCGCAATTAGATTATTTTCCAAAATCGTTCAGCCCTAATAGTCACACACCAATCAGCTTGTTTCTACACTGAATGTTGATGCCTTTAAGGGGCCTCTACCACGAAGCAAGATTTGAGCTTATCGAGATAACTCCGGGGTTAACCCTGGGTTTTCAGTACCACGACCATCGCCATGGTAACTTATGCTGAACAGCTAACCTGCTTCGGAGTAGGTTCTGTTCCAGATAAGAGATCAACTCTATAAAAACATTGCCTACTGACCAATCAGCTCTCTTGGATAATGTTATCACCTTCAGTAGGAGACTGTTGTGGTGAAACGCGATATCATCCAACAGACACTGATTGAAAGCCTTGTAAGCTAATATTGTACATGTTTACAGTAAGCCTACTAACTGCTTTGAAATGTGTTTTATGTTTTTCATTTGCTCCCAGTCCGTTTCACACAGCCTGTCACAGGCGTTAAAATAAATGAGTTTCATTTTTCTTATGTTAGGCTGAATATTATGAGCATATAGTTAGGCAGGGATATTGGAATTAAGTTGAATAATAATTGGAACTGGATTGGAAACCCTGGGCTGACTTACCGAGTTGATAACCAGCTTCGTTATCCCTATCACAATTGTTAGGATTAGTGAAGCCAGATAACAAAAAGATATATATATGGGTATGCTGAACTCATTTTGTGGTACAGGCCCCGGGACCTCTGAAAGCTAGAAATAATGAGGCTGCTAACTTTATTCAAAATATCTTTTCATCTTTTGTTTGTTGTGAATTAGTAATGAGCCTCACTTATGAAGCTTGGTCACTAAGCATGGATGTACAGGTTTTCTAAAATAAAATTTTAAAGCTATTTGGCTCCATACTTTTCCTTGTCATCCTCAGGTGTTTGTTTCCAGCAGTGCTAAGCAAAATGACCTGGGACAGCCATTTGGCTACCTTAAAGCCAGCACCACTCTCACCTGTGTCAACCTGTTTGTCATGCCCTACAACTACCCAGTCCTTCTCCCACTCCTTGGTAAGGCAGTAACTCATTTCTTTAAAGCGGCCTTAAAACTTTTGGGTCAGTAGGTCTGAGCTGATATTAAATTTAAAAAGCTTTCCTTTTCTAGGTCACTTCATCCTTTGCAACCCCCCCCCAAATCATTCTTTAGCTATAAACATAATCACAAGTAACAGGCTTATAATAGAGCTACTTAATGCTATGCAACAGATGGATATTTTGGAGTAATGTTGTATTTAGAAGGATAAATGGTAGTTGATACTCGTTTTAGACTCACCGACTGAACATTGATGTGTGTACAGCAGCCAGCCCTACAGCAACAGCAGGAGGAGGAGGTGCAGTTGGATGGCTGACTGGTCACTGATCCAGAATGCTGAAACATTATTCTCACACAGTCATCCTTTCTTTGTCTCATTTCAGATGATTTGTTTAAAGTGCACAAACTAAAACCAAACCTCAAGTGGCGACAGGCTTTTGAGATGTATCTGAAGACTATGCCTCCATACTTCCTCTTGGTAAACTAACATTGTGTCTTACTACTTATGCTCACTTTTAACTTTTCACGTTTACATTGATTTATATTGTTTCTGTATATGACTAACATCCACAGTTTCTTCTTGCTATCTTCTCTTCTGACAGCCCTTAAAAAAGGCGTTGAGGATGATGGGTGCACCTAATCTTATTGCAGACACCATGGACTGTGGCCTGAGTTACAGTGTAATCTCTTACTTGAAGAAGCTCAGCCAGCAGGTAAAGACTCCTTTGTGTCCTTGAGCATAAGACAGAGCTCTTAGTTTCAGAGCAAAGACATAGACATGTTTCTTCTTCTAAAAATCTAAGCAGGGGACGGCATGTCATGGCAACACCTAGACACACAAGGCAGCAAATTAACTATTATGAGGCAAAAACGAAACAAATGTTATTAAAGATTTCTACTGCTGTCAGGGAGTACATTAGCATTTAATGTTCAATGTCAGTTGTTTAACCTTCCTATAGTTTTAGCTATGATCAGCAGAGCAACTAAAAATACTTGCTTTAATGTCTCATTTTAAAGTCAAACCCTGTATGTAATATATATAGTATATACATTAATATGCTGATAGTTTATATTTTAGATAAATTTGGCCTGGAACAAGAATCATGTCTGATATGTCTTCCAATGACCGTGTAATGAATGAAAAGTATCCGATGTATTCTATGCAACCAGGAAAACAACACCTTACTCTTTGTTACGTTATATGGTAGAGGAGTTGCAGAATGTTCATACTTAATATACTGATTTAAACACAATGCAGCTTTGTTTGAGCTCCGCAGACTGATGTTAAAGATTGACAGCATAAATATGAGTAATTATTAATGTAAAGAATCAACATAGGAAAATGTATTCCAAAATGGTTTGATGTGTGTGTGCTCCAGATATTATTCCTTACCAGAATCTTCTTACCAGACACTTGTGAAATGTAGTGTTTTCTTTTACTGTCGTGTTGGTATAAAGGCAAAGATGGAATCAGATCGTCTCATCGTCTCTGTGGGGAAGAAGGCTCCCCAAGAAACCGGCATAAAGGTGAAGAACCACTCCAGCTCTCTCTCACTGGCCCACCGCAGGGACTTTAAGCAGCTGCTGCAGGGAATCACAGGGGAGGGTCCCCTTCGCATGGTGGACATGAACTTCAAAGAGTTCGCTGGCTTCCAGATCGCCCTGCTCAACAAGGTAGACTTTGAAAGAAAGACAGAGAGGACATCTCTGAAAAGTACTCTGTAAAGTAACAGGGCAGGTGTAATGTTTGGCGGGTTTCCTCTGACTAGATATGCTGAATGTGTTCACAGGATTTAAAACCTCAAGCCTATCGAAATGCATACGACATCCCAAGACGGAACCTTCTGGATCAGCTCACCCGAATGCGCTCAAATTTGCTGCGGACGTCACAAAAACTGATTCGAGGGCAAGATGAAGGTACAAAACCCTTTAGTTAAAGCTGAAGTTACAGGTGAAACTCGAAAAATCAGAATATCGTGCAAAAGTTCAGTTATTTCAGTAATTCAACTTAAAGGGTGAAACTAATATATTATATAGACTCATTACATGCAATGAGAGATATTTCAACCTTTATTTGATATAATTTCGGTGATTATGGCTTACAGCTTATGAAAACCCCAAATTCAAAATCTCGGAAAATTTGAATATTGTGAAAAGGTTCAGTATTGTAGGCTCAAAGTGTCACACTCTAATCATCTAATTCAAAACACCTGAAAAGGGTTCCTGACCTGAACCCCAGAGAGAATCTATGGGGCATTACCAAGAGAAAGATGAAAGACGTGAGACCGAACAATGCAGAAGAGCTGAAGGCCGCTATTGAAGCATCCTGGTCTTCCATAACACCTCAGCAGTGCCGCAGGCTGATAGCATCCATGCCACGCCGCTTTGAGGCAGTAATTCATGCAAAAGGGGCCCAAACCAAGTACTGAGTACATATGCATGATTGTACTTTTTTTTAATTGATTTCATTTAATCTAATTTTCTTAGATTTTGAATCTGGGTTTTTTATAAGCTATACGCAATAATCATCAAAATTATATCAAATAAAGGCTTGAAATATCTCACTTTGCATGTAATGAGTCTATATAATATATTAGTTTCACCTTTTAAGTTGAATTACTGAAATAAATGAACTTTTCCACGATATTCTAATTTTCTGAGATGCACCTGTATTTTAGTTCTAGTTGACTTTTGCCATGCCCCATATCCTGATGAAAGCAGCACTCAAACAGGTCATGGGAGGAAAAACTGTTTTACAATTAACTGCAATGTTAAAAGGCTGATCCAGATAAGATTTGTCTGAAATCCGAATACTAATGAAATGTCCTGTGGTTGTTAGACTATCTGCACAGCATCCCGGTGGCTCAGATGGGAAACTATCAGGAGTACCTCAAAATGATGCCGTCTCCTTTGAGAGAGATCGACCCTGACCAACCTAAACGCCTGCACACATTTGGGAATCCTTTCAAGCAGGATAAGAAGGTAAAAATATAACAAAACAAAATACTGGTCAGTTCTCCATAACTACTGTATGCACAATGTGGTTTTTAAGAGGTGTCTTCATTTAGTATTCAATCCTTTTCATTCTTTAATGTTTTGTCTTGTCATATGTTTATCTCAGGGGATGATGATCGATGAGGCAGATGAGTTTGTAGCGGGTCCTCAAAATAAGAAAAGAGGAAATTCCAACGATTCCAACTCGGGGGCCACTGTGAAGAGACGGCGCAGTATGTCCCCATTACTGCGGCGGCCACAGACCCCACCAGTGACCACCAACCATGTTGTGGTGGGAAAGAGTCAAGTGGGGGTTCAAGGGCAGCAGAACCTCCTCAAACCCATCCCCCAGCACAAAGGTGAGATTAAGACATACCTAGATTGTGAGAGTTATTCTGCATGTGTTGATCATAAGAATACAGACACACGTTCTGCAGCACTAAGTGTAGTGCTCTGAATAGTAGTTTTAAATTGCACTTTGATACCCCCACAGGAGTGGATGACAACAACATGGTGGTCACTGAGAGCAACGGTGACGGGGTTCTTGGGCCTGAGTCGGGGGAGATCTGGCTCGCTGAGATTGACAGTGTAGCAGGGCACGCACCCTCTCTGAGCCTAGAGGAGAAGGCCGGGCTGGTGGCAGCTGATCCAGAAGAGGACATCAACATGACGGAGGAGGGACTAGCGGAAGATCGTCTAGATGAGCAGTCTCTTGAGGAGAAACACAATTGCGAGAGACTGAGTCCGCAGAGCAGCTTAGAGGGCACTGAAGCTGACCCTGCAGTGCTTGAGACTATATTCATAGCCCCACTAGACGGCAGCCAAGCAGAGCTGAGGAGTCGGGTCATCAAGGAGGTCCGTAAACCTGGGCGAAGTGAGTATGAGTCAGTGCAGTGTATCTCATTACATTTGTTTTTATTCTAGTCTGCTGGGAAGTGTCATACTGGGAACATTTGGTGGTCACATCATTTGTTTGTGTTTTTCTCAGACTATGAGGCAATACTCAGACTACTGCAGCAGGTGAAAGGACCAGTTAATGTTCAAAGGTACTTCATCCAACATGCTATCAAAGAGGCTGTCAGGTAAGAAGCAATGACTCATAAACACACTGCAGTCATTTTCATTGCATTTTAAAACAAGTTCCTCTGTGGGTTGTTTCCCATTTGTTCTCTGCTTCTTTCTGATGTCCTTTGCCTCTCTCTAGGTTTAAGAAGCGGGTACTGATCCAGCAGCTGGAGATGGCCCTCGCTGAGGTAGAGAAGAAGCAAGCAACATCCTCACAGCTTCTCAATGATCATGGCAGTTAGTGAGGAAGCCTCCTTTAAAAGGGACATCTGTGTTGACTAACCTCAAAAAGACAAATTGGGGGGAATAGGGGGGCAAATGCACTGGTACCAGACGCTCCAAATGTCTCTGTGCTGTTACATCACTTCCTGTAAGAGGCTGTAACTGGAGGAGGGGCCTTCAGGACACATCCACTGAAGATTAGTAAAGAGATTGGAATATAATCCTCCTTATATTGACAGATGCCTTAAAAATCCATATGGCTTTTGTCTGTATCGGCACATTGTTAGGTAGACACACACACACACACACACACTCGTTAGACAGATACACAATAAGCCGTAAGATCCTCAAATGGCAGAGCAAGGGACAGACAAAGTCTTTCCTGTTGTTATTTAAAAATAGACCTTTCTTCAGCTGGTCTGAAAAGTGTTTGTAAGACTGCAGTTTTTTTATTTTTTAGTAATAAAAAGTTGTGTATTCATGTAGATTCATGGAAAACAGGAGAAATCAGATCCACAAAACGATATTGTTACCTAATATTTTCCTAGCCGTATCAGCTGATACTGAAGCATTAACAGTAGCGGCGGGCGATATGGATAAAGAATAGAGGCTAAATGTAATTTCATGTTGCAGTAAGTAGCACTTGTGCTATATCATCAGTTTTCAGGAGAATCAATTGAGAAACCATTGAAAGGTAAAATATCCACATGAAAATGTCTATTTTTGGCAATACTCCCATACACTGATGCAACAGTCCTGTATCTAATGGGAGACAAAGTTCTCGTCTCATGGTATATATTGTCACATCGCCCAATCGTAATAAAAAAGTAAACCTTCACACGTCTGTCTTAACCTAATTAACTGGCATTTGAAAGTCTAAATTCTGTCCATTTTGTTACTAATTCTCCTGGAAACGAACTTCACACTGTAGTGACGCACACTGACAGTATATAGATGTATCAGTATTTTGGGACACTTGCTCATTACTGTGTTGGACTGGAAATGGACTTGTCTGTGAAATACCTACCACAAGACAGTTGTTTTACTGGTTTATTGACTGGGCATCATTATCTGCCATTACAGCAATAGAACATGAGTTCAGTGAATGCAGCTGTTAGTATCCATTTAGTTTTCTCCTCCAGAAGACAGAGAGAGAGAGTGTCCTGTAAATCTCCCTCTACAGCACCACAAACACTCCATTGATTCCCAGAATTACAACTTTATTTGGAGGAATTTCTGCATCTGTCCGGGCTCAGTCGAGGGTCACCGGTTGTTGAACTTTAACAGCTGGTAATCTGCCCTCTGCTGCTTTTTACATAAACCCAGGTTAGCGCTCCTTTGTTTTCCTTGTTTTTATGAAAGATGTACACTACTTTTTAATGTTCATAAGGAATATAGATTATTTTTGTGAATTTCAGAGTATAAGAAATATTTTGAATAAAAATGTTTAATGCCAATTTTGTAAACTGTTAAATACATCTATAAAACGGAAAAGTTTTTTAACAAAACAAAAAATAAACCACAGGTAGAATGGTATGTCCTGTTTTGTGTGTCCGGGTGTTTTTCTACCTAGGAGTGACATTTAATAACCTACAGAGGCAAAATTAATTATACAATTTGGATTCAAACATACAGCCTTTCAAGGTGGTTCATCTTCAGTCGACAGAAAAACGATGTTTTTATCCACAGACGTGTTATCTGAGACTGATCAATATTATCTCAGTGTGGAGAAGAACAAATATTGATATCTACACAGTGAGAAATGAAATTGTATTTCGTGCTCTAACTAAATCCCTTATTATGAACAAGTGTCTGTTTCAGACAAAGGAGTGAAGCTGCTCTCTGGTATAGATCAACACTTCCTGCAGTAGTCTTCAACATTCTTGGCAAAGGCTCACTTTTGTCCTCATTTTATCTGAATAATTTCAGAGGCTTGAAGAGATATTTAGTCAGTAATTCATGATAAAACAGCATACCTAAGGAGAAAAGTATGAGGCGAAAAAAAAACCTTTTCTGAGTAGACATGTATTTTGCGACCCTTAGTGGGTCCTTAAATGAAGGCAACATTTTCACCAGTCATGTCAGGTGTACGTCCTTACATGGATCAATAAATCCAACAGAAGTAGCCACTGTTAATTTTTATTTGGAACTAACCTTGCCTCAGATGTGTTTAAATGCAAATCCAAGAGGAGCCACATTCAGCTGATAAAGAGCAGAAACGGACATGAAACAGAAATGTGTTTTAACTTCTTGATTTAGTGCGGCTTCCTTGCCAATCAGAGCGCCTCCTGGAGGCCAACATGAGCAAAGGATCAGGTGGAAATATTTGTGATGCAGCTGTCCAGCAACAAGGTCACAGGTACATCTCTGCATCGTCATTTATCACTTCGAGAACATCCTCTCCCAGACAAATTACTATTAATTACTATAATTAATTTAATTAGTAATACTATTAGCATTTTTCACCAATTTCTCCACACTGATTAGGCAGTATAGTAGAAGAACCAAGCCTTTCTGTTTTGTCTTTTTAGGGTTTGATCCCTTTTGTCTGGCAGAAGCAATATTCCAACATCTGAATATGAGATCTGGCAAATAATAGATCCCGACACCTTGTAAAATCAGTACGCCTTTTATTAAATTAAAAACATCTGTTAAATCTTAACAAAATGTAAAATGAAGGAAAAACAAACGTCAAATCCCCAAATGAATGTACCATTACTTTCTCTTTAGCTTTAAGTGTTCACAGTATCATTAGAAAGGCTGTCTAATGTTTTCTGTTCTCACATCTCACCTTAGGTTGATTTCCTGTGACATATCAAACCTCTTTAATGCATACATGACATACAGATGAGTCTTTATGCTATCAGAAAATCATGGAAATAGAGTCCTCAGTTCATACAACAAAACTAATTTCAGTTGACAAAATGTTGCCCAGACAGCTTCTGAAGACTTGTGTGGTTGAAATGAAACAGCAAACAGATGTTTTTTTATGCCCCTCATACAAAGGACAGCGGTGTCCCAGTTCAGATCAGAAGGGAACAAAAAGGGTAGATGTCTCTGAATCTTAAGACTCCAAAGCGGTAACATCCTGTATATACAAACAAATCTGCCTGAAAAATTGAAGGGGTTGGCACAGTCACTGTTTAATATGTTGGTGACCACTTTTATGGACAGAGATGCATGTTTGGACAGCATATTAGTTTATGTACAAATACAAATTAAAAGTAGAGGATGATGAAATCTCACTTCCCCCCCCCCCCTCTGTCTAACAAAAACAAATCTTATCTGACATTGATGAAGTTATAGGCAGGAAAGGCCAGTCTCAGTGCAAATGCTCCAGCTTGCGTAGCCGTATGGGGTTGGGAAGAGCTTGCTGGTTGCGAACAGAGGAGGGCTCCTCCTCCGGCGAGCGGAAAAGCACCCGACCTCGGTGATTGAAAAGGTAAAAGGATGGGTGGTTCCTCAGTGTATCAAATGTTCTGGGAAAAAGGGGACACAGTTATAAAAAGACTGGCACTGCCCAAATGATGTTCTGCTTTCAAAAGAGACAAACAGGCAGTAATGCACATGTTGGACACCTACTGCTTTAGGTTCACTGTAATGCACAAGTCCTACAGGACCGACTCCTCGTACAACAGCAGATCGCATGTCTCTGCACACTCTATTACATTAATCATCTTCTCTCCTTAAAAGTCTAATTTACACGGTGAGCAAAGCAATTAAACATTTTGGCATCAAAACACAGCTATTTAAAGTTTGGGCACATATAAACCCTTTTCAAATCAAATATCAACCAATTGGAAAGCAAATTTGATTGATGTGAGTTGGAGCAATATTAACAACACTGACTCGCTGTGTGCCCTGTTATCTTCTCATGCAGGACACACAGTAGTGCCTGAGTCTTTGGAAGTAAATATAAACACAGTCACTACTCTTTGTAATGCAGAGAAATTAATGAGACACGACAGTTGTACCTCATATGCTGCACATAAAGTTACCAAAATATTTTCATTAGAATCTTTTTTTGCCTCGTAAATCTTTATTTTAATGTAGCAAAGGACCAATTGAAAATTACTGTTTTAAGTATGCGATTCTGGCAGGATGCCTTATTATTGTTGTCAAGAATGTTTCTTCAATAAACTCATACTTCAACCTTTTCTGTTCAAAGTGTTGGCTCTTTACACACAGGTTGAAGGTGTTAAAAAAAAACAACACTCTTACAGTGTATGATGTAAACTCACGTCTATGATCATTTTGTAATCACCTGCACAGCCAGGTGTGCATGAGACACTTTCATCTCATGTGCTCTTGGTGGAATATTATGAAAATTAGAAGCAGTCTGTGGCACACAAGCATTCAAAGTTGGGTATATATATATATATATATATATATATATATATTATATATATTATATTATATATATATTAGTAAAGTGAACATCTTTGGAAAATTAGTTGGACAGAGGAACTCATTTGAAAACATTACCTCTGACATTTCTTACATGGTTTCCTGATATTTCAGAATAAATGATTCATCAAAAAATTTAAGAACTTTCTTCTTCTTTTTTTGCAATCAGACTTCTGCAACTGGAGAACTCAAATAGCAGTAATTAATCTCAGTCTGCAAATAAAAGATCTTTAGCAAGCAAAAAAATATTTTGTTAGCTCCTTAGATCTAGATTATATGGAATGGGACCCATTTAAAAACTGTAAACTCTGCACTTAAACCATTTGGCCTTTTTGAATATTTCCTCAATGCACTCATATTAAACAACCTTTCCCGTCTTAAAGTGTCTGCCATTTAACACACAGGTGGAAGATCTACAAAAAAAACATTAAGCTCCATCTGGCCATCACAACACACTATAACTGCAGTTGACGTGCTGAACATGCTTCCCCTGAGGCAGAGGACACTAATAAACACATTATCAAGGGAGAAAGGCGCCGGAGGGTAACCACTCAGCTTACTTGTTTTTCAGCTCTGAGGAGGCGTCCATGTCTTTGAACTCTCCAGCAATGTGAACAATACCATAACAGGTCATCACAAACGATAACAAGGTCTGTAGTACAATCTGTAAAAAGAAAAATAAAGATGAAAATAGCATAGCATAGACAACTCTTTGGGGTTTGTTGTGATTAACATGTACTCACATCAATTGGTAGTGTCTCGTTTTCCTTCTCTGTGAGTCGCATGTATGACCGATCTGGTGAGAGAAATTGTATTTTAACTAGAAATTCAAATGGCCTTTATTATTGTGTGGCAGAGGTAGTTAAGTTAAGCGACTAAGACGGATTGGTCTGCATGAGACCGGCTTTTAAATATCACACTATTCCAGTCCTGCTAAACGTTGTATTCACTTGCAGTGATATCTTAACATTAACGGCAAATAAAGATTCCTGTGTTTCATCCTGAACGGGGCTGAGCTGCGCTAGCATCTAGGTAGCTAGCTGTTGGACCGAAAGGCCTGACCTGCTGCTTAATCACCCTCACCGGAGACAACGGGGCCCTCCTGGAACAAACACAGACACCGAGGCCCGTGTTTTCATCACCTGCACTGAAACTTACGTTGTGCCGCTGAGAAAGCTGCATGAGCTAAGGCAAAAAGTCCGACGCCGACAACACCTTTCCAAAACGATGAGGCCATCTTGATGCAGGCTGACGAGGAGTTGTGTGCAGTGTCGTAAAACACTGTCGTAAGCAGCCGGAACCGCGACAGGGTAAAAAAACAAAATCATCACCAACTACATTAAATCAACGAGAACAAAGAAAGAAACCACAATGACCATATTTTAAGAAAGAAATTAAACGCTATATTGAGACTTTATTTGGTTTCAAGAATATTAAGCAATCAAGGAAGTCTTTAATGCCTACTTTGTTTGTTTGTTTTGTCCTGTTCTATAATTCTTTTGTACTTCTGACCTTTGTAAGAGATGAATTTAATATTCAATAAATACGAGGAAAAAGCAAATAAACGACAACATATGTAAATGAAATGAAATACAAATATGCAAACTGTGCAGTGGCTTTAATGTTCATTATTTATGCGTGCTCTTGATTCGTGCTAATTTATTTGGAAGGATTTTTTTCAAAACTTTATTTATACAATAGCATATTAACAGACACAGTAATACAGACAATATGGAAATAGACAAATAAGAAAACAAACAACACAAATAAATAAACAAACAACATTCAAAATTAAGACCAAACTTTCAGAGAAAGTTATTATGAGATTCCAATATTTTGTAATGAATATACAACCCTGACTAGTGACGGCTCTTACTTTGAAGGGATCATCTAATATCCGCTCTAGCCGCTGCCCTTTC
This sequence comes from Lepomis macrochirus, assembly GCA_024633595.2. NCBI lineage: Eukaryota > Metazoa > Chordata > Actinopteri > Centrarchiformes > Centrarchidae > Lepomis > Lepomis macrochirus. Next base: position 9,308,539 of record JALXJV020000018.1, read on the forward strand.
CTGTTAGCTAACGCACAGCTTTCATGTCACACCACATTTAGCTACCTGTCTCTTATCTCTTATATTTACTCAATCTATTGTAATTTTTCGATCAAACGCAAATATGGCAGAGGCCATTCAAAAGAAACTGAAAGCGGAAGTAGAAAAATATACACTAATGCAAAAAGGTAAGTGCTAGCTTGCATGGTTTCTCATATTGTGCCATGTTGTGTCGAGCTAACGTTAACTAACCATATTAGGACAACAATAATTACGTTGATTCAACTCTTTAGATAGTTTTATTTACATACAAAGTAGTATTTATGGTTGCAACAATACTGTCATTACATTTAAAAAAAAAAATACTTCTCACTAATTCATATCTGTTGTTTAGATGTTAGCAAGAGCATGTCAGCCAGACAGAAGCTGGAGACGCAGCTGACAGAGAACAACATTGTCAAAGAGGTAAATCACAGCTCATTTACCTTTTAAAAAACTGAACTGTCAGTGTTTAGCATGTGAATTTTGTGTATTTGAATAATCGGTGCTAAAGATACGATCTCTGTCTAACCAGGAACTTGATCTGCTGGACAGCTCAAACACAGTTTATAAGCTCATTGGCCCCGTGTTAGTGAAGCAAGACCTGGATGAGGCCAAAGCCACAGTCACAAAAAGGCTGGAGTACATCAACGGAGAGATGTGAGTCACTAAAGCTGTGGTCCATTTCATAGTGTTCATGCAAGTACTTTTACATCCTGCACAGGTGCTATGCTAAGAGATCTAGACAGTGTACTGTCCATGTACTGTCCAAGTCTAGTGTGGTTTCAGTTAAAAGGGGTCAGTTATGATCATCACTCAGTCTGCATGCTGACACATGTTGTGTACATCTTACGTCAATGTTGGAGGAGAAGAGGAAAGATTTTCCCTGATATATCTCGCAGCTAATGCTCATTACAGCTGACAGTAGTCACTGGTGGAATTAGAAATTGCAATGAGCTGCAATTTATAAATCTTTGAATGAGAAATTGAATTTGAATGTCTGTTAATTAATTAATTTAAAGATACTGTAGCGGTGGGCATAAATGACCCATAAATGGAAGTAATTTTGCATGCCCTGAGAAGATACTGTGGCTTTGATTCATTGTTACATTCTTCCTATGTCACCCATGAGAAGGAAAATGTACGCCATTTCTGAAAAATGCCACCATGCAGTCCTTATTCCAACACTTGAAACACACCTGTTGTAGTCTGTTTCACTTATTGTTCCACCATTTTCATTCCTGGATTGATTGCATCATTACAGGCCAACCAGGCCTGTCCCGTTTTGATGGCTCTTCCAAACGTGGCTGAGAAATGCAGCTTTCTTTTGCCTTAACGTTGAGGACACTGGAGTAACTGGAGTATTGTTACCTGTCTGGAAAGTGAATTTGCATTGATATGTTTACCATTAACCTGATAGGCTTTTTGCCAGTTGTTCATCATGTATTAAAGCAAAAATGCGACTATCATGTTATATCAAGTGATATTTAGCCTACACATTATTAGCTGTACAAGCTGTATAAATGTCAAAGTAATTGTCAGCGTAATTTGTCATTGAGGGTAAATATCACTGCATTTATAGCATAATATTAGTGATCTAAAGAGACATTTCTTCCCTAAAAGTATCACACAGGAACTTCAAGTGCTATATATCAATCTTATTCGATTTTATATACAGTAACTCCTCCTTAAATAGCACCATGATGTTTTTTTATAAATTATATTACAACCTCTCATTCTCCACATATGTGGAGTCTTAAAAGCCACCAGAGCAACGTTGACACTTACTGGAAATTCAAACACAAGTAAGCACCTGACTAGTTACAACTAGCTCAATGTAGATATCGGTGCATATCTTAGCTGTGCTATCATGCTCCCTCACATGTAGAGGGCAGTAATGAGTAGGATGGACAAACAAATTTACAACCATTCTGACCCTGTGTCTGTATTTTATACAGACGTATGAGAAACACCTCTTGTGTTTTTGCATATTCAGTGGACATAAACACGAATGTGGTTCATTCTGTTGTTTCTTTAACATATTGAAATCATTTCTTTACATATTTTCTCCCTCATTTTTTTTTGTCCCGTTACAGTCAAAGGTACGAGACGCTCCTGAAAGACATGGAAAAGAAATCTGAACAGCATCGAGAAGTCTTGTCCAGTTTGCAGCAGGAGTTTCAGAGAGCTCAGGGCCTGGCTGTGGGCAAAGTTTGACCAAGCGATCCAGCTGTATGCTCACACACACGCACAGGCATAGAGATAAAAATAAAAAGGGTTAGTCACAATAAAATGTAAACCTACAACATAAGGCTGAGTCAATTCTGCTTGTATCTTGTCATTATATTGCAGCGTTATTACTGTGACTTTTCTCTTGTTACTAATAAACGTGTTTTTCATGAAAGTTCATACCTTCTCCTTCAGTTTGAACTGATCACACAAAACAGGCTTGGGTGGCACCTTTTCAGTGTGTGCTTGTTTCTGTTGAACATTTGCTTTAATTGCTGGGGCAGGCTGGTGGCCGCTGCAGCAGATGTTGTCCAGTCACTGACCCGCCTCACACCTCGCATCAGTGGGGAAAAAAAAACCCAGCAGTGCAGCTTTGTTCACATTAATGAATGTCCTTTCCCCTGCCGTCTAAACCACCAGCGGAGGATTTTGGTTGCATGAATAATCTAAAACAAAGTCTTCTATGGTCTTAAGAACCCCCAAAATAAATCTTTGTAACAAATGGCAGCTCAGGGCAAACGGCGAGTACCCTGCATATTTTGGCTACATCTTTCCTGATCACCAGCAGGACTCAGCCATCTGAAGTTGTCTAGGATGTGTATTGAATTCTTTAATAGCTACACCACTGGGCTAAATTTCTAACCCGTTATAATTCGCTGTAAACCCCAGCACAAATGTTCCCCCCACAACACTTAGGTGACATTTGTAGCCTAATAATGAAGAGCAGGCAACATGCTTGCCTATCAGCTAACAACTTTGTTTATACAGTGTAGCTTAGCCTACACAACCAGCACACACATAGGGAGGCACATGTTGTGAATGCATTGACACACTGGAATCTAATATACCGGTAAATTACTAAAGTTTCATGCAATACAAAAATATGACTATTCTGAATTGAACGGGTTTTTGGACAATAACGGTCTAAATTATAGGTTAGTTTTTTTTAGTGGTGAATCATAACAAAAGCTAACATACACATGTATTATAGCTAGTGTTGAATTTAGGCTACAAATTACGCCACTCACAGGTACACAGTAATAACACTGCACCACCAAACGCTGTGTTTTTTGTGCACAAGCCTGTCACCTCTGGCGCGTGGGCAGCAGCAAGCCCATTAACACCTTGAGGTGTGGTGCTTTTATAACATCCAGACCTCGTCCGTAAAACTGTCTGACACGTGGCTACTGGTGCATCACATATGTTCTAAAATATAGGCTGCAATGGTCTGAAATTACATTAAAGTGAGATCTTAGGGCTATTAGATGTGACTTATTCGCGTTGTAACAAATGTGAATGCAGCGTTTGATAGTTTGGCTGTAGCCCACGAAAGTTACTAAAATAAAAACGGACAAACTGGAGACCAACTTACAATAAGCCCAAAAGGTTAATGTGATACTTCTTTAAAAATAACTGATGACTTATGTGAACTGCAGTCATTAGATGGTTTGTTGGTGAGACCAAAAGGTGATTTATCACTTTGCTTTATTGTGTTCGCGCCGATGTGGTAAAAGCCAACAGTTTCAGGAACAACTGCCGTGTGAAAGGTTGAGCAGTGTGGTGGCTGTCAGAGGCTACTGTTTGTTAAAACTAAAATTTGTTTTGCAATTAAAGTTTAAGGGCAATCTGCAGTTGTTCTGAGACAAAATCCGGATGATTTTTGCTCAAAATAAACAATCCAGAGACATTTAGATCTGCATTTAACCAATCCTTATCTGTTATACACTGACAATAAATTCTGCCACTGGACCCGTTTAATCCTCATTTAGGCAGATGCCCATCAGATGAAACCCTAATCTGATTCCAACTTTAATTGATTTACTTAGTCCTGTGGGCTTTTCTCCAGGAGGTTTAAGCTTAAAGGCGCACAAAAGAGCATCCTGTCCAGAGATCAGCCCAGCGGGACTAACACCCGCTTTGATAGAGGATGTTTTCACACAAGCTTTGAAGAAATGCCTGTAGGGGAAAACACTTTTTAGATAGACGTAATTTTAGCGTTACAGACAGAGACTAATTCAACTCACGTGGGGTTTTATTTAGACTATTTTGTGGATCGACTTTAAACTAAAGTTGCGCATTAGTCACGACCAAAGCACGCACAAATATTCTTTCTTTATTAAAAAGGTCGGATAATGTCTTTGTATGTAGCCTATGACTGAAAATATAATAGTGTATTGATAATAAGTTAATTTGCTGTGTTGCTAATATTTTTTTTTAATTCACTTTCACAAGTAGTGATAGATAGAGCATGTTGCTCTGCGCCCTCAGGCCTATTAGGCTATATACAATCAAAAGGTCATAAGATGATCTTCAAATATTCTCCTTCTAATAAACAATGTAGCCTAATAAATATAGACGCATCTTCTGTAACTGCTTAGTGCGCTGTAAATTTAGGCTTTATCCCTTATCAACAAAGTGTAAAGCCCAATTTCAGTCTTCCTCAGCACATTTAAAATATGTGGCCACAATAATCAGGTTTTTTGGGGGAGACGGGATAGCCTACTTAACCCAGGATGGGGAGCAGTTAGGAGAGCAGTTTGGAGACCTTCAAGTGTGCATTGATGTGTTGATAAGCGGGAGCCTGTTGCCTTTAGTGCCGTTTTTCAAATGTAGAAAAGCACACGACAGTGGCCATTAACACACTGTCCACACTTTCCAATCTGCAAACCACACCAGAGCCTCAAATTCTGAAACTTCGATACAGTCTATGAGCCTAGCTTGTAAATAGGACTACGTAGAACTGCTTTGGTAACCTCGCAGCTTTTAACATGTGTTTTGTTGGAAAAATTGTAAATTCACTCAGTTAACGCTGTGGAACAGTGTTTCCTCAGTGCTTAATCACACTAAATCACAACATATCTCACTAGTATGGGAAGCTGATTCAGCATCAGTGACAGCTGCTGTGGTTTGCTGTCTCTGTTTTAGTGGCTCTTCCAACAGGAACAGTGCAAGTCTGCACCTGGAGATTTTCATTAGGTAGTAAAAAAAACAGCTGAACACTTTTTAGTCAGCCAAAAGGGACTGAACCTTTAACACACGGGCCTATAATTATTTATTTTGAAAGTATGTATGTAACAGAATAATACACAAATGTGAAAGTAGGCTACTGCATTGATTTATGCTTATACTAACTGCACTACACTGAAACATTTCCCTAGATCTACTATAGGCCTATAACACTGAGTTGGGTCAGGAATTTGTGGATTAAGATTGGATGCCACACCTGAAACAGTCTGGCTGCTGGACAGTGTGTGAATGGCCTCTCTGTTCGCTCTTCTACATTTGAAAAACTGTACTTAAGATGAAGAGAAGCAACCAGCTCCTCACATCAACATGTAAATGGACACTGTTTCATAACTGTTGTTCAGCCCGGATAAAGTATGTGATAACTGTCCTGTGAATGTCCCACTTTCCTTTAAAAGTGGGGCTGAAATACAAGCTGTTCACACAGCAAACAGGCCACTCGAACAATCTGGAATGATCAGGAAATTGTACTTTTATTGTAAACAGGACCAGAGAAGTCAGCAGTCACAATCATAAAATAAATTCCAGGATCATGTCTCAAATATATACATCTCAGAGCAATAGCAGCAACAGAGCAGCATCTCTGATCAAGCTGTAAAAGTCAAAGAAGGTAAAGCGCTTCACGCGCGCGCTTCAGCGACACCAAATACACGTGTTTGTTACAAAAAAAAAATCTTGCGGACAAGGCCTCCTGAAAATATCACATATTCACAGCTAAAATATAAAAAAAGAAAAAATATGATTGAAGATCATTAAAGTGGGGAACTCCATCTTACACGTGAGAGCTGTCAGGGGAAATATCTTCACTGTACAAAATAATCCAGGCTGTACAATAAACTACATATTTACACAGTCTGCCGGCATAAGAGTACATATCTAAAATAGAAATGTGTGGCTGTCACTGAGGCCAGGGCCGCCACACAGGTTCAGTGTGCGCGCGGGGTGCAGTGGAGGAGAGCAGCTCCCTGGTGTCACAGTGGATGCCAGTCTGGGTTTGGTATGGACCGCAGATCCCGTGCTGGCTGTGATGGTGGGGCAGATGTTGAGGAGACAGAGCCGCCGAGCCACCAACAGGAGCAGGTATCAGTGCCCTGTGGATGTGTCCGGGAGAGGAAGGGTGTGACTGTGGTTCGGCGCGCGCAAGAGAGGCCTTGGCTGCATCACCACCGGCTTCCTCTGACTTCTGGCTCTTGCTGGTTATGAAGTGGCTGACCCGCATCAGACAGGATCTCATGCCGTCGTGGTAGTTTTGTTGGCGGGAACAAGTCGGTCTCTGCACCCTGGACAGGACTCTCTTCGTGGCCCGGTGACCTGTCTCCACCTCCTTGTCTGTCTTCAGGAAATGGACCACACTCTCCAGAATCTCAGCCTTCTCCACCTTTGGATTCTTCAGTTTCTAAATGGAGAAATCAGAGTACAAACCACTAACTAAAAGTCGGTATAAAATAGGCTACAAAATAAACATTATCAGATTACCCTTTTGTCCAAAATGACGCACAGACATACCTCATCGTGTGTGTTCTCCAGCATCAGAAGTCGCAGTGTCTCCAGACTTTGGTTAATCCTCTCCCGTCTGCGTTTCTCCATCAGAGGTTTGGAGACCTTTGGGTTGAAAAGTAAAATATTAGGCTACCATAATATCCCTAAACAATACTTTGGACACATGCGTTTCTTACACCATGATGTGCAGCATCTTACCCTTCTCGTAGTCCTTTGTCGCGGGGACTCTGGTGAAGATAAAGACTTCATGTTAAATGTTGCCTGTCGGATCTGTGTGTGAATCCAAAATGAAAATGGCACGTTTGTGTCCTCAAGTACTAATTTGTTGACGTCCCTGCAGGTGTGGCCACGCCCCCTACGGACACGCCTCTCATCCATTCAGCAGCACGCCGCTTTGGCAATGAAGAAAATTTAAATTGGTCGAAATCCAAACTTCTTCTTTGCAGCAAACTTATCATACTACATGACTTCACATATTGAACTTAATGACAGCCCCATCTGTTTTCCAGTCTATAGCCTATTGTGTAGGATAGAATTGCCCAAAATTTAAGGTTTAATTTAGCACAACTGAAAGTGCAGCCTAAAATAAAGAGAGTTTGCCATGTGGTATCTCAAAGCTTGGTTTTGGTTTCTTAATCCATTGAAGAGTAAATTTACCCAAACTATAAGAAAAACTTTCTTAAATGTGTGGCTTCATAGAATCATTCAGATACAGTATTTCCATCTGATGCAATGGAGTAGTAGACCTAAATAAAAAATATATTTACAGGAATACTACTGAATGAAACGGAGATCTGTTGATTATACCGACCTTCATTTAGGCTAGTTTATTGATCACTTTCCACAACATTTTAGGGACGTTTAATGCAGAACACAGGCTATAAAGGAATGATCATCTCCCTGCTGCCACTGTTATTTGTCTGCAATTAAAAGACACATTTCACTTGACTTTTTTTCGCCAACCCAACCATTTTTCTGCTGAATGATATAATGCCATATAACTGGTGAAGACTTTCCTGCTTATTGATTTGGAAAACAAACCAACGCCACACCCTCGGCTTGTGTTGTGGAGCCAAATTGCCTATTCACACCTTGTTTTGTGTGAAGGAGTTGTGTTTACCAGTAGGGTGGGGTTAATGCCCTTCGGAGTGCTTTCGGATCTCTGGGCAAGATCTATAAAGTTTATATTATAATGTTGCCTAGGCCTATCATTTCAGCAGTTGGAGTCGACTTGGGCTTTAAGTTTTGGGGTAGCTTTCTCCGCACTGCATTTATGGTCACCCTGATCCTCATAATAGGCTAACGTGTGGAGATAACACTGGGATGATCGGATCACGGGGATCCCGTAGATTAAGTGGCTTTTCAGAGGCAATGATACTTCCGTTTTAAATCAAAGAGAGGGCGATTAGTAAAGGCTCAGAGGTCACTCTTAGTAACCATGGCAGAGAAGGAAGCAAAGGGAAAGATAGCATACAATTTCCATTAGACTATAGTAGGCCTATAGAGGCCAACTTCCATCTATACATTCTATGATGATATTGGGGCTATAAAATGAGGAAAGCACAGGCTAGATTTCACATAAATGCCTGGATTCGTAGGCTACTGTTTGGATGTTAAGAGTCTCTCTGTAAGTGTGTGGGGGATTTAAGCCACGTGGACCCGCCCCCACCACAAACAAGTAGCCTAGGCCTAGTGCTCCCTGAGCCTGTGATGGAAACTAATTAGTGAAAATGTGCCCTTTGGTGGCAGAGAAATGGAGCGTTTACTTTCTAATATCGTGACTCGTCGGGTGTGTCGGCCACACTGACAAAAGAGTTCAGATCAAATGGAGCGTGCAGGGTTTTGGAACATGTGGAGAGGTCAACAACGGCTTTGATTTTGAAAAGGGATCCCGTGAAGTCCAAACATCGGACATCAGGCCGACCTGAAGCAGCGCACACTTAACACTCAGGTGCAATAATCATCCTCACACTTCATCGCATCAACACACAAACGTGACCTGCTCCCGTTTGTCGTGGTGACACCTGAACCTAGCTTCTTTCCAAGTTGATTTTTTTTATTGTAGGCTAGGCTATATGCTTCATAACCTACAATCCACAATGCACAAGCCACCGTGTCTTGAAAGTTACGTGCAGCCAGTCTTCTTCATTTGGACTGCTCTCGTTTTGGTTGTTTTGATCACTTAATGCAAAGTGCTGATGTCTCACACGTCATAAAAAGTCCTCATAGCTGCTCACTTTCTCACTTAGTTTCTGTTCCCACGAGGAGAAAAAACGTTTCCCAGAGTCTCACCTCACGCGCTCATTCTCTGGGAAAAAGTCATTTAGCCTAATGCGATTATTATGTGTATGAAAAGACTCAGTGTTTACCTCTGATGTTCCTGCAGTGTTCTTACTACAAAATAAGGCAACCACAACATAGGTTAACCTTTCATGAGTGATTTAGGCCTATTGATAAACCACAAAACTTAGGCTACACCAGCAGGCTTAGATAGGCTATCTGATGATGTAGGCTATAAGGCTGTATAACCTATATAGGCTAGTTTACATAGTCTATATCTGATGAAAGATAAGCTATAGGTTATGGGTAATATTGCTAACTGTTTTAGGTCTTTAAGTTGGGACTATATAAAGACACCCGACACAGACACACTATCATTGTTTGAAATTGGGTTTCGATTCTAATCATATAGCCATTATAAAGTTAGTTGAGACCATTTTCGGTGTTAAGTGTCGTCACTCACACCTGTCAGCCAATCGCAGGCAGCAAGTGGCCTTCTTATAATCGCCCGCAGGCAACAGAAGGCCGTTTCGAGTGCTGCAGCTTCCACTGAGGACCTTTGGACCAAACACTGCAACATGACCAGGAAACTACAAAATCCACTTCTGGAAGATGGCAAGAGTAGAAAAAGGGTAAGAACCTTTTATTTCTTTTGGTGCATATTTCCAAATGTTGTATAAGTCGTACCTAATGCTTTGTTAATGTTCTTTAATAATCCTGTAAAGAGCTGTTGCAGGAAAATGTTTGGGTTGCCAGATTTATAATTGAATTAGGCTAGTAGCCTATCATTTACTGCAGCCAAGATAAACAACAAGATTTTTCAGTAAAAGTTGTTCTTATTAATGTCTTAGAAATGATTTATACAGCGTTAGTGAATTATTTACCATAAAGGCATCACTTCTAACGTTTAAACCCTTGTTAAGGGTGCCTCAGTAGGATGTGATATCATTTGATATACTGCAGATACAAACTGTATATAGAGCCATAGATGTGAGTGGTGACACATATAAACATTGGTCAAACAGCTGGTTCTTCTTGATAAGTGACCACATCTTCACCACACTCACACAGTGCTGTGTTTCTCTTTCTAGGTTCTGAAACCTGTTGTGGAAAAGAAGAGAAGAGATCGAATAAATCAAAGTCTTGCTGAACTGAGGAGTTTGCTGCTGAATCATACATCTGACCCAGTGAGTCATTTCAAGAAAATCACAACTAGCCTCTACACGTATGCAAGGGAATCATAACTGTATAATAATGATATTATTTCTGCTATCACCCACAGCGGCTGCAGAACCCTAAAATAGAGAAAGCAGAGATTCTTGACTTGGCTGTGGAATATCTCCGAAAGTGGACAGATGGGAAGAACCAGAGCAATGGTTAGTCAAACAGAATAGTTCATTAACTTGTTGAAATATATGAAAATGTTCTTAAACATCAATTTTCTGTTGCAAGTAATCAGTGTTTTAATCTTCCACTTGTGTTTCACCCCTCGCCATGGTGTCTTTCCACGTGATGCAGACTCCACTGACAGTCACTTGAAGACACATGCTGCTGTGGTAAGCCTTCATCATCCACAGTCCAATGCTCCTACTCTCTTTACCATAGAGAGTGCAGGTTTTCAGCAGTGCGTCGCCCGGCTGACCAGCTACATGCACAAAATAACGCCAGCGCAGAGAGTGAGCCTGATTGAGGAGCTGAAACATCGCACAGAGAGCCAGCCGCCAAACAACACAAAACCATACTATAGCCAGAGAATGACGGACACTGAGGCCGCTAAATGGCCAGATGCAACATCTGTGGAGGCCATTTGCACATCTGAGAGGAAAGAAGAGTCTCCTAAGTTGTTGTTTCCATCTCACTCCCCATTCCAGCCTCACTCTTGCTCCACACCGTGCCACGACTACCTGTCCCCTCCCCCCTCTCCCTGGTTTTCTCCTTCTTTCTCCGCGTACGCCACCTCCCCTCCTTTCCCGTCATTTGCCTCTCACTTCTCCTTCCCCCCCAGCCTGTCACCTCTGTCTTCCAACACCTCCTTCTTTAGTGTCTCTCCCACGGTCCCCCACTCTGGCCCTCCTGCCTTCCACTACCCCCCTCTCACCACACTGAGATCCCCTCTGCACCCTGCACCGAGGGAGGGATCGCCACCAAACTCTTCCGCACCCATGTGGAGACCTTGGTTTTGATGAAGTGAACCAGAGACTGATGAACTGAGAACAGCAGAGCCACCTAGTGGGGGACTAGCTGCAACCACTGGCTGTGGTTGGAGGATGGGAAAACTCTCCATGCTGGAAATGTATAGTGTACATATTATTCAAATTACCTATATTTTGTATTTCTTCTTATAAATAAAACACACACTCAATCCTAATAAGTCTCAGTTTGTACATTTATCTGCTGTATGTATGTAATTATACACTCACAAATGACAGGTTTTATGTTCACTTGCAGACCTTGAGATATTTACACTTTATAAAAATAAAAAAAACTACAGTTACAAAAAGGGAAATGATGTCTATTTGGCACCTGGGATCATTCTAATAGAGGCTAGTCTGTAACCTTTTTCACAAAAGTTGTAGACAGAACAGACCTTTTTTTCACACCAGAAAACACACAGGTGGAACTAATAACATAAATGATGATTCAGTTCTACTGAAGTGTCTCTGTAATGGCCCTGAGCTGGCACTGCTAATTGCAATGCAGCCAACGTTAATTCATGTTATTAAATACACCTGTATTTTTCCTGCCATGAAATGTCTGACTGCTGTTAAAAAATGCCTATCAAGACTTTACTGGGAGACACTTACACCATTCCCACTGGATTAGAGATGCTTGAAACTAGAAAAAATGAGTTACCTGCTCCACGTAAAAGTGAGTTAATATGTAATACGGACGTGGGGCCCTTTTCTATTCTTTTTTTCTGAGGAACCTGAGACTGTTGTCTCTGAGTAACTCCTCATAACATCTACCATTTTATTACTTATTTGTTGAATTGTTCTATTACTTTCTTTTATGTTTCGTTCTTTCATATACAGTGTTTTTGGTCAACACAATTTCTGGCTTAATATGTGCAGGTTCAAATTGTGTGCATGTGTGTCTTATCACACACATATATGGGGTTGGATTAAGAGGAAAAATGCATATTGTGCAAGGTGCTCATTCACTCAGCAATTTGGAAATACACATCTCATCTTTTTCTTGCATGGTAAAGCTGGTTGGCAATCCATCTTGTCTGCATGTTCTAAAAGTCATAACTTGGATTTAGGCTATAAAGGGGAACACTGATTTTACACATCAAAGTCTACTTTCGGGTTTTTAAGAGTTTTACAAAAAGTTGTATAAAACCTTTTGTGGCTCCAGACAGAGCAGTGTGAAGTTGCATAAATGTCCTCCAGCGATATCACTTGAGTTTTGGTTCTACTCCAATAATTTGGTTCTTTAAAAAAACTCCACAGTGAGTCTGGCGCTAATAGGTGCTAAATTCAAAACTCTCTTAATACATCAACACACTGTTTCTGACCAGCTATAGCCTACTGTACCTGCCCTCGTGCTCAATAGAGCTCTAGGTACAATGTATTAACATATGAAAATTGAGATTGAGGTCTATGTTAAGTATTATATTAAGTATATTATTTATTACATAGCAACCAGACTAAACAGAGAACAGTAGTGAGAGTTCAGTCTGGAGCGCAGAGGCATAGTTCATCAACCTGTTTCCCACGTTCTTCTGCAGCAGTGCTGCTGTAGACTTGATATGTAATCAGACACATACCAGATCTTATTGAGTCTTTGGTACACACTATTGCCCTGCAGGAAGATTCACACTTAAGGTTATTCAGGTTATTTTAGGACATTATAATTGAACCTGCTTGAGATATGCAGTGTATTCGTGGGGATATCATGCTACCATATGACCAAAGTTACAACATCTGAGTAGTTTATCCAACTCTGATATTGTGTGTAAGTTGTAGTAAAATGTTCAATTGTTTGAAGTCATGGGCAAAGTCAGGAATGATATTTAATTTGGCACATTTAGTTTATAGAGGTTCGAAAGTTACAGGTGTTGTGTTTGAAAATGAGGTTGAGGTTTAGAAGATATGTAACGTCTGACCAACAGAGGGCAGCATTGACACAGCATAGTTGTGTCAGGAAGAAGGCGCTCTCCATCCCTCCTGGACCTCTCTCTCAATGAGGATAATAAAATGGGGCTGTCATTTGGGCTAAATAGAGGATGTCATTGAGCTATTGCAAGATAATAATTCTTCTTTTCTCTCCTCTTCTGGTTGTCAATGCTCAGCCCACTCTTTATCTGATGATCAAATCTCCATTACAAGCGCTGAATATTTTCAGCAGGGAGGCACCAAAGGATTTGGCTTTTGAAAACAGAATTTATCACACGATAGAACATGTCTTTGGATAATGGTTATTTTTCCCCCCTCTTTGCTCTCTCTGTGCGAGTGCCATTAATAATGTGATTGCCATTGTTCTCTGTCAGAGAAATGAGAGGGCAGGCACATCACTGGGAGCTGAGTTCTCCACACTGTCTCTCTGCAATGTTTTGATCATTCTGCACAGACATATGAAAGCAGAGAAGGTCGCTCACTTGGAGAGGACTATTGCTGCGGTGCGATACATAATTAATAGGGAAAGAGATCACTTCATGGAGTGACCTGACAGTGGTGGAAAACTCTATTTTCTCAGGACACGTTGATTAGAGCTGATCCTGTTACCCTCTTTAATCATTGTTTTTGTTTGCCACAAATGCGCCCGTGCATTCCTGATTTGGAGAAAACTCGAGACGTTGTGCTGTGGAGAGGTCTGTCATGGCCTGCTGAGGATCTCTGAATACTTTCCTGTTGGTGCATTTCAAAAATTCAAACGCTGAGACAGGACTGGTGTCAAACACTTTCATCACACGTGTGCACACTTTAACACCTTGAAGGCATACACACAAACAGCGAGAGCGCACACTGTACTGTGCTGGCATGTATCTCAGGAGGCTCCACAGGACAGGTGCTTACCATGAAAGATCCAGACCATGAAAACACAAAATCTACTGCTAAGCTCTTCAGATTTGGATATAACAAATTTGTCATGTCACTTAAACGAAATTCTTAATGATTTACCCTAACTAAGTTGTCCTTCTTATGTCAGCTCTGCCAATCTGCAAATGAAATACATTTAAATTTCCTGTGAAGTCTTCAAACTTAAATTTAACAAGGCATTTCTACTTTCTCTTCCTCATTCCACAGGTCTTAACAAGTTTATATTCTAGTCCAATAGCAGATGATTATCTTACACAGAGGGCAAAACTCACTTCTCTGTCAATATTTTCATGCAAGTGCACCAATCCAAGACCACTGAAATTTTAACCTTTTTACCCCTTATATTTAGGCCACAAAAGGAAATTATTTCAATAAAAGTGAAGTAGTATAAGTAAAAATCTTTACCAACATGGTGTACATTGTCCTTCATAACTTCTAATGTGTCAAATTATAAATGATAGAGAGTGATTTTCTAAACCTTACAATACAAAGAATGTTTATGTGTCTTGAATGCTGTATAGGAGTAACTGTGAATTCCTTTAGAGTTGAGTCAGTTTGTTTGACTAACTCACTGCATGGACACAGTGCTTTTTATCAGTCAGATTTAAGGGCTGCAGCAGGCTCAGCCAGCGTCGCTGGAGAAGGAGGACTCCTCGCTCAGATCGCATGTCAATACTCAAGAATGTAGATCTGTCACTACCCACAACTAAATATCATTTTCCCTCCCTTTCATTTCTCTCTCTTTCCATCTCTTTGCGAGGCTCTTTGAAGTAATAGTGAAAGGATCCCAGACTGTAGCAAATTACCTGAGGACTGAAACATTTTTGACATAAGTCCTGAGAGACGGGGCGAGCCACTTTTCCTGGCGGCCCCTTTGGCGTTTTTAATCTGGGGCTGAGGGAGACAGCGGTGCTGACAGAATGATGGGACAGCTGGACATGCTTCCAGGCCATCAGCAACGGGCAAAAGAAAATCCATGAGAAGGGCCACTGCAGACATCTCACCACAGAGCCAACCACTCAGGACAGCCGACCAAAGCAGGATGGAGCATGACAAGTGTCCATGGAAGACATCCACCTCCTCCATCTTGATTTAACAGGTTGCATCTCCAGTCATGAAGGATGGAATTATTATTGAAAAAGAGATTTTTTAGGGATCATTTTGGGCACAAGTTTTCAAAGCTTCAAGATAGCCTCATTAATGGCAGGTCATGAGAATTTTTAATGTCTTTATTGGTACTGGCACCGTGGCTCTATGTATGCCAATGCTGACTGGTCAGTGTACTGGTCTAGACTGAAATATCCCAGAAACTATTAGATTAACTATCTTTACCTTTTGTATCCTACTGACTTGTTGATCCCCTGACTAATTCCTCTGGCACTGCCATGATGAGGTTGACTGATGTGCTGTTGAGGACCAATGTGGTTCCCTCAGTATGAATTGTCATAGCTTTTGAAACCCCCCTGACGTTTCATCTAGTGCCCCCATCAGGTCAAAATACTTTGGTTCATGAACAAATACATGCAAAACGAATGACATTCCCGGCAACCTCAGCTGTACCTTGTATTAAGCACTAATTATCAAATATTAGCAGTCCAAGCTGTCGAGAGTTCTTTGTATGGAAAGCTCAATGAGTGTTATGAATTGTAATAATATAAATAAAATAAAATTGAAGTGAATTGAATAGATATGATAAACTAAAATGAACATGGTAAACATTATACTTGCTAAACATCAGCATTTTACAATTGTCGTTGTGAGCATGTTAATATGCAGCTGTTAACATTTAGGGTGTATACTCATAGTCTTATTTCCAGTGCATTGATTGTTGCTTATTTGGTCCTAATGTCACTGAGAAAAACTTCAAGCAATAGTTTGACATTTTTGGGAAATGATCTTCCAATAAGAAGACTGAACACGTTGGTTAGAACGGTAAGTAAGCTATCACCAGCCAGTTAGCTTAGCACAAAGACTGGAAGCAGGGCGAGACAACAAAATCCACTTACCAAAACCTCTAAAGCTCACTAATTATATTATAATATATCTTGTTTTTAATCCATAAAACAAAGTTTTCAGGAACTCGCTGCTCGTAGCTAATTACCCTGCACTCAAAATCGCTGCATGTGGATTTTACACTTTTTCACAGATTAAACAAACAAGATATAATGTGTTAATTAGTCAGTTTTAGAGATGCTGGCAGGCAGATTTTGTAGCCTCTAGACAGAGCCAGGCTAGCTGTTTGTGCTAAGCTAAACGGCTGCTTAGCTTCATAATTTCTGTAGGCTATAGATAGATGAGAGTGGCTTTGATCGTCTCATGTAGCCTAACTCTCAGCAAGAAAGTAAATAAACATATTTTTATTTCTATTTAAAAGTATTAACTATTGATTTAAGATTTCAGGTGAGGTTTGAGGAACTTTAAATAACACATTTGACTTCAAACAAAGAAAAAAAAAAACAGAAAATGAGAGGTCATTAAATTCAGCTCTTTGGTGGACAAAGACTTCGGAACATCCCAAGATCTCTCCCGGGGCTTGATTGTCTCTGCAAACATGCTTAAAGCAGACAGGAAGTAACTTGAGCCAAACAGGAGGAAATCAAATCAGACATCGCTAGCTTGTTTTTCAGGGCAGCACAATTATTTTTGACATTGGGCGCTTTTCACTCATGCATCAGTGCTCTCCACTTTCATGGGCTGCTATCACACTGGTCCAGTGGTTTGCCTTTCTTCCTCTCAATTTTACAAAGTCATTTTGCTGGAGATGATGAACAATGGCTGCCTTTTCAGAGCTCCTATAACCTTTTCTTCCTGAGGGTTCCCACTGCAATCAAGTATGCAAAAGTGTATTATCATTCGCTTTGCTTACCCTGTCCAAATTGTAATCTTTCCTGCACTGCTTAGAGATATCCTTAGTTTCAAAGTGCAATTAATTGTCAGCATGATCTAACCTGAAACTGGGTCTCAATTGGCTTCATCACATTACAACATTTATTGCATTTATCTTTTAACATAATGAAGCCAATTCCTTTAACTTGGGGGTTTACACAAAAGTATCAAGAGTCAAGCCTTTCCTGCCTGTCTGCCAGCGCTTTCCTGTGTTTTGTGTTTGGGATCTGGAACTGTCTACTTTGTGTCTGGGAACATGCATCCTCCTCCGCCTTTGTGACCCTGTCTTCCCTCCCCCTTGGGTGGGCTGTGACCCTGCTAGCCTGCAGCTACCGCAGGTTACAAACTCTCACCCTGAAACTCTTGTAATCCCAGGGATGTACTTCAGTACACTTTATGCTCTTTGCCCCTTTCTAAAATTCAGTGAGAACCTCAGAGGTCACAGGTCATTGTACCAAATAGAAACTGCCGATAAAAATAGCAACTGATACATAGGGTCATCTAAAAATACTACCTCCTGTCCATTCTCATTTAGAGAATACTTTGTTTTGCCTGCACCCTTTTGGGAGCTTTTGACATTTTGTCCTGATGTCACCAGGAACAGGAGTGAGAGGCTGTTTTGTTCGCAGAACAGAAGGCTTGATGATGTAGATGTCTTTTTCCTTGTATGTAACCTCATACTGCTGAGAAAATGTCAGAGTGCAGGAGAGAGAGTGTGTGGACATCAGATTCTGTGGGCCCTTAAGGGGCCCCTTGCACTGACAAATAGAGCAGTATGTCCTTATCTCTACCAAGTAAGAATTCCACCACTGCTGCTGGGGACTGAAGCGTCTGAAGCCGAGATTTTGAACAATGTAGAGCACACATAAGAAAGATCTAAATATAATCTCATTTGCAGTTTTATTTGATTTGGTATTGTAGTTTAATTTACAGTAGCTGTATTATATTTAACAGTGAGGTGGAGATAAAGGGTGTGATACAAGATGACAAATTGTTCCAAATTTACCACCGCATATCTATAATCAGAAACTTATGTTCTTTGAGAATAGAGTCTAAACTAAGAACGAGCAAACAAATCAAGGCAGCATTCAAGTTATTTATAGACTTCTCACTCATGCATTACCAGCATGGAAAAAATGCTTTTTTATTGCGGTGTCACAAGTTGACACCTGGCAGCACTGTTGCAGATGAGCAGACTGTGCTCTGTGTCCGGGAGCTGGGGTTTCCCGCTTCAGCTCCATGCAGGAACAAGCACTGAACAAGTGCTACGGTAAAAGAGGAAATTACATACCTTGACTGCCAAATACCTGCCCCCCTTCACTGTGCTGGTAGTCATTATTAGCAGCACTGTGAAGGGTTTAGTGTTTGTGCACTGATCAGTGACTGACCAGATGAAGCTTGCTAGTTATGCTAGTAGCCTGCCTCTATTGCAATGTAAGTCCTTTGGTTCACTGCTTTGCTCTAGAAGTAGTAAAGCCGATGCGGAAGTGGTTTGAACCTGCACTCTTTCTAATGACCAGTAGTGGGCCACTGGTCGCAGAAGCCAGTCTGCCACTTCCTAATGCAGGGCATGCTTCTTTGATTAACAAGTGACTTACAAGTCGCTATCACAGCGACCTGTCAGGCATAGCAATGCGTATGCCTCCCCCGCTCCACCCTCTCGTCCAAATAAGGTCACTTCTGGGTCTAAAAATCCAAGATGGTGACAGCCAAAACTCGAGGCTTCAAAACGGAGCCTTCAAATCAAAGACGTAACTGTGGCTACGTCTACTTCTTTAATACAGTCTGTTGTCTAGATTGAATCTGCTTTATCTAAACAACTAATCAATGGATTGCTGATATTTTATGGAGACATTAATGGTCCCAAGATGATGAATCCTAATGACTTTGGTGATATCCTGACTTTTCCCCTAGCACCACTGTCAGGTCAAAATATAAGTTTATCTATTATGATAATACTTGCAGAACTAATGATATTCCCCTCAATCTAAACTGTATTTTGTAAATTAGCAAATGTTAGCAAATTAAACTAAACTGGTGAACATGGTAAACAGGCCTGCTTAACATCAGCATTTTAGCATTGTCTTTGTGGGCGTGTTAGCATGCTGACGTTAGCATTTACCTCAAAACACCACTGTGCGGTACAGTTGCACAGAGCTGCTAGCAATGTAGACTCAGTCTTGTTTTTTATATGCTTTAATTTTCTTGCATTAAAATAGCAGATGAGGTTTTCAGACATATTTTCAACAGGTTGTGATTTGCAGTTTTTTTACCACTCCCTATTGGCTCCTTGTACTTTAAACCACACTCTTAACTTCTCTTAGCTCAAGGAAGGCCTCTGTCTCCCTGACAGTGTGATACACATCTATGGCGTCTGGAAACATCATCACAACACATGCTGACGAGAGGCGATAAAATGTCAATGACATCTCAGTTTTTTTCCACATCACAGTCATAGATACTGACACTGATAAGTTTACCAGTGAAGTGTGACATTCATAATGTTTTAAAAAATGTTCTGTCAGTAGTGACTTGTTCGTGCACACTAGAGAATCTATGCAACAGTCTGTTGATGTTTCCTCTTAAATCCTGTTGCATCCATCGTCACATGCACCCTCTTATAACTTTAGGGACATTTAAGAGATGAACTCACTATCTCCTCCTGTAAAGTGTTGCGTGAGACGATGTGTGTGTAGTTTATCAGAGCTTTTCTCTCTCTCTTTTCATCCAGCTCCATATTTGTCAGTTCTTCACAAAACACAGATGCCTCCACTTGAATAAGACAAGATTTATCTGTCATTCAGACTCCCCCCTGTATTTTCACTGTGGTCTAAACGCGCGGACCACCAACCTCCCATCTCCCCTGGGGACTAAAGGCTGGGAGATATGATGAAACAGATGAAATTCTGCTCAAAGCTACGGGACCTGGTGGTACTTTGTCTGGCCCATCTAGATCACTCTGATAGGGTGTCACGATAAGTAACATGAAAGTACCCTGTCATCAGCTTTTTTCTTCTCCTCTTCTCTGACCTGCAACATCACAGCAGGGAGAAGCCTTTATCATGCAGAGAATAGACAATACTTCTGCGTGCTTCTGCTTTTCAGGGGCAAAATAGAAAGATGTTAGCTTTAAATGAGCAAGGCCATGCAGACGACTGCTCCCATAATTATTTACCTCATTGGGTCCTCTTCTGTTGCATCCACCATAATCATGTGTGTGTGCATATTCTCCATTGCATGGTCTCTGGACAGCTAAAAGCTTTAGGCAATCATTATTATTGTCATTATTATTGTCAGCTGATTCCAGGAGGCCATGAGTTCCAGCATGCCACTTGAGCTCTGGGCCTACCAGGCTGTGATTTGTGAGTTGCAGTGAGGTCCTGAGCTGCAGTGCCAGGACAGCTGCCATTAGAAAAAGCTTCATTTTAGCCATGGAGTGATGCATCTTGCCTCTACATGATCTTTGTTGGGAGTTGCACATGTGCAGTTCCTAATTAAGGACTACTAGCCAATCAGAAGCAGAGAAGGAGTATGAAGAAGAAATGAGCAGCTGGAAAACACCGCTTCATTTCAGCTGTACATGTTGCCGACCAGCTTAGCAACATGGACTGGCGCAAGAGTTTCAGAATGGTGTGTTATTAATCTCAATCTCATGCCCAAAAAAGGTATGTAACTCAATGAAGGAGAGGGGGAAAAGCCAAAAAGCATAATACCACCTTTTAAATAACACAAGTGCTGCTACTGCAACAATACTACGCCTCAGTTCCTTTCAATAAATCAATTGTTTGCCTTTTTTAAGGCTGTGTGCACCACAAATTTACCTCTGCATTTAATGTGGTGTAGAAGAATATCACACAACCTGGCCCAGTGGTGGCAAGTGACATTTACTCTAGTACTGTACTTCAAGCTGCTTTAATCAATATTTTTGCATTAACATCAGATCAAATGAATATATGTAATTTGAAAGTGTTGAACACACAGACAATTTTCACCTGACTCTACACAGTTCATGGTTTTCCTGCAACTTATGAATTTCTTTTCCAGACGCAGCAGACCACTGTTGTTTAGTGAAACATTTACTATAAACCCACTATATGGTACCTGCTGAGCACCAAATGACAGAGAGACAACATTAACAACATGCTGGTGAACAATATGGAGCATTAAGCAATTGAAGAGCCAGGTAATTCCTTCAGAGGTTGGCAGAGAGCAAAGCAGACAAGTATGATGAGTTGTTACAGATTAAACTACCCAACAATATATAATGGTATGTAATAATATTTAATCTTACTTCTAGACTGACAGCATTTAATTGCTGCTCACATGTTGATAATAATAACAATACTAATTCAATAATATAATAATCTAAATCTCAGAAAGGGGCCATTTTGCACAATGAATACTTTACAGATTTTTAATTTGATATTTTTGCATTATTTTAAAATACTGAGAATTTTAACTTCCAGTGGACTGTTTTTCCACTGTGGATGTGCTACTTAAATAAAGCATCTGAATACCAGCCGCCATTGACTTTGTCAAATTACACCAAAAACATCTGCATGGTAAGATACCACTAGATTTGGGTATACTGACCCTTTAACATTATTTTGTTCAGGTGTACGAACCATGACGGATAAAGGAATACAATATGGCCTTCTCAGTGCAGCCACCACTCACTGTATTCAGAAGCCTGGCACAAATGTTCCCCTTTGGCTGCACCTTCGCATTGACTAAAAACAACTTACATTTCACACTGGTCTTTAAAAAACAATTTATCAAATTACAATGCTAAGTACTATTTGCATGTACATGTGTTGCAGAAAATTAAGATAACATTTCTAGTTCACAGAATGACATCTTGCTTGTTGACACAACAGAAGCTGAATGAACATGTAATGTCTGTGGCTCTGCAGACATTTAAACATACTCCTATCAATGCTGTTATGATTATACACTGCATCCTTCTGGGTCAGACAAAAGGAATGAGGTGCTCCCTCGGAAAATAAACATTAACTGTGAGATGTATGACACCTGATTGTAAAACATCCACCAATGACAACATAAACCCTCACCTATCTTCCTTCAGGGCTTGGGATTGTAACTGCTATTGTGATTGGTCACCACAGGTGAGGCATGTTGAGGAAACGGCATGCCTTTCTCCTCACAGAAAACTGTCTTTGTTTGCCTCTGACAGGGGGAATGTGTGGCTAAGCATCTATGTGGCACTTTGAGCGCTTGAAATGAGTCCCCTGTATCTTCCTAATGTGCACAGAAAAGCGCTTTGATCCTCCCGAGCGGGAGGGTGTCAACTGTCTGAGAGAAGGGGCTACAGCTTGTCCTGGCACATTTCTCTTAAAGGTAACTTCAATTCATTTTTCAACCATGTAAGTAACTTGGTTATATCTCCTGTCTTTTTCACATCACACAAGTCAGGACTGAAGCTGAACATGTAACTTTTAATGCAAAGTTTACTTCTGAATTGTATACCTCTCTTTTCTTTTACAGTTAGGCCGTGCAATGTCTTTCTTTTTCTCAACAGTTTCTGGTTACAAAACACGGGAGTTTGACCTGCCTAGTTGGCAACAGGTTTCTGATCACCTCACTGATAAGTTTGAATCCAATAAAAACACACCTGGGTTAGAGGACCAGAGCCAACCAGACAGAATATTGTGAACTTTGCCAGCCTATTCGAGCAAGCACAGTAAACATTACTGTGGGAATTTAAATGGTCATCCACTCAAACACTGAAACATCTGAACAACTCCCCAAACTATTCTGCCTTGTCTTGAGGCTTTGAAGTCTAATTTCTGCCTACTGAAGCAGACACTACTGACATCCTGGGAAATGAACTTGGGAAACACAGGTGAAACTCTAGAAAGCTTGAAATGATATTTCCTGTGTGTTCAGTTACTCTATTCTTGGCCAGATCTGCATGACGATTAGTTACTGGGACGTGGAGAGGTATGCATGCCTTATGAGCAGGCGGAAGAGGAGGAGAAGCACAAAGCATATTCAAACCCCCTGACCCCAACTGCTAATGTATGTATTCTTGTTATACCAGGCACTGGACTGTGAAGGTTTCGCAAACAATTCAAAGCATCACTTTAGCCTTTATATTCAGTACGCTAACGCATATGACCATTATTATTCCTCCTAGAGTTAGGGTGCCCTGCTATCTAATGCCTGAGTCGTCCAAAGGAAATCATAATAACAATTATCAAATTTTTAGCTAGCTAGCCAGCACATCTCTGGGTATAACAATGTCGGTGAGTCCACCACTTTGGTCCAGACTAAAATATCTCCACAACAATTAAATGGATTGACAATTAGTGGATCTGAGACATCCATGTTCCACAGAGAATGAATCATACAGACTATTGTAATGTCATGCTTTATCCTCTGACAACAACATTGAAATTTGTGGTTTTGAGTGAAAAGTCTCATCAACTATTGGATGGACTGCTATGACAGTAAAGAAAGACAGTCAAACTTTTTATTTGCCCACTATTTTATGAACGAATACCTGCAAAAATCTCATTCCCTTCAGTGTGAACTCTTCTTTTTGTTTACTTTTTGCCTTAGCAGGCCAGCATACTAAACGGACTGCAAGTACAGTGTCACAGAGCCGCTAGCATAGACTCTTCGTCTTGTTCATATTTGTCCTATTTGGGAGTAAAGTTATTTCAAACTGTGTACTTGCGTTTGCTCAAATTGTCATGGTTTTGGGTTTGAGTTCTGTCACTTAATGTTTTATTTTGAAAGTATCCCTCTTGTGTCTTGTGTAACTTTAGTTCCGGCCTTTATGTGTCTGGTTGATTGTCTGGTCTGCCCTAATATGTTTCACCTGTGTTGATCATCCTGCCCTCTCTTGTGCATTTATGTCAGTGTGTTTTCTTCTTTTTTCTTCTGTCGAGCGTACCCGTCTGTTCCTTGGTGCAAGTTTGTTCACCTTGTTTGTTTGAGTATCAATAAATTACGTTTAGCCTGTCCTGCCTGGAAGAGAGTTTCTTTTTGCTCTGCTTCCATTGAACCCCAGTCTGCTAGTGTCAAGGCCACTAGTCACCAGCCTTCAGTCTGCTAGCAATCTGCCTACATCCCTGCCTGCTAACACTCAGCCTGCTAGCCTCAAGCCAGCCTCTCAGTCTGCTACACTGGCCTTCAATTCTTCATTCTGCATCTCTGCCTGGTAGCAGCAACACCCCAGAGACTTTGCTGGCCAGCTCCCCTAAGACTCAGTTGGTCACTGCCCCAGAGACTTTGCCATCCAGCAACCCAGACTCATGGGTACCTGCCTGGTACCACAGAAGAGTCTGTTGTCCTGTCCAGTTCCTGGTCAGTGGTCAGGTCGACAGCTGCTCTTGATTGCCACATCTGCACCTGGTTCACCATTGGCAGTCCAGCCACCAACACCAACTGAGTTGCTACAACGTTCTGTCCCTGGTGAACTGCAGAGGACCAAAATCCCACTATTGCAACAACGTCTTGTCCCTGCTGAACTGCAGCAGTCCCCAGTCCTTGAATTGTAGCAACCTAACTGCTCATGAACAGTCCTCGGATCCAGCTGAGCAGCAGCAGTCATCTGTTCCTATGCATCAGCAGCCTCCCTTTTCCCTGGCTCCACCAACTCTCCTGCCTAACTTCCTGTTGTTGTCTACACTCCTGTTGCCCGGTCACCATGCCATCAGCTCTGACCCTGTCACCAACCTCCAGTCCAGTTACCCTGTTGCCAGCCTCCCCTCCAGCACTCCAGCTGCCACCCTCTGGTCCCCACTCCAGCCATCAGACTCTGGTTCTGGTCTTCAGTCGAGTCGCCAGACTCCAGAGGGTTTCTGTCTTCATCACCGGCTTCCTTTCAATATCCTGATCTCATAAAACCTTTAATACCTGTGTTGTTACTGCAGTAACTATATTATAAGAACTGCATTGCATGTGGACAGAAGTATGAGTCCAAAATATTCCTTTAAAGGGGGAATCTTCTTCCAGTCTTGTTTAACTCTCACAGCTTATCACCTGCTGCAACCTCTTTCTCTGGTTTTTCATGTTGCCTTTGATACTGGGGGAAATGCAGGCTTTGGCAAAATAAAGGCTTTTTCGAGGCTCAACTGATTAACCTCTGAATCTGTGATAAGCTGAGAGAAATCAGCAGTCATAAGGAGCATGCTGGGATAGGATGTTTCTCCCATTTTTTTCTTTCCTTTACAAGTTTTCCCCTCTCTTCGTTAAGCATTTCCTTATCTGACTTAAGATATTGTTGTGTGTTGTGCAGACTGTAAATTTCTCTGAGACACACTTGGGATTTTGAGCTGAAAAAAATAAGCTTACTTGATTTGTAGATCTGGAGGAGGGGCAATGCTATCTAAGACAGGTCACTGACATTGGCATCATGCTGTTGGCCTTGCTAGTTTAAATTGTTCATGAAAACATTTAACAAATAGCTTAAATCAACTAGAAGGGCACTCAGAAAGGGCAGACCTGCACTAAGGCCAATAGTCCAGTCTTCTATGATATGCAAATCTGCAAGCATTATGACAATAATTGTCTGGATATGTTTCCTAAACTACAGTCAAAATATAGTTGTGCTGAATGCTTATCATGGGATCCTAATCATCTAAGCTGTCTCCACCAAGTTTCATTAAAATTGGGCCAATAGCTTTTGCTCAATCCTGCTGACAGAGAAGCAAATAACGGCACAGAAAACATAACCTCTTTGGTGGAGGTAATAAAGCTTGATTAGCTCACTGAAGCTAAATACAATCAACAGTGTTTAAATATGTGAACGTTTGTGTCTAATATAACATGGCCTCTGTTACTATAACAATTATGTGTTTTTATTTCAAGGTTGAGTCTGTGGATCGGCTGTGTTAAACCGCCCGGCTCGTTGCCTCTGTAGTGGAGTGATGTGTCTTTCCTGGCCAGGGGATTTCCTTCTTCCAGAAGCACTCAAGGTTATTACTGTGTAGGAGGATCTGAGCTTTGCTGCAACGCCTGTTTGAAGTTCCCCACAACGTTTTGCACTGCTAAGACTCCCAGAGATCACAGCGAGAGGAGCCACAACAGTCAGCTCACACACTGACAAGTCAATCATATCTCTTATATCTTCTCTTTTCCTTTTATAAGTCTGTTTTAAACTTGATCTGTGGGTCACAGTCATCATGACAGCTGCGTAAACTGTTTGAATCCATATTCATCCACATTTTACATTACACACAAATACTTTATGTAGCAGGGATATAATTATGGATTGAATCTAGAGTTCGGAGCATAACAGATTACAGGTCTATTGATTCACATTGATTCCTCTGAAGTGGTTGTCTGTGTTGGCTGAGACTCCTTTCTGTTCTCCAAAACAACTGGTACTCCAGCGGCACGCTTGGATCACTTGTGCCTCCTAACTCGCCGGGACTTGTCCATGTTTAGCCCTGTGATTTATTCAACGTAACTATGTAAGAGCTACAGATTAATGTACGGTATTGTAAAGCCCTGTTTAAACTCTGTTTGTGCAGCAATCTTGTCAAAGAAGATATCCTGTTCACAATTACTAAACACACTCTTCTGAAATAGAAAGCTGCATTTTTTGTCTGTTTAATTTAAGGATTACTTGACAAGAACTGATCAAAGCGCTGTGCAAAAACAATGCACATCTTAGATGCACACTATGTAATATAACAGTCATTCCATTACAAATGAAAAGTTGAATTCATTTGGCAATAAAACATACTTTTATTTAACTCAATGCACTTAGGATTTTGCTACCACATACTGACTTGGTGTGGTTTGACCAGTAGCTTATGGCTAATATGAGCAAACTTAAGTGATTTATAGAGAGCTGATGTCCTGACATCACAAATGTGCTAGCTTCTGTTCCACAAACATCTTCAACTCCAAACAATCTGTCATTCAGCATTTGTTGCATCAGTCTTTCTGAAAAAAAAAGTAGGGTGTGTCTGGGGTGCATTTTCCTTATGTAAGATAAGTCGGCATCCACTACAGCACTTGCCATTTGAAATGGAAACCCTAGGTTATTACAAACATGTCTGAGCTACCTGCAGTCCCTCGACTCTGCCCGTGGATTCTGGAGCCCGTGAAGGTCTACGGCCAAAGTGAAATTGTTAAAGACTGCTCAAAAAGTAGATATTTTGAACAAACAATAATATAACGATACTTACCTTATCCATGTAACATATTGATGAGTATGGTTATGTCCCAAGGCTGGATTTTTAGTTATATGCATATAACAAAGGTTTTAAATGAACTTGTCTTGCTGCTACTTATTGCAGTCCCACAGTTGGACACTGATATAAATTTGGAGCAAAGCAAACTCGTTGCACTACTCAGCACTATTAATACGTCCATATTGTGGTCCAATTTGCCTCACCCTAAATCACGTTGATGGTGGCTTTTCAAAGTACTGGAAATGAAGGGAGGTTCAACATGCCATTATCCTGTAATCACCACTTGTGGCCACTTTGGCCAAAAAGTTACACAGTCTCGCTTTAAACCCTAAATAATCATATATTTATATTTCATTCATTAAAATTAAATTGCTGCAGTAAACTCAAAATCACAGCTAAATTGCATTTGACACAAAACTACTTTACCATTATATATAATAGTTATTTGTATGACTTCAACCTCGTCTCACGCGACAACAATATTGATCTCTATTGATCTTCTGCAGAGGCTACATCATAAATTGTTTGGTGCACACACTGAGACAAACTCAAACTATTAAATTGACTGATTTGAAAGCAGAATCCGTTTTGTTATCTGTCTTTGATGATCTGAGGGAAACGCCGCTGCAGCCTTGGAGCCTCTCCACAGGATTAAGCAGTCAATCAAGCTGTGGAAAAGTTCTCTTAAGTGTTTCTGTTATAACCTTAAATCAAGCAGTTGCTGTTTGACCGAGAAGATGACAAACAACATCCTTTTGAGCCTGTAAGAATGTTCTGTGGTCACAGGCAGGAATAATTAGTGGTATTCTCCAGGTTTGGACGTTAGCCAAAACCTGGCATTTCATCTGCCACTGTGAGCTAAATGTATATTGGGTTCAAATAAGCTGAAATGGGCAATAGACGTGCAAGGTTTCACGGTAAATTCTTTTCACATATCGTCTTTCTCTTCCCTGTCTTTAAGTCGCTCGCTCTAAGCCCTCTTTTCTCTCCTTCTCCCCCTGTTTTGTTATTTTACCTGGAGGTGCAGGTGTGAAAGGGTGAGGCCGTGGAAAAACATTTGATTCCGTTAGCTTGTCATGAAGGAATCCATTGACTGACCTCTGCATCTTGGCACACAATGACAAATGGGTTTGCAATTTTCCGCCTGACTGAGGGGCAACAAAGCACATTTCCACTTTCACCAGCAGGCAGTGAGAGTACAGTCTTTCTCTGTCAAGCTCTTTAACCAGGCAGTGATCATTACACATAGCTGGACTCTTTACTTTGGCGACTGCAGCTCTTATGGTCAAAATAGACAGTTACACTCGGTATGATCTATCAAGACAAACATACTTAGGTGAAAGCCTGACTTCACACAGTGAGGTAATCTGTTGATGAAGAGAGGAAGCCTTGTTTTTCTTGCATCAAATTTTATGGAGTACTCCTAAATTTAGAGAATCTTTTCTTTTTTTTTTCTTTTACGCATCATTAATTGTCATGAATCTGTGAGATTTTGATTGTTGAGCTTTTGTTATAATGGTTCATCTGCATACATTTATGTCAGCTGACTTGACATATATTAACTGCTGAGAATGTTCCATAGTCACTAGTAGTCTGGTGAGTTTCACAGCTATGAAACTTCTAAATGACATGTGATGTTTGCATGTTTTGTATGATACTGGTTGTGTTTTTTTTAAGATGCAGGGGGATCTACTGGCAGAATATGGCAGAAATTAAATATAATATTCATAAGTATGTTTTCATTAGGTCCTCTTCTACAGAGCCCGTTATATTGGACCACCATGTTTCTACAGCAGCCGAGAATGGACAAACCTATACACTAGCCCTAGATAGGGTCTTCCATGGTTGTTCCATGTGTTGTGGCCACTGTAGGTTCTCCTCTGAGCTTGGAAGGGCCGGGTGAGGCAAGCTGTATTCAGCTGGCTGCAGTCTGCAACCTCACTGCTTGATGCCTCTAAATCCTACACATGGCTCCTTAAATTGATCAATTGCGTTTTTTTTTAAATTTAGCGGCTGAGCTACAATAATGTCCCCTGGGAATATATAACAGTTTGTGTGTTAGTGTGACTTTGGTGGTCGCAGTGTGTCTTTCATATGTTCTCTGCTGTGACTGACTTCTGTCTCTTCACTTGGCAGGGCCAACCAAACTGGTTTTATTATGAATAAAATTAATTAATCTAATCAAAATTGTGCCATGGTCATCCCATTGTATACTATAAATGAGTATGTGTCTGTGTTCATGTGTTGAGTGACCACAGGAAGAATATCTTCTGCACTGAAGAGACAAATGGGGATTGTGGAACATAAAATTAAATGAAATGGTTAATGGGCATAATTTTAAAAATGCATTTTCCATTTTTTTTATTGTCTTGTCTTTTATAAAGCCGGTATATGAAACACAGATATGTAAATAAGCTGGCATCTCCCCAAACAAAAAGAAAAGTCAAAAAGATAAGTGCTCATGACTTATGTTCTTAATGTTCTAAGATTTTTTTCAATTATACACATTGTTCTAAGTGAATATTACATCCATTAACTCTAATATTGTTCAGCACTGAGAAACATCCAACTCACATCTCAAAAACTTGCAGAGCTGCACACAGTTTATGTTGTTTTTCTCTGCAGCGTACATCCGTCTTGTTTATGAGTATGCTGCATCGTTAACGATGGCTGGTAATTCCACGCTACTAACCCGTGTTTTCACTGCTGATTGAATTGCTTCCAAAGCCTACAAGAATGTTTAAAGTAGAAGCTATGGAAATGAACCAATTGACCTTTTTCCTGACCCTAACGATCTCCACGCCCTGTGGGTTCAGAAACTGTCAGGCGGCACCAGAGTTGGGAAATCAAAGGGATCTATGCTGTTATTAGTGCAGTGGCACCCTGGGACCTGCTGCCACTGCTTCAAATGTGGCCTCCACACACACATTATTGTCAGCTATCCTCTCAAAATGATAATTTAATTTTATAATGACAATGTCAAACGATCATATGTGCCTTCTTGGCTTGATTGCTACCAAAAATTGTGAATTTTAAACTTGCTGTGTGTGTATGAATGAGCGTGTGTGTGTGTGTGTGTGTGTGTGTGTGTGTGTGTGTGTGTGTGTGTGTGTGTGTGTGTGTGTGTGGGTCCTGGTGGGGCAGTCCAGCCGAGCAGTCCAGCAAGGCGATTATGTCCTGTAGGGATAACCTGTCATGGTGCTGAGAGCCTAATTGATGCCTCATGCTTTTCAGGGGGCAATTATAGCGCCCAAATGTCAAGACCTAATTTGTGACTCTGTAATGTGGACACATGGGCCAGAGGAAGGTGGTGACTCGGCAGCTCCGGAGGCACTCACACACTGGTTTGGTCAGCAGATGTGAGGGTCTGGGAGGGGTTACACCGAGAAGGCTGGAAGAAATGCTGAAGAGAGCTTGGTATTCTTCTAAACCCCAAACTGAATGTCCTTTGTTAGGTTTGTTTTTTAGGAAAATAAATCATTTTAAAACATAAAAATGTATATTTCCCTGAATTCCCCTCATCAGTGGTAGAAAAAGCATTCAAAATGTTCACTAAACTATCAAAAATAGAGTGGCTCCTCTCAGATTGTTATGTTATTACATATTCCATAAATGGAATATTATTACTGATGCATTACAGCTGCACTTATCAATATTCTTATGGATCAAATGACTTTGTGAGATGTGAAAGAGGTTACTCTTAGTGAAAAACCTGTAATGAATTGTCATTTGACTTTGCACTTCCCCTCAGCTCTGAGGAACATTTTGTCGCATCTTTCAGTTCCCTGTTGTGGTTTTAGTTTCTCTCACATCAACCTCAGCAGCAGCTGTACGCTACTTGCCCAGCATCAACTTACAGACAGATGACCTACTAGTAACTACTGTATACCTATCAAATCATTGTATTGGAGTAAAACAAATTCTAATATTTATCTCTGAAATGCAGCATAAACTACCACAAAAAGGAAAATCCTAAAACCTCAGATCAGAACTTGACTGTGGAGACTTACCTTTTAAACAAACAACTGTTAGAATCCCGTTCGACCTGTCTCTGTATCTGTATGCTGTATTGGATGCTACAGACAGCAGTTGTGTGTTGTTCTTCAGCTCTGCCTCCTCCAGGTACTGCGTGTTCAGATCCTTTAGTTAATCATAACACTGTCAGTCACAGGCAGTGTTGTTCACTATGTGTGCCTAAACAGAAATGATCTTTTTTTATTTTTTTTGTTCTCCACAACACCTAAACATCGTTGTTTTTTACTAATGTCTCCATGGAGATGCAAACAGAGGAGCATATTTTCCACTGGAGCTGACAGCTTGCGATGTGGAGTGTCAGTAAATCAGGTATGCTGGTCTAATTGCCGCTTGAGGAAGGCAGACCACAAAATCCTCTTAGCTATGACTCTAAAACAGATTGAAGTCAAATGGAGTACAACACAGCAAGTGAAGATGGGGTTTTTTTACAGGTCACAAAACATGAGTGGTGGATGGATGATATTTGGGACCACTGGCTGTAGATTTTTCCAGAATGTCTCTCTCTCTCTCTGGACTCGGATGAAAGCCCAAAAGTATCAAGTGGATAACGCTATACTTACACTTCTGCTGTAATCCCTATAAACACACATGCAGCTCATAATTTGTGCGCACGGCAATTTACTAAGGACTAAACAAACAACAAAGAGCCTGAAATCAATAGTTGCAGGATTCAAATGACACAAAGCTGCAGACACCATCCCTGGGCAAACACACTCTTAGAAGTGGCCATGGCTTTAGAGCAACAGGTGAGCTTCTCGGCACCTCCCCTGTCTTCCCCAACGCAGCCTACTAAATATAGAAATTATGCTCTCTGATAATTGGGGGCAGACAACAAAGCCGGCTGTATTTCCACCCTCCTCCTCCTCCTGCTGCAAAGGCATATCCCCAGCTGACAAACAGCAGGCCTGAGATCAGAGTGTGAGAGCTTGAGTGCTGAGGGAACACCTGCGCTGTCTGGCTGGACTGCGAAGATAGACACAGAAGATCACTGACTTCCACACCTGCCCCGTGGACCCATGCCATATACACACACACACACACACACACACACACACACACACACTTGATTGGGTTTCCTCGAGAGTTCTTTAAGGCCGCCGCTGAGGAGGTGATGAAAGTCAGGGAGCATCCATTAAGCGTGTGAGACGGCCCTCCAGAGTGGGTACGGATGAGGGGTTTAAGTGTTTTCAGCGAGGAGCCACAGACCACCTGGAGGAGGTGGAGTGGATGGAACAAAAGCGTCTGTCTCAGGGCCAGGTAGACTCCAAAAACATCGGTTAAACAAGTGCCAAAGAGCACTTCTGGGCATCAGGTATCACAAGTCAGGATTTCCAGCGTGTTTAGAGAGATGACCTTCAAAATGTCAAAAGGGGGGCGGCGTGGGTTACGCGCTTAGATTTGCACAAAGTCTGGCTTTCATGGCCACAGAGGTAACTGCAGTCTCTTTGGAGGTATTGATGACAAAAACAAAGCTGCAGGTCAGAGTCATGGACAAACTATTGTGGCAACACACCTTGAAAAGATTGGATAGGACAGCAGTGAATCGTGCCCTGTCCCTCATTTTCACACTTTTCTGCAAAGCTACAGAAAGACGAGCAGCTGACAGTGTATCTTTCCGAGAACAAGTGCCAGAATCTTTTTTCATGTTGTAATAGGCTTGCGTGTGTTTACTCGGTGGACAGGGGATGTCCACATGCACGCAGGTTATAATACACTACGGGATGCTGTCATTAATCGATGACAGAAGCGCGTTGATGTTCAAGGTGTGCAGGTGGGAAAGTCCCACAGTATCACACTGTAGACAGGAGAGAGTTGGCAGCAGGGCTGACTCCCCTTAGACACCCCCACTGGCTCGCCATCACACACACACACACACACACAGGCTGAGATCACAGGCTGAACGTTCATGCTTCAACACAGATCTTCCCCCAACCATAGAGGAAAGTTTGCAGATATGAGATAGTGGCTTTTTAAAAATAATAATGAGTAATTCAGCCCCTTTGTATGTCCTAATTCCAACTATAACATACTTTTAGTCAGTTCATTTCTTGTAAAAAATGAAACTTTCCATTATTTAAACATTTTTAACACAAAGAAACAGAAACTGTCTGAAAAGAAATGTCTTGGCCACTTTGACTTCCATTATTTAATAAGACATTTCAACAAGTCTGCCGTCCTCAAACTGTCAGCAGAGGTTACTTAATCTTTATCGCTGTGACCTCCACTTTTATACACCAGCTAAAGCTGCTGGGCCTGAGCTAAAGGTCACATTTTATTTGGCCCTGATCGTGTTGTTGCGCAGCGTCTACATTCAGAGGATTCAGGAGGGAGGCTTTGAAGTTTTATGCGTGCATCAGGTCTACGACTTGTCTCTCGGCATAATGGTGTCCATAAAGAAAGACAACATTGGTCTCGTAAGCTGGTTTATATGTTTAAACTGTGAATGACAAAGGCAACCAGTGAATAAAATATTGCTCTGCTAAAAGTAAAAATGTGGGTTCTTTAAAGGAACATTGGTTGGGTGAGGACACAGAGAGCAACTAACAAAATACCTTAAAAAAAGCATTTTGATCACATTTTGAGCAATTTATTACTTGTACTGCATTTTGTTGACTTCAGATTCCTACCGTAACACATGTAACAGTAGTTTGGTTAGAATTTAAATGTCAACATTACAAAGATTTTTAAATATTCGATTCACAGTTGCCATATTGTGAAATATTAATAAAATGCATTTCAGATGTTTGTATCTTTTCCAAATATTCCCAATATGTTTCCTAGTTTTGGTCATATAACAGTGTATTGCTAGTTTTTTTCAAAATAAAAGACAATGGTACAGTGTATCAGTCTCTATATAATCAGTACAGATTCTAGTGTTTTATTTCTATATTGCATGTATCTAACTGTAAAAATATATTCTCAAATAAATAAATATATAACATAAATATATGTATCTAAAATGAATAAATAAATTGTTACATTTTTGCTCTTTTCAAACAGCTCTAGACACAGGTAAGAAAAAAACAAACAGAATTCCTTCAAAGTCCTTCTGAACAAACTACTGCTCTCTGACCATTTCATGATAGATTCCCACAGCCTCCATGTCGGCTGACGTCTCCGTCTGACTAGAGAGATGTTCCCTGACTATTCAGCTCAGTTTTCCATTCGTCTCCTATTCCATGCAGGTACTTTTTAGGGTTGCCCAGCCTCTAATACAAACGACCCCCTCATGCAGAGTGTGCAGACTTTCTGGCCTGTCTTCCTGGCTGCTGAGAGATGGCCCATGCATTCCTACAAGAGGCCCCCGGTGCCTTTATCACTGCTGGTTGGGCTGCTGTCCACCAGCCCGCACCGGCCACATCCCCATGCCTGCGTCCCTCTTCTCTTGTCTTGCTCCCTGCATGACAGGGCTTTAGCAACTATTCCTGAACTGGACCGGGCCTCCAGGTCTCAGCTGTGTCCTAGGATATCCCTGTACAGCTCTGGCACACGATCGGGGTCCACAGGTCTGGGCAAGAAGTGTGTAAACTTCTGGTGTCGCCTGGATTTAGTCCCGTCCCTTGGTGTCCCATCTTTATTTAATGCCACAAAGTAACGCGTCCCTTTGTCTCCATGTTTGTAGAGGTTGGACGAGTAAGTGTTGTACCAGTTCTCCTCAAACTGCTCCCTGAAGACACATTCAGCTGTGAGCTTCTCCTGAAAATATCAAAAGTCACAACATAAGAGAAGTCCTGGCTAATGATGGAGACATAGGAAAACACATTTCATTATTTGAAATTAGAAATGAAAAAAGCATTCACACATCACATGGTCAGAATTTAGGATTTGGGTAACATGAATAAGCAGGTACTTACAGACCCATACAGCTCTCCGTTGTTGTTCATCCCCAGGTAGAGTCCACTGTCTACCCCTCTAATGCTTATCAACCCAACTGCAAGGCTTATGAATTCCAAAATACCTGAAGAAGAATAACACAGTTGTTCTGTGCAGACTTTGACAAAGATGAAAGGAGAAACTCAAAAAATCCAATTCAGTTCTGACAGCGGGCTTTCGGCAAATTTAATACATTTTAATAAACACAATTAGGCCTCTATCATTAGCTTTGTTCATTTCATCAATCTTTTTCACTCTTTTCTTGTTGCCGATTATTTTGATAATTTATTGTTGGCCAGTTTCGATTGCCTTTTATTTTTACTGACAAAAATATATTTAAAAAATAGTTCAGGATTTACCAAAACGACTGTGGTCCTTCCTCGTCCCTTGCACTGTGCCATCCGGAAGTATTTCCAGATGAAAACCAGTTCTGCAGTATAACTGTCTCCTCCTGAGAATCCCTTTGAGGTGCGTTAAATCCGCCGGGGTGCTTCGGGAGAGCCTGTCTCCGGGTATGAGGTGCTCCCCGAGTAGCGTCGGACTGTCCCCCAGAGGGGTCAGGAAGAAATGGGACCCGACCTGTGAGATACCATCGATGCCGTGCAAGACGCCTCCAACTTCCCCCAGAGCAGCAGCAGCAGCAGCCATCGCGTCGAAGCTCAGCGGGTAAAGTTCAGTGAGGAGGTCCGGAGGGAGCGCTCTTGCGTAGTAGACTACCTGGTTGCCACTGTCACTTATTGCATGTTTACTTCCACCTCCTCCGTTACTTAGGACAGGAGGACGCGCAGATTTCTCTCCCCTGACATGAAACACTCACCAAAAATACGCAGATGGCTGCACTGACTTTTTCTTCTTTTTTTCTTTTCTTTTTTACCACTACGTCTTGATCAGATGGGGGTGGGCTGCCGTTGCTGCTCAGATAGTCCTCATGTTGCATACCTGTTCACAGCGGATGGTGACGCTTCAGTGGAGCCATGGAGACACAGCAGTGGAGAAGTCAGTACAAGTGAGGGGTGCTGACCAAACAAACGCTGCAGTGCAGGTACAGGAACTCCTGGAGGTTTTGCGCTCAAAGTGGCAGGGGTGGTGAGGCAGGTGCAAAAGGACTAGTAATGGGCGGGGCTGTCACAGTTCAGACGTGCCCTGGCAGGGATTTTTTTCCTTCTCCCAAGGCATATAATAAAAGACACACAGGGAGAGAGAGTTGCTGGTGGTCTGAGGGCTTTTAAACTGAGCATTTACGTCCCTTAAAATTCAAATTAAATCTGTAAACACAAACTATGTGACACTTTAAATCAACCCACTAGAGGAGAGACATAATTCAGTGTCTGTTTCCATGTGTATCCAAAGATTTCAACATCTCCTTCCCTCTCCCCAATTTGACGCCTTTAATCCCAGAGCAACTTGAAAAACCCACGGCATTTCTCGCGAGCTCGGAGCAGCAGGCTGCTCGCGCTGCTCTGCTGTGCTCTGCGTGATATCGGTTACGACACCCCGGTAAACAGCCATGGCTGCCCTGCGCAGGTTTATCCCTTCATTCACTAACAGCTCTACCACAGGGACGCTGACGGCGCGGAAACAACAAACAACCTCGAAGGCGACAAAAGCCCTGAAAGTTATCGTAGCTGGAGCGTGCGTCACCGCCGCGGCTGGTGCTGCTTATTACGGCTGCTCGCTTGTCGGTAGGCGCTCCGGACTGAAGAGCCATGTCGAGGCTCGACTCTTTCATCTGGCGTTGCCATCAGTTTCTGCCACCGATAAGGTACAGTGGGGGCATTTGTCAAGATTTAATGACAACAGTCGGCCCACATACAGTCTGACCGAAACGCCTGCAGTCGTTCAAAAGGCTTCAATTTCATTTTTAGTTTTTACTCGTGAACGTAGCAGGAATGACGGAGTGTCTGCATTACCAGGATAATTAGCCTGCACCATGTTGTGCACGTGAAACTACAGTAATGTTAATGTGTCGTCAGCATTAGGAGCTATCCCCGACCTTTGGTGCTGAAATGGTAAAATGGTCAAAGGCAGTTCATAGAGCACGTGACCTAGGCGCTAGAGAAATGCTCCACGCATAATAAAGAGAATATATATATATATATGATGTTTATATATATATATATATATATATGATGTATATATATATATATATATATATATATATATATATATATGATGTTTATATATATATATATATATATGATGTATATATATATATATATATATATATATATATATATGATGTTTATATATATATATATATATATATATATATATATATAAACATCATACTGTTGTTGCACTTTAGGGTGTGGAAAAAAACATCTGACCGTGTAATGTAATCTAACACAGATTTATAGTATGGCCTAATGCCTGGTGTTGTTGGTGCTGGATTTTAGGTGTTCCACACTTCAAAAGCTGCAAAGATCACCAGGGTTGAACATTACAAGAACATTAAGGAGTATATTCATATTGATAAATGTATTCATTATTTATTTAAACACAATTATGTAATTGTTTAGTCATGAAAAAAAAGAAACTAGTCACATCACAACTTCTCCAGCTCAAGATGACAAATTCATCTTGATTGTTTTGTCCAGTCAACAGTCCCAAACCCAAAGATATTCAGTTATATATAGATAGATATAGATATAACAGAAAATCTATCTGAGAGCTGAAACAATTAGTCGGTTAATCTATTAGTCATTCTACAGAAAATGAATCAACTATTTGGATAGTTGATTTATGGTTTAAGTCGTTCACCAAGCAAAAAAACATTTTGCAGCTGCTTTTTCTGCTTTACCTCTATTACAATTTTGGGGTTGCTTTGGATTGTTGGAGTAAATCCAACTCTCAGTTTGAGTAAAGCAAAGTGAATTTCTGGCACAACTTCACCTACTTCCAAGGTGCAGGAAGACAGTAAGTAGTGTTAAAGTGTCAAAACTCCAGCAACTAATTAATTGCCACTTGCTGCTCTGGAGATGAGGAAATGTTGGCACATTTTCATGAAATGTGTTACCCAATTAATCAATTGTTCAGTGCTGTTGATTTTGAAATTATATTTCAGCACTACTTCTTAGCTTTGCACATTTTTTGCAACACTAATGTCATTTTTTGCACTATGAGAGAAGGTCAGTGTGCGTTTGGACCTATTAGCCTACATGCCAGCACTTCTCCAGGAAGTCTCTTTAGCTCAGACATGTGCTGACATTGTTGACAAGATTTTCATGAATCAGAGGCGATGTAAACAAACATGTAAACCATGTAAACCAGGTCTGCTTTGCACACTTCTAGCTACAGAAGATTGTTCTTGTTTTAGATCTGCTGGTAGGAGGGAGGAAACCTTAACTGGTGTCCACAGGCAGCAGGAATCCAGGCACAGAGGAAACTGGACACTGGGACTTGGCGGAGGGGCTGACATTTGATGAGCGGTGGGGGTGGTTAGAGGGGGTTTAATGGTTAAGCAGAGGGGGGCACACATTCCCTTGGTGTTTGCTCTGTGCCCAGTAGACCTGGCACTGTGCCACCTGACAGAGAGATCCACTCTGTCTTCACCAATCCAGCCTTCTGATCTGGCCGGGTTTGAACAGTTGTAGGGACATTATCTGGTACACAGGGATGACAAATAGGGCTGACATAACATGCACCCCATTACTGAATTAAAGCTTGGGCCTCTTTGTTGTTCCATGTGAGCGAGGCTTTTCGTGACAAGAAAAGCTTCCGTGGATTTCATCTTTCAGACAGTATTATCACTGTTGATATGATTTGTAATATTTCATGATGGTGTGTGTGTGTGTGTGTGTGTGTGTGTGTGTGTGTGTGTGTGTTACAGGCCAGGACCTATGGTCTGGATGATGGGGATGCGTACATGTCGTCCAATGAGAACAGGTTTCGCCTGTTCAGTTCCGTGGAATACGAGGGCCAGCTTTACATGACGCCACTCAACTTCATCGAGTCCATCACTCTGAATGAACCCAAGAGTGAGTGCAGTCCTATTACTCAGCTCCTTCCCACAATACTAAACACCCTTTAATAAAACCCTTTGGAGGAAGGAAGGAAAAATGTTTAGGGCTTAAACAGTTAGTCAATTAAATAATTTGTCCAGTAACAGAAAATTAATCAACAACTATTCTGACAGTTAATTGTTGTAGCTTCTAAAATGAGAGGATTTTGTCTCTTTCATTGTTGTAAAGTGAAAGTTTTTGGACTGGTGATCTAACATAAGCTACTAGAAGACACCACAATGGGCTTTGTGAGTGTTTTATGTTTGTTTTTTTGTCTAGTCAATTAATCACTGAATCATGAAAATAATCAGTTGTTTAATTAAGAATGAAAACAATTATTAGTTGTTCTACTGATGTTAAACCTTTGCCCCTTTTTGACCAAATAGTTAACTATGGATGCCACAGGAACTAATCTCAGGAACTAAACCAGGAAGTTCCATCTGAGTGTTCCTGCTTATGTTTCCACACATCTGGAGAACCTTGAAGTTGACGCAAATTAGATTATAATGGATTAGAAAGTGATGGAAAATGTTTAACATGCAAAAGGAAACATCTACTCATCAAGCCATTCTCTGTATTTACTATTGTGCAACTAAGTTTGAATGTAATGAATGGATTCAGTGGAGACATCCAGATTTATTTATGTCTTTGAAGTAGACAAAGTGTTTTATTTCTTTAGTGCATTACCGCATCAAATCCAATAGCAAATTCAGTTTTGTTTCTTTCATTCACTCAAGTGTGCCTTTATCTCACAGTTTTAGAATAGTAATGAAGTCAAAAACATATTGTTTTTAATAATAATAATAATAATAATAATAATAATAATAATAATAATAATAACAACAATAATCATTACAAGAAGTTGTCCTAATATTGACACTAGTCAATAGACTACTTTGTGTTTGACCAGTGTGCGACATTTAGCCTTGCAAACTCTACCTCAATAGTTCCTGGGCCATCATGCAGAGGACTTAAAGCAACATTATGTGGTAATTATATCTCAAAATTATATCTTCAAATCATTTTGATGGTACGCCGACTTGTAATAGGGTGAATAGCCTCTCTGTCATTGCCACTCTGGGCTAGCTGCGGCTGCTACTGTGCTAACATTGAAATCCCGGGCAGGACATTTATCGCGACAATGGCGTAATGCTTTACATCAGCAACACAGCTCTTTGCAAGCTAAGAAAAAGCAAAAAGAATATAATCTACAATGTAAGTTCTTTGGAAGAAGCTAGCTCGGTATTCTCAGTTCGAATATCATGGCGGAGGCTGCGAAGAGACCGAAGAAGGCGTCGGAGGAAGTGAGGAAGAGAAAAAGAGAGAGTGATGGACCAAGAGACCAGACAAGAGTAAATCAGACTGGCTTTTACCTGTTGGCGTGAGCTATAAGAACTGACAGGATGCAGGACAGAGGCCGAGCTGGCCTTCTCTCTGTTGTACTGGTCACTTATAACTTATTAGCTGGCACACTGTGTCTTGTGTTGTTGCGATTTCTTGATGTTTGGCTGTGTTAGCAAAGTTGCTGATTCGAGCCAAATCAGTGAGCGATTTCACAGACAGAGATTTAGCTGCTGGCTATAAACCTCAAGTTGATGTCAGCAAACTAACTTGACTGCACACTCAGACATCAGTAACGTTGCTGTAAGTGCGCTTGCGTTGGTTGCTGTCTCGCTTTGTAGGCTAGCTTGCCATGCTAGTTTGAAGCAAATTTATGCTGCTGCAGGTGGAGAGCGGCGCCAGTGTCATGCCAGAGCTGGGCAAGCGGTTATAATAAATGGGCTCAGCAGCCTCTATCAACATAACATTAGGTCATTGCAGAGGAGAAGAGACTGAAGAGGATGTTAGAGGAGGAAACTAAGAAGAGAAAACAAGAGTGACCAAGCCAGAGGCTCTGAGAAATAAAAGGTCAGATGCCGAGCTGGTATTCTTTCTGTTAGAAGTAATATTGTTTCAATCGTGTAATGTCATCATAACAAATGCACGTGTATAGCTGTCCTTATTTACACCCTAAAATGGTAGTGGCGCCAAATCAAACAAATATTTCTTCATGTTGCTTTAAGTGTCCTGTTATTTTGGTAAAATTGGTTTTAAACTTTTGCTATCAATCATTTTATGAGAGACGGCGGCAATCCATTTTCCTTCATGAAGATTGTAACAGTGTGCTGCACTGCAGATGCTACACCGCCTCTATAATATGTGCAGCTCTGTGTAGAAATCAACCCCATTTGTCAGCAGCCATTTGCTTAATTATGCTTCCGTCAAGTCATCAGATAAATCCCTTTTCTTTCACCCTCCAATTACCTGCGGTTTACAAAAAAGCCCCAGTTTTGTTTCCTGGAACATTGCTTGTTGCTGAGGGCCTGTGAAGTGTCATCGGACATAAGTTGCGGCTTAAAGAGCTTCAGTCATAACACCTGCATAAAGATAGACATCTTTACCAGCAACCCCGCTTTTATGGCTCATTTATGTGGCAACAAACTCGCAGAGACCCAGAGAGTCCAATCAACTTAGTCTGGATGTCATAAATGTAATGATAAGACATTCTGATCACTGTGGTTGATTCCGTTTTAAGATGTGTGGCGAGCTGTAATGTAATGGTTTGGACACGGCTTCACTGGCATCTAATGAGGAAGGAGCTTCAATGTATCAATATTCTGTGCGTCATTGTTCTCTGGTGGCTAAAGGCTGATGTGTTGCAAAATAGTAATCATGGTGTTTTATGGCTATATTGTGGCTGTAAAAAAAGACGTGTTTTTGCCATACCTGTGGATGTTTAGAAAGGCCTCGGACGTGACCATTATGTATAATTGATGGTTTAATGTTAAAGACAACACATGAAGCACAGGATGGTGGTCATTTAGTAGAGAACCATTTGAGTCAAAGCTTAAAGTGCTGTTATGTAAATTATTCATATTGGATCCGTAACATATTTGTTGGTTATTAAATATTTATTGAACGCATGAAACACATGCCTACATTTATCTTCACATACTCACTCAGATGCTTTCTCTTTGGTGCAGAGCGAGCCACCACATGGCAATCATAGTTCCAGCTTTTGACAGAGGCTTTAAAATTCGTCAGTGGATGGCTATTGTCACTGTTATTGATGTGATTTCTTGGCCAGGTATTTTTTGTTTTAGTTTTTTTTTTTTTTTTTTACAACACCTCCATCTTATCTTCTGCTTTATTGTCCATTGGAATGCGTTCACAGAGATTGGCAGCTTGTGTTCACATAAACGCCTGTTTTCACTTTTGTTACCCGTTTCTCCATTCCTAATATAGAAGTCATTATTGAGACATAATACTGTAAGTCAGACATATATCATCCACTAACTGCTAACTTTTTTTTCTTTAGGTCGGAGAGTTTGCAAGTCCCTCACAAAAAAGGTGAGTTGTACTGTCATCAAAGCACTTATTGCTGTTTTACAGAATCTCCACCTTATCTGTATAAAACCTCTGTAATTACTGTAATGCCAACGGACATTGCATTACGTTGTGATTACCCGCGATTCAGAAATGAGTGAGTGATTTGGGATTTTCTTCTGTTCTCGCAGGAATTAGACAAGATGCTGGCTGATACCCCGCCTGTTTGCAAAGGATCATCTAATTTGTTCAGAAATCTTCGTGAACGAGGTGAAGTAACTGACTTTATGTATCACAGTTCTACTCATGATCATCCGCTGATTTTAAGTCATTCCCCTTTAGGAATGACTTAAATTAAAGGCCCTCCACGTCTTGTTCAGAGTGCATCTGTTGTGCATCTCATCCTCGTATAATCCAGAGCAGTGAGTGTGTTGTAAAGACTCCATCTTATCTCTGGATCAATCTGGTAACATGTTATAGCTGTTCTCAAGTAACCTATGCAGGAGGTTGATAATATTGATAATATACATAAGGATCCTTTTTGGGTTCTCCAATAAGAAATGTGATAAAATATAATGATATAAAGTTTCCTGGAAAGAACTTTTCTTTTGGAGAGTTTTAAGGGATTTCCTTGAAAGAAAAGCTCCCTTTAAACCCATGTAGATAAATCATGATATTTCATTATCATTATTTATAATTTATTTATTTTGGAAATTTTATTGTCATATATTTTAAATTGTATGCTCGCCTGTAAAAATATTTCATATTTTTCTAAGCATGTTTAGCTGAGCTATTAGACTGTGGATTAGACTGTAGGTTAGGTTACATTAGCATTGAAAGTGTGGCAATTAAACACCTTCTCTACAGTCTCTGTAATTAGAACCAAATTGCAATGTTTTTCCAGAAAACCTCTTGGAGATTATAAATTATTCTAAACCTATGTTAACTTAAAATAAAGTGTTGCATAAAAGGCTGAAAATGGTGCGGATTAATCTTGAATACATCATTTTGCATCACAAATCTATTTAATATAAATAGGAAAGGTGAAATGCTCCTTACTGCATGTTTTTCCTCCTTCCCCAGTTTTACTTATGTGCACTGTAACATGCACAATACATTTTTAAAAGCTAAAACAATCAGATCATGGTCAGCAAAAATGCCATATTCTGTTGTTCCAGCTGCTGAGATGAGCTGACTGGGGTTTGGACTGTTTGTTTAGACAAAACGAGCAAATCAAAGACGCCACCTCTGGGCTCTGGAAAGTTGTGATGGACTATTATTTGACATTTGATAGACAAAACAATGAACTGATTAATTGAGAAAATAATTGTCCGTTTACATGATAATGAAAATAATGGTTAGTTGTTTTGACTGACCTGTTAGGCTGTGTGTCCTCTGTGCTGCTGCACAGTAAATCCTGGCTGCTTTGGGAGGGAAGCAGTAGGACTTGGCTTAAGGACTTTCCAGTCTGTCACTGTGTTGACATTCACTGTACAGACCTCTCAAGCTTGTAAACATATGGAATCACATATGAGCAATGCACTTGGGGTCCTCATGGGTGGGTTTCGAAAAGGAATCTCATTTTACCTGATGCGCCTTGTGAAACGACTACACTCTTTACCTGCAAACCTCAATTCATACTTGCACGGAGAAAATGAAGTTGTCAGTGTGAGTGAAGATTTTTTTAATTTTCCCACCTGGGCCTGCACACTCCCACTCAGTAGGTCATACAAGCCAGTGGAGCATCAGATCTCACTGTTCTGCTCTCTCCTCTGTTGCTTTAGCTAAGTGCCAATGCTGGGATTTGGGGCTTTTAATCCTGCTGTTAAACGTTGCGGCTTTGTCAGGGAAAAAACGTCTGGATTGATCTGTGAACAAAGCGTTGCTTTAGAGAATGAGGGAGCTGTTTGAACCCAGCTATGTCGAGACATGTCCAACTGGCCGCCCCCACCACCCCCGATCACTATGGACATTATGAAGCCTAAGAATGGCATTGGATTACATCTCTGGGACTGCCACTCTGTATGAAGTGTTTCTGTGGAATTCTTTGTATTGTCTAACAACATCTACTTGAGCTCAGAGGCTGTGCTGCAGGCAGAGGTGGGGGTGGGGGTGGGGGTGGAGGGCTCCTGCCAGGAGTGAAGGTGTGTGGTATTGGTGAAACATGGCTGGAATCTTAAAAGTTTTTTCATTCTCTCAACCCATTTAAGCTTTAATGTCTTTGAAGCCAGAGATCTGTTGTCATTATAGAGCTGTGGCTGCCAAACACAGGGCGCTGGGGTGATAAGACGGAGCGCTTTATGA
The DNA here is from genome assembly GCA_024633595.2 of Lepomis macrochirus. Classification (NCBI taxonomy): domain Eukaryota; kingdom Metazoa; phylum Chordata; class Actinopteri; order Centrarchiformes; family Centrarchidae; genus Lepomis; species Lepomis macrochirus. Next base: position 9,353,269 of record JALXJV020000018.1, read on the forward strand.
TTGAAGATGAATGTCTAACGGCACACCTCAGTTTGGATGTTTCACTAGCCTTTACATCATGTTGTTAGCAGAGTTCCAGCTTCTAGAGGAAACGTAGAAGCAGAGTTAAACTAAATGTTTTGTTCCCTTGAGTGTTCCTCTTTCTGGAAGAAAGCAAACCCTGCACCTAAATTCTTTTCCCATAACACCAAGAGTAGTCACCCAGAACTATCTGAGCTCGATTCTCTATCTTCCCGAGCAAACAAAAGCTTGGGAATGCTTTCAGAGTCAGAGGGCAGAAGCGACCTGAGTCAACCGAGATGTCTCCTGACACTTACTCTTCCCTTCTCTGTGTCGCACAACAAAGGGAGCTGACGGACGCGACACAAAACCTGAATCTGCCATTCTCAATCAGGGACAGACCACTTGAGAATGTATTACACCTTGTTACCCAAACACGATCAGAAGCTGTAGGCCTTAAATTTGTTTGGGTTTGTGTCCAGATAGGTCAGCTCAGTTGTAAAGCCTTTGTTTGTGTGAGGGGAACACCAAGCATGAAGTAAAAGGCACCTTTTAAGATGTTATCAGTGAGCTCGAGAGGATTACTCTTGTCTGAAGGGGTGCACTGTTTCTGTGGATGGCTTATTCATCTTGGGGCATGACTTTGAACATCTGTAAACACCTTCAGCTAACTGCTTAACGCTATTTGATGCTTTTTTGTGTGGAAAAGGGAACATTTAGGTTTTTGTTTCCCATCTTTTTTTTCCCCCAGGTGTCATCAGTTACACAGAGTATCTCTTCCTGCTCTGCATTTTAACAAGTAAGTAAATATTTTAACTGACTTAAGCAGAATTATCTTGAAAACGATTTAGCGATCAAAAGTGACTGTCGAATGTCATGCATTTTTGTTTGATTTCAGAGCCCCATGCAGGCTTCAAGATTGCTTTCAACATGTTTGATGCAGATGGGAATGAAATGGTGGACAAAAGAGAGTTCTTGGTGGTACGACCCTTGTCTTGAGAGTCAGATGTAATAAAATGCATTTGATCTTCTACATTCTGTAAAGTGACTTATAATCTTCTCCCCAGCTGGAGGAAATTTTCCGTAAGAAAAAGGACAGAAAGGAAGTTGCTGAAGACGTGCAAAGATTTGACCTGCAGGTATGAGTCGTTTTCAGCGGTTATTGAAGCTGCTGTCATCAGTATCTTTTATATTAACAATTGACTAAATTATTGTGCATAATGTAAAAGAGGTTGCTGGTTATTGAGAGTGTTATTATCAACTTTGCATTCTCCCCCATTTTCTAGCCTCTTCTGCTCATGACGAGCTAAAAGAAAAGTGGATATATGACCCGAATGAATGCTAATGTTGCTCTCTGCTAGATGCGTAAATAAGTAACTGTTGCCGTTCCCTGTAAGAACTTTATATGTCTGGTGTTTCAGTCTGCTGCGCTCAAAGAAACCTTCATTAATTAATTTGACCTCTTGGAGACAATACACCAAACTTTAAATACATACATTTTATGAGATACTTTATATTATCATAGTATACTAATGTTTTCACAAGCAGTTGTTTTTTTTTACACTCACTCATTGACACAAAGCAGTGTTAGCATTCATTTAGAGTCGTGTCTTTGCCACCTGACAAATGCTAAGTCCAAGATTCAGTCTTCTTTTAGCTCTGTTTTAGTCTCCACCAACTCCTGAGGGGAATATCTGGCAAATACTGCACTATGTTCACCAGCTAGTCGCTTTGTCTGTTTGCCATTTGGTACTGTGCCAGTAGTGTACAGTGGGTTTATTGGAGCTTTTTGAACTGAAAAAAGCTGCTTATTGCATCTGTTGTTGGTGAGGTTGGTTAGATTGATGGACATCCAAACACCAAAGTTTCAGTTCGGCCAACTGAAACAATCAACTAAAAGATGCTGAAACGCTCCATAAAGCTGACAGGGAGTACAGCGTCAGGTGGTCATTCTTTGTGGCTTTGTCATCACGAGTGGCACCTTTCACATTACAGGCAGTCCTTTGACCAACTGTAGATAAAAATAAGATTAGTGCAGCTTGATGGTAACCTGAATCTTCAATTTTACTTAAAATAAGAGGGTTTTTGCTTGCCACACTTACAGTGTTTCTAGAGACAACGCAGGCTGCACAGAGGTGAATGTGGTCATACAAGGCAAAACATGCCTGAGGCTTTCATCTCTGTAGGGCTGTCCTATGCCGCATGCAGGTGGATGTAAACAGGCAGAGCTGAATAAAGCGATAAGAGCAACTCTTTGAGGTCTTATCGCACAAACACAACATGGAGGGGCTTACGCTGCCGGGACAAACGTTAGCATCTCTGGACAGTCTTCTGCAGCCCGTATAACCATCAAAAAGATCATTAGAATGGGTACTCTAGATTTGGAAATATAATGATGCTTTGTAAAAAGACAAAGATGAGGACTCTGGGTACATTCACAAAGCTTAAGAATCGGAATAAGATCTCGGATCGCTGGTGAAGTCACGGCATATATAAACTTGACAGCTATAAAATCAATCAATAGCTTAAAAACTAGTTTCCTTTCCTAAAATACTGAAAAATCAAATTATAAATGAATCTCCCCTATCTGCTCTTCTTTGCATTTCAGAGCTTGCAGCTGTACGGTCCTCACAAATCCCAGCCGCACACTGTATGTATTGTTCTCTTTCCCTGAAGGAAAATGGACAATTTTGCTTGTATTTTTGGCATGAAAATGTTTTTGCATAGCGCGCTACAGAAAACACACATGCACCTGAGGGGCTGACACCACCCGTATTTGTGTCTGTTAACACCAGATAACCTCATTCACACTCACTGGAATTGAAATGCACCACTGTGTACACCAACATTATCTGACATTTTGTGTGTGTGTGTGTGTGCGTGCACGTGTGTGTGGTAGTGCGGGGAGTGCACCGCAGATGATTTATGTTCTTGCCTCTTGTCAGCATTGGGCGAAAGATTCCACTTCAAAAAGCTCTTACCTGAAGACTGACAACGACCCCCATGTATTATTTTTACAGTATCTTGAGAAGTGGTATTTGGGCTCAGGTTACCTTTTGTAATTGGCTTGACCATGAAGATGCCAGTCAGAAAGGGCAGTGAAAAACACTCAACACACACACACACACACACACACACACACACACACACACACACACACCCACCCACACACACACACACACACACACACACACACACACACACACACACACACACACACACACACACACACACACACACACACACGTGTAGAAGAGCCTACAGCTAACAGAGGGACAGATCCATGTTTTCAGAGTACTTCACCTTTAGGTGTGGCTTTTTTGTTTTGATTTCTTCTGCCATACTGTCGGTATATTTCCAGCAAAAGTTCAAAAGTCACATCTTTTCAAAGAGCACACGGCAGGCATATTTTCAGTGCTGCGGTTGGGCTTTCCCCGGCAAATTCTAATTACAAGTGTATCAGGATCTTTTCATGGGATGAGTTGGGAACAGCGCGGCGCATTAAAGAGTTGTTCCGTAATTAGCTGTGGGATCATGTCGTAAATCTCTCTCTCTGGTGAAAGGCGATGAAGCGCAGAGGAAGAGCTGTTTTATCGCCTGCCTCGCATTCCCCCCCCCGGGCTTGAGAGATGAAAAAAACTGAATAATATAAATAAATGTTATGAAATGAAGCTTGCCATACTTAAGAACACGTGTCGACGGAAGCTGGCTGTTTCTCGTTGGTTGTGTGCTGCTTGTTGCTTTTGAATGAAGTGATGTGTGACACATCTCTACTGAAGAAATTGTAGTTTGAAATAAACTGAATCAGAGCGAGAGAGACACCGACATGGTTTGGTTTATAACTTGTAGTTAGAAATCCAAGTGTTTCTTAACTACTTTGAAGAGAGATTCCCTGTGATCTTCTCATTGCACATGCCACAAATTACAAGAAAATTGTTGTTGACAGTAGTGTTGCAGTGTAGCTGTAGTTATAATAGTCCCACAGCAGCTGGCAGAGTGAAGGGAGCTGCGTAAACTGTAATAATAATGATTGGTTAATCCCAGATCAGGAGCATGACCTGAGCTGGAAAAACAGAGTGGCTTCTGTGTTCCAGACAACATTGAGCAAAAAATCTGAACCATCATCTTTTATATTTAGACTTCAATCTCACACGATAGAGACAAATTCTTCCAGAAAACATATCTGTCATTTAGTAGATGAACGGTGTCTGATAACCTGCATTTACTTCACAGCGTAGCATCAAATGTTGAAGTATTGGGTGGGTTCAGTTACATAGTTTACGCGGCATGGTCTCACGCCCTGCATGCTTTCGACATGTGTTGGCTGTGTTGGCTCGATGTCCTGCCAAGAGGCTGCATGCATCGCTGCAGAGCAGTCTCATGTCAGGGCTGATGGGCCTCTCAGATACTCCGGTGTCGGCCCCAGTCTGTTTCTGCCTGTTGGAGTGTGGACGGATGTCAGTCCATCTATCGCTCTGCCTCTCACTTTTTGTCCTTCTGTCCATTGCTAAATGTGTCTCGCTGTTCATCTTCTATCTGCGTCTCTGTCCTCCCTCCGGCCTCAGTGTGCATCGTCCGTGTTTATCTGTCCATCTTCTCTTTCCTAGTCTCTGTCTCATGTGCCAGATGTATTTTTTCTTCTAACAGCTGTGCTTCAACTGCTGCCACAGGTTCTTAAAAAAGACAGTCAGCATGTGGAGGCCCGGGGCATGTGGGAAGTTCTCAAACGTGGCACAAGTCAAGTTCTGTTTTCTGATCTCACTGAGGTAGCTGTGCCCTCGTTAAGATGATTCTTCATTAGTTTGGTTATACAGTAACACTATGCACAAGGCTCTGACTGTTTCTCATAGAAACTCCTGTAGTTTCTGTGCGAGAGAGCACAATGGAACTAGTTCTCGATTTATGCATCTATCTTCTTGTTAGTAAGAGTAAATACTTAAAGACAGCTCCTCTGAGATTTCCTCTGCACCATGTTTAATGAATCTGCTGCATGGCACGTGCTCGTATCTTGCAGAAATGAGAAATGCAGGCCCACTGTGGAGCACAGTGAAAAATTAACCATTAACTCCGGGTATGACTATTAACTAACATTTTTACTTAAAGCTTTCAGCATGGTTAAATAAATGTCATTGTTAATGTTTACCTGGTGTTACCATGACACACTTTTTTGTGCATATTTACTCAGTGTTTGGCTGAATCATTACTGAGATGGTTATTTAAAGCAACGAGGATTCAAAATGCAGACACTTGTTTCCCTCTGACAGCATGTGGACGAGAAAATAGAGACAACGCTGCTGGTACATTTCTTTGGGAAAAAAGGCAAAGCCGAGTTGAAATTTGAAGATTTTTACAAGTGAGTTGAAAACCCTTTTGACTGCTTTGTGATACATCATGATGTCCCTTCTCCCAGTGTAATATGGCCATTAATCATTTTCATACCAGGTTGAACCTCCAGCAGCTAAAAAAAACGCTAAAGGTTTACTTTAGCAGTTTGGTTGTGACTATGTTAAGTGTTCCTTTGTGCATACAAGTTTCTGGTGGTGGCGTTTCCTGTCAGCAGCTGCCGTCCGTCTCGCTCTTCCAGGTTCATGGACAACTTGCAGACAGAGGTGCTTGAGATAGAGTTCCTCTCCTACTCCAAAGGCTTGCCCATCATCAGCGAGGAAGACTTTGCTCGGATCCTCCTTCGCTACACCAATGTGGACGACGTCAGCGGGTATTTGGACAATGTGCGCCACAGCCTGCCGGATGAAAAGGTGCACTGTTATTTCGCTTTAGATTCACTTTGTCATCACATGTTGACCTCTGACGGCTCCCTTGCCTCACCTTAAAGGACTAGGGTCTAGGGTTAGACAACATAACAGGAACATCATACAACATGATGTAATCCAATACCACATTAACAACTTGAACCTCAGAAAATGCAGGAGAGATCAAAAAATTTCAGTGGACATTATTACATTGATGTTAAGAGCATTTTGTCCCCGGGTATTTAAAGGAATAGGTTCAGCATTTTGGGAAGCCTGTTTATTTGCTTTCTTTCCAAGAGGAAGATGGAAAGATCGATATCAATCTGGCACTAAGGTTGACCCAAGAGGTTATTAGCTTAGCTTAGTACAGAGACGGAAAACAGCCAGCCTGGCCTGTTAAAAAGTCTACCTACCATCTCCTCTAAAACTCTATAAATCACATGTTGTATCTCTTGTTACCTTTAACAAAAAATAATTTTAATTGACTCTTTTTGGTTTTAGGGGAATCGTGTTGGAGCTAAATGTATAACATCAGTTTCTCTGTCTGCCCAGTGCAGCATGATATAGTCAGTGGGATGTAGTTGTGTGCACAGGCACGATGGTTTCACACCTGGGACCCTCATTCTGACAACTGGACTACAGGAAGTCACCAATAAATAGTCCCAGCACATAACTCCCAGTAAAATATATAGAAACTAAGCAATACATTGTCATTTTTTACATTTAGATTTTTGTTACAGCTTCAACATCAAAATATATTATATAATAATAATTATATAATATATAATATAATTATGGTGCTTTAGAGGGGCTGATAGGAAGTCAGTCCCCGTTTCCAGTCTTTATGCTAATCTAACCTAACTGCCTGCTGAGTTAGCGTTTCACACAAAGTTTCAGTAAAACAAAGTTTAGAATTAGGAAATTCTAATTTGCCATCCCCCACTGACAGCAACTAAAAAAGAATAACTAAAAAAGCAATGCACAATGTGCATGAACTCCAGCAATTTGGCCAAAAGAGTAGGTCTCTCACTCGAACAGAACTAGTTTGTAACGCGTTCAGCCGTCACAGGGACGTTTAAATATAAGGATAACGGCTCACATTTTCAAACAGTCCCTCTTTGTGTTGTACTTGAATGTTTTGTGTGAGTATGGGAGTATTTTAGTCCTCTGTTTCTTTTGATACTGCTCTGTGAATTAGCTGTTGAGTGAAGCGTCCTCATTTTAGATTTAATTTGTTTTTCCTCTTGGCACGTTGACCGGCTCCTCAGCCACCTCGAGTAGCCTGTTGCTAGATCTCCATTGATTATCAAGTGGGTCTCATCGTTAGGCTAAGAGATATTTTATGGCCCTCACCTTGTTAAAATAGCAAAGCATCACAGATTAGTCATTACTCCGATTGTTCGGCTGTGTGTGTTGCCAGTTTGGCGGGGCCCCCCGGCGAGAGAAGGAGCTACTAGCAGCGGGATGGTTGAGTGGAGATCAATAGGCTCAGTGTTTGAGTCATCAGCCAAGCCTGAGATGTTTGGGGATTCATCACTTTTGTTGTTTTTGTTTATTCAAGTATCAGGTTAATCTGCTTTAGAAAAGCCTGCAAACGGCCTGACCTCTTCCCAAAAGCTACAACCCTCCCCCCACCGCTGACAGCTCAGCGTGTCCATACTGCGCAGGGAAAATCCAGCAATGTATACTTTGTCTGTTTGGGTGTGTTATCTACCTGATGGCTTCAAGGTCCTACACACACTAAAGGATTCCCCGCAGGATGAAAGGAAGCAGATTATGTGTTGTGTGAATTGTAGCACTATCCTTTGCTGGAGTGTTGACACGCAGCCGTTTGCTTTATGTGGCACTTTATAATGTCTCATGTTGCATTTCAGCTTTATGTTCCATTAGTATAAAATAAAATCATAAACTATTGTTTTTATTGCTGTTATATCTTTTTGCAGGGTATCACCTTTGAGGAGTTCAGGTCCTTCTTCCAGTTCCTAAACAACCTGGAGGATTTTGCCATCGCCATGCAAATGTACAACTTTGCCCATCGCTCCGTCGGTCAAGGTAAAGTCTCACAGTTTGTTGTCACATGCTGGTCGTAAACATGAGCCTGATCGTTCAAGGACATGAACATTTTTATGTCTCCAATTTGTTTTAACTAATTCTTTGTGGTATTATCCACATGTCTTCTGTAGAACCTACACTACGTGGCCAAAAGTATGTGGACACCTGCACATTACACCCATATGACTGTCAAACATCTCATCCTATGAGCATAATGTGCTGCTATAACAGCCTCATTTGGGAAGGATTTCCACCAGATTTTGTAACCTGGCTGCAGGGATTTTCTCCCAATTAGCTACAAGAGCACATGATGTCGAACGCTGATGGTCGGCTATAAAGCCCATCAGGGCTCTGAGCGTGCCAGTTCTTCCACATCAAACTCACAAACCTGTTTTTAAATGGACCTGGTTTGTTAATGTTGATGTTGTCAGGGAAACAGAGAAGGCCTTCTTCAAACTTCAAACTCTTGCCACAAAATGGAAAAAATAAAACATTATCATCAAATGTCTAAAATATAATTGTATGCTGTAGCATTACATTTCGCTTGGTTGAAACTAAGAAGTTTTGCCCCAAAAGTATGCGGACAGGTGTATGTGCATGTGCTGTCACGTATTTGTCAGCGATCAAGAAAAATCTTACACCACAGAAATGTCTGAAATAATCAGTCATACAGTATTAAACCTATTATTTAGTTAAACTCTCTGTTATTTGCCATGTTACTCTACATGTACTTGGTTGTGATATAATTACATAATAATTTGTCACCTTCCGAGCACCAATATCACTCTGATTTTCATCTTAATCCAAGCTGCAATGTTGTTCACTTCTCTCTCTGTTTTTCTTCCCTCTCAGATGAGTTTACCCGGGCGGTCTACGTGGCTACGGGCATCAAGCTCACTCGCCACTTGGTCAACACAGTCTTCAAGATCTTCGACGAAGACCACGACGATAAACTCAGCCACAAGGAGTTCATTGGTGTCATGAAGGACCGGCTGCACCGCGGCGGAGGGGTGAGGCAGCAGAGATCATTTAAACGCCATCCATCTCTCTTTTATGACACAGAGGTGACAGAAGAGATGTGCCCACCCGGCCCACTCTCCTCCCTTGTCAGTCTGGGGGAGCAGCTTCTCATAGGGCACTTAAGAAGAGAACTGGCACAGAGGTGTTGGACTCCACAGCAGCCCTGGCTGATGTGACAGATACCAGCCGTGTCAGCCTTTGTCAGCTGCTTCTTAATGTGTAATCTGATTTAACAGGATGAAAGTCAAAAAGGCAAATAGGGGTTGATGCTAAGCACAGAAATACATGTTTTTTTTTACAAGATTAGGCCTTCTTAATCTGCTATTAGCGTCACAAACACCAGCTTTCCTGTTTAATTACAACTTTGAGTATGCACTAATTATTTCTGTTTGTTCTTTTAGTCCTGGTACACTTAAATACCTCCATAACATAATGTTTAAATTACACTGCTGCCACTTTTTATTACCTGAAGCACATCTCACCTCAGAGTTGGAGTGATGTTTGTGAAAGTATACTGCCATCTAGTGGGACATCATGAAATTGGTTTTCTCACAGTATTCGCTTTTCTCCATCTCTCTCTCTCTCTCTCTCTCTCTCTCTCTCTCTCACACGCACACACACACTCACAGGGCTTCAGAGTGGAGGAGAAGTTCACATCTTTTAAGTCCTGCATGAAGAAGGAGCTCTCAGGCAAATAGGTAAAGTCTTTTTCACACTTCCTCTGTTTAATGAGGGAAGAATACAAATATACTAATAATGTTTCATGTGTGGTTGAACCCTTTTTTTAAACTGTTACCCTAACCCTGGGCAAACTATCCCAGTATAGAGTCAGTCTTTTCAGAGTCTCTGCTCGCCCGAAGCATCGAGTTACACTGTAATATTAACGCCTGATCAACTGCCACCAGATACCAGCTTAAGTCTGCATACATGAGCAGTGAGCAGTGCAGTTTAAATCCGTATAAATGTTTCAAAGGAAATGCACCTCTTGGGAAAGGGCTTGATAATCTTCCCTGATAAATCTTGGGAAAGGAGCTGCAATGTGAAAAACGCTTATTTTGACGATTGGGAGAGAGTAAAATGGCCTGCATTTAGCCTCATTATTGTGAGATTTGAGAAGTGCAGTGAACAGTACAGTCCAGCATTTACATTGTCTGACATGAAGGTAACCTTGTCAGCAGTTAAAGGAATAGTTCCACATTTAGGGAAGTACGCTTATTCACGTTCCAGCCGAGAGTTAGATGAGAAGATCACTACTACACTTATACGTGTCTGCTGAATAAGAAGCTAAAGCTGGTTAGCTCAGCTTAGCAAGCCTGTACAACAGCTAAATTGGATTTTCTACCATTTATGATGATTGTTTTTAGTCTCTGCTGCTATTTTCAATAATTTTAACTAACTTCTGTGCTGGAAATACATCCCATGTTTTTTAGATTAAACTAAATGAGTGAAATCTGTAGATATTTGGGAGAACTGTTGCTGGTTGCCTGTGTGCTTAAGATCCACAGCTGTGGTTGCTGCAGTGGACCCAGTTTTTAGTAGCTGTGTATACTTGCAGAACTGCTGCGGCGCTCGTGCTTCATGACTGTTTGATTAAGAGGTGTAAGAGTTTTCGTTTCTCTGAAGTCTAATGTATTCTTGTTTCTCAGTATATTTCTGAAATGTAATATACAAGAAAGAATTGACTGCAATTCTTATGTAAGAACAATACAGATTATTCATCTTGCTCTGCCTTCACAATGACAGCACAGTGTGTTTTGTGTACATGTGCAAAGTGTCACACTGACTGGACTTTATCATTTTCTCTTTGTTTTGCCACCAGGTGAAAGTCCCATCATCAGTGCATGCCTTACAAACTGGATGAGCTGCACCACCTCTGTGCTTTCTACCCGGAGAGAAGGGTTAATGCATGTTGCAGCATCTTATTGCACTGTGTTAGATGGTTTAAAATAAACAGGATGTGGTACAAACAGGATGTGGGTAGCCTAATGGGAAGTTGTTGCTAGTGGTCAAACAAACAAGAATAATCCATTATGAACCTGACAAATCCACTTAACTCGGTGTCTCACTCTAAATTGGAATACTTAGTTTCTATAACTGCGTTTGCCTGCTCAGAAGATATTGAACTATTTATTGATGGATCTACTTGTAAATATATTTATCAGTTTAAGATTGTTAGCTCTGATTTTATTTATTTGTCTAAAAGGCCAACGTTGTCATAGTACTGTATTGTTCAGCTAGATTCTCCCTTTGTTCCAAACAGTGGACGCGTTGCTCACATACTTTGTGCGGTTCTGCAGCGCCCTGCGCAGATCAGCTCAGGACAGCTCCTCCCTATCCTCCTCCTCCCTCCCAAAGAGCTGCAGCTAAAATCTTCCACGATCCCCCAGAGCAAGCAGGCCTGAACAAACTCACTCAATCTGTGGTTTCTCCACTGTGTAACTACAGGAAGCTAACAGTGTTAATCATTTATTGGTTAGCAAAGACAAGTGCTATTTTCATGCCACTAGCAGGGACGACCTCTTTTAAATAAATATGCAAAATATTGAAGCCATATGTTCCACTCTTGGGACACAACGCTTAAATTAGCGTTGAGATTAAAGAAGCAATATATTAAAATGACCTTCCCTTTAAGCTCTGTCAGGAAGAGTTTACACTTTATCTTCTTCTTTATAGAAATCCTCCCTAGTATGTTACTGAGGAAATCTTGATGACATGTAATGTTTGCTTCGGATGGAGTTGTGTACTGAAAAAAGAAGCCATCAATATGTTACGTACTGTAATATTAACCAGACTCATGTATTTGTATTTCAGACTATGGTCTGTTTTAATCTTGGCTGTTTGGATTAGTTAGTCTACCTCTTGAATAGTTTTGGAAATTATACATAAATATAATATAAACAATTTGGATTCTGGCTTATTTCTGTGCTCTCTGTCTTCCTCTTTCTCACACACAAACACACACACTTGCCACCAGTGTCTTGCTTTGCTGCAGTTGCATGCACTGTTTTCACACAAGTCAGCTAATAATCTGTGAATTGCTCACACTGTCCTCACCAGGTAAACTGCTGCGACCTTCCTTTCTCTGTAACTACAGTGGACTGATGGCAGGAGCACAGAAGAATAAATTAGCTGTTTTATTCCCAACCTGAAGGCAAATCATTAACAGTATTAATCACCAGGAACCAGGGGCTGTGTGGGTGTTTGAGACTCTAATCAGGGGCTTTTTATCTTTAAATGATTCATTCAGCTGGGAAATAATTTCCAGCCTCACACACTAATCCTGTCCTGCTTGAAATAAAATCAAGAAGGTTCATCACAAAAGAGAAAAAGACCCCTGACAATGAATGCCCATCATATCTATGCATTGCTAATGATTTTCCCACAGACATTACATCACTCAGTCACCCCTATGTTGTGTGAAAAAAATACTGCTAGTTACACCTACTATTGCCCAGATCTAGTTTACTTTGATAAGAGGTTTCACTTTCCCTCTCAGTATGCACGAAAAATAACCACTGAAGGGGACTCTGAAGGGGTTCTCCATCAGTTCACTTCCATAAAGTTAGGGGGCTTGCAAAAAAAGACTGGTCAAAATTGATGCTGCTGAGGCACTGACATCTTCACTTTTTTGTTCCTGTTATGGGTGAAACTCTTTCATTAGAGTCACTTATTAATCACAACTAAACACACCTTCAGTGTGTACAAGCAATGAAAATATGCATTGAGGAAAATCTTTTTTTTAACCGAACTGGTGATTTGGGGTCAGTTGTATCATTAAATAACATTTTGCTTGCTAGTGTCTGAACAACGTCAAAAGTAGTTGATGTTTTACGTGTCACTGAGCCATCTGGCCTTACATGTAAAGCTGAGATGTGCGTGGTGTTGTTAGTTGCTGCAGCATGCCACGCAGAAAATTGGCAACAGGTGTCAAATCACGGCTTAAATCTTTCTCACATTCAAACAGCAATTATGGAAATGTTTTAAAGACCTTTGCAATCAGAAAGTAGAAGTCAATCTGTGAAATGTGATTGTAAAGAACAGTGAAGTGCAGCTTGGCAGAGGGGGACTTGTACAATGTTTTGTGCTGCAGGGTTGCAAAATGTTTTGCAGATTCAGTCACGCTTGAAACAGCAGAAGCAGGTGGATCTTGCAGGCCTCCACCTACACTGTCAGGTAATGATTAAACGCAATATGCTAGCAACAACACATCTAACAGCAAAATATATAATACCCTGAAAAATTGTGTAGTGCACAGTGTAAAAGTGTAAGTCAAGCCTGCATTGAACATATTAATGTGTAAAAGTATGTAAGTATAATCAGGAAAATGTACTAATGTCCCCTGGGACTCTTACACTATTATTTTAACATAAGATTATTATTATTATTCACGCATTAATGTAAAAGTTTTTGTTGTTAGTTTAGGTCGAGCTCATTTTGAAGTCTTTTGTGTCTGACAGAAACTAAGTTAAATTTTTTTCGGCTTTTATGAAAAGAAAATATAAAATTGCATCTTTATTCCGCCATTGGTGTGTTTGTGTGTATGTGTGTGCGTGCGCGCGCGGGCACGCGTGCGTGCGTGTGTGTGAACAGATCCCTGTTTAAACACTCGCGGTTCTGAACTTATTGAGCCCATCTGCTCGCGGTGAAAATGTGCCAGGCTTGCAGCATCCCGTGGACGTCATGGCAACCTGTAGGGAGGCAGCAGAGGCGGTCCTGACTCCGTGCCTGTGTGCGTGTGTGTGTGTGTGTGTGTGTGTGTGTGTGTGTGTGTGTGTGAGAGCTGTCTGATATTTTGTTGTAGCCTGTGCTAGTGGCAGAGCAGGGCGATCAGAGGGGAGCAGTGCGGCAGCAGCAGCAGACGGCGGCAGCAGCATCAGAGGCGGGCGGGAGGCTGGTAGGATGTTGCGTCTGTGCTGCCGACTAGGCTGATCAGAGCCGGAGCCACGATGCAGTGACAGTCTACAGGAAGACACGGGCGCGCGCGCACACACACACACGCACACACACACACACACACAGAGGCTGAGAAAGAGGGAGAGTAACACACGATTGCGCACGAGAAATGATCCGCTCCTAGACTATGGCACCGTCGGGCTCGCGTAGTATCAAGAAGGGCTGTCAGAGAGTTTTGTACTGGATCCCGGTCCTGTTCATCGCCCTCATAGTGGCTTGGTCATACTACGCCTATGTTTTGCAGCTTTGCATAGGTAAGAAACCAGCTGTTTGAGTAGTATGAGGAGGAGGTGTCTGTATACATCTGTGTGTGGTTGAGAGAGGGGGAAATGCCTCTGACTGGTATGTGTGTTTTTTTTCTTTGGTGATGGGGTGGGGAGACATTTCTGTTTCAGCAGTTTGTGGTCCAGGTTTTTTTTTTTTTAGATCCAAAAGACTGGCTTGTTGTTTATGCAGTGTGTGGACAGTCACACAGTCACATGACAGCAACAGTTCAACCAAGAATTGTAAGCATATTATTGCAGAAGGAAGTGGCACAAGTAAAAAACACAAGTTCAACATTTGCAAATTACAACATAGGCAGAATTAGAAGTATGTGACAACTTGCGTTTATCATGAAGGAGCTAGCATGTCACAGTATAGAGAACAGGATCAGGAAATGGACCCACCACAACCCCTCTTTCAGCACTATATTAAAGACTTACTGTAATAGCTTCAGGCTCATAGTCGCTGAGCTTAATAATCTGAATGCAGACCCTCCGCCGCAACACCAGCAGCATTATCTTTTGGCAAGAAATATGGCTCTAATAGCTTTAGAGTTAGGGCTGCCTCCTTCCTACACGGTGCCTCCAGCTGCTGAGTCTTGGATGGTGCGTTTACAGACAGCGAGCCTTCTCAGTGAACGGTGAACACAGAGTTGACCCGGTTAGTGAGTAAAGGCTTCTAGGATGTCTCAGAGGAGTCTCAGCAGCCTACTCCTGTGCTCCATTTGGCAGCTTGTCAGACCACTAGGAAAGCAGATCTCCTCTGTCAAAAGGGGGTGGGGGGAGGAAATGGAGATGCTTTAATGAGACCGAACAGAGGAAAACGCTGGCTGTTTGTTCCTAACACGGATTTTCTCCAAATGTAGCCAGACATGCGATCCATCTTTAACTGAGACGGAACACCTTTATGTTAGCCTTCACATCTGATTGGTGAAACTTAAACATGCTGCAGCAGTCATAGTGCCATGTCACTGGATTCAGCAGCACGGGTGAGGCCAGAGGGGTGGCACGCCCTGCCCCGAAATCTGATCTACCAGCGTCAGAATGTGATAGTTAGTTGGCTTTTTGGATGGATTACTGAAAGGGCCTACTGGGTACAGGCCCAGGGGCCTTGAACCAGAACCTCTGTAACATTAACATTTCTTGCTGTAAAAAGACGACAAAAAGACCCAAAACAACTAAAAAGAGGTGGGGGTTGGGGGCAGCCAGCGTCATGAGAGGGCAGCCAGCGTCTGTCCCAGGATGAATCTCTTCTAGAGTTACAGGAAGCCATGTGTCTGCTGCTGCCGCCCATGAGATATTCAGACGCCCTTCATTACTGCAGGGTGACAGAAAAGCAAAATCACTATTTTGTCAGCCTCTTTCCAAATCACTTCTTGTTTTGCATCCATGCAGAACAAAAGCGAGATTGTGATGCATACTAGTCACATGGGACAGGCGAAAACAGCAGCAGCGGGGGCAGGACAGCAGTTGCTCAGGGGGCCAGCATGTGCTCTGCAGACAGACACACAGACAGTTGTGTGAAAGTATCGTCAGCTGATACCTCTGG
Source organism: Lepomis macrochirus (assembly GCA_024633595.2). NCBI lineage: Eukaryota > Metazoa > Chordata > Actinopteri > Centrarchiformes > Centrarchidae > Lepomis > Lepomis macrochirus. Next base: position 9,368,856 of record JALXJV020000018.1, read on the forward strand.
GTCCGGCAGCTCAGTTAATCCCATTGTCTGGCTTACATAATTCACCCCAAGCAATCTGCGGTTGACCCACTTTCTTGTAAAGCAGCCTTTGAACAGTTGATCCTTTTCCCCAAGATTGTTGTGAAATCAGGTGGTCTTTGGCTTCTTGAAAATCCATTTATTGTTGTAGCAAGAATGCAAGGAGAGAAAGCAAAAGAGGGTGCAGCCTTGACCATAATGCTTCCACAGACACATTAACATACAGCCTTGCACATGCTCTTAATCACACACTCACACACGTATGCTTCACTGTCAGACTCTGGGGCTTTTATGCTGGCAAGTCGGCATGCGCACGATTTTTGGCTGCATTCCTTGACTTAGCTCCTTGGCTTATGTTTCCTCAGTTCCTGCTGTGTGGATGTGTGTGTGTGTGTGTGTGTGTGTGTGTGTGTGTGTGTGTCTTGCTTTTCAGGCTAATTGCTAAAGATGGATGATTCTGTATGCTCAGCTAATCATTGCTTAGATATTGGGACGAATATAAAACAGTGTCAAGTCTCGCACGTGTTTCTTTTTAGGTCCAGAGTCCAGATCTTTAGGTGTGCGGATGGGAAGGTTTCGGGGTGCTCATCAAGTGTGTGGGTGCTGATGTTGGCCTGCAATCAGCAGCTTCGCCCCGGTCCCGTCTGTGGGAGTTGTTGCAGCTGTCAGCATTCACGCTCACACACAATCTGTGCAGGATGTTCCTGTTGTTTTCAGTGCCTTTTGTCAATGCACAGTAATGCTTATCTATATAAGTGGGACAATGAGTCGAACTATTTGACTGGGAGTTCGCTGTACATTGATTTTGTGACTGGCGTAGTATTGGACACTGGGTTTAAGGGTTTACAGAGTCAGCATTTTCCAGTTTTGCTAATTTAAATTCTGACACTGACTGTCAGTCAAACATTTGTAATGTAAAACACACCACACAGAGGATGTGCGAAGGATTTAAAAGCAAAATAAAGCTTTAATTTCCCCCATGTTGACCTACATATTAGGGAACATCCTAAGATGCGCCACAGTCTGTTTCACCTTCTTTTATTCAACACAGACCTGACAGTGTCTTCTCATTTTTCATTTTTCAGAGTCCATTGAAGACACAGGAGAAAAGGGTAAGTGTTTTATGATGCTATTTAACATCAGGAGCAATCACCAGTGCCTGTTAGATAGTGAGCTGAGTTTAGGCCAAAAGAGGTTTTGCAGAGGCATCCCACATCAAAGCACTATAATCTGCCTGTATCAGCTGGAAGTGTGTCATGAGATTTGTTTTCATTAACTCAGTTATGTGTTTAAAAGCAGGCTTTTCAGTGTGTTTCTGTGTGTTATTGTGTGTGTTTTTTATCTATCTTGAGTCTACTCATTGAAAGAGACCAACCACAATTATCTTTCAGACATGCTAGCTGCATGGATCTAGGGATGGCAATGTCAGTCTGAAAGGCAGTCAGTGAACCACTTTGGTCCAGACTGAAATATCTCAACAACTGTTATTGGATTTATTGCCATGAAATTGCATTCGTCCAAATACCAATGATTCTGGGACCCCCCCCCCCCTCGATAAGGTTCACATTTGTGGTTTTAACTGAAATGTCTGGACAACTGTTGGATAGATTGCCGTGAAATCTGTTCTAACATTGGCCCCCCTCAGAATGAATTATAATTACTTTAGTGGTCCTCTGACTTTTCATCTAACACCGCCATCAAAGTAAAATTTTAATTTGTCCAATACTTTGGTTTATGACCCTGTTTTTACATGCAATGATATGAAATTCTCATCAACTTTAGCTGTATTTAGTGCTAAATACCAAGTGTTAGCATGCTAATACGCTAAAATATGATGGTGAACACGATAAACATTGTACCTACTGAACATGAGCATGTACTGTACTCAGTATCACTGTGCGCATGTTAGCGTTTAGCTCAGAGCCACTGTAGACTCTTAGTCTTGATTTTTCTATTTACTGGGAATATAAACGAGTCACTGTTTTATCATACTGTACTGCTGCTGTATCATAAAAAATTAACAAAATGTATGTTAACATTGTGCAGCACAAAACTGAAATCTTTACAAAAGATTGTACAAATCCGAACCAAAAATTACACCAAAGCAACTTCTCAGTCTGAGATACTCCATAAATATTTGCCCACCATTCAGTGTATGTGTATGATTTGGCCAGAATTTTAGTTTAAAGCATTAAAAATGGTATTAAACTAATGTGAAGAAGTATGTATGTATGTAACAGACATCTATGTCAAAGACAAAGATGTATTTTGTTGCAGAGGTATCTACTTAAGCTAGCATGCTAACCAGCTAGCCCCAGCCTTCTTCTCATAATACCACCATGTAACTGAAAAGGTAGATAATCCAATAGTACAGGTCAGGCCTCATAGTTTCAGCTGGGAGATGTGTGTAAGCGGTGAGTTGGCTACTTCACACTTGCTCTCTTAGATTTATTAGTTATTAGTTTTGATTAAACAAAATAAACTCACAAATGTTGAAGAAAGGAATATTCTTATTTCCTTCAGAAAAACTGAAGAATTCAACCTCACCTCTAGTAAATTCAAGTTTCTCTCTTTCACCAAACTAACTGATTAACTAAACTCACTGTAAAACATGCTTAATTTAAACTCAACAGAAACTACGTAAAACTCTATCATGGTTAGTCTTTCCACTGTTCCAACAATTACCAACTCTGGTTTGCTCAAAATAAACCCTTAATTAGATGAGAGTAGTGAAAATAAACACTGCCGCTCCCTCTGTGATCCCCAAGCTCTCTCTCTCTCCTCTCCCTGAACATGAGGGGATATTACTGTCACTTAAGATGACTTTTTGCATTTGGTCCTATTACGTTTCTCAGACAATTTTTTGATGTCTGATTTTGATGTAATACTTGTCATCAAAATCATGTAATACTTGTCAGTGAAAATAAAATTGATTTAACTTAATCACACCAATATCATTAATATTCAAATAAGCTGCAAACTGTGAGTAAAAGTTTAAATACACACCACTGACAGTAGGTGACAGCTGATGATGCCTTGTGTATGTTTTTCTGCTTTCAGTTGTATACTTGCTGGTGTACCATGTCATGTTCATCATGTTTGTGTGGGCGTACTGGCAAACCATCTTCACCAAGCCCATGAACCCCCTGAAGGAGGTGAGTGTGTCTGACTGCCCCTCAGTGTTATTGCTGGCTGCACAGGTGTCATTTGCCATGGGGACACTGTTGACATGTCCCCACCACATTTTAAAATGGCTGATTTTGTCCCCATCACTTTTTGAAAGAATTAGTTAACAATGTTCTGAAAAATAGCTTGCATGAAGAAATGTTAACTAACAAATAAAAATGTTTAGAAAGGATAAGAAAGGATTATTTGCACAATAAGAAAGCATGCAATGCAATTTAAATATAGAAGAAACAAATGTGAAATGATGACTGAATTTCTAAATAAAGGCGTCTCCACCATGAATTGGAGCAGAAAATGTCTCCTGAATGCAGGAAATTAAGTGTTTAATGCTCAAAATCTTCTGGGGGAGGACACCATGACCCCCTTCATGCATTTCAGCTCTTCATATTTCTTTAAAATAGTGTTAAAAATCTTCTCATCTTGTTTTTGACCATTGTCAAGTATCGTGACACACTTGTATCATCACGCCCCTAATCTGTTTATGTCCCCACCACTTTTCACAACAAAGTGACGCCCTTGATCAGCTGGGACGATGATGCCTGGTGGGAAGTGCGGCTGTATGGCTACAGCCTCCCTGTGTGATTGAACGTTGCATTTAGACTAATAATACTTCCCAGTGAAAGTGCCTGGAGCTACACTGTAACGGCTCTGATTTTGACCGCAGCACTTCAGCTCTGCAGGGTGAACACACGCAGGCATACATCTTAAAGTGGACTCTCAGAAAAAAGCCGCCTTTGCATTTCGAATTTGAATTGAGGCGAAGCACACATGCAGGCAATAATCATGAATTTCAAGTGTGGGTGTGATGTGCGTGGTTGTTATTTGTTTCCAGTATTCAATCATGAATCTTCTGAGCAGCTGAAAGTAATATTGCAGCTCTCTGTTGCTTTGCTCCCGTTTGCCTGCTGGGGCAGAAATAACCAAAACAAATGGAAGACACAGAAATACCTGTCACTGCCTGATGAGCTCCAGCTTTACATTAATAGACATCACTGCATTACTGACACCAACGCAGCTTGTAGCTTATCTTAAAAGTTTGAATTTGTTTTGACAAATGTAAGGGTGTGATTTATTAGAAATACAGATAGAGCTATTGATACATCACAGGTGTTTATCGTTCCCTCTGTGTTCTGGCCTGCATAGTTTCACCTGTCCTACTCTGACAAAGAGCTGCTGGAGCGTGAAGATCGGGGAGAGTCTCAGCAGGAGATCTTGAGGAGGATAGCCAAGGACCTGCCCATCTACACCCGCACCAACTCTGGAGGTACAATACAGTACACTGCTGCTGCAGATGCGGAACAGTCTAGACTGACATGCAGCTCTCAGAGCTCCTACCGCCCACGTCACAATGTTAGTCTGTGGTCAAGTGTTAGTAGAGGCTGCTGCTGACGGCTGTGTGATTGAATTGACTGTGTCTCCTCAGCAATCCGATTCTGTGACCGCTGCCAGCTGCTGAAGCCAGATCGATGTCACCATTGTTCAGTCTGTGATAAGTATGGCTCTCTGCTCGTGCACAAATAGAGAAAAGACAGCATCAAACATTTGGCATTCTGCCAGGCAGAGTAAGATTCAATTACACTGACGTCTGACCCTGCTGTGTTACAGATGCATCCTGAAGATGGATCACCACTGCCCGTGGTATGTAGTGGCACTCTTTCATTAAACAGCCAACAGGCCTTTAAAAAATATCAGCGACACTGTACCAATGTACCACTCGCATGATATTGTTAGTACATCCTTGTGATTACATCATTACCTTTGCATTAAAGGCCCCACAGTGTTCAGGTTTCACGGAAAAGGGTGATTTTTCCCCCTCTAGCACAACACTGCCCTGCTATATTCAAGTCCACAGGACGCATAAACATACATGACATAGAAGGACAAATAGCCTGTTTACTGGACACAGTTTGCCACAGTGATCTCTCATCCTGCCAGATGACAGATTTTGGCAGCAGAGGGAGACAAAACAAATTTAATTCCACTCATGCTAAACATTATCGCTTTGTCTGCTTTTTGTATTTAAATTAATGTACCACATTTTCAGACCAGGGAGAAATTCAAGAAAAAAACTCATATATAATTCTCAATATATTAATTATATATATATTATATATATTAATGTAATTTGCCATTGGATCACATAGCAATATGACCCAGGAGTTGTTTTCTGTAATGTCCTCCAAACATACCTGGTGTGAACATGTCCTTAGCCGTCTCACAAAAAACGTAATGTTCAATACTTGATTGGCTGAAAATACCAAGTCCTCTAATTCACATGAAAGAAACCTGCTGATTGAAGGTTTTCTTGTAAAGTTTTGCCAACCAGATGCATTTACCTGTTTTTCAGTCGGAAACAGTCCGGAAAATAGGTAATTTAAAAAGAATGCAGGGAATATTTGGGTCAAAATCAACACAACATAAAAGTACCCACAGCTCATTATATAAAATGAATAACATTATTGCTAAAGCCAGATTTTGATGTAACAACTCGCCGACCAACCCATCCCCAATATTTACTGCTGCTGAACTGTTTTAAATTCCCACATCTCTGCATTTAGAAAAGAGATGAACATGTACTAATGATACCTTTTTCCCACACTGACCTGCATCCTTTCATTCTTGTTGCAGGGTGAATAACTGTGTGGGATTCTCCAACTACAAGTTTTTCATGCTGTTCCTGGCTTATTCGCTCCTCTACTGCCTTTTTATAACTGCTACAGATCTTCAATACTTCATAAAATTTTGGACGGTAAGTTTGTCTTATCCACCATAACATGCATCATTGATTATAGTGTGTCATGTTTTTTCTTTTGGAAGTGTCTTGTTAGAACCAAACATCTCCAGTCTACTGGACATCTGAAAACATGCATTCTGTGTGTGTGATTTTTTTCACAAGGCTGGAGGTAGAGCACATTTCCGTCTGAAAGAATACCTGGTATGAGCCAACCAACTAGTCAATGGCCCTGAAATAGAAACAGTTTAGTAAGCTCCTGTAGAAAACTTGAGTAGAAAACTCTCAGATCCCACTCTCCTACTGTTTTTGTGCAGTCGTGTTGATTGTTTGCTTGTTGTTTCCCTCCGCAGAACGGCCTCCCAGACACTCAGGCGAAGTTCCACATCCTGTTCCTCTTCTTCTCGGCCTCCATGTTCTCAGTCAGCCTGGCCTCGCTTTTTATCTATCACTGCTGGCTCGTCTGCAAGAACAGATCCACTCTCGGTAGGTGGCGTGCTTGGTGCATGCGTGCGCCTGTGCATCTGTACGTTCTGTTTGTGGATGCTGTAATTACACAGCTTCTGTTGGACGGTAGCTCTCTCATCTTTGTGCACGTTGAGTGTCTGCTCTCTGTTACGGTTTGCACAGTGTCGTCTTTGCACTAATGATGAAGGTTGTTTCATTTCATTTTTCCCACCCTCAGTCACCGTCCTCATCAGTGCAGTGACTTGATGAGCCTCTCTGGGCCGTTATCAGACTGAGCATTTTCTCATTATGTGTGCACAGTGGCACACTTTGTCTGCATGTTGAGGAGGGTGGATTATCCAAAGGAGTATGTTACAGTGTAATGCAAAGACACAAGGCTCAGAGCCGTAAGCAGCTTAGTAACTGACACTGCTAGGAAAGAGAAGTCACACATGGTGGCACAGTCTGAGATCTGCCTTTCCCGTGCAACAAAGACACTTTCATTCAGAGTTGTTGCAATGATGCAGCCATTCAGCGGGAATCGTGTTGATCCGTTGTGTGAATGAGCTCCTATTAATAGTCTGAATAATAGATTGTGTAAACGCGCGAGGGAGCGCTGTATTCACCTTCATGTCAGACTGACTCTTATACTTCTCAATGTGTGTCTTCGCAGAGGCTGTGCGTTCTCCAGTGTTTCGCCATGGCACAGATAAGAACGGTTTCAGTCTGGGCTTCAGTAAGAACTTCCGCCAGGTCTTTGGTGATGAAGCGAAATACTGGCCTATTCCCATTTTCTCCAGGTACGGTCTTATGGGCATTTGTTAAGGGCAATTCAAAAGAAAATCATCTAAATTATCTATCTTCAAGAATTTCCCCTCAGGTACCAATAAAGTATTCTGAGGTATTCTGAACCATCAATTAAAATTACATTAAAATCATTAAATTTCATTTGACTTTAGGAAGGCAAATAAATCCAATAAAGCAAGTATATGTGAAAGTTTGACCTAATTGCCCTTTGTTGTCAAACAACCTCTCAGAAGAAGTCAAAGTCTTAAGGCTCTACAACTCTGCCGTGTGGCGAGGACTAAAAATAAGATCAGTAAAATAACTCCAACTCCAACTAATATATTAGGTGTCTTAGATTTCCAGGACTGTCATTGTACATTGCTGGCTGAAACCTGCCAGTAATGATGTCAAAGCCATAAATACATCTCTCTACCATCAACTCCAATAAAGGCATAAAATGGCATATATGTATATACATATATATTTAAATGTATATGATGTATGTGTGGAAAAAAAATCCTGTTGCTATGTACATGTTGATATATATATAATACATTAATATTTATGGTGGCCAATTAAGTTGTATTTATAATATAGCATCATTTAAAAATGATGTCTACTGCTCACTGATCTATTATATGTAAGGTCAATGTTATTACAGATTTTAGGGTTATATACCATTTTGTATTAAAACCTAAAACAGAAGTTACTAAAGACAAAAAATTATCCCGAGCACAGCAACCCAATAAGGTGCTGGTAGATAGCAGGATAGCTCTATGAAAAATCAAAAACAAACTACGGCACACAGATTCGACTTAATACTTTAAAACAGAAGTGTTTTAAAGCCTCATGTACTCTCATTGCATTTATAAAACTATATAAGGTTAATGAGTTTTCATAATAAATAAAGTCAGCATCAATGTGCACAGCAGTGGCACACATTTTCTTCAGAAAAATGCTTCTTTAGTTCAAATAATCTATCTCATCATGTCAGAGATGTCTTGAATGAATGAAGTCACTGTTCAGCTTGGGGACTAGTGAAGCCTCTCACTTAGTCTGAAACAAAATGCTTCAAGAGAGGGAGGAGACAAGAAAGCATTCACTTCAGTAAACAACAGTAAACACCACCGCTATGAATGAATGCAGATGCTCCATTGTTGCAAAATTAGTCATTCATGCAGACAGAATGAATAATATGATGAATAGACAGCGCTTTGGAAAATCACTGTAAAATTACAGAAACACACAGAAACAAACTTGGATGTGTAAACATCCAAAAGATTGTCGTGAAGAATACATCCCAGAGTGAGTTGTGATTGGATACAGAATCGAATTTTGTTCAGTTATTTGCAACAACTGGTTATTATTGTGTGTATTTATTCTGTGAACTAAACCACTATAATACTCAAACACATGGAAAGTGTGAGTGTGCAAAGTTTAAAATACAAAATAACACAACCCTTGCTCAGCTAAAGAACCTGTAGCTAATGGTGGCTAATGTAAGCTAATGTTATAGATATTGATGTATATGTGAAATTACTGAGTCAGTTCACTGGCTTTACCACTCTTTTCTACTTGTGCTACTCTTACGCTGTGTTTTGGCATTTACCATACTGGCTACTGGCAGTGACATAGACTTGCTTTAATCTAATCTGCAGTCTTTATTAGCCATCATTTCCACATACATAAAATAAAACATGCAACATATAATTCTATTATCTGTATCTATTTCACTTAAATTGACCAGCTACTTGTTTAAACACCAAGCTGCCCTTTCTACTGTGTTTTCTGTTGGCTCTCCAGTTTAGGGGACGGTTGCTCTTTCCCAACCTGTCTGGTGAATGTGGACCCCGAGCAGCCCTCCTCACCCACTGGCTCCAACCCTGTCAACAAGGGGTGAGTAAAAAAAGGTAAACATAGGGACAGCACAGAAACACAAATCTGCACAACTGCAAGTCATCCCCTGGTGGTTTATAAACCTTTTAGGTTTAATGATGCAGGACTTCACCTTGCAGAGGTTATGGCCTTGCAGTTTGAAAGGAATCATTCAGATCATAGGATTGTAAGATTTAGGACTGCTTATTTATTTCAAAGATGGATGCGGGCCCAGAATTACTCCTCAATGGGCCCGTGATTCCTGGCTTCATCCCTGCCCATTGTGCATTTGTATACTTCAGTGCAGCAGAAGGCCGCCAGTTCCCCTCCAAGCCGCTGAGGGAGTCTCAGAGTCGACTGCTCACCAGCACCCCCTCCTGGACAGAGAGTGACAATGCAACAGACAAAGACAACAAGGGTAGGATAATGTTACACTCCTTATAATGGTTTTCAAATGACTTTAATGATGGATTTTATTCCACCTGTGTGCTTGTTCAGGTGCCAGCAACGAAGGGATGACCATAGAAAATGAGGCGTAACAAGAGTTAAGAGACAGAGGTGACACCACCAACCCAGAAAGGTACGTTCACAGTCATATAGAAACCATCCACACATCAAAATACAAAATCAACACCTGCTGCTATGTGGTTCATCCCCAACAGGTCTATGCTGCCCCCTCCTCGGTGTTTGTGAAGTGGTGGTGACATCATCAGTGTTTGTTGTTTTCCATACTGCACACTGCTTCTGAGAAGATCATATGATGGATATCATGAAACGAGCCAAGAGAAAAATGAATGATTCGGCTCCATAACAAGTGGATTGAAATGAACATTGCATTCCAACCATCAACTTTTTTGTTTGTATATGAAAAAGCACAGAGCAGATGAAGAAGAAGAGATGTTTTTGCATTTTGTGTACTACGAGATCAGTCTGAGCTGCTTTTGTATGTTACAGCAGAATTATTTGTTCTATGTTAGTTTCATAGCTTAGCACATCAGTAAAAACTATTTTAAGTTTGCCAAATGTTTGCACACTAAGTATAGATTAGCAGTGGTGTTAATATGATGTAACTGATATTCCTTTAGCTCTTTTTTTGTGGATGATGGAGGGGGTGGGGATGGGGGGGGAGTGTTTCGCCACCATGTTGAGTGTAGTGGAAGTTCAAACGATGCATGCTCTCATCTCAGGATGTCAACACAAACACACCTTGTTGTAGTGACCTGTACAAGATGTTTTCTCCTTTTGCTCGGAAACAACAAAAAAAGAAACGTGTATTAATTAGTAATGTGAATAAGGGCTCTTCTGACTCGTTATAGCATGAGTGAGGATGTTGCTGTCACACAAACACCAGAGAGCTGGTGCTGCTCTGCCTCCCTCTGCCAAATATCTACACTGCTGTCTGGTAGTCTCCAGTGCACATCAAACTGCCGGCCAAAAGCTTCCTGACTGTCTCTGGAGGGCCGGCAGCAAAAACCTTTGTGTAATGCTGCAGATGTTCACCATCAAAAAGCAGATACTGTTGAGTGTTTTTCTAACTCACAGCATGATGTCGTTGACATACAGCAGAGCAAAAAAATGAGAGAACAGCTCCAGCCGCTTTGTACAGTGTATTTTCACTGTTCTCGTCTCTGGTTGGAAATGATTAAACCATCAGTGAAAACTAGCTGGAAGAATGTATGCTTGTTTCAAAAACAACTTCATTGTGACAAGTCAGTGTCAATCTATATTTTTCTATTCTTCGGTCTGAATGACTGAAGAGACAATATGGATGTGTGAGTCAATGTACTGTACAGTCATGATGCCTTACGAGAATAAAACGAGCTCATCTTCAGCCTCTTTATTCAGCTCTTTGTTGCCCGGTGAGAGGAATTCAGAGTCACTAAAGAGATGTGATAGCCAAGAGCATTTTATGGTAGAAAAGTTTTAAGCCTTTATTTACAAAATAATCTAAAAACAATCCTCTTATATATTGCATATTCTTCTTTTACTCCTTTACAGTGTGAAAAATGTGCTGCAAAAAGAAAGTAAGTGTTTCAGTTATCGGTTTTTTGACACCGAAGGAGGTTAATAAGTTGTGACCCTATGCTTCAACACACACCTATGGAAGATCAGGATACTATTTAACAACACAGCATTTATTCAAACGTTTTAGTACATGCGGCTGTTCTACGCAGCATGATTTGACTGGAAAGCAATTCAAAAACAAATTTTTTTTTGTTTTTTTAAAGCACAAAAATGTCATTCAAAGGCCAGAACTGCAAGTGAAATGAACTCCATTGGAACAAAAAGATGCTTATTAAAAGGCAACTTTTTTTTTCTTCTTTTTTGTCCAATGAGAAAATGTTGAAAATGTTTTTCTTCTTTTATTACAACACTAAAACTACAGAACCTTAATATCAATTAAAAATGAAAATTTACTCTAAACAGAGTAATTCAGCATGTCTCAGCATGTCTTGCAGCAAGCGAGCTTTTTTAAATACTTTTAATTGCCTTTTTTTAAAGGTCTGGTGAACTTGGTTGAAACGAGCGCACGACCACGTGGAGAGGTGATGCACCTGTGTTCATGTGTGCTTGAGTCAATGAGGGTGTTTACATGCACAAATAATCTACATTCCTCCAATGTAAAGTATGAATCTAGTACATACTGTATATCCTACTTAGAACATTATCATAAACACAAAAAATGAAAAACAGCAACTAATATTTCAGAGGAAATGGTGTTCACTTGTTATCTTAAGTATCCCATCTATTTATAAGCGGAATACACCAGCTTGTTAGTTAGAGGCTTCTCACAGTGGGATTAGAGCTTATTCAGGTCATTATAAACATTATATTTATATGTACAAGTGGAAAAACAACCCTCAATGAGATATTCATGTGCAAGTAAACAGACTCACTGAGAGCTCCCTTTACCATTATCATACCAGAAATCCAATGAAAGAGGGAAGGCATACTGACGTAGTGTTGAATGGGGCGTCTAGTCAATGTCAGATAACCAGCACAATAACTTAAAAGTTTAAAAGATACAAATGCAGCGAATATTAAGGCTGAGCGTGGTGAGAGCGGCTGTTGTGGTAATAAAGATTTGCACGTTCACAATGTAAAATGGGAACGGAGAGAAGGCAACAAAGAGGAGAGAGACACCAGAAACTTTTTCAGCTTTCCATATAAAATCAGGTTAGAGCTTTAAAGTGCAAAACATTTCTACAGAACATTTTAGGAAAACTAAAATCCCATATTTTCAAGCATGTTAAATGATCCAATCAGACCGTCTCTACCGCTTCATAGGAATAAAAGACTAAACTCACACACACGCACACACACACGCGCAGCCAGCAGGGGCATGTGTGAGGACAGCTGTGATTTTTTTTTTGTTTTGTTTTGATCATCATACTCAGTTGTCTAATGTGACTATGAGAAACAGCTTTCTAAATGATGTGTGTATGTTTTTTGTGTTCTTCCGTTATTATCATCCGGTTGGCGAAGCCTGGCTTCAGCGCCGCACTGATTGTGCATGTGAACCGCAGGATGGGAGCGTTTCAGAGCGATGTCACGACTGCTGCTTGTTGGCCTCCTCTTCGTAAGCGTTCCCTGTTCCGTTCTGGACGTAGGCCGAGCCGGAGCCGAGCCCATACAAGTGACCACAGTACTTTGCGTCATCAATGTGATCCTCGAAAAACATCTGTGGGGACAAGTAATAACACCGGATACTGAGAACAGACACATGCACGTACATTTCATCTGATATCATTTAACGCAACTTAATTCAATTAAGTTTATCATAAAAATCTTAAGTCTTATCCTCTAGACCAGGTCACAGATGTATGCTTATGATTAGGAATGCAGTGATATGTGATTTTTCTGTTCTGATACAGATACCGGACACCATTGGCCGATGCCGGGTAACGATCTGATACCTGTGTAAAATGAATAAGCTCTATTCCTTGCTGTAAGGAAGGGACTAGGAACCATTTTTTATGTGTAAAAGAAACGTCAGCCTTGACTTAAACATTGCTTCCTAACTTTGTAAAACAAAATGTAACAAATAAATATAAAACATATACATACACATTTATTGAATTAAACAGATCAGCCCCATAGATCCGCCCTCTTGTCACAGATACCTGAGGTATTTGAGTCAGTATCGGATTGCCACAGCCCTACTTACGATTGCATCATCATGTGACCCAACTCTATGTGGTGAAAGTCTGAGCTGTAACGGAACTTTCACACTGGTTAAGGTAGAATTGTTTAAATCTTTCAACAGTTGTTCTTCCCTGTTTTTTCATTCTGCTTCGCTAAGTATTTCAAAATTTACAGGGAGATTAGCATTCTGAGAAATACTTTGGTTAAAGGCTGATCCAAATATTTAAAAATTGTGGTCTGGGCCCACTGAGGACGCCTATTACTCAGGAAAATAAATTTTGAGGCCTTGCCTGATGACTTTTTCCCCAGACATTGAATATGTAATAGGGATTCACCGAAATGAGAATTCTTGGCCGAAACTGAATATAATGAAAAAACTGGCACAATACCAAACAAGTACTTTCACATTTTTGCCTTTTTAAAAATTAAATAGTCAAAATGTGCTTTTTACTCAGTGTTTCCCACAGGATTTAGAGAAACTATGGTGAGTGGGTCCGAGACCCAAGAGGGTCCGGTAAAGTAAATTGCATGTGTCCATTTACTTAACATTTACTTTAACTTCACATGTAATATGTTTTGTACTTTCTGTGAATATAATCCAGTGAATAAATTTCCATACTGTACAGACACCTTATTTTGAAAATCGGATATTTTTTCCCCCAATTTTCAGTAGACTCATTTTGGTGGCCGAACATTCGGTGCATCCCTAACATGTAAGCTAGCTCGCTTCATCGAGCTGTTTAAAAGATGGCATTTTGTCATTTAGTCACCGGTGACTTTTATGTTTCTCACAGTATATACACTGTATTGGTGTGTGTGCATAAATATAAAAATATGATTTTGTACATAAGAAAAAATGGGTGGGCTAACAAATTAATTATATGTGATCTTTTTCTTTTCCTCCCTCTCTGCATGTTGTACCTCGTGGTCCGACCTAGTAAGACTGTCGTGACTTTTATGTAAAAAGACATGAGACCTACATGTTAAACCTCCATCAGTTTAACATATAAAAGGGCTAAAGTGATTCTCTGTGAGGTTCAAGATTCACCACGCTCACACCATGCAACTCCTCTCTCTGACTTGAGGAGCCTACCTCTCTCATCTTGAAGAAAGCCATGCCTGTGAGTAAAGAGTCAGAGCCAGCCTGGTGCTGTGGCCCAATCCGCTCCAGCTCCAGTTGCTCAGCTACTTCCTGCAGCCCACCCTGAAAACAAAACACAGCCAGTCACTCAAGATCCACGTTTCGAGTCTGAATAAAAAAGTGTCACCTTCACAGGAGATCACAACAGAAACCAAGGCGTGAAGCTTTAAACGACAACTAGAGAGACTCTGTCCTAACTGCTGACATATTTGTTTAATTACCTTCAGGTTTTTACAGCTCTTCATGAGGTACTTAACATCATAAATGACTGGAAAGTACAAGCGAAGAATCTCAAAGAAGTCCACCTCCTCCTCAGGCAGGTTAGCGTTGGACAGAATCTTGATCAGGTATCCAAAGTCATAGCCACTGCAAAACACACACATGCACACCTTTTAACTATGTTTTCAAAGAGCACACAGCCAGAGGCTTCATGAGATATTTTCACTTCCAATCTGACACAAAGACATTAAAGACAGCCTTCTTTTTCTTATGAACATTCCTGCTTGCCCTTATGTCAAGTGTAAAAGACTACTACACATGCAAGTGCAAATAACTACACAAAGCCGCTGCATTTCCCAAAGAAAGGATGTTGTGAATTTGGGACTTTGATTTTACAGCAAGCTTCCGAGTAATGAATAGCTAACAGGAACTGAGAAGATGAATAAATCTCAGACCAATCCGTTAACACTGAATACAAATTGGATCAATTAAAGCAATACCATGATAAAATCAGAATTAACAAAACTAGCAAGACTATAATTAAAAACAGCATGACAACAAAGCCTGTTGGTAAAGGTGTGTTCTAAATACCTGAAAGAGGTGACAGTGGTGATTCAAACCTAAGCTTTGTTTATTTTCCAAATCCTGGTTATCTTTAGTTTGCCATGGAGACACAGTGGGAAACTGAGTATGAAATGAAGATGTTAAGCAGCAGAGTGCAGAAGATAAACGCTTGCCTCGTCACTAGAGACCAATTTGAACTTGAGCAGCAAATTCAATAGCAAATTTTTACAGGATATTGTTTTATAGTTACATGTTTGTAGGAAAAGAAAATCACAGTTCTGCGTAACATCTTACCTCTCACTAAAAGCCCCCCAAAATGAAAATAAATAAAAATCCATATCACTTTTCATGTTCCTTCTGAAAGGCCACAGCAAATATTATTAGTAAACATTTAAACACAGGAGGAAGGCTGTGTGCAGACATGACAAAGTATACCATGCACTGAGAAAACATATTAGCATTCAAACACATAACACACAGTCCAATGCTACTTAATGATACCAGAACCAACTCAATGTGTTTCTGATAAATGCATGTTTAATCGACTGACAAGAAAAGAGAGTAAAAGTTACTCCTGGGAAAGACAACTGTATGATTCCTGTTGCTATCAGCAGTCTACAGTATAGCTGCCACAATTTTAAACATACTTGACTGCACACAATAATAGCAGCTAATCGCAAAAGCAGAATACCTGTGAAAAGACAGCCACTTGACTCCATCACAGAGCACCACTCCGGATGTCATCAGCAGCTCTGCAAAGTACAGCGTCTCGATGCCTTCGTCCTCATGCTTCTTAAACTGAATCCCTGAAGTGGTCAGAAGCTCAATGGAGTCCTGTGCATACATATCTTCTCTGGTGACAAAGACAAGCACACAGGTCACCAGGGCGGGACAATCTGGCGATTTCAGATTGAGATCGTGTCCTAAGGCGTCCACAATCTTTGTTGATTGTGGTGTTTAAAGTCTTACATAGTCCCATTGACTAGCAGATGCGAGCTATGTGAACCAACCCAACAGAGTGATGTGGCCAACCAGACGGCTATGCTGATTGGACTATTCACTTCATGCGACTCTTCCTTGTGTGACGTACTATAAACAATGCAATTGAGTTGTGAGTGCTTAAAAAGTGTTATTTTATTATTATGTCGACTTTTGGCTTCAAATTAAACTCAGGTTTGAAAGCTGTGTAGTATCTTAAATGCAATGTTGTTTTTTAATGATGTAAAATGGAGAAATATATATATATATATATATATATATATATATATATATATATATATATATATATATATATAAATATAACTCTAGCTCCAGTCTTCAGGGCATTTCAAAAGATTACAATTTAGATTGTGAATGGTGACTGCAGTTAAACAGATTGTGATATTATTCCAATCAACTGAATCTCAGTCAATCAGGAGACAGAGATTTTGGCCTGACCATCCACCCCTACATGTCACATTGTTTTTATTTCACTATAGACAATCAAGTAGGTAAGACAGTAGCAACTGAATATTATAATTGTAAAAAAAGTCTTTAAGAAAAGCATTTTGTGAACTGTGCCTGAGGAGGAGCAATTTAAAGAACACAAATAACATATAAACTTCCTTTTATGTGTCATGTGTGTGCGGTAAGCTAGCTAAGATACTATTCCCTTACCTAGTTCGATCATCTGTGTTGCTGTTGACTGTAAATTGCACTCAGATCAAGATACAGTGGAACAAATGCTCAAGTGCATGCAATGGACGTATGTGAGTGCAACATAAATACTGAAAATGGTGAAAGAAGCACAAAAGTCATCTTACGTGAGGTTAAACTTAAAGTTGAACTGCCATGTCGATGTTCCAGGAGGGTATTCCCCTTGTTCGTTCATAAAAGTGAGGCCAAGCTGGATTATTTTGAGCAAATCCACATTGCAGCGCAGTAACTGGTACTGATAGTCAGCGTTGCTCCTGAACTCTCCGATTGGTCTGGCTACTACACCTGGAAACTCTGTGTCCTGTAAGAAGACAGACAACTCGTTACGCACAACAAAGATCTGGGTGTGTCTTGACAGCTTTTTTCCCCCTCTATGAGCATCTCTCACCATAGCAATGTAGTTATACTTTCGGATGACATGTCGGATCCTCTTCAGCTCCTCCTCCAGGTTGTTGGCCCAAACCTCACATATTCTTTGGCTGTGATCCACAGTAGCTGCGGGCATAGTGCCACTTCACCATGCAAATATAAAGATGGAAAAAAAAGAATACAAAGAAAAGAAGACAAGCTTCAGGAAGGCATGTGGTGTTATAGATCTAGCCCAATATGCTGAATTGTGACAAACAGGAAGAGGTGGCAAGACAAAGACATGGAGCACATGAGCCCCAGATACCCAAGAAATGCTGACAAACCATTTGACTAACAATATATAACGGTATGATATTAATTGCAGGAAACAGCCTCAGGATATGAAATCACATTATCTCATTTCCAGTCTCAACATTAGGGAAGCTTACTCAATCTCAGGGCGGTTTCTGCTTCCTTTCAGCTGGGCTACTTCACGTTACCTGCTAAATTAACAAGTCACATCAACGCAAACTGACATGGGAACAGCAGCTGTCTCCTCAACATATGTAGGACGTGCTTGGCTGTCTGGTTGCCGTAAACGTTAGCTCGTCGCAGCAGGCAGCTTTCAGCAGCACTTTGGGCTAGCTAGGTTACCTGTAGCAGTTAGCAGGCTACAGACTCTGCATTGGCTTACATGAGCAGGACAGTGGAGGCTCTCAGGTGGGAGGCTGTGTACAGTTTCAACACACTTCTCAGGTAGACGGCTAGCTCGACAGATATAAAAGAGTGTAGTGCAAAACGTGAGAGACGAGTTAACTAGCGACAGACACACTCGGCGTCACTGTAGCTTCGTCAACTTACCGTTCCCCAGACCGGGCGGGTGTGTGTTTTAAGTGTGTACTATCTGAAAACTGTTAATTTTGTTCCACGTTGTTGTGTCGGGGGGTTTCCGCGAACTTTTAAATAGTTTATATTCAGTATTGTTTCGATGTCAACCTACAGCTGCCATCATAGTGGAGCCTACAACAAACGTCATCACGTAAATCAGAAACGTCATGTGCGTAGATGTACTGTGTTGCATGGCCGTGTGGATCACGTCTTGCTGGTTCAGTCAGTGCTCCTGCTTCAGTGCCAGTGAAAATAAAATAATCGAAGACATTTTTTTTTTGCTGTGAGAGGAAAATGCTGAAATGTCTAATTATTGTCTAAACAAATAATTGCATTTATGAATTGATCAAAAGTAAATGAACCCTTTACACTTTTTGGACTCTTGGGACCAGCTAAGTTCTCCATCAGTTTTCCTTTTTCGCATAAATAATTTTCTCAAAATGAATGACATAATCTTGCAGTTTTATAATTTACTTTACACTTTGGTTTATTTTGGTATATTTAGGCAAGACTAACGGAAAACAAACAAATTAAAAGATGCATTGTTGATCCTCAAAGTAAAATTCCCTTTGTTTGCAGATAAATAAATGAAAGCAGACAGCTGGATAAGCCACAGAGCAGGAGTACTGGTGCTGACAGAGCTTCAGGATCTGGCTCATGGCCAGTACAGCTGGCCAGATGTTCCTCTTTTAAGGGATCAGAACTCCAAATCTCTGTTGCTGACAAGTCTTTGCTGTCATTGACTGTACCTGATTAATAATGTCATAAACTCTGCTAGAGACCTGCTAAAAGCAATAACATTAAAAGTGTTGTTGTTTGTAAATGGAGAGATTCTGCAAATGCAATTGTTCAGATGTAAATCTCTTGCATCAAGGCTTATGTATGGTGAACAAGGAAAACAGGAATGAGACACAAATGGATTTCAGCCCCGATGGTTTTGAGGAAATTAATACCAAATTCAAGAATATAAAAGTGCAACTTATTGGTCATTTGTATGAGGTTCTGTTTTTTTCTATTTGTCCAGGAATTGAGATATTATTATTATTATTATTATTATTATTATTATTATTATCCCTGTCTACACACAAACACAATGAAACACTAAAAAGTTGGCTTCCAAAAACTCAACAGCAAAATATTTTTATAATCAGTGTCCCAGTTACTCTGGATAATCCACAGATCACACGGTGAACATTTTTGACTGGAACTACTTTGTAATGAAAACATAATCCCTATGAAAACTATTCACAGTGTTCTGTAGATTATCCAGAAATCTCAAACCCCGGGCGAATAAAACCAAACCTACTGGCATTACTATAAGCCGGTGGGAATAGGTGCGACATTTATTTGGTGAACTGACAGGCAAGAACAGAACAGAGTATTATTAGTGCAGTATAATTTCACAATAATAGCATATTTGTTTATTTATTTTTAAAAGAAAATTGACACCAACTATACAATTTTTCATTTAGATCAGTTTGGCAAATTTGGCTTCTACATGAACAAATAAAAGCAGCTATTTCTTTCATACAAGGTCAGAAATCCTTAAGACCAGACATGATATACTCTGATACACAAAAACAACATGCTTTACAGACAATAGTCAAAAAATAGGTCATAGTACAAAAATATCTTAACATGCTTTGCTTGATCATCTCTGCATTGTTCATGTGCAGTATTGGAGTACACCTAGTGTGTACTTCAATACACTAAAGTCAGTAGCGTTAATGTTAATTTTATAGTTGAAATGGCACAAATATTCAAAAAGTCAAATGTACTGCTGTCCAAAGCAGCAGTACATACAGTGTTCACATGCTCTAGTCTGCTGTATCATTTACTGTGTGCACTATTTACACGAGTAGACCATCTGTTCCCTTTGGTAAGAATTGCGATTTGATCACATCAAATCTGGTGTTGAAATATTGTGGACACAAATGTATAATGTTGCCTTGTCTTCAATAAAATTTCAAATCTATCTAGTTGAAACACACAGGTGTGGCTCACAAGGTGCCAATCAACCACACCGAACCGCTGGCTATTGTAGTGTAATGACTCCAAAAACGCAGCTGTGGTCACTGTGGTGTGCTGAGTGAGTTAAGTTCCTCATAATATATCCTTTGGAGTGGAAAAACAGCTACATTACCCATATGAACTAAATTATGGGTAGAACGGGATTACTGCTGCTCTTTCAGGCCAGCCTGAAATCTTGAATCCAGACGGCCTGTGAGTGGCAGTGACCATAAGGTGCGACAGCATTTAAATCTGATGTTAGACAAAATGACCAAAACTGATTTAAAGGAGATAAAGCTTTGCAATCACTGCTACAAATATGAGTCATTCTGAATGCCAGTTAGCATCTGTTACAGCCAATAATCAACATGTCATATCCTTGTTAATGAGCTTCAACTTGAGTCTGCTGGGTTTTTCACTCTCTGCTGTTTATCCATTTGTTGTTTTATCATGTGATTGTTTGATCTCTCCCTTTATTAAGTCATTTTGCTGTCTAAGATCAATGGAGCTGCCTAAAATGATGATTTGGTTCAAATGGAGCTCTATTAACTATTTCTTATTGCTTTGAAAACTCAATATCAAAGTGCAGTTGACTACTTCATGTGTTTTTTGGTGTTTATAATGTAAAGCCAAATTAATAAAGAAAGAATATGGACGACCATATTAAAAAGAAAAGCGCGCACAGCTAAATGGCTTCTCATGAATTTGATGAGTTGACACACTCTGCATTGAATTGTTCACAACTTGCCCTTTATATTCAGCTTTGCTATTACTTTTAAAATCTTGATTTCTTTCACCAGGGTAAGAAGTAAAATGTGGTCAGCTACAGTAATCAGCTATTTACTAGTATGTATGTGGCAAACAGAGAGTCCGCCACACCACAAGCAAACAAAAGTGCAAGTCAAGCGGTGAATATTAAAGGGTAGTTTTTGTTCAGTGGCCGGTCGGTGCTGCACCTTCCGCCAAATGCTACATTTGCTCAGGCAGTGGAGTAGACAGCCTCATCAGAGTCTGGATCCCGGGTGCTGTCCTCGCTGAGAGGTGAACGACAGCTCAGGTCTGCAATCCCTGATTCTTGGTCGCTGCCGTTGGAAAGGCTAGATTCTGACGTTTGCCTCAAGTCCTGGGGCAGGAGGATCAGACTGCTGTCTGGTGCTTTGGGCTGACAGGGGCTGCTGGTGATGAAGCCCCCGGTGTAGTCCTGAGGGGTGTTGGCCAGCCCGAGGTCATTACCTCGAGCCCACGCCGTGGGGCTCTTATCAAAGGTGGTTGCTTTCTGGGTGACACTCCACACATGCTCCTGCTCCAGCTGAGCAATTTTCTATTGATATAGTAAGGACATTGTTACAACAAGACTATAGCCATCTTCTATATCCTGGAAAAACACTGCAGTATCAATCTATAGCCCTGTCCTACCTGTTTGTGTGAAGCCAGCTGCTCCTCCAGCTGCTGTGTTTCCTCTTGGATGGCACTCAGATAATCCTCCACTGACTGTCGAGGATGCATCCCTCGGTCAAAACGGTTGTACAGCCCTCTCCAAAACCTGCACAAAGCAAGAGATCTCTAAACTCGAAAATAAACACAAAGCTCTTTCTTTTGTTTAATTTACCATTTGCATGGATTTATCACAAAACAGTCTAATAACTGAGACTTGTGTTTGTAATGGGAAATCCATGTGTATACCAGATTTTAAACTGAAGTTGAATGTGTTGTTTCTGTTTGTCTGAACCTACTTAAAGCAGTAGGGGGCAGTAGACGGCTGGAGGAGCCCCTGTGTTTGGCTGTGGTCTGGTCGGTACAGAGGGTTGATGTAGTCTGTCTGGTTGGTCATTAGGTAACTCCACAAAGAGTGAGTCCTCTCACGCAATCTGTATGAATGTAAAGTGGAAGTCAAGAGATAAAGACAATATCAAAACATGATTAAAGGGCTTCTGATAAAAGAAAGACATTGATGTTTTTTTCCCTTTGTTTCAAACATAGAGTCGCTCTCTATTTGCATAAGCCCGGGAGTGTAATATACTACCGGCTGTCACTTCTCTTCAGTAGTCAGTCTTTTCTCAGAGTGGTGGCTCTGAAAAGATGTCTGCGCTGTAAAAAAGGAAAACAAAGTGATGGCGGCTGCTTGTGTAAATCTCACCCGAGCTCTTTTCTCTCCCTCTGGTTGTTACCAATGAAGTTGCCATACTGGCAGGAGTAGATGTGACTGTGAATGGTGATGAGGAACCTCTCGTTGAACTCAAAGGCACAGGGGAATTGCTCCATGAGCTGCCACACACACTCCAGGAACTGATCGATGATGGGAGATACCTCTTTAGGGTCTCCGATCAGGTGGTTGCACCTTGAGAAGAGGTGAGGACGGTTAGATCAAAACCAAACACCTAAATCAGATGCTATGACGTTAATATTGTGTAGAGTCAAACCTGTGAGAGAACTTGTGTCCAAATGAGACCCAGTCTTTCTCGATGAGAACCTTAGTGCAGAAAAAAAAATACATTGACCTGCTAAAACACAAAGCTTTTTGGCACATGTTGAATATCATTAAAGGTTCAGACATAGTGCACAGTGGAGCCCTTCAGAATGACTGAACCTCTTCACCCTCTGTGTGGGGTCATTTTCCTCTGGCTTCAGGGGCAGAGCCTGTGCAAATCCTTCTGATTAAAGAAACAAGCCTCATGAGCCCTGTATGGTCTACTATCAGCTAAAGCCACCATCTAACTGGATATATTTATATGATACAGAGAGATATGTGGCATGCACAGTGCTACTGAAAAAATGCAGTTCTACACCGTGAATAAGGTACAAAAAGTCGTAAGTTCACCATTTACCATGAGTCCTCTGAGGGTCCTGTAGTACGGATCCAGGAGCACACAGGCCACTGAACACACCTGTGCGGTGCGGTCCCAACCATCTGAACAATGAACCAGGACACTGACACCCTCCTCTGCAACAGCCTGCATGCACACACACACACAAATACAGTGAAACCTTTTACAAATTGTAGTTGTGTTGGAAATATTTCAAAATGAAAACAAATCTGCATTTTCTTTATATTGAAATAATAATTTTAAAAAAAATCAACATGTTATTTAGACTTCAAGGATTCTGCTGAGAAAACATTTAATTAATACTTAAGTTGGTTTGCAAGAAAACTCCACAGAGCACCTTTAAATTTTCAGATACACCACTTCACTTTATACCTGCTGAGGCTGCATGGTGACTCACAAGAGGTTAACAGGTCTGAAATACCGGTTTGTAGCGGTTAAAATTCTACAATAGGTTGCAGAAATCAGAAAAGACAACAACAACAACGAAAACAGCTTAAGCAGACTGCATCGATCCAGATATGTATGTTTCTGCTGCTTTAGGCCCTGAAGTTTAGGGAAATAGATACAATGCTTTTGTTGTGATTACATCGTATTTGGTTACTGTATGATTGCCATTTCATGTTTCTGTTTTCATCTGAAAAAGTCTAACACGGTTGTGGTATTTTGTTTTAAGTAATTAAAAGCTCTCAGGTAAACATTTGCATTTGCACATTTTAGCACTTTAAATTCCTATTAGGCTGCATACAAATCATGT
Source organism: Lepomis macrochirus (assembly GCA_024633595.2). Classification (NCBI taxonomy): domain Eukaryota; kingdom Metazoa; phylum Chordata; class Actinopteri; order Centrarchiformes; family Centrarchidae; genus Lepomis; species Lepomis macrochirus. The sequence continues at coordinate 9,392,489 of JALXJV020000018.1, forward strand.
GTTTGTCTGTTGAATTAATTTACTCCAAGCATAGCTATCTCCTAAACTTGACCATGTACAAACTTAAGTATTGGACAGGTGGAGCCTGAGAGCAAATACTGTTTAAAAACTGCAATGTAGGACCTAAATGTCCTCTACTTATACAACCCAGACAGCGGGGAGGCTCTGAATTACTCAGTACTGTCTTATACTGACAGGTGTTACTATTATTTTGGCCACCCCACTTATACCTATGAGGGTAGTTGCCTAAAGACTTCATTGCAAGACTGATGTATTAGACTGCATTAGATTTGGCTACATGTGCCTCATAACTGGCAACTCAGTGTACACAGACAATATCTATGTCCCACGTACAAACACACAAGTAATATTGAGTGTCGTGGTGAGGCAGACAGCAGGGATTAACCTCCAGACTGACCTTAGCGATGAAGATGCCTGCATCCAAAACAGCTTTGATGTGCTTCAGCCAGCCTGAGCTCTCCAGACCTTCCAGGAAGTGGGACATGGAGGGTGAACGCAGCTCACACACTGTAACCACAACACAGCTGTCTCACCGGCAGGAAACATGGAGCATACCTGATCACAGGACTTTATTAAACCTCACATCACTAAGAACATTCATGATGAGGAATTCAAAGGGAATCTGTGCCTGGCATGAGAAAATATGGGTCACACTAGCATATTTTGTTTTTCAAAACAGATCAGCTTCTCATGTGATGGTTCATTTGGGCTCCAGCCCAAAATGAACTTAGTCACACTGGTGGCGTGGCTCTAGGGATGTCTGTCCTTTGGCTCAGACTGAAATATTTCAACAAACATTGTATGTATTGCCATGTCCTTTTTAACAGGTATTCCTGGTCCCCAGAGGATGAATCATACTGACTTTGGTGATACCTGGACTTTTCCTCTTGAGCAACAAATAGGTCAAAGTTTTGAATTTTCTTGTGAAATATCTCAATATTTCCAGCATGGATTGGTACAAAATGGTTACAGATATTGGTGTAAGGTTCCCAGTCAACATATCCTAATGACTTCACAGATATGTAACTTTTCCTCTAGCACACATGAGGTTGATTTGTGGTTTAAGTAAAACACCCTGAGCAACTATTTCATGGATTGTCATGATATTTGGAGCAGATATTCATGGTCCCCTCATGATGAATTGTAATCCCTATGGTGATCCCTTAACTTTTCATTTAGCACCATCATCAGGTCAAAATGTTTAATTTGTTCAACACTTTATTATCTTAATAACTAAATAAACACTTAACTATGATGGTGAACATGGTAAATAGTACACCCGCTAAATATCAACATAGCATGGTCATTGTGAACATGCTAGCGTGCTGAAGTTAGCATTTAGCTAAAAAGAACCAATGTGTTTAAATACAGCCGGCTACCACGGCTGTAGGCTGTTAGTCTCAGTGTGTATTTTACAATATCAATGTAAGACAAAGCCATGCCCATAATAACACAGGCAAGGCAAACAATTAAATACAGATCCATTTCTGTACGATAAGGCTTCCTGTATTATGTTTGTTTATCTTATAAAACTGAATCTAAAATTTATTTTTCCCCATCTTCAGGGTTCAACATAAATATTTGCAAGTTCACTTAGGGGCAGAGTGACATGAAGCTGTTTCTCCACAGCTGACATTTTATTTGCGTGGGACAATTCATCACATTAACATTTATGCAGACACACTTTTATACAACTGCATGGAAACTGGCTGTGGAAACATCTGCTCGCTACTCACTCATTACGCGGTTGACAGTTTTTTGCTGACACCACACTATTGTGCTGACTTCTTAAGGGCGCTCTGTGGCCACTGATAGGAGAGCGAACAGGTGAATGGGTTCAGGCAACCTTTTACAATACTTAGTAGAGCGAGCTTCCACTTAGAAGAAATGTTTGCTCTAATGCTGCGGGGGGTCTTCCAAATCTTATTGAAGTGTGCAATCGGGTAGAGAGAGTCAGGCAGGCTCTAATAGGGCAAGCGCTGCCTCCAGCATTTAAAGACTTCCCTTGTGCTGCCAGGGGGCAAAGAGTTATCACAACTTAGAACAGCTATAACTTTTCAGACTTGAAATCACATCATTCTCACGCCCTCTGTCTCTCTTTGGGGGATAAGGTCCCGGATTGTCCACTCCAGGAAACCAAAATAGCTAAGAAATAAAATCCAGATGGATTCAAAGTCTTCCTAAGAGCACCGCTGCACAATACCCAGAAATTCTCCCGTGGGCTCATTTGAGGCCTGATTGCAGCACAGTCCGGTCTGCATGAGTGCATATGAAAAGCCACAGGAGTAGCATGGGGTCCCTCTGTGCTTTAGTAATGTGAAGAAGGAGCGGGCTTTAACAGACTGCCAGAAAATATACATTTCATTCCACAAACACTGATGTGGTGAAACATTTCTGACACAGTGATGGATGCACTGCTGTGGCTTCCAAACTGTTTCTACAGTAAATCAATTTACAATCATTGTGAGAAATCATTTCAGCAAGACATGATAATTACCATCAAGCATTTTTTGTTGGCTGTTTCTCATAACGTGGATGTTCTCGATGCCGAGGAACTGAAACTTAATGTTGGAGTAGTTGTCTTCATTTTCATAGCCTTTTCCTGCAGCTCGGTTTGCGATTGCATTCAGCTAGAAAGACATTTGATTCATTGTCAGAACATACTTTTTAAGAGGAAAACAATAAGAAAACGTGGATTTACACAAATATTGGTTACATAAAACTGATCTGGGTTCAACAAGCACGTAGTCAGGATGTTTTCAAGGCTTTTGCTGTGAGCATCCAGCTGGCAAAACGCAGTATGGAAAATAAAGCCCACCTGAACATACAGCATTGTACTGTAAGACTTGTATTTTTGCAGGCCGTTCCTTAGGCACAAAGGGCTCACCTTAGGCCTAGTGTCCACCACATACATGAAGTCACTGCGGGGGTTGGACCTCAAGATGGCCTCCAGCATCTGTTCGTCCTCCAGGCAGCGAACGCTGAAACCTGACAGGGGCTGACTGCTTCGACAGATGGCAGCCTGGGAGGAGAGGCACTCAGGCTGTTTCATACGGGAATGTTTACTCATCTTGACAGTTGATTTTAAGTGAATTTTTACTTTGGATGACATTTACAACAACAAAAAAAATCTGTAAGATGTGAGAATCAGGGTGAACACAAATTCACAGTACTTTTTATTTCCTTGCATGTTCAATTTAAATTAATCAACCACACATTTTCTCATATCTCCATTTAGTAGCCACAAGGGGAAAGGGCCAGAGACCGTTTGTGTGATTCTCCCGTCTGGCTCATGAACCGGAGCGGAGCCCCTTTGTACGTACTGGGCTCCACACACTGGACCCTCAACCCTCAACCCTGGGAAGTTGACCTTTGACCCACACATAAAACACTCCCAACTGTCCAGTCAAGGATTAATATAATGGATTATGAATGCTCAGACCTTTTCATGATTCAGATTTAGAAAAAAAGGTCATGATGCATGGTTTGATTTAATGACAGAAATGACATCTCATTGGACCTTTGACAACATGCCTGGCTAAAAATCTCCTGGCACAGCATAGGTACGCTTTCCATTTTGTTTCATTGTTGACTGACTCCTGTACTTTTGTATGCGTTCCTTTCTATTCTGTGTTTTAGTGTACTCCTGTGACCCTGACTTGATGATCTACTTGTTGCCAAGTACCACACCATTATTAAAAAAATATATTTTTTTAAATCACTAGAAACTGAAATGAAAAAACAAATATCTGTTTTTGCTCTATATTATCAGAAACACATTTTATATTGCCTTGCAGCTCGGCTGTGTTGTATCATAAGTGCATTATTAGAAGAATCAGAACAAATTATACAAAACCAAAGAGAGAACTTGGTGCTACTTTGGTGCCATCAGAGCATCATCACTTCATCACCACAGCATCACTTTAACTTATTTTATTTTAGGCTCAGTGTTACTACCCAACTTTTTTAAAAAATGGTCAAGAGTACGGTGGCCCTGAGAGCTCAACACAGGCGTGTTGTTGCCTTGGTTTGTGACTCATGAAGTACTGGATAAAATACTTTCCCCCTTTGCGGTGTGTTTTCTAAATGCTGCGCATGTGTTGTCAAATTGGTGAAGACGTTTCCTTTATTTCTTTGTGTTTTGTAGATAAGCATGTGTTTTCTGAAGTTGCAGTGCATTGAACTCTCAGGCCCACTGTACTATAATACATCTGCATGCAGTCCAATAACTCAACAGCGAGATGCTGAAAATGGCAGACCACTTTTAACAAGTCATTTCAGCAAAAACTGGCCAAGCAAAGCAACCAAAAAAGTAGTAATGTCATTGTGACATTTTACATCTTAATATATGATCTCTTATCTTCGTTTGTCTGCCAAATAACTGCTTTGATAGGCTTTCCTCGAACAAGTTATTCCTGGCCACGGTCTGAGTCAGAGATTGGTTCTGTCAGTGTTGCAGCTAAAGCCTGAACTGATATGGGATTTCTAAGACAGATGCTGATTTTCATATTTGAGCACTGTAAAATCTGATATTCCAATATATTGGCTGATATTGTATTTTTTCTTCTTTTTGGACACAGATAACATTAAACAGATTACCACTAACATTTGTTTCATGTAGTTATGAGACCTCACCAAGAGAACATGACATAATGAAGTTTAAATTAAACTTCTTTTATTGTGCCTAACACGTGTGTTGCCAACAATTGGCAAACTTTGCAGCGGCTACATAACATAACATGCTTATGGGATCTGTCTCTCAGTTTTGTTTTTTTAATTGTCATTTATCAGCTATTATAAACACCAATACCAATTTTTCTGTAATTAGCTCAAATCGACCGATATTATCGATATGCAGCTTTATTGGTCGGGCTCTAGTTCCTACAATCCTCACTCACGGAAAATAAAAAGACAAAACGTATGCAGTCAACTTACATGATTTTCTTTGGAGTAGTACGACAAAGTTGGAAATCTGCCTCTGCTTCTGAACTTGGAGCTCCCCACTATGACTGGAGGTGTGGCGGACTCGGGTACAAACAGGTCAGCAGGGTAAGTGTCACTCACCTTTGAAAACACCATAATAAATGTCTAAGCTTCTGCCATGTCCATATTAGGGTAAAATTGTACAACTGGTCATAGATGTCAGCTCACTGACCTTGTAGTGTTGGTTGACAGGGGAGAGTTTCCACAGGGAGTTTGGGAGTCCCATTCTTCTGTAATCAGTCTTGAGGTCCAAGAAATCCCATTCCTGCCGTCTCTCCTCCTCATCCACGTTAGGCTTATAGGAGAAGCAATACAGCTCCTCGTAAAGCTCTGCAAGGCACAATACTGGCTGCTAAAGTTTGACGCACAAAACCTAAACTTTGTACGAGTTAGATCCAAAGTGTGGCAAAAGCAGAGGACATGAAACCTAGAGGTTGAACAATGCTGGATTTTAAAACTGGCACTGATGTAATTAAGAGCGCGTAACATGTCTCATAACATTTTATCAGCTGATATTTGTTTTTAAATATATCCTTGTTAAAACACACATCTGTAACAAGGATCTTTCAAATTTGGTTAAAAATGTATGGGGGGAGGCGAGATATCTAATAATTGTACAAAAATCCAACACAGAAAGTGTACAAAAATAGCCAAAATCAGAGGATGACACACTGAACTTCTGATATACTGGTCTGGTTCTAAGTCACATTTTAACATCACCAAATCGGTTACATCACCTCTGGCGACAGGATAACACAGTTTACCTGGCTGGGAGAGACGCTGTAGGGACAGGTGAACGTCATGGCACTCGGGCTCTCGAGGTATGACAAAATGAAGAACCTGGAAGTTCTTGCAGTGAATGATCAGGGGACATCCTGAGGCTGTGGCGGCTTGTTTCTCCACGCTGGACACCAAACTGTGAAGCACCTGGTAAGGAAAATGAATGGAAGATATACAGCCTTTATTGGAAATGTTATATTGCAAACATATTGTGCAACATAATACAGCATATGCACACTTTGCGCCTTGCACTGTATTAGAGGCCTTCTGACAACACCTCGCCACGAAACATCCTACAGTTTTGTTTGTCCAAACTGTTTCTGGTCCTACTGAAATGTTGCATACCCATGTTTCATTGCGCGCTCCAGCCGCGTTCTCCACAAAGATGGTGTGAGTGGCTGTCAGGTAGATGGTGCCCACCCTACTCCTTCTGGGGGAGACTCGGTCAAGCAGCCTGACATTCTCCACCTGGAGGGGGGAGGAAGAACAACTCAAACAGCCGTATACTCATACAGGAGCTGTGATACAGCTGTATACTGTATACTGTGTATACACAGCCTGCCGACAATTGTGGCTGATCGCTGCAGGAGAGGACAGTGGCTGCCTACGTGGCCGACACAGCACAGACCCTTTAATTAAGCCTGTGTTTGTTTAATGATTGGAATTAAAACTCTGCGGTCAGCGCACATGACGGTGTGTGCTGGAGTGACACTGGAGGTGGTGCAGCGCGGAAATGGCAGCTAATCACTGTAAACTGTTACCTTTGGTAGTCGGATGTGCTCCATCGGCAGCTGAGAGATGAGCCGCAGCTTCCTGCGATTACTGGACCTGTTACAACACACTTACCGACAGTACAACATGTGTACAATAATATTACAATAGGCTGTAGCTTAGCTTAAATGGTTAATGTTGGGTGTCAGTAAGCGTGCCATAATATTGCTTTTGTCGTCTTCACGGGAGCCGCACCGCTGGGTCCTAAAGCCCGCCCGCATATGTAAAAGGCATTTCAGGCTCCTGCTGACCAAAGTTACATACTGACCAATCTAATATGAAGTATTCACTGAGATAAAAGTAAGTAAATTCAAGACAATTACTGACCTCAAGTACTTTAAGAGGAATAGGTGTAACACCGCACTTCTTCACTGAAATTACTAATTACTGAAATTGCTAAATGAAGTGGCTTATTGCTGAGTAAGCTAGCTTAAAATTGAGCTAACATAACCTAATGATGGTGAGAGTAGCTTTGTTTAGATTTTTTTTTTTACAGAAAGGACAATGGCATTTTTTACTTTCAGCATAATAGCTTTCATCCCAGCTATCAAATTAATTTACAATAAACACTGTACAGCTGTGATGCAGGTAAACCCAGTTAGCTGGCTGATATGGACTACAGCTGCAATGATTAATCAATTGCCAACCATCATATCAGACAAATTAGTCAATGATTCAATTAATCGGTTTAAGTAATTATTTAAGAAAATTCCCTGATTCCAGCTTCTGAAATGCAAATGTTTTCTGGTTTTCTACGACAGTAAACTGAATATGTGGTTTGTGGACAAAGCAAGATATTTGAGGATTTCATATTGGGCTTTTGGAAACTTTAAAACACCCTTTTCTGACATTTTGTAAACCAGACTACTACTCAAAAAAATTAAAAATGTATTTGTTTATAAAATGTTTCTATAGAGCGTGAACATTTTGAGCCAGTCACAGACCCTAGACACTGCTTTCCCTTGCCGTTGCCAGCTCTACAACATTAGCAGGAGACATTCACAGACACAGTTCTTAGTTTTGAGATAGCATGGCTGGCCAACTTTGAGCTTAAAATGACTCCATCTTTTTTTTTTTGTAATTTCTTATTTGCCCTGCATGACTCTGAGAGCAAAGTCAAAACTGCTATCATTTGTGCAACAAGCCCAGATGTTAAGGGGTGTGTCACATAGTAGGCCAGCTGACAGTATAAAATGTTATTTAAAGGCAAAATTTATAGGCTGCAGTATTGCACATTCTGGCAGTGAGCATAAAATATCTAGAGTTTGCTTAAGTGATTGCTGTTAAACAGAGCATGAAGCTATTTGGAGAAGTTCCCCAATGCAAACACAGATACATCCAATGATTTAAACTGAATGTATACGCATTTTATCTGTACACATACAGCCACACTGAACTGATTCAGTTACTGTATTGTATTGAGCTGTGAGCTGGGGAGCCTCTGTTGCAGGACAGTAGACTGAAATAAACAATAAAAGTAATTAGTTAAACTAAGCAGAAGTGATTGACTTACTGACGCCTGGGAGCCCTGTTGCATGCCTTCTCCTTCTGCACTGCATTCATGAATGAGGAACCAATAAAAGCTTGATTATCCAATGATTACAAAAAACAATTCAGTTCTGATGCTGTCACACAGATCAGATAACGCACCTCTGTTTATATGAGTAATCATATTATGTGAATACTAATTAAGACTATCCAGCCTTCATGATTGAACTGATATTTGTTCTTGACTGATATCTGCTTTATCACCAGCACATTGGAGTAATTGCCTCATGTAAAAGGCCAAACAAAGATATGAAAAGATTATGACAGTGCAGAGGGAAGGTTTGAAACCAGATATTTATTTAGGGTTGTAAACCTGTGAAATCCCCTGCTCATATCAGCCAGTTTATGGTAAACTACAGTACTGTGCAAATGCTGGAAAGTAAGAATGCTTTTAAAAAAGACATGTAAATAGATTATGTTTATAAATCATATCCTTCACGAAATGCAAATGAGAGAACAGAAGAAAAATCTAAATGAAATACATTTTTGGTGCAACCACCAAAAACATCACCAGTTCTTCTAGGTACACTTGCACAAAGTCAGGGATTTTGTACGCATATTGTCAGGTGTATGAATACACAGTTATACCATATAGGTGCTAATGATCATTATTTCAATAGGTTAAATGACAGTCATTAAGTGAAACCTAAACATGTTTCAGAGGAATATGACTGGGGAAGGAACAGCCAAACTTAGTTAACAAGGTGAGGTCAAAAGTCAGACATCATGGCAAGAGTGAGCACAGCCAAAAGGCATAAGGTAGTTACACTGCTTCAGCAAGGTCTCTCCCAGGCAGAAATTTCAAGGCAGATAGTGGTTTCCAGATGTACTATCCAATCTCTTTTGAAGAGATCTCTTTTCCTTACTCCCTACCTGGCGAGTTCTTTCAAAACCTTTTTACAAGTGTACCCAGAAGAAGTGAAGGCAGAGGGCGGTCACACCAAATATTTATTTGATTTAGATTTTTCTTCTGTTCTCTCACTTTGCATTTTGTTAACCGATGAATATAATATATTAACATGGCCATTATTGAAAGCATTCTTACTTTACAGCATTTTATTCCACACCTGCCTTTAACTTTTTCAGTGTTTTCTCTGTGTGGAATTCATTTTTGGAAGTGAGTGTATCCCGAGGGACTTGGAGTACAGTCAGTTTAAGGACACAATTAACCCACGGGCCAAAAGATTCTTGGACATCAGAGATCATCTTTAAAGAATCTGTTACTGTTGCCAAGTGTGTCGAAACAAAAGATTGATGACGTTCATTGTACTGCACACCCCTGAGAAGTTGTACAGTGACCTATGTCCAAACCTTCAGTTCCTAAACCTTCCTTCCTAAACCATCTATTACATTTATCTTTGTGTAAATGTAGTATTGCACCACTACTACACAAAAACCTACAAGCACTGTACTGGATAAGACTTGTACAGTGACCTAGATAGAGACAGGAAATCACTTTTAGTAGATCAGGGAGAGGGGGTCCTCAGGATTAATGCATCCATAGATAATACTTCATACTCCTACCTAATAAAAAGAGTATTAAGTCAGACCGGTAGTGTCTTCAGGCTTCAGTCCCCAGACTGCTCTTAAGATGTAATATGAAGAGGCTTTGTGCCATTTCATTAAATAAAACATCGAAGCCATGGCTGATACGAGCCTACTAAACAAGATTCTATCCTATTTTTATACTTACGCCTTTACATTTTTCCAGGAAGCTACACAATAGAATCAGAATCAGAATCAGCTTTTATTGCCAGGTATGTGTACACATATGAGGAATTTGACTCAGGATTGGACATTGCTGCCGATGTGCTTACTTATACAATAAGATGAATTTGTTGAAGTTGATTCAGTGAATCTTAACATGGGACTGGGACATTTAGCCTTTATTTGAATCAAACATAGTTATTTATTGACTTTTTCATTATTCGCAAGTTATCTTTGGCCCTGTCTTTGACTTTAGCGCGTCCATTTAAACTAGTTATATTGTTGTCAATTTGAGGTCTAAGTATCTTCCTGGCCCAAAGACTGCTGTTAATCTTGAGGTCTCTCTTGCTGTCTTGATTCTGCTCAGACCTGCGTTGTCAGTAATTGTGCACTCTAACATTTCCTGGTGACACCAGTGTTAACTGGAGCGAGCAGTCCCTGTGTCCGCTAGGCAAACACCATTCAATCTGTTGACCATATCCAGGTTTTTGAAGCTAGGTCACTCTACCATTGGAGGGCAGATGCATTCGATTGGCTTCACAGAATTAGTGCATGTCAACAGTGAGATATGGTGAGCCAGTGACTCCTTTCCATCTTTTCCATGGTTACAGTAACTACCTGCATGTGCAAAAAAAACCCTAAGGCTCGCTTCAAAAGCAAGTATTTTTGCCGCCCAGGAGGATATGATGACATTATTCCATCAATGCAAATCATATGTGTAATCCTGAGTTTTTTCAAATATATTCATTTTACATTTTTAAGTGCAAGAAAAATATATAACATATAAAAAGGTGCTGCCAGATATATTGTGGTTCATATACAGCAGTGATGCTGATCATTTTAATTATATTGTTTCTGTTAGTGTAACAGTATGATTATCTGATTCACCAGCGTCACTGATGTACTGCAGTTTTTTCCCAGTGCACTAAAGCACTTTGTTAAATTATGCTCAAATACACAGGATATTTTAGAAAATTAATGTGAGCCATACCTTCCTGTCAGTGCAGACTTTGTTTTACATGTAATGTGTGTGTGTGTGTTTAGGACACACAGCCAGCATTAACTAAAAAAACTGTGGAAACTTTGGCTTTCCCATCAGCATGCAGCTCCGATAATCAACCCCTGCAGCCAAGGTTTGGTGGGCGACAGGCCACGACATTTGGTTGCTTGGCTGGATGGACAAACTTAAAGGGAGCTGGCTGTTGTCATCCCACAGAGCCTCAGGTCTGCGGGTTGGACGGTGTTTCTAGCCACCAGCTGCCACCTTCCCACTGAGGTCTCAAGCTGGTTTGAGCTGGTCTTGGCAGAAATTCTCTCCACTGCAAAGTCGACCTTAATTGTAATTCGCAGGCAGTGTTTGATGGAAAATTGGGACTTTTTTTTCCCTCCAAGAGCTCAAGCTTGTAACTGAAGTTGCTGTGGAGATGCCAGGCTTTTGGTGGTGTACCACAGTGAGCCGTGTTATTGATTTTGTAATGTCCACGGGTCCAATAACTCAGTGAACATTGAGCAATACCTGTCTTCCATTAGGACTTAACCCACCAGTACTGTAGCTCGTCCACCCTTCATTGACCAATCAGTACCCATGCTTTTAGCAGCACTCCTGTGGGCTGCACTAGGTAAACACAAGTGTCTGCCTCAATATTTGTCAATGCCAGTTGCCTAACCATTTATCAGTAGTCAGTAAGCATCTGGGCAGCTGGGATCTATTTGGCCTGAGCGTGCATTAAATCACAAATTCTACCATCAAGATTCCTTCTTCGTTTCTCTGTCCTGCTGTGCAATCCCAGAATAAGAGCTTATGGTGCAATGCTGTCTCCATACAGTTTTACTCCCTCAAACCTCAAGCATAGAGGTGAAATCCCCACACACACACACACACAAATCTCACCCTAGTTCCCCAGGGTCTCCTCCTCCCCTTTTCTGCCTGCTCAGGGGACGTCACTCTGGCTGTGGTGGGACTGGAGGCTGAGTCTAGGGGCAAGGCAAGGGCAGATCCTATTAAGAAATACGGGGGACAGAGGGGAGGCGTAAAAGTACTGCTCTGCACAGTGTACATGCCTGCATATGAACGAGTGTTTAGCACATTGCTGAGGCAGAGTTTCGAGGCAGCAGTTCATGGGATCTGTGGATGTAATTTGACTTTTACCTATGGTTCATGTGCAGCTGACCTGCTGTGGCTCTCTGCACAAGCAGGCTTGAAGAAACCCACAGACACAACTAAGAGCCATCTCTTTTCTGTGTCTGAACTTAGACCAATTATATCCACACAGTCATTCTCACAGGTAGGTGCATGTCTCTAATGAAATAGACAAAACGTTTGCAGCTGTGGTTATACGTTCATTTAGAATATCTAATGCTTTCATACTCATTTTGCAGTAGCTGTGAGTCATTTGCGAACCGGCAGAGACATTCAACATGTTCAGACTAAGATGCGACCTAGATATGGCTCTCACTGTACAATATTAAATACACATCACATGTACGGAGTAATGATGCGAGTTAATATCTGCATATTTGCAATGTCAGTTTCCAGAGTTTTCCCTTGTAACAATCTGATTTTGTTCTCTACGATTTCATCCACAGTATACTTGGAGACGCTAATAAAGCCTTTATTGTAATTTTAATGAGCTGTCACATCCAAAACTCATTTCTCTTGACCTGAAAGAAACACACTGGAGATCAATGCACATTTGGACGGTCGTCAGTGTAAATTTACGATAGATAATCGAAGTGTCGGTTCAAAGAAGGAGCCTTAGCTTCAAAAGCAAGCTAGACACTATTCATTCGGGGCAGGCATAATTAATTCATCATTTATCACATTGTGTTCATGCAGATATTTTAGGCAAGTTCCCCAGCCATCTTACTAATGAAAAGAGACATTTTTAGATACAAAGAGAACTGTGCAGTTTGTCTTTTTATGTTCTTAAAGTAATTAGTGAAGAGAGATACTGGAATTTCTTTATTGTGGTGCATTCGTGGTCCCCTTATGAATGCAGCTCTTTGAGCATTAGATCTGGACCATAACCCCACACAATAGGTTTTAATGGGACACAATTCTATGAACTTTACCAGGCTGCAGCACTTGGCAGCATTCCAAAAATGCATGTCACAGTTTGTAGGGTTAACATCCCTAACCCCACCTTTGTTTCCTCCCCACGTGTTACGCAACTGACTCTTTTTTTTTTGCAAGAGACCAAGCTGCAATGTAAAGCAGATGGATTCAGATCTAACTGTGCTCACGGGCCTGACCTTTGGTTTCACAATTCTTGCACCTTCTATTGAATTTTAGAGCAAATATTGATGCTAAGATAACGAGTAGTAGTAGAGATCTACTGATCCCCCCCACCCTTGCAGTATGACGTGTTGAGATTTTTCAGATGATGTAATATTTATGTTTCTCGACACCTTAGAGGGCCTCATGCTGCATGCACACACACCAACACATTTTCAAATTCACATTACCTACTAAGCAAAAGGTCTCTTGATGCCGAAGGGGACAACGGAACAAAAAAACCCAGTTCTTTTACACACAGTAAAGTAAGCCAGACCTATGCTGCACAGGTATTTCCAGTTTTTTCTTTTTCTTTCCTTCTGTCAGCAGGTATCAACATGCTGGACCAGGTTCTGTCATTCGGCCGCTCTCTGGTGCGCCGAAAAGTGGTCGACCTGGGTAGCCTGGAGGACTCAAAACTGTGCCGCTGCCTGGGAACCGTCGACCTCATCGCCCTGGGGGTGGGCAGCACTCTGGGCGCCGGCGTCTACGTCTTGGCCGGCGAAGTGGCCAAGAGCGACTCGGGCCCCAGCATTGTCATCTCCTTCCTAATTGCTGCCTTAGCCTCCGTCATGGCCGGCCTGTGTTATGCTGAGTTTGGCGCACGTGTCCCCAAGACCGGCTCTGCTTACCTTTATAGCTACGTGACTGTAGGAGAGATCTGGGCCTTCATCACTGGTTGGAACCTCATCCTCTCCTATGTGATCGGTGAGTTGGTGACAATCTTTGAATGACATGTTATTTAATGATACAGATTCTTCATGCTGTCTGGGTTGTTGTTTTTTTCTTTGCTTTCTTACAGGTACCTCCTCAGTTGCGCGGGCTTGGAGTGGCACATTTGATGAAATGATTGGAGGACACATAGAGACATTCTGTAAAACCTACTTCAGCATGAACTCTCCTGGTTTGGCTCAGTACCCCGACTTCTTTGCTGTCTGCCTGATACTTCTGTTATCTGGTAAGGCAGCAAGGCTGAGAATCATAAAACTTGATAAAAGTCTATATGTTGGTAAAGGAAAGGACAGAAATTAGGACTGGTCCATTTAGTTTAAAAGAGCCAACTTTCAGAGCCACAGCTGGCAAAATCCAATAAGACATGGCAGGACATTGTGTGTGGTAAGTGCGTAATACCCCATTCTTTTTAAAAGAACGCTGCTAGCACCAAGCTACTTTGCTTTCCCACAGTCACAATTGGTAACTGCCCAATAAAAGTACAGTTTCTTTATAACTTCAAATCACTGAGAAGTTCCACTTCTCACAGTACCATTAGTAGCTGTTGATGACTTGAACGGTACTCAATTTTCATTTGATCAGATTCTTGACTGTCCAGGGATTGAATCCTAAAACTGAAAGCTTTATCGGTATCGTTGGTCAGTATGATCCAGAAACAGTCCATTAGTATTTGGTTGTTTTCAGGGAACTTATACAATATCTATTCATCAAAAAGGAAAAAAAAGATCAGTTTCTGTTTTTGTAAAAACTATAAGACAAATAGAGGTTTGTAGCTACCCCTCTTTAGCTGTCGTCTGAAACACATCAAAACATTTTTTGGGAACACTTATTTTCCTCCTAGACCTTTCATCCGGTCAAAAAAGTAATTTGTCCAATACTTTGGTTTATGAACTAATATATAGGCCAAGAAGCATATTAACATTGTCACCTGACCAAGTACAGTCTCAAAGACCTGCTAACATGTAGCTCGTAGTCTTCAAGTGGCAGTTTTGATCATGAGCAACAAGGTCAATTGTCAATTTATGCATGTTTGCTGGACTGAAAAAGTATTAGGTTTTTGGGTAACGTGACAAAACTTGATGATGATTAAGTAGCTACTAGGCGTTACTGAGGCACTGCTGGCATTTCAGTACAACAAAAATCACAGAACTCAGCTGCCTTTTTGCTCATCCCAGGACTCCTGTCGTTTGGGGTGAAGGAGTCAGCCTGGGTCAACAAAGTTTTCACGTCAGTCAACGTGCTCGTACTCTTGTTCGTCATCATCTCCGGCTTCGTCAAAGGAGACACCCACAACTGGAAGATATCCGAAGAATCCCTCATAAATGTCACCATAATTACAAGGTAATTTATTCATTTGGTAACTATTACGATTGTTTATCTGCCATTTCATGCAAAGCTGCTCGTTAAACAACTTACACAGAAGTTCTATCACTGTTGGCCTGGATTGCAGTGCACCTTAATTTTTAGTCCAAATCTTGTTATAAAATGACAGTTTATATGTTTCAGGAACTTATCAGTGACAGCCAACGTGACCAGTGATTTTGGAGTTGGAGGATTTATGCCCTTCGGCTTCAGCGGCACCTTAGCTGGAGCTGCCACCTGCTTTTACGCTTTTGTTGGATTTGACTGCATTGCGACTACAGGTGAGCCATTGACAGGTGGTGATTAAGTGTGATTTACTGTGACCAAAGCTAAAGGCAAAGATATTTGTGTGTCTGTGTGTGACAGGTGAGGAGGTGAAGAACCCCCAGAGAGCCATTCCCATCGGCATCGTGGTGTCACTGACCGTGTGTTTCCTGGCGTACTTTGGTGTGTCAGCTGCGCTTACGCTGATGATGCCCTACTACCTGCTGGATGAGAAGAGCCCTCTGCCCATGGCCTTTGAATATGTGGGCTGGGGCCCTGCCAAATATGTGGTCGCTGCCGGTTCACTGTGTGCCCTCTCTACCAGGTAATCGCTGGATTTGCTTTTGTAAAATAACAAAATATCAATAATCATGGTAGAAAAGGCAAAAAGTCGTACATTTACTGTATTTGTGTCAGCAGAATTTCCAAAATTTAGTTTTTGATTGATGTGCATGTCATAAATGGGTGATAATGGTGAATGAGATCTGGTCGTAGGGATATATCTGTCTATGTCTTGTTATTGGATGTAATCCTGTTGCTAAATGGGACATAGAGGGCGCAGTGCTTAATTGTGTCTGTTTTCAGATTCCTGCATGTCTTTGAATTATGCTATTTATAATGAAAGTATCATAAATAAGGTGGGCAAGTTGATCTCAAAACAATATATTGGTGTGACTTCATTCTGTCTTTCTTCTCTGGTGAATGCCTCCAACCCTTTTGACCAAATTTGCCTATTCAATTTTGGTCAGTGGCTGCAATCTGTTTTTAGGCTGTTCCTTTGGGGTCCCTACTTTGGCAGTTGTTTTCACACTTTCTAGCAGTTGTGAGAACTCTTTAACACACATTGGCCAGTGAAAATCCAACTCCAAACCAGCTCTCAAAACAGAGAAAAACAACTAAAATCTACTTGCAAACATAAAAATATTAATGTTTAAAGACATTAGGATATGTAATTTCCCCTTAAAAGCGGGGCAAGTTCTAACAGGGAAGAAAGACGCTGACTGTAATCATGCTCTGAAGCTTTGATGATGTGATTGTGCAAGTGTGTGTGTTTGGGGCTCTTGACTAACGTGTTGGTCTTGCATGTCTCCGCTGTCTCATGCAGTTTGCTGGGCTCCATTTTCCCCATGCCTCGTGTAATCTATGCTATGGCAGAGGATGGGGTGCTTTTCAAAGCCTTAGCCCGAATCAATCCTAAGACGAAGACCCCACTTATTGCCACTATGACCTCCGGTGTAGTAGCAGGTGAGAGCCGGGGGAGAGTCCAGTGAGATCACTCCTGCTAATCTTTCTCCACCAATCAACTGTAAAAGACACAGTCAAAGAGGCAGATAATCATTTGGCTTTTTTCTTCCTGAAATTGACTTTCTCCTTTAACTTATCTAGCTTCAGGAGGTTTCCCCTCCGTATACACATGTTGTTCTTTTACAGTTGTGCAGGTGTCATGTTTTCTTTTCAGAATGCCCTCAACTTAACCACCAACCCTTTTCTCCCTAGCCTGTTGGGCTCCATGTTCCCTCTGCCGCGCATTCTGTTTGCCATGGCACGAGATGGTATTCTGTTCAAATTTATGTCCAAAGTGAGTAAGCGCCAGTCGCCTGTGGCTGCCACCTTGGCGGCAGGTACCACTGCCGGTAAGCTCCCGAGACGAGGACCCGCCTATCATGGGGTTGTATCGTGGACATGTTTGGGGTTTTAATCTATGCACGTGGTGGTGGTAGTGGTGGTGGTGGTTACTGCATGTTGAACTTGGTGATGGTGTTTCCAAAAGCATGTGAGAAAACGTTACATGCCGATACGTTCATGGACACTTCTTTTCTTTTATTTCACCACTTTGGTCCATCTGGCTTTTATTCACTTTTCTAGATAAAAAGAAAGAGAATCAGCTACTGGAAAGTAAAGTGAAGTTGCAGGGCTGTAGCTTCATATTTAGCACTGAGACATGAGAGTGGGATCAATCTTCTAACTCCTGGCAATAAAGCGAATAAGTGTATTTCCCAAAACTTTCTACTGTACAACTGTGCCTTAAAGGTGCAACGAGGAGGCAATTGTATTGAAGTTTTCTTTGACTTTTTTTCTCATGTAAAGGTACTCTCTAAGAAAGCTTTTTGAAAAACAGGTTTCTGCAACTAGTTTTTAATATAGTCATTTTTGGACCCAATCCCATAATTTCGACAACTTGATGCCTCTAATTTTTGTTATTGCTGACCTGAGTGGTTTAACTGAAGTGAAGCAGTGATGAATAAATGTACTGCAGGGTGTGTCGGTACACAGTGACATCACTGTTGGGTGTGGTTACATTTGCAACAGAGTACAGTGAAACAGGATTGAAGCTTTCCACCTGAAGCAGCAGTGAAACAGTTCTTCAGCCTGCTGCTAACTTAGTCTTAAAGTCTGGTGACTTTAAGTAGATATTTTCTACTTCTAAGTAAGAAAAATTAAAGTAAAGAAGAAATCCCAACAATTAGCCTTTGGGTGTTGTAGTGTGCATATAATCTTACAAATGTCAACTTCTAAAGCTTTCCTTCTCAGTCGGATCGAGGTACAGAATGTGGCTGCATCATGCTCCCTGTGCTTAGGTGTGGCTAAGACCCATAAAGTGATAACCCCGTGAATTGACAGGCAGATGTAAACCCTAGGAAGGACCCAGCACACCAACCCTCCCAGAGCCAGAGCACAGGCCACGGACTGAGCAACTAGTAGAAGTGGGCAGGGGAGCTTTCTTTGTTATTTTTGTTTTTAATGTAATGTTGTGAGGAGCAGCGCTCCTGTGTTTGGACTGTGCTCCTGAGATCAGCTGCATACTGCAGTCTGGCACTGAGATACATGAGAGGGAACGCCACAGTGTCTCTCACATCAAACAACACTTGGTAGGGAGACGATGACAGCTGTCAGCTCAGGGATGCATTTAGCTCTTTTGTGTTTTATTATTGTGAAAACATCTGCATGAAATTTAATTTGCATCTGTTCATGGGCGTTTGTTGGAGGGCGCATCTTTTCCATTTAGAATTGCAAGAATATCGTTGTTGCACATGAATGTTGTCATGTATTTTGTAAAAATGGTTGCTGCAGTAATCAGTAATGATCCTGTTTCTTACAACTGTTCCCTTGAAAGGTGAAAGTGTTTGCGTTTATGTTTATAGTATTTTTTTTTGCTTGCTATAGCCATCATGGCTTTCCTGTTTGACCTGAAAGCTCTGGTTGACATGATGTCCATTGGAACTCTGCTGGCCTACTCGCTGGTTGCTGTGTGTGTACTGATTCTCAGGTGGGTACATTCATGAATAACTCAAAACAACATCTTATTTGTGCAACATTGTGAAACAGATTCCCTTATAGCCCAAATCCCACATGTATGATTACTTGGTGGTGTAACATACGTTTCTAGTTATTGCATCATACTGTTGATGTAAGAGTTGTGAATGCTCCTATTGTATGAATGTGAAGTGGCTGCTAGAGGGAAAGAAGGTGTTTACTTATGTTTCTGTACTTGCTAACCTCTAGACGTGCTGTACACATCTGTTGGTTGCACCAAAGTGACTCATCACCGCCACCGCAGTAAACACAGACACAGTGTTTCAACTGGATTTATAGACCACTGGCTGTTTTGTAAAGTAAAACTAAACTGTTTAACAGTAAAAGTGGTTTGCAGCTATATATAAGCAGGTAGTACAGCAGTGTGGTTCTGAACTGTGGTAAACAAACTTGACAGAGTTTGACAGAGGCATCAATGACCTTTGATGCCTCTGTCGTCCAGGTACCAGCCTGATGACGCCTTAGGGCGTCGGGCCGCTACCAGTGAGAGAGAATACCTGTCCTCTGAGGAGGGTGAGTCTGACCTGACAGAGTCGGAATCCCACCTTAACATGCTGAAAGGAGGCAGCTCTGCCCTGCAAACTATCCTCCACCCTCCCGTCTCACCTTCTGAGCATTCCTCCAGCGTGGTCAACATGTCCATCTGCGTGCTAGGTAAGCAGGCCAGGTTAAAAAATCATGTTTTGACGATGTAAATAAGGACGTCTGAATCACGGATGTGCTTTCAAACCACAGTGCTGGTGGTGTGTGTGGTCAGCTATCTCACCACATATCACATCGGCTCCATCCTCGGTATGGAAGTGTGGATCCTGGCATTACTGACCGTGTGTCTCCTCATCTTCAGCGGCTGCATCTTCATGGTCTGCAGGCAGCCTCAGACCAGCAAGAAGGTCTCCTTCATGGTGCGTGGCAGCTCAATAAGTCCACCATTCTCATACCCAGTCCTGCAGTATGGAATGTGACCGTAATGCATTACAAATGAATCGATGGTAGATTTTGTGCTTGTTGCCATCACAGGTTCCCCTTCTGCCTTTTCTGCCCATTCTGAGTGTATTCGTCAATATTTACCTCATGGTTCAGCTGAGCGGAGACACGTGGATACGTTTCTCTGTGTGGATGGCTGTGGGTGAGTGCCAGTCCAAACAATTACCAACAGCCGTGACCCATTATAAATATTTAGCAATAGTTTGACAGTTTGGGGAATATGCTCATGCTTTTTTTGTCTAGAGTTAGATGTGAAGATTGATACCACTCACACGTATGCTATGTATGAAGCTAGAGCGGAGATGGTTAGCTTAGCTTAGCATAAAGACTGGAAACGGAGAAACGGCAGTGACGGCTGAACGGGAGCACAGCTCAGCATGTAACCCCTCGTATCACCACGACGTGAGGGTTTGTACAGATTAAACAAACAAGATCTTTAGAAGGTGCCGGCAGAGTTTGTTTTGAGCCAGGCTAGCTGTTTCCAGTCTTTATGCTAAGCTAAGCATGGCCTGCCTGGAGCTTTATATTTAGCGGACAGATATGTGGAGAGATAGAGTGTCATTTATCTTCTCATCTAACAAGAAAGTGAATATTTTCCAAAATGCCGAACTTTACCCTCAAAGTCGGCACACGTCACATCTTTTTTTCCCGACACTTTTCTCAGGTTTCCTGATCTACTTTGGCTACGGCATCTGGCACAGTGTGGAGCGTCAGCGGCACCTCCAGGATCCTATAAACAGCAACAGCGCCCAGGAACACAGCAAGCCCAGCAGGGAGAAGCAGGTTGGGGTAGGTGCAGTTGGAAAAGACCAGGAACGTTTCATCTGCCCAGAAAAGACGAGCCAGTGTTAAAGTTCACCAGCTCATTCACAGACCCTGTGAGGCGACAGATGCATAAAAGCACACAGCAGCTCTGCCTTGATGCACCTGTTCATACAGCTTCACCACGTGTGCCTCAGTCACAAGCACATTCAGTCTGCGAGGCCGTATTCTGTATCAACGGCCACATGATGGGGCGACGCTCCATCCCTGTGATGGAACCACTTTGTGCTTTATGGGCAGCATGGAGGCAGAATCGAAAGGACAGGTAACACACTGGAGTGTGATGTTGATTACCTTTTAACACTGAAGCCGTCAATGCACGACTGCAGCAAAGCTTTTCTGTTTCACTGTAGGCTCGAGTTTTTAGTGGGCTTTTCTGTTAATTTTGACATTTTAAGCATGTTTGTACAGGTGGGATTTTAAATGTAAAGTCATAGAAATCTGTGTTATTCATTTGATGAATGGATATTATTAGATTGAAGCACCGATGATGGTTTTATTCAGCGCAGGTTTGCTTTTTTATTTTTGCTTGGTTGTGTTTTATCTATCAGCTGTTACGATCTGAATATGAAGATTGTTATTTGATATGAAACTCTTCTCAAAACGTATCTGTTTCTTTTTTCACTCTAGCTGATTTTGGTTTGCTGTATTTTTCCTTTTTTGTGCTGTTTTGACACTGCTGCAGGACATGCCGCTCATATAACCTTCATGAAATTATTCTATCTTAACCAGAGTACTCTGCCACCTAACAAGAAACACAACAATTAATTACAAGTTAAAGTATATAGAAAATGTCTGTCTTGCCATATAATTTAGAACTGGGCATTTTTTCAGGTTAATTCTCTGGTGCCTGTGTTGCATTATAACCGATTAAAGAGACTTTTTGTGCTGAACTGCGTGAAGATTCAGTACATTCTTTCTTCTGGGTGCTTAGGGGCCACCCTGGTTTTCTTGTATTATGAATTGTACAGTAAGGCTCAGTGAGCTCTAATTTACAGTAGAAACTTGTGTGATGGTTCACTTGTACTGCCAGGTATTTCACATCATCTGATGTGGAGAAATCCTTCCCTTTTCAAGAGGTCGGATTCGGATCGGGTTGACTGATGTGTGCCGTGCAGTGGTTTAAATGAATGTGGAACAAATTAGAAGCTAGTCTCTACATAAACAGTGTAGAGTCTTCCATTGAGGTTACAGGATAAAGTACATAGAAGTGACCATGATGTCATGATGTAGTATCACATGTTACCAACTGCATAGAGTACAATAAATGTATTTTCCAGTAAGACAGTGTTTGGTGTTTTATTATATTATTGGTGTGTCATAGTTAGCGGGATGTCTGAAAAACTACTTTCAGTGAAATCCGGTGAAAAGGCTGGGCGAATCTTAGAAGAACTGATTCATTTTGAATGTAGATGACGCCACCATGTGGACATTCAGAAAGGACTTCTTTTTTTTTTTTCTTTACCTTTTTTACCTTTAAGTCCAACACATACGCATCATACAGTGGTGGAAAAACTCTTTTGACTCAAATCAAAGTACCAATGCCACAATGTAGAAATACTACTCTACAAGTAAAAGTCCTGTTTTCAAAATCCTATTTTAGTAAAAGTACAGAAGTATTATTCTGCAAAATGTACTTACAATATTAAAAGTAAAACTACTTGTTCTGGAGAACAATGGCCCCTGTGGCTGATACGTTTTCATATATGACATTATTAGATCATTACTGATGCATCAGTGTGTAAACAGCGTTTTACTCTTGTAGTTGGTTGAGGTGGAGCCAGTTTTAACTACATATACCTACTGTTACACTGCTAGGTTGTTTAGTTCGAAGTTTCCCAACTTACGGGACAGACTCCTTTCAAAAGATCAGAAGCCAAATTTGAGGATACATGAGCTCATTAACGGGCTGGAAATAAGAAAAATATATTACTGCTACACAAATATAAATTCATATCTTGGACTGTTTTTTGTGAAATATGGGATGATTTTACCTTTTTAACTATTTAACTGAAAACATTTGAGAAGTTTAGAGGAGACATATCTTTTTGAAAGCTAACTGGGGACCAAACAACTTTTTTTGTGAGTTGTCACAAGCTAAGAGTTGTATTTTTTCTGCTTATTAGATCAGATCTCCAGCTGCAAAGTAACTGGTAACATCAGCTGTCAGATACATTTAATGAAGTAAAAAGTCCAATATTTATTATATTGATAATATGAAGAACTTCAAAGTTGTTCTTAAGCACAGCACTTAAGGCAATATTGAGTAAAGTCATATATCTAGGCAACCACTAGAAGATTAAATGTCTTCTTGTTTTTTTTACATTCACACCTTTTCCCCTACAACTTCTTGCAATTTTTTTGAAGGCACGGCCTGTTTGACATAGAGTGCAGCAACTCTTAAACATAATGTGTAAAGTTAGTTGACCTATTAAAATACATTTTAATAGCCAAATCTTAGTGGCCATGAGTCTGACAACTATGACAAGCCAAACAGCAATGTTTTCTAGTATTTTCATGTAGATCTGGGACCAGATGCAGATTGGAAAAGCACCAGCTTTTACTTCATGTTTTCTAGTTTTATACAGTACATCATCTCTGTATATAGAGATTTATGGGAAAGGAGCAGATTAACACTAAATGATCTGAGTCATGAAGAGCGCTACATTTCTCAGCAGTCATTACAATTTCAACTTCCAACTTTCTAAGTCTGAACTAAACTTAAAATACATCCATTTAGTGATGTTACGGCCAGTGTTGACCATGAGCAGCAACAACACCAGCAACACACCTGCTGTTACATCACTAGTTAGGATGTTGCGAGGGACGCAACACGTGAAATTATGAACCTCTCCAGAGCAGCACAGTAAGTTCAGTCTATCTCGTCTTTTACTCACAAGCCCATACAGTACGTACACTGAAAGGGTTATTGGTCAGGAGGTACAGAGATCAAAAACTGTTTCAAAATGCATGAGGGAATGTGAGTTAGTGTTTTTTGATAGACTTGTGAAGAAATGTGAAGATATCCTTTAAAAAGCACTGTGATTCACACTCAGATCCAGCAGAGGGCTCCAGAGTACGTTGTTCTGCTCTTCGGGTCAGAGGAGAGGGAGAAAACAGATGGGCTCTCAAGTAAATTCCCCCTTTCCTCTCACACTTTGAGGAGGATGGAGCTGGAAATCTAAACAGGGCGCTGGAGCGTGTAGAGTTCCAGCGAAGCTCCGAGCCTGACCTCCTTTTCCTGTCTGATCTCTCCGGCTCCGCAGATCAGTCACCTCACTGACTTCCCTGTCAGAACACTATGAAGCTCTGGGTTGTGTTTTGCCTGGCTCTGCTCTGGGTGGAGATCCAAAATGGTGAGTAACATATGTCTTACAGATCAATGGGTGAAGCAGAATGATATGAGAAATTGGAGTATAACCTGGAAGAAGTCGGAGGATTAGATAATCTGAGGTTGTGTATCAGCTGGGTGCACCAGTCTCTGATGGGCGTAGAATGGGAGGTAGAGTCACAAACAACGAGGATATTCTTATATGGCAAAGACAAACACTTCATTGATTTGTCATTCATTTTGTCTTTCATCAAGCATACATGCAACCAATCTGAGATATATGAATTTTATATAATGCATGCAAATGGTGAAAGTTTGCAGAAGAGTTGCATGAAGTTGGTGTGTGAGTTTTTGCTAAGTGTTTCTGCAGACCAACTCAAACCAGCTGCATCTGAGGCATGCAACAGGCGGTTCTAATTAACTGGCCTTTACTGCTGACCTTTCCTCTGAGTTCTCATTAAGGCTGCACTGAAGAATAAAACAACAAACCCTGAAAGCCTACGCCACAGACTGATCATTTTGTTCTCGTCTTTAACAGTTTGTGTGTTCTGTGCCTGCTGAGAAATACAGAGCATGCAGCTGAAAGAGAGGCTGGCTTCTGGACATTCTGTGCCAGTAATAAGGATTTCACACTTCTTGTTCAACTGTTGTCACAGCTGGGAGAAACACGAAGAGCAGCTCTCAAGATGAACATACGGAACACTGTTTCTGTTAACCATTGGGCCATAGTACAGTAACTGATGACTTTTTGACTTGTCTTTGTAATATTTGTGCTCCCTGCCCTCTAACCGACCCTCCTTCTTCTGTGCCTCTGTGTATCCAGGTGCTTGCCAACAACTCAAGAGGAGAAAAGACGCAGGAGAGAACCGCATCCGGAAAAGGGAAAAAATGCCGCACCCACACCCCAAACTAAAAGGTGGAGGAGGGAAAGGCCAGACCTTGTTGACCCAGGTTTTAGACAAGGGACGCTTCCTGCGCCTGGGACAGAGCACAACTCTGACTCCTGGGAAGAACGTGGAGCTACGCTGCAAAGGCAGTTCTATCGGATGGTCATACCCGACCCTCCTGGACACCTTCAACGACTCACGCCTCAGGTGCTGGAAGCAGACACCAGCTGTTTATCATGTGATAAAATGATATAAATGTGAAAGTCTTATATTTTTGTTTCCCGCCTCCAGCATCAAGCAGAGTGACAAGTATAGTCAGCTGATCCTGACGTCGCCCTCTGCTGCTGACACAGGGCCCTACAGCTGCTGGGTGATAGTGTGTGATGGCACAGAGTGCGAGAGGGACCACGAACGCACCTATAGCTCATACATCTATTTCACAGGTGATTAGATAGGATACATAACAGATTGCACTAAAATAGCAAAGCAATAAGGGGATATTTAAATGTTGTCACTTGTGTCTTAAAGGTTCAGGTTAAAGGATAAAAGGTTAAAAGTTTTAAAAGTTTAAAAGTTTTAGTGGGATCTTGTGGTGAGGGTTGTGCATTGCAGCCAACGACCCACTCACCGCTCACTGCTCCCTTTGCAAGCACGCAGGAGAAGCTCCGGTGGGGACATGCTCTGTCGGCTCTTGTGTGGTCCTCCAGTTTTCAAAATTTCTTCTCTTGCTTCTAACAAACCAGACCACTTCTTCTTCTTGCAGACTGTTGGATCTGTACGGCACAAAGTTGGCCAACCATCTGCATCAATTTCATCAAATTGTTACACCTGTAGGCTGAAAGGCATTTTGTAAAGTATTTTTAAAATCTATTTTTAGGCATCAAGCCATAAACACAAGTCTTTTGACTGATTTTCAGTCACACGTCTGTCCCTCTAAACAGACAAAGACAACCTCTTCGTCCCTTCTGCCATCCACTTTGAGATCGTGTACCTGCGCCCAGACAGGCCTGCTGTGGTGCCCTGTCGTGTGACTGACCCACAGGCCAAGTTGTCCCTGCACAGAGAAGTCCCTCCGGAGGAGATTGCATCCAACGAGACGCTGGTGACCTATGACCCCACCAAGGGGTTTGTCCTCCATAATCCCAGCCTAGAGCATCAGGGGGTCTTCTACTGCAAGGCTGTGACCAAGGGCACCCCTCAGATCTCCACAAAGTACCAGCTGCTCTATGTGGAGGGTAGGGACGCAGCAAACACAAACGATTCAGTATGGCCATGAATACAGAAACATAAGCTAATGCATGTTGAATCAGTAACTGATTTCTCGTGCCTTTGACCGTCAAACATAAGCATATTACTTATCACTGTATTTATTAAAAGTGCCAAGAAACACTGTGAGAGACATTTTCACAAAGTCATGAACTAAATCCTTGTTACTCTGCTTCATCAGGTTCCAGGAAGAATTTGTATGTCAGGGTTGTCAAAAGCCTCCTCACTCCTCACTGCTGAGCCAACTAAAATGGAAACACAGTGCAGATTTATGAAATGGAAATTGTGTGTGGTTTAGGTTAAATGAAGCTGCCAAAAGTAGGTAGGCAGACATAATTAGGTATTTGGTCATTCATTGTTTTCTGTCTGTTGTTGACAGTTCCTAGTGGGCCACCATTTGTTAGCCTTGACGCCTCTGCGGAGTCTGCGAGAGGAGGTGACAATATCAATGTAACCTGCACGGTGCTGGGGGAGCCAGAGGTGGACGTGAGCTTCACCTGGTCTTACCCTGGTCAGGTAAGAGGAATATTAAAAACCATGAAACCAAACTTATGACGTTATAACAAGTCTTGTTATAAAGTGATAAGTTTGGTCAATTATAATTGTTATATTTCTTCTTATCACAAGAAACAATTCTCATTCTTAACAATTTTTTATAACAATGTAATATTTATGTTGTTATCATCTTATATATATAAATGTTGTAAAATAACAATAAACACTTGATGTTATACTGGTCCATTTTTAATCTTCTGATGTAGCAGCAATACGCATAGTCATTAATTTACAATTAAATTATGCTGTTGCTAATTATTTTAAAAAGTAGGGTATCACATAAACAGTATATAAATGATCAGAAATGAACCAATTGATAATTTTTGTTTTAATTTAATTATTTGTTCTTTAAATTAAGATATTTATTTAAATGGACATGGCATTTTTAATTGAACTATGACACATTCAGTGGTCATTTTTTCTGGCCGACGTTTTTATAGTGTTATTGAGAAGTAAATGCAATTAATAACAAAATAAAAAGACAATCACTGAAAGAATTATAAATTTATTATTTTGGTTAGAATCCACTGTTGCTTTCTGTATGTGATTTCATTCAGTCGCTTTATATCTCCGCATATAAAATAATAATTTAGGATGTGTTTAATAATCTGTCATAGCAGCAATTAACCAGCCACACCATCAAGGAGCTGTCATGTTCATCAAGATTCACTCCAGACATGTTTTAAGGAATGAAAATACTTTAACAAAAATTTATCTGATGTGGATTTTCCACAAAAAGTTTAATTCACTTAAAATTGCACAACAAATGACTTTTTCTCCTTCAAAATTTAGAATCTATAAATATACAAATGTTTTTTTCAGTCTTGTCAAGTCCTGTGTATGTGCACTGGAATTTCCAGTTTTCCACATCACACTTGTGTGAGTTGCATAAGTGGGATGTCACAAAATCCTGGTGGCATATCCATGGGTTAAACTCATATTTATGGTGAGCACAGAGAAATGTTCCCCCTTTAGCAGATGAAAAAAAAGAAAAAAAAAACAACACTGCACATTCGTCATTCTGGACAGTGAAGCTCAAACATACAAGTGTATGTAAAAAAAAATAAATAAAAGCAAAAGCTTTTATTGAAGGTGGACTTTAAGGTCCTGTTGTTGATAAACCAAATTGCTTTGCTGCCCTGATTGTCACCATCAAACCTAAATATAGTAAATCATGTTGTATTGCATAGGACCACCGTCCCGTTCACATTCAAACGTCCTGGAGGCTGGTTAACAGAGGTATGGGCCACACCACGCGGGTTTCCCAGAGCGTCATGACCTTAGAAGACATGGAGACCATCGACTTTGGAAGCTACATCTGTAAAGCTAAGAACCAGAATGGTGAGACCATTGTGATGACCAACATCATCTCTAAATAGCCCCAACAGAGGAGCCTGTGTAGTGGTTATGTTTGACGTGAGTGTGTTGTAGCTGTAACACACTAGTGAGAACAGATGAAATCATTATGTATATACATTAAAATGTGTGTATTTTTAGATTGCAGATTGTGGCAACATAATAAAGATTCACTACACTTTTTATTTAGGCATTGTTTTGATATTTATTTAATAAGCACCAGATTGCAGCTAAATTAGAGGAGCAGAACGTTGCTGGAGAAATTTCCACAAAACAAGTGAGGTCATCCAGAGTAAGAAGAGACAGACGTGAAGAGACCACACTCTTTTAACATCTCAGATAAAGCAAAACCGGAGCCTCATGTTTGCGGCTGGAAACTTACATGGCTGAGTAAAAGGTTTATGCAACAATGCGTAAAGCCACCAGTCAAACAACACAGCAAAAGTATTTGGGAGGTTTCACATACTTTTTTTCCCAAGTTAAAAAGAAGTTCTAATTGTGCAGAGGCATAACACTTCCCCTGGATCAAAGCTGTGCTCTGCAGGATTCATTTAGCAGCAGGACAATGAGTCCAAACACAAATCCAGACTATCCCAAGAAGAGCAAGGAATGCTGACCTGCAGGGTTTTCCCAGAGACCTTAAATCTTCTGAACATCTCTGAACATTTGAGAACACTTCATGAGATCACAGTAGTGACAGTTTCCTAGATCCTTAAATCTGCTAAATTACAGGATGGATACCAAAAGGCAAGTGCTACGTTGATCAAATAGAGATTTTAATTTTGAAATGTATTTAAAAATAAATAAAAGAAGCTCTGGGTAGTGGAGTCAGATTGGACAGGGACAACACCCGGCTGCTGGTAACCCGGAACTCTGTTGCTTTGGACATCTACTCAAACATCAGTGACTAATCCTAGTTAGCTTTTACGCTACATTTAAATTAATTTTTCATTTATAATGATGCTGGGAAAGAGAACAGCAGCCATCAGAGGCTTGCTAGCATGTTGTGAATCGGAGAATCAGGTTTAAAGTGGGGCTGTGTGCCAGGCTGACGTCCTAATGCACTCCGTATGTGGAATGTGAACTGCAGGCCCAGAACTCATTTTGGCCCAATGTAACACTTGCTGCAGTTTCCACTTTGCTCAATAGTCGCTGGTTGTTACGGTTCTGGAATATAATTTAGCTTACAATATGAATGTTTGTGGTTTAGAAAACACAGCAGTCACAAGGCTGGACTGATACCTGCTGAGTTCAAGTTTTCCAGTCCCAGGAAAAACTGAATTGCTGTAATATAGCTCTTAGGTAACCATAAGGAGAGTATCATCTGCTGTGAGTAAGTCAACATGTGGAGATCACACAGTTATAAAGCTTGACCTTGATATACCGACTTTAATACAATAGTTTATTATTAATTGCATATTTAAAGAGGATCAACACACCAATAATACCAATTCCACACAAAATACTCTGATACATTTCTAAGAGGCACTGTCTCAGACCTGTACAAGTAAAGCTACTTCTGGGCAACTCTTTGCAAAGACCCTGACTTTAAAGCGTAAGGAGTGTTCAGGGATGATTAACAAGACTCCAACACATGCACAAAGATGTGGATTGGTCCCATGGTCAAAGAAACAAAGACTCATGAAAAACAAAACGTGTTTTAGGCCAGAGATGAAACCTAACCTACCAACCTAAATGTAAAAACCCCCAAACTTTTAAAAAAATCAACGTAACCTCAAAGAAACTCAGACTTGTACACTCCCTGCTGTGCTCACGCAGTGAGATGTAATATGACAATGTGACTGTCACTCTTGCAGTTAGCTGTGAGAAATAGTGCAGTAATCCAACAGAAGCAATTCCATGTATTCAATATTACGAATTCAGACTTTTGCTGACCTCTCTCACACAGCACGGCTGCACATGTGTTGTCATAATGCATGCATTTGTGTATTTTTTTACTGCATGTTCTGTATGTGTTGAGCTTCAGGAAAGACAAGCCTCTGCCAACAAGTAAAAGAGACAAAAAATAGTGTATCATTACATAGAAGTCCTGAGATTTCCTTTCCCCCCCATCCATATTATCAGGCGTGACAGGCAAAAAACAAGGTGTCCTTGCTTATTAAGTGCTTCTGTGCAACTTTTTAGTTTGGTTTTTTACAGTCTGTAGCGTCTCTGTACAAAAAGTTCATCCAATCCTGAAGGAGCCAAGGTCGGGCTGCTGCTAAGCGAAAAGGAAACAAACATGGCTCTTTATTCCAGGGGGATAACTCAAACGAGAGGGTCTGCTTCCTGGAAGCTCGGGCCCATCGTTATCTGGGTGACACAGGAGAGCTGGAGAACAGGCCGGAGCTGCGAGGTGATTGGAAGCTGAAGGAGTGGGAGGGAGACGTGGAGGTGGGGGACACCTTGCGGGGGCTACTCAGGTCTCCGTTGTGGAGCTTCCACAGCAGCTCCTCGTTCTCCATTGACAAACGCTTATTTACCTTGGACTCCTTGTGAAGGGATTCCTGCAGCACTGCTTGCTCTGTTGACAGCTGTCTGTAATGCATCAGCAAAACAGGGAAGTTAGAAATGCAGTCAACTTAAACAGTCACCTACAGTATATATAAACTTATTGGTGTAAGGCTGCTTTATGAAATTAAGTAAAATGAATAAATAACATCTGAATTTGAATGATGCTTAAAGAGGTTGATTTGGAAAGCCTAAGAAAAGAACAAGACTCGTGATATTCAGTTTTTTATTGTCAACACATGAAAAACCCAAATCAACAATACATTAATCTGTCTCAAACTCACTGGCTCCTCTTGAAGATGAAATTCTTTAAAAACAAAACAAACCAAAAAGATCACAGTTATATAGTTTTATTTTTATTTTTTAAAGGCTCAGTAAATAGCTGGGCACTAGTTTTCTAACGGAAGTTTTTAGCAAACATTACTCAAATGGGAGTAAACAGTGTATTTGTTGAGACTATTTTCAGCCGTGGAAGGCGAGTATATGGGATTGAATCAGATTAAATGACAGTGTCTATAGTTATCGTAAGGAAGGAGCATGCCAAAGAAGTGGCTCATTGCTGAACACTTTTTGGAAAATAATGAAGGTGTATGGCACAGAGGAGTGTGCACTCAATTTATGCAGTTTTAAGTCATTAGAAGTCTGAACTGAGACGGATGCTTCAAAGTCTGGTTTCCATCAGCACATATGAGTTTATATGTCAACCTCTTACCTTGACAGTGCAGCATGTCTATCCATGCGGGCTTTGAGGTCCTCATTCTCCTGCTGGACCTTCTGAAGGCTCTCATCCAACTTCACATTTTTCTCTTTCTGGAAAGAAAGAAAAACGACCCAGAATATTTGAGTGAGTCAGTAACGTTGCTTGTCTTGATGCCCAGCAATCATTTTCATCTGCCTCAGGTCTCACCAGTTTGTCGATCTCCATCAGCTTCTTTTCCTGCTGGTGGAGCTGTTTGTTTTTGATATCCAGCACCACTTTGAGGCTTTCCAGCTCCTGCTCCAGATACAGGGTGTGGGAGTCCTTCTGCAGGGACAAAGAAGTACCAAGATGTTAAGGGACTGTTAAAGATTTCAAAAATGAACACAGCCAGCCTCCTAAATGTCATGTGGCCATACATCCAGGACCACGCAACAGAGGGCGCCGTGCATCACTTTTACAAATAGTCTTTGCCCTGGGCTCTCAGAGTCTTGGGGAGTCAAAAATAATTATTAGTGTTTAAACTTCTCCTGGCCTTTTTTTACAACTACACACGATCAAAAGTAATATTGAGCTGTTACTATTATTTTTCCATTAATGGCAGATGTGGAGTGGCAGGTTAATGTGAGGTAGTTACCTTAATTGCTCTACTGTGCCAGGACTGTATACTGAATACATGTGGCAGCCACTTAACACTGATGAGAAGTGGCAGTGTCTCTGTACAACAGCTAGCACTCTGGGAAAATGAAAAGCTACACTGTGCAGAGATCCCCGCGACCCGACCCCGGATAAGCGGATGAAGATGGATGGATGGATGGACTGTGCAGAGATAGAGGGTGGTGCTGTAGCTAACACAAAGATCTAGCAGAGTTACTGTTCACACCGTTTCACATAGTAAAGGATGGTTAATGGTTAATTGATCTGATAGACAACTCTTAAAACTGAGGTCTTTAAGAAAACGTGCATAGATTTTTATTACTGTTGGTAATTTATCTTTCTGGTAATCATTAGCTTCTCAACCTTTTTTGGTTAGAGGCGAGCAGCACTGCAGTCATGAGATGCTTCTAAAGTGGAGCTCTGCTATAATAAGCACACAGATACGAGTACCTGACTCTTTTCGGCCAGCTCTTTCCTCCTGTTCTCCTCTGCAGTTAGCTTCTCAATGAGGGCATTGTTCTCCACAGTCAGCTCTTCAATCTGTCCCTGTGGATGTACACAGCACAACAAAGTCACAGAGTGAAGTTTATACACACAAATCCATAAATTATTGCAATATCATGATATGCTATTGTGTGAATGTCTTTGATATGGGGAGGGGGGGTAGTCATGCTTACAGATAGAGCAGCTTCTGCGTCTTTCAAAGTTTTGTCCAAAGCCTGCTGCTCTTGATTGTGGACTTGGCGGAGCTCTAAAGAGTTTACAGGTGTTATGGCATCAGACATATTCCAGAAAACTCAGAAAACTGTACAAAAAAAAAGTCAAGGCTGACCACAATTTGATGTTATGATGCAATCAAAATAATTCATACATGCATTTATTAACTGAGGTGGAATATCAAAAGTTAAAAATACACTTTCTCAACATGAGTCATTTTCAAAATCAGCTCACATAACACAGCTTCAGAGAAAAGATGTAGTTTCAATAATTTGGTCCAGGACTGTTCACTCACCTTCGAGTGACATTTCATACTGCTGTTTAACACACTGCAGCTGTTCTGCATGCTTGCTCTCTAGTTCCAGCTTTATGGCTTCATGATTGGCTTCAAGCTCTCTCATCTTAAAAAAAGAGCACAGGAGAGATTTCATTTTGAATCACACGATCAATGGTCTTAAGGGATTACTAAGAACTGAGTTATGAGATGTTTTATATTTATTTTCTCCTGAAGCACAGATAAAGTCAAACACTGACATTTTAAAAAAAATGATGGCATCAAGTATTACAATGGCAGAATATTGACAAAGAACAACACCCTCCACAGGTAGCTGAGCCTTTATAAAAAAAACAGCTTTCTATTAAATTAACTGAATAATAGAAGAGCCTATATATGAAGATACAGTAGCATACTCAGAACTAATTCATAGTTTTCAGTCACATGACATGGGCGGAGACAGACCAACATAGCGACTCACACTGCGACTCCACCGTAGAGATGCCACAAAAGCAGTCAAATTTTATTTGGATCACCTTTCAACTTAAGAAAAAGATAGGTATGAGTGTTGGGCATATCCGATTCATATAAACAGAGCATCCACTGCTGCATTTCTACCGTTAAAAACCGCCAGGATCCTGCCACCTCTCGACTACGGTATATTTATGTTTACTTTATGGGAAATCCCTCACCTAACACAGCCCAGACTTCTCTCCTCGATTAGTGCATCCGACAGCACAACAACCATCCAGCATTTTGGCAACGCAAAGTAACAAATTCCAAGTAACAGTGTATCACTTGCTTAGGGAGCCTTTTCCTTGGAATGTGACGTTACGTGAAAACTATGAATAGTGAATCATCCCGCATTTTTAATAAAATACTATAATACAAATCATAATAAAAAAAGGAGGCATAGGGACAAACCTGCTTTTGCATGAGTGTCTTGCATTTGTCAGCCTCCTCCTGGTAGGTCAGGTGGACCTTGTCCCACTCAGCCTGGTAGAAGGCCTTTAGTCTCTGCTCCAGCTCGGTCAGGTCATTCTGGTGCTGCTCCTGCAGCTTCTGCAGTGCTTCCTCCAAAGCAACACGTAACTCATCCTTCTCCTTCTCCAAAAGTTCAGATGAATGGATGGAGCAAACTGGAAATAAATACAGAAAGCTACCATTTACGTGACTGAACATTTGCCGGATGTTCTGTGACTGTAGGATGTAGTATGTACAGTAGACTGTAATATTCATTAAAATAGGGCAGAGTAAAATTTGTATTAGAGACTGCTTGTGTAAGAAAATGTGTCCACTGAGGAGCGACATTTAGCAAAGTTCTCCTTGATTTAAATGTGAGACACTAAATGTGCTCCAAAAAGGAATGGAAAAACTGACTTTCAAGGGGAGGTTCCTCCTGCACTTGAATGCATTTGCCAAGTACACTGTAGTTATTTATAGGCAGACGAAGATATGGTAACAAGTCTCCAAACTCTTTCACAATATCTAGAAAATGGTAACATAGGTAACAGATTTCTTAACTAAGACTCGTCTGTCCTCTGACAGCTGGTAATTTGCCATTTTTAAGTTTGTGCAATTGGTGGCTTTTGTTTTTGTTCTGTAAACCACTCTCACTATTTCCCAACTGTTTCCATCGCCAAGTGTTTATATCTGCTCTGGAGTGGGTGACAGTGACCAACTCCATAACCTGTCTCCAGTTTAAAGTGCTTGTGCACAAACTTGCTCGATAACGAGCAGTTGGCATTGCTGATGGATGTGAACTTCCAATTCACCAGGAAAGTCACACTGCTGGTGGACATGTTAAGCATGTGATTTTCTTTCAAAGGTTTGGTCTTAAACACGAGGTATGGCAATAAACCACATGTGAAACTATGTATAACAGTAAGCATAAAATAGCACAGATGTTGCTCTGCTACACTACAACATGTGTCAGGTACATTTTCCTATTCACTTCTCTCACAAACCATCAGGGCACAATAAAGGTACACGTACTATTCCCTAATAAAAGTCATCTTACAACTTGATATCCCATTCTACAAGAAAGATTTGGTGACCACAGTATAATGCTATCACTGTTCCCAAAAGGGACTTATGAAAGACTCTTTTTAGCATCATATGAAGATCCCCCCTGTTAGTCACCAGGGAGACATGTGTCTTAACTGGTTCACATTAATCTGTAGAGTGTTGCAATTTAGGCCCTGCTGAATAACTCTGTCACAGACAAATAATCTATGATGCTGTCAACCACAATGTGTATTCCTGTTTTTGCCCAGCTAAATACTGAACTACAGTATGAGGAATAACACTGTAGTGCATGAGCATTAAGATTCACCTTACCAAGAGTGGAATAACTGCAGCAGATCCAGGAACAGAGGCCAAGCTAACATAGGGACTATCTATCAGGCTTTGGCATGTACAGCTCAATAAATGGAGCCCAGCACACTGCAATGTGTAACAGATATCTAGCCATATGAGTCTTTCTAGTCAAAATCCAGCCCACTAGAACACCTCATGGCTCATATGGGAGAGGAGGGTCCAGTGAATACTACAGTCAGCAGGATAATTGGGTTTGGACGTGTCACAGGTAATGCAGATGCTGGATATGGCATTTCCCTATTAGATGTAATTTTACTTGTGAGGATTGATGACAAACAGGGTGTGGTTGTATCACGAGTTTGGCTGAAGCTCAAGACCAATTTATTGCTGTACGAGGAGTGAGATCACTGTGGAAGCAGGGAGGGACACAGTCTGAGGAGGACATTAACTAAAAGTGGATTTATAAGAATGCCTCTGGACTTCCAAACATCTTTTACTACATATAATAATACAAACAGTCCATCTGAGGTCAGTGTAGGTCTCACAGACACCCTGATCTGAAGAATGTGTTAAAGCGCAGATGAAACAGCGCTCAGCATATAAGAGCAGTCATGTGGAAGTCCCGAGGCTGTGAGGGAGGGGAGGAGCCAAAACTGCTGCCTTAAGTAAGAGAGATGAAAGCTGGTGTGTGAACGCGTGTTTCAGCGGGTACGCGCAAGGCTATTGTGTGTGACAGCACTTAGGCTGGACATTAAACATGGGTCACTGTCCCCAGGCCCTCAGGTGGTGTGGCATTCCACCACTGGTAGCCCATCTTGTGGGGTCAGAGGTCAGCCTGCCACACCCTGGAGAATTGGCTGACAACACTCTACTCAGCAAAGCTCACACACAAACACACCCAATTAACAGGGCAACACAACTAACAAGTGGAGGAGGACGCACAGTAGATATGTATGTGGTGGGCAAAAGCAAAAATTTTATATATATATATATATATATATATATATATATATATATATATATATATATATATATATATATATATATATATATATATATATATATATATATATATATATATATATATAAATAAATAAATAAATAAATAATATAGAAATGGTAATATTTAATTTGTGAAACTATTTGACACACTGCTTCCGTCAAACCACTTCAAGGTATAGCACTGAAATATATTATTATTCAATAAATATAAAATTGATCAAAAAACTGATCCGCATGACAGTCAGTCTGGTGGAAAGTGTGCAGTGTAAGGACTAAATTCATCAATGTAATAATTCCTAACATATGCTTTAAATGTCAAAAAGCACCAATGACTCAGATCAATAACTGCATTAGATAGCAATAACATAAGTGAACAAAGTAAAAAACTAAATACTCATGATGGGAAGAAAAAATAGTCAACATAAGAAAACCATATGGTCTTTATCTATACAAACATGTATAACATGTATGGCGATCAAAATGTGTCCTGAGTTCTCATGTTAACTCAACAATCAATAAGCCAAAAACACATCAGAAAGGACCCCCCCCAGAACCACAAGTGTGTGGTGATAGCAACCTTAATCACTGCTGGTGTGTGACCCACCAAGGTGACCTAACTCACCCAGCTTTCCGCGGAGGTCGACCAGCTCCTGGGACAGCTCCCTACGCTGCCTCGTGGCTTCATCACGCTGCAGAGGAAGAAAATATAAACAGTCATGCACCTGCTCATGAAGATGTCAAGTGAAATGTTACTATATTTATATATAATTTTATTTGACACCTC
The DNA here is from genome assembly GCA_024633595.2 of Lepomis macrochirus. NCBI lineage: Eukaryota > Metazoa > Chordata > Actinopteri > Centrarchiformes > Centrarchidae > Lepomis > Lepomis macrochirus. Next base: position 9,429,408 of record JALXJV020000018.1, read on the forward strand.
AAACTGCTTAAATCCTCACAGTCACGGTCACAAATGAGCAAAGCCAACGCTCTGAATTTGAGAGGTTATTCACTAATTAGGAGGAAGGTTCTGTGAGGACAACACCCTGACACATAACCATCTAATGAATACAGTTTTCCCTGCCAGGATATTCTGTTTGCCAAATGTAAATACATTAACAGCCCAGCAGCGGTTAACTAAGACAAATACAGTAGCATGGATAGGGGAAGGGGATTAAGGAACCTGACATTCAACACATGTTTTCAGTCTACGCACATGCCTCCTGTCAGCCTTCACTTCCCCTTTTCTGACTCAGTTTTGCAGTAAAGAGGAGGCTGCGCTGCTGCTGCAGTGCTCCTCTAGAATCCAAACTGACGCATAGTTGAACCAAAAACTGTTTACATCTCATTCTCTACTTCTCTTACTACTCTGATTTACATAAACAACCTGACACACTAAACAGAACATTACATTACACAGCCTGCATAATTCAATTACAAACCTAAGACAAAAATGCCCAGTAGGATACGCCAAATATCACTTCACTGATCAGTTCACAAAAGCAAATACAGTCCATCCTGTCCTGCTAGACTCCAGATCTGCATCTATTCCTCACTGCAGAGTAGAACAATGTAGAAGCCTGTTACCCTCTCTGCAGCGCAGGGAGCACTAAGGCACGATCTGCTGCCAGAACAGCCCATGATCCAGCCTCAGCCTGAGGCTTGGGTGCCGGAGTGCCCCCCCCCCAGCTATGGAGACCCAGTACTCCAGGACAAACAGTGGTCCAGGTGGACGCACCACCACCTCACGCAACCCAGACTGCTCTGACTACATCTGAGGCAGGACTGAAAAAGCCGCTTCACTGGCTGTGGTGAGTGACTGCAGAGTGCATTACCGTATTACACCTAAAAAAAAGAAAAGGGGCAGCTACAGTGTGCATAAGAACAGCCTCCTCACCAGTGAGGTGAGGTCACTTTAAGACGGCACTAAAAGGCAGCCGGAGTGGAGCAAACAGATAAATTGTACAGAGCTGCCCATCATCAGACTGACGGAGCAGGACTAGTGCTGTGCTGTGACCTTCCCAGGGGATACATGGAAAGGTTTCATTACTACCATCCCCCAACTACTCATCCAAACCTACATTAAATCATCCCCTCACCCCTCTGCACCATTACCTTACACTCTTGCTGTGCAGCTACAGGCTTCATGGGTACAATCTCTCCACTACAAGATGACATAATGCTGAGACAGATCACATTTCCAGCTTCTGTGTGAGCACAGATCTTTACAGGCAATGTACAGCATATAAGACGATCCGCAGACTGCATTAGAAACAGCACATCTTAACCAGTAACTGCCACTGAAGGAGGTCTGTGCAGGAAATTGAATGATAACTGAGATCAAGTCAACATGCTCTAAATGAATATGTAATCATCCATTTTTAACATAAATAACTGCCACCATGCAGCCCTAAGCTCAAAAATGTCCTCATGTAAAATTTCTATCATAAGGTCAATTTTGTCAAGATTATTTTATTTAAAAAAAATTGTAATAACAGACCTCTATGTTTGGCTGTGTTTTAACTTGGTCTACTTTCTGAGTTTGTAAAGCCCACGTGCTGTTACTGTGACACTGAGCTGGGTGCAAAGACTAGACATGTCCCCAGTGTATATCAATATGATACCATGTCAGGTGTAGAATAACACTTAATGCAAGACTAAGATCAATGACTAATTGCTTCACATCAAGTTACAATTTCCTGGAATTTTTGGGAAATATCAGAAAGCAAGTAAAGTAAAGCAAAATTGTAAATCATTTTTCTGGTTATTTTGGAATATGCTTGCATTGCTACACTGAAATGAAATTTGTGTCTTTGTAAGAACGTATGTCACACCAGGCCCTGTGCTTACACATCACATCTAAACAGATGATAAGAAACAGTCCTTGCTAGTGTCTGGCAGCAGTTCATAACCATATCAAGTTAACAACTGGGACATTCTCACACTATGATGGTAAGATCCTGCCTCCTATTCTTGGTCTGATGGATGGCCACCAGATTCCACTGAACACTACACGCACACAGACTGATCCAATAATACATTGCATACGCAAATCTGTTATTTTTGTGCACTGAATTGATGTTTTCATATCATATTCTGTGTGTTAGATACTGTAGGTATTAAGTGTCCACTAGACTCATTGGTTCTTGCAGAGGGAGTGAAAAGAAGCATGTCGTAGTTGAAGTTGAGTCAGCGAGGCTGAGACAGCTGCTTTTCTATCAGAGAGGAACCAACATGTTGTGTTTTCAATATTTGTTGATGTAATCAGTTTCACAACTCTGCCAACCAGACAGATGGATATGAGTCAAACATCAGTGACGGCAGATCACACACACTGTGCTTTAAATACCAGCTGTTACAACACAAGGGCCAGCATCTAATAACAAAAAATATTTTTCTCCAGTTTTGTATGACGGTACTATATATCCAGCAGTCAATACTCTCCACACCATTCTCAAAAACTAAATTACTACTGGCTTTCTAATGCCTGGAATGTGCACTCATGTAACAACAGGCAGAAGACACCTAAACACCTGAGGAGCAAATGTCAAAATAACTTAAAACACTTCACTGCATAATCAGAATACCTAAATTATTCACCTATTTGATCATGGGGCAGTGCAGCTGGCAGCAGAAATTAAGAAAGAAGAGTACTCAGCTCACTGAGGCTAAAATTGGACTGAGATGAACTCTGTCACAACTGCAGCTATCCAGAGCGCTGCCACAAGGGATCTGTCTGGTGTCAAACTCTGGTGGAGCGAGGCAGAAGTAAAGGGAGTTGCTGTAATCTAGGCCGAAGGAAATAAATGCATGAGTGACTTTCTGCCTTACCACTGTGAGCAGCAGTGGTTTCATTTCAAAGTAGAGCTCAAGTGCGCAACCACTTTCACAAATGTGTTATATTCTCATCAACGAACATCCCCTTGTTTTCCTTTCCTCCTGCGTACACTCTCATCACACACTTTCAGATAAAACTGGTTCAAGGAATTTCATAATTAAACACACTTACACACTATTTGTTAAAATACAATATCAGATGTTTCTTTTCAAATGGCGGCAACCAGGAACACAGAGATTCACACCATAACCCACCCATCTGCACAAGTGCCTTGTAGTATACTATCCTCACCCACAAACACGGGTAAACTTTGTGTTGGACCGCTCCGCTAATGTGGAAACACCACAGTTACAGCAGGGTTTGAAATAGGGTCACTATTGTGGTGTTGTCCTTTGCACCATCCTGGTGCCTTTTAAGTCTACTATCTCTGCAGTACAGGGACACTAAAATGAATAAAGATTTATTTGTTCCATGCAGGTTGTTTTTACAACCTCATACACGTGCATTTAAAGGATTAGGCCTCCAAACCCTGTGTTGATGCGTCAGTGGCATGGCCACAATGTTAGATAATGTTCAGGGAATGATGGAAAGTTCCCAGCGGCCTCTACAGGGAAATTCTGGCAGACCTGATGTCTACCCCTTATACCACTGAATCAGGCATCACCTGAAAATGACATGAAACACTGAAACATGAAACAAACTGACATGACCTGAATTTACTAAAAGTAAGAAAAGTAAAAAAGATGACGACTCAACCAAAACAATATAGAACCTGCCGTGAATACCCTCATCAGACTAACGATCACCGTTTTTAAATAACAGCACTGAACCAGATTAAGTATTTTTTATATGTAAGTGTAGTGTTTTGTGGTTTCTCACTTAAATATATCTGTAAATTAAAATTAAGATGAGAAATGAAAATAAAATAAATAATTAAAAGATAAAGTCACTTGCCTGACATCTTCACGCTGATGCAGTAGTCCTGTATGTATGAAAGGTTGAGTGTTGTGTCTTAAATCAATTTATATTTGGAAGGTACATTCAGCACAAAGTGTGAAACTATTTGACAGGGACACTTCTAAAGTTAACCAGAGGGACTGAAATAGCTTGTGACATTTTATGTACTTAAACAGGGTAACGGGGTATCTGATTTGTTTGCTCTAGGCTGACATGAAAATGTAGATTTGTAAAATGTAAATGCTCCGTTCTTGTATAGCACCTTTCTAGTCTTTTCGACCACTTTTTACACTACTTCTGCATTCACCATTCACACAGACATTCACTCACTGAGCCCAAGTGCTCAAACAGAAACTAACATTCATACACTGGCAGATCAGCCGCCAGGGGCAATTCGGGGTTCAGTGTCTTGCCCAAGGACACTTCAACACGCAGCCTGGGGGAGCCGGGGATTGAACCGCCGACCTTCCGATTAACGGCCAACCCGCTCTTCCTCCTGAGCCACAGCCGATTTACTAGCAGCTTTACTAACTACATTAGCCCAATTTAATTTAATAATTCGCTAATAGCACTTTGTATGGCATCTGATGTAGATATACTTAATAGAGTCCAAACATCATATCATAATTTTGCGCGGGCAACAAATAAATGAGGGAGTATGATGGCTGGGGTCGGGTAGCGGTTAGAATAAGCCTGTTTGTAGTGCACTGTGGGAAGAATAATCCCTGGGGGAATACAGTTCCTGGAAGCCAATCACATGGCACCACTATTAAAACAGCTCCAAAACAAACGGCAAGCTATAACATCCACATTTTAAAAGTCTCTCAGAGAAGTCTACCTAAATAACCTATGAATTGATGAAAGGCACGTGTCGGTACAACTGAAAGACCCAAAGTGGCTTTTTGATAGTAGCCACAATGAGTTCAGTGGAGCAGAATTTCCCTTTGATTCCGGATTGCTTCAGTTGTCTGGTGGATGACAACAGTGCTGTTTTGTGTTGGACAGCTTCCAAGCATGTCGGTGTATGTAGCCCCACATACCCCCAACTCCCCATGCTGTTGCTGTAAATAGAAATGCCATTTGGCTATTTGCTTTGTATCAACACAGGATTGGATGTTGTAACACTTGTAGTCATAATCCAAGGATGATCAAAGACATCATAAAATAAATTCAGACTTTGTGTGTTGTAAATTTAATAATTACAAGGTGATATTTTAAAACAATCTGAGATCAAGAGTGTTTATTCTAGACATTTTAGCTCTGTTGGCTATTCTGAGATGTATAAGATTATGGTTGTTTTTATCTGTACGTTAAAGCAAAAACTATGGTAAAGATTCAAAATTCAACTATTGCCTTGTGAGACCCTCTTTACACATGGTAATATTAGCCACACTGTAATTCAAGCCGTATTATTCATCAAACACCAACAATCACAAACTGAACTCAGCCCGTGATCTTCAGGTGTCGTGACTACTGACAAATACATACTTGTTATCTAAGAATTTAAAGAACACCATTTTGTTCATTTATTACATTTAAAAAAAAATAACTACATAAATAAAAATGTTCATACCTCAGCCAAAGTTTGCTGCAAGACAATGGCGACTGCCTCAAATCTGCAGTTATTAGCTGTCAGGAGTCCTCTGAGCTGCTGGATGCTCTGGTCCTTTGTCCCACCCTCGGTGACTCTTGCTGGTACCACATCCGGAGGTCCATTACTCTGGTTTTGTTGGGATGCTTGCTGCTTCGGGTGTTGCTGGCGGGAGCTGGCCTTTGGTTTGTTCTTGTCCACTGTGAAAGAACATGTGTTGAGTGTCGTGACAACGTTGATCATCATCATACCCCCATCCATAACCGCTGCAGCTGCTCTGACAGCAGTACCACCCTATACACTCCTGTCAGGGTCGCAGATGCAGCAAGCTCCAGTGTCAGAGCCCTGGATACTTCTGCAGTCCAGAACTGTTCTGTCCAATCAGTCAGTCTGATGAGTCCCAGTGCTGCTCCTCCGATGGCACAGACATAAAAACGGACCCTCTGAATGCAATTAGTTTTCCATATCCTAATTCAATCTCGTGCTCTGCAGACACTGGTCATCAAGGACAACTTATTTTAGCAAGGCTTTGCTACTGCAGTTTTGATTTACATCAGCTTTAGAAATACATCACCCCCACAAAATAGCTACCGTCAGTCCTACTAATGAATAACACTGTTTCATCTGCTACAACACTGAAACATCAGAAAAGAAGAACACCAAACTGACACACTCATTACCACTGAGTGTTACAGAGGAGAAGACGGGGAAAAGGACTTATCTTTGATATTGGACACCTGTGTAAAAATTGTTTCCCTGAAAGCACAGTTTGTTTATGAGGAGACTGCAGTGAGTGTTATGTAACACAGCAGTGAGGATAGGTTGAATATGCTGTACCACCAGTGGCCGGTTGGCATTCTCACTCAGATCTGCCTGCTGCTTTAGAAGATAGCTTATGGAGCTGATTAATAAGCAAAAAACTATACTGATATAACTGTAAGTGAATTAGAAACAGTAAAACCAAAGATAAATCTACTTTGAAGCTACTGTAGTTGAATCCACTCTAGTGTGCTCCCTTAATATTATGTAGGCACAACCTCTGCCTCCATTATAAGCACCTTCTGAAGTGCTTATAATCATGGAGCATAGTTATATATAGATGCTCCAAACACAGTATTGTTCTAGATCATCATAACACCCCTGAATAACTCCATCATATAACTGTGGGACATCAACATCTTTAAAAACAAAATAATGCTTCTTTCGACAGCTGATCCTGGAGCTGCAGAACAGACAGCTCTCTGCACCCTGATTGGAGCAACATAATACTGCAGAGAGAATAATACTCCATGCTAGCCAGGCCAACAGAATGTTGTGACAGTCTTTAAGAGGAACAGGAAGGGGAACACACAAAAGGCCAAACGGTGGAGCCAAGGAAATAAAACCAAAACGTTCTATGTGAGAACAGAGTAATTAAAAAAACAGATCCATATCATCTGAATAATTACATGCTGCATAAATGCCACTGACTGATGTGAGTTTACACAGCTCCGTATCCGTAGTTTACTTCAAAACTAGTTTTTCAGTGGCCTCTCCCTGTTTCACAGCCAGAGTAAACAGCTCAGCATATAAGACAGGCACAGCCTTTGAGACAAACAAAGTATTAAAATCACACTCTACCTGGATGAATGGTATAACTGACAAAACAAGGCACAAGCCTTACTATCATTTAAGTGAATTTTAGAGTTTCGTTGCCTCTTATGCTTTCATTTTGCATATGCGTTCTTGAGCTTGACATAAAATCAAGATCAGAAAAACACATTTCCATCTCAAAGTCCTGACTGCATCCTCCTAATCTATATGATACATACCATATATAGAAATTGTATTCTTTATTTTTGCATCATGTACAGCACCTTAGTGCAGCATGAGAAATGCAAAATAGAAAATCTTCAGACACATATCCAAACCAACAGTGTTACGCTGCTCAGCTTTTAATCATTTTGATTATGATGCAGTTCCCTTAATTTCAGAGTTTCTTTAAGTTAGGATGCCCCCTGCTGGTTGTGCTGAGAGCAAAAAGACACACCGTCTCAAGTTGGATCACAGCCAATATGTGCCAAAAACATTCCTGCATATAGATTGAAGCCAAGCTCCATCACAGACTCAGGCTACTGCACTACAAAGTGTAGAAATCCCACATTTTTCTATGTGATGCTGTAACGAGCATGTTATAAGTACTTGTTAGTAACTAGCAAGCGAACCTCTTCTCCAGCATGTAATACCATGTAATTGTTCTTTTTTACTTGTTAATGTAGTTATTGCTGTAGTTATTGTTTGCCCTCCTTTTTTTGAAAAAAAAAAAAAAAGGGATCATAACTATGTTAGCTGATGCCACTTTTAACATATCCATATAAAAACAGAAACTGGTGGAAAGCAATATGTGTTTATTTTTCTTTCCCCCCAGCCATCTTGTGCTTCTTTCCAAGACAAGAAGTGGTCATTATGCAACAGATTTCTGCTGAATTTAAAAATTCATACCGCCACCTTTTTAAATAATTCAAAATGGTCTTAAGAGGTGGACGCTTTACAGTCCAGACCTCTGAGAAAATCTGAGCTGTGGGCAGCAATTCAGAGATTCAAATAGTAAATGCTTTTAATTGAATATTCAGTCCAATTATCAGGCAAAAATGAAATCATGTCTTTACTTTATTTAGACAAAACAGAAAATATATATTCACACATTCAGTTATTATCCCTGGTTTTATCATCTCATGTTTTTAAATGTTATGTGGCTTTTTCTTTCCATAAACACACAAATCTGCACTCTCATTTAAATCTGACTTTATACAAGCATATAGGTCTTCTCTCCATTTGACTGCTGCTCCATGGCAACAGAGGACCTGCAGCTATTTCCATCCAACTGACTGATCAGAGTTGATGACACATGTTGGCCTCTTTATTTAATGCTTCCTCCCTGGCTCAAAATAATTTTGTACCATTTCAACTAGCACACTTAACACCAAATACTGAGTGATTTAGTGACTCCACAGAATAGCACTCTGCTAACGGGAGGGAGATATCACACCATAGCACAAAGCATGATGGGTGATGAGACCCCTCACAATCAGGCATTTGTTAGTGTGCTTGCTTGACACAAAACCAGACCATAATTCCCAGTGTAACATTCACTGGACACTCGTCTAAAATAAATAAATGAATAAATAAGTAAATGTGTTTAAACCAAATGATGCTTGGGACATTTTTGTATATACCAAAACGACTGGTTTTAAAATAAATTAGCTATGCTTTCGTGTGTTCAAACAAGAAATCATCTGAGCACCATATTTGGTCATAACCTTTCAAAAACCAGAGATGAATGCTTTAAATAATGTGGGAACCATAGGAAACTGCTGTGTTCCCACAATCCTATTTAACAATCACATCAAGGTTCCCAGGGTTCAACCTAGAGACCAAGAACCAAAATAACCTTGGTACATCTTAGGGTGAAACAGGAGTACTGGGTGTCCCAGTGCGCGAGAGAGCGCATTTTGACACACAGTCATATAAGGCCTCAACATTAATACAAATGTTAATATGACTTTAAAAAGGAAATAGTTATGATCTTAGTTTAAATAAAATTGTTCCTGAATTCAAGATTCAAAACCTAAAAAAGTCTGACCGTTCTGCCCAGGGTGGCATGGTCTGGTGACCAAGGTAGGTTAATGTAAGATGAACCTCCTGTTTGACGGCTAGTAAACACAGCCCTACTAAAAATAGATTTCAGAAACTGCACAGGTCTACATGAGAGGCAAACACTGATAGGCTTGGCTTAAATATTATAGCACAGAGATTCAAAAGAACAGAACAATTTGAAATATTATAAAATACTGAAATAACTGACAGACCTGCTTGGAAAACCACAGTGTTCTTCCTGCATCCTGACAGCAGTTGAATGTTTCGGAGTAAACCCTTGGCTGTCAGACGCACGTGGATGTTCGACAAGGAGAGCTTCGGAGACCATAACATCTCGCAAACACAAAGCTAGACGGCCACAGTTTTAGTCAGCAATTACAAAAACAAACAAAAAAAAAGTGTCCAAATGCAGAAGCTTAATGCTGACTATGAACCACATGCCATGGTGTGTCTCAGTGTATCATGCCTCAGGTGAAAGCAGCACTAACAGGCAGAAAATAAATAATCAATATAAAAAACAGTAGTAATAGTAAAAGCACCACTGAGACAGCCTTGAAAAAAGTGAAGGCACCCAGTTCAGCATGGCAGGACTCCCAACTCAAAATTGAATTCCCAGCTATTAAGGCTGTAAGATACATAGAAGGTTAAAAGGCTGACCAGTGGTTTGTGGCACAGCCTGATAAACGTGATAGGAGCAAAAGGGGGGGGAAAAAAGAGAGAAAAATCCTTTAATCTTCTTGGCAAACCTGGCGTCAGCTATTCCCCAAACACATGAATCTCTCACTGCAAAGCAAAGCAAAGCAGCATCTCCAAGCTTGATGATGGCGGTGGTGTAGCAGAGCTTGGATGCAGAGGGGGTGGGGTGGCAGAGAAAGGAGTGGGAGGAGCACACAACAACTGCAGCCAATGAGAATTTCAGTTAGACCTCCACTCTTCCTCTCATTTACTCTGTTTTCCTGTCACCAGCAGTGGGAGGGCAAGAGATGACAGACTTCTCATGGCATGGTTTTGTCTGGTGAGCTGTAAACAGCTTGGCTGGCACAGCTTTCTGTGAAAATGTGTCCTCAGTTATGACTGTGTAACATATTTAATCCAAAACGGTGCTGCCTGAGCATGTTAGCAAAGGCATGTTTTCCATCTAGCTTCTGCGAAACTAAGCACGACCAGACTATTAACAACTCTGTAAAAGACAGGAAAACACACAAAGAACCAAAAAATACGTATCAAGCATTGTGTGTCAGCAGCAGAGAGCAACAAAAGGCCAATAAAACAGAGCACCCATTACCGCTTTAGTGTAATTATGTTTAGAGGAAACAATGTGAAAGAGTATGAGAAAATATTCCACTGAGACACGAGAGACACCAAAACTTGGATGTTCTGGTGAAAAACTAAACATGATTTTAAGTGCATTAAATGCAACAATACAGAGGTTTAAATTGCATTTAAAGTACCAAGCCCACAACAAGTCAGGTAAACACTAAGTGAAAATACAGCTGATACAGACAATAAATCTAATGGATACAACTTTATTAGGAACTCCCTCTATGCTGAAAACACAATGAAAAGACTCTTACCGTGTCCACTTGGAGTTAGACGAACAAGCCTGGCAGAAGTGGCTCTTTTTACTGGACTGAGTGTAGAGCTTGAAGCTCCTTTGCTGGTGGAAGCAGCAGGTTTGCATGCTGTGGCCAAAGCTGTTACAAGCAGAAGATCCAGGCGAGACACGAGGCTGGAGTTAATCTGACCCATAACGTAGCACAAACACTGGCAACTGACCACAACCTCAGGTAGCTTTTATGTCAGAATTAAGGTCCTAAACATACAGTTAAATTAAACTTAAAGAGATAAGTCATTCAATTTAATCAAGATCAAAGTGACCTAATCAAATACAGTTACAACACAATTTCAATAACATTAGGAAGTGAAAATAGCTTTATTGTAGTTTATTCACTTTCAACCTGAGTCAGATTTATCAAGGCTGTTTCCTTATCATAGTGTGTATCAAATCCCTCACTCACATTTAGTCTACAAATGGGAGGTAAGAAAGGGAGATTTAACTGATCAAAATTTGAAATCAAGGCTTTAAACTAAATTTATAAAAGTGAGAGACGCATTCTTGTATAGGAAAAGCAAGATAATTGAAATGAATGTCTGAAATATAAAAATCTGCTCACGTGGTCCAGTGTTTTTCCCAGGGGTTGTGATGAGTCTAGCTTTCAGCACAACTGATTTGAATGGGGTTGGTTTATGTGCAGCTCCTCCAGAAACTGTAGAGAACAAGCAGAAGTGCTGGGTAGATTCAAATAAAAAAAAAATCACATTGTTTTGTCATTTCAAATTCACTGGGCATTTAAATGCCTTTATACTTTCAATATAGCACTGCTGTAATCACCACTGACCACATGTAATCATCGATTAATTTTATTACTAAAAAGCATTGACAAATTCTTTGCATTGATGCTTCATTTAATCCATATAACTATAGAGGGCACTGTTTCGCACGCACATTTATTACTGTCGCACACTGCGCTTACGCCATGTGAACACGACATGATGGCGTTGTTTGCAAAGGGCAGGAAGAGAGAAAATAGCAAGGGACGAAGAAGAAAGGGTTCAAAGTATAAAATTATTTCAAGCTAAAAGAAAACAACTCTAATGTTACAGTCTGTCCACTGTAAAACGAAACTTATGTAACCTACCGCAACAGCACAACGGCACCTGATCAGAAAGCACCCGGTCTAGCATCCACGGAGCAGACCACAGACAAGGTAACATTAACAGCAAGTTTAGCATTAACTGAAAGCTTGATTGATTGTTGAGTTGAAGGCTAGCCAAAGTAAGCCACAATCCTCAGCTGTAAAATGTACACACGCGCATTTGTTGTTCTCCGCCTGGTTGGGCCATGAGTTTGGGTTGTAACCATAGGGTTGTAACGTCATGAGTTAACTTACAGAGCTGATCCCGGAACTGGTGGGGCGCCGCCAAGCAAAAGTACTTCATAAACATTGAATCGATTAAATAACCTGCAGAATACTCAATTACTAACATCATTGTTAGCTGCAGCCCTAATAGTCAGTCACCACTGGTGATTTGCAAGAAAGTCATATCAATCTATGAGGACGTGAACAGACCATTTTTGTTATAACAAGCACAACTTGTTACATTGTGACAATAAACCTACCTATCTAACCTCGAGAGCATCAAGGTAAATAAATTCTTTTTTTGTTATCGTAATGTGATATAAGCATTCTTGTAAAAGAAAATGAATGAGATCAATGAAAGATGATGTTAACCTGACCATTATGACAATATTTACCAAATATAGTAAATATAAAATGAAATGTATAAACAATACAAAACAAAATATGTATGTCCTCTGTACTAAACTGATCAAAGAAGCAGAAGCTCCTTAAATTAGCACTTCACCATGGATACCACAGTTATGATTCAACTTCCAGTGTCACTTACTTCTCCAAAGCTTTCTATCTTTTCCATTAAATGCAGCTAACAAAGGGATGATACAAAAGCGATAGGATCCAACGAGCAGGCATGTCAAGAGGGTGAGATCGCAGTTCGATGCTACACTGCCCTGTGCCATTAAAGATGAGCTGTTGAAAACATGCGCTGGAGATTCAGTCCAAGTGCAGCTTCGAAGTCCTGTGTACCCAGCCATTTGTTTTAGGGAAAAATAGGGAAAGTAGTGCTTTTCTGCACCTCAGACGACATCAGTTGTAGTGTATGTCTGCTCACTTTCCTCCAGGCAGTGCTCTGCATTAACTAGAGTGGAATGAAACCCGTTGCCATGACAACCACACTGGGGTGGGGGGTCCCCAGTTTGGAAAACAGGTCTTCTCAGCCAATCACAGAACTGCATGCTGTTAAAGATTCCACTGTCTCGTTACACAACACACTAGTAAGAAAATAAAATACCATTATAAAGGTTCACATTAGAACCATTTAAAGCTCATTCATACAAATCTCTTGATAGCTTTAAAAATATGTTCTGTTTTTACAAAATCTGAAAAAAGTCACAATGTTCCTAAGATGCCAAGCTGTATCTTGGCAGATGTGGATGTATTAAATCAGACAAAGATTTGCCCCGGGAGAGATTAACATCCAAGCACAGCTTTGAAGTGGGTCATCGTTTAAAACACAAGCCCCTCCCTTCAGTGCCCAGATGTGTCCTTAAAAAGCACAATAAACACCATGACCTGACCCCGAGACACAGCCTGCATAAAACTAATACATTGTTCCTTTATGTATTGGCTTGTATGGGGCTACGCATCCTATTTCTAAAAACAATGTAAACCCTTGTTTGGCTCACCTTGTGTACTCCCAGTGTGTTCACTCAGTTCAGTGTGAACACTGGCCTCAGTAAGGCTCCTGGATGGCCCCAGGGTCCTTCGTGGAAGTCTAGAACCAGGAGTAGCAGGAGGGCCCATAAGAGAGGGGCGAGTAGGAGTTTGAGGAGGTCGGAATCCATTAAGCTGGGGCTTAATACTTGCCGTTGAGCCAGTTCCAAAGGATGGCTCTCCTGTTCCCTGCGCTCTCTGACTGCCTGGGATGTAATGAAGCACAAATAAACATTGGAGGTCAGCAGCATGAACCCCTTTACCAAGGACAAATACACATAAGTGAGCTCACTTTTGTAGTGGTCATGAATAGTGTTTAATCAGTCCCTGATTTGGCCAATCTTTTTCTCATTACAGGTAGTAGAAGTAGTAATAGTAGTAGTAGTAATAGTAGTATATGAGCCCTTTTCACTAGATATTTTAAAGATGTTTGTCAAAAAGCAAATGTAAAAAAGTACCTTTAAAAGTGTGGGAAACAAGGTAAATATTTCATTCATAGAAAAAATGCTTACCTACTCCTTAATGGTTACATTTAATATAGACATTGTACAAAACTTACCTATTTCACACATAACAGTAAACATGTTAAATTGTATAACCAATACATGCAAACAAGCTAAAAAAGGTTTAAGCTTTAGCAAAATAACGCATCCTCGTGGAGTGTCCCTGTGCTCACGGAGCTTGTTCCAAACTCATTTTATCACTATTGGCGAGCTTAAACCTCCCTTTCCTTCCCCTGCTTTTCCACTCGTACAGATGGTTTCCTATCAGAGGAAGAGTCCCCCTCCTTCCCCAGGACTCCTCTTTCTATGAGAAGCAGTGGGAGTTGGCTGTTTATCCCCAAGGCCTGGACAAGAGACCGGAGGTGACATCTGTATCCAACACTGTTCCTGTGGAACATGCTTGAGCTCATTGAGAGGATGACAGTAGGTCTATTACAGGAACTGCTCAATGTCACTCTCTGATGGGGAGACTGCTTTACTACAACCTAAATACTTTTAGTTTACAACATGTCTAGTGCAGAGCCGTGCAAATGTTCTTATTTCTGTGTCATTCTAATTTTTTCTGAAAGGATGGCCACAAGCTAGTGAAAAAGTCAAATGTTTGTCATTGGAAGCCATCTTATATATCTTCACTGTGTTGCCTTGAAGGATATGCTGCACTAGCTACAGTATATAACTGACCCCCACCCACAAAACCATGCACCTTTGGTGCTGCTGTCAATCCTACATAGTCCTTCAAGTACAGTCCAAATCAAATTTTCTACTGCGTTTCAATTATACAAAGGGTTAGTTCTGGAGAAATCCAATTCAATGACAAATACCACCATAGCCACCACCATACCACCAGAGCGAATAACAACACAACAAGTAATAAAACTAACGCTAGCTAAGATGTGTTTATAATGTGGGTAGTTACCTTGGACAACTAAATAACATTACCCAACATACAAATCATCACTGGAATGGCTTGTGTGGCTCTGATTGAGCGACTTGTTTTCCATATACAGAGCAAGGGCTGTGAACAAACTCTCCAAATTCTGTTTCAGAGCACACACAGAACAGACAGTCAAAGGCAGGTCTTAAGACTTTAGGTTTTCTTCTTTGTGAAACAAATTAAGGACAACGCTAAACCTTTCTCAACTACTACTCCCACTACTATGTGTGTGTGTGTGTCCAGCTAATAGAAGTGCTACCTGTACTGCTCTTCTGCTTGGATTGTGGTGTCCCTACAGCTTTGAAGGTCCTGAATTCATCCCGCCCCAGGGTTCCCGGCCTTTGCCTGGTTGACAAAATGGCTGGTTTGGGACTGGCAGCTGGAGGTTGTGAAATTGCTGCTCCTCTTGTTTGTCTAGGAGATGGCCGCGCTCGAAATCTGCTCTTACTCTCATCCAATGAGGCCCCTGCTGTTGTCAATTTGCTTGTATGTGCCTGCAAAGAGAGCAAATTCTCACTCAGTCCCTTAGCTTTATTTTCCATTTCCACAAAGATCACTGCCAGCTCCAACCAAATCTTTGTGTGTCCTGCTCTAAAACAGAGATCCAACAGCTTAAAAAAACTTAAAAAAACAAACATTACAGCGTACAGTTAATGAACATTGCGTGAAATAGGTCTCCTAATCCATCATTTGACTTGTATGACTGGCATTTTGTCACTATATTTGGATTTAAAGTGGCTTATAGAAAAAGCTACAAGGACATGAATATTAACAGTATTTGAAAATACGTAATGAAGGCCATACTCACCACCAGGCTGATCCTCTTAACCTCCCTTGTAGAGTTTTCAGCAGGTCCATTTGTGGCCTGTTGATTCTGGGAAGAGCAGTTCAGATTCCCTTGTTGGTTGTGGCCCAGGCTGGTGTCAGCTTTAGGAATGGTAAAGCTGGTTGAGGTCCTTAGAGTTGTTCTCTTTTCCTTGGGTGCCCTAGGTGACAATGGTAAACTCTCCGATGAGCAGCGAGGCCGCATCATGAGGACAGGAGGCTTGGCCTGACCCAATGCTGAGCCTGACCCGACCTCAATTTTGTTTGACACGCCCTTCTTTGGAGTTGGTTTGGGATCTGTTTGGCCACTTCTATCAGGGGATTTTTCTAAGGATGAGAAGCAGAATGTCTGGTTGCCAGCATGCTGAGCTGCATCGTCTGTCACTTGGCCGGAGGCTGCTTGCTCTGTTTCAGAGCTGGCGTTACTGCACGGGATTGCCGAAGCACGTTTACTCGCAGCTGGGTGGTGGTAAGGTGGGGCTGTTCTAGTCGTGCTTTGTCCATCCACAGCAGTATGCCCAGGTGACCGTATAATCGTCACGCCCAAATTAGTAGCCCCTGTGTTCACTCGTCTCTGAGCGTCATTGACCATTTTAGTGGTGGTAGAGACAACTGTTGTGCTACTCCTTACCTTGGCAGGACTTATCCTGATAGTTGCTCCTCTGTGCGCTTCAGCATGTCTATTGTTTACATTTACTTGTGAAGCAGGGCCTGGAACTGCACTTCGTGTCACAACTTTAGATTTTACACTGCTGAAGTCTGACTTGGGAAACTTCTTAACTTCCATTTTCTTGACTTTGCTGGCTAAAGGTAGCTGTCCTGCAACCAAATGTTTAGGAGTCACGGAGACTTGCTGCAGGTTAAGAGAGTGGAGTCTTGGGCTTCCTGTGTTTCCAGTGCAGGGAGACTCTGAAAAGGAGGGGAGGCTGGGTATCTTGTTCCCAATGTTTTGCAATGGAGTAGAAGTTTGAAAATCCTTATCAGTGTCATGCATAGCTAACTGAGTGGACACACACGTTTTCCCTTCTTCTGGCGTACATTCTCCAGTGAAATGGGGCTCTGCTTCAGCACTAGCAAACTCAGGCTCTTTTCCACTCTCTGGAGATGCTTCACAGACAAATGTCATCAAAAGACCTCCTTCATTCTCACTTGGCAGAGCTACAAAAGAGTTGGATGTTGCCATATCATATTCCTCAGAGGTGGGCTCTGCCTGAATGAAAGTCATACCAAGACACGGATGGCCTATGTTCTCCTCAGTGACTCTGTATGTGGATTTTTCGCAGACATCCGGCAGAGAGGTCGACAGCAGGGGAGACTCAGAAGCAGGCAATATTCGCTGTCCAACATCTAGAGAGATTGACGACTCCTCCAGGGAAGAGACTACCAAGAGTGACTGGTCCTCCAGACAAAAACTGTTGCTCCTTATTAACATTTCCCCAGAGTTCACTGAGCAGCAGCCATTCTCAGTTGATCCTCTACTGGAGATCTCACAAGAACTCAGCTGGCTTTCCCTCCCATTAGAGTCTGGAGATCTCACTGCACTGTTACATACAACCTCTGTGTTGTGACTAAAAGTTAGGTACTCTGATCCTGTCTCGTGGTTGCTTATCAGACTCAAGTTTTCATTCCAGATATTCACACTGCCATTGCCAACAGGTGTGGCAATAAACGTTTGGTTCAGGTTCATACTTAAACCACAAAACACATTACCCTGTGGTAAGGTGTTGTTGTAGGAGTTATCCACAGGGGTACTATCACAGAGACAGCCCTCCATTGTGTTGATGTAAGGGGAGTTGTAGGCTTCTCTGTCACTCAGGTTGGAAATGCTACTGGTGGAGTCAAGGGAAGGGGACGGTGGCAAGTTGCTGTAATGATTCTCAGGGGAACTGGCCAGTTGCAGGTCTCTGTGGGGCAAAGCAACTGTGTGCTCAACTTGGTCAGAGGACATGTTAAATATTTTATAAGTTAAGTTAAAGTTTTGGAAACTATTGTAGTTCTACAAAAACTAATATTCAGTGAGCGGCACTGCAGTCCATCAGATTTGTTGATCAGACATGAATATCTGTAAAGAGGAGGAAAACGTTTTCTTTAGAACCATGTTACTACATAAAATATGTTGACACCTTTGTAATTTCACAGAATGTTAATCAAAACACCCCTAACTGAGTCATACACGTATGTCCAAATGTTCTGGTGTAAGAATCAGAACTCCTAAAAGCCAAAAAAGGCTTCGGCTTGCCCTGATAAGCCTTTGCAGCCATTAGCCATTGTAAAAATAGCTGAATAATCAAAGTATGTATGACTTAGTTCAATGAAAAAGTCATTAGGATCATGCTGAGGGTATACTGTACTGTAGTAAGTCTGTCTTAAACTCTTAGTTGTACTGGTTCAAACAGGTTACCTGAGTATCTGTACCCTTTCTAAAGACACGTTTTACCATTTACAGTATCATATATCAAAGCAAAATATGTATATCACTACACACTATTGTCTTTCCTGTCTCTTCTGAATCGAGGTTTAATAAAAGCTTTAATCTGAGGGTGACCAGCAGTTATGAGCAGTGTTTCTACTCTGAAATGAGCCAACATACGAATGGCATGATAAGTAAAGGGCAATCTTAACTGCTTTGTTGTGTTTACTTAAGCTGACTGGACTGCTAAGCTTGCCAGCCACTACTACAACAAAAGCACCATTGTCATTTGTACCACCAGAGAGTAAGATATCAAGTCACCAACAGTCTGAATATGTCCCAGTATGCAGACCGCAGACATCCTGGTGCTAAGAAAATATAACACATAACCTTGTTTCTACAGGAATGGTTGGTTGGATGGTTTTATAGCTCCATCTACCCCGGTTGTAATTAAATAAAATACCTTGATTTTTGGAGTGAAATTGTGTCTAGTTTACTGCACTTCTACTGTCAAGATTAATGACAGGGGAGTAAGGAGGGGCATAAGGGGGGTGGCTATTTCGCTGGATTCAGTTAAAGAAAAACCTAAGCTAAGGAGGTTTCTCTTTAAAAACACTACAAAAAACAAAAACAAACCGAACCGTCGTGGGAGAGGGTTTGTTTACAACATGCTGTATGTTGACGTCATGTTTCCATTTTTGAGTGGCAGCCTGGCATGCTTTTGGCTTGGTTGTGTTTTACTGTCAAGACTGAGTTTCTTTTGTGAATATCAAAACATAATTCATCAGTTGAATGGTGTGAGTGTCAAAATAAGCATTTTCTATCCCCATCTATACAGAGACACAGAAAGATCTACATAAAGTAAGGGTAAGTAACCAAAGAGTTGAGTCATAGACACCTGTAGTCACTAGATTATGACCCAAAAATACTAGAACTAGCAGCAAACCTAAAAGTTGGGCAAAGTAATAATTATATTGATACTGTTAAGCCTGGTTAGCTACTTTTACAAACCAATTTTTGCTAGTCAATCACATTGACTAGCCTACCTGTAAGTGTCAACCAAGTGTCAACTTGAAAGTATTTATTTTTCTTAAAATGAGACACAAGGAAAAAAAATCAAAAAAAAAAAAAAAATCACATGGTCGGCTATAAAATCAACTATGATTCAAAAATCATACAAAATGTTAATGCAAACTTCTCTGAAGCACAAAAATATTGTTTCCTTAAAAACACAACTTTTATAAACATCAAGAAGAGGTGTCCTTGTGATGGCTGGACCATTCTGGCCTCATGCATACAAACCTCAAAATGATAACTAGAAATATGTCTGACATAGGTATGTGCAATATGTATCGTCTACAATCTCATCTTAATTGTTGTTTTAATGATGTGTGATAGGCTTCATCATTAACTTAAAAAAAAACTTTCACTGACATGGTCATGCAGTACATGTGATTTAAACAAGCAATAGATGCAAAAATATTCATGAATGAAATAATTTAAAAAAAAAAGAGCGAACAAAGAGAGCCTGGAGATAAAACACAGACCACCAGTCTCAAGTCATTAGATTTCACTGCTAGACATGGTTCAACCTCACTTAAATGGAGGTGGTCTGACTTTAATGGCGCTGTCAGCTCAAATCACAACGGTGATAAATACAGCTCTACCATGTACCATTTCTTCCTCTTCAAATTTGTTTGAAGAGGAAGAAATGGTTAAATAGTTTAAGCTTAAACTATTTAACCATTACCTATTTCACCATACACAAATCACTTGTAACTATTTCAGCCATTTAAGACGTTTAGCTATTTCAACCACTTATCCATTTCAAATATTGATATACTCGGAAATATTTCCAGGTACCGAGAGGTAACAGCAGAATTAACCATAAATACTAACTGGTTGGGAAAAAAAAAATTTACTAGAAAAGTATGCCTGTCTGGTTGATAATGTGATAATAAACCTGAACATATTTAGGTTTTATACAGTAGGACATTGAAGACATCACCTTTGCTAGAGTAAATTAAATTTTAAAAAGATGGATGTTCAAAAGACAAATATGCAAATTCTGTCAAAAAATGGTTGCTGTTAAAGACCACAGACTAACCGCCGCACAGAATATCAAGAATATGATAAGCTTCGAGAGTCAGTTGTGCACAACAGACCTAAACCAGCCATGGTACAAGCACAAAAACAAACTCCAGTTCAAACACTGCTAGGATGATGCTGACAGAATCACAAAGGCATTATGACAACAGCAACAGACAGATGAAATGGTTTACTCATACTCACACTGTTTGACGTCACATTTCAGTGTTTTTATATTGTGTTTACTTGGATGCTTCATGTTTTAAAGCCCCCCTCCAGTGTATTTGACACTTCTGCTATGTTTCATATTTTTCATTTAATTTCCATACAGTATTGATTACCCACATAGTTCAAATAGCTTAACCACACCCCCATTTGCTGTTTGAGAAAGAACGTTAAACAAAAACGGCGGTTGAAACTGGCTGGAGGGGGCTTTCAGTAAATAAATAACTGTTTCCGTTAATGTAGTTAGATGGCAGCAATTAATATTCTATTAGCCAGAGCAAGCTAGCACAATATTAAGACATTTTTGAAGGATGCCAAATATAGTCTAATCATCATTATCAACAAAATCCCAGAAATATTGATATATATTGAGATTTTTTGCCAATAACACACAACTTTGGAACAATGTATGGTAAAGACAAAAGCCACAACATCCCTGAATTAGAGTCCTCAGATGAAATATCTTCTCTATTCCTTAAGTTATATTTGGCTTAAACATGAGAGAATGACATTTGCTAATAATAATAATAATAATAATAATAATAATAATAATAATAATAATAATGATGTTATACCAATAATATATTGTTAATATTTAATTTGCCTCATGACACTACATCTGATAAGATATCAAGGCAGCTCTGCTTTTATCAACATTGCCCATAGTCCAAATCTGGATGAATAATAATATGTTTGTTTAACAGGCAGAGACTCAAACATACTTTACATTACAATCTGCACAATCAAGTAAAGTATACAGCCTTGGAAAACTACTGTGCACATTGAACCTTGGCAAGAACTGCCCCTCCTGGGCCACTGCAGTATCTTCCCACACAGAAAAACTACTGAGCAGTGATTTTTCTGGTTAAACGTGTGACTGGGCATTATCCTGTTATGTAAAGTACTACACCTGAGAGAAAGCTTGACCTGACAATGTTTATGGAAAAACAAAACAATGAAATCCAAGCTAAAGGACACCAAGCCAATGAAAGGAAGGAAACTCCACAGAAAAATTTATTTTTAAACAGGTCTGCAACACTTACCTTTCCCTAAAAAAACTGTTCAAACATAATATGAAATAACTTAATACCTCCACTCTTGTCCTCTCCATTCATTGAGAACAGTGTGGAAAAAAATGCCCACAGTAGGCTGTTTTGCCTGCTGTAGCACTCTGTTTTTGCAGGTTAATCGGGCTCACTTCACCCTCTCAGAGACAAATCCCAACACTGCTTACCTTCCAAAGCACTAAATCCAGCCAACTGGACGGACAGCGGTGTACGAGTCTGCTTCAGCCAGAAACCAGCGGCCCCCCTCCCACCACTGCTCCTTGCTTGTGTTCACCGTGAACGAGTGAACCGTGCATCAGTAACATCTCAGCCTGAATGAGGGTGGCCCTTGTGCAGGCTTCAGATTCTGTGCTTCAGATTCTGTCCTCCCCTCCCTGAGGTAACGTGACTTAGTCCAGCAGGCCTACTGCAGCAGTGGATCAGCAATCTCTCCAACCAGCCACTGTCAGTCAGACACCATCAGTGACTTGGCTGCACACTGCTCCTCAGTGCAGGCATGTCAAGGTCCAGCTAAGTAAGCACTGTGCTCAGAGCAGAGCTCCACTCCCAAGTTTACAAAGGGAGCTTGCGGAAGAAAGTAATATGTTACCTTATCCATGCCGATCACAGTGCAGGGGGAGTGGCCGTGGCCTGCCGGGCTGAGTTGGCATTCACTGTTGCTTAGCAGCTAAAGTCCCTCTTTTATGAGGGAATGCATCAGGCAGCTTTTCAGTGAGGGATAAGTGACCAGGGGAACAGAATGATGGGAGGCCTAGGGGCAGGAGAATCCTGCACTACTATTACTACTTTTAAATGGTAGATCCCAACCAGAATATGCCAAGAAAAGTCCTCCACTGACGTCACTGTCTGATGACACGGCCTCATGTTGTACACAAACAGGTTGACACTTGATCCTCAGACAACAGCAGTGGTGCGACACCAGAGTCTAAGACCCCTAAGACCCATGCTATTTCTGCTTAATCTATACAAGGCACAGACGCTGGGAACCTACAGTCTAATCTTAACTGGAGAAAAGATAAATCATGGTTTGGGGTAGGCTTATTATCTCCTCACAGTTCTAAGAATTAGTTTATACCCTGCACAATACTATTTAGCAGGTCTACTAATATAATTTTAGTATTTCATCATTTCTCTTCATGTACCGCTGTTAACAAGTGCAGATGTTATGTAGCAACAAAGTGATGTTCATTTTCAACAGAATTTAGAAAAACAGTCTTTAGACTCTCCAGTCCAAGATTCAGAAATAAAAACTTGGAGATGCATGCTGCCACCTACACAGTATTGCTCTGAAAGCAAACAATACATTCACAACAAGTGGGGTGACCGACCAAAATCCCTCTGATGCCTGAGACTCACCGTAAACTGCCAACTACTGTGTTTTTTGAGACTCAAGACTATTCTGCCTCGTCAATCCATTCATTCATTATCAACATCACCGTTTGATATGAGACCTCACTGAGTACCTCAGTTTATCTTTGTCAATGCTAGTAACAGGCATGTTTAAGCTTACACATTTGTATAGATAACTTGCAATTGTGTACTATAAAGATACTGACACGTAAGGGTGTCACTTTATGTTGAAACGCGGTGGGGACACAAGGGCTCTGATTGTGTAACGGTGAACTGAGCCCCCCATCCCATTTTAGTTTCAAAACGACAAAATTTGCCTGTAGTAAAGCCTTCAAATTTCTTTATAAAATTTAAAACAGAGGGATAAACACAACAGTGGTTCTGTATTTCTGAAGACCCGCAGGCACTGTGCAGAAAGCCTCAAATGGCCTCTTGTTGCCTTTGTTTGGTTGACTGTACATTTCAGTATAATACAGTGAGCAGTTATGAGTAGCAAGCGCAGCTATCAAAAATCCAGGCACGTAGCTGCCCCACACTACAGCAGGGCAGCAGGTCAAGCTGGAGGATTCCTGACAACATACCACAGGGACAACACGGCCCTCTGTAAAGCACTGGGGGACAAAAAACACACCAACAAGCCTGGTTAGAAGAACAGCATGGCACTGTTAGTATATCAGTCAGTCTGCTCCAGCAAGAACAAATGGCCATGCCTTTCAAGACAAGACAAAGCTGTGGGCCTATGTGATCTAGTGAAAAACAGAGGCATGTTAGACATGTCTGCAGCTGTGCAAATGTGTCCTGGCTAGCTCTTCATTCATTTAGCCTAATCTCTGACACACACTTAACACACGTCCAGGGGGTTGGCAACAACAACAAACAATAAAACAAACTAATTAAATTGGACCTTTTATTAAGAATATTTGACAAGCTGCTTTTTCCAAGGTCACAAATAGAGTTCAATCTGAAATATTGTGCTGGAGAGTAAACTATATTCTATAGAAACCTTTTGGAACAGTGTTAGTGGTACTTTACAGCATCGTTTCATAAAGCGTTTCACCTTGCAATATGGTGCACAACTCCACAAGGATATTGAAATTTATTTAAAGCTACACACAGGACACACATGAGTGCACAGTAGCCTAGTTAAATGTGTGTATTTAAAGCCAAGATAACATGAATGAATGTAACGTTAGCTGGGTGTATTTGTAGTTGTACCTCATTCCTCCCTGCCCCCTCTGACACATGATCATTGGTACAACCAGGGCCGTTACAAGGTGCAACATTTTCTGATCAAAACAACTAAGTTACCCCCTGCACCTGACTGGATTTCCCCTTTGTAAGGCCTTCTCCAGTCAGTTAGGCATATAATTAGATCAGGAGTAAACAAAGTATGCAGCTAAAAATAGCAAGGAAAATTCTCTTTAAAGTCCTTAACTGGTTTAAAAACACTTCGCACACCACCCCTGGGACATCTTTAAAAGATTAGGAGACAAGATGATATTACTATTGAAATGGCACGGTGTTCGCCAACGTCAGCAGTCTTGAATAAAGTTACAAACCCAGCGGACTAACGTTAAGACTATGGTTACCACTAATGATATGAATTTCAACGGCTGAATAACAAAGAGCGGTTGACAGGAGAACAAAGTCAAACGTTAACTAACGTTAGCTCAACGTTAACTAGCTAATCACAGAGTTTGGCGCTAACGGTAATTTCTGCTGCTGACAGGAGGTAAATTAAGCTAATAGTTTTTGGTACCTTAAACAACAACAGTAGTGAAATAATAACGTATTACACTGCCTTACCTTCTGCCCAACATTCAAGACATTAATTATAGTGGTCAAGTTAGTTCATAGAAGGCACATAGTTTGACATAAGAAACCCGAAGCAGCGCTGGACTGATGGCTCGGTAACCGTTACATTACTCGACACAGGAGCACCTCAGACTGGACGGAGTCGTAATGAACAATTACTTTCACCTGGTTGGTTTTCTTTCTCATATGACCATGAACAAACCAACTCTACACTGCCATCTTACATTCACAACAACAGACTGGCAAAGACGGAGTTCAGCTCATATTGTCCCACAGAAGCGATGAACAAGTGTCGTTTGCTTGACCTTTGACCCACCATAATGAGTTGGCCTGCCCACACAATTAACGGTTAGTCATAGAAGAATCGTTTTAATCCGTTAATAAAAGAAGTGTCTTCGTCAGTTCAGCTCTCATAAATCAGGTAAAAATGTCCAAAATGAAAGCCACACATGTCATAACATCTCTTTTGTTTTTCTTTAGAGATTAACCACTTGAAACCATCCGATTTTATTATTTCAAATCCAGATGTACAATAGTTAAATAATTACATGATAGTAAATCATATGCCAGGATGCAAATCTATGTACAATGTAAAAAGTGCATTGTGTTAACAGAAAGAACATGGGCACACTAGTAGAGGTAAAAGGTCAAAAGAAGCCACCGGTCAAGGTGGTCAAGAGAGAATTCTCTCAAAAATCAGGCTTGATTTAAAAGAAACATTACCTCTTTTGAATCAGTACCATCAATCAAATGTACAATATTTATTTGTATGATCACATCTCTTGTATTTTACAACATCGATTTTAGAACATACTACTGTGCTTGGCGATAAAACATGAAGGAAATCAGTAAAAATCTGTTTCTGAACAAGGGGGGCCTGTCTCATTCATGAGACACCACCAATATGGTTTGTTAGACACTTGTCACTTTAGACATACTATACACTGCATCAGTTTTGTTGAAAATTTGTTTTCAGTTATATTACAGAGAAACAGACACTGTATTGTGGGAGTCCTTCATGGATCTGCAACACACTGTAAATGCTACCTTCACTCACATATGTCTCTGTTGACAACAAGGGAAAAGCAGGACAATAACAAAGCAATCTTTGCTTTCTTTGTGGTTCATTGCGGTATCTGTCTGAATGGATTAATTACACAGATAGGTGCGGGACAGTATCGCAAACTCATACATCAGGCCACTGAGTGCAGGAGACAGGATGAATGTACCAAACTAGTATATGACAAGATTATTGTTCCACATCAGTTTTAGGCCACATGGCTGCTGTCCATTAGTGTGGGTATGAGGTGGGTCTCCCTGTCCAGAAGGCAAGTCAGTGTGCACACTATCAAAGAAGCGACGGGCGAGGAAGGAGGAGGAGCAGCATGTGTTTTCTGGGGATGTTGACGCTAAAGTAAAGGAAGGAAAGTTGTTTTCCTTTTGCATCCATTGGCAGGCAAAGTTGAACAGGCAATTCCCCAGCTCTTCCTTTTCTCCTTCTCTTTTAAACCCCCTCTCCTCTCATTATTTGACACAAGTGGGCCAGCTGAGGCCTCCACAGGCAGCAGAAACGATAATGTAAAGGACCACCTGAAAAGAGCACAGAAACAAAGTTCAATGATCAATCACACAGTGAGAACATACAGTCAAGACACACAGGAGGAATTTCTTAACTCTGTGTCCAGTGATGCTGATCTTATGAAACTAGTTAATTATTTTTACAGGACAGCTGAGCCTCATTATAGCTGGAAATCAAAACAGTAGTTGTAGTAGTAAGTAATTACTGTATCCCACAAATATACAGTAATTACTTACCAGCATCTCACAAATTCCTCTCTCTGCCTGTACTCACCAGGCACACCAGCACAATGACAACAGTCAGCTTGAGGTTCTTCATACACATGGCTCTTGCCAGGTTACGACTTGTGGTCTTGAATGTGACCGACTAAAACAGTAGAGGGAGAACGTAACATCAGTGACAATATTTGTGGATAAGAGGCTTGATAGATTACTGTCAGAATATAAACTTGTATACAGCCAATTTTCATGTATCACAAAACAAGTAGGACGAACAGGCTGCAATCACAGGTCTTTAAACTCACCGAATCAACCAGATTTTCTGTCTTGTCAATCAGCAACTCCAGCTTCTCTCCCCTCTGAGCTACCAGGTCTGTAAAAAGACACAACAAGAGCCAAAGTTCACTTGGGAGACATTAAAGATCCAGTGTAATAAGATTCAGGTCAAATGGCTGGTGAAATCTGACTGACGTATGAGACAGTCGTCCTCCAGTTTTCGTCAGAATTTTACATATTATGTAAACATTTGGCCAGAACAGTTGCTTTGGGCGTGATGGCCAACAAACGCCAGTGCTTTACTGGCACAGCATAATGAAGATGCATCCACAACACAATGCATTCATTTAAAAGTGAAATAATGCCACTCATACATTTCTGATTCATTATTATCTCATAGCCCTCTGTCAAAAAAAAGGTCCTTTATGCATCATTGCACCACAGGGAAACTCATAGGGAGCAGCTCACCTATGTTGCGGACCATAATGCCCTTCAGATCATCCACCTGCATCTGAGTCTCAGTGAGACGATCTGATCCTCGTGGGTCCGAGTGGTGTTTCTGGATAGAGAAATAAAGACAGAGAAAGGTGGGGGGGAAAGAGGGAAATTGAGAGGAGAGGAAATTGTGTTTTGTGATTACTAAATCTGGATGTGTTTTTTTATAGACTAGAGAAGTAAAAAGCAGTCGCAGAACGCTCACAAGAAAATGTTGCTCAATATGCTCAGGCTCTTCTCATACTCACCATCTGAGCTGCCAGCGTTGAGGAGAACTCGCTGTTCATGGCGTAAGGCAGGGCTGTTTGTGCTCGCGACCCGTACGTTGTCTGAAAGCGTTTCTTGACCTCACTGAGGAAGCTGAATGCACGTGACCTCTCAAAGTCCTTTTGTACAAAAAAAGTTGAGTTATTAATTTAAGTAGAGAGCCAGTGTAATGAAAGACATTGCTTGTGTATTCTGCTTTCCATTGTTATAGGCTCAAAATATTACTTGACAAACGTGGGCTAGAGATTTATTTAGGTGCAATAACTGAGTGGCTGGGTTACTAAACCATTCTCTACATGTAATTTATTTGCATAAATTACCATCTCAAAGCTGTTACTCAACTTTCCCACTCACCCCTGAACAAATAAATACATGAATATCTGAGCCAATCATATACTTACATCATCAGTGATGCACAGGTATATGATTCTGTCATGGCAGATGTAATGGAAGAGATAGCTAAAAAAAAAAAAAAGACAAAAATTGTCAACATTATAGAAATACAGTTGAAAGCACACATTTTACGTATAAACAGTAGTTAAGGGCTGTAACCCTATACAACACTGGTATTCTTCTCTCACCGCTTCACTGACAAGATTTTTGAGTGAGGAAGACACATTGCATTGTGCCTTTGTGGCATGTAATAATGTGAATGTGCATGAAAAGACCCTGAGTGATTAAAGTAACATCACATGTAAAATTGGTCTATAAAATGTCAGAAAATAGTGAAAAATCAGTGTTTCCCGAAAAGCCCAAGATCATGTCCTCAAATGTCTTGTTTTTGCCACAACCAGAGAAAGACACCAGAAAATATTGACATTTAAGAAGCTGGAATCAGAGAATTTGTACATTTTTATTTTTAAAAAAAATTCTCAAACTGTTGCCGACGTATTTCATAGTTGCAACCCTCATCTGATGATAAGAACAGTCTGCTTTTGTAGGAGCATAGTCATAATTGAAAATTGCTGGCAACCAAAGTTTACACTTGCCCGAGGAAACTACTGGGAACAAGTGGGAGGTAGCACTCTAGGTTAGTTTCCAACCGTTTTTACCCATGATCAAGATTCAGATTCATTTTTTATTGTCCTCGATGGAGAAAATTTGTTTTCACAGACTGTACAAAGAGCGCCTTCAACACAAATACATACACACTACACATAATACACATATACACACATTTTACACATACCTACACATAGTACACAGGAGTTGCACCATAAACCTGTCAGTTTAGAACTCTTATAGGGATCACCTGAAAATCACCAAAGATGACGATGCAGTTTGCAGCACTACGAAGTGACTGTCCCTCTGACACGCCTGTCACTATAGGCAGGTTTAGAGGCCGTCTTAAAAGTGCAATACAATCCATTTCAATCATCAATAACTTTTTTTGTTTTTCAACATTTCAAACCACTGCAAATATAGATAGTGACCACCCTTGAACATTTCACACCAGTGAGTTTGGAAATAAAGACAGAAATTAACTAAATAATTTAATGATTAAGAATTAAATTGCAAGGTTGTAAATTCAATAGCTTGTTCATTCATGAATATATTGAACTCATCTGTCCTGGCCATCCTCTCACAGCTTTCACAGCTAATGGTTAAAGCCAGAACATCCAGACTTAAAAACAGTTTTTATCCACAGGCCATCAGGCTGTTGAATGACTCAGTCTTCTGAGTTTGCACTACACTGTGAATGTTTGCATTTGTTCAATGCGTATGCTTTTTATAATGCTTTTAATGTTTTGCTGCTGCATGCAATTTTATACTTGAATCTTTTAAATATATTGTGTGTATATTGTGTATATTTTTATATTGTGGGAAACTTTGCAACTTAAGAATTTCATTGCATGGTGTAAAATCTGTGCATATGACAAATAAACATCTTGAATCTTGAATCTTGAATCTTAAATGTTTTTATTAAAAGTAGTGTATGTTGAAATACATGAAATTTATTGTTTTGGTTTTTTACTGTGGTATCAAATAGGTATCGAGAATTGTGGAATTTTACTGGTATTGGTATCGACTACTACACTTTTGCTATCATGACATCCCTAGTACATTGTAGGCGTTTATGAACTTTCCTACACTGTGAAACCCTTGCAGTGTAGCCACAGCATAATAGGTAGGTAGATTTATTTTGTCACAATATAACAGGTTATAGAGTGAAATTGAGTTTGTAACTCCCCTCTGCTATGTAGCAGACAATATACATTAATATAGAAGCAATGATAAAAATGGTTAACAGAGATAAACTATATTCAATGGAGCAGTGCTGAGGATGAATTTGAGCTTAATAGTCTGATAGCTTGGGGGGGAACTGCTCTGCTGTCTGGTGGTGTGGCAGCAGAAACTTCTATATCTCTTCCCACAAGGCAACAGGGTGAACAGGCTGTGGCTCGGGCGGGTACTGTCCTTTAGTATCCTTTGGGATAATGAGTAGGTGACTGCAGAGGACTAAGGAAGTATGTGTGTATGTGTTCGTCCTACCTGCCGTGGCTGTAGGTCAATTTGTTATTCTCTGATGGGATTTTGGCCAAAATCTGTTCAGTCACTTCCAGGAAGTTTCCGCCACACCACGCGTGCCTTGCCAGGATGGTGGTTCCACGAGCCACCACAGCAAACAGGATTGCCATGGCAACAGCAGGGGGTTCAGCTCAATCACTAAACGAACAACGACAACAGTGAGACGTTACTGGAGAAGAGCAGAAAGGGCTGGGGAAAGAGGAGGTTGCTCAACAGAGAATGACTCTGGTGAAACATTTGAGTGTTACGTTGCAAACAGCACAGAAATGAAGGAAAGTTTGTGTAACGTTAACGTGTGTAACTAACAAGTAAGTAATAGGACAGAAATTCAAGCGCTAACGTTAGTGGCCACTAAATCTACAAGCTTAATTTACATGTTTTGGTTGTCACAAGAAATGAAAACGAAAGCAAGATATACAGTGGCTGCAAAACAACGGGCCAGCTAACTTAGCTGTTGTTCACCACTGGTCATAACGGCGTTAGGTAATTTTAAGTAACGTCACCTGTTTATCACAATGCCACCAACTATTGCTTTTAGCTAACCCAATCAACTGTGATATATAATAACAAATCAAATACCTCGATGTGTCAGCGCGTTTCAAAGTAGCTCATTTAGTGCAAATTCCAACATCTAAAGACAACATCTAATTTCCTGTGCTAGCAAACTAGCTAATCCCGTTCGAGTGACTTCTGCTGTGCAAATCCTCCAGACCGGAAACGAATTCGCTGTGCTGCTAGGGAATGTAGTTCTTACCACATTCCTTGGCCTACCTACTTAATTGTGGTGTTTCGATTTTTCAACTACATTTTTTTACTTCCTGTTACGCCGTATGATCGTCACATGTTTTTACCTACGTCACGTTATGGCTACAGTTGTAATGCTGCGTTCCAGGCAACTCGGAACTAGGAAATTTCCGACCTCCAACTAGAAAAACTATCCTTGAACGCCTCTTGAACTCGGATTTCCTACTCGTGAACTTGGAGAAACAATTTGTACCCCGACTTCACGAGTAGCAGCTGAATGTCAGAAAACAATATCAGCGCCCATGGAAGCACACATTGTAAATGGTAAACCATAAACTAAAAGGCAACAAAACGCATATTTGCATGTATTTAAATTAAAATAATACATACGATCATCAGTAAAACCTGTTCTGCATGTATATTAATGTAGAAATATCTTTTGCACATTAGGTAGCTGCTACAGTAAAGAATCTCATAAAGTCATCTTTTCTGCATAAAAGTTATTGGTAAAAATGCGAATACATTAGGAAGTGTAACAACAACATTGACTGACTTGAGGGCTACCAACTTATATAGCCAGAGGGGTACACAGAACTAGTAATGTATGGGCTATTTATGTCAGTTGTTGCAGTTAAACTGCCATCCTTTTAATTAACACCTAAAGCACTGCTGAGGGTGCAACCGGTGTGCACACTTTGTCACGGTTAACCAAGGTTTTCGTTCACTTTCGGCGTCACGCACCACCATGCACCTGGAACGCTTTGATGTCGTAAGTTTCAACTGGGAAAAATCCCAGTTCCGACCGGTCTCGAACGCGCCATAATTTTTGGGGTATTTTAGCCCTTGTTAGGGTCTTACAGGCAACGTACGCTATTGCAATGGATATCTTTATTTATTGTTATCGCTGAATGAATCTCACGCTTAAAACATCAGTTTCTCACACAATTTGCAGTACATGAACACTCATATGTGAAAAGATATATCAATCGGGGCCATACATTTGTATTATTCATGAACATTGCTGTAATATTGAAATGAAATGTGTTGCACAACAATGCAATGCACAACAACATTATTGTTGAGCGCTGCTACTCAGTAAGTGTTATTATTGGTACAACCCGGAACATAATAGGACAGATAAACAGTAAGTGATTGGACAAACATCGTGTCCATCTTCTTTAGACGTATAAATTATTAAAGGCATTCCCTGTCCTCTGTGATTCCATGTATGTGAGGATAATTTATAACTTATTATATTAAGTCTTACAACAATACAGAGGGAAGCAGCCATGTCATTTTAATTTTTAACTTCTCCATCACCATACAGTTCTCGTTTACTGTGGCTTGTAGCCTATAAGGTATACAAATGTGTCTCTGTGGCTCCCAACCTTGCTGTTCAAGTATGTTTCAACCACTGAGACGACTCATTTTTAAAAGAAAGGACATATCAACGTAAGTTCAGGCCTGTGCAGGGCATAGGCCTTCTTGCAAAGCTGTGACCTGGAACTGCAAAGATAGGAGGGAAAACATTTAATTTTAAAATGCTTTAAAGAGCATTGTGCGCAACAAACACCTCAATACAACTGCACGTTTGTATTATTTTGGGACAATACTTCCACCACTAAAACTAGTTTCGTAGCAGTATTTTCATGTTACCATCATCAAGATCACCATCATGATCATCATCAATATTACTGGCACTTGCCCTATCAGACAACTGTGAGGGCTAAAACTCGACGACGTCTGCATTGACAGCCAGAGTCGTAATGTGAAGCATGGCCGGGGAAGGTGAAAAGAAGCCAGTGCTGGAGATGGTAAAAAAAAATCGCCTTGTGCTCTTTAATGTTGTATACAGCTATATGTCTTTACCATTGTTGATCTCTGTAAGAACATATTCGGCTGGTGATGGCTGCATTTCGACCGCCTGTAAACTTCCCACGTGGATAGCTAACGTTACAGACGCTAGCAATGGCAAACAGTTTAACTTTAACGTACAGCCGAAACCCAAACTACCGCACATTAAAAGCTGTTCTCTGTAACGTTAACCATAGATTTGGACTCAGTGGCGGTACCATGCTAAAGCTAAGGTTACCTGAAACGTTAATCACTAAAGTTACCTACTCCACATTTTCTGTAAAGTAACTTAGGTAGCCATAGGTGACTCACAGTTTCTCCACTGGGGGCCAGTATTTAAACAGATAAGAGTCTTCTCTGTCAATATGCTGTTCATTATGTTCAACTGATTTGAGATAAGAAGTATTTAATGTATTGACAATGCATTCCCCCTAGCATGTGACTGATCACTAAGTTGGCTATTGTATTTGTTTACAGTTGGATGTGTGGGGTTGTAATGTTAGTATTTCTGTTGTGTTTTAGGTCCAGGCTGACGGGGCTGATGAGGGCTGTGTGACATTTGTGCTGCATGATGAAGACCATACTCTGGGCAACTCCCTCAGATATATGATCATGAAGAAGTCAGTGTTTTTGTTGTTGTTGTTGTTGTTGTTTATTTTCCAAATTGCTGCTTTAAACTCAGCATGTTGTGGTCACTGGTTTAACAAGTTTTCTTTAAAAAGATTTTACAGCACTGCTCCCATGTCACATTTTTGAAGTACTAAGACTATGACTGATGGCTTAATTTGTGATTTGACTCCAGCTGGAAGGGCCTGTTTCTTTTCCTGTCAACCCATAGAGATCGTTCAGACTATTCATAGTAATCACAACAAAAAGGGACTCTATAAAGCGATTCCGTTTTGTTCCCAGGTTTTTGTTATCAGCCTGTTCATGTCAGCTGGGATGTGTTGATAGTAGATAAAATGTAATAACACATAACACCCCTCTACACATTTTAAGCAAAACATTGATAAGAATCACAAATCTTGCTTTCATTTTCCTGTTTTCCGTCAGTGTGGATGTGGAGTTTTGCGGCTACACCATCACCCATCCGTCTGAGAGCAAGATCAACTTTCGCATTCAGACACGAGGTGAGACACCCCTTACACCCCTGTCACTTCACTTCATCTCCTTTCTATTCTTTTTTTTTTTTTTTTTATACAATCTAGTTTAGTTTATGTGTGTGCATTCATGCGTAGGACAGCTAGAGAGTAAACATTTTTTGGACTGTGTCACAAAGCGAACATGTTGATTGAAGTCTGGTGCATTCACTCTGTCCACTCAGCCGAACAACAAAGGCCAGTGACTGACTTTTAAGTTACGTGCACATACACCCCCACAGTGAAGTATAACCACTTGCCTTGTTACAATAAGCCGCCTGTCATCCGCGTTGCACCAAGTGCCTACGGATTTAAGCAGCCCCATCACATGGAAATACTCTGAAAGACTTAAGAAAACAACTTTCTGTTATTGAACTAAGTTTTAAGATGCCTGGAAGGCCTTCTGTCATGGCTTCATCACAGAAAGACACAATTACCTTCCAGGCACCAGGAAAAACCCAAGTTTCCACTTTGCTTTATCATATCTAGCTATATTTCTATATTTATTTCTGACATAATTCCCCACCATGACCACAATCAAAATAGATGGATGGAAGTCCTCTATGGCATTCAGGAGAAGAGGGCCAGGACTGCAGCTGACAACTGGTGATAGCGCAGTGGATAGGACACATGATTTTGGTTCAGTTTCCCACTTTGACACAACCACCAATGTGTCCCCGAGCAAGATACTCAACCCCTAGTTGCTCCAGAGCCGTGTGACCTCTAACATATATAGCAATTTTGAGTCGCTTTGCATAAAGATGTCAGCTAAAATGAATAAATGTCATATATAAATGCAGTTCTTTTCATTTATGTGCTTTCAGCATTGCATTTTTCCCTGATCAGTCTATTAGACCATGGAGGGTTTATTGGGTCAGAATTAAATCTAAAAGTCTGAATTGAAAATAAAAGTCGTAATTTAAAAATGCATTTGGTATTTAGGATTGGGCAATTAGCATTTAGAATTGGGCATCATTTGGACATTAAGACTGGGCATTTAGGATTGGGCATTTGGTCTTGGGGTGTGACCCAAAGACTGGAGGCTGGGTTTGAAACGACTGGTGTGCAGGGGCACCTTATGGTCAGCAGGGCAGCTCTGAGTGCTAAAGAGCACACTGCATGAAACCAAACAGAGCGAGTGAGCAAAGCTAGAGGGAAGACTTCTTTATAAAGCGATAACTTCAACTTGATAAAAGAATTTCAATTCTGTGGCCTCACAAACAAAGTCACCAGTGAAAGGAGCATTATTGGTCTGGGTATTATTGGATAATTTATAATTCATTTGTAATTCAAAATCATATATTTGTTTCAAAACAAAAAAATGAAATAACATAAAAATATATTTAGTCTATATATTAATACTTATAAAATACATTATTTGAGATTATCCTTATGCACAAAAGCAGTGCCACAATTACTAGGTGTGGCTTACTATAAATCCTGATCTAATTATCGTATAGTGACAACAGGACCCATTTATGGTGCTAGAGGAAGGAGTGGTGTTCTGCTTTGTCCTGCCATGGTAGGTGACCCAAACCCTGCACAGGCTCAGAATGGTCTTGAGGAAAATCTGGGAGGTCCTGGGATGTTTTTCTGAGTGACATAATTTCACTTGTATTTTACTTTACACAGGTATGAACAATGCATAACACTGCCTGTCCCTGATGG
The DNA here is from genome assembly GCA_024633595.2 of Lepomis macrochirus. Lineage (NCBI taxonomy): Eukaryota > Metazoa > Chordata > Actinopteri > Centrarchiformes > Centrarchidae > Lepomis > Lepomis macrochirus. The sequence continues at coordinate 9,464,828 of JALXJV020000018.1, forward strand.
TTCATCAAACACAATTAAACCCAAGAAAGGCAGTAAAAGATTTGAAAGCCTCAGAGCTAGAACAGATGCTTTTTGACTCACAATAATGCTTATCAGGTTTCATACATAAGTAGGCCTACATAACTAATGGGAACAACAGGCCACATGTAAAATATTTAATCTAATTAACATAATAATACTATATATTACACTGGCGAAATAAATATCATAAAATTGCAAAAATGGAAAAAAATTCCACTGATGTTTTGGAAGAGTTTTGTTTTAACACAGAAGGGGCAACGGTAGATTGTGATCCTAAGCGTCATATCGCACTAGTACCTATTAAGTTACAGGTCACCAATATGGTCTTAGAAATGTTTTAACAGCCAGAATTAGTATTGTAATTTTTATTAGTTCTTTTTATTTCAGTTATCTAAAATGTTATTTCACATCTAGTTTTTGTTTAGTTTTTCTAAAAAAAATGTTATTTTAGTTATAGTAAACTTTAATTACCTTGCTAACTACACGATACATGGGTGATGTTTTATTTTGAATGTTTTACCCGTTACTTTCGCTTCCAAAAAATCTATTCCTTTTTTGGAAACGAAAGTAACAGTAAAGATACAAATACGATTATTTGCTTTTGAATTACATAACGAATTATGGATTGTCCAATGATACTCAGGCCGATAGCGCTCCTTTTACGCTTTCATCAAGTTGAAGTTCACATTATAAAGTAAAATGCTCCCTCCAGCCCTGCTCACTCACTCTGTTTGGTTTCATTGCAGTGTGCGTTTAGCACTCAGTGCTTCCCCTGCTGACCATAAGGTGTCACTGCGCACCACCAGCTCAGCTTTCAGTCTTTAGACCATGCCCCCTTATTTGCATACACTCCTCAGTCCTAAATCCCAAATGCCCAATCCTAAATGCTTTAATGCCCAATCCTAAATACCAAATGCAATTTGATTTTGATTTAGACTTTTAGTTTTTTATTTAGACTTTCAGTTTTAATTCTGACCCAATAATCCCTCCATATTAGACAACAATAACAAGACACTGCTTCAGAGAGCGATGTTTAAAAAACGGTTGCTTAGTTTCAATTAACATTAGCATTTTTACTGGAATAAATAAATAAATAATATTTTTTGTACCTTATCTATGCTAATTTACTGTAGATCTTTGGTTTAGTGCTTGATCAGACTGGGGTCCCTTTCCTTGAAAGCGATTTGGGAACCAGCGCTTAAACACAGATTGCAATAAGCGGCTGTGTCATGTTTCAAAAAAGATGGCCCCTTGTGAACTGTGTTAAAATGTGAGGGTCCCACAGGGCTCTTGCATGCTCATGTTGTAAATGTGTCATTTGTTTTGATTAGTGAGTGAGAGGAAATGATCCAGTGTTGTAAACCAGCAATGTTGCAGCTTGCATGTTTCAAATTTGGGCAACTTGAACAGCATCTCCCTCGTGGTTTCTCTGGTAACGCTGGCAGCCCTGATCATGGCCGCCTCCACCGTCAGAGAATGGAAAAACACATTTGTGGTTGTTTTTGTTGTTACTGTTAGTTAGTGGTTAGTGGTGGCTGTTTTCTTCAGATGTATGTTTTCTTTCTGTTCCAGGGGGAATTCCAGCTGCAGAGCCGCTGCGGGGGGGCCTGAATGAGCTCAGTGATGTTTGTCAACATGTTCTCAACACCTTTCAGGTAAGACAGTGTGTCCATTCAGTTAATTGATCACCAGTCTTTTACTGAGAAAAATTTACCAGTAGTGGTTCAATATTGTTTTGTCTCATATAGAAAATCAACAGATTAGTAAACAAGTTAACGGCACATGTATAAATATGTTGCATTGTTAGGAACCCCAGTCCAAGCCACATTTGGCCAGTTTACAGAAAATTCACAAGGTCACATTTTCCGTTGACTTGACATGAAAAGCTGGATGCCAGCTGATCCTTCGCAGTGTCAGTAGATTATGTACTGAGCAGGAAGCATCATTATCTTCATCCTGGATCAACTGTCAGCAACTTTTTCCCTGCTGGAGGGTCCTTATTCTCCGGGTCACCACTCAGGAAGGCATGCAAGATATGAACCTTAATTTCCACATATGGAAGATTATTATTTTCATGTGGGATACAGAAGAAACCCTGGGTTGTCTTGTTGGCTCTGTATATTAGCCCCATGGTGAAAGGAAAGTCAGCCAGCACTGATTAGGTTTAACACTCCCCACACTGTCTCAACTACAATTCTGTTTTATTTCATTCCAGGCAAGAGTTAGTGAGTTCAAAGAGAGGCAGGAGCAACCCATGGAATGAAGAACATCAAATAACTGTGACTATGAAGCTGTAAGATATCGTTTCTACAAGCAAACTGTAAAAATGTTACCTTGTTTGTCCCTTTTTGTATATCTATTAGTTAGTGTTGGCAATTAGTGTTAGTTTGATCATGTCACATTCAAACATTTGTACAGTGTTTTTTGTATTACGTTGGGATGATGGATCATATATGTGTATGATAAGTGTGACTTCTGTTTTTGAACGATTAGAAATATAAATTTACGACATTAAACTAATTTGACAAAGACTTTAATTATCTTTCTTTCTTTCATTTGTTTTGAATTTCATGGGAGGATTTCTAACACGAATAACACTCTGCCATTTGACTTTTGCTGTAATATTTATTTTCACAACTACTCATGTAACACTGTTTGAAGGATGTCCAAACCTAAAATGATGGATCTTTCAAACACCAAATTGCTCTCATCTGTCCTTTTTAAGCCGTGTGTTTGAGGAGTGAAGGAAGAATTGGAAGCTAGAATGTCCTTATTAGCAGAGGAATGTGGTGCGAGGGACTTCATACAGTGCCAGGAAGACGGAGAGGGAAAATGTGGGGAGACAAGTGTAAATAATGAGGTTAAAGTTATTTGAGGTTAATTGCATCCCTCTGTCAGTCACATGTTCACGCATGGTTGCCTCTGGGTATGAAAGTTGGAACATAATTTGAGGACAAACAGCAACTAACTATGACTATATGTTTGACAAACTGCATGTGCAGTATGGGTAATGAAATCTATTGTGTATTTCTATATTTATAAGTTATAACCAGTTACAAACAGGGAGAAATGTTTAGCCTGGCTTTGTATGAAGTAATGGCGCAAACATTTCCACCATTTATAGTTAGGAATAAACAAATGTCTTAGGTATTAACTGATGGTTTTTAAAATGTATCTCTTTCTTTTCCAACTATTTGGACAGAGCCGCTGAGCTATTTCCCTTGGTTCCATTCTTTGTTCTAAGATAACAGTCTCCTGGACGTAGCTACATAATTAGCATTAACAGACGTAGTAGAGAGTGGTGTCAATATTCTCATCTAACTCATAACAAGAAAGCTGATAAGCGGGAACCCATATGTGAAACGCTGTTTGCCAATCTAAGGTGTGTTACAATGAAGAGCAACTGGACTTGGTTGAAGATACTCTAAGACGGCTCTCATCCAAAAGGCTTCTTCAGTTCTGATTGACCTCTGTGGGGTCGTTATCAAGGTGGTGGATACCTCTTGGTTTGTTAGTTGCCCCAGCGGTTTTCCCGACAGTCGTGGACGTTATCTGAGGCCATGTCTGAACGACCTTCGTTGGGAATTGTCACCTGAGCAAAAATGTGAGTTCAGTCTCCTGGGAAGGGATACAAGGACAGCAGGGACGTTATGTTTGTATAAGCACGTCACCGCTGCACTGAAAAAGACCAGGTCAGGCAAGCCTGAGTCAGCTAGAGTGCTTAAATAGTTACATATAATCAAAAACTACGATGCAGTCCCATAAAATAGAACAGTGTCTATGTGTGCGCATAAAAATCAAGTCCCCCTGCATCAGCTCTGAGTAGGACTCTCCCTGGATCAGCTCCCCTGTGCTGGACTCTACTTGTACTGAATGTGTAGCTACATATGATGTTAAGAACATCAGCAATAAATATAAAAAATAATCCGTCATCTTATTCTATCTACAGATAATTGCCTACCCTGTACTTGTCACTGTATCTGGTTCAATTGTCCTTCTCCTCCAGCTCCTCCTGTTCCTCCTCCAGCTGTTGTTCATAATATATAAATATATAACAGCCTATATGCCTACACATAAACGCACATATAAATACTCATAATACCACAGCACCTTTAAACCAAGGAAGGCATTGGTTAATTTGGTACATTTAGCTGCCTGTTCCCAAAAGTCCCGATGGGCAGTCCACGCCTGAAGGACAGCATTGTATGTGGGGGATAAGTGCTGTATCAGCCCTCCTCCCCTGTTGCGAGATTGTTTCTGTACTCTGGTTTAAATGGTTCCTTTGACTCCTCCTCTTTCATACCATCTGTCCTCCCTGTCAAAAACATGTACATTCTTTTCATCAAAAGAGTGTCCCTTGTCCTTCAAATAACTGGTATAGGTAAACTGCCTAGTCTTGATCTAAGGAGTTGGCCCTTCAATGTTGAGCCACAAGTTTGCGTAGTGGTTGTTTAGTTTCCCCATTATACTTAAACTATTGCAAAAAAATCATTAGGTAGAGACATCTCTATCATCTCTACCATTAGGAAGAGGCACCTGGTCCAAACACTAGAAAGAGGGAACCTTTTGTGAAACCTGTAACTTTTTCTGAACAGCAGCCACAGTAAACACAAGTGACAAGTACAGGTAATATATATGATCGTAAATGTGTGTGTTAGTACAATGTTGCTTACATAGCAAAAGCAAATGTTTGCTAACATTAGCCACCATATGTTACTGGCCAAACCAGAACAGGTAAGGCAATAGCTGCAAAACCTGAATGTATTGAATTGAATAAGGGCGTGTTTTACTGCTAATGAATTCAACTGCCATTTGAAAGAGAAAGAATGTCATGTGAATTTCATCTAACGTTATATAATATCAACCACTTTGACTACATTACACAATGTTATGGTTTTTGGCTATAGACAACCTAGTGCCCTTAAGATGGACCACCATGGGACCTTATTTCGGAAAAAATTTCTGATAGTCAATAGCAAGGGACAACAAATATTTTGATCCTGTTTGAAGTGTGTCCTGAATTACACATATGTTTGTCAATTTAAAAAATACATTTTGAAGTCAAGAAATCAAGAAAGTCACAAATAGCTGTTATACTGTTGAGGTATAAGACTGTGAAAATACATAGTCACAAAGACCACAAACCCAAAAGACGCATTTGAGACTTTTGTAACTGTTTCTGTCAATGACTGAAGCTAACATTTCTGAAGCTAACGTCAAAAAACTTACATGAGAGGATGCTGTGATAAAAGGACCAGGAGTCGTTGTATTAAACATATCAGAGGAAATATATTTCTGCGTGAAATACAGCTAAGTTATCTCGCTAGTAGCAATAAAGCAATGAACGTTAGCTAGCATTACCGTGCTAACATGTTACAGACATATATTGTGCGAGACGAGAGATGTAGTTCACTGATCGAGTTTCATACAAAACGACATGTAACTTTACTGTTTGATGACTAACTGTGACTTTCTTGACATGCAACATTATATTTTAAATTGACCAACATCATATGTGTAATTCGGGGCTCTATTCTAACAGGATTAAAAGATAAGTTGTCTCTCATTATTGAGTAAGTTACCGTACTTTTATGAAATAAGGTCCCATGGGCCGGAAGCAGAAGCCAGTGACTTAGGCTCTCTATTCTTATGAACTCCAGCAAATTAATGAATTATTGTTTTATAACATCAGTAAGCATTTTAACATCACAGACCATCAATTTAATATACTTAATTAACTTGATTATTTTGGATTTTTGTTTATGCTGCAGTGAGTATTAATGCAGCAATGTGTGTCTTTCAACTACGTAGATTATTGTCAGTGTGTGTGGTTTGTGAGATGTGAAGAAAGAACCTTAACAAAATACTTTTCTCCAGTATTGCTAAATACTTTTCTCTCTAACAAGGACATTTAACCTCAGAAGCAAAACTTTTTGAATTACTATGGGGTGAAAGAACAACATAAAGTAACCGCTAATAATAATGTTTCTTGCCTTGTAGAACTTTCCAAGAAACAGCTTGACTCTGTAACATGCACTGCTATAGAAGATCTTTTGTGAAATATGATGATCAATTATCTCCGCAAACCTACTTTTTGGATCTGGCCCCTGGCGCCTGATGTCTAGTTGTCTAAAGCAATAATTTCAAACCAGAAAAATCCGTCTAAACGGTAATGTGTCACACATTTGACATGTTTTCTTTCTCTGAAATCAGATGTAAACTAAGTGTAACCTTTCCTCCAAAAACCTTGTTATGAAGTCTGTGACATTATATTTAACCTTTGGCAGGCTGTTAATAACAGAGATGATTGTTTATGTTCACGCCTGTCTACAGTGCGCCGGTATCTCATACCACAGCTGTACCATTAGATTGATGTTTAAAGGGAAAGTTCAGGGCTTTTTTTGAGCATTTATAAGTAATTTTATTCTCATGTAACTGATACTACAAAAGAGATATAAAGCACATAATGTGAAACATTTACAGGAAAAGTCAGCAAGCCCTAAAAACTGTGAGAACGATTTATCCTTTCCAAACACCTTACTTAAAGGGGCTCTGTGGAGTTTCCTTGTAAACAAACAAAATTAATCTTTACATTCAGTGTTACTCGCCAAAACGTGTGTATCCATAAGGTCAAACAAATCTGCTGAATACACCTTCCTTGTAAAACATTACATATTTTAAATTCAGCATTGTTTACATCCACGTTTACTTCTATGTTTACTGTCTTCTTCTTCTTCTCTGCCTTTGCTGGTAAATTGCAGCATGTGTTGGTATTACCACTACCTGTCAATCAGTGGAGTAGTGTGAAAGCATCGGCATGTATGTATATTTCGTCACCCACACCAGCGTGCGTGCACAAGATAAACAAAAGCAGGACCCACTCATATAAAAACATCTCCATAGCGCTACCAGAGGTCAAAAACTCCACAGGGAACCTTTAATATATGCAGATGTATTGCGCAACATGTAAATATTACGTCAGCAGTAATGAGACTGCATCAGTAGTGACAAGAAAGGACCTTAAATACATCCACTATACTTTAATTGTTCAGTACATAACTCAAATCCAACAATATAAATGCTATAAAATAATATTTATTACAGCATACTCAGGAAATAGGTACAGTATACATGTCATTTAAAACGCCAGGGCCAAAACACCAGCCAGTATTCACATTTTATCTTCAACCTCAAATTACTTCTAAATGTCTTATAGTCCCTCTATAAAGACAGTCCAAAAGCTGCTCAGACCTTCCAGTACGTAAAGCACATGGTGGAACTAAAAAGACGTGATATAGTGAATGAATGCCAAAAATTTCAGAATCTGGTAACTTATTCTGTTTTTCTGAACATGGCCAACAAACAGAAAAGTTTGGCCACCCATGGCATAAATAGATATGTTGAGTGAATGAGTCACAACTGTCATCTTATTTGAGCACCATTGCAAACTCTACTACAGGAGCAAAAGAAATATTTTGTCAGAACATTTATATATTATATTACATAAAACAAGACTATTATAAAATGCTGCAGTGTGAACACCTTGTCTGGTTTCTCAGCACACACGTGGTTATTGGTTTGATATAGGGAAATATTTCCAACAGCATATTTTAGTCACAATGTACTGAGAGACAAAGAAAATCACCAGATAAAATGAATTAATCTTGTGCTTGTATCATCAGTATAGCCTCTCACTACTGCCAGTGTTTGATTCAAACTTTGATTCATTTCCCCCAAAATAATAATACTAAGAAGCCACAATGTATCCATGTTTTCTGATGGAATTAAGCTTGTCTTATTATCAGGCACAAACTGCAGCTTCTTCTCATGTCTGACCGTTTAAAGAGCCCAATATTGGGTTGTTTGTTAATGTTTTGGCATCAGACGATTTGTCTTAAGTGTGTGACTTCTGAGTATGTGCAACCCCCTCTAGCAAGAATTTTCAGAGTAATTTCTGGCCACAGGAACATCTTTGTAACATGACCACTCACTGATAGAGGTGAGATATTTGGAAATAATAAATGGACAAGTCATGCTGGAAGATTAAACAAGTCAAAACAAATGTGTTTTGTAATATTTTCTTAGAAAAATAAAAGCTACGTTGTAAGAGACAGGTTTAGGCTTTATACACAGTGGGAACAGAGACCACTTACAGCCGCATGAATACTGCAATAATAATATTACTAATAAAGACCTCTTCTGTGAATTGTGATGGGAATCATCTGGTATTTGTCAGCGTTTTCAGACAACAGCTGTCCTCCACATGACTTAAAGCAGCGATGATTTCCAGAAAAAAGACATCCAATGTTACACTCTCCACATGTAAGGCACGCGGTGGGGCCCATTTTACTCTTGTATGATGTCACCAGGGCTCGTGGGCATTGACGAGTTCAGTAACAAAATGAAGTTGATTGTCAGATAATCAGCTACTGATCTTGTTTATATGCAGAGGCACAGTCGTGCATTTTTTATTAAAAAAAGGCATGCACAGTTAAAGCTTTTTGGGAATAACTCACAGTTTCCCTCTGTCTTTCCCCGAGAGGTATTAAAGCTTCAACAGGCAGTACTCATCAGCGCTGTTTTTCAAACATGTAGCACGGCTAGATATAATCACAGGTCTGCTATCTGCACGTAGATAATCATGTACATTTATTTACATGTGGTTTTAATAACCGATCTTTAGAAATGTATTTACCATGTTGATCCACTGAGGGACTGGTCCTCAAGTCCTCTGCACTGGACTCGGCAGATTTGTGTAACCTTGGTTTTATCGTAGTTTTTCCAGTTCCAGTATCACAGCCTGAAAAGGTACAGTCCTGTTATTTCGTTCATCCGTTTGGGGTTGATCTTGCAGTCTGCTGTGAGTCCTGTAGAAGTTGCTCCATTTTTACCCTCCTTACTGGGGTCTGATTGGCAGAGAAGAGGTGTGTGAACGTGTGAGAGCTTATATGTGTGTGTGTAAGTGTGTGTGTGTGTGTCTATGAAGAGCTTGTGTATTTCTGACTGGAACGGGAGCTGGAGCGGTCGAGTCCGTTCACATGATAAGAGCCCTTCCAGCGTCCTCCTGACCCTCTATCATCCAGGGGAGACGTTCTGTAGCACCAGCAGCACAGGCAGGACTAAGAGACACAGTTATTCGCTTTTAGTTGTCTGAATCTGATGATACCATATTTTTAGTGCCAGTGTGTGCCCTCTTACCTGGAAGCAGTTTTTAAACTTCTGGCTGACAAAGTAAAGGGCAATCGGGTTAATGCAGGAGTTTAGCGAGGCCATGTTGATGCCGATGTAATCCATCACTAACAGGAAGCTGGCAGGGAAAGGGCAGAGTTCACAGTAAAGACTAGAGGAAGTCGCAGAACATAGAACAATGGACTCTCGTGACGTTTGAGGCGTGCCTACCTGAGCAGTTCACAGCGGTTGGGGTCGTTTTGGTCGTAGATAGTTTTCTTCAGAATACGGCTGAGATGAAGGGGCAGCCAGCAGAGAGCAAAAATCAACACGAGGCAGAACACCGTCTTCGCTACTTCCCTCCTCTACACACAAAGACAAATATTGATGCTGCTGAGTGCCTTTGTTTTTCCAAGTCTTATGTTTATAGTGGTTCAAAATGACAGCAGCAGTCATTTGCATGTGTACCTGTTTCATGTGGTCGTTGAGTGCGATGCGCATGCCTTTTTTGCGACTGAGCATCTCACAGGACATGAGCGTGTAGAAGATTCCTGTGCAGGCCAGCGGGAAGCAGAAATAGAAACCAAACAGCCACCAGTCTTTCACATCCTGGTAGAACTGGAAACAGAAAAAGACCCAGTTAAATAAAGTGCTATAACAAACACATTGTTACAGAAGTTACAAATGTTTCTATAGAACTGAACTACACAACTTCCTATAGACAAAAACAACCTTAAATTTCATTCTAACAAAAAAGTCACAACTCTATTTCTATAGTAATCATTTGTGTGTTTCATTAACAATCTCACCTCACTGGGACAATATTTTATTCATATAACTAAACAGTCAACAAGCAAAACTTCAATATTAATTCCTACATAGTGAGGACCGGAACAAGATTTTAACCAACAGAGTGAGGACATTTTTGCCGGTCCTCATAACTTCAAGGGGCTGTTTGAAGATAAAGACTTTAACAGTGTTAACGGTTAGGGTAGAATTAGGTCAACGTTAGAGTAAGGGTCTATATATCTAGAAGTACAAGGATAAGTGTGTGTGTGTGTGTGTGTGTGTGTGTGTGTGTGTGTATTTACGTTTTGGAAATTTTGGCTGATATCATGAAGCTCAAATTATAATTCACGGAAAATGACAGATGATAAGGCATAGCAGCTTTATACTGTATCTTCACAGTGTCCTGCGATTCTTTCAGACCCTTCTGGTTTAAATAAACTTTATTTATTTTAATTTCTGTCCTGCTGTGCAGCTGTATGAACATACCGTGAATGTGATGAGTCACATTCAGATGATTTGCATGCAGCATTTACAGTATTGTTTTACATTTTGGAACCACTAACTACTTGTTGGCAGAGCTTTAAAAAGAATAAATAAATCTTGATTAAAGAAACACATTAATTATATTGTTGCTGTTCAGACAACGTGCTTTGAAGTGAATCATCCTGTTGACATTTGTACTTGAAAGTAACATCAGGTGCAGGAGTTTTTTTTCCCTAATTTAGCCTTAACAGAGAGATCTAAATCAATGTACCATATGTTTGTTGGACAATAATAACATAACATGCATGCCACACTTTGAAGTCAAGTTATTTTGATCATATTTCTATAAAAAGGAACATGGAAGTATCCAGCTGTTTATATGTAGTTAAATGAATATATTTAGATTCTCTCTTAATTATATCCATGTGGATTTTAAGCACTTTTTCATCCTCAACTTATGTTCTCATTTTAAAATCAACAAACTCTGACTTTTTCTTGGTTGTATCTAGATGGCACTATATTTGCAAACTATCGCATGTGCACTTGATTCATCACAGTACCACTTGTCTCTGCAATGGCAGATATACCGGGCCACTTAAAAACGTTTTTGTTTTGTCGAGTTTGAAGTGCATCTGCAGTCAAATAATAATAACTAATATGAGAAAACCAAGACGAATTATTTCAATAAAGAGCGACAAATTGTTTGGAAAAAATGGTAAATTTGACAAAGGCTGTAGGAATTCAGCCTTAAGAACTGTCAGGCAGGTAGTCCTAAAGGCAAGCTTCACCCACGTGCAGAAATTATGCGTTCTGAGGCTGGGTGATGGGGCTTATAAATAATTTCTCCCAAATATTTTCTCCCATTTTCTCCCAAATAACACCTCAGTTAAATGGCGGTTGACGACACCTATTATTATGAATCTGACATTCATTCAGAGAGGCTACAAGGTTTTTGAGCATTTAGTCATTTCCGCTATTAACAGACTTTGACCACCCCAAAAATCCTTATGTAGAAATAAAATCATAGATAAAAGGAAGTAAATTCATGAAATTCATGTTACAAACAACAGCACATTTGGTCTATTGTGAACAGAAGTGATGTATGTTTTTATTTGAGATGTGAGGTCCAATCACAAGTGGTCACTGGAGACACATCTGGAGACGCATTCTAATGCAGGTGTGAACTGACGTAGTTGGAGCTTTCACATTCTGATTAGATCAACTAAGCTTAGGGGTGCCACAATTTCGATTCTAAATCAAAATCAAAAACAGGATTGGCAATTCTCCCAGTACTTTTTTCTCTTTCCTGAAATTTTCCTTTAATTACTGTGGAGAGTCTGTGACTATGTTAGAGAGGGAACGCGAGTCTCCTGCAATGAATAACTATGATATGATTATATCTGCCATATGCTTCCATACTCGAATACATTGGTTATGTTTGATATATAACTCAGCCACGCTACCTTCATAAAGCTGGTGGTCTGTTCTGGATGCAGCAGACACACTCGCAGCTTGTTGCCTCTGTACGGCATCTCCAACATGTCGAATGCTAGTGCCTCAGGGACTGCGAGCAGAACAGCAACCAGCCAGATCAGAGTCACCTCCACTGCTTTCCACAGAGGGATCCCCATCCCCTTCACCCTGCTCCATGACGTCACTGCATGGTAGCTACGCAAACAGTACACAAACACAGATATATGCATTGGCTGCTTCCAGCAGTAATGTTTGTTGTGTGTGTAAGGAAGTATTCTACTTACCGGTCAATACTGAGAGCGCACAGGCTGAGGACGGTGATCCCCACTGAAGCTTTCTGGATGAATGGCATCAACTTACAGACGTACACGCCAAATGGCCAGTCCTCGGCTATTAACTGCAGAGAAAATTAAAGTACCCAGACATAGAGGAAAGACATTTATAATAAGAGAAATTTAAGAAGCGTCACCTGTATAAACACATGGACAGACCTCTTGAGGTTCATGTAGGGGTCCCTTTATACTTGTGTCTTTCATTATTACTGCAACAGCTAAAGACAAAATCAAGAAGACTGTGGTCTTTCTCCCAGGGGTTATAAAATCAGTTCGGCATCAGGACAGTGTCTTTAACAATACATCAAGCTACACATGTAGTCATTGTGGTTGTATGACCTTCCAGTTTTCAAAACCACGTCTATTATCAATTCAGCAGATCCTGTTTCTCATTACATCTCATTATCATCTTTAAAAGACATACTCCCGTCATGTTTAACATTGCCGTTTGGGTTGTCGCAAATACCTGAAATGCATGCCTTTTAAGGCAAATAAAATATGAATCAGAGTGATTATTACTCAGGTTTGCCTGGATAAAATGCAGCACACCGTTCCAGCTTCGGATAAGATTTGGAAAATGAAACAAGCTGGAACTTCTGACTGGCACACAGTAGACAAAATCATGGTTACAGCGTGAGTTGCACATTTGGCAGTGACTGCATTTGCACCCAAGCCCACTAGATGGTTTCACTTAAAACACACAAGGCAAGAGAGGAAAACAAAGACATGGTTTTTCCTCAAACCCCAAACGCTTATGTTGTCCCTAACTGTTGGCTCGCGTCTGCATTTAGTGAGTTTTTTAGTTTGAATGGTCCCTTGTAGTCTAGGTGGGAAAGTCTGCAGAGACTAGGAAATGAACAAAACCACACCAGACACACTGAACATATAGAGACTAACCACAGCAATAAAACACTGCTAACCACAGGGTGCTCCAAGAAAGGCGTTGAAACAGCTCACCCGTAACTGTGAAAGTGCAGTGCATGGGAAATTGCTTCAGATAAAGATCATACTAAATTAAACACAGACCGAAGAATGGGTAATAAATTTAATTAATGTGAAGTGGTGTTTTTTACATATTGCCAAAAATGTCTGAATTGTTGTATCAGGATTTTATGTCATGTGCAAAAGCTGCATCTTATTATTTTAAATTAAACAAATTCATTTGATCCACAGGATCCGATATAACCATGAAAACGTTATCATCAGTTCCAAAAAGTTGAGTGTTTTTGAACAACAGACCTGGCAGAGATCATCGGTCCCATGCAACAAACAGAGGAAACACTGGAAACATACAAACAGACAGACACAAAGAATAAATGTGGTCACCTTAAACACATTGATGGGTATCGCGATGATAATATAAAGCAGGTCCCCAAGTGCCAGGCTGCCAATCAGGACATTGGGTCCGTTCCTCATACACTTGTTCTTATATATGATCCTGAGCAGTGATGAGTTGCCGATGATCCCCACCACAAAGATCAGACAGGATACGATGGTGTTCACATACTTGAATGTGTGCTTGATCTCTGTGGGCTTTATACACATTGGGGGGAAGGAGCCCCGTGGCCGTGCCGGCTGTAGGGGCTGAGGCGGGATGGAGGCGTTGTTCTTAGAGGGTTCTGCCACCTCGGGGTCGGCCTGGGAGTCGCGGACGAACCGAGAGGCTGCGACCTCCGCGACCATCAGGAGAGACAGCAGAACGACGGCCCTCATCCTCGCACGAGCCTGGCACTCACACAGCAAGACGTTCCCCCACTCAGTCTAAAAATACACACTCAAAGGCACTCACACACACATATTCACATGCTCACATACATTCACACAATGGGCCTTGCTCCTGGCCTGGCAGCGTGGGTCTGAATCGGTGTTCGTTAACCCTGCAGAGAGAGTAGAGGAGCCATCATGTTACATGCAAACACAAACATGTTTTGTACAGACATTCATGGTCCCCAGAGGATGAATCCTAACGACTTGAGCTCTTGGATTTTCCTCTAGTGCCTCCACTGTGCTTTTGATTAAAAATGTGTTGCGACTATTGGATGAATTGTCATGAAGTTTGGTTTACTCATACATGTCTCCCTCGGGATGAATTGTCACTTTGGTGATCCCCTGGCTTTTCACTGTATTTGTCCAGCACTTTGGTTTATGACACACAAACATTCAGATACACACAGTTTAACCAACAACGATTTCAGCATTTTTAGCAATCAATGCAAGGTTAAACAACACAGTTTCCGTTACATAATGCAATGTAATGGCTAAAATATTACCCAGATTCAGCATGATGGTATTTATAGCCATTAGCTATAGCCCTGTTGTTCAGTAGACTGCAGTATTGTCACATGGTAAACAAGTTAATAACAGCTGGTTAACAGTTAATAGCTTTTCTGTGATTTAATAATCCAACAGGTATCAATTGACCAACATGATTCCCGAAAAACTGGCAACCTCTAATGCGTGTGCCTGTTTTCACTCTCCTCTCTTGCTAAACAAAAGAAAAAAGGTTCTTTATATCTCGCTGTGACTTTCTTATGTATGACTATACATCCATCTACTCAGGGGTGAGAAGTCTCTTGTTTGGCAAGTGTCCAAATTGACGAATTTAACTATTAGGGAAGGGAGAAATCAGTTTGCACATAAACGACGCTGCAGTGTGTTTATGAATGTGGGGAGAAATTAATTGTGATCACTACATTCCATTAAATACCATAAGAGCATATGAGAACATGTACACAATGTATGTCATTACAACCCCAAGATCATATGTATAATACAACAGTATTATAAAGAGGAGGGTGTGAAATAACCAGAAAGAGTTGAGAACAGCAAAACACATACAGACAAATGGAATAGTGATATTGAGTTTAGGGTTAGATGAGGAACAGTGCTTCTGTGTGTCCAGTGTGTGTGTGAGAGAGATACTTTCTTTCTCTCTCAGACGACCCTAGTTACTCTCTGAGCCTCTTAAGAATCACGTGTAGCCTACCACCCAGAATGCCCTGGGGCGTCTTTTGGGATAAATAGGCTTATTGACAATCATGGTCATATCTGTGCACACATGCTATCAGTGCACACACACACACACGCACGCATACACACACACACACACACACACACACTCACATACAATCTCTACATCTCTGAGCAAATGTACAAATCTCTTGACAACATGGTCTGGAAAGGCAAAGGTTTGGGGACAAGTGCTTACTTTACCTTTTAATGATCACATCTAAGAATGTGCTTACACCATAAAAACGCCCACCCACCCACACACACACACACACACACACACACACACACGTACACACACACCCTCACAAACTCAAATGACATTTATAGTTGCATTTGGCTCGGAAACACAGAGCCCCATTCTGTTCGCACACACAAAGACACAAAATCACATGGATGAACTCACACACAGCAAATCAGTTTTGAAAAATGTGGCCATTGTCCACACATATCTTCTATGATCTGAATGATACCTTTGTGCTACCTTATTAGGCCATGTTAGAGCAGGATTGTCTGATCTTATCGGAGAGCTGAGATTTAATTGGGATGATCCTCTTATTCTGATTTAACTTGCGCTGCCATCTTAAAAAGAAGGATGTGGAAAGTTGGCAGCCAGCAGAGTGAAAGTGAAGGGGATACTAGTGGTGGTCAGAAAAATGTGTGTTGAACAGAAATGAGCAGAAATAAATACGAATGCAGGAACAGAATGGCAATAAAAGAGGCCAAGATTGAGGTGAATGACAGTTTGATCTACTGTATCATTTTGAAGAACAATTGGAGGAAAAGGAAAGCGCAGGAAAGTCAAAGTCAAGAGGAGGAAGGAAAGAGTGAGAGGTGAGGTGCCTGATAGAACAGAAGTCATGAGAGTAACCTGACGGCATGAGAGAGCCAGTTAAAGACGAGGATGTAGGGAGGGTGGATGAATTTGCAGAAATTTGGACAATTGAGAAATAAATGTTCAGTATTTTATTCTTATTAATCAACTAAACACCAACTAATGTACAATGAAGTGAGAAAAAAACCTAAATGTGACTTTATCCTGAACTTGTAAACGGGACGGCTTAATGTTATTAATATTGTGTAGGTGGCTCAATAATGTGATGGAGTTTAATAACCATGAAGAAACATAATTCAGCATCCTGCAAGAATATAATACCACAGTGATTTTCTGAAGCTTCCAAAATGTAACATATTTTGTATTTAGTAGCATTGGTGGAAAAAGTACTTTACTCAAGTAAAAGTGCCAACACCACATTGTTAAAATAGTCCATTACAAGTGAAGTGCTGTATTTAAAATCCTACTTAATTAAAAGTACAAAAATGTTATCAGCAAAAATGTACTCAAAGTATGAAAGGTTACTTGTACTTGTTCTGCAGTAAAATGTCACCCGTGACAGATAAATTACTAGTTATGAAATTGTTAGATCTTTACAGCTAAGGTAGGTCAGCCAGTCAAATCTTATTAATGAAGAAGGTTTCAGGAAACTCAGGATGCCTTAAGCAGCATTAATTAAACTTGGGCGAGGATAAAGGACAAAGCATCACAGAGGGAGAACACCGTGTAGTGCCAAACTAAACCTGAAAATCCTTCCTTGTCTACAGTTTTCATTCCCCTTAAACCTACTGAGATTTCCAGATTTGTCCAAATAAGGTTCTTGATCCAATACATGTCTGAAAAGTCTATTGGATATTCGTTCAAAACAAGACGCTTAACTGAGTAGCCTAAGTCACGCTGTAATTAGCAGGTCACATGTAATACTTTCTAAGGACAGACAGTCTGTCTGTAAACATCTAAGAATGAAGAACACGATATCTCTGGTCTTTGACCTTCAAGGCAAAAAATTCCTTCATAGCAGGCGGTTTATTTCAGAAGCATTTTTTTTTTATATATTCTCTTTACATCCCGACAGCAATCAATAAATCAAATGCTCTGCACAGAAAATGTGTTTCGGGGGAGTGGCTTTGGAAGGAGGCCAGAAGTGAAGGGATGGGATTTTTCTCCGATTGAAGACTTTCAAAATCAATCTGTCTGTTTCTAGTTTCTCCAAAGTTGCCAACCCCAGCTTGATACTAATACATCTGTGTGAAACCAGCTTTTTACTGCTGTATCTGCTTGAGGTGGAGCTGGTTTTAACCACCTTAAAGTTAGACAGTTTAGTCCAGTGGTTCCCAGCCTAACGGCCAGGGCCCTCCAAAGGGTCACAAGATAAATCTGACATCTGATAAACATTTACATTTTGTTTTGTTTTTTGCTTTTCTCTAATCTTTGCTTTTATTGTGAAATATTGGATAATTTGACCTTAGTGGGACTCAGTAACTTCCACTTTAAACTACTCACATGGTTTCATTTAAACAGTAATTTAACCACATGAGACATTTAGAGGGGAAATGTCTCTTTGGCTTAGCTGCCAGCAACTTTTTTAATGCAAAATTATAATAGTAATTGGAAACGTAATTAGGAACTGCATCTGTAAGATACATGTAGTGGAGTACAATATTTCTCTCTGAAATGTAATGAAGTAGAAACTACTGATGCATTAAATGCCTCAAATTGTACTTGAGTAACATTCCACCACTGTTTAGTTGTATGGAAAACTTTACAAATACACAACTCAAATATTAGCTTACAGGAATCTAGGACACAATTGCAACTGTAAAATCTAACGCACTTTACTCTTGCAACAAATCCTACATATGAAGCTTACAATGTTTTTGGTGAAAGTGTGTCACAGAGGTCTTTTTTGGTGTTTCATTGACTTTGCAAGGTGTTCCTGTTATTTGGTCCCCACTCTGACTTTGAAATAACAGGAACACCTCATGGTCATAACAGGAATGCCTCATGTGAGTGAAAATACAAACACCAATTCTGCTGGCCACCCGCTGCTACAGTTATTGTTATTAGTCCTATCATTATTATCAGTAAAATTGCTATAATAGTACTACTATTATTAATTTTCATCTGCGCAGCTAACATTAGTATAAGAGAGATTAGCTTACTGTCTAGACCTGCTCTAAATGAAAAGTGCAATGAGATATCTTCTGTCATGAATTGACAAAACTGAATTTAATTGAAAGACAGTTTAAATATGGGAAATTATACAGATGGATGAGTCAAAAAAATACCAGCAGTTTCAACTCCACTGGACCTAATTTGCACCTTAAAAAAGTGTAAAGGTTTAGCCCAATTTTTTGATTCGTTGTCAAAGTGTGATATCTCGTTTTTCTGCCAGTTCCCCGGAGTTTAGTGTCTCCATGGTGCAAAAATCCAATAAACTATGTCCATGTGGGACAAAAGGCCAGTAAACTGAGCACAGTTTCATTCTTCTGATTTAAATGATTGTGGGCAGCAATCATCATTTGCCAGATCATCTTTAGGGCGCTGCATGAGGCCAACACGTAAAACACAAGCTGCACATAGTAAAAAAAACCCTCTGCATTGATGGATCAGACTGTGGCGATTCCAGCTACAAATCAAACCTTCTGTTTTCACCTGTAGCATCTCTGAAGGTCTATAATCCAACGCATTCAAAGTCGAATGACGGGATGCAGTAAATTTATGAAACACAGTTATATAGACGACATTTCATTTCAATTCCTGAAACTATGAAGCATTTCACGAAGACGCAGGAATACAGTTTAGATAGATAGATAGATAGATAGATAGATAGATAGATAGATAGATAGATAGATAGATAGATAGATAGATAGATAAAGTCGCAGTAACTTGTTGGTGAAGTCCTCAGTCTAAACTTACCGGACCGCGGTGTTGTGTGTGGTCAAAGCCAAAGTTTTCCGATCGATATTCCAGCACAGTTCCACTAATTAGCCGGATGCTTTTATTTGAAAATTACGATTTCGGTTACAACAGTGAAAGTTCACAATGTGTCCAGTGTGCCCAGCTGTGCGCCACGGTCTTCCGCTCCCTGCTCCGGTAGAGCTCTGACGCACCGACGGAGGGTGCGGGGGATATATAGCCACAAGCCAGGAGGCTGCACAGACAGCCAATCATATTACAGACACGAGCATCCTTGCCTCTTCGCTTTCAGGGCGCAACTTACATGCACCCTTTTTTAAAAATGCTTTTCCTTAAGTTACTTATTTTGTTATTGGGCCGATGACGTATACAGTGCAGTGCAGTGTAGATACACTAGATATGGAAGAGGAGTTGTCTTATATCTGACATGCTGTAAAGCTGTTTCACCCTGCAGGGTCTCACTTTTACTTTAACACATGATACACACATTGCTCTCTCCAAGCACGTTTCAAAAAACATCCAGGCCGCCTACTTGTTGGATCCAATTCAGCTTAGTCAGATTTCATTGAAAATGTATGACTAACACATTTCTGACTATATAATATATGATAGACCTGGCAAGAAGTTGGCTCCCCTGCAACAATAAATCACTTGTTTCAGGTTGATAGGTTTATGTAAGGGACTGTTCTTTTCATCAATTTTAACACAGAAAGGCTTTGCTTTCTTTCTACTTTTTTTCTAAGGTCCCATATTGTAGAACATGACTGCTGATTATTTATTTTGTCTAGCAGTGATGCTGACGATGACGTCTGTCTAAAACTATTACAATTAGGTGTGAATGGCCCCTTTGTCATTTTTATCTTCAATGTTGTGCAACTGTTATTCAGAGTATTTAAAAGTTGCAGCTGACCTGTAATCACACAAACAGACAGATCTGCTTGCACATGTGTGTGCACGTTGTTCTGCACATTCAGGCAGTCTGTCGCAATAACCACACGGAATATAAAATGCATCATACGTGCTGCAACGATCAGCAATTGATAAATAACAGTACAACTCACAATATTTCAATATTTCATTTGTGAGTGCTTGTCACACACACACACACACACACACACACACACACACACACACACACACACACACACACACACACACACACACACACACACCAAACAAAGGACCTTTCTGTGGAGTCTGTTTAATGACATCCATCCCGTGCTCTATTTTCGGAGGTGGCTATTCTGGTGCATCATTATTGTCATTAACACAGTCTCATATTATTAAACCATTACCAGACATTATCACCATTATACGCATGGTTGCACGCATTATGGTTCCCAAACTCGATTGCATTGCTTTGCACCTGTGTGTGTGTGTGGGTGGGTGGAGAGGACGTGCTTTGGCCCTGTTGCTCAGTAGTCTACGTGGCTTTGGCTGAGGAACACAGTTGGATAGTTTCTGTAAACCTCTTCCTGATCTGTAAGCACTTTTCGTCCTCTATCGCCGGAAACAAGCTCAATTTGAACTTCACGGTCTGTACCATAGTTCCTGGTTCTGAGCCTGAATGTGAAAAAGATTTCTTTGACCCAAAACATGGCAGAGACTTGAAAAACACACACGGGCTAACAGAGAGAGACAAGCTGTGAGAGATGATCATCGCACAATGCCATGTCTTTGAACTGAGCTAATTGCTGAAGAACAAGGCTCCATCTTCGGGCTGATGTCCAGAGGGAGGAACCTGACCAGTATGTTTAAGGACAGGGTGCTTCTCTCCTCAACACCTGCCTCCTGGGGCACACATATCTTGTCGTAGAAGTTGTAAAGAGTCTCTGTTTATAAAATCCACCCAGGCCTCAGTGTAGATGTGTAGTGTAACGTATTTCAAAAAACCTCACATTACCAGAACATTTTTAAATATTAATTTCTTCCTCAGTGACTTACCCAATTAGAGCTATTTTTGCTGGAAACCACACAACTCATTCTTCCTCCTGGCTGTAATCTGACAAATCACCATGACCGTCTTTCAAACAAGACTCAGTATAAGTTTTTTTTTTTTATCAGTTTCTTTATCATCTACTTAGCTCAACCTCTTGAACTTTTGAGTTTACACACTGTATCACAATAGCTGCTTCTATTGCACCACATTGAAATACTTGATGTTTTGTGCAGCATTTCATTGTATAAAGAAAGAAAAATACCACAAGTTCTGAAATTTGGCATCTTCGCATAATTTGCGGTTTTTGAAAGAATTTGAAATAAATATCTGTGGGTTTGAATACTCAGCAATGTATAATTCTTTTTTTTAAACAACAGACCCACCACTGGGTGCTTCGGAGTTTAGGACGAAGATGTTAGGATTCATTTACGGTTGAAAGACGGCCTAATATACGAGCCTAATGGCTGTCAGGCAAAAACCCTGTAACACCAGTTTTGCTGATTTTCTTGTTTTCTCTTTATTTAAAGTATTACATGAAAACAGACATCAAACTTTTTCTTTGCATGAATCTTTGGGAAGTAATATAGGAATACATATTTACGAACACATCTCAGCAAGGATTCTTAAGTCCTTTAAAAGACATAGCCTGTCACGATGTCTGTCCTGTGTGCTGTGTTTTTGTTCTGAGGGTTTTGGTTTTGTATCTGCATGTTAGTTATGTCACCTGTTCTGAGTTTATTCTTATATCAGTTAGGAATCTGTTTAGTTTCATTATTCTGTTATTTAGTCTGTGTGTTGGTTCCATGTCTTAGTCCCCAGTCCTGTTTTCCTGTTGGTCCTGTCTCTGTTCGTACTCCGTCCTGTTAGTCAGTTGTCATGTTCCTGGACTTGTGTTCTGTTAATTCTGTGTCTCAGTTCATGTCTTAGTGTTTACTTCTGGTTTGTGTTATTTTGCCCCATGTCTACCTGAGTTCTGTTTTGTTCTCAGCTTCAGTCTGTTTTCCATGCTGTCTCTCTGCCTACCTCGTTAGCCCTGATCCCACTCACCTGTGTTGCTCCCGCCCTGCTCGTTAGTCCCTTTGTATAAATGTTTGGTGTTTCTGTTCATTCCCTGTCCGGTCACTGCACAGTGTGTCACAGTGAGTCCAGTGTGTTGCTCCGTCTTGTCCTGTCCCTCCAGTTCTATGGTTAGTTGGAGTTTGTTTTTTCAGTTCTGTTTTGGATCACCGGTTTCTTTTGGATTGTTTGCTTTGTTTGGACTTCTGTGTGGATTACCTTGTTTTTGGACTCAGTTAATCAGCCACTCTGTTAGTAGTGTGCTCGCCTTTTGTTTGCTCAATAAATCACTGAACTGTACCTGCTCCACTCCATGTCCTGCGTTTGGGTCCTCACCTGCTCTGCCCTGCACTCCACACACTACCCCGCACCCAGACCGTGACATAGCCGGTACACTAATGATATGGATTCTGGGAGAAAATTTAAGAAATCATTGGCCGACAGATACTCCTGATATTTACTGATGTAGGCCAATAGTTCATGCTAAATCAGGCACTCAGAGGTTAAATATAAGCTATGACATAAATCAGCAGAGCAGTGTTTGTTTTCTACTGCCTCTGAGTGTAAGGAAAGGGCTCCACTGGCTGCAAATCTGAAACTTATGTCTCACACCAATAACTCTTACTGCAAAATGATTTGTTGTTGTTGATGATTGTATGTTTGAAATTTGAAGTTCTTTGAAGCTGCACTTGCACTTACAAAACACTTTGAGAATGTGGAGGATGTTTGTTTTAATCTGTGCATGATCTCAGCATGTGTGAAGAGCCAGTCCAAATGCAAGGATTCATGCTAGTAAGTAAGTGAGAGCAATGCCTTAATGGTAATAAACATGACCATCTCCTGGTTCATGCTTTTTCTTGCAGACACTCTTGAACTCTGAAATAGAGGGGTCAACGCAGAGCTAGTTTATTCAGTGGTCTCATGCAGTGGTTTGCATGCAAACACACACAACAAAGGATAATTAACTCTCCTATTTTGAGTTTCACAACAAAAGAATCTACATAACAAAGAAAAAGCAATAAAAAAAAACAACAGAATGAAGAAAAACATTTTGCAAAGGCATTAAAAAATGCACTTAGTCTGTCCCGTGACTCTCCAAACCAACACCACCCCTCCTGCTTTGCCCCCCACCCCGCCCAACATTGCAACACACACACACTAACTAACAAAAAGTGTTGTAACCGTGCAGCTGTCTGGATGTTTTTTTTCTTGTGCTTCTGATGTCCCATTGGACAAAAGCAAGTTTAAGTATGTGTGTGATTCTGTGTGTCTGATCCTCAAAGCCAAACACACCTGCTCTAAATATTCGTGCCTGTTAATGGGACTCTGAAACACACCGTCACATATCTGAGCTCTGAAATATCGGAAAAATGTGTTCGGCAAATCAGGAGGAACCCGTTCAACCCTATGTCTTATTGAAAGGGCAGCGTAGGCCTCGAACTCCTCATCCTCTGTTTCTTCAACAATCGTGACAGCAGCCTGGCCAAGGATGGCTTCATCAGGAAACTGCACTTAGTTCTGCTGTTCCTGTTTCGGCTCAGATGCTTCCTGCACTGGCCGGCATGCGCTTTTTTCAAGTCACAACAGTGGATCTTCTCCCAAGGATTTCCTCTATTGGTGCTCTGCTGTGAGGTGGAGTGTAGCATCATTACAGCTAACCCCTCTAGATATAGCTGGACTCTGCCAGGCTTCATTAGACTTCAATGTCCTTGATAACCACTCGTCTTTTGACTTGATGGAATTTAATGAAGATCTGTGTGATGGAGTTTGGATTCCACAGGAATGTAAATGCTCCGTACTTGTATAGCGCCTTTCTAGTCTTTTCGACCACTCAAAGCGCTTTTACACACTACATCTGCATTCACCATTCATGTTAGTTTCCGTTTGAGCACTTAGCTCAAACGGAAACTAACATTCATACACATTCATACACTGGCGGGGTTCAGTGTCTTGGGTTCAGTGTCTCCAAGGACACTTCGACACGTAGGGATTGAACCACCAACCTTCCGATTAATGGCCAACCCGCTCTACCTCCTGAGCCACAGCCGCCCCTGCTCCCTGCCCAGGAGCATTGGCACATCAGGTTACTGGAATTGAAAGCAGTATTGTTAATCCTGCAGAATTTCAAGCCACGGATGAGAAGCAAACAACTGGATCGCGGTGGCTTATCAAGCAGGACGGCATTCAACCATTACTGATGTTGCGGAGAGTCTGTGTCGGTCCATTTTCTCAAGACAGTCTAAATTCCAGTGCTTCTCAGCATGTGGGCTGACGTGTCATGTCTACACATGTGTTGTACGTGCTCCTTTCCTCTCCTCTGTCAGATCTCCTCTTTGCTGGAGAAAATCAGACATGGCAGGCTGCCAGTCATCCATGGTCCAACAGCACTATAGTACACATGGACTCAACTGCTTCTGGCACTGAGCTGACCTGTCACCCGATACCGCAAAGCTTTGTCCTAAGAAGATAACATGATGGGGCACATTGCCCAGTGCAGGGCAGGCTCTCAATGAT
Organism: Lepomis macrochirus; assembly: GCA_024633595.2. Classification (NCBI taxonomy): domain Eukaryota; kingdom Metazoa; phylum Chordata; class Actinopteri; order Centrarchiformes; family Centrarchidae; genus Lepomis; species Lepomis macrochirus. The sequence continues at coordinate 9,489,366 of JALXJV020000018.1, forward strand.
TAAATCCAGAAAGAAATAGGAAACACAGGATTTTAGCTCTTTCTTGTGATGACGATGATTAGACTCTGTCTCTGAGGTGATTTTCACCCATAGGGAAAGATGAGATATGGGGCCCCCTGCCAACCCTGTTCAGTGGTAGAAGGACAGAAAGAATGCAGGTTTAAGGCACTTCCGCATCTCAGACCTGGAGGTTCCTGCTTGGTCTTTATTGAGCCTGCTATTAAGGGACACCTGCAGTGTGTGACAGATAAACAGTGGGGTTTTTTATGTCTAATTATAAGGTGTCATGCACGGGTCACTCCTGGAGTTATGGTGACTGTGGTGGGGACCACGTTCTGCTTAGCTGGAATATGTGAGGTTTGGTGGGAATTGAGATTGACCCACTGTATGATGGTTTACAGGTGTCCTGACAACAGTTTTACAGACATCTCTTCTCTTTTGAATGTTTTTTTTTGTGGAAAATGCTTTTTGGACCACAGGGGTTATTTTAGGAGCAAGGTAGACTGGCCCCAGCTCTTTTAATACATCCATGGGCCAAACCCCAAATAAAACATCCTCGTCAATACACGTCCATGTCCATCATTTTGTGCATCAATTTCCTCGAGTCATGTACTTTCGATCTAGGACTTATGAGAGAAGATGGATAAACCATGTTAGAAAGGCTAGGTTGTTTATATCCTGAATACAGGATACAGTCTGTAGCACACTAGTTGGCTGTTTTGTAGGATGGTAAAGGTCTCAATCTTACATTCTACCTTGTGCAGACTATGTCCTTTGGTGTGTAGCCAAGCAGATGACATCCATTAGGCTTGTATCTTGCAACATTGTTGACTTCTTCTGCTTTGCAGCTGGGAGATTGGCCTTTCACTCAATGCTAACCTCATATACAGCTTAACATATGTTGTTGTTTCAGTGTTGTGGGAGGAGGCTTCTTCCTGAGCCAGCAGAGCTGTGAACTCCCCTATCATCATAGCATGATAGGGGAGTTCTAGATGCAGCCTTTTTTGTGTTTGTTGTGGCCTAAAATGGCTGATTCTGCAGCAGCTTTTCTTAAAATTTGCTATGAAAGTTGTGATGTTTTGGGGTGGTTTTTTTTTGCAATGAGGGTGAATAAGTGAAAACTGCAAAGGTAGATGTGGAGGGGATGAATATGTAACACTTGTTGGGAATCGTTCGTAAAAAACAGATTATTACAAATTATTTAGATTACTCAGTCCTGGGGGATTTTCCTAACGATGTGACTTTTTGACCATTTGTGATGAATATGTTGCACTTACTGATGAGATTAATGAGATGCCTGCACCAAATCCAGAAAACTACAGATTACGGTAATTGAGTAATGTCAGAAATGATCCTCCACTCAGCATGGAACAAAGCAACATCTGGTAGGGATCTGTCCCCAGGCTTCGTCTGCAATATATTTTTTTTATAGGTGTATGCCTACGTACGTGTATATATATATGTGTGTGTATCTGCTGGCACTTCTGTCGACTACATTGTTTTGTTGAAGAGTAGGAGTTACCCCAGGCTTATCATGAAGACAGTAATGAAAAAACAAACCCATTATAAAAACTCTGTTTTCACATTTATCTGGTGTAATTAAAATAAACCCTTCAAGGTTTGATGCTGTGGTGGTGGGGGGGCTGCTGTACAAACACATACACACACTTTATATTCCCCTCCACAATGTAACAATACCCCCCAGTCCTGCCTGGTTGTACCCTGGGAACAGGAACACTGACTCCCGGCTGACACCAACGACTGGGAAACCTGGTACACGCATCCGGTTTATTATTGGCCAAGCAACGTTTTCAAGTAGCACAATGTTAGTGTCAAGGTTTTTTTTTACCCCTGTTTAGCAACAATATGAAAGATACAGACGCCATGTGTCATAGTCAGGATAGGTGGGTACTTCCTCTATGCTTAGCCCCTGTGCAGGAAATTGCAGATACACAAAGACAGCTGCAGGGATGGATGGAGGGAGATAAATTCAAGGGCTTGAAATCTTACAAAACACTCCAATTAAATATGTATTTTCCATACATTTAGGATCATGTGTTTTTCCATAGCTGAGAATTTGACTATCAGTATCTTAAAGGCAAAATTTGATTCAAACACTATCCTGGTGTTTGAATGGTGTTTCATTTTCATAAGTTCTTAGATTTCATTAGTTGTATTTCTTATATCCTGTGCATTGTTTTGTTGAATGTTGTTTACCCAAAGATCTCTCCATTCTTCCAGTACCTACCCCAAAAGTCAAAGGTCAATGGTCACTGACAAAGGCAAGAATCTTAAAGGGATAGGCTGAGATAGACCGAGAAACAGACTGGAAATGTGTTAGTAATGACTCCAAAGTGAAACAGAAAGCCAACTGCTCCATTCCCTTGACAGTATATTTAATGTTGATCGGCACCTGACAAAACGTCCTTGTGCTTTTGATCTTACTATTTTGCTCCAAGTCTCAGGAAATCCAGAAACCTGTATCCACAGTTTATTGATTTGGCTACCTGCGCTCCTCTCACCAAAGGCTGAACAGCATGCTGCATGTGTAAGTTGGACCATTTTTATACAACATCTGCTGTGGTTTTTCATGTGTTCTGGAAAATCTAACAACCTTGACATTTGTAAGTTTATTTATATAATCAAACCCTGATGAGAGGAGATATTTCAAATTTCCTGAACTTGAACTTACTTTACCAAATTGACCTATAAATCCCAAACACTGTCACTAGTATTAGAGTCATACCTATATTTGATCAGAGTATATTATTGTTTGAATAATATTCTATGTTTTGGAATATGAATTACTGACATGAGCAGTGATTTATTTTTCTTTTTGCTGAAAGGAAATTCCAGAATTTTTCAACCCAGACAGTTAACCACATAACTGTGATAATTGTGAAAAATGGGTCATAATGGTAACTTTGCTCTTGCCCATTCTGATTCATGAAACACGACTCTGGCAAGACAGTATATATTGGGTTAAGCAGCACGAGCCCCTTGAAACTTTCCAAACATCCAAACATTTTAAATCAAATGCTTGTCTCCTATAGCCCAAATGAACACGTACTCCAGAATAAACTAAACATGGCTTTATTTCTTTACTGTATTTATTTCAGGTTCATTGAAGAGGGACAATTTACACTAATAATACATAAATATATGTGCCTGAATTATCCATTTTACAGACAGATGGTGATACGTCACACCTAAAAAGATAAAAGGATTAAAGAGTGCTTACAGATTAATACAATAAAAATGGACGATACTAGAATAGAGGGGAAAAAAGACAATAGAAAGAACAACTCTGTCATTTCCTGCATGTTTGTGTCTTGCCAGGGGCTGCTGCTTGTGTTTTATGTAACCTTGTCGGAGACTGTATTGGTGCAACTGGGTGCACTTGGAAGTTTATCCAGAACACTTTTAAGATAAGTGGTAATCAGTCCTTCCAGTGATGAGAATCCAGGTCCTTTTAGTGAGCTAGATCATTCGGCTCTGCTCAGCAATGAGAGCCAACTCAGCCCCCAAACGGCTCTCCATTGCAAGAAATAAATATGTAAGATTCTTCATCTGCAATTCATTGAAATATTTATATTGATGGTGCAAACAGTATATTTCTGTTTAACTGGTAAGTGAAAACCCACCTTCTCTGTTCAAAAATGTTATTTGTTTGTCTTTATGCATTTAGTTTTTTTGCAGCATACAAAATTCTCAACTATGAAAAGCAAGATCTTTCTGGATTGTATTTAACAAATATGTTATACGTTAATTGGTGATTCTAAATTGCCCATAGCTGGGCATGTGAGTATGAGTGGTTGTTCATGTCTGTGTGCCCTGTGATGGACTGGTGGCCTATATAGGGCGTACCCTCCTTTTGTCCAAAATCAGCTGGGATTGGCTCCAGTTTTCACTGTTGCTTAGTGATTTGGTCCAGCCTGCCTCTGTCTTTTCTTCCAGCTAATTTTGGAAAAAGTAGTCCATTCAGAGTCAAGAACTCACCCATTGTCATAAAAGCAGCCCAGCTTGTAATTTCCTTTAGCGAAAAACTCTGTATGTAACGAGGGCATTTTCTTGCCATGAAGATGGATGAACAGTCACGTCAATGTGTTTCACCCACGACAGTTGCCTATCTATTATTAAACCCGGTAATTTAACCTTATTCACCTCTTTTACAGATTCACTGGACGTGTGCAGACTCACTGTAGGCATAGGTGACAGGTTAAGACTTGATCCCAGAATAATGAAATTGGTTTTTGAGATGTTTAGAATCAACTTACTTAGCTTTATCCAAACCAAGCCCAAATTTTATACAACTTTGTCAGTTCTAGGGTCATTGGTGTACATTTGTATACTTTTGTATTCTTTTTTGTAAAACAAATGACATGTCTTATGTAAAGACTGAACAGCAGGCCAGAGTTTAGGCCTTTACAGTTAGACACGCTGCCACTGTAACACATCCTATATGGTGTTTGGTATGAAAGATAATTCTTCATAAATGCGATGATTTAGTCTGAATCCATGGCATTTTCATTTCAGGGAATTATTTGGCCCTCTTTCTAGATACTCACCATTTATTTGATATATGACATATGGGACCAGAAATGTAGATAGCTGCAAGGGAAAGTACCTCACTGTCCGGCGTGTCAGTGCGCACTGAGCCATGATCAGGATGGGCCTACTTCCTGTTAAATTGAAATGTACACCTTTTATTAAGCATTAAATTGTTTCTTTTAAATTGAAGAGTATTGGAATCATTACTGCCCATAGTTTACCTGTACCTAGTGCATTGACCTTGTTTCTGACAAAAAAAATCATTAAAATAATTGGCTATATTCATTTTTTTATTGGCTATATTAAAATATCTAAAGTAAGGGTTCCAGTTTCTTTTCTCCCCATTGTTTCATTCAAAGTTCTCCAGAGTTCATCTTGTTTTACAGCATTTCTTCTTTTTTATAATTTTTGAATTTTTTTTTCATTCTTTTATTCAGTTTTGTCACTTGGTTTTTCATTTGTCATCGCCAGAGCCTAATTTTGCTAATGCAGAATTGGCTTTATCTCTCTTTTTATGAGGTCTTGTATACAGTCATTCAGCCATGAAGCCGGTCTGGATTTGGCAGTACACTCCTTCATGGGAGTATGTTTGTTAATGATCTCATAAAGATGTTCATAAAAATATGTGAAGAGGCCTCTGGCTCCTGCGTAGCATCAACCCAGTTTATATTTCTGACTTCCTTAGTATTCATGTTATGGTCACTAAATCCCACAAGTAGAGAAACTGCTTTAGTGCAGCATTCAGGAGCATTTGTATAAATGCTGTATGGGCATTGCATGTAGCAGATATGTGGCCAGCACTGTTACTAAAGACTCTGGTCAGCAGGGTGCAAACTACAGGGGAGCTTGTCTCCCCTTAATAAGATATCAGCTCCCCTAAAAGCATGCTTTGTCATATTTTGGAGGGTCTCTGAAATATTGACAAAATGCTTTAGTGCCATTAATTTCTATATTTCTCTATCATCATGGATCCATAAGTATGCTAAAATCAGGAGCGTCAGACTTCATCCAGCCAGAGTGAACTATCACCTCACCGCATGTAGCAGGCTGGTCCGCCCCACTCCCCCTCCGTTACGGGTTGTGTTGGTTGTGAACGGCTCGTGATCGTTCCCTCTGGCTGGATGAATATTACGCATGATCCATGCACTACTGCAGATGGGAGCTCTCCGCAACGCCACGCAACTTTCTAAATTCTTCCCGCTCACAGGATAAAGAAAGGTCAGGTCACAAACACAGCCGCAACTGTTGTGTGAAGCGTGATTGTAGCAAAATTGGTAGAACCGGGTTGGACCCGCTTTTGCCTTCAGAACTGCCTTAATTCTTCGTGGCATATTTTCAACAGGGTGTTGGAAACATTCCTCAGAGACTTTGGTCCATGTTGACATCATAGCATCACTCAGTTGCTGCAGATTTCTCGGCTGCACATTCATGATACAAATCTCCCGTTCCATCTCATCCCAAAGGTGCTCTATTGAATTGAGATCTGGTGACTGTGGAGGCCATTGGAGTACAGTGAACTCATTGTCATGTTCAAGAAACCAGTTTGAGATGATTTGAGCTTTGTGACATGGTTCATTATCCTGCTTGAAGTAGCCATCAGAAGATGGTACACTGTGGTCATAAAGGGATGGGCATGGTGAGCAACAAGACTCAGGTAGGCTGTTGCGTTAAATGATGCTCAATTGCTACTAAGGGGCCCAAAGTGTGCCAAGAAAATATTCACCACATCATTTCACCACCAGCAGCAGCCTGAACCGTTGATACAAGACAGGATGGATCCATGCTTTCATCTTGTTTCCGCGAAATTCTGACCCTACCATCTGTCGACAGTCATCAGACCAGGCAGCGTTTTTCCAATCTGTAGCCTGTAGCCTCAGTTTCCTGTTCGTAGCTGACAGGAGTGGCACCTGGTGTGGTCTTCTGCTGCTGTAGCCCATCTGCTTCACGATGTGATGTGACGTGATGTTCGTTCAGAAATGGTATTCTGCATACCCTGGACGTAACGAATGGTTATTTGAGTTACTGTTGCCTTTCTGTCATCTCAAACCAGTCTGCCCATTCACCACTGACCTCTGACATCAATAAGGCATTTTCGTCGACACAACTGCCAATCACTGGATATTTTCTTTTTTTCGGACCATTCTCTGTAAACCATAGAGATTGTTGTGTGGGAAAATCCCAGTAGATCAGTAGTTTCTGAAATACTCAGACGAGCCCATCTGGCACTAACAGGCATGCCACGTTCAAAGTCACTTAAATCCCCTTTCTACCCCATTTTGATGTTCAGTTTGAACTTCAGCAAGTTGTCTTGACCATGTGTACATGCCTAAATGCATTGAGTTGCTGCCATGTGATTGGCTGATTCGCTTTTTGTGTTAACAAGCAATTGAACAGGTGTACCTGATGTTATAGCCATCAAAGGATACCTCTGCATTTTTTGAAATTTCAATTTTTTAGAAGTTTATTCTGGACTGTAACATCAAAGTGAGTCTCAGCCACAGCCGAGGTGTGGGTGGTGTTATCCTGAGTAAGACATTTCAGTTCATGTACCTTATTTCTGACACTGCAGATATTCAGATGAGCCATCATAAGGCCTGTGGAGATGGGCATGGTTGGCATTCAGTTGCAGAAGGGAGATGTGGGGGAGGTGGCTCAGGAAATTGTCACAGCTGCTGGTTATTGACTAATAATGCTCACCCTCTAAATGTGGTAGGCTCAGTGGGCTGATGTCTGCTGAACACACAGGAAGGACATCTGAGGTGGCTGAGAGTTGAAGTATGGCTTGTTAAACTGTGCAGGGACTGAGCATGGGAGGCCAGCATGGGAGGCCAGCTTCGCCAGGAACCCTAAAGCTGGGCAGGACCAGAAGATTTCAGAAAGTGTGTGTGTGGAGAGTCCAATAAAGTCTTGTGATTCACCATGCTTCTGTGTTGGCATCTGAACCCCTGCTACAAGGCCCTTTGTAGGAGAAGTTAACATGTTGATTTTGATGATTCGAAAATTGTCTTCACATTTACAAGGTTGTGATTAAAATATGGTGACATTCAGCAGTTTAAAAGAAATCATGGAAAGTTATAGGGAATAAAACCATTTGTTAGTGTTTATCTCCATCAGAGATAATACAAGGAATAATCCATAATCCTTGATTCTCCAGAAGTGTAACCTTTTTTCCTTTTTCGTGTTTTGTAATAGATTGAACTTCTCCCTTTCCATTATCCTCTCAAGTTTTGAGCTGAACCTGCTCAAATCAGTTTCCTGTCCATGTCAATCATGCTACTCAGATGACAGGAGAGGCAGATTTATTGGAATGTACCGTATGAGAATGTACTGTACAAATGGTACAAAAAACTTGGCCAAATTTTTAATTTACCAACCTCCAATTAAATTGAAAAAATATCCAAAGTATCCTAATTTCATGGAAAACCTCAAGCATGAATAAAGCATTAGCCAGTTGGAGTTGCGTGAGGGCATTTTCAGCAGATGCTTGCAGACAAGTTGTCTGCCCTCCACTTGAAAGGTCACCCTGCTGCATGTAAATGAGTGTGTAGCCATTCCTGAGGAATGCTGAGGGTTTGTTTGGCCACGAGTTGTTTGTCTGCTGTGTTCACAGTGAGTTTGTGTACACATGCAAATCTCCGGGTCATTGATGTAACTGAGGGGGCTCACCGTCCGTCTCATGTGTCCCATTACGGGCTGGCAGACGGCGTAATTGGGGACACAAAGCTGCCAGTTGTTTTTCAGTCAGATATGCCGTACATCTGCGGCAAAGACATTTCTTTTATACTACGAACAAGGAGGTTAGAAAATGGAAAGGAAAGTAGTCGAGGATGATGTTGGAATAAAAACATCTGAGTCTGATTTGAGCTCTGTTCTACGTGATTTCACATTCACCCAAAAGCTATACAAGAACTGGTTTTGAAATGCTGATTTGACAGCAGAGCACCTATACTTGCGCAGAGTTTGTACACCACGGGCTCTGGCTCCAAGCTTGTGAAATGTCTGCTAATATTGAAGCTTTTTGCATATAATGGTGCTATATGTGCAGGTATGTTGGTCTCAAAGCAAGCTGATGGGATATTAGGTCGCCAGAGCCAATCCAAAATGAAAAACGCTGTCTATAATGAAATCTCTTACCTCTTTGGCTGCTAGTACAACATCCTGTCAGAATTTATGTTCTCACTGCTCAACGTGGATGCTGTGGTGGGGTTTTGGCTGTGCTTTTCGAACCCAGCTGGACATCTGCTTTACATTTCTCTTTCCTCGCTCCCCTGACCGGAGGTCTCTGAAAACAACATGTACCATCATCACCATCATCAGAGCTTACTTCACACAGGAATTTAATATGTATGTAGAAAATGATTTTCTGTCGTGTTCATAAGCCAAAAGATGTTTGTTGTGCGACATTAATTACACGCCATAATGTTTCAAGTGTAAGAGATAATCTTGCTGAACAAACTATCATGAGCTTTTGTTCCCTAGCCAATAGCAAATTCCCGAATGAGCTCTGCAGTAGGAGCACCGAGCAGATCCAACTTCAAAAAGACGTCACTGCTGGATGACTTTTCAACAAGAGGTAAGATGCCATTTCACTTTCAGACTTACTGTCTCCTCTCTTTGACAAATACTCACTCACTTCAGCAAATTGGATGTGTTCTCATGTTGTATAAACCTGCATCTGAAATCTATAAAATCTGGCAGCTGGGCCGAGTTTCTTCTGAACCGAAGTGTTTGAGGAAACAGAATTTAATTCAGAAAAAAAAAACAATCTGGAAATGTCAAATGTGAGCGTGAGGTTGGGAGCCTCATCGTGAGTTTTCATGGTAGCTTAGTCATTACAAGCTCTGTAACAACCACAGTAACAGCCATGTTGTCACGTTAGAGCAGCAAGTGTTTCAGTTAACGACCTATAAAAAACTAATTACACATAACACATAAAAAGGCAGCGAAAGCATCTGATTCAGTATGACCACGTTCCACGTTTCAGTGTTGGCTACATTGATGATGATGATGATGATGATGATAATGGGAGGTCCTGTTGTCAGTTAATTAAAGGACATGTGTGCTGTATCAATGGCCCGTACTGATGAGGATTTGGGGTCAGTGAGGGGCTCATGTGGGACCATGCCAACATCATAACGTGGCCCCTCCTCAGTCAGCTCAAATCTGGAGCGGAGGCTTCCTGTATACTCAGTGGGGGATAACAAGTGGCCCATTGTGTTAGTCTGAGTGTGCGATTGTGTGTGTGTGTGTGTGTGTGTGTGTGTGTGTGTGTCCTCTTGATGAGGAGACTGTGACCAGGTGTCATGTGATGGGTGGAAGTGAACACAATGGCCACTTGAAAAAGAAAGTAAACAACTTTAACCCCCGTCCTTCTGCATCCAGCTCGCAGCAATGACCCCTCACCCATCCACGCGGTCACACATCTCTGCAGGAGCAATTCTGCAGCCATGTCACGGCTTGCAGTGTTTGTGAATGTTTACTCCTGTGACTTGAATGTAATGGGATTACATGAAAAGCTGAAATGGGACTATCCCACCGCCAGGATTGAGTCACCTGGTGTTATCTGGTGTTCATTGTAAAATAAGAAGCCTACAGCAAAATTCACTAATTCATTTAATATATAGACATACGTATTTCACAATGATTTTGTGAGTGTTTGCTAAATTGATATCATCTGTAGACATACTGAAGTCCGGTTCAGTGTTTGTCAATTTTAGTTTTGTCTGTTTTTTTTGGTTCTATGTTTACCTTTCTATCAGTAGGCTATCTCTCTCTCCTGTCAGTTTCCCCGTTTGTTTCTCTGTCTTGACATGCTGCTCCGTTCCTGCCCCTGCTGCCAGTCACCTGCTGCACACCTGTTATACATCCACTGAACAAGGCGCTGCGGGATATGACTCACTTTATTCTCTGCCAGATTTTACAGTTTGACAACGTGATACTAGCGCTAGCCTACTCTTCTAGTACAAGTTCTTCCTTGAGGTTTGTTTTCCTCGTGATCGCCTGACTGGCCTCGTGTCTTCCAGTGCGCAGGTTTCACTACTCGCCTGTGATCCTCCCACCCTGCGGCCCGCCAGGCGGATCCTTACCACTTCTGCTCGCTCTGCCTGCCTCGCTTCTCCCTCATCTCCCATGGGCTACTGCTCATCATCCACCACTGCTTCCACTGGACCACCACACCCCCTTTCCCCCCAAATAAGCTTTGTTTAATGACCACCCTTTGGGGTTTGAGTCATGCTTTTGAGTCCAGACATCTCTGCGGTTGCAACAATTTTTCTTTCGTTCTCACTTACATGTGGAAATACATGAATGATGAGTCTGTTTTTCATGCCATTTGAATTCACCACACTGTTGTGTCTCTGTTTTGCCATGATGTCTTCAGGAAATGGCTTTTGAAGCCTCACATGTAAAACAAACAGAAAACAGTTGGGTTTTATTCCAGATGCCATAAATCCTGTCAACAGTAAACAGGGATTTTTTATACTGTTTAGTGCTCACACCAGTGCCAGCGGGTTGTTTGTTATATTATGGATGTTTTTAACTTGAACATCTTTTAGTTTTTTGTCTTAATGTGCATGAATGATAAGTTGTGGTCTCTTCTCTGCAGAATGAGCTGCTCAATAAGAATTGTAACACACTTAATTCAATTACAGCGAACATTAGGTATAAACTTTAATTATACTATAGCAGTGTGTGTATACGATTTGTGAGAGAAAAATCCTGCAATAATTATCTCTTATCCTAGCTAAGAATGTTACTGATGTAAACTGATGTTTCAGTTTACAGAACAGATGACAGCCATCTTTAATTTACAGCTTTCTACTGCAGTTTATCCCACTGCCTCCCTACGACATCACAAAGATCTTGATGTTTAATTCTAAAGGCCTTAGGGGAGTTGTTGTTGCACCTTTGGCAAAAAGAAGTAAATAAAACATGTCCTGGTAGAGTGCATATGTTTTAGGAACTGACAAAAGGTTATCTGATGAGTCAAAAATATAAATGAATACATCAGTTAATAATACTATTTCCGCAGTTAAATTATTAAAATGGACTCTTAAAAGAAAGAAAGCTTCCTTTAGCCTCCAATCAGTTAGTGAAAAAGTAGGCTGTCACGGTGAAGGACTTTCCTCTGAGGTGATTTAGGGTGGCTTAACAGCGTGGTATGCAGAGGATTTCTTTTTGTGTTTGTAAGCTTTTTTAATTACTTTACTACAATTTATCCTTTATTGTTAGGTCATTTGTAGGTGTATTGCTGCTTTTTAAATGACAAAGACGGTACAGGTTGAAAACAAATACTTTTTATGTACTCAGGTTGCAGGCTGGAGGGTTTTGGTGCAGTGAATAACGTGGGTGAAGAGCTTGGGAGCATTTGCTTTTAGGGGAGCAGTTCCTGGCGATGCCAGTGTTACCCCTAACATGCTGGAAGATTGGTGTCCGCCTCTGAGTCCACTAAGGTAAGCAGGGGCACAGAGTGTTTGTTCCAGCATAGGGGGGGCTTTGCATTCTACATTGGGAATTAGTGAAGAGGACGCTCGGCTTACCAGAACCCCCACTGCTACTGGTTAGCTTCTTCCAGAGGGCCAGAGGGGACAGGTATTGAGGACATGGCACTCGCCGGCTTTCATCGTAGCTTTCATCCACCGGATATGTTTGGCTGGTAAGAGGCAGAAGGGGAGTGCTGGAGCCGTGGAGACCCGGGAACCTGGGGAATCACCTGAGCCTACTCTTGTGAGAGGTGGAGGGGAGGAGCAAGAAGCAGGCATGGGAACATGTCTGCAGTTGTGGAAGTCGCTTGCCTTCCCCTGCAGCTGGCTTGTCAATCATTAGATGAAAAGGCCCATGCTCACTGTGTTTAGCTATACTGCAATGGTGATCTCATTACAACTCAAAGGGGCATAGACATGGACCTTTCTCAAGACACTTTATGGATGTGATCAATGTAACATTAGCAAGTAAACTGGCTAAACTAGCTAGCTAGCTACCTTTATATATTGGTCTGGTTGGGGATACGTTAATTTACATCAGGTGGTAAACACAGTAAACACACACTCGCTCAAAGACCAATAGCAAGCAAAGGTATCAGGATTAAGTAAACCATTAACTTACTTTCCCAAATTCCCACTTAATCTGGAATATGCAACGGTTCAGCCCAGTGAACGGGGAGGGGGTGGGGACATAAACAAAACCTTCAAAATGTGTTGTGTTATCTGTGTTTCAGAAGTAGCCAGCTTTACTCAACGTTACATTTTAAATGTGTGTTAATACACTCGTAGGGGGACAAATTCACGTGGAGTGGATGAGCTCATATTAAGACAAATTGTGTTTTTGGGTTTGAGGTTTCAGAGCCAAACCACAACTTTACTCCCTCAGCAGTCAATATTTGTTTACAGTGGTCTGTTTGGTCTGGATAAACTGTGACAGCCTGCTCAGACACTGTGCACATATTCTATTCAGTTCCTAGACTCAGAACCTCGACTCGAGAAAGAGAGGGGGAGAGAGAGAGTGCGGGAGGAAATAGAGCACACAGTAGCACAATGCATGTTCCACTTACAGATGTAAAATAATAGTATTGGTAGTGTTGGTAAGTATTAATAAATATAATAATGATAGTAATGATAGCAATAGCAATGATTATAGTAATAGAACTAATAATAAATTAATGTGTGCAGCGGGTTTTGAGCAGGAACATGAGGGCAGCAGGTGGCCTGTTATCATAGATCCAGACTCTACAGCTCCGGAGCCAGAAACACCTGCAGAAAGCATCAGAGAGGGAGTGAGGAGAGAGACGAGAAAGCACAAAACTCCTGGAGAGCTAAGAAGTGGAGTTATTAACATGCATTGATGGGTTAAGAATGCATACAGATGGAGAGGGAGAGGGGAAACGAGGAGCTCAGTGCATCATGGGAAGTCCCTGCAGTCTGGGCCTATAGCAGCATTAGGGATGGTTCCGGCTCCTAACCAATTTGTTACGCGACAAAAAGAGCCTTCATACAGCCCAATACATTTCACTGCAGGTGGTGAAGAATGTATGAGAGACAGAAAAAGCTGACAGAGAGTCTAACTGGGTTATTACCAGAATGACCCAGTTTCTCTGCACGCCACTGGACTTGTTTCAGCGTGTTAGTGAAAGCTGTATTACTGTTTCCCTCTCTTTAGTTTCCATGCTCACCGCTTCAGCAAAACCCTAAAATAACTTTCTTTTTTTCCCACCTCATTGATTTACAAAGAAGTTTTCTGCCTCCGTTATCTCAGAAAGACTGAAACCAAGAGCCACAAAGCGATTGTTTCTTTTGACCCTGAACAAAGAGCTTTCTGTTTGAGTGATTGCTCCCAAACTCAAGTTTTTGCCAAACATCCATTTGCAGTTTTGGCTTTAAGCTCCTCTCCTACTGCGGGTCTAGAGCCTGGAGAGATAAACACCACATCTGTGGACTTCTTTTTGCTAAGATTAAACCTACTTGGATTACATCGGCTTGGAAAACTAAATCATGGAGGAAATGAGTGAAAGAAGCAGAATTCTTACTTCATAAAACATCTGCAAGTCAATTGCTCTCCTGGTCCTTTTTTTTCTGATCCTTGTGTTCGACTAGACGAGACAAGATTTAGGCTAGGTTGAGACCAGGGTTGCTATAGACTTGCTGTAGAGCTTTCAGTTATTCAGCTCTCCTTGCTCATTTTCTCTACAGGAGCAAAAGCACTTCAAGTTGTGCCTCTGGCAAGATGGTCGAGAAGAGAACTGACAGGTCTGTGGTTGCCATTGTTAACAGCTGCACTGTAACCAAAGGAGTTAATTAATTTGAAATATTGCATCAAGTTATGAAAAAATACTTGAACATCCAGTGACAGATTACCTTTGGCTGACATGACACATGACGAAATCAGTGTTATTCATTATTTTTGATACCAGGCTAATATAAATTATATTTTGTGCAGAGAAAAAATGTGTAACATATTTCTGGGACTGATCGGGTTTTGTTTTTCTTTTGCTTAGTTTCGTTTGCACGCTGATAATATATACATTTGGCTTTTTGTATCAAAGATATGAAATGTTTGCTTTGTTTTTTCACTTTCTCGACTTCACCTTAGTTATTCTCTGTTAATAATAGCATATTGAACATTCAAAAAATTATTATTAATTAAAAGCAAAAAGACGTCCTCCGTTGTAAAACGCAATTATTCTGAATCCGTTTGAAAAGACGCTCTCATCTTTATTTGTTTTGAGAAAAAAAATCTGGTTTTACAAACAACAGAAGTCTTTAAGTGATGCAGTGATTAGATTTTTAACTAAAGCAAACTGAGGGGCCTTTCTCTCTGTGTGCATCACAGCACTGACACACATACACTTGTGGCTCAAAATACTTGTAGTGGTATAGACAATCGCTCCAGTGCTGCTCACAAGCTTCCCTTTAGAGCAACAACACACTAACTCTCTCTAAGTGAGTAAACTCGGGATGAAATAACAGTTAGTTGCAGTGTTGTGCGATAGTGGGCAGTCTGAGAAGTGTTATTGTCAGTTTTTAAAATGTAATGGACAATGACTGACACAAAAGTCTGAGTAATAGCCTGACATAGATTGATACCAGTGGCTCTTCAGGCTCGAGACTGCTATTAACCATTCTGTGAGCTGTTTGTCTGTCTCACTTTCCTCCAACCTGAACTCAAGAATCACCATAACCCCACTCCTTGGCCTTTCACCTTGCAATCTGGCAGTAGAAGAAAGTGCAACCTGCATGTGGCCTTTGATGTGTACTCGTGTATATATCACTTGAAAATATGTGCAGGTATGCACACACACGCACACACATTATGCATGCACTCTTTAGAAACAGCAGTGTCTAATCGTGTCCATCGGCAATTTTACACATTTTAGAGGCTATGTCTGAAATGGCGATGCAAGGCAACTTACTCAAAAATAGAAGAAAAAGAGTTTCAGTATGCAGACATCATGTGATATTACATCAGTAAAGTGCACAAGGCAGGGTTGTGTTTACTGATCTAAGTTTGACACCGAAAGATCCTAAAAGCACCAGACAAAATATCTAATGTCTGGGATTCTGCTTTCTCTGTTGCTGAGCAGACAGTTTGTGTGTGTCCAAATACCACCATAGTTTCAGGCCTCACAGGGCACTCTGGTTTGTTGGCCACTTCCCTTGAACTCTCATCAACAAGGTGGGGGCAGCCAGTGTGGAAAATCAAGTATGGTTGCGCCAAATATCAGGTTTGTAGTAGAGCTTAACTGTAGACCAGAAAGAAATGGACAATTTTCTGCAATTTCCCCGTCTCCCCTGTTTCCTCTCGCAGCTCTCATCTGTGTTGCATTGCATTTAGGTTCTAAAAAGCTATATTGTCCTCTGTCAGGTGTTCATGGAGACCAAAATAAAGATAACAGGAGAGTTTGTATTGGACTTACATTTGTTGGTTTGCTAGATACTAACATGGAAATGTTGTGTTTACAGCTGGTTAATTATGGATTTAAACACATGATAGAAAGGCTGAATCTCTATAATAAAAGCAGCTCTCCTGGAGAGCTCCTCCAACTGTTTCTGATCTCACATGGTAGGCATTAACACATGTTGCAAAATTGAGTCTGCTCCCCCTAAAGGCAAACAAGTTTTATGATTAACTTTTCAAAACAACTGATCAATGTTAAGGCTAAATGAAACAAGGAGCAGTAAAGCTGGAGCACAGGTAAAAGAAATAAAACGATATCAGTGATTTCCTGCAATGGAATGAGGTGTACTGTTATTCATAACCTCTTTAGATACAAATGAGATTAATTTAGCTGGGACTTTCCTTACTTCTTGTATGGTGAGTATCTCCGCCATGAGGTACAATAACACTGCAACCGCAGAGTACCATCTCTAAGACAGCCCTGCTTTGCAGACTGAAACAAACATCTTTTTGTGCAAATGGCGGGGAGAGTCTGTCATGTGCCCGATATAATCTGTTTATAAAGTGGTAATACAGTGGCTTTTTGTGTTCTAATCAGCAGGATCGGCCTCACTAGTCTAATCGCTCAGTGATGTTTTGTAAGAGAGAAGCTAAATTTATGTCTGCTGTGCATTTTATATAAGGCTTATATAAGCTCTTACCCTTGTCTGGTAATGTAAGATGTTTTATAGCTTCATGTTAATATGTTTATATTCCATACAGACAGCTTTATGACTTAAACATTTGGCTCAAAATCAGCTTGTGAAAGTGCAGCACAACTCCTCTTGAAGTGCATTGTTTTCTCCTCTTAAAAAATAGTGACAAATAATAGAAAAGCAATAGGGAAAATGATCAGTATTGAATCTCCTAGAGAAGGGCTACAAAAATATGTGCAGTGTGACATCCAGTGGACAGAGATTGTAACTTCATCTAATCAGTGTGTGTGTGTGTGTGTGTGTGTGTGTGTGTGTGTGTGTGTGTGTGTGCTAATGTGTGTCTCACTGTTTTCCCAGAAAATGAAATACATGTGATCATACTGAACTGACAAGAGTAGGATGATTTATTAATTCAGTCATCATACATAACAAGAAATATAGTCACCAAACCCCTTCCAGAGAAAACAAATACAGTAGCATCCTTTAAGGTGTTTAACATTTTGTGAAATACACTTGCTAAGAGTTAGATGGGAACATCAATTAAACTCTCAGGCCTGTACAGTAAAAGGTAAGCTACAGCCAGCAGCTGGAAATCTTAGCATGAAGACTGGAAACTCTTGAAACAAACCACAAACTGCACGGTTTGTAGGCAAATTTTGTTTCCCTTGGACTGAGCCACGCTAGTTGTTTCACCTTGTCTTTGTGCTAAAATATTTACCTTACAAAGAATAGAGTGGTATTAATCATCTCATATAACTTCATGGTACAGTCCCAAATCCCTGAATTTCCTTCCAGCTCACTCTTGATGTGTTGAAACTCAGATCATATTACAGTACATGAAATCAGGAAGTAAAGGTTAAAAAAAAGTGCAAAAAACCCAAAAATGTACACAAAAATTATTTTAAAAAACTAATATAAATCCAAATTGAGTAAAAAAAGTAATTATATCAAGAATCATAATAACTAATAAAAAATGGTCAAAAAACAGTTACAAGAGCACAATGATGAATAATGAAAAAAGGTGTTTCTACAAAAATGCTAGAAATATCAGTGAAAAATGAGGAGAAGAATACAGTCAAGATAAGTAAAGGTCTATAGTAGTCATCGGAGTTTAGGTCTTCTCGATAAACATTCATATGTAGGCGATCCTCAAGACGATAACTCAAGCCTCTTGACAAGACAATCCAGATAAAAATACATATCTTGACATTATCTACAGGACATTCATACATTCATATACTGTGTATTTATATTTGTGATTCCACAATTTGTGAAACTTTTAGGACACAGTGGGCTACTGGTTACTATCATAATAATGCAGAACCACATCACATTAGCTCTTTAGAATAATAAATACATTTTAATGGAAAATGCCCTCCTGAGACTTGTAGGTTAAATGTTTAAATATTAATTTCACCCTCATTTTTCAAACCTATTTTCTGCCTTTCATCTTCTTCTTATTTCTTGTTTACTCTCAAATCCTTCCCTGTTAGTTAATGAGGACTCAAGCCATTCAAAGCTCTTTAAACATATCTGAAGCTGCTTGTTTGATTACCCTCCTGTGCGTTGTGTATTAACTGGCCTTCAGCTGGTTGTTGTCCCCAGACTCTGAGGCTCTGGCGATCTTCGGCCTGGCTGTACGGAGATGGGTGCTGCCCGATATCGACTGCCGCAGTGAAGACATGCGACTGCGGAAACCCTCTCCAGAGAAAAAATAAAGCAGGGGATCAAAACATGAATTGGAAGCAGCCAGGCATAGCGTCACCACCACAGACTTCTGCATGGCAATCTTCTCTGAGCAGGTGTCATTCCGGGACAGGGAGCTCAGGTGGATGGTGCGTTGCACATGGTATGGCATGAAGCTGATTAGGAAGGTCAGCAGGACGATGACAATCATTCGGATGGCTCGGGTGCCGGCCCCCTGCTGCCGTCGGGCAGCAGGGGTACGGAACAGCAGGACACGGACTATGCCAGCGTAGCAGAGGAGGATGACCAGGAAGGGCAGGACAAAGCCAATCACCAGAGACAAATAGTTCAGTATGACTAGTTTCCGTACATCTCTCCCTCCTTCAGGAGGCTCAAAGCACTTGGTTTTATTTGTGCTATGGTCAAAATGCTGGCCAGACATCAGGAAGGGTGAAGATGAAAGACATGTAAACACCCAGACACCGGCACACACAAGGCGAGCGCGGTTCTCTGTCACTAGCTGCATGTTCTGCACAGGGAAAACAATGGCCAAGAAACGTGTGACCGACATGACAACCATGAAGTAAATACTACAGTAGAGGTTTACATAGAGGGCGTAGGAGCTGATACGACAGAGGAAATCTCCCTGGTTCCACTGGCCCTTGTTTACATAGTAGAGAACACGCAGTGGCAGTGTCATGACACACAGCAGATCAGACACAGCCAGGTTGAGCATGTAGATTTGAAAGGGTGAGTGCTGGCGAGATGTTCTGAACAGCACCACCAGAGCCAAGCCGTTCCCAACCAGGCCTAACACTGTGATGAGGGAGTAGGCTGTGGAGTAAACCTGGTTACGGAAGTCATCGATGGACGGACAGTCAGTCGAGTTGCTCTCTGAGATGCCAGTCACATTGATTTGATCCATTTGTGGTGGCAGCTGCAGAGGGTGACAGAAATGACACTGATGAAGATGTGTGCAAAGGAGAGCGTGTACATGAAACAAACTGCTGGCAGGTCTACCCTGCTAACCCACAAAACAAAAAAAAAACACAGCATGTGCAAGACACATAGCCCTTCAGTGTATGACTGTGATGTGGCAGATTGTTTCAGAGATTGCGTCTGCTGCTCTGCAGACTCTGGAGGAAACTCAGAAAGGAGATAGCATTGTAGACCATTATCCTGTCACATGACAAGGGTTCTGCTTTTTAAACAAGTCATTTCGGTTTCTGCTGTATAAGACGTTTTTTGAGCAATGCTGGTCTTGATGAATTCAGAGCTGCAACCGACTCTGGGGGAAATCACCTAAATTAACTACACTCTGATGATTTCTAGTATACTTAACGAGAATACGGATGCCAAATAGTATTTTTTTTAGCATCTATATATCTATACATGTGGTGATAAATATTTAAGTAACTTGCATTCTTCTTACATTAATTGTCACCCTCAATGAAGAATACAAAGGCTATTAAATAATGTAAAATGCATCCAGTGATTTAGAATGTCATTCATGAATGTGCTTATCTGGTGGCTCTAATGCACTTTGTATTGAACAGTTTGTGTGCCAACTATCATAGATGATCAAATCGATTAGATTATCAAATAGATGATCAAATGCTGCCTTCCATCATTCTCCATAAAATATTGTCATCTGCACAAACTTGAAAATGTTGACATTGCTCGAACACCAGATGGTCCGTTTTACATTATAGTTCCTTGCTTTATCTTTAACAATCTGTCAAATACTTCCTCTCAACAAAAGTTAAAACAAAAACTGATAAAATCAGACTACAGAAGTGTTTCTTACCGCTGAATTCCTGTTTGGTGTCAGAGGAGTATAACCAGTTTGTTGATCTTCTCTCCTCGTTGGTGTGCTGTCTCCTCCGCCTCTCTACCTCGTCTGCCAGATGTCGCGGCAGTAGTGGGAGGACGCTGCACCAGGTGGCTGCCTCCTCAGACCCCCTGTTAGAAAGCTTTTTGAAGTAGGACTGGTCTCTCTCTTCTACTGTGCAGCGCAACAGCATTAAGCCCAATGACATCATCAGCCACACAGCCACGCATGTACGGTAATGGAAAGAAAAGCAAGGGTGCATTGAGACTGAAAGATTGTGCTACAGACCTGCCTCTGTCCTGAACATACTTCTTTTGTGTTTTTTCACCTACAGGTTCAAGTGAGTTGCAGAACAACCACCTTTGTTACCTGTATCATCTCATATTTCCGTCTCAGTTCCTTGGAATTGCATATTCTAATTAAATATACAAATGTTTAACCTGTTCTGCAAATAAAGGACCTGTTCTACTGCATGTTTATATTGGAATCTAAGACGTACTTTGCAACAGTCTTGCACACTTGGATGTACATACAGGAAGACTTTAAATAAGTGAGCTGTGGAGTTTTGCAGGTTGATTCATTTTATTGAATGTGTAATTTAAGACGCAGTCCAGTTAAGCAAACAAAGACATATAAAGATACATGCGACAACCAATGCGATCCATGACTAATGACTAATTGGCTTTTGTTTTTTCAAACTGCATTTCCTTGGCATGATGCTAATGAGTGTGATTTATAGTTAGTAAATGGAGTGCGGATACTACTGGGGAAATGGCGCTCGTTTTTGCAGCTGAAAGGCCTATGCGGTGGAAGGGGAGGATAATTCATCTGTAACTCATTTAGTGGCTAAATAAACAATCCGCCCCAATTACACTCATTACCTGTTTGTATCACCACTGTACACCATTGACTCTACATGATCAGAGAATTATTACTCAATTAGTTTCATAGTGCATTAAGTGCAAGAAAAGGGAAGGGGAAGAAAGTTGCAGTAAGTGTTTGACCACCAGTCTGAGAGATGGTGAAAAGTGCATTTGTAGTTTCTGAGTGTTCCCATTTTAATTTCTAAGCAATGGCCTGGCGGCACTTAATTGTTATTGATTACAAAGCGATTAATGTCTAACTGTTGCCAAGAGTTACTCTCCACAATCAGGGCGCCCAACAGTGCATCAGACATGTTTAACAAAATGCATTCAAGGGACAAAAAAGTTATCTATCTGCATCTAAAGATGGTAGACAACAAATTGTGGCTGGGTTGAGTGCAGTTTCACGTGCTGCTGTGGTTGGTCTGTGGAACATAATTGTAGTGATATAGAAAATCCAATAATGTGGGCGGGAAGTCGATACCATAAGTGCAACCTCTTGTGCATCCTCCAGTTTTTTTTGTTTGTGAGTGGATTTACTCTTTTCACTCTGGAGTTTACAGGAACTGGCCATAATGACTTGTTTGCTATGTTGTTTTTGATGAACTCCATAATTTCCAGGACCTTTGCTACAACTTGGAAAAGTGGTAAAACATTTTTTACTTAAGATGTAGAAAAAACATCATTCGAATATCTGCTGTGTAAAAGAACTGTTGGCAGTTTGTGGGTGGGAAGCCAGTGAGGGCTCATGCCCTTGTTGCATTGATGACTCCTTCTGGAGATGGGTACAGGTGTGACATGATAAATGGGGCTGAGTAGATGGTTATACTCATCAACTGCTGAGCTAAAGTGTTGTAGAAGAACTGTGTTTAGTCGTGTGAGACACAACAAAAGCAGCGTACAGGCGGCTCTGCAATTGCCAAACATAAACATTGTGATTGTATGATTCCGCAAATGGCCAGATTATGTTTAGTGACAATGTTTTTGGAAATTCTTTCTTTCTGAAAAGGCAGAGTTGAGGTCAAAGAAAGATTCTGGTTGTTGCAAATAAAGTACAGTAAAGGTGTGGTTAGATTTAGGCAACTCAAACTCTTGGTTGAAATTAGGGAAAGATCCCGTTTCATGTTTTATGAGCAAACATTAATTGCAGGGCTGTTTTGAGATGGTTACCCCCGGTCTGTTTCATGACAAGAGAGATGCTACAGCCCATTCACCATTCTGATCTCCATATCCTAAGGTTCTGCTTCCCTAAGGGCACACTATTTCCTGCACTGGTAATCACTGGACATTGGTGCTGGATAATTCCTGTAATTGCTAAGTATACTGGGCTGGTCCTGCACTGCACCGGCAAAAGTGTGAACTGGCGAGACCTTTTGAAGTAGTGAGCAAAGGGAACTTGTTGTTGTAGGAAATGAATATGATAAGAGCAGTGAGTGCAGTGAAATGAGGAGCAGTGACAACACAAACAGTAAGGTGGAGGGTCACAGAACAAAAAGAATGAGCTAAAACAGAGTCGGTTGATAGTTCTCTGAGAACGCAGTAAATTGAGCTGCTGTTGATCTAAAAATAACTGATTGAAGCAGTTTTAATTTTACAGAGAAATACTTGAAGGAGGTGATTGTTCAGAAAGCACTTGTTCTGTACGAGCTGTTTTTGAAGGTGCTGCTTAACCAGCTGTGTTGTTGTTTCAATGTTTGTGTACTGGATACAGACACCCTGCATATTTGGGCCCAGCAGCCCTTTGCTGCAGCACCATTCCTTTCATGGAAGTGAGATCAGCTGTTTCCCATAAGCTAATGTGCATCAGTTGGTAACAAGTGATTAATTTCATAATTTGTATCTCATTACACTGCTGCTGGGAAGTTGTAAGTATAATAGTTTATTTTACTTCATTTATTTTACATTTATCATGATTTAACAGACAGTTTTATGCAGCTGAGATAAAAAAAGCAGACTTATTAAGACCATTAATTCATGTGTGGTCTGCTTACACTGAGATCTATTGTTCAAACAGTCCTTTTTGTTGCTATGACAGAGCTGGTAATAACCTGCATACTAGGGTGTTTATGTAGGTCATTATCTCTGAAATGTACCGTTAATCTCAGAAGTCTCACAAACAAGTTTCACAAAGAAGTGCTCACAGATAAGGCAGCTTACACACAACATTTAAAACCTTTGTGGTTTCCTAGTTGCTGACATAGTGTATGAATGTGCACAGAGTGTACAGAATTGTAGAGACTGTTTATACATCCTGGATGCTTAAGGTCAGGGGAAACGGTGGTACATCTGACTACGTGGGAACCACATACTTCACATGCAACAAAACCTGATACAGACTTAACCCAAGTTCGGCCATGGCACAGCATCAAACACAGTATGTACAAATGATCCTTTCCTGCTACATGAGGTTGTATGAGGCCCAGGCATGCTGCAAAGCTTCATAATCTATTTACCAAATGAATGGCTTCAGGCCTTGTTTAGATTTGTTGTTTGTTCAGCATGGCTAAAAAGAGTTTGACTGTGTCCATCCACTTACACAGTTAAATCTATTTGCGTGAAAAAGAAAGTGCAGAAATGTATGTCTCCTCCTGAGAGTGCATCTCGAGGAAGCTTCCCATTATTGTTTATCTGATGAAATGCACTCTGTGAAGTGCTCACCATTTTAGGAAATTATAGTGATTTAAGTTACAAAAGATTAATGCAAGTACATTTTATAGGAAGTTGTCACTGATTGTAGTCGGATAGAGAGTCACAAGGCAATCTCTTCTACAGTGAAACTCAGAGGTTTTTCACACACTGAAAACATGCAAGACACTGACTGTCTCATGAGCTGATATATGCAAAGACCTGTAAAGAATTAGGACAGCGGGCCCAGATAAAAATCCCTGAGCCCTCAAGATATGTGCTACAGAAATGAACTGAACTAACTGAAGTTTTCACCGCTATCTTTAACCTGAGCACAGTGAGTTTTCTGAATGACTACAGGCCAGTAACACTCACTCGAATCTTAATGAAGTGTTTTGAGAGAGTGCTTCTGGCCCACATCCAGAGTAACACACGAGTCACTGGACCCCTGCAGTATAAGTATCTCTGCAGCCCTGCATATAGCCCTCTCACACCAGGAACACAGAGATGCTTACGTGAAAATGCTTTTCATCGATTCTAGTTCAACCTTTAATACAGTCCTCCCTTAGTCTTTCTTGGCCTGAATCCCATACTGTGAGGCTGGCTTCTTGATTTCCTCACTGTCAGAATTGGAAATCTAACCTCAAACAGGGTGATGATGAACACTGGCACTCCACAAGTGTCCTCAGCCCCATACTCTACACACTATTCGCCTATGATAGTGTCACACGAGGACAACACTATCCTGAAATCTGCAAATGACATCACTGTTGTGATTAGTGACAAAAACCGTAACCTCTTGTACGGCTACATCACTGTGTGGTGTGAGAATAGCATCACAATGGGCCGCAAACATCTGCAAAGAATGGTAGAGACTGCTGAGAAGATTGTCTGGGTGGCCTTACCATCTCTGCAGGACACCTATCACCTAAGAGTCCATAGAAGAGCCTGCACTATCTTTAAAGACTCCCCACACCCAGCTGCAGCTTTGATGAGTCAATGACCTGTGATCTCAGACACCTCATTTATAAAAACTGCAGCAGCCCCTCTGTCATCTCTGTCAGCAGCGGCCTCCCAGCTTGGCCAGCTCAGACCGGACACCAAGGTCCCGCTGAAGTAGGGCTGGGCGATATGGCCAAAAATGTTACCATGACAAAAATATTTCATATCATTTGATATCGATAGTTATCATGATAAATGTCAAATTATTCAAGTTTTAAGAGTGAAAGTTGAAAAAAACAGATGGTTAATTGTGGTTTGTGTGTGCTGGTGAGTTCCTTCTGTAGAAGATTTGAATAAAATTCACAGAAAGACAAGTGTTTGCCTGAGCTGCTTTTTAGAAAACATAAAGGCTTGTCTCAGTTTTGCCAGACTTTTGGGAAAATACTGGCGAGACAAAAACTGAACTTTTTGGAAGGTGTGTGTTCTAGTGTAAAAGTAACAACATTTCAGAAAAGGAACATCATACCAACAGTAAAATATTATGGCGGTAGTGTGATGCTGTCAAAGACTTCTAAGGGTGGCCAAACCAGTTTTTAGTTTTAGGGGACAATCACTTTTTCACACAGGACCTTGTAGGTTTGGATTTTTCCCCCGTAGCTAATAATAAATACTGCTTTTTAAGTTTACTTGGGTTATCTTTGGCTAATATTTCAATTTGTTTGATGATCTGAAAAAAAAGAAATCAGGAAGGGGTCAAACATTTTTCGCACCTCTGTACTAGTCAAGAAATCACTGTTAGATGGTGGATTTCTTACAGAGACCTTTGTGTTGCACTGTGGAATTCTCTTGGGTCTATGACCCCTAATAATAATAATAATACAAAAGAAGAGAGCAGTATAAGTCACAGCACTCGGTACAAAATTTAAAGCAAAAATAGCTTTTTACTTAGAGTTGCTATTCTAAGAGAATACAAAGTTGAAGACAAAAAATAATTCCCACTGGAACATGTAGTCTTTAAGAGGACACTCACACTAAATCTATTGTAAAGACATTCATGTCCTGGTACAGCGAGGTTTATATTGTAAAACAATAAGAGACATGAGCCCATAACCATTTTCTGTCTTGTTAAGGTTTGATTAGGGCTAATATTAGCGTATTATAATTTCAGATAATAGTAAGTTGTGTGATGCACACCTCACTCACACACCTGGCCTGTTAAACACCATCACGTGTGTGTGTGTGTTATGTGCCCAAAAAATAAAACCATCTGTTCCCAGTCAACCATCAGTGCAACAACTAATGATTTAAGTAATGCAAATTGCAACTCCAGAGTGAGTTAAGTGGTTAGTCAGTTTACACAAGAGTCACATTGTTTGGTAGCAATAACAAAGTCCTGTTATTGTGGTGATCACACCCTAGTTGTTGTGGAAACGGTTTGTTGTTTCACCACACCTGCTGTCCTAAAACAGCATCCAAAATACTGACAGCAAGTACACCTACAGCAGCATCAATTATTCAATACCCATGTTTTTAATGACCCATCTAGTTTTGGGAATCGATGATGATTTGATAGTCAGTATTAACAGTTTTCCGCCAGCGGTTCCTTGATCCTTTTCTGAATGTACGCAAGGCATCTTGGCAACACACTCCCTGGCACAGCTCTCCCACACTGTGTGGAAAAACTGACATACAGGTTTACACTGATATCAGGAACGCAGGGAAACCCCTCTGGCATAGATTCTCCACTACCATGAGTCAAATATAGTCTGGCTCTCCTCCAGACGTAACATGATCACATTTCCAGACAGATCCAGTTGAGGTGAAGCAATCAGAGTCGATTAAGATAAGACAGAAGGGACTCCTCGCACACTCTCACTCAGCTTCTTTGAGAAGAAGGGTTGGTATGGGGGGGGGAAAGCTATTAGAGCACATCCAGGTGAACCAGAACAATGACTTTCAGTCTCAACTTCCTGCCAATACACAGGTGAGTCCCACACAAACAAGATTCTTTGTTTTAAAGTAGACACACGTGTTTAATAAATCAGCTGTTGAACTATGAAGTTTTGGGAGATTAATAACACAGATGTCTGCATTGGATGGCTGCTTGAAGTTAGAGAACAATCCTTCTGTTACTTAATCAAAACATTAATAATAGTTAAATGTGTCAATTTCAATGAAATATCCATAGCTTTTGTGGAAAGCACTGCAATTGTTCATTTGGAGCAGCTCATGTTCATCATGTTGCCTGATGTAAAATGCACTGACTGACTGTTTTTAACTGTTGCCATCCATAAAATGAATTATACATATGATAATTGAAGTCCTATGGTGTGCCATGCTGTTTAAAAGGCTCCTCTATAATTTATTGATGGCTTGTTTGCTTTCCTGGCTCTATATTCATAAAAAGGACAAAGGTGTAAAGATAATCATGTGACGGAAATAAACCACCTGTGTGCGTGTGTGTCAATATTTGCACTTTTGGGTGGAGCAGAAAGACATGCTGAATATTTATACTGAAGAGATTGTTTAAAATGAGACAGGAGCGTCATCACTGAGCTAACCGCCGTGTGTTGAACTCTGCAGATCAAACCAAGTTTTATATCAGGCTGGGAGATAAGTTCTTGGTGCTGGCCAGGTTCAGTCACAGAAGGAGGGCTCTCGGCCTGTAGAGGATGGCTGCGTCGGTTCTTGCTGCTGAAGCTGGTGACTGTGCTGCTGTTCCCCCACAGTGCAGGCCTCGCATTGCTGGTGAGCTGTATGTTCAGCCTGCGGGCATTGTTGCTGCTTCGCTCCCCTCGCATTTCAACCAAGCCCTCCACTGTGCTCCTGCGCCAGCTGGCTCTTGTAGACAGTCTTGTGCTGCTGCACTGGATGCTTCATCTGGGAGTGATACTGGCCTGGTGGATGGAGGAGGCGGGCTGTGAGATTACGATGGGCCTCATGAAGCAGGAGGAATCAATTTGGTGGAGGGAGGCTATGAGTTTACTCTGTCAGCAGCTGCTTGATGCTCACCACCTGGCCTCTCTGCTATTGCTAGGGCTGTTGGGACTGGAGGCCACGCTGGTGTCACGCTGGCCTCAGCAGACCCGGAGATTCAGGACTGCTCGCTGGGCACACCTCAGCTGCAGCTTGTTCTGGATACTTGTGCTGCTAGAATTGTTGTTCTTGCTCCACTTAAAACTTGTACAATACTCCCAATCTCAGCCTTTCCCCCTAACACTACAAAATTCTCAAACTCCCTCTCTGGGCTCAGTGCCTGTTCCCTCCCCTCCAGCTTTCTCTTCTTACCTGAGGAGGACATTATGGCTGGTGAATCTATGGCTGCATTATGCTGTTCTCTTTAGCAAACAGAGGAGAAAGAGCTTCTTTCATTAAAAGCTTAAAATTTTGTGAATTCAACCCAAACTGTTGCCTATTCATTCTTTATTTTTATTTATATAACAAATAAATATATATTTAATGTATATATATTTAGAAAAAGTGCTGAATTGTCTTATTTCTTCTTTAAAAGTTACATATTTTCCACTTTAATGTAGAGGCCATTCCTCCATAAAAACAAAAACTACAGTATCTAAAGATATATATAAATGTATAGTAAGATGAATATGCTACCACTGGCACATAGATGTTGTTGAATGTGGCTGTGTGTTTCAACCAAAGATTCCCTCAGTTTACATTTGAGATGCTTGTGAAGTATGCTGACCTCACATTTCAACTGTAAGAGATAATGATGTGATTCTCTTTGTAAACATGCTCATCCTGTAGTTGGAGGAACAAATGTTGGTGGTATGTCAGCACACAGCAACATCTTAAGTCAAAATGTATTCAGCGCGCTGCTCTTCACAGTCTCTAATGTGTGTTTAAAAGATGTTTTCTGTGTTCATGTTTGTTTTGCTGCAACTGAGATGGTTCAGTAGCAAGATTTTGGCTTAACTTGTCTGTCAACCAAAGCCAGCTACAGTACAGATAATACACACACACACACACACACATATATACTGTATGTATATACACATATATGAGTCAAATAGAGGTCAAGCTGATAAGACATGCCACAAAGGCAGGGCTGTAGGTTTGAGGCCACAAGCCAGATATCAGCCACTACAATCATCCTCCTCAGCAAATGAGTAGCTGAGGATGTGAAAGTTCAAAGGTGTACATCTTTTGTGAAAACTTTTAAGATGTCTGGAGAGAAATCTGCGATATCAACCACATCATACACACAGTCACAAGGACCACATAAAATGAGAGAAAAACTCCCAATATAAAGTTACCGTAGACACATTGTATGGTTTAAGTTTCAGGTGAGTTAACAGTTTCATTTTGCTTCACTAATTCAGTTGGGGTTTTTTTGTAGTGTGAGTTATGTCCAGCAGAGGGAAGCAGAAAACTGAGTCTGCTTTTGACGTATTCTGTTGTCTGTGAGGAGCCCATGACAAAGTGCATAAGGCTAAGTGTGTGGCTCCG
This sequence comes from Lepomis macrochirus, assembly GCA_024633595.2. Taxonomy (NCBI): domain Eukaryota; kingdom Metazoa; phylum Chordata; class Actinopteri; order Centrarchiformes; family Centrarchidae; genus Lepomis; species Lepomis macrochirus. The sequence goes on from JALXJV020000018.1 coordinate 9,518,414, forward strand.
ACTTTAAGTGTTCCTGCAACTAATGAATTATGGCTGAAAACCGAGGAGCAACAGGGTGAAGAGATGTGAGGAACACTAGTGGCAGCTTCCGCCCCATGACACTCTGCGTTTGGCAGTGGTATCTGCGTATTGTACTTTGGCACTGGTGCTGTCAGTCACAAGTAAACAATGTGGGAGGTCAGACTTTAAAAAATAGCAATAGATCCTGTTTGTCCTCTTCAACAAGTCAAGGATCATTTGTGCACTGCAGACTTTGAAGGACCAGGCTTGCAGTTCTAGCACCCTGTGTAAATGTGTCAGTGTTTGTATGCGGTGGTAAGATGCACCATTTTCTCAAAAAATTTACTTCTTATGATATATATGATATATATTCTTGTGATATATATACACCACATTCCTTCTGATACAGACATTTGACAATTGCTCTGTTCTATTCAAGTGTCCCAGTAAATCATGACGTCATGCAATAATCTAATAAATACATTAAAGAGTTTTTACTTGGTGTCTTGGGGGGATGTTGGGAGTACTTTGACTTATGACCTCAGTCTTTCTAAACTCCATACAAGCCTTCCAACACAGGTCCTCTATCTTCTGTATCACACCAATAAAGCATGAGTTGAACTAAATTCAATTATCCTCTCAAGTCATGCCAGTTTCCCCCTGAGCTTCATCTATTCTCGTCTAGAAAAAGGAGGGTGCACTCAATTCAATCGTCAAATCTATTAGGACGCAGGATGCACTCAACTGATTTATCAACTTTGATATCCATTTCTCATCTGGCACTGTTTTTAACTCTGTCACAAAAAATGCTTTTAACTCACTAAATTTAGCTGTATTAATGTCAGGTGTTTGGCATTTAAATCATTTTAAATGAATGATTGAATGTTTGAGTGTTTTTCACTGAGACCAAGACCAAGAAACCAGTTCTTATTGAACTAGCAAAGCTAGCGCACATAAGAAAATAAGTTATGATGCCAATTCATTAATTAATTCTGTCCAGTGCAAGCAGATGTTTTATGGATATTTATTATTAAGCACCTATAGGCCACATAATACTGTGCAAACTAAACTAAAACAATAATAATGCACATGCTTTATTTGCTACTGTTGACACGCTGAAAACCCTCCTGTGTCAGTTGCTACTGAACTTTTATCCACTAAGTCATGCAATGAATGTGCCTCTTTCACATTCACTGACAAAATTCAGAAAACAAGACAAGCTGTCAATTACATCAGGTATCTGTTTATTAGTGAGTCAAATTCAAACTAGTTCAATTAGCATGACACAATTTGATCATCTGTAATCCTCCTGTTGCTTCCTTCATATTCTCCCTGCAGGCTCCTTAAGAAGCCTATTTCCCATTTGTCCTGAAAAGGGCTGTTTTTCAAAAACTAAACATTGTCCTGGCCATAAACAACTGTTGTGATGTTTTCCAGTCAGGATTTCAACCACACCACACTGAGCCTGCTCTTGTGAAGGTCTTGAATTAAACAACTTAAACACAGACAGTGCAAAAGTCCTAGTATTATTAGATCTCGGTAGACCACAACATACGATTAGACATCTGGAAATTTGGGTGGGACCCTCTGGCACAGTGCCAATGTGTTTGAATCCCATTTGAAGGACAGGGACTACTTTGTGTCGATCGGTAATTACACATCTGAGAGTACAAAAATGACATGTGGAGTTCCAATGCTCCCTTCTCCAGCCTCCTCTGTTTAACATCCACATGCTCGCACTAATGAGGATTATGGAAAACAGCAAAATTTGTTACCGCAATTATGCATATGGCAAACAGATTTATATAATGTTATCACCAGGTGCATTGAACAAACTAATCATCGGATATGCCAAAATGTTCTTAAATTTAACAAAGATATAACTGAAATAGTTGTTTTGGAGCCAAATCAGCATACGTCAGTAGTAAGTCATTATTAACATGAAAAAATACAAACCAGACAGAAATATTGTGGCAGTCATGGATTCAGAGCTTAATTTCAATAGCCACATTAAGATAATTACAAAATCTGCCTATTACTAGTTATAATTAATGTTTCAAGAATTAAGAGCATTGATGTCTCAGCAGGATTTAGAAAAACTTCACTAGGCTCAACTACTGTAATGCTGTTTTTACAGGTCTCGCTAAAAAGTTGATTGGACAGCTGCTGTTCGCACCAAAACCAGGAAAGCAGACCCAACATATTCTGTTGAATTTTAATTTTTAATTGTTTTTGTTAAATTTGTCTTTTTATTTTGCCTTGTGTTTCTTTTGTTAATGTCTTATGTAAAGCACTTTTAATTGCCTTTTTGTTGAAAAGTCCTGTACAAGGAGATGTTGCCAAGGCGATGCATGTTTAGAAATAAACTGGTTAAATGTTTGACTTTTAAGTGTACTCCGAGGCACATCAGGTACATCAGCTCATTATCACAGAGACAAACAGCCAGCTCCATGTGCACAGGCCGGGTTCAGCTCACAGGTCAGTCTGCTCACCCATGGCTGCTCATGCTGCACCTATCAGTGCTGTGGGGTAAACAGCTGCTGCTCGATGTCCAGCTGTAGAGTGTCTATGGTCTCCCTCTGTGGCCTCAGTCACAGCCAGCAGCATTGATCCGCTGTGCTTTGGATATAAGCTGATCTCTAATCAGTTCAGAGCTGAATGCTGGCTCGTAAGGGCTAAGGTCAGCTATAGACATGTACACACATACACACTTAGGACACCTCACTGCAGTCATGTTAATATCAGTCCATAAAGTCTATAAAGCTCAAGACTCCTGTGTTGTACTGCCTTTCTGCCTTTGTCCGGCTCTGTTGTCAGGGCAGAGGTATGTATGGCACGACGGGGCTGCCCCTAAACCCTCCTGGAGCCAATGAATGAGAGGATGGACTGAGGCAATGGGAGGACTGCAAAGGAAATGCACTCATCATTGCATTAGTGGAGGGAGAGAGAGGTCGAAGAAGAGAGGAGATGGAGGGAGGGTAGAGGGGGGTGCAGTAATGGGGTCTTTGTTCTGGTTGGTGTGACTCACAAAGCCTTGGCCGGGGCAGCACAGCTTAGTTACCGTTACCAAACATAGAGAATAAGGAGGGAGGAGTGTATGTGTGTGTGTGTGTGTGTGTGTAAGAATTAGGGCATGTTTATGGAACCCAATCAAATCTACATGTCTTCTGGTTCATCTAATCGTCACATTTCAACACAGTTTTTGCTCCTCAGCCTTCACTTTTATCAGTTTTGTTTTTTGGCCCCGGTTGGCTGCTTTGACTGTCAGTACATCACAGCCAACCAACAACATCACACTGTAGTTGCACAATCATCCTGTCAGACTTGGTTATGTGGAAATTACACAAAATCTAGACTTCATTGCATAGCATTGCGAGCATGCTAGCGCTCTGAGGTTAGCATTTAGCTTAAGACACAGCTGTGTCTATATGCAGCCTCAGACCATAATCTGATCTCAATATTGAAAATCACATTAGCAATATCACCAGAAGAACATTTCATCACTTCAATCTATCAAAACTTAAAACTTTCATATCCTAAATGGACTTGCAGAAAGTGGTTCATGCCTTCATCTCAGACTGGTTAATGTAACGCTCTATTTGCACGATAATCCGAACAATCAATAGCCTAAGTCAGTTCCATCTCATTGAAAATGCAGCAGCCATAGTCCTTACACATAGAAGAAAATTTTAATGTAATACTCCAGCACTTCAATCACTTCACTGGCTGTGCAATACAGAATCACCTTCAAAATCCTGCTAATATTGTATAAAGCACTTAATAGTTTGGCTCCTCAGTGCATTCCTGACTTGCTCACTGATTATATACCGATTAGGCCTCTCAGGTCATCAGGGGGAGGTGTTCCAGCTGCACCCAGAATTAGATCCAGGTCTAGGGTGCCTTCACTTACTGTGGTCCTGCTCTCTGGAACAAGCTGCCTGCTGACTTGAAGTCCATCACTGTGTGTGTACTTATATGGTAGCACCTGTTTCTTGCACAGTTGGTTACATGTGCAGCTATGTAATAGGGCAGCGGTTTCTGTTGCTGTGTTGTATGTTAAATGTTAGTTGGGCTTATGGTTCATTGACTCAGTTTCTGTATCTTACTCATGCTCAAATCCTTACATTTATGTTACTTATGTTACCTATGTTTTCATATATTTTTATATTTTGTCTTTCAACATAAAACACATTGAGTTAACTTCATTGTCATATAATGTGCTGTAAATACAATTGCCACTGCCATAGAAAATGCTGAAACTAGAGTCTTGTCATGGGGTTTGAAAGGAAATTGTCTAATTTTCAAATATCACATGACCCATCAAGAAATACAATCTGAATATTGTTTTTTACCCTCTACCCAATTGAGATTTCCCCCTGAGTATGGTCTAGAGGATCACTGCTGCCAAAATGTTATCTTTTCCAAATTTACAGGAAAATCCTGCAGAATATTTGAAAATGATTACTTGTAAACTAATAAAGCAATACCGTATTGAAGCTTACTAAGCAAAGGAAAATAATGGAATCTTGTTATGAAACGTCATTAAGGAAACTTGTTTTTATCACAATGTGTGACTCATAGTTCTTTAAACATATGACCTTTAATACCAACAATCAAGAGGCTAAAGACATCTGGTGGTATGCAATGTATTTTTGTGTGCATGTTAAATGTGTGTGTGTGTGTGTGTGTGTGTGTGTGTGTGTGTGTGTGTATGTGAGTGCAAGTTCAGCTTATGCAGTAAGCAGGATGTCCTGTCCTCTGGGCTGCTATTGTGGACTGGTCAGCCTGCCAGACGCTACCCCCAAAGTCCACTTCCCCTCTGTCAAGTGCTGCTCTCTCCGTCGCTCTCACACACGCACGCACGCACGCACGCACGCACACACACACACACACACAGCCCCACAGCCCCATGCCAGCCTTAACACAATGGGAACCTGTCCAACACCGCCCTGTCACCTGGCTAAAAATAACTCTTTTGGTAGCTTCAGACATGAAGATTGTATTGTAACAATGCTGTGACAGGACTTTGATCAGCCAAAATAGCACTATGTTGTTATTTCAATGTATGTGTGGTGTGTAAGGGACACTTTATTTATATTGTCATCTTATTGTATTGCACCGCAGGTAAAATATTAGAGTTTGTACAGTTATGCCATTTTAGTGTAATTTTATTCTGTTTGTACTAATGTGTTTAGTTTTGATGGCTTTCAGTTCCCTTTATTTTCTTTTTGTTTTAAATATACTTTTTAAATTGTAATTCACTTTGCAACCGTGTTTTGAAAGGTCCTATAAATAAAGTTTATTATAATTTTTATTATTACACATATGGTCTGATGCAAGTCACTGTTGGTCTAAGGACAGTCTCTCACCATGTGAAAGTTCAGTTATTCTCCAAAGAATTTGTCAAATAGAGTTCAAGAACCCTTCAGTCCTGAAGGCATGAAATATAAAATGAAAGTCACAGAATGTGAAGAATGTAATGCTCTGTTACATGTCCAGCATTTAATATTTTATTTCAATAAAAGCACATCGCAAATGTGATTCAAAAATAAAATAAGCCATTCCACAGCTCTATAGTAGCCTACATACAAGCTCTATAGTGTGATGGGTTATTGTATTATTATTGCCATAGATGTTTGTTTTTCATTTTTAATTTTTATGTATCTGGTTAAGGTGGAGCTACTGCTTTAGCCTGGGCTATATGCTGCTTTGTAACATCATATTTGGCATATGATGTTCTATGTGTAATGAAAGTGTGTTTGTGGTCCCAATAAACTGTGAGCTCTTCAGCTGATGACACCGGCCTGTGCACCCCTCCCCGCCCTCCACCGCCCCATTTATGTCCTTCCCTCCTTCTCCACAAGCCCCAATTCACACCCCTCCTTCTCCCCCCTACTGCCCAGTCGAGGTGCTATTGTCTCGTTTCCTGTGGCCGTGCAAGCAGCTCTCCGCGTCCACGCGCGCGCAAGCACGCACGCGCTCGGGAGAGCAGGCGCGGTGGGATGTGATGATGAGGTCCCATTTCTAACGGAGGGACAGGGCGAGTCGTCAGGATCAATTGAAGAACTCACCCGCAGAATTTGTTGTCGCTAACTAGCTTTAAAGCGGTTCAGCTGCGTCCTCGTGACACTGAAGAACATTTTTGACTCGGGAGAGTTGGAAACTCCAAACCAGGCAGACTGAACACCACCAAAACTTTTGAGTGAAAAAGTATGGAGTTGTTCTTTTGACAGCTGCGCCGCTGCACTGCTGCCAGACTGACAAACATAAGTGACCGCGAGGTGAGCTGTCACCATCCATTCAGCTGCCTGTAAGTCTGCTCTGCTTTGTCTTCAGACAATAACATTTTTGTGTGTAGTTGACAAAAGCATGTTTTGTCTATAGTGGAGCAAGACTTTTGAGTAGCTACTTGCCACACAAGAGAACGTGTGTACTGTTTTAGCCACAACTTTTGTACTCTTATGTGTAGAACTGACAAAATGCATTCACAGGATGTAGACAGCTTAGATTTACTGTGTATGGCAAGTCTTTGAACTGTTGTGGTTTAAGTAGAGTAGCCCCTACAAAAACTGAACTTAATAAGGGATACTGTAAATTTAATGTTCATCACATCTCTTAGCTAATATTTTTGGGGCCACAAAACCAAAAAGCTAATGCAAATTCACTGCAACATCACCCCAAATTGCATTATAGCCCCAAGATGTATTTGATTGAATCCTATTCCAGCCAGCGCCTAAGCTTCCTCCAGTCTCAACCAAAATCGAACTTTAACTTGAATTAATAAAATTAAGGCTGCACGGTTATTTCATTATTGATTGTCATTTGGTCTCTATTTTCCCCGATTCCAAAGTGACATACTTCTTGTTTTGTTTGACCAACAGTCCAAAACCCCAAAATATTCAAATTACTACCATAGAAGACAAACCTGCAAAATTCACATTTGTGAAGCTGAAACCGGGAAATTAAAAGGATCTAAACTATTGGATTAATGATTTGGTTAACTGACCAACTATTTCCTAAACTTTATAAACCTTATAAAGTAGTATTCGGAGGATTCCTGTCCATGTATTCATGATATTATTGATGGAGTGTGTAACTTTGAGACATTATTCTGACAAGACCTTTCTGATTAAAAACACCCGGTGTATACTAAGTCCAGCTGTAAGCAGTGAAGATGTCCAGTGTATGACTGGTTGTCCTCCACCTTCAACTCTCCTGCCTCCTTCCTCCTAGCACGTGAGAGAAAGGAACAGCTGGATGTGAGCTGAGTCTGAACTCGATCCGTTCAGATCAGCGGGTCCCAGAGGCCCGTTTCTGTCACTGGCACGGCCGACGGCGGGGGGAAACCCTTTAACTGTGCAGCTGTCCACGACCTATACATGAAGTCCATGCAAACAGACGCGCTTAGGTCTGAAGTTCCTCGGCAGAAGTTCACAATATGCTTAAATGTGCCTCTGCTCTGGTCTAAAGTAGAGGGTGGTGTCTTTCAAACATTTTAGCAGCCAAATTCAATGTTCTATAGACTCGGCTCCTAGAAACAACATCAGCTGAATATGAAGCTGGTCACTGTCAGAGGTCCTGGGACTGAGCCACAGTACACAGAACCCTACAGAGTGTGTGTGTGTATGATTGAGAACACTGGCACATGTACGTGTTTGCCTGCTTGTGTATGCACGTGTACAGACTTGTGCATATGTAAGTGTGTGTTTGGTGCAGATGGGTACAGTGAGGGCATTGTGAACGCTGGCGGAGAGCTTTCTGGGAGGCGTGTGAAAACGCAGTAAAGATGTCACACTGCAGCTGGCACAGGACGGGGCTGATGGACTGCTTACACTCACAGCACTGCCTTTGTGTGTGTGTATTTGTGCAAGTGTGTGCGCATGGTGAAAAGACAGATAGAGTGAGTCTTACCCGGAGACACTCGCACAGATTTTTGCAAGTAATGGCAAAGGCTGACCACCTCACTGCTGCTTTGGCTCTGCTGCATAACACAAGATAAGGGCAGTTTGGCTTGTGTATAATTGTGGGTAAATTTAAAATCGCAAATAAAGTTGGAGGTTTTGGGAGAAAGATTTTAGTAAAGAAAGATAAATGGTCAAACTCAATACAGCAGAGGCCAAGATATCCTGAGGTTATAGTTTATATAATGGAATACTGATTATATAATGTAGGTCAAGCTCCAAACATGCTAGAGAGAAATTGAGGTTTGTAACTCCCATTTGCTACATAGCCGACAATATACATTAATATAGAAGCAATTATAAATATGGTAAACAGTAGGGCTGGACTAGAATATTCGAATATTCGTTCGGTGGGTTGGTATTCGATTTGAAAATGTGACATTCGGATATTCGTGGGTTTTTTTGCACACCGTGCATATAATATGTTTTACACTATAAAATCTGGTGAAATATAATACTTAACATATAACTTCGTTATAGTTACTTAATAAATATATATTACTTCTTGGACTACTGAAAGTGTTCATGCAACGGGAGTATTCGAAAGAGTGCAGAACAGCTTCCCACTTGCGCTGTTCTGTAGTTTATTAAAAATTCTGAATGTGTCGCGTCTCGCCTGTCTACCTATATTGCACCAAAAACGACACTGTGCTCCCCTGTGAAGTCATTTGGATGAACGGTTTCTGGAAATAATCAAAATGCAAACGGACAGGCAGCCTAAAGAGATTGTGCAGCTTTGAAAATTTAAATATAAATTATACAAATTGATTTTTCCGAAGCTTCGAATATTCGATGTTCATTACTACCGAAGCTTCGAAGCTCAACAAATGGTATTCGGACCAGCCCTAGTAAACAGAAATAAACTATAATCAATGGAGCTGTGCCGAGGATGAATTAGAGTTTAAGAGTCTGATAGCTTGGGAGGGAAAAGCTGCTCTGCAGTCTGGTGATGTGGCAGCAGAAACTTCTATTTCTCTACCCAGAAGGCAGCAGGGTGAACAGGCTGTGGCTGGGGTGGGTATAATTCTAGACAATGCATTTTCTAGTCATTTACTGGAAGTTAAATGTTTGTGTTGAGTGTGTGATGTCATAACACACTTATGCCATTAGAATAATTGCTATAATCATAAACATTGTACACATAGGGGCTTTAATACATGCTGCCTGCTGATCTATAAAAACACAAATCTGTGGTGCCACTCTGCCATGTGAACTAAAACCCTGTGGACAGATAAACTTTATTTATACTGACTGATAACACATTAACTACATAAAGGCCTACTCACAGTGACAAACATGCAAATAAACTCAATGGTATCTTTCTGTCTTTCCTCCCTCCCTGCTTAATAAACAGCCATGTCTTTAAAACTCTACACCTTCAGTTTCTAAATACATTTTTCTTTTAATCCCAAGGCAAGATAACCCAGATGACATCGCTAGTTTTTTTTTTTTCCTTACAGATTTTAAAGAGCTCCCTCCAAAGCCACAGAAGACATTATACAACAGTTTTCACATGCTGAGTGTGGAGTACTCCACATGACTAGTAAATTAGGAAACTAGGACATTGGTGTGTTAGATTGTTTTTTTTAGATTGAGAGAGAGGTGAAGTTAGAGAGAGGAAAATTACCTCCTTCTGTTTTTGGCTGAGAGTCATTTAAATATTTAGCGATTCAGTCCATGTACTGTATCAACTGTTTGGTTTGTGGTTCAGAGTTGTTTCTGACTTGGCCGCACATACTAACAGTTATCACCACACGTATGCCATTAGAATAATTGCTATAATCATAAACATTGTGCACATAGGGGCTGTAATACATGTTGCCTGCTGTTCCATAAAAACGCAAATCTGCGGTCACTTAGTTGCTGTAAAATATATTGTGTTACAAGGAAATGTGCAATATTTCACTACATTTATTTGAAGACTGTATTGAACAAATGTTTGTTGTAGCAACTGGTCAACAAATAAGAAAAGTAAAGATTATCTGAATCGTGAAGGAATTATTATTATTATTATTTACCAAACATAAAATGTACATAATTATTAATCATTTTTTTTGACATCACCTCTGCAATACAAAAATGACATGTATTGTAGATGCAAAATATCAAGCTGTGTCCATCCATATGACACAGCAGGCTGAGATGGAGATACGATAGCGCTGTAAAAACTCAACACATTCCCAGCAATCTAGTTCCCGTTCTGACATCACACACTCACACAAATATTTAGCTTCCAGTAAAATGACTAAAAAATGCATTGTCTTTCACAATGTCAAGTCATTTGAATTGTTCACTTTTGACAACAAACCTATTGTGTTTCTTGACACTACTGTGTGATGGTGGGGCCAGCTCTGCACTGCAGCACGCTGCTTTATTTACTTCCTCCAGTTGGAGCTCAGCCTTAGATACTTTCTGTACTTGGATTTTACTTTACACGCTTTCTCAGCGGCTCATGAATGAGTGTGGTTGAAATGTTTTTTTACCTCCTAATCTAAAGTACATGCTTCTGTCTCTGGCTGGCATACCTCTCGCACTCCTGAGTGCTGCATGCCACACTGCCATGTGAACTAAAGCCCTGTGGACGGATAAACTTTATTTATACTGACTGATAACACATGAACTGTTTACAGGCCCACACACACTGACTAACATGCAAATAAACTCAATGGTACAGCTCTGCCAACATTATTAACAGTATTTTACCTTCACTGCAAAGGATTTAGATTGTATATTTAGATTGTATATTTTCAAATTCTGTGAAGGTATGCCATATGCTTCAACTTAAGGAGAACTAGAGTTGTTTGCTTCCTGGTCTGCAACTTTTATAGTGAGGAAGTGACCGTGTGCTTTTTCTCTCCACAGGATGACTGACCAGCCCTGCAGGCGTGCATCCTGACGGTCTCTGCCTCCATTTGTGTGTTTGAATGTCCACGATGACTTGGAGGGGACTCGACTGGTGGATCCCTTACTGACACCTCAGAACTGCTGATATCCTCCGCGACGCCCCCCTTCCTGAAGGCCTTGGTGTACCCCTTTTCTGTGGAGCCCCCCTTCCTGTTTAAGTCATCACCATGGCTAGCCTGGTGCTCAACGAGACAGGAATGGAGGACTGTGGCATTGATGACTCCTTCAAGTACAACCTGTACTCAGTGGTTTACAGCGTGGTCTTTGTCTTAGGCCTGATCACCAACTGTGCTGCCCTCTTTGTGTTCTGCTTCCGCATGAAGATGCTCAACGAGACCACAATGTTTATGACTAATTTAGCGTTATCCGATTTAGTATTTGTTTTTACGCTGCCATTCAAGGTCTTCTACAATGTTAACCGCCATTGGCCATTTGGAGATGGATTATGTAAGGTATCAGGAACAGCCTTCATCACCAACATCTACGGCAGCATGCTCTTCCTCACCTGCATCAGTGTAGACCGCTTTCTGGCGATAGTCTACCCTTTCCGCTCACGTTCCATCCGCACGCGCAGAAACGCGGCGCTGGTGTGTGCCGCTGTGTGGCTGACCATCGTAGGCGGGGGGATATCAGTGACCTTCTTCTCCACCATTAACAGCACAAACAGAGCCACCACATGCTTTGAGGGCTTCTCCAAGAGTACCTGGAGGACCTACCTGTCCAAAATCACTATCTTCATCGAGGTGAGTGAGGAGAGACATACTCATACATCGAAACATTAGGCTAACCAGAGATGTAGCAGGGACCTTCCATCTTTACACAAAGTTATGTGATGCTTCTTATTTATTTCCCAGATTGTAGGCTTCCTTCTGCCTCTCCTGGCCAACTTGGTATGTTCCTCGCTTGTGCTCCGAACACTGCGGCGTCCGGTGACTGTCGGTCGTGGCTCCGACAGCAAGAGACGCGTCCTACGGATGATTGTGGTTCATCTGGGAATCTTCATCATCTGCTTTGTCCCTTATAACTCTATCCTCTTCCTATATGCCCTGGTGCGGACCCAGGCCCTGGCTAACTGCGCTGTGGAGCGCTTTGCCCGCACTCTTTACCCCATCACTCTGTGCCTGGCCTGCCTCAACTGCTGCCTGGACCCTGTGGTCTACTACTTCACCTCAGAGAGCTTCCAGAAAAGCTTGACAATGGGAGGCAAAGGGTCTGTCTCCCGGCCCGAGAGTATCCCCCGTAGCGACACAGAGACCCAGGACACAGCAAACACTCTCCCCAGAGACACACACACTCCGGCCAGCAATGGAAAAGACTCAAAGGTGTCAGAGAGCCAGTTCTGACTCAGCAGGGAAGAAGAAAGGTAAGCAAGGACAGGGTGGGTTCGACAGAAGCCCTGAATTTGACAAATGAAGCAATCAGCTGTTTGGTCCTGGCAGTGACAAACACATAACTCAGCAGATTAGTTAAGACCTGAGGTAAGTCCTGAGGTATGGCCTGGGCTTTATGGATTAATCTACCAATGGAGAGCAGAGGAATGTATCTGTGTGTGTTTATTATGAGAGAACACTATGAGGACCAGAGATCCAGCCCCACCAGGGCTACTGCCTAGAGACATGCAGAGCCCCTAAAAAGACTTCAACACATCATCACTCAGGCTTAACAACAACACTCACAAATGCACTGGATTGTGGATAAGATGGGAGATTTCCGTCCACACTGTTGAAATATGTTGTTTATTACTTTTGTAACACACAGAGCCCTTATGTTTTATTATTGAAGTTCAAGCTTTTCCAGTTCATTATGTCATTTTAGCCATTAATGTTATGACACTCTTTAGTGTGGTGAAAACCATTGTTATTGTGACAGCAGTGTGCTGACCTGCTGTGTTAAATGTGTCTCATGTTGAAGTTTGAGGCCATTAAATGTCTGTTTGAATTGCTTTCGTGGCTGCATTCATTATTCCTTTCCTCCGCCTTGTGCCTGTTGGATCGGTCAAACATATTCTGAGCCGGCCTTTGTCAGCGTGACTGTAGGTTTGAACTCATGGAGGAGTTTTTTTGCTCTGGCTCCTCATTTTCATCAAACAGCCAGTGCAATCTTGTTCTCGGAGCAGAGGGCAGTTCTGTTCCAGTGGAGGACCTTGGCCTGTTTGCTGTTTCACAGGCCAAATGCTTATTATGACTGGAGCAATGGTCCATTGTTTGCCTCTGAATGAGGTCTCTCTGTCTTAATCTGGCCTAAGACTACAGATCTGCTCAAAGTCTCTTATACACAGAAATGTGCACACGCTCCAAAGTACGACTGAAAACTGTTGACTAAATACCTCAAGTCATCGTGTTACACTGCACAAAGCGCAAAACAGTAATGGCATTAGTCAGCACATCCTGGAGTTTGCATGCATGAATTTGTGGACCAATTTGGTGAATACTTTTATCCAAAAGGCCTTGGGCATGTCATCAGACATAAACTTTTATCACGCAGGACCCCAGTGGGGATGGTATATGGCAAAATCGCAGTGAAATCACATTCATTGTAGTAGACAAGGTGAATCTCTCATCTCTATCTAGTACATCTTTTGTGACCTCGGACAGACAATTCCCATTATTGATAGACAGGGTGGAGGAAGCTTTCTTAGCTTGTTAGCTGTGTTGCACCGTCCATTTGTATTTAACCCTCTTCTGTTAGGAGGACAGTTGTGAGAGGAGTCAGTTGTACAAATACTTTTGTACCAGCTGAAACAACATATTTTTGTAACAGACCAGCCACAAGCAATCAGTCAAAAACCACCTACCAGTACACCATCCTTGTGGTCCCCTTAAATATGCATATTGTACTATTCCCCCAAACCACTACAAAGAGCAGTGGACTCGTTTGGATGGACTCTCTGATAGTCAGAGGTGGCTGTGGAGTACACAATATTAGGTATGCACCGAATGTTAATTAATCGTCTGAAAATACCAAAAAACAGAACAAACAAAACACTTTTGGTGTTCGGCCTAATAAGTCAAAAGGCCAAATAAATTTTAATGAACAGTTACGTTGATTAATTAACAACTACGATGTCGGCAGTGTGGAAGCATTTTAAAGTGTCTGAGAGAGATGCACAAATGGCCCTTAGTAGACACTGTTCTGCTGAATTATCTCCCAGCTCATCCACTCCATCTGTGGCTGACTTCTTAAAGAAGAACCGCGTTGACTGTTTCCGTCAGTCGTTTGTGAGACAGCGATTAAGCTAGCCGCACCTAAATTTGGAGTGCACAAGTATTCAAGCCTTTATGGTAAATCCACTGAAACAGACCGGTGCGAGCTGACGGGCAGGTTAGCGACTTTATCTTGTCAGTTTCTCTCTTTACAAAGACAAGTGTTGCAGTTTGAGAGTCCTACCTGAAGACAGGCTGTGAAGTCTTCATGTTACGATATACGAGAACCACATACAACATTATTTATCAAAATTTGTCGGACTTGATGAATTTAGCTCGAGGATACACGTGACGACGTCCGGTTTTCAAAATAAGGTGTCTATACAGGATCGAAATAAGATTCATTGGATCATATTCACAGAAAGTGTAAAACATTACATCATGTGTACATTAAAAGTAAATCGCCATCGCCATCATTGCAAGGCACACACACGATCTCCCTGCTCTCTTTGTAATCCCTGTTTTCCTGCTTGCTACTCCTTGCTTACCGCTACACTCTCCTCCTGCTCACTCTGTTCCTCAGCTTCCCTGTCACACTCCTTCTTTTGCTGCTCCTGTTCCTGCTGTTCTCCCTGGCAGTGGCCATGGCCAGCCACATCTCCTCCTTCTGACTGTTGCTGCATAATGGCGAGTATTGCTGTCGCCGTAGATGTTGAAGCTACTGCTGCTGACCCTGCAGCAAACACATCTGTGATTTTTGCACATTTGGCGGCATCAGCATGTAGATTCTTAATTTGTTTGGCCCACAATTCTCTTCACCCGCCTTCCTTCGTTATTGCTTATCCATCTTGACAATTCCTACTTCATCCACAGATGTTTGGCTCTGAACCACGGCATCTGACCAGAAACAGAGAGGACAGAAGGGGAGGGGTGGGGCCGACCCCTGTCTACTCATTATAGAAAATTAACCAATGGGCTGCTGCCCCTGCTTTATGGGCTGGTGATTAGCAATAACGATTTTTTAATGTCTTTTTTTATATTATATTGGCCCCAAGGATTATCAGTCCAGCACTGTTGATTTAACTTTACTGTTAGCGACTGTGCTAAAGCATGCTAACTAACAGTTAGCAACCCAGCTAACTTGGAGAGCTTTTATTCCCTCTTTTACTCTTTATTGGATAAAATGATTTACAAAGCCTGGTGCTCACTGATACATTTTACTCTTTGGTGTACTGTGACTTTTTCATGTGCACCAGCACTTATCATAAGCTGCTGGTACTCTTATCTGCCCTCTCCATATCAGGGTATATGGGCGATTCACAATCACTTCACAATGGTCTTAAATTAACTGCATTACCCAGGGGGCACTATGTTATGCTCACCTGTTCCCGTTCTCGCCTGCCTGCTTTCTCTGTGGGCAGCTAGTCTAAGTAACATAAACCTACATGGCTCCAAAAGGGCACATAGAGCAGGAACAGAGTCAGATTATGACATGACAATTCAAGCAATGACAATCCCTAAAAACAAAATGCCAGGTAGCAAACAACATAGTTCAAAGGAGCTCAGAGAGCTATTGTGACTGTCTAGCTCTGGCATGTTCTCGGGCTTGCTTGTGTGTTAGCCTTTTACAGTGACCATGCATTGAGCTATTCTAAAGACCACCTGACAGTTTCTATGTGCACTAGAGGCTCCTGCTGGACAGAGGAACCAATTTGGGACATTAAACAAGGTGTTAGTAGAAGTTGTTTATCCATTCTTTCGTAGAACCATGCAGACTCAGAGATAAATGAAATAGGCCTCTACACCTACAGCAGTGGTATATACATAGTGCGAGAAAGAGGAAAAAAGATCTCCTAATCCTAGGTCTCTCTGGTAGTGTGAATGACGTGACCATGTGCATCCAGCAGCAGAGACAGAGACAACACAAAAACTGTCTCTGGACAAACAGTAGATGGACTCAGGGGTTTGCGGTCAAGTGTAGCAGAGAGGAGGACTAATATACTGGAGTGTAGATAGGAACTGTAGAGTGGGAAATAAGAGTGGGAGTGTAGAAAAACATGCAAGAACTGGCCTTTTACCCCTTGAGTAGTTCATGTCAAGAATGTGTTGAAATATTTCAACGGAAGACACGCAACCCTTCAAATGTGTCCTTTAAAGGAGCAACCTGCCCTTTTGACTGTCAAAGGAAAAAACTGAATACTGTGGCTCAGTAAACTGTGAGTATTAGCCTGTTCTGACATCTAGTGGCCATGCGTCAGAACAAATATTTTTGTGAAGCCATAGATTTAGAGAAGAGACTCCTGTGCCCATTGATTGTCATGAGTTTCGGTGTGTTCAGCATGTTTCTGCCCTGGTACGACATTGACCTGTGCATGTTGAGGTGAAACTGCAAAGTTTGCTAAACTGTTGCATTGCATCCTTTTTTCTGTAGATGCCCACACAACTGAAACCATAACCATTTCTAAAAAAGCATTTCTCACTATCACTAACCACAGAAAAATAAAATCAAGCCTTTCTGAAGCTTTAGAGAACTAAAGCACACGTTAAAAGTCTAACATCTATGCACACAAATCTACCTCAAAAAATTAATGATATCAACTGATAAAAAAGGAAGTAGTTCATGTGAAAGGGGGAAGCGGATGAACTGTCATTATTGTTGCATCTCCAAACTATGCAGGATGCAAATTTATTTACACAGTAACACAGTATGGTAGTGTAGTGGTGTACATACAAACTGAATGAAAAGCTGCAGGTGCCCAGAGACTTTGCGGTGTCCACCGACCAGATCACCTGCTGTAGATATCTTCAACATGTCAGAGGTAATCTGCCTGCCCACGTGTCTGTCCTATCTTAGATTAACATAAGCGTTCATTTTTTTCTGTCTTAACCACACACCCTCAATATGTGCCCAATACTGTGTGCGTAAATTTTGGCTGAGTTGCTATAGGGACAAATACTCACATGTGTGAAGGCAGAGCTTCCTCTTCCCCTCGTCACAGTGCCTAAGAAACCGAGAGCCAGTTGAGTTTGATAGCACCTCACACCAGACGACATCACCACATGCAACACATTCAGACAAAAACCACATCACTGGCAAGTTAAAGCTGACTTCACATGCACGCACGGACAGGTTTTTCTCTCTGCTGGTAAAGTGTGGTAGGAAGGTCTGCTGTTGACCCCATTTGCAACTGCACAGCTCAAGGAGGAGTGTGTGTTTCTGCGTCAGCCTGCTGTTTACAGAGGAGTGTGAAGCTGCTGGAACATGCGTTCACTGGTGGGCACTCCTGGCTCTGACCTCTCCCCTCCTTGCTGATCATCTAGGGAGAAGCACAAGGTAATGACGCCGCTTTTGTTCAGAGAAATCATGTTGTGGGGATGTCACGTTGCTGTGCTGCATCTGAAAATTTGTGGTGAAAGTCACGTTTCACACTTTGCTGATGACAGGACGTTTGTTATAAGTCCTCTTTCACTTGGCATTTGATGGAGTGCTAAAATGTATCAGTGTGTATGTATTACAAATTTCATCTTACAGGCACTAGAAAAGGGAAATTAGATTTGAAATGTAAAAAAAAAAGTTTTTGAGTTTTTGGAATCTGTTGTTGCCATGCAGGCTAAATTATATTACCGCAGCGCTCTTTGATGTAACTTGTGAAATGTTATGATTTGATTTTAAGATTGAAACATGAGACATAATGTGAGAAAGTGTTCAAATGTGTTTTCACAGCGATAACAGCAAACGCAAGGGCCCAATTTATAAGTTACTGCAAAAGTAGACTTGTGTATTACTTCCTTAAACTCAAGTATTAGGAAATACTGTTGCACAACTTGCAACTGTACAGGTAATGTAAGGGCATCTCTGGTGGCTGAATGCGGCTAACTGAAAGCCGCAACAGCCAACAGAAGCAAGAGTCAGAACTGGTCAAAAATACAGTAAAGCACCAAACACTGCTGCTGTTTCCCTCTCTCCCCCTCTGGTGCCAACAGAGGAAGGGTGCGGCCCGTCTTGGTGGCAGAAGGAAGGGTGAGGCTTCAGTGATAAGCAGATTAAATATTCTGTTCTTCTTCCACACATTTCCTGCTGCAATCTCTAGACACACAGCGACATCTCTGATTTATTGCCCTTTCTATGAGTATTTTCATAAACCTGTTTTACTTGGCATCCAGCAAAAACACTCCAAACATTTCCATACCATACGAAAGCCACAATTTAGCAAGATGATATATACAAGAACAGGATAAAATAATGTGGGGGCAGCATACCACACATTTCCTGTGAATAACATGAATTCAATATTTGATTTGTTGTCTGTGATGCATTTCATGTAATATTTAGGCACTACTTTTCTAATAAGGCAGTAAGTTACAACCAGTGGCTTTATATATATTTGGCAAATCATTCAGCTATAAGCCATTTACTTATGGGTTGCCAGGTTGGGAAAATATCTAGTTGGCAGTTTTTTTTAATCTTTTCTCTATGCTACTTATACTTTGTTTTGCCAGCTCTTTCGTTCATGAGGAAAATTCCAATGGGCAGTTGGACCACTTATCTTCTGGAAAAACACCTCCGCCAAAATACATTTTACAACCACTCAATAATAATTGAGAAAATAATTGTTGGGCTTCTGTAATTAACTTCAGAGTATGGTGTAGACCTGCTCTTTATGAAAAGCGCTGTGAGATAACTGTTGTTGTGATTTGGCGCTATATAAATAAAATTGAATTGAATTGAATTGAATAATATTTACAACTGCAGACCTGCTGGACTGTTGAAAAACACTTTTATTATAGGCTGAGTAGCACTTGTGAGTAAACTTAACTGCAATCAGTGAAGTACCCTTTTAATGACTAATTAACTTTAATAACTGTATACCAGTATAATTAACTGCAAGCGAGCACATGTCCAAGTGCTTACATTGCATCATTTCCTTAACTATGCATATTTGTTTTGTATATTACTGTAAGTATATCTATGACTGTAGACTTGATGGGTTATTAGAAACAGTGAAACCCTCTTCTCACTCAAACTGCAGACACACCCCACCAAGTTTGCAGTTATAAATTAATGTGTTTTTTTGTTCAGACAGCAAGTAGTCCAACAGCCTATTTGCAGGGGTCTTCCTGATGTTCTATAAAATAGCTTGGAACAAGAAATGTTAAATAACAAATGAAAATGCTTAGAAAAAGGTTTATTTGCACAATAAGAAAAAACATGCAATGCAATTAAAATATAAAAGAAACAAAGAGTAACTAATGATAAATAAAATGCCCCAAACATATGCAAGCACCAATCAGTAATTTTAACAACTTGCTGACGCAGTTTATGATGCAGTTCCGTTCTCTCTCTGTGAACATGACAAAAGAGGAGGGAAGACATGCCTGCATGTGTGTTGAGTCAGCAGGGATGATATTAAATGAGAAAAGTTGATCTACAGGAGAAAATACACATCTGAAAGCAACACAGAATGGAGAATTATATTCAATTACATTTTTAGATTATGAATTGTCACCTGTTGCCTGAATATTGTGTTTCCTTTTGCATAAATAAAAACATTTCCACCATAAATTGGTGCAGAAAATTTCACCAGAATGCAAAAAAGTGTTTAATGCTCAAAATTTTCTGGGGGCGAGACTAACAACAGACTAACAACAACCAAGGGGTCCTCCTGTTCATTTCAACAATCAAGATATCTTGATATCTAAATGGTGTTAAAATCTCATCTCGCATCGATCTCGTGAACCCAATATCGTGTATTGTTACATCTCTCAAGCTAACTGTGTTGTCACACCCCGAATCTGAGCCCCAATGTCCCTACCATTTTTGACCACAAAAACCGACACTCTTTCCTACAGAGCAAGCTACAAATACCAATACTGTAGTGTGATGCCGCAGGAGAATAAAGATCAGCCAAAGCGTTAGATAATGAAAGACTGAAAGTTAATTTTTGAAATTGAAAACTGCAGTTGGCAAAACAATCTCATAATACACCTTGAGAGAAGATTGTTTTTCCAACCAGACATTTTTCACAACCTGGCAACTCAAGTGTCCTTATTAATAGATTATAGCAGATCTATTAAGCATTATTAAATGATATATTAACATTAAAAAGCCATTAGTTACAACCTATAAAGTATTTGTAAAGTGTGCCTTGTTACAGTTAAGGAGGTACCAATATATTGGTAATAATAAGTTATTTTAGAAATGTATCACATATTATTAGGAGCCTTTGTCCCATAACATTCAACTCTCCCTTTTCCTTTTCAGGTATTCAAGGTTGCTGAGTAAAATGGTGAAGGACTGACCAAAGGAAATGTGTGTGTGAGAGAGGCGATGGCTCTGAATACGTCTGGATCCTGGGGGGAGTCCCTGGCCAACTCCTCCTCAAGATGTGGCCACAATATGACCGGCTGGGAGCAGCGCATGGAGAAGATGTACACCTACTTCTACCTGCTGCTCTTCATCCCCGGGCTGCTGCTCAACACCACCGCTCTCTGGGTCCTCTGCAGACATATAAGGTAGCCTTCCCTCACAAACACAAGCATGTAAAGAGCTCAAACAGATTCTTGGGCATGACTGACTTCATTTGCATGTTGCCCCACAGTAAGAAGACCAAGGCAGTGATCTTCATGATAAATCTGGCGTTAGCAGACCTGGCCCACATCCTCTCTCTGCCACTCAGGATTTATTATTACTTCACACACACCTGGCCCTTTGGACGAGGCATCTGCTTGTTCTGCTTCTACCTTAAATACCTCAACATGTATGCCGCTATAATGTTCCTGGTAAGCAGGTAGCAATGTGAAAATAATACTGGAACAGTTTAGCGATTTCTCATCTATTTAAATGGGAATAACAGGAAGTCATTCAAGTCTAAACTCG
The DNA here is from genome assembly GCA_024633595.2 of Lepomis macrochirus. NCBI lineage: Eukaryota > Metazoa > Chordata > Actinopteri > Centrarchiformes > Centrarchidae > Lepomis > Lepomis macrochirus. The sequence goes on from JALXJV020000018.1 coordinate 9,539,299, forward strand.
TGCTGCCTTCTCTTCTCCTCAGTTCTCGGAACAAATGTTCTTCCTGTGGCTCTAAATCTGGTTGGTAGTTTTCACATCACTATTTTTTTCTGTTTCCAGGTGTGTATCAGCATGCAGAGGTGTGTCTTCCTGCTCGACCCGTTTATGGCTCGCCGGTGGAGGCGGCGCTATGACCTGTTGATCAGTATTATAGTGTGGGTGGTTGTTAGTCTGGCCTGCTCGCCTTTCATTCTGATGCGGAGCAGCAGCGGCAGCGGCAGCGGGAGCAGTCCTAGCTTCGGTACAAACACAGTCTATAACTTGTCCTTTTATCCGGGTGGCACATCGACTCCCCAACAATCCTCAGGTTACACCAAGCTGAGCTCAAGCTCTAGCACTGTCTCCAAAGACCTGACCTGTTTTAAAGACTTGCCCATGCGTCGTCCGTCCCTCTCTGTGCTGGTCCCCATGATGGCCCTCGTCGAGCTGTTTGGTTTCTTAATTCCTTTGGCCTGCATCAGTTACAGCTCCATCCGCATCGCCCAGTCCCTCAATCAAAAGCAGATGGACAGACAGGATCAGCAAAACCCCTCCGCACTCAACTCCTCAGGACGCAGCCGACTCCAGTCAGTCACCTCCAACTCTGATAAATATCACGAAAAGCAGGTGAACAGTGAGAAGCGGCGCGCTCTACGAATGGTGCTGAGCTGCTCTGCCCTCTTCTTGTTCTGCTTTGCCCCTTACCACCTCAACTTCCTGCTGTACTTGATGGTAACGCAGGACATAGTGTCCCACTGTGCGACGCAGCTGGCTGTGCGTCAGTTCCACCCGGTGTCCCTGTGCATGGCGAGCCTGAGCTGTTGCCTCAATCCTCTGCTTTATTACTTTCTAACAGCCGAGTTCAGATTGCACCTCAGCAGGCGCACCTCCTCCTTCACAGCCTCGCTCCTCTCATCCCCAATCAGCTCCCCAACCTCGCGTCCTGCACAGCACAGACTGACAAGCATGGAGAGTAGCTGCTCAGACAGGGAGTAACGTTATTCGGAGTTATTCAGAGTTTCTTTGGGGAATGACACAGCTAAACACGACAAACAGATGCATCTCTGTAAGACATTCTATTGAACACAGAAATAGACTGGAATGGTTGACGTTGGTCAACAAAATGGTGTCTGAATCCAAACTGACCCAAAGAGCTTTGACCTTGATGTGAAGAACTTCAAATAAGCTATATTATACATTTCAAAGCTGTATGTAAATCCATATGATTGTACTGTAAATAAAAGCAAGTCTGCGTTCTCTGTCTTACGTGGAGCTATGGTGTTTGTGTGTCTGTGCATCCATGGTTCTTTCATAATGAGGTTTCTTCTAGGCAAACAAAAACAGGTGCCGACACATTTTTTTGCACTTCCTCTCACAATGCGCTGTTAGACAGTTAGTAGCAGTTCCGGCAGTTCAGAAAAACCGATAACTGCCAGACTCTGAGGTCGGCTTTTCAAACTGAATTTCACCCCACCCGCCCTTACCTCTTGCATCTGCTAACCCCTTCCCCCCTCCTTAGGAAAAACTGGCAGGTGTCTGATTCACAAACCATAATAAAAAAAATACACCAAATTCTTATCTTTTTGCTGTCACACGTCATACTGTAGCTGCTGAACATATTATATTGTAAAATATGTGAGAAAATGAAACCAAAAGCAGTTTTAAAATAGTGGCGAAACAATCTGTTTCTAGTTTTAGTACTGATTCTCAGTGCCTATATTTTACAATGCGTTCATCTCTCATCAAAAAGACACTCATAGCAGGTAGAGTTTGTCCACAGGGGAAAAAAGTAGCCATATTAATAGCAGAAGTTGTGGTGTCAAACTTTCTTGTAAACCCCCCCCCACCACCACACTCTCACAGGAAGTCCTATGTAAGCTTAAACTCCATTACAGAAGAGGCACAGAGAGAGCAAAACAGCTAGCGATATAGAGGGCACATGGTTATAAATCCAACTCCGGAAATAATATAACACAGGAAAAAAAGAGAGTAGAAATTGGGGAGGCAGAACAAGAGATAAAGTGAGAGAAACTAGTGCGAAAGGGTGGGACACATAGTGAATAGTAACAGGGGGAGGAGGAAAGGGGGGTGGCATGTATGTTGGCTGATGCTTCACCCTTCTGCTTTTTGATACGACGCAGTTTGAAGACAGAGGTGAGATATCAATTGTTAATGTTACAGATTTTTTTGTTTTTTTAAAACAGTGAGTTTAAGCTTTTGTGTGAGAGGCTGTCACAGCTGGATGCTTTCAGTGTGGAGTCATGCCCCATGGGGGATCACAACATGAGGAATGTCAGTTATGTTCAGCTGTGTGAATGAGTGTGTGTAGGCCAGTGTCAAAGTGTGTGTTCCTTTATCTGTCTTTGTAAAAGTACCTGGTGTTGTGATCATGACATGTTTTGTGTGCTGGAACAGCACACGTGGAGGGAGCCGGGTCCTCGTTGCTCACATTTTTGGTGCTTATACACGAGGCCAGATGTCGTGTCTGAGTGGAAAAGCAGTAACGCTCCAACAGCCCACAGAGAGATGAATCACAGTGGATGAAGTTATGTGTTTCCATTGGCAAGATTGGAGGACTGAAGCTGCTGAATATTAAGGTCAGAACATGTCAAATAACTCTTAAAACTCTTAACATACCCCTAACCCAGTGATCCCAAATACCAACAAGCTCCAAAGGCATACGATAATGTTTCCATCATAATAATATGACATGTAGCCACTGACCTTGATCATTATACACACAAGACTTCTGCCGTAAGTTCCCAAGGAGAATTGAAAGACCTGTTATTGGTCATCATCACTACAGTTGTTTGAGCTCATACAGACAGCCTCTCATAGAAGCATACTGTACGTGCAAAAGTGAGAGTAACAAGAGGAGAATCACATTAAAACAGTCACATGCAGGTCAAAGGTCAGTGAGGCTAAAAGGAAGGCTAGGAACTGAGGGTCCACTGGGAGATCTTACTGAGTGCTGTGAAGTTGGATAAAAGGCAGTCTGAGAGCAGAAGCAGAGGTCAGGGTGGTGTGGAAGAGTTTCTATCACTTAACCTATTTACTTGTGTACAAAATTCCTCTTCTTGTTAATATCTTCCCCAGGAAGCAGCGTTGGAAAGTACGGTACGGTACTCTAATGTACTTAAATTTCTTACTTAAACATTTCAGAGGGAAATATTGTACTTCTTCCTCAACCACATTTATTTTTACAACTACAGATACTATAGCTACATTCCAGATTAAGGTCTAACATAAAAACACATGACAAGCTTATAAACACAAGCTATACTGACATATGAACAAACACACAAAGAGATCTTTATGTGTAATAAAACTTCTATCAACCATTCATGGATGTGATTAAGACATGTGGAGCTTGAAAGTTCTTGTTAAATTCTTAACCCAAGCTCCACCCTAAAACACATTGTTAAAGATAAAATCAGTGGTCCCAATTGTCTAGTTATCGTGTCAAAAGTCTAAAAAATGAAGATACATTTTTTTAATCATCTCACAGCCCCTCAGTTTTATCTTGTGACCTTTTGGGGGAGGGTGGGGCAGTCCCATAGGTTGGGAACGACCAGAATAATGAAAACAAGTTCTCTTTTTCTGTTCCATAATTAGCCAGGATGAGTTTAGCACAAGTCAAATCAGACTATATGAGACACAGCTGCATTTAAAAGAAGCAGTGAATCGTCACAGATCACAATTGTGCTTATTCAAACAGTTTACATGGGTTGAAGCAAAGAGCAAGGAAACCCATGTTAAACCGCCATACAACTTTTTATGTTAACAGAAGTAGGTGGATCCCGCCTACAAGCTGGAAGTTCAGCTCCAGACATTACTGTGTGTTTCCATTTGTTAATCTGTAATCAATATCGGAAATTCATCAAGGTTTAAGGTTACCCATAGGCTTTTTAAATCTTCTGAAATAACTTTTGTTTTGTGCTGCTTGTCATAACGCATAATGTAGGTGTCACTTTTTCTGAAACTGTAGATTCACCAAAGAAAGAGTTGTTCCTCATATCTAAGCACACAGGGCAGGTTGGTCTTCGTGTGACCTGTTAACCACACTAGTTTCACTGACGCCTTGCTGTGAGGCGTTTCACACCGGTTCAATGTTGGCTACCCTGTAGCTGGTGCTTCTCAACAGTGAGCGCTATGTGGGAGATTCTATCACTGTGGGTTTGCATAGTAACTGTAAATGGCATTGCAAAAGCTGCACGCACAAGTACTGTATTGTTTTGTGCATATTAAAACGCTTGGTATAAAAAAAAGAAACCTTGTTTAGCGAGTATGTTTGCATATGTGAGTACTTTACAGCGTATCTGTTTCTCAAAACCTGATCATTATCTAAGCAATATGTAAAACATGCTGTCATCCTGTTTTCTACAGAAACCTGCTTTCACTTATCCCATTATGCACTGGGCAAGAGATTAGGGATTGGGGTTGAACGTGCTCCGAAGCATCAACAGTGTATCAGAGCTGGACACACTTTATCTTCAACAAAAGAAGCAAGAACTCCTCCTTGCCATAACGGACAGCATGGGCACTCAAACACTTTCATCACCAGACAACAAGCAGCTTTCCTGATACAAGCTTCCCGTTGGTTCACAAGGCAGTAAACGGCCCTTGGCTTAAGATGAGCTTTGCCAACAACAGCTGTGGAGACAGTGAAGTTCTCCGCACATACCAGCACTATGTCTATGCAGTGGTGTACGGTGTGATCTTGGCACCAGGTCTGCTGGGTAATGTTCTGGCGCTCTGGGTATTCAGGGCTTATGTCAGAGAAACCAAGAAGGCTGTGGTGTTCATGATGAACCTGGCTGTGGCCGACCTGATGCAGGTAACAATCCCTCCATGTCTTTTGTGCTAAATATTTGACTGCTTTCATTCACATTATTCTTTATATCTGTATGTTTATGTAGCTTTCATCAATGTTGTCTGTTTGTCTCAGCGCACTCACTCTAACTAGAGCCAACTTTATCAAATGTTTGAATAAAATATTTTCTGTGTGGGTGGTAGGGCGCCCAAGTAATGATTATTTTCACTACAGATTAAAAAAAATTTTCAAATGAAAAAACTGTTTAACCAATAATACTTTATTTATTTAAGCCCCCTACTAAGCATTTATAACAGTAGAATGTTTATAAAACCCTATCATGTGGTTGTAAGCTGAGATAAGGACACAAAGGTTTTTATCTGGTATATTAATAATACTATGAACGATTAATAACTCAGTCTAATTTTAATGTAATGACATTTACAGATATATGAACAAACACATGAAGAGATCTTTATGTGTAATGACACATCTATCAACTATTCATGCATGTTATCAAGACATGTTGAGCTTGAAAGTTTATTGACCTCAGTTTGAGAAATTCTTAACCCAAAGTCCACATGCCAGACTTCTGACACAACTCTGAGCCACACTTCATGGCCTTCATTTGTGGATGGAATTTGCTTAGTTCACAAGTATTTCTGAATAAATGACTGCCAGATTAATAAATGCAATACATATATTTATAGTAAGATCTTCTGTAAAGGGGCCATATGTAGTTTTCAGCTGTCTCTAGATTAGGTTTCAGATTGCAACCACTATGTTTCCAAATGTGTGCTCGTGCACACGCTCAAATTAATGAGAGGCAAAACAGAGACGACACACAAAATGCTGGAAAGTCAGGTAAACTCCCACTGCAACGTCAGGTAAACTCCCACTGCAACGTAATATTTTAACAGCTTGACGTTGAACTAATTCATGCTCCTTGTACAATAGCACTAAATTGACTGCATTAGTTGCCATGATATGTTGGTGTTAGCTAGCTAGACTGCTTTCAATGCTTTTCAGCTATTTGTGTATCTTTCAACGATGAGGCAATGTCAGCATAGGATGATAACAAAAACGTTTAACAGTCGCAACTTTTCGGCATTAGCCGGAAAGCTGATGTTATCTTTGAGGCAACTTAAACTCAAAATCACAATATATTTCAGGTGATCTGCAGTGAGATTAGCTTACCTGTCCAAAAGGCTGAAAGCCAACTCTGGGTTGGCTTCCAGCCACATTGACGTCAAACTGATTCTCATAAAGAACCTGAGTCCTTCCCTTTCCGGTGGACCACTATGGGACCTTATTTCGGACAAATATTGTATGGTAGTCAATGGCAAGGTACAACAAGTATTTTGATCCCGTTTGAATTGTTCCCTGAATTACACTTACGGTGTTCGTCAATTTAAAAGATAAATTTTAAAGTCAAGAAAGTCACAAAGACCACAAAGCCCAAAGTCGCGTATGTGACTTTGTAACTGTTTCTGTCAATGACTGAAGCTAACGTTTCTGAAGCTAACATCAAAAAACTTACATGGGGGATGCTGTGATAAAAGGACCAGGAGTCGTTGGATTAAAGCCCCCTCCAGCCAGTTTTAACTGCCGTTTTTGATGAACGTTCTTTCTCAAACATAGAATGGGGTACGTGGTTTATAGTCGGACATAATGATTTACCATGACAACCAAAACCTGACTGCTGGAGTGTTCACTAACGATATGCTGTGTTAACATCACGACACTGTAAAGTTTAGTACACTTTACTGTAGCCATTACTTATCCATGACAGAAACTAGTGTGCGCGTATCAGCTGTTATCAATCATACAGTCGATGGTCCTGTCACACACTGTACATGATAATGGCGCGTTCGAGACTGGTCGGAACTGGGAATTTTCCCAACTTCCGACATCTGACATCAAAGTGTTCCAGGTGCATGTTGGTGCATGCACCTGGAACCGAAAGTGAATGAAACCCATGGTTGACCATGACAAAGTGAACACACAGTTGCACCCTCAGCAGTGCTTTAGGTGTTTTAAAATGATGGCAGTTTAACTGCAACAACTGACATAAATAGCCGATACGTTACTAGTTAACTGTGTATCCCTCTAGCTACATCAGTTGGTAACCCTCAAGTCAGCCAACTTTGTAGGTTACACTTCCTAATGTTTTGGCATTTTTAACAATAACTTTTACGCAGAGAAGATGACTTCATGACATGACATGCCAGCTACCTAATAGGCCTAACATATTTCTTCATCAATGTACATGTAGAACAGGTTTTCCTATATGATCATAGTCAGTGTATTATTTTAATTTAAATACAAGCAAATATACTTTTTGTTGCCTTTTAGCTTATGGTTTACCATTTACAATGTGTGCTTCCATGGACGCTGACATTGTTTTCTGACATCATTCTGCTGCTACTCGTGAAGTCGGGGTACATATTTTTTCTCCGAGTTCACAAGTTGGAAATCCGACTTCAAGTGGTGTTCCAGGATAGTTTTTCTAGTTGGAGGTCTGAAATTTCCCAGTTCCGAGTTGCCTGGAACGCAGCATTACTATAGCCATACATCACAACCCCGTTTTAACAACTAAGCAACTTTTGGAACTTTGAGCACAAAATTAAGCTATTTGTCAAAAAATATTTGGCGAACTATGTGGGTTATCAACATTGTAAGGAAGTGACGCAGAAAAATACGAAATATCATAGAAATGTCAAAATACACTGGAGGGGGGCTTTAAACACATCAGGTGAAACGTATACTTGCAAAATGATCTTTTAAATTGACCAACATCATATGTGTAATTCAGAGCTCAATTCTAACAGTATAAAAATATGATTTCTCTCTCACCATTGACTACAACGCCTATTTTTCCGGAATAAAGTCCCATAGGCCAGAAGCGAAAGACTCTAACTAACGGACTCTAACATTTTGTCAGCTGGGTTGCCCACTGTTGAGTTCAGAATAAGTAGGTGGATCAGTGTTGAATAAACAATTAAAAACGTCTTCATATAATACAATAAAAATGTCTTATAGTATGTCTTATAGTATTAAGGCTACTCACATCAAGTGGTCATCTTCCACATAATTTGAATAAGACAGTGTGAACCAAAATTGTCTGTTTTCATTAAAAGTGAACAGGCTGCTGCTTATAAGAGAATATTATCAACGTTAATGCCGTGTTCCTTCTTCTTTTCTTTGCTATTGTTGTAGTTCTGCAACCATCTTGACATGCTTTGCTCTCCTCAGGTGCTCTCTCTACCTCTGCGGATCTACTATTACCTGAACAACAACTGGCCCTTTGGTGAGCTTCTCTGCATGATCTGCTTCTATCTGAAGTACGTCAACATGTACGCCTCCATCTACTTCCTGGTGTGTGTCAGCGTGCGCGCTGTGAGCTCATCATGCGTCCCCTGACGTACAACTCATCCAGGAGAAGAGGAGACTTGCTTATATGTGCCCTTGGCTGGCTGTTAGTCTGCCTGTGCTGTCTGCCTTTCCCTCTGCTGAGGAACTCCAGCAGTGAACGAAACTCTAATTCAAGTCTTAGCACCTCATCTGTGTGTTTTACGGAGCTGCCCATGAGGGTTGTGAGTATTCCAGCAGCCTGGGCCCTCCTGATCATAGCAGAGCTGATGGGCTTCGTCATCCCCCTCATACTGGTGTTAGCCTGTTCCTGTCTGACTGCCGGGAGCCTTCGGAAGCCAACAGAAGGGGCCATTCATGACCGAGGAGAGAAACGCAGGGCATTAAGGATGGTGTTAAGCTGTGCTGTGGTCTTCCTAGTGTGCTTTGCACCGTACCATATCACTATGCCCCTGGACTTCTTGGCCAAAGTCAACGCCCTGAGCAGCTGCACCCTGAGGAACCTGATTCTGCGATGTCACCCCGTCACACTCTGCCTGGCCAGCCTGAACTGCAGCCTGGACCCACTCATGTACTATTTCACCACAGATGAATTCTGGAGGCGACTGAGCAAGCCAGAAATACCAGAGAGCATAACTTTCAGCAGGCGCCTGTCCTGTATAAATGGACAGGACTTGGAGAATGACTAGTCTCTCTAAGTTCATTTGTTGAAGGACCAACATTTTAATCTCAACCACTACACCTTGAGATAAAGTCTTTGATTCCTACAAACTAGGGGAATTTATGTGTAAACTAATGTGTAAAAATATGGGAGCAATTTTCAAAATGTGAATTCTTTTTCTATTTATATTTCAATAAAAGGTGCATCTGTTCTTTCTAAATTTGTGTGAAGAGTGAGCTCTTCCTTTTATGAAGGATGAGCATCTCCGATAAGGACCTAAACCAGATCATTTTTTCCCCTATAGACCCAACAGCTTGCAGAGGATGGTAAAAGGCTTTTACAGCATTGGCTTTCCAACATGCAGCTTTCACTGACATATTAAAAAGGCAAACAGACAACATTTTCAGTAAGTAAAGAAATGCAACTTTATTCAACAACAAAGTGAAATTCATTTCAGTAGCTGCACACAACATTGTTTTTTCTTTTTAAATCTTATCTTCTAGTATTGTTAAAAAGCTAAGACAGAATTTTCCCCCACCTGTTTTGCATCAAGTATCACTGTACTGTGCTGTGATTGGCTAGATCGTTACTTTGACGTGTCATTGTGATTGGTTGCTAGCTTCACCCGGTTTTTTGTTGGATTTTCGGCAACACCAGTTGCGCTAATGACGTTGATAATAATGTATTAATAATATAATTAGAAATATATTTTAAATCTTTATATGTACAGAGGAGGTGCAACTCAATTTAACCCACTGTTCATATAACACATTATTGAAAGAATAAATTTCAGTCAATCTTGAACTGTTTGTCGCCATCGAGTAAAACAATGAGTTAGGGAACTGTATAACACAACAGAGTAGGCAATATTTAAAATTAAAGCATTTCAGTTAGAATACCATTTGTTGTTTTAACTGGGTGAAAAGCTAGTTTCATTATCTTAATGTAGGCCCCTCAGAAGTGTGGTGTGCGGTCAGTGTGCTAAATTGACTCATTAGATTTTTCCTTTTTAGTAACAAAGAACAACTAGAAAATTAATGTAGAAGTCAGAGGCAAGGGAGCCAATCACAGCACAGTAGGGGGGACTTGACGCAACAGGTGTGAACAAAAATAACAGACAGAAACATTTTTACAAGCACACTTCCTGTCTGATTGTCTTTCTGTGCAGGCATCGACTGGGAAACCATTGAAAATGACTTGAAGTTATTTAGCAAAAGGCCGTTTTCTTCATTATTTCAAGCTTTCCTTCAGGGCTTTTAAAATCAAAGACAAAAGCTTTGTGCAGATTTATGTGTTTGTTTGTTTTGGTTTTTTTAAAAACAAATTGTTCCTGTGACAATTTCAAATACATAGCGTTTGGCTAAATGTGTAGCCAGTTTTAGTAAGATATTTGCTACATCTATCTCAGTAAAGGTAACCTCATGTTATGGGACTACGAATTTGAAAACTCGGAAAGAAAGAAATATGTGTTTTCTTAGTCAAATTTAGTGCAATTTCCCTATAGCTTATCAACCGTGCTTCAAGTTTATTGTCACAAATGAGGTTTCTACACAAACACAAACACTAGTCACACAAGGTGCTGGACTGTTCACCATCAGGTTATGAAACCATCAATTACATAAAATCATCACACTGCAGGACAGCAGAGGAAATATCTAGAAAACCAGTGACTGAGAGTCTGGGCTCGAGTATCTCTGCTACCGTCCGTAAAAGAAGCTGACAGTCACATTACACGAGCACCGTCACTGTACGGTACCATTTCCAGGGTGACTTGTGCTATATGACACTATAACATACAGTAGATCTTGTCAAGGCTGCTCTATTGGGAACAGTAGGCTGAAACACAAACAGGTCTGATATGACTGACTTCTCAGTATCACTAGGATATTCAGTAGAAGGACTAACAACTCTTGTCTTGAAGTGACTGGATGTTGTAATGCAGTTACAGCGATAAGACAAGTCTGCAGGAAGCTACCGCAACAGAATACAGAATTAAAACCAACATAAATGAAACTTAGTATATCTTAGTAAGCAGGCTGACGCTGGTTAGAAGTACAAGACTAACTCGTGAACATTTGCGCAAGCGCGCTATGACTTATACAGATTCAGAGGAATACAGCAGAGGAAGGGGTTTAGGCTATAACACTGTAACTTAAATTCACTTATCACTGGGGTTAAAGCAGGGGAGTTTAGAGTTCTATACAAAAGTAACTTTCTGCTAAAAGCTGTTCCCTCCTTCACCTACTCCCACCTACTTTCTCTCTCTCTCGCTTTCTGACTTATGCTCATGCTTTTCCATCAAGCCTTGCAGATCCTAGTCTCCGTCACAAACTTGTTCTCAAAGTGGTGGATGGTGAAACATTCGTCTGCAGAGCGCTTCTGGATGCCTCCACCTGACAGACACACAAGATACACAAACATTAGCCCTAAATATTACAAGTACATTTACTCAAGTTCGGTTCTTAAGTACATATAATTTTTACTTCATATTTGTCTGACAGTTTAGTTACTTTTAAGATTACAGTTTATCATACTTAAAATCATATAACAGTCAGTGAGTATAACTTCTTCAAAATTAGCTGAATCAAGTGCACTTGTGTTGATAATGGATTTTATTTAGACCATTTCAGCCAACAATGTCGTGCATCAACTAGCACAAAGTGACCTGGCAGGCTGGAGCGGCGTTGCATTCTGTATGTGTCCTTTCCGTCACACAGCCGGTGGATGTAGAACCCCAGAGGCTTGATATCATCGATACGCTCTGTCACCACCAAGTCCTCGTGCACCAAGTAGCTGCGGTAAGAGCCAGACTGGGACAAAAAGATGGGATAACGAAGGAATCATTATACATCTTTAAACCGCTTTTAGTCAGCATAAAAAGAAAAGTGGCTCAGTGAACACGACTGCAGCCAAGTGTGAAAACAAAGAGTGGGAAGGACTTTGCCTAATTAATGATTCATCCACAAACTTCTGAATTTTGTCAAACATTTTCACGCTGGATAATGAAATTCTCTGATCGCACCATCAACACCCACCAAACGCCAAATGCTGTACAACCTGTCGTTGCGGAGGACTCTGTGAAAATATTTTTTTGAAACCAGCTAAACTCTCCATAAAGTCTTGGGACTGATGGTCTTGCTGACCATGTTCCACTCTCGCTAAAACTCAAAAAAGCAAACGTCCTACAGGAACCTGATCGTGTACACGAAAAACATTTTTAAATTAAAAATACATATTGTTTTTTTAAATGACCAAGAAATGGCCCTGGGGATGGCGATGACTGATCCTTTAACTTTCTTCTAGTGCCATCTTCAGGACAAAGGTTTAACTTGCAAACCTCCAGTGAACATTATACCAGAAAGCGAATTTACTGAAAATACCGGAGTGTTAAAATGAGGGAAACTCTTGGTTTTCTGTTCCAGAAAGAAAGGTGATTTAACCTCTAGGTTACTGTGGAAACTCTTGCTGAGCCTGAAGCAGCTGGCAGACACATTGTTTCATTTCCTTGTTCATACAGTCAAGATCAGAGCACATATCGGAGCGCATTCATTTGCAGTAGTTTTTAGAACGACGCCTTTAAAAAAAAACACGGCTAGATATTAGTTTGTTACCCAACTATGACACAGCCGCTTTCACACACTGTTACTCTGTGGATGTTAAGGCAGACGTCAGGTTGTCAACAGTTCCTCTGGACTGAAACATTTAACACATTACTGTAGTAATCCCTGATTAAACACAACTGTATGAAGCTTTAGACACATGAGACACTGGTCAATGAACAATCATTTGTCATGTGATTAGTCACACTGATGGAACATTCCCATCGTAGCTATCATGTTGGAGATGATGTGAATATTTCTGAGTAATGATGATTATGGTGCAGCTTAAACGACTTTAAGATTCTAAAACAAGACTAAATGTAGTTTAAAAGTGAGTTTTTGAATGTCAGTCCTAATATTAATATTAGTCTTAATGTGTGTTAAAAGCATTTCTGTGACAATGTCACTAGTCAATAAATACTGCTGAGCAAGTTTTTTAAATGTACAAATAGATGTCTAAAACTGTAGTCTGTTTAACCCTAGCCACAAAGGCAAATAACCAAAACCGTCATTACTGGGTCAGACTGTGACTTTGAAAGCATAGGTCCATGTGTAAACGGTGTCTTATCTGTTTGATCCATATTTTTATCATCAGTTATCACCACCAGCATTTTGTCCCAGTCAGGTTACAGCTTAATAAATACCTTAAATTGAGTGTAACATACAGAAGGATACCAGCATCTTATTATTCATTAAGGAAACTGAAGTCTAGTAAATGATGAATGAGCAACACCGAATACAATGTAATAGTGTTAATTTATTGACTCTGTCCTCCATCCTGACCATGACAGATAAATGTCATGGTCTGCACTGGCAGCCATTCATATTTCCAGCACCACAGGATGGAAGCTCTGCTCTTTATTTACCCATTGCTGTGGCGAATCATAGTATTAAAGCTCCATTAATGATGGCTTTTTTGATTCCCCATGCACACACTTAACTCAGTGTGAACATAATCAGAGTTGATTGTGAACAGACACTGAAAAGCTCTTCTGGAACTGATAATTCGGTAGTTTCCCATCTCTGGGTTAATCACCTCAGAGCTCAGGGTTAGGCTCAGAGTTCGTTAAACATGCTCTCTGAAACAGGACCCTGCTAAACACCTAAATGTTAGCAGTGTCACGGTGAGCATGTTAGCATGCTGACTTTAACATTTAGCTCTATGCACCTTTAGGATTTAAGCAAAGAAAACTTGGCTCTTGTGCAAAAAACCCAAACATTTAAAGCCTTCCACTATACATTTAATTTAATGTTCAACTGATGCATTTTTTCATTTCATATTTAGTATCTAAAGACAATGAAAGAGACAAAAAATATGTGAGTTTTAAAGAGTGATTAATATCACACACTGTCTGGAATAGGCGAAGGTGGTGTGTGCAATACATTTTTACAAATAACAGACATGTCAAATTTGGACAGGATTAAAGCACGGACAAACTCTGGAGTTATTTTAAATCCCCGGATTTCCCCAGGCAATATTTAGTGCTGATATTAGGGCTTATGCACGAGAGTGCCATGTCAGTTTTTTCCCTCTATCATCCAAGACAGCCCTCTTCTCTTGGCAGCTGCAGGACACAAGCTGATCACTACTCACCATCAGTTGGGAGAAGAGGTCGATCAGGTCCTGAGGGGGGAGCACCACCGAGGTGTTCAGAGGAATCACAAAGCAGGTCTTCAGAGTCAGGTCCAGATATGCCGTCAGCTTCTACTCACACACAAACACACACAAACAAAGTAATCAGGAAAGAATTTGAACCCAATTAACAGGAGCGCGCCAGCATCTACAGTACCGCATGTGGGATATTCCGTGTGTGAGTGTTACCCTGTTGAAGTCATGGAGGATGTAAGCAGGGTCTCCAGGTCTGAAGCGGGGAGGTGGGACGCTGATGACGGCCATGCTGTCAGAGATCTCCACTTCCTCCTCCACCCGTGGCAGGTAGTATGGCTGGTTCTCTCCTCCAGCTCCGGATGACACGTCACTGAACTGCATCGCACCGTGATAAAGCCTCTGGAGGAGCAAGATAGATCACTTGGATGCACACAAAGACTAATAAAGGCAGAAACCTAACACACTGGTGCACTGAAGAAAAATGTCTTTCCTTCTTTTACTATCCCCACTTTCTTCACTTCACAGAAAGTCACCATGAACCAGCTGCAGTGTTTGGGTGAGGTTTCACACTGCAACATTTCATGCAGGAACAAAAACAACACTTGCCATCAAAGTACACTTGTTAGATGGTGAGTTGGATGTTTCCTTCTGTCAGCAACCACAACTGTCTCGACTGGTCTTACACCTATGCTACCAGTCGTGGCATAGGTGTAAGACCATACAGTGTAGCTGTCTGCACTGCCACTATCTTAGTTTAGCTTTGGAACCTGAGGCCACCAGGGGGAGCCACAGCACATGCAGGGTTTCGTCTGGGTACAGTACAGCACAGCACAGTTTTCTCATGAGTAGCAACAGATCTGTGTTGGTTTTTTTGAATTTTGAAACATGGAAGAGGTAAGACTTGGTCTGGGAAAAAAAAAAAGCTGATAAAGCTTAAAGCTGCATTAAATGATTTTCAACTACTAGAGTGCAGACAATTTACTCCACACTTATTTGCAATTAGTTATACAATAATAATATCGAACTTTTTGGGAAATCTTTAATTTTTGTTTTGTTACTGTGTATTACTGTGTATTTGTTAGATATTTTATACAGTATATTTAATTAATTTATTATTTGTTTGAGGCTGATAACCACTTGATTTGTAGCCATGATTAAATCTATAAATACCTGTCAGTGCAAGCTAGTAAGGAAACCAAACCAAGATAAGGAGCTGAGCCGCTAGATGTGTTATGCGACTAGAAATGGCATAACGTTGTGGGCTAGGGTGCTTACTCTAGAATCTGAGTAATCTGTGTCAAATTCAAAGGACTAATGTTGTATGATTACACAAACACTGACAACACGGCAAAATATAAAAAGGCGAAGTCTGCGCTTCCTTAGAAGACAGAAGTGAGTGAGAGTCAGCATTCTAGTTTCCCACCAAGGCAAGGGTGTCTCATCAGCAGTGAAAGAGCAGCCTCAATAATTCTTCCCAAACTCGAATAATACTCCCCTCATCTCCCCCCACACATCTCCAGTCAACGTGACAAGAGTACTAAAGGACAGCATCTGAGATAGTTTCACTGGGCTATAAAGAAAATAAGCTGAGGATGACTCGTGGAGGGCATCCGGTTTGCTAATAATCATGGTGAACGTCAGCTTATTAAAATACTCTCAAGAATCAGGCCAACATCTCAACATTTTCAATGAAACAGTGTGGCTTAGTACCATAATTTATATCATGCTATGTTTGGAGTTTACAACTGCTAAAAATCTGTTGCTTTAAATCAAATGTGAGGTGCATATCTTAGTATTGCTTAACATTGCCAGACAGATTACTTTTCGGCATTTTTCCTTTATTAGACTGAGACAGTATGATTACAGACAGGAAACACAGGGCGAGAAAGATAAGTATAGTGAATAAGATCCCCAGCTGGAATCAAACCCAGCATGTTGTTGTGACTTTATATGACATGCATCACAACCACTGTGCCACCCAATATTCCTGAACTGCTGCACTTCAGTAAAAAGTAAAAAAAAAGGATTTTATAATGTTAATATAGCATATTTAAACCAGTACGCAGCCTGGAGAGGTGCTTTCTGACTGTGTAAATGGTTTCTTGCAGCGCATCTCATCCCTTGTGGCACATGGAGTGTGACGGGTAGACTGCACCAATAAATCGTGTGTTTACCTTCGGGGTGAAATATCGATAGAGACAAGCTCCCCCAACGATGAGCCCGCTGAGGATGAAGGCGATGCCCAGCAGGGTGAGCAGGCAGCGACCTGTGGAGCCCTCGTTACCAGCTGGAGCAGAGGCCAGCTCAGGATCCTAAACACACACACACACACACACACACACACACACACACACACACACACACACACACACACACGCTACTGTCAGCAAGTTTACAATGAATCATAGTATTGAATGCATTTAATATACAATGTAGATTTATTTGTCATTTTAGAAATAAAAGCACACAGCTTTAACTTTGCGACTATAATCCTATTCAACGTTTGGCCTCTGCAGAGCAGCTGTTAAGAAGATGGGCGGTCCCTCTGTGTGCTGCAGTGCAATAAGGCTTTCCGTGCATTTGGCGAAAAACACTGCAGACCTTTTCATATCAAATTGCAATAGAAGAGAACGAGATAATACAATACCTACATGTAAAAACTACACAGATTATGTCCACGGTCACATCTAAGTGCGTGCTGGTGCAGGCCTGCTACCAGGCTAAAAACAGACACCGGGCTCAGACGCCGCACTTGAAACCCGTTAGCTCACCTTCACACCGGCTGGCACCTCTTTGCCCAGCGCCTTCTGCGCCAGAGCAGAGTTAAAAGCAATCTTCACCATGCTGGAGTGGAAACGTCAGGTCGGGTTTTCTTCTTTCTGCAAACAGGGAAGAGAGGGAAGAGACTCTCTGGGTACTGGACTGCAGGCTCTGTCTACTCTCAGCAGCTCCGCGTTGTGACGCACTTTGCAACCTCGGCTTTATCTAGCGTTTCCGGTGGCTGGAGGGGATTAAGATGACATCCGAAACGGAAGCCAGTAAAAAACTACTTCTACTAACTTCAAGCTACATAACATATATAAACAGCTGGTGCCTGAGAAAATTTAGACGACTGTTACTACTATTTTGACAGTGACCACTGGAACCATTATTGCCTAATACATTGCCACAATGGTCCCTCTTGAGAGTTAATTTATGTAGCGTTGGCTCCATCTAGTGGACGCAGGTGGCAACTGCGTCCATTCATTAGCCTGAACGTAATACCACAAGACTTGAATTACACTTACAGTTAAACCTGCCTCCCTTTACCTGCTATATTCTGTAGAGCACATAACACAGAAAAGACAGCTTGCACTGACTGCACTGTAATGTAATGAAAGTCACATTCTGAGTGTATAATGTAGCCTATTCATCTCTGTGAATATTCCACTCTGTAAACATATTCCCTCCTACAGGCTGGGTAGCTACTACCTGCCAGTGTGTCTGCCCACTCACACTGACACACACAGTACCCAGCTTTCACTGCACTGTGTGGAAACACAGGCCAACGCCAAGGCTATACTGTACGTCTGACACATATCCTCAGTCCTCTGGTCTGTGGTGGTCCTCTGCTTCCTCTGCTTTCACTCTCCTGACTAAGTTTAAGGTTGAGCGTATGAGTAAATAAACTGTTGCACCAGCTCTCTAATTCCATGCAACTCCGTGGCATCTCTCCAGCCCTCTGCACTGCAACTGTGCCATACACATCACAAACACACACACACACACGCACTCTGCGAGGCTATGATTTTTCCTCTGTTAAACAGACAGATTGGACCGGTAATCACCACTGAAAGGTACATAAACAGAGCAGCTGATTTCTGTACCTAACTCCCCCTCCGCGCACCTCCACTCCCCCCCAAACTGACTCTCCCTGAAAATCCTAAGTGGTCCTGAAGGCTTGTTTATGGGCTCGTCTTACGCTGTGTTTGATCTGAGAGCTTGCCCACACATGCATGCGTGGACACACACACACACATGCAGCGAGAGAGCCAGCATTAGCAGTAATAGCTGAGATGATAAACAAAAGACTTAGATTTAATCCTGAGGGCTTCTCAGCATCACACACAACAGAGAAAGAGAAAAAAAAGCATAGGAAGGAGCAAGGAGGCAACCGCACTTTCGTTCCAGAGGGATGATTGGGGAGTAGAGGCGTGGAGGCAGGTGGGGGGTGAAATGGAGTGATTCTGGGGGAGAGCACAGTGATGACTGGGAAAAAACACAGAGAAGGAGTTGCAGGGAGAGGCAGAGCAATCTGCAGTGTCTGATGCTTGAGTGAGTTTTCCGAGGAGCTGATTAACGGCAGATTAAACTCACCGTCCATCCAGTTTACATCTCAAACTTTCTAACACGCCTGCTTGGTAGAATTTCTGTGCCTCTCAGACTGAAAGGAGCAAAACATACTCAAATGGACACCCATGTTTTTGTGCACAGGCGCACAGAGTCAGCCAGCGTCATAATGGTGGATGGCAGGCATGTATGATGGAGTCTGAATGCCAATGTTTCCCTGTGGTCCGCAGTAAAGGTCCAGTAAAAGCAATAAAAATACACACACTACACACATGCAGATGTATACACAAACCCACGCTCCTTGCCTGCGCCGTCAGCAAACTGTGAAAGTCTGCAGGGGCATAGCTGGCTTCATAAAGTGTGAGAAAAAGAAGCTCTCAAGCATGACATCACCCGCACGCAAGCCAACAAATATGAACACTCGCACAGACACACCTCATAGATTTGTCATCAATTTCAATACCAGACATGTGAAGCCGCAAGTGACAAATGACTTTGTCCCTTTCACTGCTCCCAAGCCATACACACACACACACACACACGCACACACACACACGCACACACACACACACACACACACACACACACACACACACACACACACACACACACACACACACACACACACACACACACACACACACACACACGTAGAGCCTAAAAACTGCTACGGTAACAGCTGGCACAGTATTGCTCTGAACTAAAAAGTTAGACACTGCTCAGTGCTTCATAACGTCACTGACATGTCTTCATGTGGACCCACCATAATCACCATGTGTCTTGAGTGGTAGAACATTTAGTGGTCACAGAGAGAGAAGACAGAGATGGAGAAGAGAGAGAAACAGAAGAGCAGATCTCATGGGTAGACATGTGTCAGAGAGCAGGGATGCTTCTTCAAAGCCCCAGTCATATACCCCCAACCCCCCCACCTCAAAAAAAAAAAGAAAATCAGCCTGCATCACACTCTCATGATCCTTGCCCACCACACACACACTTTTGGCAATCACATGTGGCTTTGAGACAAGGGTGACAAATGAGTCTTTCCTGTGAGTATCAGCTTCTAAAGCTACCTTCACTCTCCCATAGCAGTGCCTCTCTGTCTGTCTTCGTCCTCTCAGCTTGGCTCACCTCAGGGAAATGTAATAATTTCATGCTGAAGGGGAAAGGGGTGGGGGGCGTCACAATAAAGACCAAGATTGGGTTGCACCAGCTGTTCATAACCTTGAATGTTAGTTCTTAGTGAATAAGCTGGTTTCAAGATAGTGAGTGCATGTTGCACCATTAAAAACTACCAAATGTCTTAGAGAGTTCATTAGCTAGGAAACATTTGTAGCAATGTCCCAAAAAAAAAAAATCAATCAACAGAACAACAACTTTTTGCTGTTTAGCTTTTTGTAATTTGATGTACATTATGATGTGTTTTTTTGTGAAAGGTAATTTAACATCTTTCCAGTTTACATTAATATTAAACTACATTTTACCAAATGTTGGTTCAGATGTCAACCATGTATCGAATTAGCTTATCTCTTTTGCACTTCCCTCTGAAAGGAGCATTTCAGCTAACTATCGTTAGCTATGCCAGGAGAAGCTGTCAGCTACATAACCATTAGGCCTAAACATGACTGTTACTGGGTGTAAATAATTAATAACAACTAAACTCTACGTAAGAAATATGTGTGGTGCAACTTGTTTTAACTTAGTGATAAGTAAATCTTCACAAACTCAGATGTTGTAACTAAGATAAGTTTGAACTTGAATCAGTGAGCAACAAACGTGAAAACTTTATCTTGAGAATAACTATTCTTTGATGCACATCACCCTCTTTCCCTTCTTATAAAAACACACACTGAATTTGAACACAATCTTGTTAGAGATGTTGTAAACATTTATTGAGGCCAAAATAATATATGACATAACATGGAATATAAGTTTTATCCGACTGTATTTAAAAGGAATGGTTGTTTTTCTCAAAACATGTGACCTAATGTTGCTGCCTGTCTGTCTTTTTAAAGTAGCAGAGAGGTGGTCTATGGAATGAAAGGATTTTTGAAGCAGGAGTGAAGGAGAGGACAAAAGGTATAACTGGAAGAAAAGAAAGAGGTGGGTCACACATGTATGAGATGAATGACAACTCAAGGTAAGCAACTGGCACAGGTAGAAAGAGAAAAGTGGAAGAATCAAGTAGGATGAGAAAGGATGAAAGGGTACAGAGTAGACTGGGCGGATGGAAAATGGACACATGTCTGTTATGTTCCTGAGGGTTAAACTCTGGGGAAATTACCTCATCATCCTGAGACTGCTCCAGAACGCTACATGTACGCTTCGGCCATGTTGACTTTGCCTCAGTAAAGCACACATACACACACACACACACACACACTATGAATTGTGGCCAATAGCATCATAGCCTCGTCGAATCACTTCCAGATTCAGTGACGTCACCTCTGTCAGGTTCACAGGAGGTGCAGAAAGCGCACACACACACACACACACACACACACACACACACACACACACACACAGCAACTTTCCTCTGGAGAAGGATGCACCGATCTGTATTTTTTCTTCAATTATGACACACAGGTCGTTTCAAGGCTTTTATTCAGCTTCTTTATTGAACTCAGAGAGAAACTATTTTCACATCATAGAGTTGGTACAGCAGAGAACTGACAGACTGAAACTCTTATGGCTGCAAGCCATGCGGCTACAGTCCCACCTGGACTCTAATAGGCTCATAATAAGGTTTTAGTAGACTGCAAAGGTTAGGGAAGCGGCTGGTCTAAGGCCGTTGGTTAATTTCCCATGCTGGGATAATAAGGGAAAACTGACACTCCCCTTTCCTTCAGCAACTACTGTACCACTGAGCAATATACTTTACTACCAACTGCTCCAAGAGGAGAAGACAGTGTACTGGAAAGTTCCCAGGTGTGAATATGGGTATTATTTATTTGTCAAAGACTTTTCGATCAAAAATTGGACAAAAACTCCAAAGCAACTATTAGTTTTATTCATGGTTAGTAAGTGATTAAGTAAGTCTCTACGGATCATTAATATGATGTTAAAACATGCATGTAATGGTTGAGGAGCATATGACTTGAAAATCAAAAGGTCACTTTTATTACAGTAATGGCTTATTAAATCTAAAAAGTCATAATACATTATTTATCAACAATTAATACTGATATAGTCAAAACTGCTCTACGCTGGCTTTTTTCAGTACATGTGCTCCTAAAAGAAAAGATTGGAGCACACAAAGACATTAAGGAGCACAGTGGCAGTGAGTTAAGTAACAGAGTTTATTAACTAACAATTGTCTGTGCGTGTGTGTGTGTGTGTGTGTGTGTGTGTGTGTGTGTGCTCCTTCTCCATGTGTGCAAATGTGAAGCCAGTAGAGGACTATAGAAGCGAAGACACTGGTATCTGGACACGCATAAAATATTGCCAAAACTTTTTTAAAACATTGAAACTGATTTCCTTGAAAATTTGACACATTTAAAAACTGCTTTTTAAAACACACTGATCAGTCATCACATTGATGAGTGTGATTGATGCATTGCAGCTGGTGGAATGTGGGACTTGCAGTTTTTGAACCAGGGCAGGATAGACGATACACCAGCAGCACCCACACAACCAATGTCACAGTTTATGTAAATAGGATTACTGGACAATATTTGTAACAATAACTAGTAAAATACAAGGTATGTTGCTAGAAGGAGGAGACGGCTAGAAGGAGCACATATTGGCAAAACGGCATCCTGGCTCTGGTTAAATCTACATCTGTCCACTGCAAAGGCTCTATCCACAACCTGGATGAGTAACTAAATGAGTGTATTAGTATAATGTCGTAACATTAAATAAAGAGCAATATGTTAATTTAATATTATTAGTATAATATTAATATATTAATAAGACAATTTTACTGTAGGCCTATTCATTATAACTTTTTATAATAGTATACTGTATAGCTTGCCAACTCTTTAATATTAATACCATGTGGACAAATTAGCAGTTTAATTTTTGTGTGTTGTTTTTATTCATTTAATCCTTGTTCAAGAAAAATGGTCAACATTGATAGTCAGAATCGAATTTGTTCATGCTTAGTACTAGCTTTCAATTCTTTCAATTAAAAAGTTTGCTGTAGTACGTCACATTAATGGCCCAAACCATCCAGCCGGTGATTGGTCGGTTCATGAAAAGTGTCATTGACGAGCACATCTCTTTTATGAAAAGTTGAACATGTTTCAACGAAAGGGCATGTTTTCACTTATTTCTATAGTTTATATGTCTTTAAGTTGTCTTATGTTTTTCCTTTTGTAAAGATGTTTGCTTCCATGAATTCTATATAACTATAACTTATACCACTAAAGAAATTTACTAACTTGATGTCGGTCAAACAAAAAGTTGTGGATAGTGAAATTTGGCCAACTCTGGTCGCTATGATTAATGTGTGGACCTTTACGGGGCTGGATGGATTTCATATGACCCATGATATAAAGCATCATCATGTACTGGTATAGCAATGCTTTGTGTGTCTGTGTGTGTGTGTGTGTGTGTGTGTGCGCTTGACAGGGGTGGGGGTGCATGGTTGGGGTAGGATTTAAGAGTAAGCTGCTAAAATTGATGACATCCCCAACACCACCCCTGTTTCTCACCATGTCAAAGTTCACCATGCTAGAAAGAAGACAAATGTGATGTGATATACTGTGGATGAAAGAGATAGCCTGTGTGTGTGTGTGTGTGTGTGTGTGTGTGTGTGTGTGTGTGTGTGTGTGTGTGTGTGTGTGCGTGTGTGTGTGTGTGTGTGTGTGTGATTGTCTGGAAGGACTTTCCTGCGCTTCAAAAGTTTAAGCCTTGGCCAGGATGTAGTTATGGAGCGCTAATTTGAGAGCCGTCTGATTGCGGGCTTTTGTGTGGGCCCCTACCAAACACACACACACGGACACACACACTCTTTATCAGTCATTAATCTATCAGGTGTCATTAACAGGGGAGGATGGGCTGATTGAAACCAGAGGGAGACAGAATGATGTCACACAAACACACTTGCCAGAGTACTCGTGTGTCTGCATGTCTCGCTTTTATCCTCCTCATCACACACAGACACACAGACACAGACACACACACACACATACTAGTACATGTGACTGACATATAGACAGATAAATGTGAAAAACTAGGCCTACAAGGGAAACACTTATTCATGCGGCTTCACTCTTCTCCAACATCTGAGCCACACTGAATGAGGAAGGTTATTGCCAACACCAGCTTCTATAAAAATGGATTAGTAGAGAGCCTGAAGAAAAACTTTGACTTGAAATGTTTGAATACAACAATGGGGAAGTTAGTTTGTGTGAGGATGAATGTGTATCTTTAAATAATGAGCTTGCGTTGAGAAGGACAGATGTATTTTTTTTCTTGCTCCCAGCCTCTCGCTATTTTAACCCCCATCCCACAACATACATTGATCCACTTTTACACACTGCTAAATACACACGCTACAAAGCTATCTTTGGAGGACGAGCTATTGTTTAGCAATGACGGTAATCCCTTAAAGAGGTACTGCGTTTCCAGGCTGAGAATGGATCTCTTTATTAACACTGACGGGGGCTCATTATCTATAAATACAGGCGGGAGCCACTAATAAATCATTTCTCATGGCCCTGATAGAGCACTAACCACAAGGCATTAAGGCATCGTGAATGCAAACCACACGTTGGCAGGGGAGCTCTCTGCGTGTGTGTGTGAGTTACACCACGCTTTGGCAGACAGGATGATGGGGCTCGAACTGCACTTTTGATTGAAATAGCATGTTGTCTTTTGAGTTCCCATTTCGGCAGCGTTTAAATTATAGTGTCTCTACGGGGCTGCACAAAGTCTCTTGGGGTGGGAATAAAGTCAGAAAAGAGAAAATGGTTTTCTATAGGCTTACATCCTAGGACAATCTGAGTACAACTAAAGAGATGTTGAATGACTCAGATTTTTCTTCTGAACATTGACGATTGATTCAGTGATGCAGTAGCAGGATTAATTAGTTTCGCCAGCTTACATATAGATTCAAAACCATTTACATATATGTGGATTTCTATGTCCACATGGTTTTTTGTCACAGTCATAGCCTGTATGTGTGTATGTAGGCCTATGTATGTTTGGCTGATAGGGCGCCAGCATGTTGATTTTTGCAACTAGCGGCACCAGACATGACCATATTTGGACGAGACGGTTGAGCTCCTAGGTACCAAATTCCAAAGGGCTCTGCCAAATTCGCGCTGCCTATAGGCACATGCGCAAAAATGGTCCTGTCTGTCAAAGAAGGTTACCAGAAATGTGCCTGTTCATAATTACTCATGTGTTGTTGTCTGTTCTCATCTCAGGGTGTCAAATACTGATGATTTCAGAAAGGCTGCAATCACTTTCTGTTAAGTGGAATACTGAATTACATGGGTTGAAATGGCCATTTAAAAGGTTTTTTAACAGGTAAAAAGGACGGTATTGGTTGGTAAACAGCAAGTTCAATAATGTACAGTCGTGAGGACAATTGCAAACGATGTCATGTCTTTATTTTATATATAACTCAGCAGTAAGTCATGTTATTAAAGGTTACAGTCCCGTTTTCTAAATATAAACAATGATATTAGGTATAGGCCTATCAAACACATAATCTATTTGTTACAACGGGCTTCTATTATTACCTATAATCACGTAAATGTCATGCCTGGTTACGCTATAAACACTTCTTTGGTCACAATTGTGATTATTCCATTTAAAAGAAATGTTAAAATACCTTTTCTATTACCGTGGACATGAAGTGATGTTTATTTGCATGTTATGTCTGTTTGATACAGATAAAAGCAGCTGTAGACGTAAAGAGACTAGCTGATACAGCTTTAACATGCTGCGTACGCTTGGCGGACGGCAATCAGTTTCGGCAATTCAATTTCGACAGACGATCACTTTTCACAACGCCTGCATGCTCTGCTGTCCAGTCTTTCTGGCTACGTAAAGTCTGAATTCAGGTCTGTTAACACCTTATACAGTCTATGATTAACACACAGTTAAAACAGGGACATTTACGGGGACAGCTCTAGACGCAACACAAAGGATGCTGCTAGCAGCACAGCTGTAGGATTCAGCAGGTTGACATGCATACAATCGCTGACTTAGGTTTAGGCAGACACCCTTGTGATGGTTAGGGTGACCAGATGTCGGGGAGTTTGTTAGACTGTTATCATTTTGTCATTTAGAAATTAAAAATGTACTGTTGAATAAGGTTTTTCATATCTAAATTATATTCCTATTACATCATAGCGAACAGTGAATCTCAACTGATTAAAAAACATTTTGTTATCTTGATTTGAAAGATTGTGTTGGATCCTTTGAAAAGGCAGATTTGCGGTAACCTTCTTTGACTGACAGAACCACTTTTGCGCATGTGAAGAACGGATCCAGCAGGCAGTTGGCACTGACAAAGCTAACAGAGCCGTGTGTGGAGGCAACGCGTTCTCAGCTCAGTGCGTCATAAAAATATAAAACAAATAAATCCATGCATGGGCAACACTTCACTACCACCCCTCTTCGCCCCAAACAAAGCAGTCTATCCCAACTTCATTAACTAATATCATATTCATAAAAGCAGCAAGGAGTGTGTTGTTTTTTATTTTTTTTTACAAAGCATCAGTGGCAGTAGCTGGCGGAGTTTCTTTCTGTAAGTTTCACATTGCTGTGACGCTTTAGCAGATGCTTGAATAAATTAAATGTAGTACTGTTTTCGATTTAAAGGTTTTTGCTGGTCGCACAGAGTTTACAATATACAACAATGTTCTTTGCATCTTAGACTGTGACACAATAATGGCAGTAGCTACTTCCAGCTGTGGAAAGAATGCCTCTCTCCCTTGTTCTCCTTTAGTTTAAAGGCTATCAGCGGACATGAACAACAAAGTCTGCGCGACTGTGCAGCGTTACTTAATAATATTACTGTTTCAGAAAAGTAATTAGTTACACTACTAGTTACTTGGAAAGGTAATGAGTTACTGTGTCTCATAGGGACGCACTCTAATAGGGATGCATCTCACAGATGCTGAAGGGTACCTCTAGTGTCAAATAACTACGCTTTGTCACTTTTTCTGAAAGTGTCGGTATTGCATGTCCTGAGAAGAGAACAGGCTTGTGGAACTAGCTAGCTTGCTTAGCTAGGTGCATCTGTAAATCACGTTAACTGTCATTTTAACCGGGCTGATAACTTGTCTAGAGAACAACAGTCTTAAAACTAAAGGTACTTACCAGAGAAAGTGAAGTCCTAATAAGCCTTTTGAAGCGGCACTGGTTAAATTTACACAGTGCCGTGGGTACGAGTCACTCTAGCCTCTAATTGACGCCATGGTAACCCTGATGCATACTCTGCTTTATGGTCTATGCCCCCAAGATGCATACTCTGCTTTATGGTCTATTTTCCTCTAAATGGGACCATCCATCGTAAAGCGCTTATCCTGCCTACAGGGTCGCTGGAGCCAATCCCAGCTGACATCGGGCGAAGGGCAGGGTACACCCTGGACAGGTCGCCAGTCCATTGCTAAGGCCAATTTAGGGTCACCAATGGACCTAGTCCGGATGTATTTGGACGGTGACTCGGAGAGAACCCGTGCAGATACGTGGAGCACATGCAAACTCCACACAGAAAGACCGGGGCAAACAGGGGTTTGGACCCATGACCTTCTTGCTGTGAGGCGACAGTGCTAACCATCCTCTAAATTGGACCATAATTTACTAAATGAACATCATGTTGTATTGAAGAAGACTTGAAACTAGCCACTGAGACCATAAACTTATTGTGAAAGTGTTTGTTGAGTTAATAAATCAGGTGAGAAGTAGGGTCATTTTACCATTATTTCTAATGGAACAGGACTTATTTTTGCAACCAGAAGAGTTGTCCCCAGCTGGCCGTTCGATAGGAGGCAGGTTTAAGGGACTTCCACGTTCGCATCAGTTTGCTGACCTGAAGCTTCATGCTTGGTCACAGTGTATCACTAATGATGGTATTCAGTGGAACTACAAGGGGTTTGGGTTCCACAAGCTACTCCTAAATCAATTGTTTCTGTGTAAAGTCAACCAAGTTCTTGGTAAGTAACTGTTACAAGCAAGTTTCAAAATAGAGTTTTAGTAAATTGTGTTGCACTTGCACCAATAAAGTTAAAGTAACCGCCAACCCTTTGTAAATGAAGCTGTTACTTGCTTAGATGGACAACAACTTGAGTAAGTGGAAAATGTCAAATTATTCTAATCTAGCTGGCATTATTAGCCAAGTAATTTAGCAAAACATGAAATGTAATTTAAAGTCTTCCCAGTTAATCGTTAATAAATGAATGTCAGTCAATTTCAAGTGTCAGGTCATATGTTGTCCACCAACATAAGAACTCAACCTCTTTTATTCTAAATGAGTCATACTATAAGCAATGTAAAAGTTATTTCTGTCAGTTAGCTAGCATTACTACAATTAGCTATGCAACAGGCAGAAACGCTATGTATCAACCAATCTCTGCACAACTAGTTTATGTGCTGTTTTAATTTAGTGATAAATCTCCATTTAGTGCACACTTACTTTATATCTCAGCTATGTTTGAATTGAATAACAGCTGGTGTCAGCTGGCAACACTGAGGGCAAGTAAACTAAATTCACACAAATCTGAATAAGCAAACGTGATCATTTAGCAACACATTATTGGCCAAGCTTTTTTAAACTTTAGCTATATTTTGTTATTATGCGAAATGTAACTCAAAATCTTCCCATGTTACATCATTACTAAACAGTATATTAGTGTGTGGCTGGAAGTGTCAACCATATTTTGAATGACCTCATTTGCTCTTGACGCCATACAGGTTCTTGTAACATTAGTTTTCTCAATTCATTCAGTTAGCTGCATAGTAGTTACACTTGGCATCCCCTTCCACTCATGTTTTTCTTCTTGGTCCAGAAGTTGGATGTTTGAGCTTCACTGTGCAGAGTGATGTTCGTGCAGAGTCTGACACTAGAATGCTGTTTTCACATTCATCTGCTGAAAATGGAAGTTTCTCTGAGCTCACTGAAAATTTGATTGTAAGAGGCCTCTACGAGCATAATTTGTGACATCACAAATAGTTTGGAAGCCAATCCTGGTCCAATTTGCAACTTATACAAGTATGGTGTAGAAACTTGAAGCTGCCAGTGCACACACACTGAGAGTAGACTTTACATTGAAGTTGGAGACGTCTTGTGTCCAGCTGGAAAACATTCTGAACAATGAACAACCAACCTCAAGTTGAAACACAGTCTTTCTCATTGCCCAAACCGTGCATGTAGCCTACCTACACTACGACAACTGTTCAGCTTAAACAGACATTCTCTTCTTTGTGGCTGTTGGCTGACAAACGTAACAGCGTTTTCTCTATTCACATTCTTTGCTCAATTGATCCTGTCTACCCCCGGCTACAGTTTAACAAGAGCCAGGCCAGACTGGCCAAACTCTGACAGTTTAACCTTCGTCAGAGGTCGGTCCTATTCTTACAGCAGCCCATCCAGCACAGCCTCCTGCTTCAGCACAGGCCAGCCCTGTATAACCCATCATACCCCTATCAAGGCCCATTCCGAAGAGACGAGGGATGAAAGGTCCGATTAGAGCCTGCTGGAAGTATTCAGCACATAGCGCCCGCCCCGCCCGGCCCATCACCCCGCTGACGGCCCCTTCTAACCAGCCCCTCTCCTCTCTGCCCTGCGCTGCTCTGCGCTGTGATTGACATGTGAATTACAGTGTGTGGTGATGATAATAAGAGTGCTACCCCCGGGCCAGGCCTGCGCCTTCCAGCCAGCAGCCAATCCCAGCTGGCACGGCCTGAAAGACAACCGCTGCCACCATCTGAAGAGGCAAATAAAAATGACATGCTAACTGTTAAAGAACTGCAGATTTTTCACGTGTTGTTTTAAAAGCTTTTGTGGCTCTGCCAGATTTTTTTCCTCTCTTTTCTCCTAAATTCTCACTCATCTTCCCCCCAACCACATCCAGATATATGAAACCCCTCATTTATCGGGGCAATCTAAAAATAATTCCCCTCCACTGTGGCAAGTCTTTGATAAAAAAAATATTTGTCTTCAGAAAGATTGCGCTCACTGAGACAAAAACAGATAAAGACGTGTGTGCGGCTGTGGTGTTCCTCAATAATCCTCCACCACATAAATGATGGTTCCCCCCTAAATAATTACGTCTTCCTCTCACCATGCATGTTAAAAACACCAAAGAAGCCCTCAACACATATGATAGCATTGTTCACACTTTTATTCATTATTTTTCCAGAGGGTTCAACATAATGTGCTAGTTACACGTTATGGTATTAGGAAATGACACTCTGCAACACCCTGAAGATTAGTTTTCCAACCCTATACTTCTGGGAAGAGTCCTGCTTGGCAGAGCCGCCCGTCTGGGCCGTCACTCCGAGGAGCTGAAGAGACAGAGTGAAGAGAAAAGGCGCTCGAGTGAGAGCCTCACATGCTGAGTCTGACTCTCATTATCAATTACGGCTGTTTTTGTTTCTTTTTACCACAACCATTAACCACAAAGTTACTGGCAGTCAGGGAGAGAGAGAATGGAAGAGAGAGAGAGAGAGAGAGAGAAAAGGCAATTTTCATCAAAAAGAATTAGCTATCCAAACAAGTGAGATGAATGTGCCATAGAGCCAGCTTCACAGTGGGCCTCATGAAAGTGTTGTGGACAGATGGAGATCTATATGTGTTTAATATTGAAGAGGGTGAGTAGCAAGGGATAACTAAAGGCTTAGGAAGAGAAAGAAAAAGAAAAGGGGAGAGGGAGAAGATAATACACAACACACTTGCGGTGAGAGGAGGAGGTTCCATCTTGGCAGAGATGTAACTATACTCTCCTCTTTTCCTTATGCCCCTCATCCCCTCGTTACCCACCTGGGCCAGGCCGAGGCAGAAGGAGCCAGAGAAGGCTGGATGCCGTGACACATGAGCCATTAAATCTTCCTACACTTTGGGCAGGGGGAAGGCGGTAGTACCAGGCCTCATGCCCAGACTCCTCAAACGCTGCCAGCCCAGAGACCCAGAGAGCAGAGCGCAGAGGTGCTGCACAGAGGGCAAGGAACGGATAGTAACGCAGAAGAACAAATGACACTTTCATCTGTTAAGGCTTGACTATTGAGCGAGAGAGAGAGAGAGAGAGAGAGAGAGAGTTGATTGACTGTAGAAGGGTGGTGATAAAGCTGCATATTTTTATGAAAGTGATTATGGCATGGTCACACTGCAGCAGCCAGCTTAAACTCTTGTGTCTTGTGGGTCACAAGGAGAGATTTTCCTCTTCCACATCAGCAGCCAAATCGTTCAATTAAACGCAATTTTCTCTCAGCAACAACTGACTGGAGCAGAGAATTTTTGGATGCTTTTCAACAGCAAATCAAGTGGCAAGATGCAACTGTGTTGGCAGGGAAAGTCAATTAACTCGTATAGGCAGAGAGAGATGTGATCAGCGTCTCACTGGCTCTCCCGTTAGACCTGCTGGAGAAACAGGAGCCATGAGGAGACTTTGATTCCGCACAGAGAGGATCCCTGCAGGGACTCGACAGCCTGAGAGACACTCTGGAACTCAAACAGCTGTACCCCCCCCGAGAGAGGGACAAGAAGGAGGTTATGAGTAGCAGATGTGACACTACACACACCCACCCACACACACACCATGGAGCTGATGACATGTCAGGGTCAAAGGAATTTGTCACTCTGTAATCACTCTGTGAAAAGCTTTGACTGGTTGCCTTAATTCTGTTTCTGCTCTCGTCTTCTCCTTTTTCTTTTTTTTCTTCTTCTCCTTCTTCTTTGTCTTTCTTTCACATCAGCTCAGGATGTTTTGGCACTGTCTATTTAAAGTCGAAATGGTGGAAGCAGCGAGTAACAACATGTGTAAATAACAAGCCCATAAGCTACTTCCTCACTAAAGATGAGGATTTCAAATGTCTGTAACCAGTGTTGGAAACAATTTGCACGTCATTGTCTCAGCAGAGAGACTGTGTTTTCCAGGTGAGTCTTCATTCATGTGCACTGCGGAAAACTCACATCCCATTAGTGCCACAACACACTAAGTGTGTACAGCGTTCTACATTCAAACACTCCACATGTGTCACAGCAGACGGGTGGTGGAAGTTTGACGTTTGGCAGTGAGTGGGCATCCGCTCCAGCAGCCCATGCCCAGAATAAACCTCTCACACACACACACGAAAACACACACACGCACGCACACACACACACACACACAAACTGCTCAGCATCAGGATCCAACTTAAAACAAACCATCAGGGGGCCCAGTCACATCCACTCAGCACTGAGCAACAGACAGACAGGCCTGTTTATAAACACACACACACACACACACACACACACACACACACACACACATACCACACATACATTAATTTGTGAGCATGTGCACATATACAGTACAGACAGACGCCTACCATGAGTGAACGGCTGGTCTTGATTACTCTTTGGGCACTGGCCTTCAGCTACACACACACACACACACACACACACACACACTCCAGTCTAAGTGGCAGGCATCAAGTCATAGTGAAAACATGACACTGTGAATGTCATAAAACAAAGCATTTGTTTTGATACAGAGGGGAAAAAACGATTTAAAAACGCCCGTTAAAAAAACGAAAGTATAAGTTATAGC
This sequence comes from Lepomis macrochirus, assembly GCA_024633595.2. NCBI lineage: Eukaryota > Metazoa > Chordata > Actinopteri > Centrarchiformes > Centrarchidae > Lepomis > Lepomis macrochirus. The sequence goes on from JALXJV020000018.1 coordinate 9,571,406, forward strand.
CAACCTTCATGATTAATGTGTTGCCACTTGAGCCTGCAGTTTGTGGGTGCGAGTTTCAATTGCAAACCAATTATTCACCAATGAATAGTAATCACGCCGTTTTCTACGCAAATCAACAGCATGCGAGCGGCCTGTGGGCACAAAATGATCGGAAAGCCTAATTGCAGCTGGTCATCAAACTTCCGCATTAATGGAAACCCGAGACCATCCATGCTAAATTGGATTCGAGTCTCTTGTTTCCGCCAAGCGTGCTTATTGTGCTTAATAAGAGGAAACATGTGTGCCAAACATCCCTGAATAGGACAAATGTTGATATTCTGGATTCAGAATTATAAAACAACGAGGAGCAGCTTCCTGTTGTGTTCAACAGGGCCGGGCATCACTTGCCTGCGCGCCCGTCATCACTCGGCTGACATCTCATAATCCCATGACGAAGATTTATGAGCTGACTGCTGGAGACAACATGGAAAAAATATCCCTTAAACTTGAGTGGAAGGAAACTACACAGGCTACTTCTATCAGTTCCTTGCGTCTTTTATTTCAATTGCCTGTGCACGCAGAAACAGTTAGGCCGCGCGTATGGGATGCACTTTTGTTACAGTATTGAAAGAACACGACACGTTGGGATAGAATAAACATAAATCCAGGCCACAGTCCTGAAACAGGTTATGATGACAGAGGGCATGTGATTCCGGTTGGTCATACTTCTCCATTTCCCGGCTGTTGTCAGAGATTTCCATCACCAACCAAACCAACCGTGCCATAAACACAGCCCTCATTTGTTTTCTCCTCACAGCAATTATGTCATGTGATTAAAAAACATTTTAAATAGAGCCTTCGCTTACTTTTATTTGTGTAAAGCGGATCTATTTCATGTCAAGCAGTAATGTAATAATCCCGAGCTGTCATTACGGCGCAGTTTCTCCCCATGCGCAGAACTCCATCTGATCTCCGCACTTATGAGAACCAGACTTACGCACACCCTCAGCGGGCACCGCAAAGAAAAGAAAAACCTTCTTCTATAACAGAGGGACGGGAGACAAGAGACCGCTTTAAGGGAAGCCTTCAAATTAATATAGGAAATGTTAGCTTCAACAGAAATGCAGCGAGTTTCATGGTATGATATTTTACCGTCCAGATGGTCTAAATTAAAAGACTTAAATATTTGTGCCTAGACTCCCCTTCCAGGGCTCTAAAATGTTCATTCTATTTATCTATCGGATGTCTAAATGGAGAGAAGCAACATGGAAAACACATAGGTTGATCAAAAAGCTTCCTTGAGTTAAAAACCTGCTTCACTCATTTTAAGTGATACACACTAGAAAATTCTGCCGAAATGACTTTCATCAGTGAGTTTGACTCTATTATCATTATTCTTTTGCGTCCACTGGTCTAACATGATCTTGTTTATGAAACCAGGAAGCTGCAATGTATCACAAAAAGTCAAATATCTTTAAAAAAGTCCAATTTATCATTTCACAGTGGTATACCGCGCCAGAAGATGTATGAGTCTGGTGTCCTGGACGCTCAAAGGCCACTGAGACCAAGCGAACACTGCAAAAAATATCTATTATTTACTGAGTCTCGTTAGTTTTATAGGAACGCCGATTTGCTAATTTGACTTGTTTCCCAGAAAATAAACTGAAATCATCAGCTGTCTGGAATCAGATTACACCTGTTGATGAACTGACTGAACTGTTAATCCACCACATTTTGTGTGGATACAAAGTTGTGACATTTCCAAAGGGGGGAAATGTGATTGCCTCAGAGAAAAAAAAAACATTTTATGTCACCTTTGCTGTAACATAAATATCTCATTGTCTCAGGAAACTAGGATTGAAGGCCGGCATGAGTATGAGTATGGATATTTTTTGCAGCGCAGGCCTATGTGGAGGAATGCCTGCTGCGCTCTTCCCTCCCTCTCTGTGACGCGCAGAGGGGGACGCAAGGAACGAACCTCTATGAGACAGAAAGGAGAGGGAAGACACAGAAACGGATAAAGGGGGAGAGAGGGAAATGTTGCAGTGAGGTGGAGAGGCGTGCCAGTAATCAAGGATTTTGGAAGAGGGCGCGCGTTTTGCAGAACACATGGGAATGCACCGGATCAATTACGCAGCGTCACGGAGCCGCCGTGAGAGAAGAGGGGCTCCCTAAGGTGCTGCTGCCGCTGCTGCTGCTGCCTGTTCTGCCCCGTATTGCCCCGAATGAGCTGGGACACTGAATCTTGTGAGGGACAAAGTCAAAGTTCAAACGGATATACGACTCGCAGCAACACGGGACCTTTCGCCAAGATGCAGGGTCTCAGTTCCCGGGCTCACGCGTTTTCAGTGGAGGCGCTGGTCGGGAAACCCTGCAAGAGGATGAAAGTGTCGGAGGGACACGAGTCAAGTTCAGCTGCAGAAACCGGCGTGGATACGAGCATCTTCACTGGTGAGGCAGAGGGACAGCTGGATTTTCACGAATTTGGCATTGCTTTATCATAGGCCTACACGCAATTTACGCACAAGAACGAACAACACAACTCCGCTTCACAGTCAGCAGTTTGCTTAAAGCAAGTTATTTTGCTTCATTAAACCTATAATACATTTATTTATTACATATTCACATTTTAACATGTCTTTTTATTTCATCATTTAAAAAACAAAATAATCAAATACAATTATTTTCGAGAAAAAAAGTTTAGCAAATATTCTCCGTGTTATCTGGCAAACTGGAGCAAATTTCTGAGTGTGCCTTTTTAATATATATTTGTGGCATAATAATAATAATAATAATAATAATAATAATAATAATAATAATAATAATAATAATAATAATGAAGTTGCCGCCAACTTGTAAATGATTTTGGAAAACAAAATGTTTTGCATATGTTTTACTAGGCTTATTTTCTCATCATAGTCTTTACTCCTTTGTAGGCCCGAACCAATATCCAGTCAGCCAAACGAAGAAAGCATGTTCAACACCGAGGAGGACTGAGGACACTTCCTGTGACCCGGACAGACAGACTGCCAGATCAAGGGCCGATGAGGCTGACCCCAACGGAGAGGAGAACAAGTCGAAGGAGAACGACTGCCGCCCCGACAGAGAACTCCGAGTAGACCTGCAGGGCTCCGAGCTGTGGAAGAGATTCTATGAGATCGGTACCGAGATGATTATCACCAAAGCTGGCAGGTAGAAAATGTGGATTAGAAAGGCCCATTTCACAGTTGGCTGTAGCAGTTACGGAGAAGGTTAGGCTATCTTTTGCAAACCCAGCCCTATTAGTGCCCTTATGTATTGTTTCTTTCAAACACTGAACCCATTTACATGAACAATAATTTGACAGGCAGCTATTGGACCAATTCATAATAAAATTCATTAGTTGGTGTAGCACATCAGCTACAACAAAACTGCCAATTAGTTTGGGTCCTAATATGAATATGATAAACAGAAACGTCACAAAAGTCAGGTTAATCACACAGAAAAAAAGATCAGACTCCTTACTCTGTACCCAGGACCTCACAGTCTCTCTTTCAACCATATCTAGCCACTAACCTATCTATAACCGCTTATCATAGCGGGCCTTTTGTATTCAGTCCGTCATAATAACATCTTAGTTTCCTTGTTCGAGAGTCTGTTATAAAAGAAATACAAGCTGGAGTGGTCATTGTCAACGATATCTTAGATGATGTGATATTTACATGAACCGTTTTGTGGTCACAGGTGTAGGCTATCAGTTTGGAAACGGCTCTAAACGCGCCGCAGCCAATCAGAAGTGAGCTGCAGAACTGCCAGTTTTACACTTTCTAAACAAATGAGCTGATCCGGGAAGATACATAAAATATAGACTTTAGATCAGAAATTACTTAGTCGAATATTTTGTCCTATTGGATACCTTGTCTTATTGACATAACGTGTGGAAAAGAATTGTGTTAGAATTTCATGGACATTGCTGATATTTTGGGATTTATAAATAATTTTTCTGCATTACGTTTATGAGATAGACTTGATTTTGTTGAAAGTCCCTGAAACTTATTAGCCTACGTTTTGCCGATCTGAATAAAACTCTATTCTCCAGACTGCGTGTTTTATATGACACAGGACAATCAATCACATAATGTTTGAGAGATAGCCTATTATTGATCGATTTAATTAACTTTATCTTTCAGCTTCAAAGAAACTAATGTCTGATCTAATAGCCATGTGCGTCTTCTTTTGTTTTTCGACACAGAAATGAGTTAGTGGGACATAGGCCTACTTGCTGTATTCTAAGTTCAAATTACGGAGAAAACACGCTGGAAATTTGGAAGATGCCTTCAAGGAACTTGGCTGAAAGAAGTTCTTCCTGATCTCTTTTTGTGTGGTTGCATGATGTAAAATCCATGCTATATAAACAAACCTCCACACATTTTAAGAAATGATTGAAGCAGATTATATTAAAAGGGACTCAAGCGTGAGTCATTTCAAATTTCTGATGAATGTTCTTCTTTTCTCACCTCTCGTCAGGAGAATGTTTCCCTCTGTGCGCGTCAAAGTGCGCAATCTGGACCCGTGCCACCAGTATTACATCGCAATGGACGTCATGCCAGTGGACTCAAAACGCTACAGGTGTGTGTGTGTGTGTGTGTGTGTGTGTGTGTGTGTGTATTAAATAAACATTAAAACTCCCTATTCATCGATTAGTTTATTTACTATGAATATTCTCCCGCAGGTATGTGTACCACAGCTCGCAGTGGATGGTGGCTGGAAACACGGACCACTCCTGCATCTCTCCCAGGCTCTATGTGCACCCGGACTCGCCGTGCGCCGGAGAGACGTGGATGCGACAGGTCATCAGCTTTGACCGCGTCAAACTCACCAACAACGAGATGGACGACAAGGGACATGTAGGTAACCCATCTGAGCACGAGCTACTTCCTCTTTCTGTTTGTCTAAGTGATAAGACAAAGTGTTTATGTGCAGGAGGCCTACAGGTGAGACATTTCTAGTAAAAATGTGGGGAGGTAAATTAGTTGTTTCTTACTCTTGTTTGTAATATTATTCTTGTGTATTTGAATGTTGCCTTATCATAGTGTTATTTCCATCTTTTTCTTAGTGTGACTGGGGTTAATTTGATTGTATTTAATGGTATTTAATGTAATGTTAATGTATTTAATTTAATATTTAATGTAATGTTAAAGGAGCAGCAGAATCGGTCAGTTCAGTCCTGCTTGGATTGTTGTCGCGCGCACACACACACACACACACACACACACACACACACACACACACACACACACACACATTGAAACATGTAGTCCAGATGCTTCATCAGGAAGTATGTATTTTAGGGATAAAGGAAGTGGAAATCCTTCTCAGCTCCTGCACTTCCTGTAAAGGTTCAGTGATGTACAGATGTGGTGACTCAAAAGGCTGCAGGAGGGTTTTCACTTGATCCTCATGTTTATAAAATCAGTCTGGAATTACTGCATATGCAGGATTCATTATTCTGGTATATGATAAAGGAATGTAGAAACTTTGTACAAAATAGTGCTAAAGGTGCAGATTTCAAGCTATAATTTTCTTAATTTTGTGTATTATTAACAGTGTTTGCACAACTTGGTTCTCTAAAACAGCCTCATAATCCCTGATGTTGTTGCGGTAATTTCACCACACTGTAGGGCCTCTGTTGACCTCTGTTATTTGTTTGGTTTAAACACTAATGAAGAGTTGAATGTTGGACCTTTTTTGAAGCTGACACATATTGCTGTTTGGCATTCAATTTTGCAGTCAAGCTGCTTTGTGTTGTTTAGGAAAAAAATCTGTTTTCTATTGTCAAACCTTATATACATTTCATTACCATATATAGTTTTTAATTTTCTTTCTGCCATAACAGGTAAAAAGGAAAAATCCAAAGCAGAACAAATTGTTTATTTAAATACATTTAACATTGTAATTCACAAATTTCTACTACTATGTTAAGGGTGTATAATACTATTACCAAATATGCGAAATTAAAATAATAATAACATGCTACAAAAGCCACAATATAAGCTGCAAAATAAAAATTTGGGGAAATCAGTTTTACTCAGACAAACTCCTTATAGCAGTATTGAGTCCGCTCAAGCAGACATGGTTGTAATACTTACATTCCTTTTCGAGATGCTAAATCAAAACCATGTCAATTTGCATGAAAATGTTTGTTAAATGGTATTTGATGTTTTGTAAGTGAAATAGCACATTTTAGCTAAATTTATATTAGTTTTTATGTATGTCACATAATGTGTGCTGTATTATAGACTAATACTAATACACCTACTGGTACTAATTTGTGTAACGAAAGCAATTCGCAGACAGAACAATCTGTTTTCAAATGTGAAAATGATTCAGAACATTAAATTTGATCAACATGCACAAACTGCTGGGCAACTAACTCTATACTGAGGAGCTCTATTAGTGGGTTCATCAATTAGTTAATGGACAGAAAAATTAACAAATTCTTAAAGAGCGTTAAATATTGTTTTATATGTCAAGCAAAAATGCCAAATGTTCTCAGATTCCAAATATGAGGATTTGCTGCTTCTCTGTCTGTCTGAAAGCAAATATATTGGGGTTTGGACAATTGCAATTTAATGATGTCACCTTTAGGAAATTATAATTGTTAACTGAAAAAAAAATATCTTTAGACAAAAGACATTAACCCTTAGATGGAGCCCTATATGTTTTCTCCTGCAGTTCCCCTTAAAGATAGTGATATAGCTGAGGTTCCGCTTGTGCAATTATCCTCTTCATCTCTTCACCCAGATTATCCTCCAGTCGATGCATAAATACAAGCCACGTGTACACATCATCCGGCACGACCCTCGGATGGATTTGTCACAGATCCAGTCGCTGCCTGCTGAAGGAGTGCACAGCTTCTCCTTCCCAGAAACGGAGTTCACCACCGTCACAGCCTATCAGAATCAACAGGTATCACTGAAATTTTAACTGATCCTGAACAACAGTAAAAAACTTTGAAACATGATCACAAACAAAGGATTTGAGCGATGGGTTTAGAGACTACTGCATTTTATGAAACACAGACGAGTACAATATATTCAGCATGTTTTGTTATTTGATGTTTTTAAACAACTGATTTGTGCCTGTTACAAAATACTGTAGGAAGCCGCAGCATCTCTTATGTTATGTATGCATGTTATTTTCAATGGCCATGCACACTCTGGTTATATCCCTCAATAATCCAGTCAAAAGCTCAAAAATTTTTTAACCTGAGCATCATGAAGGGTATGAGGCCCACTTCTCTGCACCATCAGCTCAATTGCAGTGTCCTGATTTTCTGCTGTGCCAGTTGCTCAGAGTGTGTGTTCCTGTGCAGGAGAGTTGACCCCACTGTTGGCTACCATTCCTCCTGTAACATAGCGGTCTGTGGGGACTGCCAGCTCTTTTTCATCAGGGCTTACTTTACGATCAGTGAACGTATTATTACAGAAACTCAATAACGAGCTGTGACTGGGCCGACTGCTGGAGTCCACAGCCCATTAAAGCACCAAATAAAACTGTACGACCTCCGAGAACCCTGTTTGACATGGCTGATCGCCCTGGGTGCTGTCGGGAGATGCAGTCCGCCAAGGGAGAGCTCTGCCACTCTGCATGCTGTTGTAAAGCTGAGCTCATTGTTAGCTTAACACATCAGCGGTTGACACGTCCACTCTAACCCATGCCTGTTTCTCTCAAGATCACAAAACTGAAGATTGACAGGAACCCCTTCGCCAAGGGCTTCAGAGATCCAGGAAGGAATAGGTACAGAAAACCTCACCAAACATCGACACTTGTTTTAGCCCAGAAAACACTCTGCTAAAGGACCCTAGAGAGATTTAAGCTGACATTTGACACCACATAAAACCTTCAAATGAAGTTGAACTGTGTAGTGCAGAATTTCACACCTCTCAGAACAAATATTTAAATACCTGGAATAACATTTTTCACTGCTTTTACAGTATATGTGTGTGTGCGTGTGTGTTTGTGTGAGTAGGGGAGTGTTGGATGGCTTGTTGGAGTCATATCCCTGGAGAGGCCCTCTCAGCTTGGACTTCAAGCCATTCACCATACAGCTCCAAGGTACTGTGCTGCAGCTCTTGTTTCTGCTCCAAGCTGTTTTTGTCTTTGTCATTCGAGTTTCTAACGTCTTTTTTTCCCCCTTCGACAGGGAGCTCTGGGTCGCCGACCAGCAGCGTGAAGAACCTCCTCCCGCTCTCCTCTTCTTCGGCCCTTCATCCGTTCTCCGTCTCTACGCTCTCCTTCCCGGACGCCGCTCTCCACCCCCTTGCTCTTCCTCTCTACAGCAAGGCCTCCACCACCTCACCCGCCTCTCCGCTGCCCAGCAGAGCCTTCTCTTCCCAGGGAGCAGACAGACTAAGAGGGCTGTCCCCGCTAACAGACCTCCCGCTCCTCTCGGCGCTACAGGCAAAGAAAGCTCCCCACTGTAGGGACCCGTGTCTTCACGGGCCTCCGGGGAGCTCCCCCTGCCTCTTCCCCCTCCACAGCCCCTTCAGCCCTCAGGGACCTTCTTTCCTCCCTCATCTCTCTGACACTGCGGGCCCCTACTGTCTTTACCGCTACAGCTTCCCCCTGAACCCCCAACTCACAGCTATTTCCCGGCACGCCAAACTGGCCGAAGATACCACAGACTGTCTGCTGCGCCAGTCTCCGTGGCACCCAACCACCAACCACTGCCTCTGACAGCTGGACCGCACTATTAGGCTCCGGCCCATTGAGTGTAACAAGCCAAAACTTATTGCAAGAAAACAGAGAGGGCTGATTCTCTATTCAAGCAAGAATCAAAGGAGCAATGAAGACAGAACTGTGGCTGCGGGGACTTTTTTTGTTTTAAAAAACTGTTTTGTACGCTGTGTTGGATTTACCGGCACAGAAATGGATCCTGATGCAAATCATGAGCTGCTCCTCTTCACTGTGCAACCTCAACTAGAGCCAAAAACAGTGGAGTGAACAGAAATGTAGGCAGGATGTAGATTTTTATTTGGTCAGAAAGCACAGTTTCTTTACCGCAGGGCAGAACCTCTTTTTCCTGCCTTCTTCCTGCCTGTCAACTACTTCACATTCTGTAGTGGTGTTACCAAAGCGCGTCAGCAATAGGACCTGAGGTATGTAATATAAATATTAATGAACATGACAGTTAAACGGACCAAAAGTGCCCATTCAATTTTTAAAAAAATATATTTTTGTTCAGGTCAAAATGTTTTTCCTTACATACAGTGTGCATAAAAAAGGGAGACACCAATTTCATGTTTTTTCAGTTGTTATACATTGTATTTCAAAGTCAAACAGAAACACAATTGTGCTATTGTGCAACAGGATGTGATTTTGAATAAGAGTGAAACAAAAGCTTGTTTTGTGGTTTTTTAAGCTCTAAACTCAGCTGAATCTCAGTGTCAGGCTTGGTCACCCCTGACTAATAACACAAGCTCATCAGGTCTCTGTGGTTTTAGGGGAAGAACAACAGTGGCCAGGATTCAGCTGGCCAGTTTCCATTCCTGTACTTTATTACCAATAACTGGACTAATCAGAGACGCATGGGGGTGAAAGGGTTATTCTATACTGGCCTTCTTTAGGCACAGTCCACAATAAGGCAATAAGGCTCCTTGCCCTCCAAAATGTACTGAAGTGGCCTTGTCATCTTTATTTTAGTCATTGTGGTAACATTGTTCCAGAATCAACAGTAAATCATACTGCTGTGTGAAGACTTGTGGAAGGTATTGAGAAAACTGAATTCTAGCATGCCAATTGAAAACTTGTGGGCTGTGTTTTTTGTCCATACCAAAGGGGGCACGCCCGTTCAGCCGCTGATGTGATAATTCCTGCCTTTAGCTCAGACTCAAAACCCTGCACCTTCCCTCCCTCCTTCCCTCTAAGCAGAGCTAGGAACAGCGGTTTAGGCAAATCTGGGGAAATGGCCTGTTTCCCGACTAACAGTCATAACCAAACAGCAATTTACTTGTCATGGCCAAGCAAGGCAGTGAGCTAATGCGTGCTGGACGTGGAAATAGCAGGAAGAAGTTAATTGAGGAACTCAGGCAGGGGATGGCCCCGGTTTCAGCGTGCGATCAGGTGCGCTGCTATCAAACAGCGTGCCCTTTGTCTGCAGACAGACATAATCGGTGCTGGTTATTTGATACAGTCTGTCATTTCCATGTGTGGCTTTGCAAGGACAATCATTTTAAACTCCCAACTAATTCCTGATCTTTCAATTAGACAAATTGCTTTCATACCAGGAGAGCTGAGGTCTGCACCTGTCACTCTCCAATAGAGTAATACACATTACATAGTGTAAGACAAGAGCACCTGTGTTTTAATACTATATGCTATAGTGCAAGCGGGATATAAATAGAAAAATGTTTTCTTTCTTGTTTATAGTCAAATGAGAAGATTGTTATCACTCACACCTGGGCTCTGAATATAACACAGCCAGAAGCTGGTTATCTTAAAGCTGGGGTGTAATATATATAGTATAATTAAATGCTCTGAGAAAAGACAGAAAACAACCTGGTGTCTGTGGCTGTCGCACGACTGTAATAAGCACGTCCAATCATTTCATTTAGTCTGAATGACCCGAAGGCCTGAAAGGGATTATTTGATTTGGATACTTTCAAAATGTAGCTGTCTCTCACTAGTTTTCCAGCGCTGCCTAAACCAGCCAAAGCTTAGCATAAAGATTCGAAATGGGGAAACTAGCCTTGCTCTGTCCCAAGGTGACAAAATACACATCTCAGCATCCTTAAAGCTCACTAATAAAAGCTAAACACTCTATACCTCATTTGTTTAACAAAAAGTGTGAAACATCAGGTTCTGTGTTTTTTTTTCTGGTTACAAAATATGGGCTTTTTCTTTGCTGGGTATAGTAACTTCCTTCATTTACACTTTTTTTTTTTACAGCGTTGGGACAGATTACACAAACAAGATATAACATTGTTATTAATTGAGCTTTAGAGGTGCTGTTGGGCAGTTTGTTGTTTTGTTGGACAGAGCCGGGCTAAGCTGTTTCACCTTGTTTCAAGTACTGTCTTGTCTTATCAAACTTCACTGTTGTTTCAAACTTGTAAGACCCAAAATTTGGTTGAAAACCACAGTTTGACTGAACCTTTTATCAGCCTGCCGATGACATACCAAGCTGGACGTTCCCCCTCATTGTTAATTTGCTTGATAACGTGTCAACATAATCCTCTTGAAGGTGGTGGCTGGAATAACATGGAAACTGTGCTGATTCGACTTTGTAATAACACAAGGAGGGAAGTTACTGCACTGTTCTGGAGTGATTGACAGGCAGTAAAGGGAGAGAAATTTGACCCTGAAGTCATTTGTTTCCACTCGTGAAATGGCATCCTGCACAGGAGAGAAGCTCTGCAGAGTAGGGAAGTGTAAATATACTCTGCCTTCATTAGATTAGCATACACGGCACACACACACACACACACACACACCGTACACATGCGTCAGTTATCTCCTAATGATAACTCCCATACACTCGCACTCAAGCGCTCAAATGTACACACACCTACACACACATACACACAGTCCTTTGCCCAGTGAGCCTTGTGCCCTGCAGCCTCGCTCATATTTGGCTCAGGGAGTCTCTTGTGAAGGTTTATACTGGACGCTATTTTCTCTGCAAACTCAATAAAAGCTGGTTATTTATCAGGTCAGATTATGGGACGTGACTGAGCTCAGCTGTAAAGTTGAAAGTGAAACCAGCTGTGGGTGAAATTGAATTACACTGAGTGAGTAATGTGAAAAACAAGGGCAGTTTAACAGTTATTAAGCACTCTTCTAGTACCCTATCAAGCAGGCAAGGTACATTTTGCCTCCCGGATAGTGGAATTCCACTCCTCTCCTCTCGCCCCACCGCGGTGTTCTTTTTTTTTTTTTATCACAAAGACGTTCTCTGTTGCTGGAAACAGCAACAAGTTAGTTTTAAAATTCCCCCTCTTGTGATCAGAAGTCCTGCAGCATTAGATCACAGGAGTGCTGACAGAACCAGGCGCCTACGTGGATTTGCATGTTGCTCTGTGTGTGTGTGTGTGTGTGTGTGTGTGTGTGTGCATGGTGCTTGCAGTATGGCCACAAATGTGTGTAGACAGGGGTCACTGGGGCATTACATAGGCATGTGGTCCCTGGCAGGCCCCTGTCTTACAGGAGCAGAGGTTAGATGAGTGCAGGACAAAACCACTTTAACATGTGGGCTGGCACCTGGCCTGCAAGTTTGTGTGTGTGTGTTTTGGGGTTTCTGCTGAGTGCTGCATCTGGGCGTCACACATGCCATTATCAGAGAAAGTGTTAATGACCCAAACAGCTCTTAGACTTTCCTTCACACCTCTCTATTTTCACCGTACACTCATTTCTGTGAAGTGAACACTTTACAGGCATGTCTCTGATGGGTGTAATAGTTTCAAAACAAATCACTGCAGTGCTACAGTGGTGGAAAGTAGCTATGGCCTTAAGAACAATTTGGAGATTTTTCATTGCTATGATTCTTTATACTTCTATCATTTCAGAGGGAAATATTGTATTTTTTTTTAACTTTCCTACATTTAACAGTATTATTGTAGTAATAATTATTAGTTACTTTTACTGATTCCATGTTAACGCATCAATAATAATGATCTAATAATATAATAATATAATAATATAACACTGACTCGGGGCAATCTGCAAGAGAACCTGAACATCAGCTGTCCATCGTCAAAGAGAACCACCCTTGTTTCCAGCTGTGTGAGAAACAGCTGGTGTGTTTTTAGATAATCCAGTGGGGTTTTAAATTGTGCAAATTTCACTTAAGAAGCAGGAGAATTTTCAACAGCTACAGCTAAATACAGCTATCTTTAAGATTTAGATTTTAAAACACCTGAAGAACATATAAAATCTGATGCATTGTTATACACTAAATAAAACTACCTAACATTATATAAAATATATCACATTAGCTCCACTTTCACAAGCTACAAGATTAAAAGGACATTTATATGGTGACACATCAGTAGTAATAATTAGATCTGGGTATATTTTTGCTTATAATTCTTTTGTATTTTACATGATAGAATTGCTTTTACTTGATTAAAGGATTACTTCTCTGCCATACTAACCTGATCATTTAGTGCTGAACATATGTATATATACCACCTAAATTTCACACAGCCTATTAACGTAGTACCCGTTCTTGTCCAGCCAATTGTTTTGTCATCAGTGGAGCTGTGTGTTTGAGTGCAGGGTGGCTGGAAGAGGGCTGTCAGCACTCAGCTCATGTCCAACAAACACAACGCACACTCTGACCCTGGCTGTCCATCACATGGGGCCATCCCTCCTTCTAAAAAACAGAGAGTGTTTGTGCTTCCCCTGTTCTGAGGGGGATTCTGCAGGTGCATGTGTGTGTGTGTGTGTGTGTGTGAGGGAGAGAGAGAGAGAGAGAGAGAGAGAGAAAGGCACTCCCTGGCAGTGTTTTTATTTAATACAGACCTATAAATCAACCTTTTTGGAACAAGAGATGTGAGATATTCTTTTTCTCTTTGCCCCTATCTCTGACATAGGGATAGATCGTTCTTACCTCTTTTTGCTTCCTGTGTATGACAGATTATCACTCCTGGGACAGATACAGCAGAGAGAGGGGAAAATAAGGAAAGAGACGGAGAGTGATTGAGTGAGAATGATGCTCCGTGGCTGATGTATCGGATGGATCGGATGGCAGATGAGGGTCTGGGGTGAGGCTACGGGGTGGAGAGCAAAGAGTGATTTAACGCTGGCCTGTACTCTCCTCTCCTCTTATCCCTGCCCTGCGTCTTTCATGTCTCAACCCAGGGTCGACCCGCCTGCTGCCCCAGATGGTGCTGTCTGTCTGGGCTGCCCTCTACAGGATGTGCTCCCCTTACCCCCACAACTACAGACCTATACTCGCTTAATTGATTTCAGGGGGGAAGGTCCTCTTTCTCTTCTGTTTCACACACACACACAGACAGCTTGCCAACAGCTAGTGCCCCCAGTGCACACACACATACACGCGGCTGGCGCTGTGCGCTGTCAACGCTAATTCAATTTGAGACGCGGGAGTGTGACTAACAGCAGACCTGCAGAGTGGTTTACCATATGCACCACACACACACACACACACACACACACACACACACACACACACACACACACACACACACACACACACACACACACACACACACACACACACACACACACAGAGTGATATCCACTGGTATAATAATAATGTAATTCTGTAATTCCAGAAGTATAAATCCTATTAATAGATCTCCTCTCTTCCCGTTTCTTTCATTATCAGGAGACATCTTGTCAACAACTACAGAGTAAGACCTTATTAACCCCTTCTACTTCACTGCCTAACCCAAAATCAACTTAAATAACTAGCGAAGTGGGACAAATTGTAGTAAAGCAATATGAAGTTTCTAGGCCAAGAGAGTAAATATAACCACAAATGATTTAACTATTATTTTATCATTTAAATAGCCTTTTAGCATACAATTTCCTCCCCAAAGAAAAACAAAACATGATATCACATGTTAAAGATTACATTTATATTAAAGACTTCATTGTATTGAAGTAGCACACTATGCTCACAGGAAATATGTAGACGCATGCAAGATATACAAACAAGACTAAATGTCTACAGCCATGCTGGCAGCTCTGTGAGGCTGTACTTCGGCACAGTGGTGCTTTGAGCAGCATGCTCACATGCACGCAACAATGCTTGTCCAATGTTACAATGTATACCCTGTGTGCTTACCATCTTAGTTTAGTGTGTAAGCCTGTTAATATTTTAACCAATTAGTACTATGGTATATATATATATATATATATATATATATATATATACACACTGTATAATGTATATAGCCTACATTTTTACATTTTTGGTCTAATAATGGCACTAGATGAAACACAAAAGGATCACCAAAGCTATTCGAGTTCATTCTGGGGGAACATGAATATCTTTCTCTGAACCACACTTGTGACAATCCATTGTTGTAGTTATCAAAACAACTCTTTTTAGCTGCGCTGCTAGCTTGGCTAAAAAGAGCACTCCAGAGAGCCAAACCAGAAAAAGAAGAAAAGGCATAAAGTGTGTTTACAGTTGTGAAACACGTGGAGTAAATGAGAACTCTTTATTTGTTTGATTTAGCCTGAGGCAACAGTTGCCTATGGGAGGTGATGAACTTTAATGTAATAGTGAAGCGTGGCACACATTCCACACTGCATTCACATGTGTAGACACAAAGACTGGCAGAGAGCCTCAATAAAGAGTAAAAGAGTACAAGGCCGCATGTCCATGTTCACGGGTTGTTTGACTGTAAGAGATATCAGGGTGGGTGAAGGGGTGAAGTGAAATCTTAATGTAGCGTGCTCTGGAGAGCAGGACGGATAGGGCCAGGTGTATCACCACGTGTGTGTGTGTGTGTGTGTATGTGTGTGCAAGAGACAGTAAAACTGATTAAAAGCAGAGTTAACACATCTGACAGGAAGCAATGGTCAAGAGGTGAGTGGAAACTGGGGAGAGCCTTGGGTTGCATCGATTAGACACACACTTATCAGCAGCAGCAGCCGCAGATGGGAGACTGGGGAAAGCCCTGGGCAGCAACGATTGGTCACACATGCCCGTCGATATCCGAGTAGAACCAATCAGCCCGGCTTCCTGTGTTTGACCTGACCCTTCACACATTGTAATAGAATATTTCAAATGGGAGGCTGAGTAGGAGAAGGGGGACAGGGAGAGGAAAAGAGGAGCCTGTGCGACCTCATTATACGAAACCTTTCCATCTAAAACTCCACCTTAAACACATCATGAGTCTCTTCACTGTGATGATACTTGTAACAAATGAACTGCTACGACAAAACAATTTTACAAAGAAGATAAACAGCAATACAAGCGATATACATATATTCTTGTTAAGTATTAGAAGTTCTATATATACAATTCTTGTTCTTATAAAGTGAAACCTATAATAAGTATATTGCAGGTCAGTCAGTTTCTAATAGAAATCTTAACAATTTGTAACAAAACTACTCCATTTAAAAGCAAGTATGTGCTTCAAGCAAGAGTTATTTTCATTATTTATAAATCTCCACATTCTTTTTCTTATCAATCAGCCAACTGTTTAGTCTATGAAATCTCAAAAAGTAGTGGTAAAAATGCTTATCACAACTCTTAGAGCCCATGGTGTCAGATCTATATACAGATATAGATATATTTTCATGTCCAGCTGACCTGCTGTGAGTTGTGACCAAAAGACTGGTCAATCCATTTGAAATAGCAGACCTTCCCAGTGAACACTAAGTAGTTGTGCCAAGAAAAGCACTTTTAAAAAAACATTCAGAAATTTCAGACGTGTAAAATAATGCTACTTTTAATTTTATTCTCAAGATAAAGAATTGGGCTTTAGCAACATGTGTCTTCTCCTGCTGAGTCCCAGCTCATGCCTGGACATACAGTTTCATATCCTGTGTGTGAATCATACTGTAGTATAACCAATCCCCCTTTCTGCTTTTTCACCAAGCCAGTGCGTGTGTGGCTCTGAGCAGCTCACACCCCTGTGCAGAAGCAGACAGGTCGGCCACGGGGACAAGACCACCAGCCCACCGGATCCCTGCCTGTCAGCAAGTCCCACTCCTCTAGGACTGGGGAAGAAAGCCACTAGATATCAACACCTGACACACAGACATATACAAACACAGGATTCTCCCAGAGCAGCGTGCATGCAGTAGCTGTCTCCAGCACATCTGGAAGAAGCATCCCTGCACATATGTTGAGATGCACAAAGCGGAGAGAAAAAAATAGGCCATGAAGGACTCTCTCGGCTTTAATCATATTTAAAGACATGACCAGTGCAGGTTAAAAATACATTTTAAAACAAAACTTACCAAATAGATTTTGTGGCTCTGACAGCAGAGGGACATGGGATTTTAATTTCAGGTGATCTAACTCCTGGCAGAAATGACTGACAGCTGTTGGATCACTGGGACCAGTGTTTTTTAAAATAACTATAACGATTGAGGACTCAAAGAAGTATGTGCGTAATAGGCAAAATAGAGACTTGTGTCAGTCTAGGGGCACTGATGATGATTGTGAATGTAGTTAAGTGTGTGCTGATGATGATTAGGAAGGACACAAAAAGGGTCAGAGGTGGCTGAGTGTCACTCTGGAAGACTCCCATCAGCGACGGGGCTGCGGGTGTGTTGATGTATACATATTTGTGTGTGCTTGGACAGCACCTGTAATGGCTCCCAGCTGAGTCTACCCCTGGGATATGGTGAACTGTGTGTGTGTAATGAGGCACTGGCATGCGAGCGGCAGAAGGCCGCTTCCTCTACAGGTGACACCTTTGACCTCTCATCTGTTCCTTGTTGGGGGAGAGTAACGGGAGGGGTAAAATGGAAAAAGGAGGGACAGATGAGCATGCAGGGATGCATTCTTTGCCCAAAATACAGCAATAAACCGACAAGAATGTGACAAGTAAAATGTGTTAAAAAACTCTTTTAATGACTCTTGTCTTTGCATATAAGTGCGTGGTGAGCCAGTGGTTACCGCTACATGCAGAAAAACAATATTTTTCCAGCTTTCTCCAAAGCACACTCAAGGAAAACATTAACAATGAGCCCTCTTTTGAATTAAAATATAACAAAATAAAACAACTTTGTGTTTCAGCACTACAGCCAAAATTTGGAGCAAAACAGAAACAGACAAGGTAACAATACTAGAGGTCCCCACATCCTCAGTCATGCAGGTCGGACAAAATGGTTAGAAGCGTGCTCTTCTCCTTACCCAGTCAGTCAGTGAATAAATAAAAAAATAAATACATACATACATACAATGCATACAAATAAATAAATAAATATATTGCTCATTTCAGTTTATACATAGTGTATGACAGCAGCGTCCTAATGCAGAGCTAATAAATAATCACAATCCATGTTAAATATTTTGGTTGCTTTTATGTTTTGTGTAAAGCACTTTGAATTACCTTGTTGTTGAAATGTGCTATACAAATAAACTTGCCTTGCCTTAAATATGAGTGTGCAAACATAATTGTGGAAGGGCTGTATGGTATGCAGTTAATACCAGGACTGTAAATATCCTGGGGGGTTCCCATCCCTGTCCTCTTCTGCTGTTAGACAGCTCCTTTTATTTCTCACAAAAGTACACACCTGGATCACAGACGAGGGTAGAGAGCTTGCAGGCACATGGCACCTTCTTTGTTTATTCTCCAATTTTTCACTCCCTGCTCTTCTCCCTCCTCCTGATCTTGTCATTTTCGACATCATTATGACACCTGGTCTCGCAGTCTGGACAGCCTCTGGGAGAGCTCATCCTGATAACACAAAACAGGTAAAACCGTAAAGGGAACATCTAGACAAAGACAAAATTGTATTGGTCTTACAAATGCCAAGAGTCCAACATTTTGAGACAAATATTTTCCTCTCAAAGTCAATCACTTTTAAAACCTAAAATATCTGTCTTTTATTATTGCATTAGTGGCTATACACTTTGAAAAATCATTTAATAACCTTATAGGTTTAGACGGTGCCTCAAGTCAGAAATAGTCATACTTCTCAAACTATCACTCAACCCTTGAAGGCGTGGAAGGTGAAGGCATAAAGTTTGTAGTTATGTCACCGCAAACTTGGGGCTGCGGTCAGCTTGAATTATGTTTGTTACAGTGGATTCCGCTGGTGAGTTGTCATAATGGAAAAAGTATTTAGGAACAACTCTTCCTGCCACGTAATCCACCTTCCCACTGTCGATCTGTATGATCACAATGTTCCAAAGAGTCATTGTTTAAAAAAGGCTCCAGTGTCAAACTAACACTCTCCATGAGGTTGTTAACTCCACCAGAGGCCATGTGTTTTAGCCATTCTTGGTGAAACATGTTGAGCAGCGTGTATGGAGCTGCAGGAGTGCTTTCAGAGCTTTCTGTGGATATTTTAACATTTTTGTTCATTGTCAAAATTTGTCAGTGTTCAAACCTATGTATCACTTTGTATTTCCATTTGGGTGACACTTGCCCATGTGTGCCAATGAGACTGCCAAAGACAATGAAGATAATTTGTAAATTCTGTTTCTGGGATGCAAAACCAAAAATAGCTACAACATAATGATAAGAGTGGATGCTTTACCTGCTCTGTCGACGCCACAGATGAAGCCAGCGAGGAAGTCTGGCCTGCAGGAAGCTCCAGGTTAAGATCCAACCTATAAAAAAAGGGAAAATACACAGGAAAAGTTTAACCATAATTTCTGCTTGGCTGCTTAGCTCTTACATAAATTTAAAAAATGGGGGTTATTAAAGTCAGTCTGATGTCGCATCACAGATTCTTTAAAATTTTAGCATAAATCTTAATGGGCTTTTTGTATTACAAGGAAGCCTCATTTCTAGATTTGAATGTCTTTTAAATAAAGTATAAATAAACTGATTGAATTATGTTTTCAAATTGTTTGGAGATACATTATGGGCCATACTCACCCTGCTTCATCAGCCATCTTATGCAACAGCAGATCCACTTCATTCTAGAGACCAAGCAAACAGTAATTTCAAAAATATGTGTTTAGAGGATTCAGTATTTGAATTATTACTGGGGTTAAGCCTGCCTTCATAAGTGGCCAAAGGAGCATAGTTCCCCTGGGTTGTAAGAGGACAGTGCTTAGTACCTGAGGTGTAGTCAGAGTAGTGGTGTTGCCCATTGTGTCTTCCATTTGCGCTGTCTGCACATCCAGAGTTTCGAATTGGTTTTCAAACTTGTCCATTAATGCAGAGATCTGTACAGAGAGATCGATGGAAAAAGACACCACTCAGAAAATGTTAATGACCATATTTTGTCTCACTTTGTGTTTGTGTCTGTCTGTGCTCGTGTTTTTTTTACCTTCTCCAGATTCATGCTTTTCAGAGTAGCATCCATAGACTTGACCACTGCCGACATGGATTTAGATACCTGGGCAAAAAACATGTTACACTAAGTGTTGAAGCCTCTTCTGTCTTCTCACTTTTTATTGATCCGATTCGCTCGGATTCAAAACAAGAGTGGCAGGGAGATGGCTGCTGGCATGGCACCGCTTAGAGTGACATATCCTTATATTTCCACTAGGTGTCACTTTTACCTTTTTAATCAGACACTTTGCCATGACTAGCTCTGGTTCACTGATAGTTCAAGGATTAAGCTAGTTAACCTGACAGTAGTTGTCCAAATTATGGTAAAGGGGTTTATCATTAAAGCTATTGTGTTAATGTTTTATGATGAGACAGGCAGCCTTATTACAACATAAAGAGAGGTGTTTTTCAGCAATACCATCTCACACTGTGCTTCCATTTCTATAGACAATATTAGGTTCTATTATATGAAATAATGCCTGTCCTACAGTGAACCTGAATTAAAGCAATTTAAAAAGGCTGTCACTCTCATAAGAGCGAGAAGCTAAAAGCCTAAAGTCTGAAGCACATCTAATGACATTATGTAATTGATGGCTTTTTGTTTGCATGTCTGCTAGCCTGTTTTGCTCACTCTCACTCCCTCTGTCTGCTTTGTGTCAACCTTTGGTTCCATAAATCTTAATGAAAGACTACTTTGGACATGTTACCCTGAAATGGTTACACTCTCCTGAAATAAGATATATAGGCTATACAAATATATGTATGGATGCATGTAGGTGCACAATTATACCAAAAAAAACCACTATCAGGTAAAAGCCACGTGATTTCATCTTTGGCAGTGAATACAGGGGGTCATTCTGAGGATTTATACCCGCAAGGAGGTGGTTGAGCTGACTTTTCACTACAGCAGACAGTACAAACCCTGTACATTTCCTCTATTTACATTATTGACCAATCCTCCGAAAAAAAGGTATTTTGAAAGATGGATGTGTGGCTGCAGCAAAAGGATTAGGCATGTTTTTCACTGGCTGTCATTGAACTGCTTTACGTAACATCACAAAGCAAGACTTGTCTTCTACAAACCACTGGCCAGCAAGCCTGACCTGGTTCATAGTGACAGCAGTCTGGACCCTAGATGCCACAGCTTCCACACGTGCACTCATCCTCAAGAAGTTAATGGACTGATGCTTCTGACGGATGGCGTTCTCTGCATGGATCCTGGCTGCCTCCATATTACCCTTCTGGATGGCCTGAGAAAAAAAGGAAAGAGGAGTTCATACACAAACATATTATAGACTGTAGCTGCACTAATCACTCAGATTGTCACTGGATACTGGTCTCTAAATCCACAACATAACAAGCCAACCTGCTTCACTTTAGCCTTTTCTGCCTTTTCCTCTTTGTCACATTTCTTGGAGTTGCGCTGTAGCTCCTTGGCAGCAAACTTGAGGTTGAACAAGTGTTCTGCATGACTGGTCAAGGGGTTGAGTTTAGTAATGGTAATAAATTAGAATTATGACACATACACTAAATAGACTGAAACACCCAAATAAATTGAGCTAATTCAGTCCAACTCAGTTCAGGTAAGACCAATTGTTTTTGCTACACAAGTGAAAAATGTAAGAATCATCAAATCAGTTAGGCGAGCTAGCTAAGTTAGCCTACTACTGTTTCCCTTCATCATTGAATGACTGGACAGAAGCTTATAAGCTACTGCATAACAGGACAAGCTAACGTCGCCAAACCCAGCTTTCATTTGTCTACTGCTAGGTAACTAACTAGGTAGGCTATCCACCTTTATGCATGTTAGACTTCTCAGGAAAGGATACTCTCCATATTCGACATGATGAAGGTCTCTTTCTGAGACAAACACTCAGTCTAGTTATGTACTGACACAAAGTAGCATCCACGCACTCACTTATTTCCCAGAATTGTTTGTTTTGATTTTTTTCAAGCTAGCGTACATTCGTCACTGTAGCGAGGCGAGAGGCTCCACTTACACGTATTTCCGCATTTGCTTAAAGTCAGTTATCTAGAGTGGCTGTTTTGTCTAGTCAAAACGACTGTCACGTAATTTTATGAACATGTTTTTTTTTAACTTAAGGAGAGCTTTTGTAATTTATTAAGGTAAGAAAAAAACTTTGTAAACCGCTTTTGAAACGTCAAAAACCAGGTGCTCTCACGGACGCATGCGCAGCTCGTTTTTTTTGCAGTACTTACTATTCATGAATTTGTCCTCATATCTTAGCTGTTTTATATAATATATCTAGCTAATGGTTAGTTATGAGAACGGTCCATGTGAGATATGAATTGTCGTTTCTATTAGACAACTGCATCGATTTGCTGGAACGATGGCTGGACCCATAGACATGTGGCCACAGACCACCCAGTCTCCGGCTAGACTATGGTATGTGAACTATCTTGAGTTACCTCTATCTTTGAACACGGTCGCTACCTTTCACCGTCGTCACACTGTCACGATTTTGCATGGCGTGCTCGCGCCTCCTACGTCACGACTGTTCGAGAAGTGGACTGGCGCGCGTGTCCAAAGCAGACAAGTTCCATCCTGGCTAAAAATAGTTTGTACCCGGTATCGGTAGCTTGTGGTACACGTCTAGTGACGTCAGTTGTGCTTTTTTTTAGTGAAGGAGTAAATTGACCTTTTCTACAGAGCTGTTTGCCTTAGCGCTTTCAATCATGTCTCTTCCACGTTATGTCGGTTGCATCAAAGAGTAGGTCATCTGTAACCGTGGTTTGTAAAGTTTTGAAAGGATTGTAGTCTGAATTGGTCTGTGAGCTGACGGGGACACAAACGAGAACATAGGGACTTATTGGGCTGTTGGTGCTGAAGAGATTGAACAGACGGCAATAAAACGCAGCACGAGGAGAAAACAGGATCAATGGTTTGTCCGGAGTGAAAAAAAAAGGTTTCAGTGTGTGCGTACACCGGCCAGCCAGGGGGGGGGGGGGTTAACGGCTGGGTCAGGGGGGAGGGAGCAGCATGGATGACTCATACTGTATCCACTGATAGTCTGAATGGACACAGCACTAGATATGAATGTGTACGTGAGTGAAGAAGAACTGAATGAGAGTTGTTTTAAAATAGCAGGGTCCTCCGAGGTTGGTATCCCCGAGGTTTGAGCTAGCTGCATAACCCAAACACAGAGGTCCTGGCCTCAACCCCAGCACAGCCTTTGGGGTAACAGTTGAGGTTACTCTGATTTCACTCCATTTTAACTCCCCTTTATACGACAAACACAGGAAAACAATAAAGTGCTTCTCCATTCAACCGGCCGTCTTGGGTTATGGACTAAGTCTGTGCAGTCCTTCATTCAGGCAGTAGGCTTTAGCTAAAGGTTCTTTCTCACTGCTCCTGAATTTAGCTCCTATTTTAAACTTTTATTTTTAAGACATGGAGCACACACTTGTATTATAATACACCTGTTAACGCCCTTCGCGCCACCAGCACGACACACAACTCCACCATTGTTGTGACCATAGACTGGTGTACACACACACACACACACACCCCCCAGTTATAACTGAATGACGGCAGGTCGCTATGGAAACTGCGTTACGCTCCGGGCGGCCGGAGGAGAAAACAAGAGCGCGAGGACTCATTCCAGTCTTCATTTCAGCACCACGCGAGCTCCTGGACAGCGCCCGAATGAACTCGCGCAACGATTCCAGCCTCACATGCCTTATAAGAGACACAGCCGCATCAGTACCAAATCTAAGCGGTGTGGGTAGGGACTTTGAAAGAAAAACAAGCCCACGTACTAGAGACACATACTCTCCGGACCTGAAGCTCGGTGGATGCGCAGGGTTTCCTTCTACTGCCCAGCGAGGAGCCAGTCGCTCCCTCAAATGCCAAAGCAACAGGTAAGAAGAGCCTTCAGCTCTGGAAAGTTGGATAATTCAGTCTTGTGTGGCTGCATGGTATCTAATGTGTTTTTAATCCTGGTACTCATAAGTGCGCCTGCCCTTTATCCTGGCAGACACTCAATTGCGGTTAATTGCCCTCACCTGGTATCTCAGGGGGTAAGTAAGTGCATGATTAGGTGATTAGAGTGAAGACCAGCAGGGCAGAGTGAAATTCAGCAGGGCGCTGGAGCAGGTCCAGTAGTGATGGGCTGTGAAACAGTTCAGAAGATAAACTATAACCTCCAGTTGGCGGTTATTTTATAGGGAAACTACTCCCATTGTTTTTAGAAAAGTATTGTCAGAGCTAGCAGTAACAAACTTGACAAAATGTCTGGTCTGTAGATAAAACATTTTGCATTATAACACAACAAACACTGAGGTGTTGATCCATAATTCATACAACCATAGCTGTTTACATAAATGGAAGAGGGGAAAAAAAGAAATTTAGATACATACAAGATCAGTGTATAATTTTAAAAAGCCAGGGACACATAGGGCTACTCTGGCTTTATCTAGTTTTCTATACACAGGACAGACTTTTTTTTCTTCTTCTTTTATACTATATAGATTTTAAACTGGAGACAGCAACCTAAGTTTACTGAGCATTATTGTTTGTGTTTGCTTTAGATTTAGTCCAGTATACGTGACAGCCTCCGATTTGTTGGTTTTTCAGTGGCCATAGATTATGTGCAAGCTGAGCCGATACGCCCGGATGAGTCACTCAAGTTTGCAGAAGAGTACGAAAGGGGAGGGGGAGAGACAGGGGCTAGCTGGAAAACAGTCCCGCAGTGCCTCTCTGCCTCCTCAACACATTGTTTCGTCTATATGATCAGTGTCAACATCTGGAACTGAATTTTCATCGCCTCTGGACGTGTGAATACAATTTTTGGCAACTTGAAGTGCACCCTTTTAAAACAGGGCACAGGCAGATCTCTCATCCACAGCAGTTTTTTTAAGAGCTTTGTGTTCTCAGACTCAACTTCTTTGTCTTCTGGTAAGCACACTCAGTTCTTTTTAAATGAGCAGAGAGGCTGCCTTTTGTAGCTTTACAGATCCTCTGGAGTAAAGTACTGTTTGTTGAAATGTGTGCAACATGAATTAGAGGATTTCTAAACACTCCATATAATAGATTGTTTGTGGTTGTTATAGACTGCAGCCCTCTGATGTCTGACAAACTGCTTACCAGAGAGCATCCCATTACTGTTCATTAGTATCCCAATGTTTACCCTGCTAGTATTGACAAATCATAGCAATCAGTAGCGTTCAGCTGTAGTACTGAGTGACATCTATTGATTAAAGCAAACAATAGATCATAATGGGCTGCTATGAACCACAGTTGCACACTCAAACACAAGCACTCATTCCCTGAAACACTTTCACATGCACCCACACTCAATCCCATAACAGAGACTCTGCTGACTTGGTTAGGCAAATGTTGTTTGGTTTATTGAAAAATATGTCTAGTTTGTAGAAATTGATTGATGGACTCGACGGATGCAGAGGCTGCGTGCATTGACTGCCAGCAGGATTACACATGTGAAAAGCCAAACAAAAATAATTGGCTGATATTATATCGCACTTTGTTCCAATTAGTGTTACACTTTACAAAATGTGTTTACAAAAGCTTGTGTGCACTGACATGAATGTGTGTAGGGGAGCCATTGTTTGTAATGTGTACACATCATGTGCTGCACACGGACACAAAAACAGATGTGTGTCTTTAATTAGTGACGTTGGTGTGATTAATGCAGTCTGCTGGTGATGACTCATTCAGCTTAACCCTTGCTCCTCTGGTGGAAACAATCAATAAACAAAGATTTAGCTGACTTGTTATTATTGAGTTCTTCTTATTATTATTATTATTATTATTTTACACAATAATTGAGTACAAGTCAGTTTTTATTGTTCTGTGTAATGTTGAAAGAACTTGTGAAAGGAACTTGTGTAGTAAATATTGTAATGCGTTTCAGATTCTGTTCTTCCAATCAAACACATCCTCCCTAATTTGTTATGATCTGGTTGAGCAGTGGAAGAATATTTATGCAAAGCACATCTATGTGGATCGCGCCATGTGTCCGCTCGTCAACACAGCAGTTACATTAGCATTGTGGAAAAGCTGTCAACCAAGCTGTGACTTGCAGACAGCAAACTGGCAGGGAGTGTGCATATGAGTGTGATTGAGTGCTAAGTGTGTGTGAGACAGAGAGAGCGAGAGAGTTAAACACACAGCACATTTTGTTGGGGAGTTGTCATAAACTTTCATTGTCATCCTCCTTCCTTCCTTTAAGGGCAGCAGTATGTCTGAGACCAAATCCAGTCAGCGGTTCCACAGCCTGAATGCCGAGCAGGTGGAGGTTCTCCACCAGGTTTTGTCAGAAGTGGTTCCAATCCACGGCCGCGGGAACTTTCCCACATTGGAGCTGCGTCCCCGAGACATTATCATAGCTGTGAGGGCCAGGCTGCAGAAGCAAGGAATCACAGTAAGAGATGTGCGTCTGAACGGCTCCACGGCGTCCCACGTCCTCGTCCGAGACAACGGAACGAGCTACAAGGACCTGGATATCATCTTTGGAGTGGAGTTGCCCAGTCAGGAGGAGTTCCAGGTATGATTACAGTACTGCTCAGTAAGGGAAATAAATCAATAAGTCAATGTATAGTATTGAAGTAATGATATTATTGTCTTAACCGTAATTTAACTGTGCATTTAACTGAATCAGTACTGTTTATCATATATATTTTTTCACTGCATTATACAGAAAAATAAACCACAAGAGCATCACAATATTCAATTTAATCATAGAAGCAAAATTGCCCACATATTGCAGTCATTAGTTGTAGCTGTCATATTGTTGACCTCTTCTCCTCCCAGGTAATCAAAGAGTCTGTGCTGGGCTGCTTGCTGGATTACTTACCTGCTGGGGTCAACAGGGAGCGGATCAGCAGTGCTACAATGAAGGAGGCCTACGTCCAGAAAATGGTCAAGGTCTTCAATGAACACGACCGCTGGAGCCTCATCTCACTCTCAAACAACAGTGGCAAAAACCTGGAACTCAAATTTGTGAGCACGCTGAGGCGGCAGTTTGAGTTCAGCGTTGATTCCTTCCAGATCATTCTGGATCGTCTCCTGGAGTCCTACATGCAGCAGGAGTCACAGCACAAAAACAATACTGTTGATCTTAAGGACCAGCCTGCAGAGAATCAGAATAAAGACTCTCCCTCTCTGCTCAAACAAGCCACTGGCCCACAAACAGAGATGTCCACTGGTAGAGACTTATCCAGCAAAGAAGGGGGTCAGATCAGCCAGACACAACAGAGAGAGGAGGTACGTGAAAATGAGTCCCAGACAGAACTCTCACAACAAGCTGAGCAATCAAACCAGACAAAACCCTCCAAAGTTGAAACAGACAGCAAAGAGAAAACACCTGCAGAGCCGAAAGAAGCGTCAGAACACAGCAAAATCTTCAATGAGACAGACTTCTCTGACGAGACGTCTGTAAACCTTTTGTCAGAAAAGAAACAAACTTATGAGAAAGCTGAACCACCAGCACAGATTGAACTCAGACATGAGCCAGAGCTCTCGGACAAGACCAAATGCTCAACGAAGGTAGAACAGTCAGAGCAAACCCGGACCCGTGATGGCAAAGAACCAGGAGATTCAAATCACAAGCGACTCTCTGTCCAGAAAGAACAGTCTCACCACACGAAACCCCCTGATGAACAGAAAGAACTCACAGAGCAGATGGGACAGTCCGAGCTGCCAAAAACCTCAAACAAAACCCAGACAAAGTCTCTAAACCTGGCAGAAGAATTGCACAGTACAGACCTCTCCAAGTGTTTCAGTGAGGATCAGAGAAGCAACGAGAATGATAAAACACAACATGTGTCAGCTCCAGACTCTAGCACATCTTCACATGAAAAGACGCAGACACAGTTAGCAGATGAAAGAAAAGTAGAAACAGAGACGGGAGAGCATGCAGAGAGGGAAAATGACACAGAAATAAGTGAAGTGACAGAAGAGGTTTTAGCATCAGAAGCAAACAACTTGGAAGACACACAGGGTATTGATTGTTCCTGCTCCACCTCTTCCACATCTCTTCCCGACACACCACCCACTGGCACACAGGAAACACTGGAGATGTACCGAACACTACACACAGATAATGCAGATAAAACACCTAACACACTTGAGGCCATTATCCCTCCAGATACTCAGGATATTTTACCTGCACCACCCGGCCTTGTTTCTGACAAAAAGACCTCCTCTTCTCCCTCTTCTAAGGCCTCAGATAGATTATCTCACATGGTGGTGCTCAAACACTCCTCTCCCAAACCCCCTCGGAGGATGTGTAGGAAGTTTACCCCCAATCCTTACCCGAGTCCAGCCTCTGAAAGCGAACCTGTCATAACACCCTGTCTAGATCCAAATCCCTGCCCTAGCCCTGAACCTGAGCTAGCTGTCGACTCAAAGCCAACATCTCCTTGTTCAGACCCCGCAGATACCCGAACAACCAGTATCTCTACTAAAACAAGCCCTAGTCCTGAATCCATCCCTTCCAGTAACCTAGCTCCAAACCTAGACTTTACCTCAGTTCCTGATCCAGCCCCTGATATTATGTCCACATCTGCTGTGGATCCCATGTCTGCTTTACTCCAAGAGCCACCATCTCCTGAACAAAGCACAGGGATTTCATGTGAGACAAGTATTCAGATCCTGAAAGAGACACCATCTACACATGTGGCTTTTGATGAGCTAAGCCAGTCCTCCCCTAAAGAAACTGCCCCTCTACCCAAACAATCAGAGCCTGTTGACTCAGCAGACACGTTAGTTTCACACACTGATACATCCGGCTCAAACACCCAAGAACCTGTACATACCTCAGAAGCTGAGTTCAGTGATGAAGATGATAATAGAGAACTACTGACCAAAAAGATGGACTTGAATCAGCCAGACGACAGCCTACAAGAGACCACAATTAGTTCACCCTCTTCTTCCCACTGTGTCTCCCCTCCTGTTTCCTGTTTCACCACTCCCATACTCAGTCTTTCTCCTCCCTGCTTCACTCCCTCACCCCCCAGTCTCAGCCCTCCCCCATGTCTGACTCCACCCTCTCACTGCCTCCCATCTCTGATCAGTCCTGCCACCAGCTTTAGCTCTCCACCATTAAGTTGCAGCCCTACCTCATCCTGCCTCAGCTCACCTCCTTACCTCACCCCTCCTATGCTTAGCCTCAGCCCTCCCCCACTCTGTCTTAGCTCCCCTTCCCCCTGCCTCAGCCCTCCCCTCCTCTGCCTCACTCCGCCAGTGGAGTCAGAGGACCTTGTACCTCAGGTATCTTCAGACATGGAGCCTTTGATACTGAACACAGACAGCGAGGAACAGATTAAAGAGTCCTCCCCTCAGCTAGGAATCCCTCTCCTACAGTTGGAGGATAAAAAGGAACCAGATTATATCTCATCATTGCCTCGGGTTGCAGAGCCTGTTTCTTTTCCAATCACAATCCCGAGCTCAACCTCACATGGGCTTCCCCACTCTCAGTCTGAAGACCCAGGGGAATCTGCCCCTCCAATAGTCGACAAGACATCCAACTCTGTGCCTGAGAACAAAGAGGCCCCTAAGGTAACATTAGATATGCCTGAACAGAGCATTGCTCCACAGGCATCTGGTTCGGTCCCTGCTGTTGAGGTCCTGGCAGAGAGCATGTATGGAGACTTTGAGGCAGCCATGGACCACCTGCGCTACCGCCTAATCGCAACCAGGAACCCTGAGGAGATTCGAGGTGGTGGCCTGTTGAAATACAGCAACCTGTTGGTCAGGGACTACCGACCGGCCAGCGAGACTCAGATAAAGACACTGGAGCGCTACATGTGCTCACGCTTTTTCATCGATTTCCCTGACGTGCAGGAACAGCAGAGGAAGATCCTGTCCTACTTGAAAAACCACTTTATCGGCGAGGAGAGAAGCAAGTACCAGTACCTGATGACGCTGCGTCGTGTGGTGGACGACAGCACAGTGTGTCTGATGGGACATGAGAGGCGTCAGACACTGAACATGATCACAGTGCTGGCACTGAAGGTCCTGGGAGAGCAGAACATTATCCCCAACACAGATCATGTGACATGCTTCTACCAGCCTGCCCCATACCTTGCCGAGCACAGTGCCCCCTATTTAGCCGAACCCAGCTACTGCAGCTACTACATACCCCAAGGGGGATCAACTCTGCTTTACCAACCGTACCCCTTACACTTGCACACACAGACTGGACTAGTTTAAAACACACATGTAATTACACAAAACACACAGTCGAGCCAGGGGAAGGTGCTTACTATAAGGAATAAACTGGAGAATGGAAATATAATCCAGGGATAAACTGTTTGGTCTATAATAGACCTATGGGGGTGGGATTGAGTGGGTTTTTACAGTAAACTCCCGGAGTACTGTAATGTTCTAACATGATTATATGTAATTATCTGGGCTTTGTGGGAAAATAATAATTCTTCCGATATTGTTAAAATTCCAGAAAATGCTGTATGCACTGCATGAGTCATAGCCCTTTGGTCTCCCTTGGGAACTAACTGTGCTGTTGACATTCACACACATGCACACACGCTGCACGCACACACACACACACAACACACACACACACACACACACACACACACACACACTTCCAGGTTCTTGAATTCTTGTACACTCTTATCATGTTCTTACTGTGTTGTTCTTAATGGGTTTGTTCAGAATGTGGACCTTGCCTGTGGTTGATATTGTGCATGGATAAATTAGGACTGTTCTCTCACTGCCAAATACTGTGTGACTACTATGCTTCTTAAACAGTTTAATGTAACTTTGTTAATCCTTTACTAAAGGGGTGTATTCTGAAAAAATACAGAGGGACAAGTCTACCAGTGTGTACAGTACTTTCATCAGAACACACATATGCATGCATCACACATAAACAAATACATATACACATGCATATACGCAAACATACAGTCTACTGTATGCACAGAAAGTCAGACAATGCATGAGTAGCTAAATATATACACCACATCCTGAAGTCAAAGCAAAGGCTTTTAATTTAATAAAAATTGATCTATTTTTGCAAGACTTTCCAAGATAATACTCAGTGGTAAACAGACTGGTTAGTTCCTACAGAAAAATGCCAACAACAATGCCTTTGCAATAGACTGTACAGTGTATTGATTACAGTATATCGTGTGCGGATACATTCTGTACTGCATTGTTTTCAGGTAAATTGTGTTGAGATGTAGTGCTTGATTCCTTTTCATTGTGGAGTCCTTTCTGTAACCATGTGAAGTACTGTATCATCTAGTGTTGACTTATTTAATGCTAAAGTTTACTCTATGGAGGTGATCAGGTTATAACCATCTTTGGATCATCTCTAAACACGGCAGATGCAGCTCTGTCTTGTCTAAAACGAAGGAATTACATTCAAAGTTGTGTGACCCCTCTCAGCATGAATTAGCATCCTCTAATTCACACAGTCAGCATCAACGTGAGACAAGTTTAAATCAACCTCCAACCTGTTTAAATATAAGTTCAAAGATGTGCAACAGCAACTATGACCAAAGATGGTTCGGTAGGGAAATCAAGTGCCTAAATGTGAGACATCATTGGCATGTCTTTATCTCACTGCACTGGGGGTGTTAATGGGGTGGGCCTGGGGCTGGGTGGGGTGTGTGTTCACTTGTTGACCCCTGTTATTGCTGCCCGTTTTGATGTCTTCTTAATGTAGTCCTTTGTTGTAGTTTATTCATGTACATTTTGATAAAAATAAAGGGGAAACTCAACAAACTTTCGTATGTAAGAGAATCTGATTTCTTTCAAAAGCCTTGACTTCAAAGAGAAAAAGAATTCCAAGATCACTTTTTGTCTTGTCTTTTTGCTCCATTCTCATTCACCCCCCTTTCTCTTTTCCCCCAAACAACACGCAGCACAGCTTACGTATCCTCCGCATGATTGCGCTCTGCAATGATCCACTTAAGCGTGACCGTCAAATCACGATGGTTCCCAGGAGAGCGACCAAAGCTGTGAAATTCTGTCTGTCTGAGGCCTCTTATCACAAATCACCTGTCCTTTAGATGCATTTGGACACGAATGACGCACGGTCTACGCAACACAGCAGGCTCAACAATGTGTAAATGTGAGGAGAGTACGGTTTGCGACGTGTGAGACCAAAAAGGGGAGACGAGAGGAGGGGGCCAGACAGTGTGTTTATACATGTGTGTCTTAACGTGCGTGTGTGTGCTTTAGATGGGAATGTATGTGCAGAGGTGGCATCAGGTGGTTCCCTTCTCCACCTAGTAATTGAAGAGACCTACAGTATAACAAAACAATAGAGCTCACTCTTTACTCCCTCATTGCCTCCATCCTTTCCTCCCACTTCACAACACTGATAAGTCATGAGCACAATGGGCGATGAGGCGTCTCTTTCCACCGTTGGGGATGTTGGGCTCGTGTGTGATGGCAGCTAGTGGCACGGTCACACAACATCAATTTACACACTGTGTAGGCTTGCACTTGTGTGCGCAAGGTTGCAAGCATGTGGCTTGGAGAGAAAGAGAACGTGTGATCTAATAGGGTCTGTATCAGTCTGTCTAACAGACCTCTGAGCCACTCTTGTCCACTCAGGGTTTCCATAGAGACAGAGACAGGCAGCACGGTGGGCGCAGAGAGCATGACGGAAGACAGGGAAGACCCACACACCAAATGAGGGGGTGAGAGATGAAAACAAGAAAAAAAGAGGTGGGTGAAATGAAAGAGAGATAGTCGATAGAGAGATAGATGGATGAGAAAATAGAGTTGAGGGGGAGACAGAAAACAAAGGACAAAGAGAGAGTGCGGGGTGAGGTTACAGATAAAGCGAGGCGAGAAGAGCAGGAGCAGTGGAGTTGATGGGGGAGAGCGTGGGAGGTTGTCAGGCCTTCAGTCACAGGGGAGTCACTGTGAGGTGGCTGCAATGACGGCAGCAGTGATGTTAGAGCAGAAGCACACACATGTACGAGCGTGCGCACATACTCTGCTTGCACATCAATTTTCCTAATGGCCTGCCCACCCATCCACCCTCAACAAACTGTTTCAAACTCACTGAGACGAAAAGAGATCATCACCCACACATCTGCATTTCTGTCTCTTGCAATCTCTGGCCAGTACATTTGATTTTTATACCTTCTCTGTATCATTTTATAATCTCCAATACATGTCTCACACAGGTTCAACAAACAGGAAAATGACTGTTTGTTTTGTTCAGACTTCCAAATGTTTTCATACCTTGGAGTTAAAATGGGAATGGTTTGTGGGCACATGCAGCCTCTGCAGTATAAATGAAAACAAAAGCATCAAGTTGGGGTTAGTAGAGGCTTAAGGCACGAAACACATTTCTGCATCTAAAGTGAGAATTGAGATAATGATGGCTGCCGGCTATCGAATCTTCCCGCATCTTGTTGTGCAAATTAATTCCTCTGTAACTTTAGTAACCCCTTTAAAGTCTCGTGTTAGGGCAGTGTTTATTGAATGCCACTGAATCTGCTATTATAATACACTCAGTGGCACACAACTAATAGAAACCAGAATCATTTGTGAGGATTTTATGCTCCTTTGTGGACAGAATTACTGTTTTTGCTACTTACGAACACCAGGTAATATAATGGATTCATAGTATTCACCATTCATGATTTTTTTTCTCCATTCACTACAACCTCCCCCTCACCCCCCTTCACCCGTTCCACCCACGTCCTCTATCTTTCTCCTTACCCCCCACCCCACCTACCCACTGTGTGCCTCCCACCCACCTGCTTCCTTGACTGCTATGACTCAGTCCTTTTCCAGCTGAGGGTACAAGAGGATAAATACCTTGATGAAAAACAGCCAAGAAAACCATTTTACTCAAAGAAATAGAGCAATTGGCAAGGCAAGTGGCTGCTGCATTTTTAGTTCTAATGCCACCCACTACGCACACACCTCCAATCCCCCCCTCATAAGAAATGCACACACACACACAACACACACACACACACACACACACACACACACACACACACACACACACACACAAAGTTGCACCCCCATTGAAATTGATTCACTCTTATATTTATCAGCTAATTCATCCTTAACAGCAAAATGGGGAAGGCAGTGAGGAGTGTTTCAAAAATAGTTTTTCATTTCTCTAGATAGAAGTCTGTGTCGTCACGACTCTGTGACATGGATGGATGATTTCTTAAAGGCAAACTTGCCAAATACATGCCATACATGGAGCTTGAATCAGAAAACCTTGAGGAATCAAACCTGTCAGTCATGTTACTTATTCCACTAACAACTTCAATCCATCTGTGCTATTCTGTACCATCATTACCTTAACTCCTTTTAGTTAAGTCATCAGTCCAAATCAGGCAGTGATGCAGAATATACTGGGAAACGATTTCCTGAATGGCCCTGTCTGATAGTCTCTTAGGGATCAAATTCATGCCGGAACCTGTGGATCACTGAGACATTACTATGTTAATTATAATTTAATTAATTATGCAAAAATTAAGTACAGCATAATGGACCATAATTTTAGCCATGCGACAAAAGCACAAGCTTATGTAACAGGCAATCAATCAGGCGGACAGAAAGGCAGATTTACAACAGAGTGAGAAGTACAGGCAGCACAGCTATCAAAATGAAAGCACTACTGAGCCTGTAAAAACAGTTGTCTTCGGTGGCTCCAAAGGAGTTTGCAAAGAATACCCCAGATGATGTCATAATGATGTCATCAGAGGTCTCTCAGTTTGAGCTTGAGACTTATGGCGGGTAAACATGCTGTCTCGGAAGCTGTCCAACACATGTGGTGTCTAACAGTTTGAAACAGATGAAACTGTCTTTTCCTGTCTCCTAAGATGCCTTCAAACGGCCTCTGAAATGGTCCGCTTTGAAGGCAGCATCGATGCCGTCTCGATGATGCTTTTTACCCATAAAAATGTGCTCCTGCAGTAGCCCACAAAAAATGGACATGATGGCAGACAAACAAGCCAAATATAAGTTTTTAAAAGTTTAGTAGTTTTTTCGCTTCGATTTTTGAAAAATTAGCTAGACATAAACACTGAACTCTCATATTAGCCCGTGACTGTATCCAACCAAGTTTGCTTGGTATGATTTCTGAAGTCTGTTAACCATTTGCCTTTTCAATAGCTACCTAGCGGACTAGGCTTGTGACTGACAACCAGAAGAGACGCGAGACGGCATGCTGACCTAAGTGCTGCCCTAAAAGGCTGTTCAAAATCAATGTTTATAGAGATGCCTTCACTCGAAAGTTATGCCTCCTGAGGCACCTGTCCATTACAATAGCGAGGCAGCGAGGCAACTGCCTTCTGTTTTGAAAAGAGCCTTCAAATGTTTGACAGAAAGCCTGCATTACAAACTGCAAATGTGGAGTTTTAAAGACGGTGGTGTTTATACAGTGTACAATTATAAGGCAAGTGAGTATTTTGACTATACCATAGTTTTCTGCATACTTTCCAACTCCAAGCTGCATAAAGTTGAATACTGATTGGATTTAAGAATATCAGGTGATGTGTTTTTGTGTAATGAGGGAGCGTGTGGCCTAAGGCATACTTATTAGGCAGCTTCATTCCCTCAGGTTTATGGGCCAAGAGAAATTTTAATTGACACTGAAAAGTAAAAATTGTAAAAATGCCTTTTAGATGGATGCAACACTCTTGAAATAGCTAAACTTTGAGGTGTGACCACTAGACAATCAAATGCTTTGTTGCTAAGAGTCAACCGGGGCGAAAAAAGCTTGTGGAGAAGAAAGGCTGTCATACAGAGAGGCAGGTGAACGAGTACAGCCAAATCTAGGCAGGACAATGGCACAACACCGACTGCCTTCTTCTGTTTTTAGACCAGGTGCCAGAGGCAGAAAGGGGCCAGGTGGGAGACCACTTGCCAATTATGTGATCACATGCGACAATGTGGCATTCCACCATTCCTGTGCAGTCACAATCTGCTTACTCCCCTTTCCTTAACCTAGTTGTGGAGTTTTTCTCAGCCTAGAAATGGAAGGTTTGTGACCATTGTCCACAGGACAATGTCCCTGCTGGATGCAATGAATGCTGCATGCCAAGACATCATAGTTGAACACTACCTGTGGTGGATGCCAAAAGATTCTTCCCAAGATGCCGTGCCAAAAAAGATATCAGGTGTGATGTAGATGAGAACATGTGGCCAAATGCAGAAGACCGGAAAGATTTTTTTTTTCCTTCTGTGGAATTTTCTTTGGGTATATTTTATGTTTTCACATATTATAAAGGGTAGATGTATTGGAAATTTTGTTTATCTTGCAGTAATGTCCTGTTCTGGGTACATTCTATAAAGCTACTCAGAGATGGGTCATTCATGTTTTGTATTGAATTTCTGCAGCAAAAGAAACAAAATGCATGCAAACCCAACAAAACAAAAATGTAGAGGGGCTTCAAAAGAAACTGCAGTGCAAAACACAATCTATGATCAATACAGTATACTGTCTAACGTATAAAGGCACACCTGGAACATTTAAAAGAATGCAGTTTCTCTAATTCTACCTGATATTAGTGTTTTTATGACATTGTGCTATAATTGACTAACTGTTGCTGTTGGAAGAGAACATGTCTTAGTGTTTTGGAAGAAGTTATTTGATTTTGGAACATGTTTGCAGTGTTTTGAAGACATAGTGGATTGTGTTAGTGTGTTATTGTATTTTGAAAATTAGTGTTGGAGTTTAGTTTTGCCATTTGTGTGTTGGTGTGTTAAGAGTTTAGGAAAATTGCTAAAAAGATTGAAAGCATTGTCATAGCAATCATAAAAAATGTATTATGTTAAACATTACATTGTTTGTGTAGAGTTGTGGTTACAGTACTTGCTTTTTATTGTTTTTTTTATATCATTCTTAATTATGCACCAATACACCAAAGCAAATCCCTTGTAATTTAAAACCTACTTGGCAATAAACCAAGTTCTGAGCTTTTTGTTGTGGATGTTATAACCTGGCTGTTATTTGGAGCTCTGCAGGCAGCCTCTGTGCTTGAGTATTGTGCAATCGTGCAATCGTGCAATTATGCAATCGTCATTTCCACTTAGTGCACAACAGCAGTGTTTGATTTCAGACAACACTGCCCTGTCGAAATCAATGCACTAAGCAAGTAAGTACATAGTGTACGCCGTGACTGAATTTAAGTGTACTAAAGTAGGAATCCGAATTGAGACACGCCAGGGGACTGATAGCTGAGAACCTGGGGCTGATTCTTGTGGGTGCTGAGGAAGTTTGTGACCCATACAGGTACGGAGGTTCTAAAGCCAAGGCTTTGACGACACTTTCTAGTTTGAAAAAGGACAGGACAGTCTCTCTGTAACATCATTTCATCCAAACATCTTTGAGGCACAGTAGGTCAGAGAAAATTGAATCGTTGGGTCCATGCATGGTCCTGTCACAACTGACAAGCAGGTTAACCAGGAAAGCAGGAGTATAACCCAAATGCAGACTCAAGAGGCAGAGCAGGTGCAGTTCACTGATTTACTTTACGACTGTATCTATACTCAGAATGGGTGGGGCTTAAACCACACGTGGGCGGGACTAAACATAAATTGTTAATTTTAGCCTGAAATTGAAAAGGGTTAAATAGAAGAACAGCCTCAGAACTGAGCTTTAGAGCAATGTTTTTGATCACAGTAGTAAGAGAGTATTTACAGAACAAGTGTTGTTTTTCTAACAGTTCCTTTTTTGTACACCATTTGCCTTTGAGTTCAGCTCATGATGAACGGAGGCAAAAACAGCACAATTTCTTCTATTCTTTGCAATCCTTCACATTGCAGTTGTCCATGCCACATCTTCTTACTTCATTACATACTGCAGCAATGTGTCCATATTCCTGAAAGCAGAAACATCTGAGAGGAGCTCTCTCCTATGGTCATGATGCACTCTTTCCAAAAATTCCCTATCAAAAGTCAAACACACCAAATTACTTTCCTGCTTCAACCTTTTTTGGAATCTTGTCTTCTTCTTGCATCACACACATCTTCAACATCCTGAAATGACTCGGACTTTGACAGTGGTAACTTACCACACCCTTCTTCTTAATTTCTGGTCCGAGTGGGAAGCAAGTCACACTCCTCTAATTTCCAAAAACACAACTCTTCAAGATTATCTCTCTGAAACTTTCTGACCTTATGTGGTCCTTTCCAATTTTGCTCCTAGTACTGAGACAAGGGAACACACAGAGTAAAATGAGGGGAGGATAAGGAGGCGCAGGTGAAATAATTCAGGGCGGAGCAGACAAACACACAGGTGGGAAAACACACAAAGCTACCCAAAGTTAAACAAAGTTACACACGACACATGAGAAAGGACCCTTTCATTTATGGTACAGCTTTTGTTCTACATTTATTTTACACCAAAGAACCAATAAAGAATTTCACCCAAACTCAGAAATATACAATAAAACAATATAATTAATCGAATACGTCCAATTTTTCCATGTCATTCTTTTGGCCACAACAGTGGGTCCAGCCCAAAAGTCTGTGACTGACTGATTGACTGGATTCTATAAAGTAACTGCAAAAACATTTCCAACAGAAGACTTATCTTAGCAATCAAGAAAAACTTTATAAGGGAGACGGTAATGCAAATGATTTGTGAACTAAACCCATGCGGAACCATTGTCTCGGACATGTAGGTATTAGATACAACTACTACTCTATTCTGAACGACACTGCAGAAAAGAACAGGAAGAGGAAAGTAACTTGTCAAGGCAACAATTTTTCAACAAAACCAAAGGCCTAAATGATTGGCCAGTAAGCTATATAAAGGACTTCCTTGCAGTGACCACTCTACTTAATTTTAACACATGTCCACAGCGTCATCAGTTGTCTGACAGCAAAGCAACCAATGCCTTTGTGTGAAAACTTTGCCGTTCTCTGGTCACTATGGTACATAACTAATTTTTTCTGTATGAATGAGAGAAATGAGAGCCTGACATCATCGGCCAAGTCACAGATGAAACCCAGAACTGTTTGTATTTGGTGGTGGTGGGGGTGGGGGGGTTGTGTGTACTGATGTTCGTGCCTGTTATCCGTAGCACGGCTGCTGTTTGCAGTGAAGCATGTATTAGCATGGGACTGGAGGAGGAGGGAGAGTGTCTCGCTGTTTGTGTGTGTGTGTGTGTGTGTGTGTGTGTGTGTGTGTGTGTCTACACTGATTGACGTCACGGACTCCCACTCATTTCCATCTTGTCTGAGTGTGCGGAGAGAATAGATCCCCATCTGCATCCAGCTCTTCTCCCCTGCACCCTTCCTCCCCTCACCTCCCAGTACTTCCTCTCCTTCTCACCCTGCCTCTTCTCATTTACTCGCTCTTGTACATCCCACCCCCGTAGAGTGCACCCAGCCCCGCAGATAGACAAGACAGTCGAACACAAACAATTTCAGACAGCCAGACAGCAACATCCTCTCAGAGTAGCATATTACAGGACCTACAACATCTGTTGATATCAAGCAGCACTGAGGACCAGTCTGGAGGGAGAACATTTGACTGGCTTTTTCACACCAAATGTCAATGTGTAGCCTACCTGTTGGCAACTTGTGTGTGCGCATACTGTCCTCTTGCTGTTTGTGTGTGTGTGTGTGTGTGTGTGTGTAAGCATGTGCAAAAGTGTGACGTTCTTTCCACAACAAATGCTCATCCGCATTCACACAGTGGTATCCCTGGTGACGACAGGACATCATTTAAATCACTTCCTCGTAAAAGGTCATCCTCATCCTTTACGGAGAGAATCCCCCACCCACCACCCCCCACCTTCGTGCTACACACACCATGGTCAGTAAGCCATTCACACACACACACACACACACACACACACACAACACACACACACACACACACACATTCAGCCCATCCTAAATGAGGTGGACAGACAGTGCATGCAAACGGATGAGTGTGGGGAGGAGACAGCGGCTGGAAGTGCGTGGGATGACAGAATAGGATATGCACATGTTTAAAAAGGGAAATGAGGCTATTTTAGTCAACAAATCATAACCCATAAGAAAGAGTTAGAGAGGATGGAATGAGAGTGGACGCTGGGGGTTTGTGCCAGGCTGAGGCGCAACTCCCTTGTGGTTACTAGACAGACAAAAGAGACAGAAGAGGATGAACTGCAGACAAGCAGGCATACTGGCAGGTGGTCAGACAGTTAAGCAGGCAGACAAATATTCAGCTCAGGCAGCAAGCGTGCACAGACGAAAGATAAAATAACATTGGAGTAATTAGCTCTTTGATGTCAGAATGCCTCGGGAGACGGTTGTGTATCTGCGCGCGCGTCTGAATCAAG
Source organism: Lepomis macrochirus (assembly GCA_024633595.2). Lineage (NCBI taxonomy): Eukaryota > Metazoa > Chordata > Actinopteri > Centrarchiformes > Centrarchidae > Lepomis > Lepomis macrochirus. Next base: position 9,611,587 of record JALXJV020000018.1, read on the forward strand.
CCGTTAACGAGTGAGAGGGCTGATCACAGGAGACAGGGTGAATAGACGGATCAATGGAGGTGAAGGGGCCTAGGCATATCACAAGGACTGCGAGGATGAAAGAAGGTGGCGCGGGAAAGAGAGACCACCGTGGCTGAGATCAGAAACTTTCTATCTGATCAATAATGTATTTCCTTTTATTTGCCCCTCACATCACTGCACTTCACCAACAGGCCTCACACAGAGGATGCTGAATTCTCAGCCGGGGCTTGAGAACTTGCACTAATTGAACCGTCTGGTTGAATAGGTTAAAGTAAACAAACATGAACATGATGCTGATAGATGATTAAAAGAAAGTATGGTGGTGAGGGAGGGGGGTGTTTTGAAAGCTTGTTGTGGATCCCCTTTTAAGTATTTGAAGATATATCTCGTATTATTCAAAGATGCCTATCAATATACATCGAGAATGAAACCCACTAATGTAAGCTTAGGCTCTCCATGGGAAAATCTCCTCTGTGTTTGCAGGAATAAAGTTTAGACAAGGCTGCCATCTAGTGGTGGCGCAATGCAGTAACGCTATGCACGCAACAAAATATCGACAAAATGGAGCCCGGTGCACGGCCATGACAATGCAGGTCAGAGGGGCTGTAACTGCTGCACAAAACAGCGGAAGAAAATCAACGTAGCGTCATTTTGTGTGGAAAATTAAGGCAGTGATTCATAGTTAAAATAACACTCGCCAGTGCTGGAGTCCTTAAGAAAGAAGGGCTGCTGCAGTCAGTTGCAGCTAATGAAATTGTATTTCATCTTTTTTTATAGAGGGCATTGCAAATCGTTTTCACCATAGACGCCACATAATCTTTTTTTTTTCACCTCGCATATTTTAACGCACAGCAAAGTGAAGGCTGGTCTTGAAAGATTACAGCAAAAATTGCATACACATTCACTTGCTGTCAATGCTGAAGGCAAATGCACACACACACACACACACTCACACACACACACACACACACACACACACACACACACACACACACACACACACACACAAAGCTCATTCGTAGTGTTTGTTTGCTTAACAGACTACATGCATTTTCTCATGTCTGCTCCTGCCAGGCTACTAACATTAACGGCTGCATGCACCTTTCTATGCATGAACCGAATATGGAGCTCTTTCTACATGATGTTGCTGAGTGAAATCTGGGATGTTTTGTTCATCTGGGATGTGGGTCACAGCACTCACGCTTGAGTTCAGAGTTGAATCTGAGTGTGTGAAGCCTGCAGGGGAAAAAAAGATGAAGGGTGGACAGACACTGTCTGCTGCTTAAGTGGGGTATAGGCCTCTGTAGGAAAAGATATATGGAGCATTATGTAACTTTCTACAGGACAGGGGAGGTAAAGACATAGGCCTGTAAGGCTTCATCAGAGACCTTTATTAAGTTGTTGAGTATAGTAATATTTTAGTAATTCACAGCAAGGGTGAATCAGTATTTGAGGCTAAATAATCAAGAAGCAAATGTCCTCTAAGACACACACCCTTTATCAGGAAATTATAGAATAGTGTCTCAACTGTGGTTGACCTTTCGCCGACCTGCCCTCCTAGTGGATTTGTACCAAGGAGTACAGACCTACAGTAAGTTTGGAGGATCAACACACTTTAATTAGACAAAGCAAATAGGATGAATAGCCTCTGTTAAGACACGATATCCTGCAGCAGCAGCCTCATAAGTAAATGTTGGATTTGTCAGGAGCGAAATGACATTTCTGGCATGTTTCATTTAGACAGAAGTCACGGCAGCAGTGTGGATCCTGTTTTACATCTTGCATTTGTCAAACTGAACGCAACCTGTGCATTAAAGGTGGGATTCTACACCTTCATTTATAGAACACTGTTAATAATGGGGATTGCAATAGAAGTAGGTCGAGTCCAGGTTTACAAGTTACAATATAGTTTTACATTTTGGTCTTGAGATGATACATTTACTTACAAATGACCCATGTTTAAGGCTGAGCTCCAGTTGACTTTGGTTGTAGATGCATACTTACAAAATCCTCAAATAAAACCTTTCCATTTCTCTGAAAGAAACAAACTGGAGACACTGATTCGAGGAAAATTCCCAGGACTTCGTTTTATTAAGAGAATTTCAGAACATAAGAGAGGGATCAGACACCTGCATTTGTCAGAGAAGGTTTCCAAATTCGATTGTTTTAAAAAAACCAGAGTGTTTAGAAAAGCTGACGTGACAGCGTGGATGGAGCAGGAGCTGTTTTACACGCAGGGTCATCTAGGAGACAGGTCGGAGGCTATAGCTGTTCCCGGAATGTTTCACATGTTCGTCTTCCTCTTTCTTATGGACAACACACTTCAACACGCTTTTTTTTTAAAACACGATTTCAATGAAAAAAAAAAAAAAAAACAAGAGACAGAAGCAAAGGGAACTCACTGCACATTTAGAGGTCTAAAAGAATCACCCACATTAACATGGCTGAACCGTTAATAAAACATGGATAAAGGCTGAACTGTAGGGGGGAAGAAGGTCTAATCTGTGGAGGAAGAAGAGGGGAGGAGGGTGGGAGATCGGGGGAAGGAGGAAAAACACAGGAATACACAACTCACAACATAGCCAATCCGGCAGGGACACACTTTCTACACCACACAAGCCTTCAACAATCATGAAATGCCATTTAAAAAAAGATTTTAGTGTGTTCATCTTGCTTGCAGACACTTGATATGACCACTGCAAATCTGCAAGGCGCTCCATAATCAGCTTTGCTTTTTGTGCTAAAAATCTGTACGGATACTTATAAAATCATTGATAAAAATATTCCTCTGTTAACAATACGCCTTGGAGGGAAACCATGTGAGAGACTTGGGGGGGCTGGCTGGCTGGCTGGGGGTTCAGGGGGAGGGAGGGGTTGTAGAGGAGGAAGCATGGGCAGTGGTGCTACTCGGACTTGGCCTCCTCCTTGGCCTCCTCGGGGGCTGCCTCCACCTGTGGCACAAAGCAGACAGGCCGAGGTCAGAACTTTGAACCATTTTCAGGCCGTTATTGTACACGTGAAGTCTAAAACAACCAACTTCTCCTGCAGTTAAGAACTTTTTTGCTGTTGTCGGTCTACCCACCTCGTTGGTCTTGGCCTCTCCGTTCTCAGAGTGGTTTTCCTCGTTTGCCTCTGCCTCTGCGTTCTCCTTCGCCTTCTTGGTTTTCTTGTCCTCCTTCTTATCATTCACGGCCTTTTCTTTCTGCAGGTGCCACACAACACGCCGTTAAGCAGGCTGAATGTTCACACGCTACCTGTGTCTTCTGCTTTGTGATGCAAGTTAGTTCGGTAGTACGGCCTGTATCTCCTACCTTTGCTGCCTTCTTGGCCTTTGGCTCCGGCTTGGGTTGGGCCGGTTTCTGTGAAAAGGAAGAGAGAGGGATCAAGGAACAGCCACATTTGAATACAATAGTACTTTAGCTGCTACTTTACATTATTTTATTGTATATAAAGTTACTACAAGATTTTTGCTCCTATAAGAGATTTTTTAAATAGACAAAGAATCAAACTGTTCCCTACAAGGAAACTTCTTTTAATACAGACATTGTCTGAAGGTTTATAACATTAATGTGACTGCCCCTGGCTGGGTTAACTAAGGAATTTACATAATATTAAGACACTAAAAGTAATACTCCTGAGAGCCTCTATTATGCCAGAAATTGGTTTTTATTAGGTTTAGTGTCAACCCTGCACTTTTTACTCACAAACACCTCTAAATCACGTTTTATTTGTGTAACAACACATTAAAATTTGCTTTAAAGTATTTATGTAAACTTAATTGCTACCTAATTCACTACTTACATAATCTTAACTAATTCTTATGCTTAATAAGGTAAAACCTACATGTTTTGAAGTTGTGTACTGCTAAGAATCACATTAAAGTCTTTTATAAACAGAAAACCTAATTCTATACCTGTTATTGCTTCACTGAAAGCAAAATATTGCTGTATGTCATTATTTACATGCATGTGACAACTTTTAAGCAGTCTACCATGCTTTACACATTTTTTTCACCAAATCTGTTCATGTAAATGAGTTTCTTGAGTTTGTATGCGTGTCTTCTTACCGCTGATAACCGAGCTGATCTCCTCTGGGGCTGAAACAGAACAAAGACTGTTATCACAGGTTTTTTATTTTGATTGGGACTGTATTCAGGAAAAACACATTTGAATTCAACAGTAAAAGTACTTTCCTCCTGACAAGGCCCTCACACATCACACATACTGATTAAAATGTAAGTTTAATCGCATGTATGAGGTGTTACTGAACGTGCCCTCTGCTTACCTCCTCCTTTTCGCCTCCTTCTGTTCCCTGTGACTGAAAAACACAAATATAACAGGTTAAAATTGAAAAAAAATAAAAAATAGCATTACTGAGAGGTTAAATGGTGTTTATGTTAACAGGAAACTGTTGCTAAACGCTTCAGGCGCATATTACGAATAATTACAGACCTGCTGAAAAAACTTTTTTGATTCATGTGAAAACTAAAATTTATTTGAAATACAGGTCATTTTAAAGGATTACAGGCCAGTAGTGTTGGGGCATTGCATTGTTTCAGTATTAGGCTGTGAGAGCTCAGCCATGTGGGCCTCTGGAGCCATATTTTGAGGGCCCAGGCCCCGCTTTTCCCTCTCACTCCCCCATCTCTTTCTCTCATTCAATGCATGAAGCTCAGATTTGAAAGCTGGCGCGGGAGTCTTTGAGAAGGGGGAGGGACCTGCTGCCACTGCTGACGCGCGCCACCCGGCGGCAGAGCCACGCCATCGCAGCCATTTGGGACTATGAACAAAGAGAGAAAATATACAATTTTATCGAAACGCGACGGCGAATGTTTATTTTTGCGGCCAAAATGCAAAGTAAAGGCACTAAAGCATTTTCTAGTGGCACTTTTAGCCGGTTTGGTGGCGAATTGACGATAAGTGAAGCGTTTGTTCTCGGTAGGTCGGCGACGAAGGTGGACAAGAGCTGCAAAGCATGGCTGCTGCTTGTGCTTTAACTGCATGGAGACCGAAAGAGACTTCTGACTCTCCAAAGGACAGCGGCTCTCGGAAGAAAACCCGATTTATAAGCCGTGTCCGAGCAGGAAAATATTCATTCTAACACACAAAAAATGTACATTATATCTAGAAAATGGGCAAAAATTACCAGCGATATATAACGGTTATACATTGCGTTATAATTAAGTAATGTCTCAGAGGGATGTCTTCACAATCGTTTGCATTGCATTAATAGCTGATATACCCTTCAAACTATTTTTAGTATTTTGAGAATACGTACCTTTCTCTTGGGCATGTTGATCTCTTGTAGGTTTTCTTACAAATACAACTAAAAACTGTTTTTCTCTGTGGTTTCAGTGCATGTGAAGACGAGTGTCTCCCTTATGCTCGGCAGTGTAGTAAACACACTGGAACAGAGAGGCGAGTGGTTGAATGGGGGGAGGGGTGCGGCTAAAGGCATGATTGATAGGCTCTCGGCCAATGAGGTGACGCCATTCGGGTCTGCAGAACACTTGGAATTTTGGAGCCGGTGATGATCTGGGGTCTGCGCGAATGGCTTCTTGCAGGGCGAGATGGGAGGAAGCCTGCAAGAGTGAAAGGATTGCATTCGAGGACATATTGCCTTCATACAAGTGTGTTCAATTACAGCTAGACGGAGGCCGCGCGGCTGGCCTGTATGCCCCGCTGCGGCGGTACAGGCCCCGGCGGCAGGCAACGTGCCCCAGTGTAAAGCCGTGCATCCTCGCAGGCTTGTCTAAAAAACCAGGGCTCACATCTGAAGAGGCCATCACGGGGACATTTCACCATAAATTCACTTCGTGTTTGAGTCCAATATGGCGCCCACTCCTCTCCGACACATTTTTTTTGTTTGTCAGTCGGCTTTCCTAAATTCGTTTCAGGGGAAAAGACTTGCGTCGTCTGCCTCAGACGCCTGCAGGGGGCCCACAATGCCCGTCTAATGATGTGGTTGCTCAAGACGGCGCTTCAGAGGCTGTGCTGTTACACAAAAGAGCTCCGAAGTGTTCAAAATTACAGCAGATTTATGATTAATTTTAACCCCACCCAACCAACCACACACAAACACACACACACACACACGCTTGCATTTACTAGAACACCTGCATCTGTGCACATTTGCAAGGTTAAATGGACAATAGCCAGTGCCTGGCTTGCAGACAATGGGGTCGATGCTGAAATATCCAGACAATATAACCCTGTTGTCTTGCCATTATGATAGGCCTATTGCCTCTCTGCGCGTGATTGTACGTGTCTCCGTCCGAGTGTGTGCTCTTGCTCCACGCGCGCGCGCACACACACACACACACACACACAAACACACACAGAGAAAGAGATAGAGAGAGAGAGAGAGACCAGAAGGGGCGGGGAGGCAGAGTAGAGGCGGAGGAGGAATGCAAAGCTCCATCCAGTGCTGAGAACAGGAGCATTTGCGCAGATAGTCTGCGCTGCGCTGCCTTCAACAGACACACACAGCGTTTCAGCCGGGGAAGTTTGTTGCCGTTGAAGTCTTTTGTCCCGCTGCCGAGCAATCCGCCTGCAAATTGTCTGCAAGGAGCAGGGCAAGCGACCGCTGCTTACCGGACTCGTGTCAGCATCAGGGATTTAACATGGTGATCAAAGTGTACATAGCATCGTCCTCTGGATCTACTTCGGTAAGGAATAAACAAATGGCATTGTTTTTATATGTGATATTTTAGACTCGCCTGCAGCATCCAGCGGTTGTTGGGCAATAAAGAGGCAGTTGAACTTTTATTGAACTCACTAACTGATGTCCATCCAGCTGTCATCCCCTCAGTGTGGACTGCTCAACAGTAAGTATGCTGCTCTGCCCTCCTCAAGACTTTGAGCACAGATGGGATCTCTCAGTATCTTTCCCTCCCTCTCTTTGCCTTCTTTAACTTTGTCTCAGAGACAGACAGGAAGTTTGAGGCAGCTTCTCTCTCAGCTGTGGTTTGTCACAGTGTTTCCTGACGTGACAGTTTAGTGTTTTTGCAGCTGAAATCAGGCTGAGCAACAGGAAAGGTGTGCAGAAAAAAATCCATAAATGCACTCAGAATAGTCTGTCCTGTCACCTGATGCCAGGATAGGGAGGTTCACAGACTCTGGGTTTGAAAGGGGGGTAGATCTGTCTTGCTCTAGAAAGCAGAGTCGTGAGTATTGCCCTCACTATCGTCCAGCCTAGAGGACCTTCAGCAGTCATTCTTTCCAGTTTCTTCCAGAGTGTAGAGGAATGATGGTGATGCAATTCTCCAGGGCCCCTTTTTAGACCTGCAGCTGCAGCCTAGGAACTCTTATGCTCTGTTTAGGACTTGTTGGAGGTCTGACTTTGTAGTGATACACAATTTTGTATACAGCTACTGCAAAATTGTCAACATAATAAGTGATGTAAAATATTGCCAAGCATTCACTTGGGGTCTTTCATGGTCTAAAATGTTACTAAAACTGCAAATTTGAAAGTGTTCTGTTGGAAATGAAATAGAAGCCAGTAACTTAAAATACATATTTTCTTGCTGTCACAGTAGAAATTGAAGTCCCTTGTCACATCATGTGGTTTAGATCACCTTGAGGATGATTTACCCCCACTGAGCAGCTTGTCTTTACAGCTCACATACAGAGGACGTGATCAAGCACAGAACCTCTTTTCAGCTGGACAGCGCTGAGTAACTTTATTGCTCTTACAGTAAGTGACATTTTGCAAAAGCTCAGCAGCAAGTCCTACAGGACTTGAGCTTCCTGTAAAGTCAGAGCGGTTAAAGTTTAGAGCAGTGATCCCATCACTGCGCTGGAGCCTGTCTGGGAAAATGCATTACCTCTCATTGATCTGCTTTTAGTCTGCTAGAACAAATAAGACACGCTGAAATGGCACACAGACATACTCATATAATCATCTCCAGTCTATGTCTCCTCTTAGAGTTGGAAGAAAAGCAACAGTGTTACAGCCTAAAGTGCCATAAACACATTATGATCTGTTCTGTTGTGGTAACTCATTTCTTTGGACTGATTTAGATATAAGACATGCCATCACATTACCAAGTTTTTAGGACTCACACCATGTCTGATTCATGCAGTAATTATGTTAGAACTCTCCCAGTATCATGTCTATCTTTAATGTAATACTATTTAAAAAAAAACACATTCAGGCAATTCAAAAGTTGCAGAGTGACAAATTGTGGTGGAAACCCTCTGTCCTCACCAAGCTTGCAGTTCGATTGCATCAGTGACTACAAAACAATGTGATTGCATTCCACTATGCAGCACTGTCTGCTGCTACATTAATCACTCCAGTCTAGTTCAGCATGTGATGGAGCAACAGCCAAAAACAGGGAGACAAGTAGGAGTTGTTCCAAAACAACGTTTAAAGCGTTTGCTCCACTGACGAAACGATTGCAGGTCAGTGAGAGAGAGAGAGAGAGAGAGAAAGAGACAGAGGGATGTATCAGATTCAGCATTTGATAAGCTACAACAGTCAGCATTATTCAGGCAGATGTATTTTCGAAAGACATAAAGTTCTGTTCCATGTTACAGCACATTTATAGCTTTTCTTGATTTTAAGCTGAATCTGATCCAAATAAAAGCTGAAAGTTATCAGAAATGGTTCTGTGCAGTGCCGAGGCTGGTAAACATCTTAAGAACCATGTGTTTTAAGGTTTGTTGGACTGAACTCTTCAATTTCTAATATGAGACAGCCTCAGCTGATTGACAAAGAGACGTACAGTAGGGCCATTACAGATAATCAAGAACTGAAGCAAACTGTGTCAACATGATTGTTCCGCAATATTTTCCATCTGCATGAATGGTGGATAGATTAGATTGTGTGTGTGTGTGTGTGTGTGTGTGTGCCCATTGGCTCTACAGATACAAGAGTATACGTACGGAATAAATGTTATCTTCTTGAAGCGTTGGTGTTGTAGTTTGAAGAAGAATAAAACATAAATGCCTTAAAATATAATGCTGTTTGGTAAGACACCACGGTGATCATTTATGTGGAATCAACACATTTCGGAAGAAAAAAAGGAACATTAGCAGCAACGAAAAAAAAGAATATTTCAGGTTTGCTCCCTGCCACAATTAGTGTTCTTTTTCAAAGCACTGATCGCCAGCTTTAGTGCCCCTCTTTCCTGTGCTCGTCCCTTGTGGAAGGTCGTAACCCTTACGGAGTGAGAGCTCACATCATATTTCCAGCCAGTAATGAGAAGCAAAGTGTTTGAGTCTCACCATTTCTTGTTTTACCTGGTTCCATTGAGGCCAAATTTGAATACCAAACTAGGGATATCTATTAAATACACACATGTAAATACATACCTGTAGCAGTGTATCTAGACTGCGGAGCATTGTGCAAATTTGCAACTGAAAGTACATATGTGAGAAAAGCAAAAACACTGGCCAGCACCGCAGAGCATTAGCTGCCTCATTTGCCTTTATGCACTGCAGTCACACTATAGTACAATTATCTCATTGGCACAATAAATTTATAAAGAATACACTGTACAATTTTTTTGTACGGTGTATGTCGATTTACTGCTCTTCTTCCACTGCAGGTTTGACATTAGGGTCTATAGGTCAGGCATGGGTTGGACGGCTGCTACAGTGAGTCAGTATGTTTTCTATAAAAGGCTGTTTTTTGGCCTTTTGCTATTCTTTCACCTTTAGGCAGCAGCGAGGGAACCCAGCCAGAACAGCAGCGTAAGGCTCTTTTGTTACCATGTTGTAATGCTGACTGAGCTCAGGATTGGGTGGAGGCTACTGCTGCTGCTAAAATTCCAGTCAGCGTCTGTTTTCAGACACCACAAATCAGACTTGATCTAATCAAGACAAAACCTTTATCCCTTACAAACACACAGGGCTGGCAGTTGATTTTTGTTTCCTGTAGTCCAGGCAGTGGATTTTCCGGCATTCAAAAGCATTCGGTTGTGTCTTATATATGCAGACTGTTTTGACAAATTCAGTGTTTATTTTCCTGCCTGTCTGATTATATTAAACATAAATTGACCCCAACCCTGAGTTGAAATAATGGATTGAATCAGTCTCCACCATATTGATCCAAGCCTGTGTTGTGGATACAGCGCATCTATCCAATCAATGCCTGCCATTGTCTGCCAGACTTCGGACCCTTTTCAGGCATTGATCAGGTCTGGAGCTGATCTCAGTGTCCTACAACTCTAATGAAGATGATGATGATGATGATGATGATGATGAACACATACTGTAAGTAGTATGCCAGGTCAGTGCAGATAAAAATTGGAATCAGAGTGTAGAAGAAACAGATTAGTGTCAAATACTGTTTGCAAGTGTTTGTTTCATGCAGCTTCTTTATCAGTGTCCTAAAAACATTTTAAATCTCTTTGGGGAACTCATTTGTGATTGACAATGCACCGTGCTAACAGCTCTCTGAGGGCTGTGCATCAGTGTTATGAGCTAAATGCTCATATTGGCGTGCTAATTTGCTCGCATTGGCAATGTGAACATGCTGGTCTTTAGCAGGCATAAAGTTTGAAAATTTGCATTAAACACTAAGTCACAAACTAAAGTATTGGACAAATTCATACTTGATTTGATGATGGCTTTAGGGGATTAGTCTGGGGATCACCAAAGTTATTATAATTCATCCTGATGGAGACATAAATGTTTGCACCAAATTTCATGGCAATCCAATCAATGTCCAGACATTTCACCAAAAGTCAAAAATGTCATCCTCACGGTGGCACTTCAGGAAAAGTCAGGGGTTCAGGGGAGTTATTAGGGCACATCATCTGAGAACCATAATTGTAATGAATGCCATTCCATCTAGGAGATGTTGAGATATCAGAGGATAAGTGAAGGTACTGAACTGCTGGTGGCACTAAAGAAAAAGTCAGGGGATCACCAAAGTGATCTGGTTTTCACCTCTGGGGACCATGAACGTCAGTATAAAATTTTGTGATAACCCATCCAATATTTCTTGAGATATGTCACCAAAAATGTCCACTTGATCGTCGTGCCACAGTCTGTGGGATTCATTGCCCATTGACAATAAAAGTGCGTTGTAAATTTCATGGCAATCTGTAGATGAGATATTTCAGTCTGGACCATAGGGGTGTGGACCAACCGACCAATACCAGTGTCCATACAGAAGAGCCATGCTGCTAGCATGGCTAAAAACACCTCACACTTCTTAAGAGTTACTTCCTGATCCTGGTCCTGATGAATGTTTAGACAAAACAAACAACACTGAAACAACGCCTCTCCTGCTTTTGCATTTTGTTCAGACCAATGTCGGTTTATATTTGCATACCAAGGCAAGGTATAGGCGTTGTGAGAGAACGCATGGGTTATGGAAATCAATAGTTGAGGACTGACTGTTTACTGTCTGCAGGCCTGACTCTGGCTCATCTCTCACAGGTCTTGTCTTTATTGTAAGGGCTGAGGAGGGATTTTCTATCATTCCAGAGAGATAGATAAGGAAGTGAATAATCCAAGGCAACAGGAGAAGAGTAACCTTGTTTATTACCACACCCAAAGCCAGAGACAGTCTGTTTTCTTCCATACTAAAATCACTAGGAGCTCCACCCAAGACACAAGATAGCTAAAAGGCTAAAAAGAGGGCAGAGCTAGGAATTGTCATAGTGCAATTAGAGTTGGGGGCAGATGGCATGAGGCCAGTTTGCCCTACAAATTAATTTTGCTTGGCAACAGTACAATGCATGCTTGCTGGGGGAATGGCCAGAGTGCACCAAAAGAAATTAGTAAAGAGGAGAAAGGGATCCTTCTGTTAAACTTGTCATTTTAGTAATTGAGGTTAAAGTTAGTTTATTGAGATTTGGGATAAGTGTACCAGCTTGTTTTGTGCTATACTAGGTCAAAAGGGAGAAAGACAAGGCAGATTCTTCTATCAGAGAGAAGACTGTGTAAAGTGAGTTTGAGCTCATGGTGTTCCGCTCTATTGCTTCGTCCCGCACTGGTTTCCAGAGCAGGTGGGGAAAGAACTGGTTTTAGGACTTTGGCCTCGATAGTGCAACTGCCATTAAATGATTCAAACTGCACCACGGTTAATCTACTGGCATTGTCAGCTCCCTCATTTCCATGCCTGTGTTGTTTCAGCAGATGGCTGTTAAATAATCCACCTGCCTCGTCTGTGTGCCATAAAGCTGGGTGGAGCCCTCACATGGAAGTGTCTAGACTGACAGGAAGACAATAAATTGATAATCATCTATAGAACATTGTAGTGTTCTTACCATGAGGTTGGCTTGTTTTGAATTTAGGTGCGTGAATGTGTGTGTGTGTGCAGCTGAAGCTGGATGTGTGTGTATCCTTGCAGCAGGCCATATTTGGCTCGTGTTTGACCAGTTACCTCCTCTCAAGTCCCAGAGGAGCGCTTGTTTCCGTCTGGCCTTGTACGGCCATCCTCCCTCTTACACAAACCCCACTGAGACCTCATTGGACCACAGTTTCATACACTGAATCTCTCTCTCTCTTGCACACACGCACACACACACACACACACACACACACACAGGCAGAAGAAGAAACAACACATCCAGACAAGCACACCTTTCTATCCATTCAGCTTCTTTATTAACTGGTTGTTTGTGTGACTGTTTGGGAGTATATGTCTGATAGTATACTTGGAAAGAGGTGAGATCGCATAGACTGTCACTGTGTCATTCTCAATACACTCCTGTTGAGTTGGTTATTTGCATCCTCTTTTTGCACTGAACAGGATGGACTATTTTTAAAGTGTTAAATGCGGTGCTGTGCCAATGCAACAGAACAGCCTTTTGTGAGATGTGTCAAAAATAATCACATCTGCGTGAAACTCCCAGATAGTGAGAAAGACAGCAACTCTGATGTGTGCACTGCCAACACAGTCTTTCTTTGTGGGCAATATCCTCACTTTATTGTAGTAAAATGATAAGCTGTGATACTTTGTCAAATTAAAAGTGTGCAACACGTTACAAATGCTTTTGAAATGGTCACATTGTCCAAAGAACACATTGAAATGTCCATTTTTTCATGCAGATTTTCTTGCCGGAGTTTACCCTCTTCAATACGCTTGTGTCACTTCATTCATTTGTCAGCAAATGTGTGGTAACTTAGTAACAGAGCAGCCAGCGTAGCGTCATTTCTCACAGCAGAAAAGAAACGTCCTTAATTTTGCAGCAGACTGATAACAGTATGGTGAACCGAGGCCCTTATGTTTCCTCGTAAGGCAGAAGTTAACACATGTCTAACTGACAACTTCCCCTCTGCCACCCCCTCTCATGCAGATTAAAAAGCAGCAGCAGGATGTGATGGGCTTCCTGGCGGCCAATAAGATCGAATTCGAGGAGTGTGACATCGCGGCCAACGAGGCCAACAGGAAGTGGATGAGGGAGAATGTTCCGGAGGAGTCCAGGCCGGCCACAGGGAACCCTCTCCCCCCACAGATATTTAATGAAAGTGAATATTGCGGGGTGAGGCACACATGCACATCGATGCTTTGAATTGTTGGCACATGATTGTTCATGCAATTACAGCACTACTCTGATATTTCACATTGAGAGCTGTAGCTATCATTGAGGACATCAAGCTCATGTTCACCCAAATCATGCATGATGGTGGGTATTGAATGCTGATTCTGATGACTAAATGTGTTTAAAGCTGCACCAATCAACATTTTTATATTAACAAGCGATCAAATCCATCCAACGTGAAAGCTGTCAGTAGTAGTGACAAACCCACTGAGAATAATGACCCGACTGTGCAGTTTGGTTTACTCTCTCACTGCTCTCATCAGCATCGTTTTCAGCAGCACAGGCAGATGTTTTCAGCAGAAAACTGATAAATCCATTGTACTTTACCCGACCAGCACCAGAGTGTAGGCAGACACAGTTAGCAACTAGCTGGGGAATGTAGTGGAGCAGCTAACAAGCCAGATAGTTCCTTCAGGAGTTGGTGGAGAAATAAACAAAGCTAAAAGGAGAGTAAATTTTGGATTTATTTTCAACCGGTGGAAAGGAACAATAGACTGTATAAAAGAATAGGATGTAGTCAACGTGATGCCACACATTGCAAAGACTCGAGTTTGGCATTTTGGCCGTCACCATCTTGATTTTTTGCAACCAGGTATTGGACATGACTATATTTGGACAAACGGTTCATTTTACACAGTGCAGTGGATACGAGTCACTTCTAGCTTGATTGATGGGTCGCCATGGTAGTGGCTTGTCAATCACAATGTAGATCTGCCCTAAAGCACCCCCTGCTTTATCATCTATTTTCCTTTAAATGGGACCATAATTTAAAACGAACGTCATGCTGTATTCATAGTTTTCAGTCACGTGACATGCGCGGTGACCTGGAGGGCAAAACAACAGACCAAGATAGCGGCTCACACCGGACTCCCTCATAGAGATGCCGCAAAGAAGTTCAATTTTATTTGGATCACCTCTCAACTCAAGAAGAATATAGAAATGGACACAAACTTCAAAAATTCAAATCCAAATCCATACACAGCACCCGCTGCTGTATTTCTGCCATTAACTTCTTAACATTCTAACAGTCCGCTGACGGGCTGTCAGGCCCTGGCGGCAGCTTTCAGTATGTGCACACAGCTGCTATGTTAACGTCATACTCATATGATACACTGTTTGAAAGCTAAAATCCCTGTGATTCGACCGATGCAAACCATTTCCTCTGTCAGACCAGCCAGTACAATCAAAATTGACGTGAATCACCTATGAAGCCTCACAGTAATCCACCGATTGATTATATTTCAACAAAAACGGTTTTGTCACGTCAAGTATCCAGACGATCCAATCCAGTAAAAATATTTAGTCCAAAACACATTATTCCATCAATAAATCCCCAGCGACTGCTGCCGCATCGTTTCATATTTGCCTGCAGACATGGCTTTTATTCATTATAACTGTAACAACTCTAATTTGAATGTAAACAACTATGATAGCTTGTATTCAAATTAGCTGCTGAACTCTAACCTTTTGAGTGACACCAAATCCGACCTAATAGGATCTTACCTGTCCCTTTCACAGCCTACAATAGCCAACGAGAGCCCACGCTGTAAGGAGGGGCCAGACCCTATTATTTTGTGGGTAGGCCGAGCCAGTTGCAAGCAATTGTGCCAATGACTGGCACTTTGTGTAGCCAATAAAATGATGAAAATAACGATATCCAGCCTTAAGTAGGAAGTTCATGATCTACCAGCAAAAAACCACATCTGCGTCAAGCTACCAGCTAATGCGGAGCGATGCAGCAGCAGCTGCCTGCCGCCACAGGGCGGTGCTGTTTTAGAAAAAATACACCATACACTTAGGAAAACCTGTGTATGATAGTCATTTTTTATGGTATTGGTATGAAATGTATACTTGGACTAGGTAATGCTTTCTGCTGTGTCCCTAAAGTGTTTTCCAGCTAATAAGTCCCAGCTATAGTTGTTTGCATGCATTTGTTAGCAAGCATTTTCAAACAGAAATGAAAAATATATTAGTTTAAGTGTGTTTAAACTTATATTAATCAATTCCAGCAGCACTTACAATCATTCTGACTTTTGGGTTAGGGCCCATGTCCACCAAAGCGTTTTTTGCCAGCTGAAAACGCCTACTGCTCTTCTGAAAGCGCCCAGCAGGGAGCACTAGCGGGCTTTAATGAGGCGCGGCGTTTTTGCCGACTGCTTTGGTTGCTATGATACATCAAATCCATGGTTGCAAGTAGTTCTTCCTAACATAACTTAATGTAAAAATGTCAACACAGAGTAGAGTAGCCTACCTGCTCTGGCCCTTGCTTTGTATGAAGAGAAGGCTGAAGCAGGTGGAGAGAGAGGACGGACTCGCCATATTTGGGTTCGGTGAGTACTACCATTGGTCTAAGAGCTGAGGTTGGACGAAACCCGGTTCCAGGATAGTAAGCGTTGCTAAGGTGTGGTATTTGTCCCGCCCCTCCTCTAATGTGATTGGACAGCTGGGTAAAAAGTGACATTGATGAGGGCAGCGTTTCCCCTAAAGCTGAACATTTTTCAACTCTCAGCGACCGGAAAGAAACGCTCAGCGCTCAGCGCCCGGTGCGGAAAAGACGCTCAGCGCCTCGTCACGCTCCTGCCGTTTTTACCAGCTTGGAAAAAACGCTGTGCTCCCATTGGAATGAATTGAAAAAAAATGCCGGCGTCAGAAAAAAACGCTTTGGTGGACACGGGGCCTTAGACATTTCAGTGTTATCTTTCAAAGCCAAAGACCATGCATATACTCCAAATGGTTCAAGAACAACATTTAATTTACTTTGGATATGCCTTGAATAGGCGTTTTGCAGGAATGAATTTTTACAGGAATGTTAAGAGGTTAAAAACCACTAGGTCCTAGCCAGTGCTCGTCTGTGGTAATGTTTACATTTGACTTGTTGGGAGTCCCTCACCTAACATAGCTCAGGCTTGTCTCCTCGTCGATTAGTGCATCCAAAAGCAACTACCATCCAGCATTTTGGCAACACAAAAGTAACAAACTCAAAGTAACAGTGTATCACTTGCTAATGTTTCTTTTGCCCTCCAAGGGAGCATTTTTGTTGGAATGTGATGTCACATGAAAACTATGAATTGAAGAAAACTTAAAACTAACAATTTAGACCATACACTCATTAGGAAAGTGTTAACTGAGGGAATAAATCAAGTGGGAAGTAGGGTGATTTTGCTATTATTTGTAATGGATCGGATTTCTTTTTGCAACCAGTGGTATTGCCCCCTGCTGGCCGCTAGAAAGAATGCAGGTTTAACCCACTTCCGCATTGGCTTCACTTTGAAAGCTGGTTTTACACACGCGATGCCAGTGCTGAAGGGCGGTGCTTACATTCAAAGTCAATGCAAAGACGAGGAGGGACCTGA
The DNA here is from genome assembly GCA_024633595.2 of Lepomis macrochirus. Classification (NCBI taxonomy): domain Eukaryota; kingdom Metazoa; phylum Chordata; class Actinopteri; order Centrarchiformes; family Centrarchidae; genus Lepomis; species Lepomis macrochirus. The sequence goes on from JALXJV020000018.1 coordinate 9,628,465, forward strand.
TTAACTGGAACGGGTGGTTCGCTGTTTATTGCAACTAAATCTTGCAGCAAAATGTTTGCTTTGGGTTCAAACAACTTTGTAATGGCAGTTTGTGTTCATTCACATTGTGTGTGAACACTTGTGCAAGTAGTCCAGCAGGCAAACTCAATGAACTCACGCAATGAAAGCGATGAGAGTTTAAAAATCACATTGTATGTTAAAGCCGGTTATATATGTCCATTAAATATTGAGCTAGCCAGAAGCTGGTTAGCTTAGCTTAGCATAAATACTAGAAACAGGGAAACAGCCAGCCTGGCTTTGTCCAAAGGTGACAAATTCCACCTAAATCTGGAATCAAAGTAAAGAAGCAACAAAATCCAGGCACATAACCCCTTGTAACACTGCAATTTGTAGTTTTTTCACTTTGTTTTTTGTACTGGTTAAACAAACATGGTATAAAGTGTTAAGTAGTGATCATTAAAGGAGCTGGTAAGCAGATATGTTTACCTATGGGCAGAGCCAGGCTAACTGTTTTTCCCAGACTTCCAGTCTTTGTCCTTAACTTTGTGGTTACTTAGCTTAAGTTAAGTTAATCGTCACGTTGCTTCAGCTTCATATTTAACAGACATAAGACTGGTGTTGATCTTTTCATCTAACTCTTGCCAGAAAGTGAATAAGCTTATTTCTCAAAATGTCAAACTATTCCTTTTTCTCCATTTAATGAATTGGTAAAATGATTTTTTTAAAAAATCCACAGCTTTTGTGTAGCTTCTCAGAAACATGTTAGACTGATCGGGTTGCAGAATATCTTCTGTCGTGGCTACAGCCCTACTCAGATATACCATGTACCCTAGCCTTCTGTCCTGTGTTATCAGATTTTATTTTATACAGTCTATGGTTTACACACATTCGAAAGACACAGGGCCTTTAGCCTGGGCACGCTGAGGCGTCATGCTGTGCAGCTAATGGATGGCTGGAAGTGAAGTTGCACATGCAGGAGTGGGTGTATTGAATGTCACAGACAAAGAGAACAGCATTTCCCAGAATACTTGCAGCTGTTTGTCTGTGTACCGGTGTGTGTGTGTGTGGGAGAAAATCAAGGCAAGGAGTGTGGGATCAAGAATGAGAGAGACTACGGACAACTAAACAGTAAGTGGGTGAATGCGTTAGCTTGTTTACTCTGGGTTACATTCTCAAAAACAATACCCCCCCTATCCGATTGACTACCGAGGCCTGTCCCTGTATAAATAACACAAGCCGAACTGTTTCTCACAAATAGTTCTCCATGTGGCGTTGCCAGCTCAGATTGTCGCCCTCGGGCGCTGATCCAAAGCCTGTTTTACATTATCATTCCTCAGGTTGGAGTTCAGATTTAGGCAAGCTGATCCTCTGATCGATCTGCATCTAAAGTTCCCTCTGCGCCTTCCTCTTTCTCAGAACTATGAGGCCTTCTTCGACGCCAGAGAGGACAATGCCGTGTATGCATTTCTGGGTCTGACTGCTCCCCCGGGCTCAAAGGTAAGCCTGTGGACACAAAAACACACTGATAGCTGTCCTTTTGTTGAAACTCATTCCTACAGCCTAACTGTATTTCCTGTAACACCAGCTTATGTGACTAAATATATATTTATCCTCACAGTGTGATTTCCATACAGAAAACACAGATATTACATAATACATTCATGATATCAACAGGCCTCTTCTCCTTTTCCTCTCCCCCTCCTCCTGCACGCTGGCGCCTCCCCTCTGCCACAACAGGAACTGCGGGGAGGTGTGCCAGTTACCATAGAAACAGAGGGGTTTTCCTCTGTGCTGTGGCAGGGGATATATAAAACTAATATCCTCCATTTTAATATAACTCTCCCTTCTCCTCCTTTCTCCCCCTCTGTCTCTGTTTCACTGCAGGAGGCTGAGGCTCTAGCGAAGAAAGCACAGCAGTAGCAGCTTTCCACCGTTTTTACCTGGAACTTCAGGCCTAGACATAAAACCCAGACCTGGACCCAGACTGACCTGGAACTGATCCAGGGGAAAAAAAGAAGAAACATTTCACTCTGCTTATAAATATGTGGACAGTTTTGATTTGCTCTTGTCAATATGTTTTTTATTTTTTTTTAATTTTTCAATCTGTGTTCAGCTGTGCCTTGTCAGCCGTAGTGACAGGAGGTACTAAAGCAGAGCATTATGGGTATCTACAAACAGCTCTGCTTCCTCCCATTAACCTCAGCCTGCTAAGCCTATTGGCCTAATGACTCGTCAGTCAACCATTAGCATGAAAGTGTAGCGGCCTGTTTAAGAACAGATCATCAGATACAACAAAGTGTACAAAACACAGATTCATCATTTGGCCAACATCCATGTTAACATTAGTCCATGAAACATTATCAACATTTATTTAACGCAATAGGTTTAATTAGTACTAGTGCTATGAGTAATTAGAGTCTTATCTGTTGTATCCTGGAAACACTGAGTCACATGTTGTGCTCCTGCCAGTCACGTCTTGGCCAAAACTGCAGCACCTTCTGTAAAAGTTCTCTATTACAATCCCATTCTCTGTCTTTATTTACTTTATATTGTCTTAATGCTATTTTAATAGCAAACGTTTTTCTACGAGATGATATATGTTTAAAAATTATAATACAAATCTGCAAACATAGAGGGATGTGAAATTGAGTTTTTTTTAAATTGTATTTGTTGTTTTTAGGGGAGCTGTTTCGTTTCGCTGTAAGCATCCTGTTTCACATTGTGTTGGTAATCCCTGTCTTGCATACAAGTTGATGTCTTCCCTAAAATAAAATAAAAATTAGACTGCAAATAAAACTGCAAGCCTGACTCCTTGGTGGTTGTCATGAAGTAAGTTTCACTACTGACAAACAAATTTTGAAATAAATTCTGCCTTCTTATAACACTGTTATTTTTATGCTCAATAAATCATTTTAACTTCAGAGAATGTGACTAATTTTTCATTGAACATGGCTTGACTTTGCTGTGATGAGCAGGCATTTAATAGCATCTGGAAAGGGTGATTTCATTGGTTTTGAAACATGAACATTGTGAAAGAGACAGGAATGTTTTTTAAGGAGTTCATCACTTATTCAAGTTACTGATGTTTCTGGTTTGCAACATTGTACAGATATTCCCAAGAATGTTACCCAACCACTGAAAGTGCTTCTTGGCAGTAGTGGAAAGTAACTAAGAAAATTTAATTTCGCTTTCTCTCCCTATCCCACCGAAGACTTGGGGATGCACAAACCACTACCTAAAATCTTTCATTATTGCTCTCCTGACTCCTGCTTCTTCAGTTCTGACACTATGGGAGACAATGCCACGTTTGCTTTAAGCAAGATCCTCCTTGTGTTGTGATTACATTGATTTTTATTTCATTCAGCACCTATCCCACCTTTTTTGGGATGTGCACATGACTAAAAAGCAAAGGTGAGCTTTTTTTGTGTAGCAGAACTTTTTCTTTCTCTCTTCTTTCCCTACCCCATCCCATCAGCTCACAACCCCTCAGATTCATCTTTTGACCCTTCTGAGGGGGGCCTGACCCCTAAGTTTGGAAGCACTAAACTACCTAACTATATATAAAGTTGCTCCAACTTAAACAGCTTTCAACCATAAAATGCTGCTCATACAGTATCAATCTAATAATGTGCCATATATAATATGCAGGGGCCATTTTTATGCAGAATGAGAACTTTTGCTTTTGATACTTAAAAAACCTTTTGCTAATAATACCCTTGGCTTGCCTTCTCAGCTTGTGTATAAATTCACGGTTCTCTTTTCTTTCTACTGTGATTTTCAGTTGCAGACTAATAAAGGAAGTATGTTGTGGGGGTGGAGGGGCCAGTTCTCAGTTGCAGAAGTGAAACAGACCAGTAGAACTTCACAAATACATGCGTACTCACACTGTGCCTGGCATTTGCGCTTAAGACTGACACTCATCAAGAAGCAAAGGGGTGTAAAAAGAGACCGACAAGAAGAGGACAGTCATTCTGTATCATGTTGGGTGAAGGTTTTCTCAGAGTGCTGCTTTACAGGGAGGAGAGAAAGTTTGCCTCCAAGCTAAAGACATCGCAGATGCACGCTCATTGTAAGAATTCATTCAACTGTACTCTCTCCGACTCGACCTCCACAGACCTACAGACAGAATCAACTGTAGCAGGTAAACAGCCTCATAAAATGTTGTAACAAACAAACTGCCTGATGTAAAATAAGTTTGACTTTCAGTACTGGTTTCATGAGCTAATGTTAACATTTTACGAAAATGTTCATCCTCTGTCAGATATAATCTTGCTGATGATATAATTCGAAATAGCAAAAATGTCAAATCAATCTAAATTAAATTAGAAACCTCTAAATGATCAGTTTTCTGCAACCAGGTCCAAACCAGGAAGAACTAGACCCCACCCAATTCCAAGGACTGAAAGTGGTGCCTCAAGGTCCTGTAGGCCTCTCAATCCCTGGGTGTCCACCTGTCCTCACCCTGGACCCTGGCTTTACAGTTTGCTTAGACAGTTGTAGCCTCTTGGAACAGTATCCAGACCTACAGGTGGCAGACTCAGGCCGCATCTCACACAACCTACTGAGAGCCACCATCGCCCAGCCCAGTTTTGGATATGAAGCATGCCGTCAGCAAGAACAGGTGCAGCAATTTGAGGCTGCTTCATCGATTCCGGACCAGGGTTATCTGGTTATGGGAGACAGTGTGAACATCAGCTTGGACCTGCCCGGATCAATTTTGGAGCCTATGTCTAACTCGGTGCTGAACGGGCTGCTGGACAAACAGCTGGAGGAGGTGTACATGCAGCATCTGACTGACAACTTGGCTCGATGTAACTCTCACATGGGGAACAGCCTCCTGCACGGCCTGGTACCTCCGCCCCAGCCCAGCAGTCAGCCACAGGGGCAGGGCCAGGACTCACTGGAGGCCAGTCTGGAAGAAGGATCAGGAGGGGACAACGGCAAGAAGATTAGTTATCTGAGCACCCAGAACTTAGTTCCCTGTTCATCCAACTTCAGCTCGCCTGTGCTGAGGATTTCAGACGTTGACAATCCTCATCTATAATGAAAGTAAACCCTGCATATACTTAAGCTGGAGTGCATTAATTGTATGCATAAATGTGATAGTCAGCCATGTAGTTTACACATACCTGCATGCAACTGACACATAAAAACCAGTGCAATGCATTAAATTGCTGCATGCTTTTATTTTTGCCCACCTATATATTTCTATAATGTCGTAGTGAAATGATGCCTCAAATTTACTTGCTCCCATGTGCCATCTGCTGTTAGACTGTGGTACTACACCATCCTGTATTTACCTGACGTGCATAAGAATTTATTTTATTGACTGATTATAGGTGTGCCTATGTAGGGTATTTATTAGCAAACTGTCATCAGTGTAAGCTTATGCTACACACTGAAGTTGCCTTGTAGATAAGGATGTAACCTAGTGTAAATTAATCCATGTGGTCTGAATGAAGCAAAACAATGAAGTCAAATAATCATTAAATCAGGATTTAGAATCCAGTCAACAAATAAGTAGTCATTTCTTTTTAAAAAAAATAATTTTACTGTTTATTTGCTGAATATAGTTGTTATATTCAATCTTGTATTGTAAGAGGAGGGAATTCAGTTCTTTAAGAAAGAACCCATGTCTCGTTTCTGTAAGTGATATATCAGTCTCTTAATAATGTTTCGAGAAATACATGAACTATAATGAATGGCTCAGAAAAGTGGCTTGACTGCATAATTTGTATGTTGACTTTAACATGAAATAATTAAGGCACTACTTTCTTGAAATATTTTGCTAAAAGGACTTGGATATTTTGTTTTCAGTGAATGTCCCCAAATCAGCTAAGACAATGAGGGGCAATGTAATGCAATAACATAACAACTGTTAGGCTTTTGTGGAGATGCTCAGAGTGTAATTTTAGGGTATTTTGGGGATGCAGTTTGGTTTGCTGTTGTCCCGTAAGGTGTTTCTGTTGTCAGGGTCAGAGCAGACGTGCAGAACATTGGAAACATAATAACTATAAATCTGACTTTATATGGTTTGCAGCATTGTGGTGTGTCATCTGTGTGGATATACCTACAACATAATGATGGTGTACTGGGACTTTTCTTGCATTGTGCTGTTTCTTACAGCACAACTGTAAAAAATATGTGAAGCTTATATCTCTTGATATTAAAGATTTATTTAACAACAACAACAACAACATCTCGATGCTCATATCCAACTTAGGATAACAGATGTGCATGTGTGTACATAGATGTTGACTTTACTGTATAATTAGATTAGCACAATGTTCATTCTGTTTAAAGTTTTTCTTAATGATGAGGCAGTAATGCTGTAAATAGACTATAAATACTATAAATGGTAGAGACTATGAGGGAATAAAAAAATCACAGCTCTTAACCAATTAATTCTTGCAAAAAGATCCAAGGCATAGAGGCATGGTGATGATGCTTTAAAGAGGAGCTGTACATCACAACCTGGCATGCTCCAAATGTCTGCCGTGTTGGCCTCCTGGCTGGAGTCATCCGTTTTCCTAAAGGCACCTGCACATCGCAGTGTGGCCCAGAATGTACTGACAAAGCAATAGCCTGAAGATTTATGCTGCATTTACCTGCTTAAAGTTGAATTGATCCTCATAGACAGCTTCCTATGTACCCACAGTGAAGGCAATGGTGATTCGTCAACATGCACAGTAAGTGAGTTTTTTTTTTAAATCTCCATGTATTTTACAACTGCTAATCTAAAAACAAAATACAAACAAAAAGAGGATAGAAAAGGAGGAACCACAGTGATATGATAGTCTTGTCTTTGTATGTTTGTAGTAAAGGTGTTTTCACTTAGGTTAGCTGGTTAGACTTCTTCAGCACTACTTTGCTGCTGAAGAGATTCAACATCAGAAAAAGAGAGATAAAATTCAGCTAAGAGCTGTCCTGCCACGGGCAGTGAACCTAAATCAGAAAGTAAACTAAACAGAAAGTGTCTAATTGTAACCAAGGGTAGCCGAGCTAAATTTATACTAGCTTTGCAGAAGGCCTCAGACATGGAGACAAAGTCACAGTCAGTGTGAACTTTAGGTGTCCAGATTTCTAACTGGGCTGAAAGAAAGCAGGCTGCGCTTCCACCTCAGTCCAAGCTGTCAGTCCTAGAGGCTGCACAACTTTAGAAGTGTAGTGTGATTATCAACATGTTCAAATATATTAAAGTTTATACATTTACTAGAATCACTACATAGGCACCATTACGGTTACAGTAAACAAATGAAAACATAATATAACGCAATAACCTATGTGAAAAACTTATGCAGAAGATTTAAGGTTAAAGTTAAAATCATTTACAGCAATAGATCTGTTTTCATAGCATAGATTTTGACTAATGTGTGAAGTGTCCACGTAATTACACCTATGCTTTTCCCGTTATGTCAAAATGTCTGTCAAAAAAGGTCTATTATCATTGGGAGATAAGACAATACTCTCTGTGCACCACTTACTACTTTTATTTATTCTCAGTAATCTCACCTTGTCCCCAAACCGTGTTTTTTTTCACAAGATACCGCTGTATAACAAGACGTACTTCATAAAGGGTTTATAAAATAGTACTTCTCCATACTGTTGTGTTAACCTATAAACGGGATGAAGAATTTAAGAAGTACTAAAATGTTCCTAATTTTGAGTTCTAATTTCATTATTCTGTATTCCTTAGCTGCATTTTCTTATTATTTAATCAAAAAATGACAAATGACAAGTCATTTCCCCGAGGTCAATTGAGAGCACTCCGGTGCTAATTTTAAGCAGATAATTGTTCCATTCTTGATTTGTTATAAAACAGATTTTAGGAAAAGACAAACTCAGGTTCAATCTGTTCTCTTGGATCAGACTAGAACATGCGAAAACGTTCTAAAAGCAGAAGAAACTGAAAGATAATAAATATTTTCACATGCCATCTGTTGTGATATTGTGGAAAAGGAGTCACAAAAGCTTTCACATTCAACATATTTTTAGTATTAACAGCTATTTTTTGTGTAGATGATAAGTAAAATTAAAGGGAGAGCAAGTGATTCTGCAGAAGGATTATTGATTTCTGAGGTTTCTCCAGTGTTTAAATGCCTTCGCTCTGGTCTGGTCATATAACTTTGTCGTGCCGTGTATGTTGCTGATTGGCTTGAACAATGTTGTGTGTCCACGCCACTTAAATTGTTTTCCATTTCCACAGAGCCAGGGCTGTGCAGGATCTTTCTCAAAGCACACACAAAATGGAGAAGTATTGAACCATGAGGAAATGTTCACTGAATTTAACAAAAAGGATTACAATCACTTAGTCTCCCTTTAAGCACTCACTTTACCTGACACCAGCCCTAATGTCGGCTATTAAACTGACTACACAGCAAGGATATTGAAATCAAATGAGGACTATGTGGAAAGATGAATAAACCCACCATTTAATAATAAGACACTGGAAGAGAAAGATATTTTCTTGCAAATATTGATATTGGCTGCAAATTGAAATCCTTTTGCTGCCACAAGAAAAGATACCTGTTCATTTCAGCAAAAATAACAAATTTAGTGTTTATTTTAAATAATCACAAAAAATAGACACCAAAACAATTATAAACAGCAAATGGTGATTAATAAATCATAAAATGTACATGATATAAGTCAGTTAAGCAACAAAACACCAACTAGGGCCTATATTGACATTTAGGTTCTTTTAGTTCACTCATGCTTACTTAAATCATAAAAAAAGAAATGAGTGATGTTCTGTGTAATGATCAAATAAAAGTTCATGCACATTACAGAGAAGAAAGTCCACACTTGGACTGTAGAGAATGACACTGACAAGTGACACGTCCACTGTAGGCTGTCAGATAATGACAGACGTCCTCTCTCAGATCACATGGCGCTACGTTAACACTCCAGAATTAATGCACAATGACAGAAAAAGGCATGAGTGCATCTGCTTTTTCTCTCAGCTGGTGACATTTTTTATAGATATATTTATGTGGTCACACAATACTGAACTTCCACAACCACAGGTTTGGAGTATTTCTGGTGGTTCTAGTTGTATTTGTCTTTGAGAGCCTAACCACTTGGTAACTTCAAACTCTTACATTCGGCTGCTTTCCCTCAGATTTTTCTTCTTACCAGTACAAGAAAGCATTTCCTAATCATTTGTTTTAATGTATTACCTAAATGTTATGAAGTTACAAGTTATATCTTGTTCAAATGAATATAGGTTATTGATTAATATGTTGACCTGCATGATTGTAGAGATTGTGTTAGGGTTTAGCAGCCGGTCAGACCAAAAATAGCACTGCATTAAACAGTCCAACAGGCTGTGTTGGTGCAGGCATGCGACTAAAGGCCCACTATTTTGGTTTATATATGTGCATTAGTGCAAAGTGCAAAAATATTTATTTCAGCATTTTTGTATGTACTTATATCATTTTAGTCCTCCACAGAACCTATCCTGATAGGAGTGCTTATGCTTAAAAATGTTCATCTCAAATTTTAGGTTTTAAATTTAACCAGTCTAATTTGAGCATCTTGACTTGAAGTTTTCGATCTGAAAATTAAATTTAAGCAAACTGAATATGATAATTTGAATATTGGACCTCATTTTTCCTCTGGACATACTTAAAAATCAAGTGTTGTGTTTGCTCTTAACGTGCTGCTTTGTTTTACTGAAAAGATGAATGTTTTACTAGTTACCCATCTTGAGGTTTTAGTTTGAGTTTGTGTTAATGAGCAACAAACAAGATCTGAATAATTAATCAATAAACCAATTCAAGACAATAATGATAATCAAATAACCACATCAGTCCAATTATTCTCCTTTAATCACTCCTTTGTGATGAGCACTTGTCACTGTGGTTTACATTTCACGGGCCAAAGACATAATCAGTTGAATGTAAAAGAAAATAATTAATAGATTAGTTGATAACTGTTACCAGCAGACCTAATGACAGCCTTTCATGGTTAAAAAAGGAAGTGCTCTCTCAACTCCTCTAAAGTAGGTTTCTAGTAGGACTTGAGTGTACGATGTGACCTCGAACACGTGGTTGATTGATACTCAAACTGGAGGAACAAATGATTGTGTCTGAAACATAAAGTGATTTTTATTATGTGGGTGTCATTTGTAATCTATTGATGGTGGTATGTTTCACCAGTCTCTAGACTGGTGTTTCAGAAGAGGAGTAGTTTTTACATGTGTCCCTAAAGTCTGCCTAGGCCTGTGTGTGTGTGAAGCTCTGTACTACTGTTTGGATATCATTGCTAGCTCAGGGATTCCTGTGCACATTAGTGGCTGCATGAGTTACGGTCAGGTTGTTTTGTGTGCAGGCCTATACGTGCGTGTATGAGTGTGTGCTGTTCGCCCTCCCTCCATCTCTGTAACCCCTGGCCTATTCTCTCTCTGTCTCTCTCTCCTGTTATCCCAGCATGGCTGCAGAATGGCTGCTCTGTGGACACTCTCTCTGCTGCTCTCTGCCTGCCTGTTCTGGCCTGCGTGTTCGGCTCTGACCCCCCCTGCTGAGCTCCCTCAGCGCCACAACCTGCCCCCCTTGCTGGGCATCAACAGCAGCGATGGCAGCCTGTCTGTGGATCTGCCCATGGCTCTGAGGGTTTTCAGCGTGGACTATCACCATGTGCAGGCTCCCTTTGAGATTGTGCTGTGGATCATGTTGGCCTCACTGGCCAAGCTGGGTAAGCTTCAAACGGGTTCAGCTGAAAAGCCAACATTAGGATGCTATTGAACCCCCCTTCTCTAATCTGCATGTTCAGAGTTACGGAGTAAAAATTCTTTCAGCTCAAAAAGTTACAACGCTGTTGAATCCAGTTAGCATGATGTCCATTTATATTCTGTCTCTAACCTCCAGGTTTCCACTGGTCAGGTCGAGTCCCAGCAGTCGTCCCAGAGAGCTGTCTCCTCATCATGGTGGGCCTCCTGGTTGGAGGGGTGATCTATGGTGTTCGCCACTCTGCTCCTCCGACTCTCAGTGCTGATGCTTTCTTCCTCTTCCTGCTGCCACCCATCGTCTTGGATGCAGGATACTTCCTGCCAGGGAGGCTGTTCTTTGAAAACCTTGGCACCATCCTTTGGTTGGTACACTTAGTGTTTTTTCCTTTGTGTATGTGTGAGTCTGTGTGCACAAACTGTTGAATACACCATTTCTTATACCCTTTTGACATGCTAGTAGACAGAGTTTTGTTTTAAATTCAAAATTAAATCTTCCACTTGGGAATATGTTTTCAAATTTGCCAAATAGGTCTTAATTACAAGGAAATATATAAAAATACATGCACACACATGTCACATTTTCCACCCAACTTTTAAATTCAGAATCAGATTCATTCTTTATCGTCCTCAATGGAGGACATTTGTTGTCACACTCTAAAAGAGCAACCTTCACCACAGATAATGTACACAAAATACACATATACACAGAAGTGACATCGTAAATTTGGCTGAATATTTCTTTATACAGTATATATAGGATCAATAAATCCCTGAAACAATCAGATAAAAATAAATATTCTTGTCAAACGGAAGGGAAAATATGATTTATCTGTTCAACGCTGCTAGCATTTTTTTAGCCAAATGATATATCTAGCTCTAGGGATGGCAATGTTGTTGATCAATCCATCCCTTTGGTCCAAAAAGAGGTATTTCAACATCTGTTGGATGAATTGCCATGAAACTTTGTGAAGATATTCAAATATCCTAGGACATTTCCTAATGACTTTGATGATCCCCTGACTTTTCACCTAGTGCCACTATCAAGGCACAATGTGTCTTAAAAACATTGTATAGCCTTAATGCCTAAGTATATGACCAGATATTTGAAAAACTAGCGGCATTCCCACCAGCTGTAACTATACATTTTGTTTACATTGTTTGTGAGCATGGTTAACAATATGCTTGCTAAACATCATCATGTTGCTTGTCATTGTGAGCATGTTAGCATGCTAATGTTAGCATTTTGCACTGTCAAAGGGGCGGGTCATAGTTAACCTACAGAGAATGATCATCCTACTCAGCAGCTCCTCTCAGCTCTAGAGAGGTTTTTGCATCTTTCAACTCAGGCAGCTGTTCGCAGAAAAAAAGTTCTGATAAACTGAAGGTAGACTACCTGACCAGCACTAAACAGTAGACAGACAGAGTTAGCGGCTAGCTGGTGAATATATTGGAGCATTTAGCAGCTGAAGAGCCAGTTAGTTATCTGGCTCTCCAGTTAGTGGAGCGCAAAACAGGGCTAAATAAAGCGTACGTTTTGGACTAACATTCATCAGGTAGCCAGAAACAGGATCCAAATGTCAATGCCATATAAACTAAGGAAATAATATATCAGTATTCAATGAGCAGGTTACATGAAGGACATCTGGCTTCAAGTCCTGTTAAGAATTCTTTTATGTCATAAGCACCTTGCCAAGCAGTGTCATTCCTGTTTCCTGTAAAGCTGCTGTATCTGTATCTCCAGGTATGCTGTGCTGGGAACCTTGTGGAACGTGTTGGGCATTGGGCTTTCTCTCTATGGTGTGTGCTTACTGGCCCAGAGCTCTCTGGGAGACATCTCTCTGCTCCACTGCTTGCTGTTTGGCTCTCTGATCGCCGCCGTCGATCCGGTGGCAGTGCTCTCTGTCTTCCAGGAGATGCACGTGAACGAACAGCTGCATATCTTGGTGTTTGGAGAGTCGCTGCTCAACGACGCTGTTACTGTGGTGAGGGCATCGGTGGTCACTAGGTGACCTCAGAATAAAATTAAGTACATTATTCGACGCATAACACTTCTCTCTTCCTCCCAGGTGCTCTATAAGCTGTTTGAGTCCTTCCTCCGTCTGCCATCAGTTTCAGGACTGGATGTGTTGCTGGGGGGGTGCAGGGTGGTAATGGTGGGCCTCGGTGGCTTGTTTGTGGGCCTGTTCTTTGGCCTGGTGGCAGCCCTCACTTCACGGTTCACCTCCAGAGCCCAGGTCATTGCCCCACTCTTTGTTTTCCTCTACTCCTACTTATCCTACCTGACGTCAGAGATGCTTCACCTCTCCGGCATCATGGCGTGAGTGCTGCTGAGTTTCAACTCAAACTCCAAGACCTGCTTTTCTGTTGTTTAACTTCTGTTGTAAAATCTTTCTTTTTTTACCCCTTTATGCAGCATTGTGACCTGCGCGGTGACCATGAAGCAGTATGTGGAAGCTAATGTGTCCGAGCGCAGCAACACCAGCATCCAGTACTTCCTGAAGATGTGGAGTAGCGTGAGCGAAACTCTGATCTTCATCTTTTTGGGCGTGTCCACAATACAGGATGTCCACATGTGGAGCTGGCCCTTTGTCTGCTCCACACTGCTTCTCTGCCTCGTCTGGAGGGCCACAGGTAGCTTTAAACCTTCTTTCCTGAACTTTAAAAATGCTGACAATGATGCTCTGGCCAGGAGCTTGATAAACAATTACAAAAACAGTGGAATCAACACAATTCCCCTCCTCTGAAGGTGTTCTCCTGCTGACTGCTGTGGTGAACAAGCTGCGGAGGAACGCTGTGACCTTTCGAGATCAGTTCATCATTGCCTATGGAGGCCTGAGAGGGGCAATCTGTTTCTCCCTCGTCTTCCTGATTGATGATTTCCCAAAGAAACGACTCTTCATCACCACTACCATAGTGGTCATCCTCTTCACTGTCTTCGTACAGGTGGCAGATTCTGATGGAAGACCCATATTTTCAGTAGTTTTTCTTCTTTGGCACGTTGCACATTTGGCTTCATGGAGTATAATTTGTTGAGTTCAGTTTTGTCTGGTTTCCAGGGGATGACCATTAAGCCTCTTGTCGAGCTGCTGGATGTGAAGAGGAAGAAGAGAGCTCTGCCTACTGTCAGTGAGGAGATCCACAGCAGGGTAAGAAAAAGAGGTGCTCGTCTTTAATTCAGGAGTAATTAGTCATCTTTGAGTGATAGGAATGTAGATAACTATATAATTAATTTCTGTTCAGTAAACCATTCATTCAGGTGCAACATCCTTACATCTCAACTGTATTTATAGTAAAAAAAATAGTACTTATCGATATTTATTTATTTATATGACATTATCTCAGTATGACATGGTTAACACTTTTAACTAATCAACATCTAAGCTATAGCTATTTTTTCTATTTAAGTGGGCTTACTTTTTAGCTTTAGACCTTCACTGTATTTACACTTTCTTACTTTTGGGATCATACTGTCACACAAAGCAAAGTAGGACTCTCTCTCCCAGCCTTCCTGTCTCACTGTCCCTATCAAATAAACACAAAAGCCCAAAATATAATCTTTAAAAAGACATATTTACTAGAAGAAGACCATTTGGTGCCGTGGAAAAGTATTTGTAGAGGCAAAGCAAATCTATGAATGACACACTCATGTGTCTCCTCTTAGCTCATTGATCACCTGCTGTCAGGAATAGAGGACGTGGTTGGGTACTGGGGGCAGCACTACTGGAAAGACAAGTTAGTTTTCCTTGTTTTACTTTTAATTCACTCTCTCCTTGTGTTCACGCTCTAAGTGTTTGCATAAAAATTAAACCTAAAACTAACAGTAGGTGGCAGCAAATACTACATGCAAAAGTTCTTTTTCATTTTCTACAATCAGGACTCATAGTAATGTCAACTGGTTAGTGTAATGTATTTAATGTGTGTGTGTGTGTGTGTGTGTGTGTGTGTGTGTGTGTGTGTGTGTGTGTGTGTGTGTGTGTGTGTGTGTGTGTGTGTGTGTGTGTGAGAGAGGTTTGAGCAGTTCAACAGGAAGTACCTTCGTCGGTTCCTGATCCGTGAGGATCAACAGGCTGCCTCCAGCATCCTCAGAGTTTACCAGGAGCTGGAGAGAAGGGAGCAGAGGGGAGATGAGGAGGCACCAGCAATGTGAGGAAACATTGTACATGTACTTTATGTCAGCGTTTTTCATAGTAGGAGTCCCAAAGGCTCCTAAATAGACAAAGGAAGATTTCATGACTGTTATGCTTATATAAATATCTTTTGGTGGACCCTGTTTCATCACAACAAGTTCATGAGAATCCTTTACAGCAACGTTTACATCTGCTTGAAAGTCAAAAGCCAGTTCCCTTCTTCTTACTTACATGCTTTAAACTGATACTAAATATGTCAGTCTTCAAAACACAGATGCTAAATAGATGTGACTATTCACGCCTCACTTTTAGAGTGGACCCTCGGTCCCACAGCCGCCCCCTCTTACCAGAGGAGATGGACAGCATCAGGCGTATTCTCTCCAGAAATCTTCAAAACTTCAACCAGAAGGTAAATTCACAGCGTGTGCATCTCTGTTTGATTAAATAATTATTGATCATACATTACTGGTAGTATTATTCATTTATTTAATATTTGGGTTCATGTGGGCTATGTGTTGTCATCCCAGCAGACACAAGCCTACAGCAGACACACTTTGCACCAGGATGCCACCATGGACAGAACAAGGAAGCCTCTTCACAGACACCAGAGTCTGGCAGAGAGATACACATATAATACAATTACACACTGGCCTCAGGTACTAAACTCACAAGCATACATTTGCAAGTCATTCAGTCTCACTTTCTCTGAATCTTATTTTACTTGAAGCAGGTAGAATATCAACAAATGAAGTGACACAGTTTGATTTAAGGGGCTTAACTCCAAAATACTACATACTGTTACCCTTCGCAGGGTAAAAAGGGCTACCTCAAATTCATTGGGCAGTTGAAAATCATAAATCATTTTATTATAAATGTTTATGTTATGTTTTATGAGCAAATTCTTTAAGATATATTTAAAAACTCAAATTTCTTAATCTCTAATCACTTCATGAAAATGTAAACAGAGTAACATTTATTTTTGATAAAATTTGAATAAAACGTTCATATTTTTATATGGCTCATTATTTTTGTCAAGAAAATGCCACTCTACTTAAAAATTATCATTGAATTTAAACAGAATATTAAGATTTAGTATGATTTAATATAAGACTGTCCTCCTGCCTGCACTATGTTTTACTGTATACTTTCATTGTGACAGGGGGAGGATGGAGAGTTCAATGGCTCACACAGAGTGAGAGCTGGACTCAGCAGGTCTCACACAGGTAAAGTGAAAGACAGTTCAAGACCCTAAATATACACTTACAGGCCACTTTATTGGGTACACCTTGCTACTACCAGGTTGAACCCATTTGGATACATTCCTCAGAGACTTTGGTCCATATTGACATGATAGCATCACACAGTTGCTGCAGATTTGTCGGCTGCACATCCATGATGCAAATCTCCCGTTCCACCTCATCCCAAAGGTGCTGTATTGGATTGAGATCTGGTGACTGTGGAGGCCATTGGAGTACAGTGAACTCATAGTCATGTTCAAGAAACCAGTTTGAGTTGATTTGAGCTTTGTGACATAGTGCATTATCCTGCTGAAAGTAGCCATCAGAAGACGGTACACTGTGGTCATAAAGCTGTCTCATTTAAACGATGCTCTGCTGGTACTAAAGGGCCCAAAGTGTGCCAACAAAATATCCCCCACACCATTACTTCACCACCAACCACCTGAAACAAGACAGGATGGATCCATGCTTTCAATGTTGTTTATAGCCTACCAAATGCTCACTGGATATTTTCTCTTTTTTGGATCATTCAATGTGTGAAAATCCTAGCAGTTTCTGAAATACTCAGACCAGCCCGTCTGACACCAACAACCATGCCACGTTCAAAGTCCCTTAAATCGCCTTTCTTCCCCATTGTGATGCTTGATTTGAACTTCAGCAAGTTATTTTGAGTACGTCTACATGCCTAAATGCGTTGAGTTGCTGCCATGTGATTAGCTGATTAGCTATTTGTGTTAACAAGCAACTGAACAGGTGTACCTAATAAAAGTGGCCAGTGAGTGTACAAAAGCCACATATTTAACAAAATATGCAGTTTTCCCTTTAAGTTTCCAATCTACATCTATCCCAGACCATGGTCCCAATGACATATAGCCCATGTATTAATGTATGTTGTTTCTTTGTGTGACTGTATCTTAGCTAATGGATGGCAGGGCCTTTTTTTTTATTCATACACAATTCTAGTTTTGTCTCTCTACTCCTGCTTTCAACAAGCTTTCAGAACTTACTAAAATCCACAGGCTGTGAACAGACATATCATCGGATTGTCCCTTGTCTCTCTCTACCTCCTGACCTTAGTCCATGACAATTACGGTGTGACGATTCTGACTTTATGGGCCTTGAGCTCACTGTAGCCTCGCTTGTCTTGGCAGTGTGCTCCTTAAGCCCCAGGCCCGTCCTCCAGGACTCATCAGTCCCAGCAGCCTCTGCTCAGACGGGTCGAGTGGATCGAAAATCTTCAGCTTCCAGAGAGGACCAGATTTTTCCACAACATCAAGCACCTGTGGGAAGAGCTCCCAAGAAACAAATCAGCTTTGTTTTGGAGAATGAGAAGCAACAGTGAAGACAGACTGTGAGAAAGGCAGAAAGTGGACAAGAAATGTAAACAAATGAATTCAGTGTGTTCAGTCATTTTTAAATGGCTCCATAAAGTGATAAGTACCTCATATTTATTTAGCCATAGAGTTGTGGGTTTAAGGACTGGGTTGATAAAAGGATTTAGCAAGTTCATGGATGCCTTCCAATTAAAACTTGTAAAGTGGATTAAATAATTCACCTTCTGGTTTTATCATTTTTAGCTCCATGTTTCACCTCTTGAACACCCTTGGTGGAGGTTTGAGGGTCATTTGCATCTCTAGTCTAATTCATTTTCAAAGTGCCACTCCAAGTGTAACACCTAGCTTAGAAATACCTTGCAGTCATAAATGCTGATACTCACTGCCCACATTATAAGCACAAGCACAAACCAATTCTGTCTCTCCTTGTTTCCTTTATAAATGCACAGCACACCCACCGGTAATTTGACGAGGACAGGCTCACTGCTGTTCCATAAATATCTCCTGTCCCCCCCGCCTGACCCCCTCAGTTACTGAAGCTTCTTTTCCCCACAGCTCCCAGCATGCCAGGGAGTGGTTGGGAGAGCCAGGCTGTCTTTAGGACTGGGCTGGGCAGAGGGTTGCAGAGTGGACACTGAGGAGCTGAAGAGTAACTGACCTGAAGATTGAAAGCTAAGGAGACAGATCACAGTGAAAGAGGATTTAGGCTAGAGTTATGAGGGTGGGAGCCGCGACCTTGGCTGGAGGGATATTTGGGGCATTGGGGACTCTGTGTTTCTTCATAGCCTTTGGTACAGACTACTGGCTGGTGGCCAGTGACAACTGTGAATCACATACAGGGGAAAAAGATGCCAATGGAACTGAGGTAGGAGAGACACATGTGTGCACATAAATGTCACTACATACAGTGATGGTAAATCTTACTGCTTGTTGTCAGCATTGGTCGGTGACCTCCAGCTAAATAAATATATATAATAATAGCTACAGCAGTTCATTATTTTCAACACATGTGAGAACCAGAAAAATATTGGAGTGGAACTTGATCGGATGCTGTGTAGACTGAGGTGTGCGTGCTATGCCACTATAGGATATATAAAGAGTTCCCAAAATAATTTATTCTTGCGTTTACATAAAGTTAGGGTACTTAAATGAAACAGATTTGAACCAGAATGGTTCAAAGCATTGCAGCGGAGGTGAATACATCCTCACTTTTAGTTTGACATCATTGACTTTTTATGGGTCAAGCTCCAAAATCACTGGATCCTACATTTTCCATTATGCTGCCAATGGAAACTTTTTTTGTTAGACCCTCTATGTGTTGTAAATGCCCATGTAAGCTTTCTGTTAACAAGACTAATAGTCTACAGCCATGCTAATTGCTCTATGAGGCTTTACTTTGGCACAGCGATGCTTTAAAAAATAATTTTTTTTTTAATTTCTGCATGCCAACATGTTCACAAACAGAAATTCTAACACGCAGATGTTCAACATTTTTGTTTAGTTTGTTAGCATGCTAGCATTTGAAGTAAACACAAACTAAACCTGAAGGTGATGGCAATGTCATTAGTTTTAACCACTGGAGCCATGAATGTCTATAAAAAAATTCATGGGAATACATCCAAAGGTTGAGATATTTCATTCTGGACGAAAGTGGTGGACTAACTGGCCAGCCAGACATTTTTTAGCCATGCCACTAGTGTGGCTAAAAATGTTTAGCCTTTGAGGACTCCCATGGTCTAGTCCTTAAAGTGCATTCTCACACCTGTCTCCTAGAAACGACATTTATGTACAACTAATCTGCATCAGAAAATACATTTAGTAAGCAGCCTAATGCAGACTGGATTAACACAATGACAAAATGTTGGCTATTACCATGTCTGGAAAGTTGCATGAATGTCTGACCATGTCAATAAACTATTCACTGGCGTAATTCCTTTGTTTTACCCAATCTTGCAAAAAGATATGACTTGCACTCACTAACATATTAACTTTTTCATGGTTAGGTACTAGGGAAAGTTGATTATCTGGTTTAATACAGAAAAGGTCAGGTCTATTAACATTTAACCACAATCTCACCTCAGCCTTATTTAGACATTGAACTTTTAATGCCTTATCCAAAGTACAGATGGGTCTTTGGATGTGAACCCTGGACTCTGGCATCATAGGCCTTTGCATTGTACTCCACCAGCCACCCTGACCGCCTGCCTGCGACTTGATTCATAAATGTAGCTCAGACTTGAGCCATCATACAACTGCTTTCACAGGCAGTGTAGTGTCCACAAGTCAATTGATCTTCATGTGTAAACTCAGTGGAGTGCCCCTTAAAATTTCCAGTCTGTTCTTTCATGCCACTTTTGTGAGAAAGTTCACAGAACGTAAAGTAAGGGATACATTTATAAATGCTAATCCCCCTGTGAACTCCTCCCTACCATCACAGCACAACAAAGTCTTTCATTTTCAATAAAAGGGGATGATTAAAGTTGCTGTGTGTTATTCAGCACCATCAATCATATTTTTGACAAGCAAATGGAGAGTGCCGCTCATGCGTGTTTCATGAGTTCCACTTGAAAACCTCACAGACGAGCAGGCCATAATCAGAACCACGTTTGATGCCGTGGCACCACTGAAGTACAGAATCACACAGAGCAGCTAGCAGAGACGTGTTGACAAAGCCGACAGAGATTAAGGTTCATCCATCTTCAGACATTTGAGCGTCCGTCTCTCTGTTTGTCTGCTGATGGCAGTCTGTCTCTTTTTCTCATTTAGATCCTGTTAGTGGAAGCTGTCAATGTTTCTGCTTCATCTCTCATTCTGCACCACGAGGGCTTCTTCTGGCGATGTGTCTTTCAGGTGGAGCCCACAGCACATGCAGTCCTGGCCACTCTCTTCAGTATGTAGGGCTTCTGAGCCGGCAAAACGTTGTTGTTGGGACTTGTCCAGTGTGGTTTTACGTCTCATGCTCGGCAGTGTGTGTTTAGGCATTTATTTAATCTGTTTCATTTTATTCTTTTACGTTTTCTTTTTCATGTAGCAAACCAGCCGGAATCCAAGATCTGTGTCCATGGTTACCTTTTCCCTCTGCCTGTTGCACTTGGACAGGTGCCTCATCCAAGTTATGATGCTACAGCAGGTAACGCACTCACTCACAAGCTCAGAGACAGGTGACTAACTCAAGGAAAAAACTGTTAAATGAAAGTGAAATAACTAAGGGAATGCAGATGTCTCCGTACAGAGCATGAGGGCTCACCGTATGAGTATGAAAATATCTCAAAATGCTGTATCTTGTGTGTTTAATTCGCAAGAAGTCACTGCCAAGCCAAGAAATAGTCCAGCATATGACCCCTCTTGTTGTTTTTACACTTCTTGTTTTTGTAGGTATTAAACAAATGAGGTGTAACGTGTTAATTACTGAGATTTGGAGGTGCTGGTAGGCATATATTTTTACCTTTAGACAGAGTCAGACAAGCTGTTTGCCTCTGTTTCCAGCCTCTATGCTAAGTTAGTCATTGTCTGGATGCAGCTTCATACAGTATTTAATGGGCAGATAAGAAAGATATCAATCTAATCTAACTCTTGCCAAAAAACCCCTAATAAACGTGTTTGACAAAAATGTCTAAAAACTGGTATCTTTAATTGTAGATTGTCAATCAAATGCCTAAATCTGGAATATACATGGACATTTGACTGCTCAGACGGTGTTGTTGTACTTCTTGCAGTGTTTCGGGGTTTCTGGACTGTGCTGATTATCCTTGGCATGGTCGCAGCTCTAACTGGAGGCTTTCTCTTGGTCTGTGGTGTCCCGTTCATCAGCCACAAACTGTACAAGCTGGGCGGTGCTTTCCTCATTGCTGCTGGTAAAATTTAGTCTATGAACATGTGCAATTCATAACCACAGAATTTATCTGGAGTGAGAAATATTCTGCCAGGGGAATAGGTGAAAGACATAAACACATGTTGCAGCCATTGCTGAGGCTGCTGCTGTCAGCTGCTCATACCTGTCACATGACACAAACACACAGAGCAGCAGATGTCACTCTGCAGCACTGTCACTATAACAACAGCAGGTTTAAACATTGCTACTGTGGCAACAGTAGAGATGAGTAGGAGCTGCATTCCTCTGGTGTTACTCACAGCAGTGTTAGCCTCTGTGTCTCCCTGTCTTTCTGATACTCTTTAAATCACTCCCCAGCCTGCTTGTTCCTGTTCATGCTGCTGCTCTACGTACTGTGGATGGAGGTGGTGGATGTGAAGCGCTACGTCCTTCAGGAGAGAGGAGACGCATGTCCACATGCACAGGTTTCGGTGCTCTACGGCCTGTCGTTCATGGTGGCAGCTGCAGGTGTGCCTCTGGAGTTCATCTCTGGGTTGGTCTTCCTGCTGGTGGGCCGTGCGTTGCGTGCCAGCAAGTGAGCTTGACATCTGGACTGTAGGGGAAGAATGGACTGACCTTTTCATGTCCTGCAAATGGGACTCAGCAGCGCACTTGTGAGATGTAAATACTGGCTGGAAAGACATGATCAATATTACAGCACCACCCTTTGGATTTTGAGTAGCATGCAGTCAGGGATGCTGATATATCAGTGTTCTATAACTTTCTTTGTTTCTATAAAAATCACTACTTATTATTTAATAAAAATACCAGAATGGTTCAGTGTTACTGGCATTAAGGAGCAATTTATGATGTGTCAAGACTGTTTTATTTTCTAAACAATATTACCAAAGTAGTAATAATATATTAATGCTGCAAGCGATGAGTCTGCAGGGCAAAAAGTGAGAAATGTATGGGTGAACAAGCTGTGTCCCCCTGTCCTGATTTTGGCACATGATCAAAGTGGACGAGCTGGAGCGGAGTGAGAAATTGCTGGATGGAGTGGAGACAGAAACCGTAGCTTTGGTTCGAGGGTGGGGGTGGAGGTAGAGCAGGATAAGGATGGATATAGGGTGTATAGAGAGAGAATTGATCCTTGTAGGGGGGCACAAGGGGGCATGGAGAAATGAACAGCTGTTTGTTGGTTTGGTTGGTGTACAGCAGGCCGGCCACCTGCCCCCCTTCAACCCAATCACATTTCACTCCCTCTCTGAAATCCTTATGCTTTCTCTTTTCTGACTCACACTCAGGAACACAATTATATTCCTCTGTCCCACCCTCCATGTTTACAAAAACGTTCATTTCAGAAACCCCTGCCTCAAATAGATCTAATCTACTGACACACATTCATTGCACGCACGGACAACATGACCCACGTCCTTGTGGCTGTTCTTTCTCTCCCTCAGTCTTCCAAATGGGAAGCACAGGCTTGTGATTGTATCATAACTGCCACAATATTAGATCATCCTCCTTTTTCATTGGTCTGAATGGGCAGCGTGTGGAAACAAGCGGGTGGACTCTAAATCACGCATATCGGCTTTCATCTGCTCTACTGAGGAGCAGGAGTGGTTGAGAGGGGGGGCATGTTTGCATCAAAGAACTCACTGATCAAACACACACACACACACACACACATACACACCAGACACTGTGATCAAACTGTGCAGAAAACACCAATGTTAATAAGTGAAATAAACTGTATTTTTAACTGCACATACACAGCTTGTCTAAGATCTGACTTGTGTAAGAAAGCGTGCTTCAGAGTGTAATGCAGTCCAGCCATCAAATGCTTTCGCTGAATTTATTGTGTTGCCTGTGATGTCAGAGAATACCCTCTAATGTTGGTACATTGGGGTTGTGGTCTTTTAGATGGTTGTTACTTATAATAACATGTGATTTTATTTAAGTAGGTGATGATAAACAAGATAGATATATGATATATATATTAGATTTTGTGTTGTTTGTCTGCAACAGCATGATGGCTGCCTTGCTGTGCAGGAAACGTTCGAAGAACTGTTTTAATCTCAATTAAGCCTTTTATGATAAATAATGCTTGAATTGTTTGTAAGTGTTTAAATAATAAATAAAGGTCTACAAACCTTTGTCTCCAGCAGCAGAAAGAATTATATTTTAGCTCCTCATGACATCACAAAGTATGAGACCTTATAAGCGGGAGAAGCTCATATATGAGTTCAAACACAACACTCCTGATCTGAAGAAGCCGTAAAACAGTAAGATAGATTAAAAAAAGAATAAAAAGAAAGATAAAATAAAGAAATAGAAGAAAGCACATAACTCCATCTGAACAATCTGAGTTGTGTGATTTGAAATAGTAGCAGAGCTGATTGAGAGATGAATATGCACAATTTAAAGATAAAGAAAAAGAAGATAAGGAAAAAAAGTCAGCACCATATAGATCAGAGAGAGGGATATATTTTTTTATATCCAAAAAAGATTATTTTCTCTTTATGAACCCCTACGACGAGATGCCAGTGGTGTGCTTGCACTGGTAACTCACAAGCCTAGTGTGAGACTAACTTAACCACTGCATGGCAGACAGCCCAGGACGCTTCCCACTGCAGTGTTTAGTGAAGCAGCTATGCATTGCGTAGATGGGATGTTTTATTGGCGTATAAATGCCAAAGCAATGTTGGCTCTTGGAATTGCAGAGAACCGCGGTTGCTGTTATGAATTAGTTATTCTTAGAGAACTTACCAGTAATGGGGCTACGGTGTAAAGTCACAAAAGTCAAAAGGGTTAATCTGTTTCTGACTGTCTTGTTTTTGATATGGCCTTTATCTGATACCAGTCTAAAACAAAGGTCACACCGCAGGCCTTAGCCTGTACCAATAAGCATGCTATACTGGATAATCTTTGTTAATCTTTTTTAACAAACCCACAACCCCCTAAAATCTTAAAGATGCACTGATGACAAATTACTTGTTCGGTTGTTTTCAAAACAGTCAGCTATCCGGCAAACTGGCAATAAACTATTACCCACAACGTAGACAAAGAGTTGGTAACTGCACGGTCCACATCTTTTTCACCCAATTCACAGCTGTGGTTGCATTACCACAATCAGCCAGCAGAGGACTCTCCAGCTCTCCTCTTCAAGGCGAAAATCTCATTGCCCAATGTGAGGAAGCAGTGAGTGGAAAGGAAAGGAAAGGAAGGGACAGTGAAGGAAAGGAGGCAATTACTGAGCAGCGTATTGAGCTAGAACCCTGGCTTGTTCAGTGACTGTACTTCCTAATCATAGTTAATTACCTCTTATGTCTCCTCCCCTGTCATCCACAACAATGGAAACACACTATCACTTCATTTAAGGAAGAAATAATCTTGCACTTCAAGTGTCAGCAATTATGGCGTTATAATATTATGCGTATGGCATAGCAAGCATCATGTGAATTAAGACATGACATGATAATAAAGTAATAAATCGTTTGCAAATTAACCCCAACAGACCCAAGGAACCCAAAGAGCATACGTCTTGTTGATTGGGGGTAATGAGTGTGTTTTGTATGCGTGTGTATGTATAATGCATAGATCTGTATAATTTTCAGGCATGGCAGTACTATTGGCTGCTAATTTTCCAGTATCTGCTAAAGGTTCCATATATGTGATGTGTCAGACAGCAAACAGCAGGATGTGGTCTCACATTAGGTAGGGAAAATGAATCCTATGTGGACCCCTCACCCCTCGGTCCACCGGAGCACCTGGACTGAATACTGGTGGGCTCTAATCCAGTCAAAGAGGGGAATACACTGATTGAGAGTTCTTTCCTTCCTTTCTCCAACCCCCTAACTCTACTAGTGAGCCGATTACCTGCTCTGTGTGTGTGAGCCCCAGACCGCTAGATCCCCCGAGCATGGCTTTTTTAGTTTGTGTGTGTGTGTGTGTGTTCACAAGTGTGTGCTCATGCACCAGGCCAGACGGACACAGTTTCTCCCAGATAAAGCTTTTCTCCTGTCAAAAATGACTGATAATAAAACCTGATATGAGAGAATAGCAAGCCTTATGGCATCACTCTTGCCTTTTGTGTTTCTTTTGTACACCCCAAATCCCCAGGAACGCTCCCCACTGCCCCCACCCCAACACACACACACACACACACACACACATGCCGCACACACACACACACACCCACGCTAATCTGTATTGGGGGGTAGCTGAGGTAAAGAGTGAGCAGGTGGAGGGATAAAAAAGAGTTGCTGTGTGCATTTCTTTTTTCTATTTTTGTATGAATAACTAGTGTGGTCCCTTCAACCCCCCCCCCAACACACACACACACACACACACACACACACACACACACACACACGCAGACACACACACGCATGCACATGCATACACACTGTTCATGCAGACAGATTATGTCTTAGACAGTCACAGCTCCTGCCTTCAATTAACCTCACAAAGACAGGATCATTTACACACACATCTGATGATAGTACGAGGGAAACAGGAAAGAGAAGTGTGTGTGTGTGTGTGTGTGTGTGTGTGTGTGTGTGTGTGTGTGTGTGTGAATGGCTGTGAACAGGCAATCTCTGCTACACAAGCAAGGCATAATACAGTAGTCAACTTATTAGTGAAGGACATTATGCCGTATACTCTTTCTTCTGTGAGACCGTGCAAACATTCCCATGTATCGCTCACCTTGTTCAAAGTACTGAATATAATGTGTCTTCAGATGTTACAGCACATTCACCAGATGCTGTTTTTTTCCCTCTAATTACCAGTAAATAAAATAAGTGTGCAACATACTGTTGGGCATAGTCTTAAGAAAAACAAGCACAGAATGTAAAGTGAATGGACACTGCTTTTCTTTGCATCTCGTAGGGAGATTCTATAGACCTAGAGGCGAAGTTCAGATAGCAGCAGTGCCAAAGAAAAGGGCTAAAGCACTGGCAAGGTGCTGCTCTGTATGTGAACATACTGGCACAAATGCTGCTGTTTGAATACCTATTTAAAACCAGAATAATAGATACAACCATACAGAAAATTAACATACTGTATATGGAAGCACAGTGTTTTCTGTTTCTGCAATAAACCACATTCAGGGACTAAAGTGGATGGTTGGGGGCAGTTTGTGAATCGAGGGACAAAACTGGTGTTTACGCTGCAGTTGGCCAGGTGTGCAGAGACGGCAGGAATTGAATTGCACAAACGAGTACAACACCATAAACGCGTTGGAGGAGACAATGTCCCAAACGTGTGTGCCATTATCAGCAACTATACGATTCATCATGCTGAGACAACACAGACATGCAAAAGACCGAACTCTTGGTGAGACATTCGGAACACAAGGAGCACTTTTAAAAAACACTTCTGCCTTAGAACATGATTCGATGACAACCTAGTTTGTTTAAAGCAAACTGAACCCTTTAGGATTCACCATGTGTCAGTTTGGATCCATGAGATCACAGAGATAAGGCCTCTGATTGGTTGACTGTGCTATGTCAAAACTATCTCTGTTGCAATTTTTATTTACAGCTATACTGTATGCTACTGATGGAAAACTTGTTTAACCTTTTCTGGTCCATGGTTTGAGTCCTGATGTTAGATGTTAGTTTCCCCATATGTCCTCTCTTTTGCCTGCACTTTCTAATAAAGGCAAACATTTCTCCCCCCAACAAAGATCATTTTGCCCACCCTATATTTACCAAGAACATTAATTATCTATCTGCTATCTCACACACACACACACACACACACACACACCCCAATCACACTCTCTTGGACCATTCTGGTAAACAAACCAAATCCAGTCCAGTTAAATACAATCTATTTGGCGTGGTAAGTAACATAAAAACAAATAGCTTAGCATAAAGACAGGCAGGAAGAGTTCTGTGTGGACAGGAAGAACAGAGGAGACATTGCTTTGGGCTTGTGTCTCAAATATCCCCTTTCTTCTTCTCTACTGTATGTCTTTATTTTGCTTAACATCCCCCTACACACACACACACACACGCAACTTCTTTCATTTCTGCTGAAGGAGAGCAAGAGGAGACAGAGGAGAGAGGAGGAGGGGGTTGCGATTAGTTTCAGGGTTCCAGCCCATTTGATTGGCAGCTGGCAGCATATGGAGCCGTGAGGAAGGTTTGCCCACGCTTACTTCTGAGGAAACAAATATTTGCCTGAAGGGGAGAGAGAGAGAGAGAGAGAGAGATGAGAGAGAAAAAATATTAATTAGTTTGCAGACGCGCCGAGAGATAAAAGTCGGCAAGACGTATCCATCAAAAGGCTGCAGAGTTAGCTGCAAAATGGAAATTTTCCCCAAGTTGACAGATCCAGTAGGCTGCTGGCAGAGCTGAGGGGAAGAACACGTGCACACAGGGAATGCACTGACACAAGGGCCCATCGTGGAGTCTACATTAACATCTGTGCATACGTTAACATATTCTGAGTGGAATTAACATTTAGGAGCGCATCTTCAACGCTTGAGAAACATTTCTCTAGCCATTCTAATTTTTTATTAATTATGGTCTCCACATTGAAATAGAATTGTGCGGAGATAAAAATCCACACATATGTAACACATCAGATGCACTCAAGGTAAACATGCAGATGCCAGTCAACACTACCTGTTCTTGGTCAACAAGTGTTTGCAGTCATCCCATGATTCCAAACCAACAGCATGTAGGTTATTATCGTTTTGTGAGATTATTTTCCATTATACATTTAGATATGATATTTGCTTGGAGTTGATTCTCTCCTATAACACTCAGTACCGATGTACATGCCTACATGGACTACTCTGTTATTTACATTGTTACTTGCAACAGCAATTATTTCTTTGCTAATAAGAGCCAGCCACAGGAGCATGTTATTCCCCATTATGTTCCCAGCGTTCCCCAACTCAGTATCCTGTTAATATCACACACTGAGGAGACCTTTCAAATGGTTTTATGTTCTCAGCAATGTTTTTTACCCTAATTCAATTGTCCATTGTACGTTTCGCTGTGTCAAAATTATGTAATCATCCACCTGCAACTTGTACAGCTTACTGATACTCCTTGAAACCTACTCCCTCAAATTTGCAGGCAAGATGGTTTTCTTGACTTTAGACATTGATGTCTCCACAGTGGTAGAATAGGTTTTTTACCATTCAAACTGCATTTGAAACGTCCATATTCAACCCCACAATCTCAAATGTGAAGTTAGCCCACACCAGTCTCTTACAATTAATTAAGAGACACACATGCTCATAGGAACCTGGAAAACAAGGATGATCCCCAGCGCACAGCTTTTCTGAGTCTTTTTTGAGACCAAAACCAAAGACTGTAGACTACTGACTGACCTTACAGACACAAGCCAGAGTTGTTGCACTGAAGTAGTGGGTGGGAAACTGTTGTTCAAGAAAAAGCTTCACCACAAAACCCTGCTTAAATGTGCTGCTTATTGTCTTTACATTTTTGTTTGGTGCCACTGAATTCACTAATCAGGACCAAAAAACACACATGAAAGAGACTCGCTTTGCTTTGATACATGGCGTTCAGACACTGACCATGGGATTATGCAGCACTGATAAGGTAATTAACAGGCCATGATAGTGTAATTAAGGAACATCTGAGAAGAAAGGCTGCTGGAGTGCCGTGTTGGTGTGGACGCACATCAAAGCCTGTGGCACTGCTTTAAAGGCAGATTGGCTGTGCGGAACATTTGGTTTAGTACGGTTCCTCCAAGAAGGTATCGACATGCGCTGAAAGAAAACTTGTTATGCCACTGAGAATTAGCTGACAACACCAAATGACATTATTGTGATGGAAATAAAATGCTTTTTTTTGGAGCAATTCAGTTGTATAAAATGGACGGAGATCATATCGAGGGAACACAGAGGCAGTAACTGATATCTCCATTGTTAGAGAGCCAAATGTGTCTCTCTATCAGTGCACAGTCTCAACAGATTTCCCCGAATAAATGGAACTTGCATGAATTCACTTAGGTATTTACCTTGCTTTGCTTTGTTGAGAATGCATCTTTGTGGGGTTCGTTGTTAGGCCTTGCAGAGCACACTCCCTCCGTTTCCCTCTCCCCCTCTCCCTCTGTGTGCACTGAACCAGCACAAATTCGGTTTTATTGTATTTGTTTGTTTATTTACTCTTATCTCTTTTCCATTTCAGAGGCTTCCTATCAGAGACCTGCAAACCTCAGAAGCCGAGTGGCAGGGGAACGTGGGTTTACATTTGTGTGAGCATTTGTGCGGGTGAGTGTAAATGCACAAGTCTGTGTGTGTGTGTGTTTCAGGGGATTGGTATAAAATTAAAATACAAATAGAAAGGAAACATTTGAATCATCACTTTTGTTATCGCCAGCCATACAGTTTTTAACTCCCACTGTTAACAAACTCCTCCGGGGTGATGAAACAGAAAGCACTGAAATGTACTCACTTCATGACTCACAGAATATCTTTTAGGTGATATTACAAACACTTGGCAAGGCTGCAATGGGTGGGAAACTCTTTTCAGGCATAAGAAAAACATTATTGCATCCAACAATAAAGTGCTCCGCCTCTGATGAGTACATTCGCAGAGTTGTTGAACATGTTCCATTCTGAGCCAAGTCTGTAGGAATTTCCAGGGGTAACGCCTGATGTTGTAGACCACCACCTATACCTATATAGTCAGCCTTGAATCCCTATAATTACATCCTTATTGGATTGCTACGCATAATGAATTGTTGTAGTGGTCAACCTCTAACCATAGTTTGCCACAACCAAAATTTTTCCTAACCTTAAACATAGTGAAGTTTCTCTGCACAGATATTGTAGAAAGACAGATTCCAAACAGTATCAGGATTGGACACAAAAAACATTTTCATTGTATGTATTCTGTGCTACTGCTAAATATCCAATATTGACGTTCTCGTCTGGTGATAGTGTTGCATTGAACTAATGTTCTTTGGACCTCTTGGTTGTCTTCATTCATTTCACTCTGACGCTAAAATTAAATTAAATGATTGCACCTCAAATGTAACATTGCAGGGAACCCTAAGACACAGCTTTCCACTTAAAGGGTTCTGCCTCAACCATGCTTTCATGTTTCAACGTTAGTCTACAGCCATGCTAGCTCTGTGAGGCTATACAGACACAGTGGTGCTTTGAGCTAAATGCTAACATCTGCATGCTAACATGCTTACAGTGACAAAGCTAACATGCTGTTGTTTAGGAGATATAATCTTTACCATGTTAACTCAAAGTCAGACAGCTTTATTGTTTGGCAACCATGAATGTCTGTAAAAAATGTTATTTCCATCCAGCGGTTGTTGAGATAATTCAGTCTGGACTGAATCATCAACTGACTGTCGTTTCCATCCCTAGAGCCGAAATACTCCTCATGCTAGAAATTTACCAGACCATTTTCTAAATGTTCATCATTCACACAGAAAAGACTGTTGCTCCCTCATCCATTTTATCGCATTTTGTAAGAATGGCATGCACCTACAATGTCATATTTCTCAGTGAACCAAGTGAACTATGTGAAAAAAGAAACCACGTGACAGTCAGTGTCCAGAATTTGCAAATGTTTTTATTTTGGAGAGCAAACTCAAAACGATTTGTTTCTGGTGAATGAATTATCAACTTGTGTGGGTGGGGGGCCAAAGCAGGAAAAAAATATTTAAATGTATCCACATTAGTGTTATGATCATGACCCACAGTGAGGAGTGAAAGTGGGAGCATAATGAGTACAAAGATTCTTAAAGCAAGAAGCTCACTTTTAAAGTTGTGTAACTCTGCGGAGGTAAAGCTAAAAGTTCAACCACACAGGAAATCATATGATATTCTTGATAGAAGGTGAATGTGGGTCTTCTTTTTTGTCTTAACCAGCCATTTTTATTTGACTTTATTTGGAGTGTATTCATATACTGGTGGTTTAAAACATTGCAGTAAAGAAGCTTAAATTCCATCAATCACTGCCTCATTACCACCACCAACGTCCTCGCTAGTCAGCCCAAGTGCTTAAGAGTGTGTGTGTGTGTGTGAGAGAGTCTCTGGTCCACTCAGGGGGAGAGAGCGAGCGATCTCGCCAGGATCTGAACTGCCTCTTTGATCTCCCAAAGCCAAACAGAGGGAGAGAGACGCTCGCCCCTCACAGAGAGGATTAAATATCCCTGAGTCGGGACATCACAACTCCCTCTCACCCACCCCGCCCCTCCACCCCTCTTTCCTCCGCTCCCTTCCTCATCCCGTCTACCCTGGTTATCACTGAGTCTCCAGAGGGGCTGGAGGGAAAGGAGAGCGAGTGAGCGAGGAAAGAGGAGAGGTGAGGAGTAAAGAAAGTAAAGACTGTGCGGTTTTAAAAGCCAAGAGTACATCTGTGTACACGAGGACTTTGACTGTCTCACCCACTCACCCACACAGGTCAAAGTCTGGATAGGTCACAACTCTGCCCTGGGGTTATTTGTGTGTGTGTGTGTGTGTGTATTAGGTTGTCATAAAAAAAGAGGATTTGTTTAAGAGAGTGAAGTGAAAAAGGCGGAGGCTGTGGAGGGATGTTGAAACAGCCAGATGAAAGAGTGCAGGGGGTCGGAGCTGTTGTGCTAACCCCCGTACACTCGGAGGTGCCCCGTGTGACTTCCGCCTCACACACATCTCTGAGAAATAATTTTATTAAAGGCTTTCCTTTCTGGCAAACTAGATTATAAGATGTTTTTTTTTATTTCAACAGCAGCAACATATGTCTTCTATTATACTGTAACAGCTAATGTCCATTTCTAAGCAAAGCCGTCTTTTATTTTAATAAGTTGCCAATTTCTTTTCTTGTTAATTTGTCTGTTTAAGGACCACAGAACTCAGTGTGAAGGTGTTGGAGTTAATGTGGGTGATATTTTGGCAAGATATCACATGGACAGGGAGTCAGAGGTGATAGATACACTAATCATCTGTCAACCCAGAAAATGAAAGTGTAGCTAACATGAAGTTCTTTTCAGTTGGCCACCAGTGGTGGTGATTGTGGCCTCATTTAAAAAAACGGGGCCAGCTGTTCTTTTAGAGAGAGGCCAGGTTATATTAACCCTGAAACTGCAGGGTTAATGCAGCCCTCTTTTTAGCACTGGTGTGGCGTGGCACGGAGAAACTTGAGAGGAGACCAAGTGAGACAGTCCTCTGAGAAAATAAGTCGGACATGTTGGTGTTACACACTGCTGCTGTTATTTTGGAAGCAAGCCTTAGGGGTGAACATTACAAATCAATTTGCTCAGTCGAATTGTTTCTTTGGGTTCAGCTAAAAATTTCGTAGATGATAACTATTTCACTTTTTTAAGTTAGATGGTTGCATCACTGTTCAAATGCACTTCAGTAGGTACATCAGCAAGTAAACAATTTGCCGTTGTGACCTCCAGTGCTGATTCTGACAGACTTCAGCTTCCGGTTCAGTCTTTTGCTCCCTGTTAAAACTTTTACGCTTAGTCCAAATTATGCAGAAATTGCTTTTAATGTTAATAGCTATTACAGCTGAGTTATGACATCACAGACGTTTGCTGTGTAATCATATCCTTTTAACCAGGCAGTCACATACTATGTAATACTGCTGAGCTGACAACTGTGCTTTCAGCCACCAGTAACAGGTGCTTTACTGGTAAAAACTACAGAACCGCTTGGGTTAGTAGCACTATGATTCAGTATATTCAGCTCAGTTTGAAGATCCTGTGTTAAAGATGAATTGGTGTATGTACTTCACCTCTAGTTCTCATGTGACATACTATTGCATGGTGTTGAAATATTTTATGTAGATATCTATACAGTGCATATACAGTAAAAGCTTCCCCTCAGATACAGGTACAAGTACAGATCAGTAACAGAGTGCAACTAACCAAATAATGTCCATTCACATATGGTAATTAAATGTTAAGTTCAGTATCAACCATGTATCAATACAGGGCTTATACACCACTCTTATCTTTGGCATATAAAAACAGCCTACTCAAGCCCACCGTCTTCCTTATCTAGCTAATTATTAAAGCCAATTACTTATTATACAGAGGAGCTTAATACATTGTAACAAGCAACCAGAAGATCTTCTGCACAGGGCACCATTACAAAGTGGTGATTACATTAGAATTGCAGAATTGGGGAAATTTGCAGTTGTTCATAGCATTGTGTCTACTGTGTCTCAGTGCACGCACAAATAAGGTACAGTGCATTTAAGCCATATAATCTCTGTTACATCAACAACTACACAGGAAGTTAAGAGATACAGCCTATGATTTCTTTTTTAGAAATCAGTAAAGCCACAAGCGAGCAAAGTGAGACAGAGATTCATTGAATTCAGAAAGAGAGACAGAAAGGGAAGGTTTTCTTCATGAAGGCAAAGTAGTCAACATCCATGTTATATTATTCCAAATGCACCTGCTGATGTGGTCATGTTTTACAGTTGTTTTTTCACCAAAATTCAGAGATTGTCTCACAATTGAGAAACAACAGTGTCAGCTATTTGCACATGCGTATCAAGGGACAAAGCCTCTATCAGCTGAATGGATGACTCTTCCATCCATCAGGAGAAAATGAATCACAAAATGT
The DNA here is from genome assembly GCA_024633595.2 of Lepomis macrochirus. NCBI lineage: Eukaryota > Metazoa > Chordata > Actinopteri > Centrarchiformes > Centrarchidae > Lepomis > Lepomis macrochirus. Next base: position 9,662,278 of record JALXJV020000018.1, read on the forward strand.
CAGACTATAACACAGGAGACTGCTGTTCATTTCCTGTTTACTACCAACAAAGGTCCCTTTAACCTTAACAAAGTAGCAATTTGAACCCTAACCATATTATTTTCCTAACCTTTACCAGGTTATTTTGTGCCTATGCCTAACCAAAGTTCATAAAATGGTTATGTGAAACACTTCACAGTAAACGTTTTGGAAAACTCCACATCTTGTATAAGTTTAAGAACTGAAGATTATCTCAATAATACATGATAATACATTAGCAAACTTTATTGACAGGCCACAGTGTGAGTAGCTTCACTTTTTCCCTGGGTCATTACCATTCACAGTTTCACCGTGGCATGATAGGTGCCACATGGCTCCCATTGATAGACTTGACATGATTGCCTCTTAAAATCACAGTGAAATACAGTCTTTCACCACATTGAGTGACATTTAGCGCAATCCTGAGGAGCACCATCTGATTTGAAGCTAACTCTGACTCTAACCCTAATTCAGATGAAGAATTGATAGTCCGTGACAATGACAAGGTAATACAAAGATCCTAACTCTAAAGGTGACAAGGAAATGGTAAAAAAAAGTCATCAAAATGGTAATAATGGTTAGATTAAATTATGAGGGAGTCCTGACTTCCTTTGGCTTTTGGGAAAAAAACACTGCGCTTCTGGGAGGAAAACAAAATTTCAACACTGTATTCAAAATGGCAATGGGTCTTGTTGGACCCATCACAGAACTGCCGCTTTTATACTAACTGTTGAAAGAATTTTTCACAACACTTTAACACACTTCACATATGTTATTGCACAAACTCCCCAAATTCTTCCAAAAAACTTGAGTAATGTAGTGGGGAGTGCGTATACGCATTCAAACATACTGTATATCTGTGTGTGTTCCTGGACTATTACTTCCAGCTGAACAGAAGCAAAGGTCAGTGCTCTCTACGAGAGGTTAATACAATCAGCATTACTGCTTCCTGCTGCTGTGCTGAGGCAGGGGAGGCAGGGGTAGGAGGAGAGGGGGTAGAGAGGAGGATGAGAGCCAGTGAGGGCAGACAGAGAAAGGGGCAACTCTGACATGACAGTGACAAATTGCCTTGTATTTATTCAAATTGTGTAATGTGATATTTTAGCTGTGTTGTAATGTGTGTTTTCAGAGTTTGACCCTGCTGATGAGTTAACACTAACGAGTAAAGAGGAGACGGCACGGTGAGCTGTAGACAGTGAAGTTAGTGGAACGCTCCACTGACAAGAACAATATTCAGATAGACTCACATATAAATGTTAATTTGAAAAACCGATGTCTATCAAGTCAGTTAATCTCATGTTCAGTACTTTTTAATGAACTTTTTAAATACTGCTCTGTCAGTTAAGAGCAACATACTGCAGAAGGTATGTGTGGCAGAGGCCATATCCCAAATCATCAAGCGCAGGAATCCTATAGAAGCAGACAATAATCTAGCAGCAAAATCTCAAATTAGGTGTTAGTGTTGGGCAGTAAGGTGTTATATATGGCTATGTAGGTGTAGGTTTAGAGATTTAGCAAAACACTATTATTTAACCACTTCACCATTGCAACACTAAATGGGTAAATCATCCATGATCGGGCAGTATCGTGCTTTAATTATATTCCCCGCAGTAAATGTGTTTACAGTCCTTGTGCTATAAGCGAAGGTAAGTAGGTGTTACTTACTGAATATAGGACCATTCAATGCATATTTGTATTTTTTCTTTTACTGACAATAACCAGAGGTCGCTGTGAGAAGAAGAATTGCAGTGTAAATATATTGACTAGACGTGTGTTACTGAAAAGGAGCCGTTGCATCTGATTTATCCAACACGCTTCATGCTGTACTCACTCTGATATTGGCATCAGGGAATGTAGAGGGAAACACAAACAGCCAATCACTGTTCCCTGTGTGGTAGCTTTGCAGCTGTGTTGCTTTACCAGGACTTAGATGGGAGCGTTGAATTTTCTACCCGTCCGTAGCCTGATCCGGGACATTTTAGCTTGGCGCAGGGCCTAGCGGTTCTGGGTGAAGGCTAGAAAGCCTAGAAATTACCTGGTTTTGTTCAGAGATATGTTAAGGAAACGGGATTGCGATGTGAAGTCTCCGGGGCTAAGCTAACGTTAGCTGTTGAAGACCAGTAAATGCTTCCAAAAAGTAGGTTGGCTACTTGTAAACCACAGTGTCTTGTTTTCTATTGCCACATGTTAACTACGGAAGATGCTACAAGTGGCTGTGAAGGTTTTGTAGCTAATAAAAGTCACCTTTGATGAAGCTGGGCTGTGTAAAAAAGTAATGTAAACAACTGTGCATAATTAGTAAAGTAATATAATTATTTTTTCAGCGAGTGATTGACATTTCTCAACTAGCCCAATGGTGTTAGGTGTTTTATGAGGGGAAAAAATGGTCAACTTACACTTTTCTTGTTTCATTCCCTTTAATAAAAGACTAATAACTGCAGATGGAACAAATAGCCAATAATCTTTTTCTGTAGCTAATGTCTCTATATATAAAAAAAGAATGAGAAGATAGACCACTTTGCCAAACTCTGTCACATAACAATCAGACAGACCCAATCTCTGTGGACAGACTAAACAGCCAAAGTTGCAAACAGTGGACAGAGCATCTGCTGGTTCACTTCGCTTTGCCCTCTGGATTATTGATACAGACACCTGCAGGGATCCGGGAAGTCGACACACACCGGTGAACACAGCCAACACACACATGCACTGACACACGGAGCCAGCACGCTGCAGGATGAGTCATGGATAGCTGAGGTCAGTGCATAGATCTGGAGACATTAGTGAGGAGAGAGGCGAAGCACCTGCTCGAAAAGGCCTTAGGGAGAGAGAGGTAAAGAAAGCATGGATTTAAATTAGTAGAAGGATGCATGTGAGTATTAAAACCTTTAGGTGGTAAAACATCTTTTTTATTGCAAGTGTGATCTGAACGGCAAACACTACTGAGTCACACGATTACATCTTCATAGCTCTGGCTTACTCCAAACTATATGGCACATATATGCTTGAGAACCGAATTCTAGATACTGTTATTACATCAGTTCTTAAATGACATTATTTACTACATCGTCCTAGATTCAGAGTTAAGGCCTCAGCATGCTACAATTGTATTCAATTATGTAATTAGCTAGTTATTTACTTGTTCGATTTATTTGCTTTCCCACATTACATGTATTGTCTGTTTACCTACATAGAGAAGCCATATACGACATGTTATTATATCTGAGTATAATGACAATAGAGATCATTCATTCAAAGTCCAGGTCAGCTGCTGTAAATTATCTTTCAAAGACAGAACAATCCTACCCCATTAACAAAATGATTGGTCAGATATGAAGAGGTGTGAAATTATGAACTTCTCTCTCTCAAGATCTCTTGTTATTTCACACTTTTACAACCGGGTGCAACACAGTGAAGGCTCTGAAGGAGAGACTGTGTGAATGCATGATTTTTTTGTTAACGCTACATAGAAACACAGATGGTAGAGAATTTTTCAAGGCTAAGATAGCCAGCTTGTCGCCGAGTTTTCGAGTGTGGACATTTAGCACAACTGAGTTTGAAGCATACTGAGGCCTTTACCCTACTCAGGAACTATTCGTTAGCCTCTAACATGTAGTTCATTACTTATTATTCAGTAACTACTCTGGAATTTTTGTACATTATGTAAAGTGTTTTATCCCTCTCAGTTTAACAAAATGTTTCTTCCCTCTTCCTCAATGTCCTTCTCTTCCCTGTCTTCTCTTTTTCCCTCTCCTCTCTCTTCTTGGTGAGGCCTTATCAGTGCTCTAGGGACTAACTGACATTCACACAGACGCTAACGACACCACAGGATTGGAGGCGCTTCGCTCTCCCCTCACCCCTCTTGCCTCTCTCTCCGTATCTGTTTCTCGCTCTCTCATTCTTGCTACTTTTTCTCTTGTTCTCTCTTCCTGGGCAATTAGACAGAGGGAGAAGTCCCAGTTGGCTCATGGTGGTAATCAAACATCTTTTTCTTGTCCATTTAACACTGGGATTAATTTCCTACAAGGTTAATTAAAAAGGCCCATCAGACAGAACTGATTATTGCAAAGGTTACTGTAGCATTACTGTTTCCCTGCCTGCATCTGTACACACACAAGCAGTTTGTGTGCGTACAAACACTCAGGCAGACATTCTTGTACATACATGTGCACGCAGAAGGCTGAAATGGGAATAGGATTATAACGCTGTTCATGAGGAATCTTAAATTTGTAGAGTAATGTACAGTTTTTTGTAAGCAAGATAATGTTAGACACACCGAAGTCGGCCCGACTAACTAATATTTAGTCGGTAATGTCCAAAAGACAGACAAGTTGGTTGTTGATGTATGTAATCTAAGCTGATGAAATGTTGCTACCTTTTACATTTTGGATGCTGGACTATTACTTATGGTTTGGGCTCAGCTACACTAAGAAAAGAACAAGGAAGTCACTCCATAGTAGCGTATGTTCTACAGAAGCACTTTTATTTTCCATCATGTAGTTTCTCATAAACTATTTTGCATTTGTTTCTCTTTTCTCATATTCGCTTATTAATTAATGAGGATGAACATGTTGAAAGTTATTGTCATGTATTCTACAATCTGTATTTTCGATATACAATTTTTTTGTACTGTAATTTTTCACGTGCAATTTTTCCAGTTACAAATGGCCCAAAGTGAATGCACTCTATTGAAGCTCTGAAGTTAAATCCTTACACCTCACTGATCTGCCTGTGAGTCAGACATTACAAATGCAGACTGTGCGCCCAAACATTTTCTTTGAGTCCACAGACCCTGAATTCCAGTGGATTGACATAGAATGGATTTGGGGGGAAAGTGTTGGAAATTATGCACAAAACCAGTGGTGGACAGTAACTAAGGACATTTACTCAATTACTGTACTTAGTACAAATTAGAGGTATCTGTATTGAGTACTTTCTTTTCATAGCACTTTCTACTTCAACTCCACTACATCTCAGAGGGCAACAAATCACTACATTTATTTTACAGCTTCAGTTACTTTACAAAGAAAGATTTGTACACACAAAACATTTTAAGAAAAAAATATGTTTTGTTTTAAATTTATACAGTAGAATGAAATTTAATTTTTCATGTGAGAAAACACTTGGCACCAGCTTAACAAATGTGAATATTTGCTGTTTTTCCTTCTGTATTATTTTAATGTATTTTTAATAATTTTGACTGACGAAGCAAGCATTGTGAATGTGTCACTTTGGGCTCTGGGCAATTGTGACAACATTTCTCACTATTTTCAGAATTTTCATAATCAATTAATGGAGAAAATAACCAGCAGATTAATTCATAATGAAAATAATCATTAATTGCACTCTGATACAATAGTTTAACCTCAAAGAGCTGCAACAGTAAAATCCTGCTTTTACATTACTGCATGAGTAAAAATAACCTAATGATATGATATAATATATAACAGTCAAATGGGACATTTTTCATTCTGCATTGAGTACTTTTACTCTTAATACTTTAAGTTTTAAGTGCATTTTCCTGATTATACTTACATACTTTTACTTAAGTAACATTTTTAATGCGCTTGTAACGTGGTATTTTTACAGTGAGGTATTAGTACTTTTACTTAAGTAAAGGATCTGAATTCTTCATCCATCACTGCTAAAAACAAAATACATACATACAATACATACAAAGTCCTTGGTTTAAACATTTCCCACAGTGTAAACTATGTTGCTTTTTCAAAAGTCAAGATTGAAATGCTTAAATCATTTGAATTAAAGGATACAAAATCCACCAGCACCTCTAAAGTGTATTTATTTTGTGTCCATGCAACAACCTATGCAAGATTTAAAAAAGAAAATAGAATAGAATAGTAAGTAGTCCAGCAAAAACCCCTCATAAATCCACAGCATGGGTTTGGATTTTGGATTGAGCCAAGCTGGCTGTTTCCACCAAGGGGGTAAGCCACAGTTGAAACTGTGAAGCCGACCAAAGTCTTCATGGAAGGTTCCATGTAGGCCCAAAAATGACGTCAAAACCCTGTGACATCCCGTCGCACATGACAGATGTAACCGTATTTCTTAGATTATAACTTCTCAGCGAATCTAAAAAGAGTATTCGGCCATCAGTGACGCTGCGTTGGTGTTTGACAGGTGAGCCTCATAGGTGGGCTGATTAAACAGTGACGATCTGAGTCAGACAAACACACTGAGCCATGAGACTTTTTGTTGGCGCAGCTATGCAGCTACCAGAATTACTGTGTTTCTGTCGCTGTTCTACATCATCAAACCACGGTTATGCTGCGCGATAATGTGCAGTAGACGCTGGTGCCAACAGGAAGTAGCCCTGCAGTAGTATTTCACTGGTCCAAAACTGGCTTCACTGCACTCCATTCAAATCAGCGGGGTGGCTTCATCCAGTAATATACTGTCTATGGTTTCCACCTGCTTTCAGTTTTTTGTGCTAAGCTAAGCTACACAGCAGCTGGCTTTAGCTTCATATTTACTGTACAGACATCTTCTTATCAAATTCTTAATAGGAAAGTGAATAAACACATTTGCCATGCCAAACTATTCCCTGAATTCAGTTTAATTTATGAAATTTAGAAATCAGAGGGCTTTATAATTTGTACAATAATGAGGAAAAAAAAATCCCCAATTAACAGAAAAGATGGGTACACGTCAGGAAGAGCAACAGAGGGGAGGCGGGGTCTTAACACAATAAGATTGTTTTCCAACCTTTAAGATACTTAAGGGGAAAACTGGGAAGCTCTATGTTAAGGCATTACAATGCAAAACAGCACCTTTAAGATAATTCTTTTTTTTATGCAGTAAGTTTTCCTCAACACATATTTTGATATAGTGTTCATCTGCATGTGTTTATGTGTTGACTGTGTATCATTGTGTGTTTACAGCCCCTGAATATTTGCATATGCCTCCTCATGTCACGGTCGACCTGTAAAGCCTGTTCCCCATGGAGAACGAGCTGCGACTGCATATGTCCACCACTCAGCAATCACAGAGAACAAAGGTCACCATGACAGGTATAACTAGACAGAGAAAACATTCCTGTTCAACCGGTTACCATAACAGCAGCAGCGAGTAAGACTAGGGTCACAGTCCATAACACACACACACACGCGGCACACACACACACACACACACAGTCTCAATTAGCAGCGCAGCAGTCATTTCTCTGAATGCCAGCCTGTTTCTGTTTATGCTGCACAGTAAGAAAGAGCCCTCAGGTGACACACACACACACACACACACACACACACGCACACAGTCACACATGCGCAGGTTCATTAGCATGCTAATTGGAGGTGAGGACAGTGTGGTGTGGAGGTGGTACAGAGCAGCCCCAGTGTATTAATCACAGGCTCTGAGAGACCAGCTGACTCTCCAACCTGGTCCCTCAGCCCCTCACCCCTGCACCTCCTTCCACCCAGTCTGCCCACCTCCTACTCTTCCACTGAAGCCAGCCTCTATGACTCCCTGCCCAGCTGGTAAAGGGAGCTTCGGTGCACAAGGGACGCTGTGTTCACACAGGTTCATTGAGACTAAACATTTTCTTTTTCAAAATCTTTGCTTTGGGTCCAAACGCTACAGCACATACAAGGCTTTTATTTATCTGTTTTGTGTATTTAATGTCTCAATTTTTAATTACTTGTTAAATGGCTTGTTGCTGTTATTTTTTATTGATTTTTCTCCAGCCATTTGTTTTATTATTCTTTGCATATTTTAGCTAGGTCATTATAAGTTAGTGTAATGTGTTTTGTAACCTCCTTGGCCAGAACATGTCTGTGAAAGAGATTTAATCAATGTGACATTAATGTTAATGACAGAAAATTCCAAAGTTAGATATCCAAGATTAAAGAAACAAAGTGGTGCTTTTTGAGAGTAGGACAAAGTATAGATTTGGGGGAATAAATCTCATCAGGGTTTTATTTTAAGCTGACCATTTTATAAATCAGATAAATCTGAAACTGAGTTCTCATTTCACTTAGAGGGAGTGGAACAAGCTGTGAACACAACACAGACATATTATCAACTTATCAAGTTGTTGTGTAAGCAAACAGTTGCCTTTTAACACATCGAGCGGACACAGATCAATATTAACATTTATTTGAAGAAATGTTTTTATCCACCTGATGAATGTAAGTCAAATATTTTATCCATTCTCTTTTAGCTCTGTTTTGGTCTCCACCAACTCCTGAGGGAAATATCTGGCTCTTTAGCTGTTAAATGCTGTTCTATGTTCACCTGCTAGGCTCTAACTGTGTCTATTAGCTGTTTGGTGCTGGACAGAGGATGTTTGTGTGTGTGTAGTGTTTGTCAGAGCTTTTCCACTAACACAGCTACCTCTTGGATCTGTAAAGAGGAAAGGGCACACGGTCATTTGATCTGTTTGCGAAATTGAAACATTGCTTAGTGCAGCTTTAAAGACACAGTCTGCCAGAGTGAATACACCAAATCAGAACATGAATGCAGGTGCAGCTTTAGCTGGTTTGAGAAGCACTTTCTCTTTGATTTCCGTGACACTGTAACTGTGCCAGGTATCTCATAAAGAGATGATATTTGACTATGTGAAAAGCTCCAGGGTTATGCAGGCAGAGAGAGAAAAAGAGCCAATGAACCAGCCAAAAGTAACCTGCTGTTACTGTAACAAGGGACCCTGATAACACAGTAATAACAGGCTAATCGTATTTGGGTTCAAAAACCACAACATGCTAATTCAATTAGCTTAATAAGCCCCTGTAGATAAAGGGCTTGTTTCGGCTGTCGTGATTGGCTCAAGGTCCCAGGGAGGTGGTCCTCTGGGGCAGTATGTCTCAGCATCCGCCGCCACCAGTAGAGGGGGAACTTCCAGCATCCCAGTGTACTGAAAACTCTGTGTGTGTGTGTGTGTGTGTGTGTGTGTGTGTGTGTGTGTGTGTGTGTGTGTGTGTGTGTGTGTGTGTGTGTTGGATAGTGAAAGATGTTTTTTGGGAAATCATGCCTGTATGCACCTTTTTCTATTGCTAATGAATATATTAGCTTTCACTGATTATGCCTGTATAATGTAAAACTGAGTTGTTTCCATGGAAATAGTACAAAGTTGATTGGTAGTTAAAGCTTGCTAACACAAAGTGATACATGTCTGGCAATAGATCAGACCTGGGTTCTAGTTCATGTAAAATGGCACTGGAAAACAAGTTTTCCTCCCCCCAAGTCTGACTCCAAGTAGAGTTACCTAAACGTTCTTTGAGCTAAGACTGATACACACAAGTTCGACAGATTCCCCAAAGAAGCAAATCCCCAGCTCCTACTTCTGTAAACTGTGCATTCTCTTAAAGTTTCAACAATAGAGGGAAAAGTTGCTCGTCCCTTGGAACTTTCTTTATTGTTTGTCTCCACAAACACAAAACACAATGCCAAACAAAACTATTCTCAGTCTATTGTCCTGGTGCTGTGTCTCAGTTCACTCTGAGCGTCTGTCTCAGCGCTCGGCTCTTTGTGTGGAGATGCACAGAAAGGCATGGTCGTATTGTTTCAGCGGCTGAGGAGGAGAATGGAACTGTTACAGTGGGGAGAATTGGCAGCTGAGCCCAGCGAGGAGATTCTCCACACAGTATTAGGGAGAGGGATCACGACGCTCCACCGCCACGCTGGCCCCACTCACCCCTCACACACATACACACACACACTCCCCAAAACTAGACACACAGCTTCGGTTCCCTCCCCTTCCCTGTGAAATCTGCATTCTCTCTTAACCCTTTGTTTCTCAGCAGACGAGCTAATCTGTTTACGGGTGTTTGTGAGGGCTCCTTTGTTTGCACCACGCACATATGTGTGCACACACACACACATTAATCTGCAGGCCACGAGCCAGCTGACACCAGCACAATATAACACCAATCCCCACAGACTCTCTCCTGCACACACACACACACACACACACACACACACACACACACACACACACACACACACACACACACACACACACACACACAGTCTTTCCTTCTTTCTTTCTTTTACTGTCTTTCTTTCTCCCATGTTCCCAGATGCATGTGCATGTGTACGCCTGTGCATGCAACATGCAACAACATGCATATTCTACCCAGCTACAGGAGGTGGGGGATGGTGCACCTGATCAGCAGTACCCAAAGCAGATAAGAGAGGAGGCAGTGTCAAATGAACAGAGGCAGTGTGGGCAGAGAGAGAGGATGGTGTCTGGAGGCAGAGAAGTGCTGTAAACAACACAGCTCGCATTTAAAGACGGATTTGTTCAGAAGCGGAGGGCAACGCTGGATCTGTACTGTACACATCAGCAAAAGACAACCCAGCACATACACACTCCCTCTCTCTCTCTGACGGGGCTCGATTCTCTCCTCACACCAGCTCGATCCCCTTCATCAAACGTCACAGCAATTTGAGAGATTAGACGACGCGGATTAGACACCACAAGGCTGCCTCTTTCTGAAGCGCCGGATGCCTTTGTGCTCCATTCTTTCCACCTCTTTCATTTCATAAGATGATATTATATCAAGTGGTGGTAAGACTCTCACATTCACAATAACGGCGTCTCAGTTGATTCACTAACTATAGGATACGAGTGAGTAATTATGTAAGAAGTAAATACACTCACTGGCTCCCTCTTCCATCTCGCACTGGCATACTTGTTTATTGGTTAGCCTTACTAGATTTCCCTGCCTCTACTTCGGCTCTGATTAATGAGATCCACACACAAACTCATACACACACACTCAAAGGCACGTGCTCTCAACACCAGCTCCCCTCTCACCAACTTAGCAGCGCTATTAGTAATGATTGAACCCTATCCAGTGGATGTAATATATTAGCAGGGAGATTATTCTGACGTTAAAACATGTTCCCTGTGCTGACAGCATCATCAATCACCCTCACACTGCCTGTAGAAGACTCACACACTGGACGTAATTGCTTCAGCATGGGGTTGGGTAGAGGGAGGGAAAGGAGGGAGGGTGAGGAGAGGGAGAGTGTGTGAGATTTAGTGTTTGTACTTTGCATGTTAGCCATACAGCCAAGTGCAGCACTGAGAATAAAGCACACTAGCATTGCTTAAACTGGCATTTGATGATCCAGCTTGGTCTAAAATGAGCTTTAATCTGACTCATTGCTCATGACAAATAGCTCCAACAATTATTTCCGATAACTTCAGTTAATGGAACTAAATGTCTCCATTACAGGCTGCCTCTCGAGGATGAGTTCTGTACAGGTGGCTTCACTTTTTCATCTGATCTCTGTTTCCAACAGTGGTGGGAAAAAATATTCAGATCCTTTACTTAGCAACACCACAGTGCAAAATATGCCAAAATGTTGCTTAAAAGGGAAAAGTACATAATTATTATCAGCTAAATTTACTTAAAGACGCATTACAGTTTTTGTCAATTGCTAACAAGCATTTACCTAAACTCAAGATACTTTATCATAACGCTTAACACAGCAACACTCCTCACCTCACTCAATAAGCCAAACAGTACATTTTGTGCTCAAAACCACATTTCATCCTTTAAACACCAACTCTACATTTCAAAATGCAAATATATATATATACACAAACTCTATCAAATCACAGCAAACATGACTCAAAATCAAATCATTCTGACAAAACACTAGCATGTTTTCTTTCCAAGAAGAAGAGATCAATCAATCATTGCACAATGACTTTCTAAATACAAACATTTGATGGCATTACAAAAACGGCATTTCTTTTCTTGTCTCTAGCTTTACCTGCTTACATTAGACAATCTGAAATCCATTGTTTTTTGTAATTCAGTTTTCTTTTACTGTAAACCACCCTACATTTTTGGCTTGAGGCTCAAATGTGTGCAATGTTGGCAAAGTGAATGAGTCATCTTTACTTTATAGAATGTAAAGTAGGAAAAAATGTGAGTGACAGAATTACAGAAGTGAAAACTTTACTAGCAACATGAAATTGCAGCCAGTGCTTAACAAATAATCCAGCCAAAGTGGCTTTTGTTTCAAAATGTTTAAAAATACTGTCAAATACATTTACGTTCCTTCTTGGCTCCTCCAACGAACACCAGCTTGCTCTGCCATCCCTAAACACAAAGCAATCTCAGTCCTGGCTGTTCTCATCTGTGACACCACGACTGTGAAACAAGCTACATGCCATCAGAGCAGGGACGTCCCTCTCTAACTTCAAGAAGCTCCTGAAAACTCATTTCTTCCAAGAAAACACTTCCTCTTATAACACCTGTAACCCCTAACTGCTAACATCATGTGCTCTTCTATCTCCATACAATTCTCTTGTATTGATTGCACTATTCGTTAACTCTTGCTTCTTTCTCTATTTATTTACCCAATTGATGCTGCACGTCCTAATAGCTCTTACTAGTATTTATTGTCAGTCACTTGTAGATCTCTAAATTTTTCTTGATGCTTTATTGATGCTTGTACGTTGTTCCTCATATGCAAGTCCCTGTGGATACCAGTGTCTGCCCATAGAGTAAATGTAAATGTAAATACGCAATCACATCAAAACAAAAAAAATCCACAGAAGGTAAAGAATCAAAAATGTACAGTCCTGTTCTAATCCATGTGGTCTTCAGCATTGGCCACATGTTCTCATCCTCATCACATCTAATGTCATCTCTAGCTTTGTACCTGGATAGAAACACTTACCCTGGTTCAGCTACTCCTCTCTCTGGCCCTCTCTCCCTGGCCCAACTGTTCTTCTCCCTTTTTCAGAGATTATTCTTACCCTTCTGTGTTGTTCTGTATCCACATTGGATAAACTCAACTCCAGAAATTCACCTTTTGACTGCATTGTGTATGTAACTGAAAGAACTTCAACACCTGTGTTATCTCTGGTTAAAATTGGAATTAGAATTTTATTGGAATTGGAATTTTACCCAAATTACAAAAAATCAGCTATTTCTCAATGTGTCAATGATATGTTCATTCAGAAATGGTTATCAGCTGTTTCAATATAGATTTTGAGCTGCTATTGAAGCACAAGTGAAGGCTTTAACCTACACAAAATTTAAGTTTTTGAAAATGATTTCTTCATTTCTGACAAGTTGTGTGCTAGCAAAAAAACACATATTTTTGGAATTGGGTACGTTTATAAGTAAAGAAAAACATAGCATTTTAGAAATGGATTAATTGACTGCATATTGGGTGGAAATGACATGAATTATGTTAATGGTATGGTAGGAACAGACCGATGTTGGACTAATTGTGTTTAGAGTTTTGAAAATGTGAGATTGGACAAAATGATGCAAGCGTTGTAAAAAAAAAAAAGAAAAATAAGTTAACAGTAACAGTAACTGTAAACAGTTTTCAGCCACTTGGAAGCAGCAGTACAAGCTTCAAAGACATTTGGTGCTTTTGACTTCATGCGGCGCTGTGCAGCGCTGACTTAACGTGATGCATGTTAGACTTATGGCGCGTTCGAGACTGGTCGTAACTGGGATGTTTCCCAGTTGAAACTTCCGACTTCCGACATCAAAGCGTTCCAGGTGCATGGTGCATAACACTGAAAGTGAACGAAAATCATGGCTGATCGTGACAAAGTGTGCACACAGTTGCACCCTCAGCAGTGCTTTAGGTGTTAATTAAAAGGATGGCAGTTTAACTGCAACAACTGACATAAATAGCCCACACATTATGCTACTAGTTCTGTGTGCCCCTCTGGCTGTAGCCTATAAGTTTGTAGCCCTCAAGTCAGTCATTGTTGTAGGTTGCACTTCGTGATGTTTTGGCATTTTTAACAATAACTTTTATGCAGAAAAGATGACTTTATGAGATTCTTTACTGTAACCAGCAACCTAATGTGCAAAACATATTTCTATCATATACGTTTTATTGCCTTTTAGTAGATGGTTTGCCATTTACAAAGTGTGTTTCCATGGGCGCTGACATTGTTTTGTGACGTCATTCAGCTGCTACTCGTGAAGTCGGGGTACAAATTCTTTCTCCGAAGTTCACAAGTAGGAAAATCCGACTTCAAGTGGCGTTCCGGAGTACTTTTCCCTGAGTTGGAGAGTCGGAAATATCCCAGTTCCGAGTTGCCGGGAACGCAGCATTAGCTCACGCAGGTAAAATGTGTCCGACTTTACGGCGCCGTTTTTATACCCCGCCCCTGCAGTCACCCGCAGGTCACGTTGGACTATGAAGTCGGCGAAAGTCAGCCGCCGTCGGCTCGAACGCACAGTATTTAACAAGCATATGTCAGTACTGAGTTTACGTTTACAAAACTATATATATATATGTGTGTGTGTATATATATAAATGTAGTAAATGTGTACATTGTCTTATTTTATAATAAATAAAGTTCCCATTGTGATAGGCCTACACAGTAAGAATGGTAAGTCTTTATATAATGTACAACAGTGTACAACAGGAAGTTATGGAAATGCAACAGGAAAACAGGAAAAGCTTCACTGTGCTTCATCTTTGAAATCAAGTAATTCAAAAAATGGGGAGGAAAAATGAAAATTTCAAGGAAATCAAAAGTCAGTACTGCAATGCTTGCTCAAAAAACAAAACAAAGCAAGTTCACCAGTTTCTTGCAACTGTGTAGCAGCGCTCCATCAGAGGATATCACTGCACACATGGTAACATTGGCACCCCTTTGGCGTGGAACACCCACTTTAGCTCTTTTGCCAATCAAATTCTGTCCTCGCCGGCGTGATAAAAACATGGTGTGTGTGATGGGCTTCCAGCTCCACGACTGTCTTAAAGAAATCCCCCCTGTGGGGGTTAGTCGTTGGGTCCTAAAGAAGAAATACAAGAATTACTCTCAAGCAATAGATATTAATTTTGGTAATATGCAGTTATGCTGTTTCAGAAAACATATTTTACCTGTTGGTTCATCGCAAGATTCTGATTGATGCCACCGTTGAGCATTTGGCTGCTCTTTGAGACCAGTCTCTTTCAATGAGAGACCATAGTTGATTACCTGGTCAATCACAGTAGCGCTAATGTCATCAGAGACTACAGCTCATCTCTGCGGTTGTCTTACACTACCACGCATAGAATCCTCTCTCTCTCGGTACCACTCTTTCTCAGCCATCTCTTTTAGGCTCCAGTGGAGGTGATGTGTAACAAAATATTCAGGTTCTAACTGAGATGTGAATGACCTGTCACTGGTATCATTTATATAATTTAAATCAATATTATTTGACTATTTGTCTCCATAACCCTCTCTTTTAGGATTTTGAATGTATTACAATGGGGTTTGTAATTTGGCAAATCACTGTCCATCTGAATATATGTAAGGTTTTGAGCAGAAATTTAACAGTTTTGAAAAGACTATGTAAGTATTTGCAAAATTGGATGTGGATTTTTCTGGTGGTTAACTTTGAGTGAGAAAAGAATTCTTGAATTTTGAAAGCTGTAGTCATTAAATGTCTTAAATGTTAAATCATTGCATTTTGTATTACAGCAAGGCAAGACTCTCAGTTTGGTCCTCACAGACTTCTGTTGTACTAACAGTTTTGAAAAAGTGAACTCATTATTTAAAAAATGCTTGTTAGCAAATGTAAAAAAAAAGAAGTAAGCTGTAGGATGGAAAACCAAAACAATGAGCTGAAAGACGCTAAAACGCTCCATAGAATGAGCAGGACTGCAACTTTGGGTGAATATTTTCCCACAACCTGCTTTACATTACACATTTATTTTGTTTTTCCTTTGTTAATTTTAAAAAAAATCACTTGTATTCAGTGTGAAAGTCTTTAACTAAAAAGATGGCAGCAGAATGGCCTGTGTCAGTGTTATGTAATTATGTATTATGATATTGGATTACTATTACTGATGCATTCATGTCAGTGTAACATTTTAATTTTGCAGCTGGTGGAGGTTCCTTTAACTATTTTACACACTGTTGAATATCTAAATCTATAAGATTGTGTTTTATAGAATAGTTATATGTTTTGTAAAAAAAAAAAAAACATTGTTACTATAGCTGTTAAATAAATGTAATGAAGTGTAGGGTACAATATTTTCTTCTAAAATGTTGTTAAGAAGTAGCATAAAATGAATGTATTCAAATAAAGGCAGAATACATAAAGGGAATAACTTTCTACAGCAGCTGCCTCTTGTAGTTGACTTGCAGGTGGACAGAACTTCTAATTCCTTTCTCTCATGTCATCTCTGTTTCCAACTATTTTTCCAAACCTGCTGTTTAGCTTTCCTCTCACCTGCCCATGACATTACTTTTTCATCACAAATCCGCTGTATTTGCATGCTGCTCACAGGAAGGTGTTAATGTAAAAAAGAAAAACACCATGGCTTACGAAGCCCACCTTTATATTTCTGTTATCTGATATAATCCTGATCTGTGCTATTCCATGCTGCTTCTTCTCCTCCTATAGCTGCAACTATATCGCTCTCTCTCTGTCTCTATCTCTCTCTTTCTCTGTAATGTGATCCAGTGATTAATATTCTGCTCAGGCGTTAGGATGGAAAGCAGAGTGGCTGCCGAGAGGTGTCCTGAATCACATCACTCATATTCCACTGTGTGTGTACGTGTGTGTGTTTCAAAGAGTGAGTGAAAGAAAGTGAACCAAATCAATCTTATATCACCGACCAGCCACTAAGTGTTACGTGTGTAAGCGTCACTCTGCATTGTTTAAACACACATTTACCATCTAACTGAGCTGCTGAACTGCCATTTGTCAGTTTCCTACATGGTGTGTGTGCGTGTGTTCGCACACATGCCAAGGTCAACCGCACCTCATCTCTCCTGGCTGGTAAATGCAGACAGTCTTTTCAGATGCTGAATGTAACAGCAGTTATTCCACAGATGAAATCTTTCTTCATTTGTTTAGCTCACAAAATATGGGAAGTTCTATTTTTATGATATATGTTTGTCATACCCCGCGACCCTGTACGCAGGATAAGCGGTTGACAATGGATGGATGGATGGATGGATGGGTGGATGAATGTTTGTCTTATCTGATATAAGCCATGATGGTAAATTTCTAAATGCGTACAATGGCCTTTATTTGGTCATCTGGACAGGCTGAATTAACAAACATAAATAATATGCTATGGTGTTTAATCCTGTTACAGCTTAATAGTATTGTTTTATCATCAGTGTTAATATGCTGTAAAATACAGAAATTACAAATAAAATGTTTTATAGCCATCAGTGTGAAATACAAATAGGCTGGAGTTGGCAAGCTTCCTGACGGGCCAACAAGGGCATAAATTAAACCTTCAGTCTGACTTCTGTGCCTGGGCAGTTATTTTTCAAGGGAAAGCTCAGCAGGGTCTTCTAGGCCAGACCAGATAAACTGCTCCAAGGCTGCACCCGCTTCTTTGAATGTATTTGATTCAGTTCATGGCCTCACTGTGCACTACAAGGAAACTATATGTTTGTTATAACTTGAGTAAAGACCAGAAATGTAACTCTTTGTTGTGATAAAAAAATTATTATGCAATAGAAATGTATAATTTCCATAAAGCCAAGCCAAATCGGACAAAGTAACCATACTTTGAATTCTGAAAGCTATCTTCACACTTACTACATTGTCACACAGAAAGACAGCCAATCAGACAAAAGCAAGAGGAATATGTTAATCTAAACTAGTTGGTGAGATCGACACAGCTAGCTTTAGCAAAAGCTAAAACTAAACTTAGGCTACTTAATTATTTTTCCTCAAATGAAAAACATCCATTTTTGTTCACCTGAATCAGTTTGTTATTTCATATTACTAAATGAAGCTGTAAATCCCATCACGGTGCAGAATAAAACCTAACTAAACACACCCAAACTAAAGGTATCGAGCTTAGCAGAGTAGCCATAGCATAACTGCCATGTCAGCTTCGACTGTAGTGGAATTCATGCTATATGGTGTAGTTAAGATACGTTAAAATCATAAATTTAAATCTATTATAAGACAAAATAATGTATTATTATGACTTTATTAAAAATATTAATAGTAGAAGGACAGACAAACACACTGAAAACAGAGAAACATTTATTTTCTTTGGACTTTAAGCTCTAATAATCAATGTAATCAAACTAGTTCAAACATTTAAAACTGAAAGACCATATTTTGGTCTACTGTTCTTCTCGACTATTATCCAAAGGTTAGGTGTAAAATATTATGTTGTTACTGTGGCAATGATTTGGGGTACATAATAGGCTAGTAATTGGCCTAAAAAGGCATAGAGTGAAGGGATAGCCTATCTGTTACATTTGCTGCCTGCCTTTGAACTTCAAACCATTTTTCCTCAATGTTACTGCTTCGTCTATCGTTACTGCTCTCTGCTTTTGTAGAGCAGATTACTTAGTGTAACATTTAATAACAAAACTCATTAGCTTGAAGAAAGAAAATTATGTTCATTTTATTGCATTATTTTGCCTCCAAAATCGATTCCACGGTTACAAAATCTATTCCAACTCTCAGACCGCAAAATGCGTGAGCCATCATCTACAACCATTATGACCCTTTGGAAACATTTGTTAGCATTATTGATGCTTTGTTTTAGTAACACAACATGCATCCCCCCTTTTCTAAATCACAAACGTCTGTTATCTGATTACCGTTTTGTTACAGTAAATGGCCTGTAACAGATTTCGGTTAACATTTCCCGACAGCCTCTAGCATAATGACACTGTGCTGCCAAATTCTGCCTTGTGTGAACAAGAAGAAGACAAAATTTCATCACAGTATGAATTTCCAGAAACGCCACCACACTGTGAAGATATTACCATAACAAATATCACAAATGGTAACTTGTGTACAAGGCCAATTTACTGAAAGGTAAAGAGACTGAGAGAGATGCTGTGTACAGGTATACAGAGGGATAAAAAAAGAAAGCTTGTGTGTGTGTGTGTGTGTGTGTGTCTGAGCGTGTGATTGGGGTGTGTGGCCGGGGGCAAGTGAGGAAGACAGAGTGGGTGTGTGCATGCATTAAAATAGGGGATTTTCTTGTCAGAGTAGCAGGGTTGGGGATTAGTTTAGGATCTGACTGAGACAGAGGAGAGGAGGGCTAGCCACATAAAGAGATGACTGGGCAAATATGGGCACATACATCAATATCAGCGCCGAGCACATTATAGCCACGCACAGCAGGGCGAAACACATACTGTAGACGGCGGAGGAGATTTTCTTTGTTTATGCATGACTGCAGAGAAGGAAATTAATATCAGTGAATTGAATCCGCTCCTATGGAAGATCTTTATGCCTTCCCAAACCTCAGACTCACACGCCAAAATAGATGCAAGTGGCACACACACAAATGCACACACACCCCGCTGAAAGACAGGCACTAAAATAACCTCTGTTCCAGCTGGTGGACTGCTGAGGCTCATGCTGGGCTGTTTTAATGGGGAAAATTAGCCAAGCAGAAAGGTGGATCCTGTTTGTTATGCTCCACTGTCCCCCTTCCACACAGTCGGCCAAGGAGCCATCCTCTGTTGTACTCTCTCTCTGTCTCTCTGAGCTCTCTTGACATTGTGTATCTCCACCAGCTGCTGCTGCCTTCATACATCTCCTCCTGCCTCCATACTCTGCCAGGCACAGATACGCACAGGACGTATATTACACACACGCTCGCACACACACGCACACACATACACACACATAGAGCATAGTAATCTCAAATATACTGTGCCTAAGTTACCATCGTCATCTCATTTACTTGCGCCTTAACCTGCTTCTGCGAGTGTGCACACCAGCAACTATACAGTACCCCACCCACACGAGAATGCCAAAACAAAAGTGAGGGAAGGGGGAAAGATAGGGGGAGGGGGTCAAACAAATGAGAGGTTTGCATGATCCGGGAGTCAGAATGAGGGAAGTGAGAGTGAGAGGTGAGAGAGTGAAGGATGAGAGGGGGGTAATGCAGAGGGGTAAAAAAGCTTCTTTGTTCTGGATGCCCTTGAGACAGCTGACATCGCCACAATAAGACCTTCTTTCAGATGGAAAGAGAGAGGGAGTCAGAGCAAGAGAGAGAGAGAGAGAGAGAGAGAGATGAGGAAGGGGAGCAGGATTTTGTGGCACACTGAGCTGGAAGTAGTGGTAGAGTTAGTAGTAGTGTCACTTTTATGCATCAGTGTGTGTATGTGCGTGTTTTAAAGGAATCACTGACTTTGTGTATCTTTCCTTTCTGATATAATGGTAACATTCTCACTAGGTTGTGGTGTCCTGTTTTTAAAGGAAAATTCCTGTTTACAATAGCTTTGGTCTTATTTCTGTAGTTTTAACCATCATTTCTATCAGTTATGATGCCAACGTACCACTCGCCAAAGTAATTGCTAAAAGCTGGGATAACAAAGAGCAAGTGTGTCAGACAACACCTTCGGAGCTCTTATTGGACATAGGATACATAACGTTGCTGGCTTTGTCTCTACACCTAACTGTTCAGGTCATTTACACATAGTGTTCATTACACATTATGGCTTAACAGGACAATTACAAGAAGTGTCACAAAGCTTGTGCAATGCATCAGTGATGGATTTTAATGCCTCAATTTATGACCTTCATTAGGGCAAAGGACACAGACCTCACTCCTAACAGATAACCCACTAAAAAATGCTGGAATTTATTAAATAGCAAATTCTGCTGCCGGCTGCCTATTATATTAAGTCTGGCAGACTTTAGAGGCGGCATGATTGCATACAAAGTCAATGGAAAGACCTGATTAAACATAAGTCGAAAATGTTTCAGCTTGACATGAGTACATACAGTATATGCACACACATACAGTAAATACATTTACAGTGTTAATTATTGTAGTTAATTTGTTAGTTTTATTCAACCAATTTTCTGTGTATAAGGGATGGTACACTGCAAGAAACAACCTTTAGAATTTACTCAATATAATGAGGTGACAGTTTGCACCCACTGTTTGGGTAGGTATCACCACAAGTTTTGAGTGTAGGGTACCTAAATGTAATAACTATGACATGCTACAAAAAAGAAATAAGACAAAATAAGGTAAAGTCTATATAACATGTTTAACACATTATACAACTGCTACCTTAAAAATCGAGGAATACTAACACTTTTGTGTAATGATTTTAATTATAAAAACAATACTATAACAATTTTGATTTTAAAAAATGTAAAACCAAACTAACCATGTATTATTTATTCAGCAAACACCTGCTTTAGTTAAAAATTGTCACAAAGAAACCCTGATGATGCAGTACAAGTCTCCACCTAATTTCAAAGGGTCATTATGGTGGCTACTAATAATGTGGTGACATGAGTTTAAGTTATGGTGGCTCACAATTGCAAAATGACCTGGTGCAAGTAGAGCAATATCAATATAAAATATAACATTGACAGATACTACTTCATTTATTTATCAAACAATTTAGATCCAGGTAAAAAGCAGTCTATAGTTTCCCAGCAGTCAGTGGGATACTTTCAGGAAGACTCTCCTGGCTTTGACCAATCGGTGTGTGCAGGCCTAAGCAGTGGGGCCGGGGTGATATGAACACTTCAAGTGTAAAATCCAGGATCAGAGTTAAGAGTAAGAAGTTCAGAGTTAATATTTACACAGTTACACTCACAGGTTTTGATTCAGTGACACCTTGTTTTCCACTGTTTTGACACCAACTCTGAATGTATCAAAGTAGGATTAACTCTGCATTTTCTCAAATTTCACTAATACCAAAAACTGAACTCTTCTCAATTTGCTGTGCACTTTGTTCTTTTTCGAACACAAAGTAACTTAATAGTCAAACAGTTTCAAACTTGACAACTGCCTGCCTTCCTTATCAAAAACTGTCCTAGTTCTATCCCTAGGGCCAGGACTTATCTCTTTGGGTATATTTTCTATGTTGCAATTGTTACTGTTAAAAAATAGATAATGTAGCCAGAACTTACCCACATTATTGGACTGTTAGGTTGCTAAGATTGCTGTCATGATTTTTACATTTTCAGACACTGAGCAACATGTGAAACTGTCATCACATTTACGGGACAGGGTGTATGTTTGAAAGGTACTCAGGATAGCCAGTTAATTAGGAGGGACATGAAAGACAAAGGGTAAAATTATTACTCAGAGTATAAGTTCTAAACATCCATCACATGACGTCCTGTTTCAGCTTTGACCTACCACACTTAGTTGTGTGTGCACTGCGCATACAGTTTTCTTTTTCAATGAGGGATTATTATTATTGCCATAATTTGGGTGCACTCACCTGCAGTTGTACCTTTAAAGAACTATTTTATATAATCTGGCTGAACCATTAGCATATTGATCTTGCTGCTTGGGTGTCTTAAAAATGACAGATCAAACTATGAAAGTACCTGACCTATGATAAATCAGACTTTTCCTTTAAACATAGGTTGTGCAAACATGTCTGAGTTTTGAGAATTTTCTCTACACTTAACCTCAGCAGCAGAAATACAGAGCGAGTTTAGGAAGATTAAATTAATATTTTCTTTCCTGCAGGAAAAAAAAACCTTCTTCTATGAGAAGCACCACCATAACTGAGATGCATCTCGTTTTCACTTCAGTTCTGGCCAACAACTTACTCGCTGCTTTTGTCACATCCTGTATCACACACACAAAGGCTCGCACACAAACACACTTTAGAAATCTGAGAGTGTGTTAGATCTCTTTTCCTCCTCACCCTGAGTTCCTGGCCCCAGGGGGTGGAGGGTCTCTTCACCCGTCTTACACGTCCAACCCAAACACACAGCAACCCACACACACACAAATGGCCTCATGAACACACATACACTGGCAGCAGACCACATCAGAGGGGGTCCATTCCTCTCTAAGTCCACAGGTCTTTGGATAAACATATTATTCTGGATTAAATGTTTCCCATATTTGTTATTCTTCCCTTCGAGACTCCAGGTGGAATTGGTATGAAACCAAAAATCATATGTACATTCCTTTGAATGAAAGAGCGGGCCGAGGGGGAACGCTCCGAAAGGGGAATGAGAATTCCCTTTCGGAGCGAAAACTTGTAACAACATTTGTGCAGATTCTTCAATTGCCCCAGATTCTTCGTTACACATCTAACAAAGGCTGTGCTGTGTTGTCGAGAATTGGTCTTTTCCCCCTGCAAATCCTGCCGCGCCGCTCCCCAGAATTCTCTACGAAAACCAGGAAGTGTGCATGACCGGTGGAGGTCCTCTGCTGGCTCTGAATCAGATCCACTTGGTCCAAGAGGCACTGATCCTCACGGGGATGCTGCAGTGAGAGAGTGTGTTTCACTCTCCTGCGATATCAGTTTGAATAGAGATAGAAGGTGACAGCTGAGCAGCAGTTTGAGCCACTGTGAGGCCTAAATTGACGACTCCAGAGGCAGAAGGTGATGATGGAGTCCTGCTCAGTCATGCAATTATGTCCAAATTACTGCCAGAGCCTCTTGCCCTATCAGAGGTTATAGCCTTGAGCGGGCCAATCGGTGAGGTGTTGATGTGCAGTGAGAGATCACAGACTGCTCACCTATAGACCCGGTGGCCATGGTAATATTATCTGAGCCACCATGGTGGATGGAACCACATGTTGCAGGAGAACGGATTATAATCCCCTCCATCAACCACCAATTAAAAAATGACCTCCATCTTTCAGGACCAAGGAGAGAACTTTCATTTAAGCTTGGTGTTACATTCTGTGTTCAAATATTTGCAGTCAACACACCATCCGGTCACAAACATGTCAGAAAACCATGCACGATCTGATGCTCTTGAATGATCTCAGCATCAAATGTTTTTCCTCCCTGCATACTAATGCAACTGGGGGCAACAGCAGAGGCACATAATAGGCTGAAACCCGCAGCAGTGCGCTTGTTTCTTCCTATCGTGTTTATTTTTGTAAACTGCACATCCCCAACTTTGCGCAGCGGTGGGACGTGCGTTGTGGACAGGGGTTCTCACTGCAGTGCGTTTGATGTCCTCTCTCTCTCTCTCTCTCTCTGGACCCTGGAGACATTCCCCATGCATAATCGCTGTATGTCTTTCTGATCTGTCTCTTCTGCTGGTGGAGGTTAATGCACAGAGAAACACACACACATACACACATCATTTAGAAACAACCTTATTTCCCCACAAATAGCAAAGAATAAAGCAAACAAAGGCAGAGATGAGTTTTGCGACGTTTATTGATGTGATCAAGGTAGTTTGTTTACCATTATACAACACAAGGTTATACGACAAAATGAAAGATAGGAACAAAAAGATATAAGAATAAGATAAGAACTTCTGTCATCTCGTCACATCATTTAACACAGTGCTGTACTAAACAAATCAGCTGAATGTGGTGTTTTAAACACAGTCAGACTACTTCTGTAATTCATCATCCTTTAACAGACATTAAGCCTGGAAATCAGGGGAAGAGCTGTGATTGGAGGGAGGGAAGCTCCTGTACAGCTCAGTATTCTGGTGAGGACTCTCTAACTATATTGCAGAGGGGGCAAAGGGGTCACGAGGTGGTGTGTCTGTATGTTAGTGTGTGTGAGTGTGTGTACGTGTGTGTGTGGGTGTGATGGCAGCATCACCAGTCCTCCAGGGCTCAGCAGGCTAATTAATAATGAATCCCAGAGAGGCTGTGTTTGAAATGCAGATGTGCAACTGCCGGCTCCGCCTGCTCCTTCAGAGGGACCTGTGTATGTGTGTGCGTATACGAGAGTGTACGTGTGCATGTGTGTGTGTGTGTGCGAGTGGGTGGGGGGTTGTGGGCCACAGGGGGAAAGTATGTTGGTTGGTTATTTAGCTGTGCCACAGAGCTTGCTGAAATTCCACATGAAAATTATCGGGTTGTTCTTTAAACACTGACAGAAAAGACACATTTTCAGCAGAGAAGTTTTCACAACAAATCCGTCCTCTTTCTGCTCCCGAGTCCTCTCTCTTCCTCGTTGGTGCCAGCAGAGGCCTCAACCCCCCGAGCTCTTCTCTGCTCTTAGCACAGAGGAGTAGAAGAAGAAAGAGGATGTGGAAGAGGAGCTGGAGAGGGGCTGAAGAGCATACATTACATTTCTATAGACTCTCTACTCTTCTTCACCACTCTCTGTTTATATGACACTGTGTGTTTGTGTGTGTGTGTGTGTGTGTGTGTGTGTGTGTGTGTGTGTGTGTGTGTGTCGTGTGTGTGTGTGTGTATGTGTATGTCTGTGTGTTTGAGCAGTTTGAAGTTGGACAGATGGTAATGTTATGTAGATTTTTACCAACCGCGTCTCCTTCGCTTACCCAGGGACAATAAACTAGCCTCTACTAGCCTCTTCCAAAAAACAGCACCTGTAACACACATACACACACACACACACACACACACACACACAAGCGGTGAATAATCACTCTAACAAATGTTCACTTTGTTTGAGGGAAGGCATGAGGGACAAACAGTTTCAATTTTCTGAAATTCAATTTTTTCAAAGTTTCAAATTCTTGCAGATAATAAGAAATAATATTGCAAGGACTGCTTTTGTGCGAATGAGGTGTTTGTAAAAGGGAGAAACCTTTTCAGGAGGGAGACTCTCTGACCTCAGGCCTGTGTGTTGTTTTGACTGAATTCATTTTCTAATTAACTAGAAACCAAAAATAATTGACACCGGCATTTGCACCATAGTTGGAATACTAAATATCTAGACCTAAGACATTCAATTGAAGCTTCAAACTGCACTTGGTGTCTTTCAGTTGTTCCAGGAAACTAAATAAGTTTTGAAGGAACTTCAAACCTAAATGACATTCAAACCTAAATAAATGAAAATCCATGGTGTTTAAAGTGTAGGCCTTCTTCACTGTCAGGATCTTGTCACTGCAGTCAATGAAATGGCAATACAGCTCATTCATTTTACCATATATCATACTTTATTTTCTTTCCTCTGGGATCTGTTATCTGGTGTGTTACGGTTGCCACTGCATTCTGTAGTTTATGTTTTACACTAACACGATCCTTAAACAAAGACTAAAACATTTCATGTGAGTGCGGCCTTATTTAAACGCCATTATCTTAATGTCATTTCAAGAGTCACTGCTGGTGCAATAAAGTGTACACGCAGGTCCATATGATCCTATTATATATATTCCTAAGTCAAAGTGAGACCCTCCTTTTTTTCACAAACATGCTCAGGTGGGTTTTCATATTTTTTTTATCCTTAATTAAAAAACATGACACATATCTGATCATCGGAATGAGGGAAAGCTTCGTGCATCCTATCTCGTGTTCATTACTTATTCATTAATACTTGTTTGAAAGTAGAATTATGTCACGACAATGTGGTTAGAACAGACTTAAAATTCCCTAAATGAATGGCACAATTTGTAAGCTGCGGTCATGTGTTTATTGGACGCAAATGTGTGTCCTAAATGTCACGAATGAAGTTTATCTCGCTAAATTTCATGCAGTTTTAACCAAAAGGATCAGTTTGACGCCAGAGCAGGACACATATTGGCCCATTTATTCGTTTGCTCTATGTAGATTAAGGTTTCTTTCCGAGGATTTCACTATAAACTTGTTGAAAAGTAAATATATATATATATTATATATATAATATTTTTTATTTTATTTTATTTTTTTAAAAGTCTGAAAACACTTTCACGCACATCTTCACACACACACACACACACACACACACACAGACCCTTGAACCAGGCCTGGCGCTGCAGACCAAACAAATGCACCGGGCCTCATGCATTATGGATGTACATTTACACTTGTGTGCTCTCATGGGATGATTTTTTGCTTCATATACATTCACTCATTGGTTTGTCCGATGTATTTCCTCCTCCTCACCCCTGCTGGGACACACACACACAACACACACACACAGAGGCAGGGGAGAGGTTTACATGACTGACAGTTGGACATGTACAGCATGCACTTCTCTATCACAAACAGACCTCCAGACGTTTTTGTTTCAAGATGATGATGAAAACAAACGGCTTGTCACCGACATGATGTGGGATTAGTTTCGGGTCTGCTTTTGAAGGTCCGTCTTGTTTAAACACGGTGTCACTGTCCTTTATTAGCGACGTCACGGGTTAATGGGAATATCGATTTTGCTGTCCGGGAGCCGGTGAAGTGTGGGGTCGCGGGTGTCAGGGATGAGAAAACAGCTAGTGCGTTTAAACTCAGAAGTGAAACAAAGGCTTTGGATTAAAGCACAACTATTTAGCAAAAAGCAAACCGACTGTGTTTATTGCCTAATAAAGCGTGTTTATTATAGCATTGTTAATTAGAAAGAAAAAGTCTGTTTTCTTCTTTTTGATAGTTCAAAACAGGCCCGGAGTGATTGCGTTTCCCACGTAAATAATTAGGAAAGCAAAGACAGATTAATATGTTTCACTTGTTAAATCTTTAACTTGAGGCCATTTCTGGCACGCAGCAGCGGAGGTTCAGGCTTCATGGGGAAAGTTTTGAAAGGTCACGACACCGAGTGACAGGTCCCGCCCCGAGGCCCAAGGCTGTCTCAATAGCAGACTAAAGCTGATTTATCTGTAGACTGCAGCCCGTTGCACTGAACTCCAGAGAGGGGAGCATTTAGGCAAAAGACACAAAGTCTAATGAAACAGAAAAAAATTATAAAAGTGTTCTCCAAAAACATCCTGAGCTGCCATTTAAACTTTCACAGGATAATGAACTCCATTAACATTTTTTTTTTATCATTTCAAGAAGGAACCTACAAAAACAACGGCAAAATGTGCCCCTGAACTGAATTGTTATAGAGAGATAGATCGTATTATAAAGGCCTATCAAAAATGACAAACGTTGAGAATGATAGAAATACTTAATCTCAATAGGAAATGTATAGATATTTTTTGTCCTTACTCTGCTCTTTCACCTATAGAAACATGGTGAACTGGCAACATGAGTTAAACCATCTAAATCTAATAGCCTACCCCCCAAATGTAACTGTACATCCTATTTTGAAATTGCTCATGACAAGTACAAACCTGCAGCCAGAAGTTCAATTCAATGGAAATTCAATTGAAGGCAGTTTTAGGGAAAAAAGAAATCGGAATAACTAATATTAATGACTTTTTGGACTACATCTATTGCCAACACTATAGCATGTAAATGAAGGCGTTAAGTTATATGCCCTCTGAAAGTCTACGGTCTGATTTTCCAAGGCATCAATACGTATGTTTTTCCTGAAAACAGATTTTTTTTTTTAATTGTCTGCTTCGTGAAGATCACCACTGTATGTGTATAGTAAACAAATTGTCCTATTTACCAGTGCCTACAGCAAACAATCTGAGTTAGAATATAATTACTAAAAGATTTACTCAAAGCCGCCAAATAAACACCTACAAACAGCTAAAACAAACATGACAAACAACCATAAACTGCCATTTTATAAAGACAAAATTAAAGAAATTATGACTCTTTAGTTTGTGTTATTTCGCAGTAATTTGCACCTCGGCAGAGAGAGCCTGCAGTGCTGCATGGTGTAAGTGTAGCAGGGCTGGCTCGGGTTATCTGTGAATGGGCTCTTTATTGGAGGCGCGGAGCGGGGATTTGCCTTTTATTCGCCTCGCTATGGAAACGCGCTCGACGGCAGAAAAATGTTGATGTGAATAAAAGGAATCAGCACAAGGAGCGTTTCTAGAGAAGCATCTGTTACACTTAGAAACTTAGACTATCGAGAGCAATACAACCCCCTCTCCAAGTCCCTCTCCTGTCTGCTTCATGTGCCCCAATAATGCACTTTATTTTTGTAACGAAACAAAAAAATATATTTATGCCTAAACTGTATTTTTTATAGCGACCCCGCGCCTGGCACAAGTTAATCTCATTTTAAAACCTCGGATTCCGTTAATATCGGCTCTAGAAGCTCAGATTTAAACAAATCAGTTACATTTTCCTTTAAGAATTCGTGCTACAAAATCAATTCGCTTTGGCATTCAGCAATTGTGTTGAAGTAACACTACCATTGTGTTGAAAATCGACTACTCTTTTTACATACAATTATGCACAATTTCATCCCATAACGACTCAAACGAAGCAATCTAGTTCAGCATACCAGGCCACTACAACATCCCTGCCATTCACATCAAATATTCAGTCACTTTAATGAAGCATCGACGAGTAAACTACATGAGGAATTGGCACAAAACACCACTCTAGGATTAGAATAAGAACACTAAATATATCCTACATCTGGTAAATTATTCCCATCCATCTACAGGCCTATAGGCGACAACAACACAAGGCGAGAGACTGAGTCATCACCCTCACTGCCGCTGTCTGTCATTCCCCCGGTTGCCGAGGCCCTGTCCACCCTCCAGCGGCTCTGTCCACACATCCAGCCCCCCGGTCAGCTCACCTGCACCGGCCTCTTCCCAGTCGCTGTCTCTGCAAGCAGCTCCTCGGCTCAGCGCTCTTTAATGACTTTCTGGTGGCTGCAGCCTTCTTTTATTTCTCCTCAATGTATGAAAATGTATGCAAATTTAAATCAAGCTTAACCTGGGAGCTCGGGCAATATATTTAATGGAATTTCAAACCAA
Source organism: Lepomis macrochirus (assembly GCA_024633595.2). Taxonomy (NCBI): domain Eukaryota; kingdom Metazoa; phylum Chordata; class Actinopteri; order Centrarchiformes; family Centrarchidae; genus Lepomis; species Lepomis macrochirus. The sequence continues at coordinate 9,691,701 of JALXJV020000018.1, forward strand.
TAAGGAGACTGGGACGCAGTCTTCTAATGGCAAATATAATTACGCAGCTAAGTTACCTCTCAGATATGCAGAGAGAGCTTTTTCATCTCCGAGAGGATCTGATGAGATTCTTAAAGACTGGAAGTATGAGTGCGTAGTGCGTAATAACACATTTACTACTTCGAAAAATGATGAAGTTTAGGTTGTAAACACACACACGATTCCCTGTGTAAGAGCATATTGTTTGAGTTGCGCTGAAGAGTAATGTTATAATTTCAATATCTTGTGGAAATCCTATTTGAAATTATAAGCCCATGCTTTTTGTGGTACCAAAAAGGGTAATGATGAATGTCCTGTGCGCAAAACACTTTTGCGTAAAACACTATCTTGAGAAGCTCATTCTATAAACACCTGAGGAAGTATTCTTTAAAAGTTAATGATTAGTAGTGAGAACTGCTCTTGGTTTGATTGTATCCTTCTAAATTAAGTGCTGGCACGTAAATGCCATTGCGCTTTAATCTCCTCCTCGCACGCGCTCAAGGGTGACAGGAGCAGCAATAAACTCGTGCGTAAATCAGTTGGAAACTTTAATTAATAAACAGGAACTGCGCTCCACGCGCACATCGGTCTACAGCCATACTCACTGGACCAGCATTCCGACTCACTTCCGGTTCGACTGCCTTTAACCCTTTCCCATCCGCAGCTCTGCTTCCAGAGGCGGACGTTCGGGTATCTGCGCTGTCATTGGTCGACATACGTCGTCACTGCGTCTCCGTCGGTCTGTGAGTGGTGGTGGAGGCTGTCAGTCAGTGACAGGCCGCTGCCGAGACTCCAGAGAGAGGGAGATGTCAGAGGCTGAGCTGCTCCCTCGCTTCAGTAGCACTAGTGGGGTTCAGCAGCCAGCATGGCCACAGCTGCCTCCAGCCCCTACACCTTGCTCAGCTCCAGCCCCATGATCCACCCGGACAGCCAGGCCATGCAGCCTGCTAGCCCCTACAGAGGACACCAGAAACTCCTTCAGAGTGACTACCTGCAGAGCGTCCAGAGTAACGGGAACCCCCTCGGGCACCATTGGGCGAGCAGTCTGTCGGAGGGCAGCCCCTGGTCGGCCTCCATGGAGCAGCAGGACGTAAAACCAGGCCGAGAGGACCTGCAGCTTGGTATCATCCATCATCGTTCCCCGCACGTTGCGCATCACTCCCCTCATCACAACAACCATGGCAACCACCCGGGAGCCTGGGGAACTCCGGTGTCCCACAACTCCTCCATCACAAGCGGGCAGCAGATCAATATCTACTCCCAGACGGGCTTCACTGTCAACGGTATGCTGGACCACGGTGGCCTCACACCTCCACCCAACCCGCAGGGCCAAGGCATGCACCCAGGCCTCAGGGACACACTCAGCCCCGAGCACAGCGACCTCGGCGGGCACCACTGCCACGACCACTCCGACGAGGAGACGCCGACTTCGGACGAGCTGGAGCACTTTGCCAAGCAGTTCAAACAGCGGAGAATCAAGCTGGGCTTTACGCAGGCGGACGTGGGTTTGGCTCTGGGAACACTGTACGGTAACGTGTTTTCCCAAACCACCATCTGCAGGTTCGAGGCTCTGCAGCTGAGCTTTAAAAACATGTGCAAACTAAAGCCGCTGTTGAACAAGTGGCTGGAGGAGGCAGACTCGACCACAGGCAGCTCTAGCAGTATAGACAAGATAGCAGCTCAGGGGAGGAAGAGGAAGAAGAGGACGTCCATCGAGGTCAGCGTGAAGGGGGTTCTGGAGACGCACTTTCTCAAGTGTCCCAAACCCTCCGCGCAGGAGATCACCTCGCTGGCGGACTCGCTGCAGCTGGAGAAGGAGGTGGTGCGCGTGTGGTTCTGCAACCGGAGGCAGAAGGAGAAGCGCATGACGCCGCCGGGAGAGGCGCCGCCGCACGAGGGACCCTATTCTCACAGCGGGAGCGCGGGAGACGCCTCCTCATGCCATGATCTCTGACCGAAGCACCGGGAGGAATCCCCCGGCACAGACTCTCGAGCGAAGGGGCGCGGTGGCACCTCCAAGCCCCCGCGCCTGTCCCGGCACAGACTCCTCCAGATGCCTCCAGCACTGAAACACGACAATAACAATAACAGAGATACCTGTTCAGCCTTCGTCATTTTCTAACTGTCATGAGGGCATTATTCTATAGCGGCATATCAAACGTCACATTTCAGATCACCTTTGGAGCCCGCCAAATTATTTTCTACATCATGGATATAAATACAAAATGTGCCTAATAACCTGCCAGCGCCTTTGGTTTGTGTCACCACTTCTCATCAGCTCGGTAATAATGATAGGATGGACTGATGATGTTTGTTGTTTTTGATTTGTTTGGACTTCTCTCACACACTTGTGTTGTATGATCAGCGGGGTGAAACAAAGAATAATATCACTTTTCTTAATTGATTTGTTGCAGCACCAGAGGCCATTTTACAGTCCACCCCATGCTTCCCTCGGGCTTACAAAATGCTTTAGTTCTCATCATATTTGCGTTCATTATTTTGTAACATACTCGTAGCAGATCTGTAATTACTTTTGCATATGCAAATATAGGCCCTCAGTCCAGTTGTAGAGGTATTGCTACCAACATAATAGCACTTGGAGTTTATTTTTTATTTTCATTAAATTCCTCCCTTGTGGCCTGTAGCTTATGAAGCCACACACAGTTACAGCTATTTATAAATTCATTTATTTGATTTTAATCATCTTCGACCATATAAACTGTGTGGACTCTGAAATAGAGCCGAGAATAGAAAGAGGGGTTGACGACGCTATACACCTGCCTATAATTTTATTGTACGTTCAGTATCAAAATTTTATAATCTTAAATACTCCTGTTATTGGTTTATTTCTTAAGTATTTTTTCGAATATTGTACAGTTTTATATATTACCCTTTTGAAGTCATTAATTTAAACAAATGCTCTTAGTTATTCATGCACTTAATTAGCAATGTAAAAACAACAATATTTTCAGTAAGATTGAACTGTTTCGGCGGTTTTATTCCAAATTTCGATGACAGCTCAAGTAATTATTTATTTTCAGTATAAAGCTTGTATTATGTTTTGAAATAAACTATGTATGTTGTAATAAACAATTTCTTGCTACAACTGTTCACTGTCCAAAACAGAATTCAACGTCTGATGAAAGAATATTGAATATTTACAATATGCTTAAAATAATACATTATTATTATTATTATTATTATTATTATTATTATTATTATTATTATTATTATTATTGTTGTTGTTGTTGTTGTTATTTTAATAATAATAATAATAATAATAATAATAATAATAATAATAATAATAATAATAACAATAAATGACAGCGATACTATAATGTAATAGGCCTATTTTTTTCACTAAACATTCCTTTTGAATATTTACATAATTTTAAGATGGGTTCAATTTAAAATTGTGACTGATTATAGTTATACTAAAGACACAATTATGCTCCCTTTGTGTATTCATATACACGAGTACACATATGCTTAAGCAGCATAACCTTCAGTCAGCTTCAATGTCATGTAAAAAGGCAACTTTTTCCAAGTTTTTCATGTAACTAACAGCTGTAAAACATCCAGTGGTTCAACAGGACCTTGGCTGCAGGTCTGCAGGCTCTACGGATCACAGCAAACTGAGACACTTTCTCCAGCAGTTCCACTGAAATGTTATTGTCCGGGCCCTCTGCCCTCCTCAATCAGACATGCGTGATTTATCGCCTGTGCCGCTGCGCCTGACAGCAAAACACAATGACACACACACACACACACACACACACACACACACACACACACACACACACACACACACACACACACACACACACACACACACACACACACACACAATCAGAAGCAGATGAATCTCATTTCAAAGACTACAGCTGCGTATAATTGGCCGTGCAAGGGCAAAATACAGCTATATTCTCCCCCACAAAAAAAAAAATTCATAATGCCTAAAAATAATTTAGGGATGGTTTGGAAATAAGTGGGCCTATAGATGCAGTGCTGCTTAAATGATTCAAAAATAGAGCTGGAGAGGGAAAGTGAAGGAGGGGAGAGAGGAGAGGAGGAAAGGCGGAAGGGTGCTAGGCCTTGCCTTGAAATGGAGAGCCTGACTGGAATACTAATGTGTCTGAATTTATGCATCTCCTCAGTCTGCAGCCCTGAGAGGGGGGTGGGGGAGACAGAGAGCGAGAGGGAGAGAGAGAAAAGGGTGTGAGGGTGGAGGTGAAAGGGGGGCGGTTATGTAGAAGAAGAGAAAAGTAAAGCCATGGCTGATTGATTCCATCCATCTATTTTAGTTCAAAATAATCCCTGATTTCTGGAGGTGGGGGGTGGAGGGGTGCCCCTGGATGGAAGAGGAGCCAGCAGCCGAGCAAACAAGCTAAGCAAGCCAAGGTCCAGAGCAGCACTGCAGTATCCTTGAGCCTCTTCCACCTCATACTGCTTCACTGTGGAGTCAGGATGCTTACACATTTTTACAAACAGTCTGCAAATGTGTATTTACAGAGCAAGTGATACCTCCATATAAATAACTTACTTGTGAGAAAATGAGTGACTTAAGTGTGAAAAATATAATAGGTGCAAGATGAAGGTATATTTCAGAGGTATTAAATGATGAACTTCAGGTAATTATTTTTGCACTAGCAGATAATTGTGCCTCTGAATCAGATCCTGAGAAGAAGCGGGCTGATCATCAGACAGGACAGCAACAATAGAGAAGCAGAAGTAGGGACTTGTGTAGTAGCAATTTGGGAGGATGAGTGAGTTGTTTACTGGCAGGGAATAATGGGAGAGGCCTCACACCTTTTTCTTAAGTGCATCTCACCTCAAACATTCTGTTCTCTTGAGTTTATTATGTGTCCTGTTTCAAAGACTTTGTTTGAACGTTATGAAATCAAAAGTGATAAAAAAAGTGGTTACCAAATTCTTCTAAATAAATTGTTTTCCGTCACTTTTATTAATGGTGTTTTATATATATATGTAGCTGAAGGCCAATAAAATGAATAAAACACAGGATAAAACAGCAGTAACTTCAAAGCAGGGCAGCATAACATTTCTGAGAAAGAGGAGAAAAAGTTAGTAAGATATAGTGTTTGCAGTAAAACTCGCATGGCAGGAGGTCAAAGAGAGGACATCCGACATCACATATCTCTTTAATTGGAAAGGGGGGAAGCAGAGGGCTGCAGTCTAGATGCTGTACTGAGAACACAGATGGGAACGAAACAACAGCCCACATAAGAGCATTTATACATGGGAATAATCAATATCGGCTGCTAGTCGGCCACATGGTTGTATGACTTTTGGACTTCATCAATTCTGTCTCTTCCTTTATACTTTAAGTTTACAAAATCATCAAAACAACATCACTCCTTTATCTTTTACCAAGTCCCACTTTCACCATAAGATAATTGTAAGGTCCTACATGTTGCCAAACACATTTCTGTCAGGCTGCTACAGGTCTGATCCTTGCCTTGTGTTACTTATCCATGTCTTGTAGGTACATATGAGTCCAACCAAAGAACCCCCACCCCTCTTGTTTTGATAAAAAAAAATGTTAGGCCTTAAAACCCTTAGAATGTCCAGTAATACAGAAGAAAAAGCAGATTATATTAGATGGATTAGAGGAATTTAGTTGTGTAGCAGAAATATGTTATTTTGTTTTGTTTGTTTGTTTGTTTTTTGCGTTCTATCCCGTTAATAGTTTCTTTACCCCTCAGAATGAATTTTGGGGTTGCAGATGACCCAGGTTGAGCATCCACTGTGTTAAAACTTATTCAATGTTACACTCAATGTAAGTGAATCTTTAAATGTATAAACAACAAATACTAAAACATTAATAAATTACTGAAATTATCAGTAAAAACCAACCAAATGAACGCAAAATAATAACATAAACATGCATTTAATAGGAAAATATTTCTTATAAAATAGATGAAGTTTCAAAATATATCTCATAAAGCTATACTATCTATTACAGTAGTATTTGATCAAATGGATGTGTTACATTTAGTAAAATAGAATTTCTAACAAGATATTCTGTAATCATTCACAAATAGACAAAACATTTTCTTGTGGCAACCAAACTCCCTTATAAAAAAGGTCACTTTTAAAAACCAAAGTTCCACTACTTTTAGAGGTCAATATACTAAAGTAACACAGTTTTTATGTGCAGATAAAAAAATACTCACAGAGGTGGATCAGGCACACAGGCCTCTGCTGTTGCCAACAAATAGCAGATGCATACAGCATGTCCCGTTAAAGAATACCAACTTTTGAAAATGTCCTAAAATCAGAACATTACCAGTGACGGTTGTTCCTGTGCACTCCCTTGGCCCGACAGTACAGGTGGGTTTTTAAGTTGTTTTGGAATTACAGATGTTTTTGGTAATGCTTTTCCCACTTGTTGCAGGACGCATGTCTGATTGATTCATCACATTTTCAGAGTAGGCCTATTTGTGCTCAGAGTTGCCCATTTGAAATTTCATGCATCCATGCTGAAAAACAAGCAGCCATTCTACAGCAGAGCACTGACACAACTTCAAAGTGAATTTGAGCAAACTTGATAACTGATCACTGGAGGGCATTACCCTGTTGGTAATGATAGTGTATTAGAGGACAGAATCAATTGCAGAGTAACTGTAACTGAGAGCAGAGGAGAGAAGAAAGCAGGGTGGATGAGGAGGGGAGAGGAAGGGAGGGGGTGTTGAAAAAGACTTAAGACTGAAGATGGAAGAATCTGCAATAGGATTAAACACATAATCTAAAATCAAGTAAGATAAAGGCTACAGCAGGCTACATCCAGCCAAAGGGGATCCCAATGGGAAAGTCTATCAGAATAATTACAGTAAAAGTAAGCATAGTTTTTTGTTGCCAGTGGTAAAATCCAAAATTCACATTTTTTTCTATTTGAGATTCTTCACCTCCTCACATCAGTGCAGGCTCTCAGAAACCTGTTAGGCCTTTCTCTGATTTTTTCTGCAGTCACAAACAAACAGTTAAATGTAAAATCTGGTGTCAGTGGAATAGTTGCCCCTGTGGCATTCATGTCTTTGAAATTACTTTGATGATTGACAAATTAAAACCATAGCAAGGCTGTGCCGTATGATGGCTCCATTAAGGATCGTGGACATCCATAGTTTGTTATTTTGAGGGTGACACTCCTGCGAACTTTGAAGGGATGTTAAGTGGTCACACATGGCTGCACACCTGCAGTTAAGAGGTCTTACTTCAAAACCACAGAGCCAAGTAGCGTGCTCTGTGTTTAGAAAGAAGCTTTTCGCCATCCCACTTACACAGCCAGCATGTCTATTAACCACACACACACACACACACACACACACACACACACACACACACACACACACAAGAGGTATATGTGAGAGGAGAAAGGCCTGTTTATGGCACTGAGAGAGTAAATCACTGTGTCTGATATCTTCATTTGAGACAGAGGGCTGATCACTGCTCGTCCTGCTTGTTCCACATTAACTCATTATCACACACGCTCACTCCATTAATTCTCTTGCTTTTATTAGCAGCAAGAGTGGATACACACACACACACACACACACACACACAAACTATACACACAGTGGACCGATGACAAGCACTGCCTCTACCTCATCTGACAGCTAATGGCTTCATTAGGAGCAGCGTGTTAATTGGCTGACTTTGGGGAGACGCTCGTTAATGAGGATAAATAGATTCACACCTGAGCGGGGTGCTACCCAGCCACAGCAACACTGTGGGAACTCTGGATGACGAGCACATGTGGACTGCAACTATGACTGCAGCACCTGTCCCTTTTTCTTTTTTTCTTTGGTTCTTTTTTGCTTCCTCCCAGCCTAAACACAGTTGGGTTTTCCTTGCCAGGCAGACTTATTAGCAGAGTGGTTGATTAGCACCAGGAGGCCAAAACAAAGAGCAGTATGTCAAAACAATTAGCCCCACTGTTTACCTCTCAGCTCCCAGGATGGCTACGAAATGCATCTAATCCAGGGCAGAGAGAGAGAGAGAGAGAGAGAGAGAGAGAGAGAGAGAGAGAGAGAGAGAGAAGAGGACATGGAGTCACCTCAGACAGTTGCAGTAAAAGGACAACAGCTGGTCCATAGGCCAATGGGTGTGTGTGTCTGTGTGTATGTCTGTGTGTGTGGTGTGTGTGCATTGATGGGAGCAGTCCTTGTGCCTCATTCCATCTGCTTTCCTGCTTAGATCTCCATCCTCTGCTGTCTGGTCATGACAGCTCTGACACACACACACACACACGCACGCACACACACACACACACACACACACACACACACACACTTCTCTTTACACACCACTGGTTAGAGGAGCTCGAATTCTCAGGGGAGCAGTGGGGGGGGCAGACAGACAAAATGGAAGCAGGCGAGACGGGTCATTTACATAAGGGCAGGACACAGACCCAGTGAGGGACGCTGTGTGTTCAGCCATACAACTTCTCATGTACTGGACAGTGTTACCACCTAGCGGCGACTAATGAGCTTTGCATCTCATTTAAGTTCCTCATGGGAGGACACAAAGGGAAATGAAGCTGCTTGGGATGCGGTCATCATTTTAAAGGGTCTGGTCACATAAATTACATTAAAAAACATAACCCCTCTTATCTAAACATGAAAATACTTTGGGTACAAAGCTGGACAAATCGACATTTTTGTGTTAAAAATGGATCAAATGACAAAAGTGATGCAAAAGTGAGACATAGAATTATCACCGTAACAGTTCCCCATGGCTCTGAGAGGCATTTCAGCATCTTTTAGCTGGTTTTGTGTTATGGTTCTCTCTCAAAGCTCAAGCTGATGACCTATACGCTCACTGGCCAGCACCAAATCTAGTGACCAGCATTTAGCATCTAAAAAGCCAGATATATGCCAAGCTAAAAGCCGAGTGAATATTGGACTTAACACTTGCCAGGGCAACACGACTCTAAATGAATGCTAATGTTGTAATGTTGTATCACTGTGGCGCATTCACCATGTGACCTTCCTGACTAGATGGTATGTCAATAACCACAAGACAATGAGAGTGAAAAAATACACCCAATGCTTACATCATTAAAAATGACTTCATTGCTACCAACACTTTTAGGGAAAGTAAAATTTCCAATGAAAACTGTTCACAGTAAAGTGTTTGGACTATCCAGAGAACATCTGGAAAGAGATGTCACTGTTGACACACAAAAACAACCAACATTTAAAAACAGTCACTAAGTACCACAAGTAATAAATTCACCAGTATTACAGTGGTTGGCGGCAGAAATCGCAGAGATACTTTCAGAATTGTTAGTAGACCTAAGTGGAAAATGTATTTGTCATTTAAGTTAACCAACCCTTTAAAGTGAGACTAAATGAAGACATAATAAAAACGAAACATATTTATAGATATTGCTGTGTAACTCACATTACTCTTGTCAACTGCTCCTGTTTGACTGTTACTACTACTACAGGCTACACATAGTCACAGATAAACATTTCAATGACCTTATCAGAAAGTAAAAGATCAAAACATGCCGCCTCTACCTCACCTAAAATGTATGGAAATTCAATGGGTCATCATAGTACTGATGTTATATTGATATCGTTGACATTTAAATTAGAAATATACACAAAAACTCAGTATTGCAGAAATCTTGGTGCCATTTTTGATCACAACCTCAGCAGAAAAACATAGTGACTCAATGGTTCAGTTGTGCTTTCATCACCTCAGAAACATTTCAAGGATCAGACCTAAATCAAGGATCTGCCAAAATCTGGAAACGGTCATTCATGCCTCCTTCATAACGGTTTGATTATTGTAATTGCTTGCTCTCCTGTATCCGTACGAAATCCCTCTCCCATCTCCAGCTTATCCAAAACTCTGCTGCCGGGATTTTGACTCGACACATGATCGCATCACAACGATTGAAGCTACTTGTTGGTTTTAGAGTAGATTTTAAAATAATACAGATTTCTTCCAAAGTCCTGAGAGGCCCAGCCCCAAGTTTTTCAGCGCATCTTTTAGTGCCCTGTACCCCCTCCTACTCCCGACGATCCTCAGATGGGTCATTCCTTGTTGTTCCAGGGTCCAGAGTTATATTGAAAAGTAATTGAGCATTTGCATTTTTAAAAAACACGAATGTTTTCATTGATCTTTGATTTGGTTGAGGGGTTTGCCTAGAGGATTTCTGACAGAAAGTCTTTCTGGCGGGGAGCTTTGGGTGTGAACTTCTCCCATGCGCCCTTTTGAGTTAATTTCACTCTGTTAGAAGGTGTTTAGTTTCATGGCTTTTTGTTTTATCCTCCTTTTTAAAACATACTCTGTTTTATTGTAAAACACTTAATATCAAATTAGCATTTTTCAATTCCTTGGACAGATGTTTGTAGAGCATTTTTGTAACAGAACCAGCTCAGACCACACCAGATGCATGTCAATAATGATCTTTAATGTCAATATATACAGAACTTGAAAGAAAAATATAATCTTAAAAATCAAATGAAATAAATACAATATCATACAGTTTCCACAATGTCTTTTTGAAGAGAGATCCATGGAAATTCTTTTTTATTTTAAAGTCAGCCTCTCTGGTTCGACGGGGTGCGTCCCATCCCCCCCAGAGAAATCCCTACAGCCCCCCCACATGCTCTTCATCGTCATTATTATTTATATATACTTTTTTGCAAACTAGAATTTGTTATCGTTACCACATTGTTTCACCTTCAAACTCTAGACATTATCTTTTGTCCATCTGCAGCTTATTTTACCTCTTTTGATACATTGTTAGCATCACAAAGTAACATGAGTCAGACGGTAAATTTTAAGGGAAAAGGAAATACAGGTTCTGTCCAAACATGCATTTATGTTTCCAAAAGCGCTGGCAGATGATTCTGATACTGAGGGATTTTTTAATCCTCCACAAGCAGAATCCTCATATCTTATTTTTAAGAGAGGAAACAGTCCCTCAGTCAATATCATTTGCCAACACTCTTACACATAAACCATTACTTCACTTTGAAGAAAAGAAGTTAAGAGAGCAAAAGCAAGAGAACTGAGGAGGAGGAGGATGACAGAGCGTAGATGAAGAGCAGTGGGGGGGGGCACAGTTTACCGAAGCAGCTTTGAATCAGCCAATCACAGTGAAGGAGAACATCAGCTGGTGCGTTTCTTCCCCACAGGAGGAAGAAAGAATGAAAGGCGAGGAGGGCAAGTGCATATGAAAGCTGTGGAAATAAATACAAGTCTGTCTCCCCAGCAGTAACAGATATGTGAGTTTCCCCCTCTTCCTCTTCAGCTGACGTCTTCACAATGCAACATCGTCCAGTGTGAGCGTGCATGTATGTGTGCATATGTTGGGTGTGTCAAATAAATAGATTTAAAAAAGAAAAATATAGGGAGACAGTAGATCTGACTGGCCAGGACTTCGGTCTGTGCGCGAGCGCGTCTGGGTTTGCGTGCGAGAGTCCGACTGAGAGTGAGGTCAAAACTGGAGGGCGAGCGGACGTGTGTCTACATGTCTGTTGAGGTGAGTTTCTTCATGCTGCGTCTCTGGGCTAGACTGGACGCTGCCACGGGCTCCAACACTGGCTGACTAGTCTTCTGGCTCAGCGCGCTGAATAGGTTGCAGCCATGGCTCCCTGGAAAAACAACAAAATGAACACTTGGCTTTAACTTTTCAATAGATACTCTGAACTTTGAAGTCATTCTATTACGACTTCAAAGTTAAGGCGAGCCGTAGCCTATTTGGCTGCCAAACCCAGCCAATGTTTCTTCTTATTGCTCATTTCACCTTAAGAACTCGGCTAATTTAGACAAATCAAAACACTCTGTTTATCTGAATCAGATTCTGGGTGAGTTCTGCTAACAACCAATTTATTTCACATTGTATAACACTACATGTTTGTTTATCTAGTATTACCCACTTATCTAGAGATTAATCAGAAACAAGTCATACATCGTCTGAATATTTGCAGAATGGGCCACACTAACACAGAGGATAGAGCTGTGCAATACGTCTAAAAAAGAAGAAAACGCATGTCATTTCCTGTCAACCCTCTGCTGTCAAACAAAAAGGCAAATATTCATAAAAAAAAAACAAACTGATGAGAGTTTATGGAAGAGACTTGGTCAAGTTAACAAAGAGGCCACAGGTACGCAAATAACACCTCATTGTGGCAGTGTTGTCCAGCGAGGCCTTTCAAAACAAATTATATGTCAGACCTTGAATCACAGGAGAGGGGGCAGAGCAAGAATAGATCACCGACAGCAGGGGGATAAATCATGACTAAGAACAGGATGACGAGTCTACAGTCAGCGACACAAAAACTCAGCCTGATGAGTGAGAAAATGATGCATGGTCACTGTCATGCTAATGGAAAGGGAATACTTTATGTGACCAGCATTAATCTATTGAACTATGCATCCTACCTGACGATAAACGCACTGCCTTGTGGAGGGGTGTTAATGACGCTGGAGGTCTTTTCTTGGCATTCAATATGACTGGTAACAAAACCATTTTTTTGGGTATTTCTGTCTGTCTGACAGAAAGGGGTAAAGGGAGAACTGAGCAACAAAGCAAAGCTCTCAATTTAGAGTTGACCTTTGTTCTGACACTCACACCTATAATCACAAGCTTTGGGTTGTATCTAAAAGAACCTGTGGCGGGGTGGCTGGCCTCGCTCTGCATGACTGGGTGAAAGGTGCCTCTATAGACAGCCGCTGCTCCCTGAGGTTAAGAGAAGTCGACTTGGGTGGTTCTCAAGCTTGGGAAGGACGCCACACAGACAGCCTTTCTCTTTAGGAGGTCTAAAAACAACCCATCCCGTATGAGGACATGAAGGAAGTGAGAAGAGAAAAACACAACCAGGCTGCACTGATGGGCTGTTTTTTAATGTGACATTTTGTGCCTTGGAGTAGGCTCATGTTGATATGGTCCTCATGACTTGTAGAACATTTCTGATATCTTCCATGTTGTTTATTTGTTATGTAAGCCTCCTTTTTTTGTTGTCAGCTCCCTAGCAACAGTGTTCTCATGACTTAAACCGCTTGAGCACCAAACGTATTGTGTCCTCGACTTCCCATGTCATAAATACAACCCGACTGAAAGAAGCATCTGACCTGGATAAGTGGGCAAGATAAGATAGAAGGATCGCCACTTCTGCTCTGCTGGGTCTGGTATTAGCAATAGATGTGTATGAATCACTGAGGATCAGGCTCACTTTCATATGTCAAGAGGCACTACAGGGGTATGACATCATGTAGAAGAGTTCAGACCCTCTGCTGGTTTGGACAGATGATGTGGTACCATGTTTAGAAACGCAGAGTGTATTTACCCATAAGGCATGCGAGACCATGTATCCCATCCCAACTTTGAGCCTTTAAAAATTCTACCACATGGTAACAAATGATTTCAAAACACACAACAAACAAAGCATAATTAGATGTGCCAGGGAGGTCATGTTTTTGATCCTGTGTCATTGTCCGTTTGTTAATTATGAGGCTATTTGCTCACCTTGACGAGGTGTGGTGCATCATGGCGTGTGAGCTGGAAGTGTGGTAGCGTATCTCTGCAGGTGATCCAGGAATGCTTTAGAACCTGCTCTGCTGTGTATCGCTGGTGAGGGTCCACATGGAGCATATGGGACAGCAGGTCCTGGAACATAAAACATCCAGTCTTTCAAAGTACACGATAGAAAGAACAGAATTTCAAGTGGGTTTCCCTACTGTCAATTTATATGCTTTGCATGTTTATTTATTGCGTCGGCTGAATTTTCCTTGATAGATAAACTCGCAATGTGTCTCAACCACTTCAACATGCAGATGAAAAAGATGCTGTCTCTGTTGTTGAGTCATCTGTTCAGTGTTACAACACAGCTTTGAGTCGTATGTTATCGCTATCTTTGCTGAATCACAGAACGAAGCAGATGAACACATGAAGGATCAATTCTAAATACCACAAAATTACAAGTAAATCCAGTTTAATAAGCACTTTAAAAACAAACAAGTGCTTTACAGACAAAAGAAAAACAAGTACTCGTATTAGACTACAAAATATACTCACACAACCAGTGTGAAGTCATAAAGTGTCAGTGTGTGTACCTTTGAGGTGTCTGATACAGTATCCCAGTTGCCTCCTGTCAAAGAGAAGTTTCCAGACCCTATCCGGAGTAGAATCTCCTCTGGTGTGTCATTTGGCCCATTAGCAAATGGCGTGTACCTACCGGGGTAAAAAGCAGAGGGTAGGAAAACACATGATCGTCTTATAAGCAGTATTTCATTTCATAGATTCTATTGCATACAAGTCCCATAAGGAACAACGTGACTGCCGTTTTGTGGTAATTAAAACGCATCATGAACACTTTTAGGCTACTGCACACTTATTGTCTATAATAACACCACGAGCACAAGCAAAGTAAGTCATGTTTGAGCTCCATCTTTGCAAAGAATGGTTGGGATAGATAGCTTGAGAATGAATAGGAGGGTCTTAATATACAGCTTCATTTTTCCTGAAACAGCTGCAAATGCTACTTACATCTGCACTAAACAATATTTTGTATTAACAACAGAAAAAATGAGTATGTGCGATGTGAGAGGTGTTGATCATAGTAACAAACCTGAGGAGAATCATCACTCTCATATTACTTATTATTATTATTACACCACTCATTATCACAACTCTGCAGAGCATTTCAGTGTCTCAAGCTGTTTTTACAGTCTGCAGCTCTAAACAGCCTCGTTTCCAGCTGAAGTGGACACCTGTTTTCAGCTAAAAAGCTCTAAAAACCCACTGTACTCTGCCCGTCTAACTCACCAAAAGATAACCAGCAGACCTTCTGGGGGAAGACCCGGTTTGAATAGGAGAGATGGCACACATCCCACTTTGGAGTTATTAGTAAACCAACAACAGTTGTTCCCTGAGTGCAGTCTTACCCTGCCAGCATGGTATACAGTAGAACTCCAAGACTCCATATATCACAGGCTGCATCATAACCTTGCCTCATTAGTACCTGGACCCATGCAAACAAGGAAAGACAAACCATTAGCGACTCATATTGACAATGGGAATCAAATTCTTTACATGCTACTCTTTACTCTTTGTCCACTTTATATCACCTCTACCATTTAATCTCTTTCTCCATGTCTCAAAACTGTCTCTTTCCGGTATCACGTCCTATTTTCCCTCTAGGAATTGTTCTCTTGTTGCTTCCATCATTTTCCCCCTCTCACCTCTGGCGCCACAAAATTGGCGGTGTAACAGGGGGTGAGGAGCAGGCCGTTGCCTCCCCGAAGCTGCTTGGCGAATCCAAAGTCACAGATCCTGATGGAGTCAGGGTTTCCCGAGTCATCCATATACAGGATGTTACTGGGCTTCAGGTCTCGGTGTACCACCTGGGGAGAAGGAGAAGTCATTTGGGAGAGACGGCTAATTTTCACTGACGCTCTTGTATGCACAGAAGTGTTTGCTCACCCCTTGGCAGTGGAGGTAGTCAACAGTCTTGGTGATGGTATATAGCACAGCGCTGGCCTCCCTCTCAGAGAAAAACTTCTGCCTGAGGATCTTGTCCAGCAGCTCTCCTCCTTTCATCAGCTCTGTTACCAGGTACACATACCTGCCCTCATCATACACCTGACAGATGCACACACAGAGGCACGCACACACACAGAGGCACAGAGGGACAGCCTTACAGCATGATGACAAAACAACTCTAAAAACATTACTTTCATGCTCACACACAAATGTTACTGACGTCTTTCAGAGTGATGATGTTGGGATGCTGTCCGTATCGCATCAGGATTTCTATCTCTTCAGAGGGGTCCCTCTTAATTTTGTCTATAATCTGAGACACATGAAACACAGGCATGAGTGTACGAGTCAAAAAAGTGTAACTTACAACATATTCAGTCTTCCAAAGTACTGCCAAAGCAGCTTTGAAAAGTATTGCTTTAAATAAGGGTTAGGAAGTTGCAATAGTTGCTGCAATGTGGCTTCAGTTGTTGAAGCTGTTCTGCCCTCTGCTGGTCGGTTGGCACTAACTATCATCAATACGCTTCCTCATTTTTTTGCAATTACAGACACTCCAAGGTTCAGAAAACTTCATGAACCAACATTCTAGAGACACCAATTTATGAAAAGTGTGCATTCACACTACAGTCATCTTATTTACCAGACTGAAAGGTCACCAGTTTAAATTCTAGAAGAGCAGGATTAATCTTGGGTGGGATGTAGACTGCATCCATCCTGGAGCTATTCAGGATCAGACAAAACTGGGATTTTACAGGGTAACTCTCCGGTGTAACTGTGTGACACTGTGGGGTGTAAAGCACAGCGCTACAGAAAATGAGTACCAGAGAACAGTGGATTTGCTGTGGACTTACCTTCACAGCATAGTCCATGGCAGAGACTCGGTGTACACAGCGTTTACAAATAGAGTAGGAACCAACCCCTATATCCTCCTGCAGCTCATACAGATCAGAGAACTTGGCTGAGCCACCGTGCATCTGTAAAGAACAAGATTTCAACTATTATGTTACATTCTTCAACATTAACTGAATAAATTAAAAAGCGCTCCAGCAAAACCAGCAGCTTCTGTCCGTCCCAAGACATGCCTAGACATTTCATGAGATGACTCATAAACCACCACAATGTCACCACAGCCCATTGCTGATCCATAAAAGACAACAAAAGTGTGTTGCTGTAGTAGTTCAGATCATCCTGCTCACACAGCATTTGTTTTTGTTCACAAATATGCCAGAATGGAACATTGATGGCAACGTTATTACATATTCAATCAGCAGTCAAACATGGCTGCATGCTATCAAACGGTTATTAACGTGTGTGTGTGTGTGTGTGTGTGTGTGGTGTAAGTCTGCAGTGGAACACAACATTCATTAAAAGGATAAAGGTTGTTTAGCAGCTACGTTGAATTTTTGTAGTTTATGCCATCATGTGAACCTAATTTAACGTCACTGTACAGAAGTCGCCTGTTACGTTTACATCGAGTGCTGCTAATATCGTCACTTTACTATTAAGAGAGGAGGTGGGAAAGCACCACTCGAACTGAGTTTTGACTACCGGTACTAACATGTTGTTATAAGTGTTCAGTTATAGATGTGTTGACAATGCAATGTTAACTTCCTCTCAACTGTGTTTTGACGAGCTTTTGCAGGGATGCTGCCTGCACGACGACAATCATTACAAAAGCTCCACGGTAAAGTAGCTGACACCTTTAGTCCGAATCATGTTGCAAAATCGCAGGTCCACCATTGGAGATTTTGTGCACTGACTGAGCTTCATACAAAAATCTAAAGAGTAAAGAAAATATTGCGTGACCTTCATGTCCGTACGTTAATACATAAATAATAAACCTGCGTACAGCGTGAGGACATCTGCAAAGTAGCAGAGATAATGTGTGTTCACCTGAACTATAGGGAGTATGCTCAGCAGCGGGGAACTCTTGTTCTCATCCATGGGGGCTGGAGCAACAAAACTGAAGCCTTTGAAGAGCTGGTGGGCGTTAGCACTGGGAGGGATACCTGGGGAGTCTAAATATACAAAGATAGTTAATAAAATAAGACACATGAACATACATAAAACACCCACTAAATTTTGGAGTTGCTTTTTGTAGTCAGTGCTCAGTTGCAGTTTCCATGGCTGCAGGAGTGGCAGTTGCTTTCAACCTCAAAAGCATGTGAACAAAACATGTGTGTGTGTGTGTGTGTGTGTGGGTGTCGATCTACCTTTAGGCGTTTTAGCGGTGAACTCAGGGTCAAAGCAGAACGTGTCATCTGGTTTACCTGCTGCAGGCTTGAATGGGGGTTGGAGCTCTCTCCTGAATAGTTTCTGGGAAAAAGAAAATAAAAATACAGGTGCACACATGCAAAAAAAAAAAAACACAAATACGGTTAGAAATCATACCCACCGCAGGCTGTTTTGAATGTGTGAACGTATGTGAAAGAGAAGCCAAGACCCCTCCCAGACTAACTCCCCTCTCAGCCCATCCCTCTACATCCCGCTCCAGCCAATAGCGTCCTGCTGGCTCTTAAACACTCACGCAGGGCTATTAGTGCACACACAGTGAGAACTGGCCATCTGCCCAGACACACACATACACACAAACATAGTTGGCGTGGACTGATGGCCAGTAGTCACCAAGCCAACCATTTGTTAGGTGTGAATCCTCAACAGAAGCTGGAGAGTTACATGTGTGTGTTTATGTGTGGGTTTGTGAGAAATGAGAGGGTTGTGTGTGTGTGTGTGTGTGTGTGTGTGTGTGTGTGTGTGTGTGTGTGTGTTTGTGTGTGTGTGTGCGCGCGCGTGCGTGTGCTCACATTCCAGTCGATGGTGGAAAAGAAAGCATGGCGTTTGATCTCCTCCACTCCATCGGGGCCGGCCCCTACAGACACAGATCACTCTGGTTCAGTTAACCTGGCATGTTCGCTTTTATTGTTTCAACACATTCGCACATTTTTTTTCTCTCAGCCGTTTTCAGCATGTGATTTAAGTCGATGCCAAAATGTTCACAGGCTCAAGCTAAGCGAGTGGCGCAACGTGAGGATCAACAGATCTCATTTTCCTTTATTCTAACAGGTCTCCATACTCCCACAATCACCTTACCTAGTCTGTTAGCAGGGTTACGTTTAAACAGCATTCTCAGTAAACTCTGGGCTTCCAAACTTAGGAATTGGGGCATTCCCAACTTAGCTCTGGAAGGAAGGGTGGGAGAGAAGAGCAGAGTAACAGGTGAGTTACAAAAAAACTACAGCTGATCATTACTTACATATCAAAACACATCTCACGTCTTGTCAGTGTCTTAATCATGCAGTGCTTAATGACTCACTTGAGAATCATGTTCATGGTCTCATTGCGGTCTTTCCCTTGGAATGGCAATGTCCCTGTTAGCATCTCAAACTGCACACAACACACAATGAAAAAGTGTTCACATAAAGGTTAATATAACTTTCAGAGCACAAAAGATGAGCAAGTGTGTGTAGGGTTTGCGTGAGCTTGTGTACCATAAGTACTCCCAGAGACCACCAGTCCGCACTCTGTGTGTGTCCTCTCCTGTTGACCACCTCAGGGGCCATATACTCCACCGTACCGCAGAAGGAATAAGCCTTCTTATCAGCATCTACTGACTCTTTACTCAAGCCAAAGTCTGCACAACAGCAATGCAAAGCAAAATGGTAAGATACACAAGCTGACTGAACTGTCACACCCAGTAATTATAGTATGTAGAACATAAAAATTGCTGCTGTCGAAGGACAAAAACCAAATTCTTAGTAAATGTAAATTTAAAATGAAGCTGTTTAATTACAGGCTATTAACTACATTAGACTATTCAACTACTCTTTAAAAATGATACAATGGTGTTAAAATAAGTCAAACATTACATCTATTTAGCATTCAGTCAAAAACATACCTGTTAACTTTATGTGTCCAGCTTCATCAAGTAAGATGCTGTAAGACAAGAACAATATTTCCATGGAGGTGAGCTTCAGACAGTTGTCGTGAAGAAAAGTTAACAACACTACAATGACAAGATTAAAGTCATCTCATGTTTAGGGCATGTTTGCAAATCTATTCTTAAGTTCTGGGGTTTTTAAATGGACTCCTAATTCTGAGGAAAACACGGTAATTTCACTCTGATGGTCCATTAACACACATGTATTTTCTGTTAGATGATGAAAAACAAAACTATAAATTCTTGCCAGCTTTTTGTCTTATATGATTAAACGTGTCTTAGCAACATCAGACATCAAATCCTTATAATGTGTTATGCTGTGATTTTGTTTTATGCATTCAAAAATTCAATCTAGCTTTATTATAGTTTTGCTGAATTATACACTCAGTGTATGGGTAATATGTAAATTCTCTAGCATCATATCCTCTTTACGATATGAGATAATCATTTTGCTTTCAGGTTCTTTGAGGACTGCACACACGCAGTCAAAAACTCATCTTGGTCACTCAATATTTCATCATAGACACTATGGAGAAGGAAGAACTAACAGGGAGGAGATTGGACATGAGTATCTTATGGTTCTAAAATGACGTTTAAGTAGAAAAATGATAATAGAAAAAAAAAGATTTTTCATTTTACATGTTAGTCAGAGTATCTGACAAATGGATGATGAAAGCCTTTTGAACAAGCATTAGCTATGGGGGTTTGGAAGAGCCATATAGTGTACATGCTGGGTTTGAGTGTGAAAGGTCAAAGGTGAAGGTGAAGTCTAGGATTCATACTTCTCTGGCTTGAGATCTCTGTAAACTATGCCCAGGGTGTGCAGATGGTCGAGGGCCAGGGCCAGCTCTGCAAGGTAGAATTTCACATCTTCCTCTGTAAACATAACCTGATAAGAACTGGACAAATTTACTCTCTGAACTCAGAACAGGAGAGAAATTCAGCAGAACAGAAAAAAAAATACACAACTTCAATATTAAGTTTCAGTAACCACAAACAGAGAAAACAAGAGCATCGTTATTGTCACAATATCAACATTTCAAATAAGTTACACGATCCGGCAAGCTGTTGATTTGACATTGCCAGCAGCATTCACTTTGGTTCTGAAACACACTTTCAACACAAGGTCTGTCTAGAGAACAATCACACACTGTTTGAGTTCCCTGAAAGCATTTGGAAAGAGCTGATCTGAGCCTTTAACTGACAAGCAACCGGTGATCTAAAAGTGAATAAAAAATTCCAAGAAAAGCACTTGTGTTTCCGTGAGGAATTCAAGTCATGATTTCAATAAAAAGCCAACATAAAAAAGAGGAGAGACTAATGACTTGGCAGTGCGTATGCTCTTATGAAATAAATAAAATATGTTTGCATACTAAATTTGCACCTGTTTCTTTTGTAGCTGTCATCTTAACAATTCAAAAGAGTTTTTAAAAGAACATTGTGGCATATGAAATTCTGATTTTCAAAGATATGTTCAAAACACTTTCAAAAACCATTAAATTTGTGAAAGAAAAGGACATGCTGTTCTTTTCTTTTCAAATAAGCTTCACGTACAACGCAATGTAAGTCAACAGGATGTCAGCTTACCTCTTTGGATAAGCGAGTGAATACATCCCCTCCCCTGAGAAAGTCCAGTATTAAATACAGTTTCCCTTCGGTCTGGAAGGCTGGGAGACAAGGACACAAGGAAGTAATTTACCTAAAAAGCTGATTATATTCTGATTTCAACAGACATTCGAGTGTTTGGGTTTCATGGTGACACATGTTAACATCATAACACACTTAGAATAGCTGCAGCTTGCTAACATTAACAACGATGATCGTGATTTATCAGGATAAAAGCAAGTCCCCTGTCTTTAATGTTATTTTTATGTATTATTGTAGCAATATTGTATGTGAAAAACTGTGCTAATAATACACTTGACTAATTGAGGATAATTCCTGTTCGATGACTTCAAAATATTCTGAGACATAATGTTAACAATTATGTCTCTGATTGGATCATAAAGACGCACATAAGCAGCTTATTCCCAATTCAGAATGCATCCCGAACTGGGATGTAATCTGTATGATCACATATAATCGCCTGCATACTATGTACATATGAACACCTCCTTTACCGTAGTGCAATTTCACTATGAAGGGATGATTGACTTCCACTAAAATGTCTCTTTCCATCTTCGTGCGAACTCTGTCCCTGACTGGAGAGCCAAAACAAGAAGGGACAGCAAGAGAGAGAAATTCAACACTGAGGGCAGAACATAACGGGCGACTTGCACTGTGGCGTTTTGTGTGGATGTAGATTTAAAAACAATGTTGCGTTACCTTTCAAAGATGCCTTTTTTAGAACTTTCATTGCATATAACTGACCAGCATCTGGACCCAGGATCTTCCTGACAAGAAACACCTGAGAGAGCAGGACAACATTTAGAAACACGCAAACGATAGCACAGATGGAAACATCTGATTGGTCTGCTGAGCTTTCCTCACCTTGCCAAAAGAGCCCTGGCCGAGGACTTTGAGCAGTTCAAACTGAGATGGATCAGCTTTCTCGCAGCCCTCTTTCACGTGGTGAGTGATAGGAATCTCCTTATATGTCCCTTCATCCTACACAAACAGTATCAGTATGAGACAGCCACACACAAGAGAGCCCACATTCACACACATATGCTCCAGGACCTCAAGCCCATCATTACTTACACAGTGTGAGAAAGACTCTCCTTCCTCCATGGGCTCGTCCATGATCTGATGCCCATTGACCTGCAGCCAAACCAACAAATTTCATCAGAGGAGTCAGGAACAGTAAACACTCTAACAAGGCTTGTTCATCCTTGTTTTTTTTCGCTGAGCAGGACTATGACTGCAGCTGCTGCACGCCCACATGTATGATGGAAGATTCAACAGATGAAATCAATGAGTCACATGCAATAACAGCGCGCATTCACTTTCCCAGCTGGAGCTCTATTTGTTGTCAAACAGTATGGAGTCTATACTCTAAGCCTGTCCAGCTGTCCAGCACTCATCCTGTCCCTATAAAGCCCCTCGTTATTAGCATTCTAGCTTAATCCCCAGCCAGAGCAAAAACAACATGTCTGACTGGCTCTGAGAGTCTGATGTTTGCAAGGGCTGCAGTCAGCATTTATCCTCTTGAGGACAAACTAGGGTCCATCTCTTTCGGGGTTTCAAACACAAATAGACATGCTTTGTTCAACTCAGAGATACATTTCGGAGCCTGTTTCGTGTTCTCTTTTTCATTTATTTAAAACAGCTATACACTATGATATTGTCAGCAGAGGAATATCAAGATATCTCAGCACCTGCTAGTAAATCAGACAATAAAGTGATAACTGTAACATTATCCAGGTCTGCATATTTCAGTTCTGTGCTGAAGCTCAGCCTGCATGATGTATTCAGTCCACTGTGTTTGTGTGTTGAATTCCATCAAGCCTCTGAAGAGGGGGGATGAGTCATAGCGCTACGCAAGCCCACTCAGTGGGTGGAGCCACAAACATACACTCACGTACATCGTCAGAACAGAGGCCAACAAACCACTTTCTAATATCTTAGCAATGTAGACATTAACAAGATGAACATTCAAATCAGTCAAGATATACACTTCAAAGCAAGACATCTCGCAGAAAAAAAATTATGCATCTCTGAAGTGTAACATCCAGGCTAGCCAAAGCCAGGGCAGTGCTTGTGTCATAATTCACACATACATTTTCACTCCCACCTTTGCTGTGGCTCATCGCAGCTTGTAACAGAGTGCAGCCTACACTTGCAGCACAACCAGGCGAGCCTTTTACAGCCTTTGAAAAGACGCCTTGACAGCCATACATAATATTGTCTCACAATCACGGATACTACCATAAATGTAATCTTCAAAGTGGAAACGGACACAAAGTGGATTAACTACTAGCTCCAGTTTAAGTGGTTAAGCTTGATGTTTACTTCTGTTATCTTCGCAGCTTTCAAAGCTGCAGCATTCAGTGAACTGAAGTGCCTATTCGAAGCAAGAGATGAAAAACATTGATATATTTGAGGCGTAACACTTCATTAATTGCTCACTATGTCCATGCCAACTAAATTCACTGAGGTCCTTTAAGAGTTTGGCAAAAGATTAAGAAAGCTGTGGCATAAGTCACAGGAGGAGAGTTCAGTTCAACAAGAAATGGACTAGGCCACATGTGCATGTTGCAATAGTATTCTGCTGGCTTTAAAACAGTCAAAGCAGTCAGACAAACAGTTTGTACTGTAGGTGTGAAAGACCGCAAAGAATCCCAGAGATGGAGAGGTTTAGGATGTCAGGTTGGCTAAGCTGCACATGAAAAAAAACTCTCATCATGGGGCCCATATAAAAGAAAACTGAAGCTTTCCACAGCTGTCACAAGATAGATTTAGAGATGCCTTAAAAAGGTATCACTGCTTCCACTAGTTAGCCTATAATAAATACAAAGGTACATTCACTGAAGAGTTCCCTGTTGTTATGAGCCTGGTAGAAAAAAATAAGCTTAATTTGTAATCACAACTTCACTTTGCCAATGTAGTTTACATACCGTCAGCTGTGTAGACGAATAGTTGTATCAAATCAGGTGTTGTTACGTAGCTTGCAAACCCAAAGTTATAGCTGATAACATCATCACCAATTCACTTGTGCTGTTGACAAACTAGTCCTCAGTTGTAAAGCTGCCTGACCACATCGAACCCAGCTCGTGTTTAGCTTTGAGTAAATTTAACTTTGCTTTAACGTTTTATTGCTTTGCTACACATACAAAAAAACACTTTACAAGATCTTCCATTAACTAGACACTGAGGTGTGAATAAAAACTTGTCACCAAGTTTCAAGCCTGCAAGCTGTCAGCTAGCAAGCTAACGACATGCTAATGCTACATACGCTAAGCTAGCTGTGAAGCAAACTCCACTTGAGAAGTGTAAATAACAACAAAAGCAAACGGGAAATGGCATGTGGGGTTGGATAGAGCCCATCCTCTGTGCGGAACAATGCGCGGTGGCGAATGCCCGGGCGGGCGGTTATCAAACTAATAAACCCGGACAGTGCAACAAAAATAAACATCTAACCAGCTGTTAGCATTAGCAAGCGTGTTAGCATGCATCACGGTGCGCTGCGGGTCGTGACGCGAATTTAAGCTCTACCCAGCCTCGCAGGCAAGCTAACTTGACGGGACAGCACAAAGCAAAAACAGTGTTAAGCAAATTAATATGCAAAACACGCATTTATCAACTCACCTCACTACTAACGCTGTTTACCTCCATCTTGTGCCAGGATTCCTCTCTAAGTCTAAGACATCGTAGTCTATCTAGACCCCGGGTCCACGTTGCATGTCTTCCCCTCTGTGGAAGTCCTGCTATTCTGCTTTGCTGATCAGATCCGAGCTGCGTGGCCGCTATCAGGATGGGATCGGGGGATCGGTGCGGGGAGTAGTTGGTGTTGATGACTGGACCATACGCTCGCCGACAGCACCGCTACCCTGCCATAGATGCGAATATGGCGGCTATCGTGGTACCTGGTCGTCAGTGAATGAGAGTTTATTGACGTATTTATGACGCAATTCAGTTAAGGATTTCCCCCGTCCAAACCAAAGCAACGGATCTCGAGATAGAGAGGAGAGAGAGGACGTGGTGGCGTGGGGGGCTTGATGCTGCGGGTGGCATGCACGCATCAGTGTGATGGGACCATTTCTTTGTGACTGCCATTGTAACAGACAAGGAGTTTAATTTCTGGTTGACGCAGGATGCAATTAGGCAGCGACAGACTCCTCTTGTGGCGGTCTGGTCACAGATCTAAGCCACTGATCTTAAGTTGAATGTTTTAAAGCCAGTGTTTCATAAGCCTGTCCATCCGTAGTCCAAGTGGAAAGAGGCTTAAAGCTCATCCACTTTCTCTCTCTCCCACCTACAGGAGCAAAGCCCATGCGTGCTGAGCTAATGGCCATACACTACATGTCTGCATTTCTTTATGCATAACCACAACTTCAACATTTATAACACAATAATAAATGTGATTAATCAGCTAACTACTGATTATCAAGACTAGGTACAGTCTCGCTTGTTCATAATAGGACAGGTCACCATAGACATAATCTTAAAGTTACACTGAAGTGTACTTTTAAATCGAATCTTAGTTTGGTTTAAGTTCAGTTCTTACACCTTGCAAATGAGAACAAGCCAGCTCACTGTCAATAGAGTTACTGTATTAATTGAATTTTATGACCTGTAATCTGGACAAATTGGATAGTGGTCCCAAAGTTGAGCAACTTAATTAAACTGCAAAATGTTCTTGTCTAAAACTGTAATCAAAACTGGGTGTGAACTATCTTCTTTTTACTGTCAAGGTTTAAAAATATCTTGTGTTTTTCTAAATCTACAGTAAGATGATATATCTCAGTTTTATCAATCAGTGATACACAAGAAAAGTGTCACTTTTCTTACTGAAGCACACAGACACACAGATAAATTAGAGGTCGTTTATTGTTCTCTCTGGTCTGGTCCAGAGCAAGGCGAATGATATGCAGTAAAAAAGGCATTTGTCAGCCCAACAGTCATAGTGAAGCATCAATCCACAGGCACTGGGCGTGGAGTGTCAGTTTACCAGTGTTTGTGTAAATGTAAGTCCATACAGTCCCTTTCGTCTGAAACCGGCTTCTGTGTGGAGTGTGGAAAAATCTGCATGAGTCTATGTGAGCTGATGTACATGAAATAGTCACTTTTGTTCTGAAACGGCTTCCTGTAGTTGCTCCTCTGATGCAGAGGGCTCAGTAACTTCAGTTGTTGTGTCATCTTCGTTTCTGGAGACCAGTGGGACTTCTTCGTATGCTGGGGCCGGTGGAGGCTCCACACTGCTTGTACTAGCCGCAGGGGAGTTGTCATGGTTGGAGGATGCGTCTGCTGACGCAGCACCAGGCTGGGTTCCTCTCTCGACAGCCATGTCCCAATCCTGGTCTGGAGGTTGAGGTAGACTGGCCATGAGTTCCTAAACACAAACACAAAAGTGGACTTAGGTTAGAAATTTCTACAAACATTGGTGTTTCACTTCAAGCTTCATGTTCAAGTGGCTACTGTCACTGTGTAAACATGACTATGAATGTACCTGCTGTCTCTGCAAGTCATTATTCCTCACAGCGCTGAGCAGGCTCTTCGTGAAGCTTGCAAGTTCCTGGTATTTGTGTTTTTGGTTCTCTAGCTCATGCTCTAAGAACTGCACTTCCTCGTGCTGAAACAGAAGAGGCAAAAAGATCATTCAGAGTTTGAGATCTTTGTCAATTACAATGCTTTTTATTTTTTTTTATTTTACAATGATTTTCATTCTTGGCACCATGAGTGTTGCACCATTCTGCTTCGCTGTACTGTATAAAACCTATGAACATGGCAGGAAGGTAAGGTTGTTTGGTTCAGTGTAAAAAGGGCTACAGTCTTGTGTGTCTTCACCTTGAATTCCAGCAGGCTCTGCATTTGCTCTAGATCTGTAGCCACTAATTCACCATCATAATCATCATTTTCTTCTTCCTCATCCTCATCAATTACTTCGATCTTCTGTTAAAAAAACACAGAGATCAGACCAAGTTGTCATTCATACAAAGAAAATGAAAAAAAAAAAAGATTACGCATGACAGTCTTTTTGTGACTATTATCTGATATGGATTTTTTTCTCTACAATGCTGTAACGATTATAAATATTATATTATATAAATTAGCTTATACTAAGCATGAAACACATGGTGATGATAATGATGACAGAATTACTAGAAGAACAATTTAAAAAGTGATTACACTTGATATATTACCCTGAATTTAGCATTTACTGGATTATTGGTTTAACCTTTTGTCATTTTAATCTGGCCTACACAACAATGATTAAAATGAACACAATTACTCAACAATCTACAGGGAACAAAACACAATGACTGCATTTATCCCTACAAAGAGGAGACATTACACTTGCAGTTTGTCTGTATGATAAAAATCTATTTGCCTCAAGCAAGTCTGGAGAAACAGCAGCCTCTTTATCACAGCATGCTAGAAACTAATGCTCGTGATTGGTCAGGACGTTTATTTGTGAATAGGAAGCAGTTGATTTGATTTAAACACTAATGTTATGCCCTGTCTAACTGGAACGTCTGAATGCAAACTGGCTGTTATTATTAGACTGTTAATAATTGTAGATTATAGCATCGTATGGTATTATATTAATATTAAAAATACATTATTATCTTTCAATAAAGGCCTTTTTTCACATCGGACATTTTGACGTCTTACAGTAGGAAGAGCCCAGGCGTTACTAATAAAATGAACAATGGTGCTGTTCTATTCAAGTATCCCAGTATGCCGTGACAGTGAACCAGCATGCACAATACCAGTACCCTGACACTAAAGCAGCAAAATGGAATACCTGTACTTTTCCTTCTGTGACACGTCAAAACAACCTGCTGTGAAAAAGGCTTATTAAATAACACATTACACAAATGTGCCACGTTGATATGTGATTGATCAAGTACAGCTGGTGTCGCTTTGTTGCGACAAACTAATGAACTTAAATGCTTAAATAAAATGAATGATTTATTTTATCACATTTGGTTCTGAACGCCCATTCCTAAGTGGATACATTAAATTAGGCTGTGCGGCAACATCAGAGAAATAATGAAGTACCACATTATTGGCCAGTGGAGCAGCAGCGGAGAAATCTGTTCCATCTACTCCGTCTCTGTGTTGTGAGTCGATGGTGCCATCTAGAAGCCAGAACATTGCATGAACGCTGAGATACACAGTCGACACAGAGGTAGGTTTTGGTGTGTGCACAGTATTGGCAGCCTAACCTTCAGACAGGCAGACAGACCCCCCATCGTTCAAGTCATCTCCGAGTTCAGGCGTTCTGAGCCGATCCTCGTCAGGACTGAGGCCCAACGGAGATTCGTTTCCTGGGGATGAGGTTGAGAACACAGCAGGCCCACCTTTAGGTGGAGGGATTTCAATACCCATCAGGCGGTACTTCCTCCGTCTGTTACTGATCCATGTCTGCCAAATGGAAAATTCAAAAGACAACATGGTCACATACATGGGGGGAAAAATGCTCGACTAAAAATCAAGTTTATCAATCAGTTTTTCAAAATAAAGTGTCCATGTGGTGAATGTGAAGGTGAAGTCAGGAGGGTTAAGCCTAAACTAAATTAGCAGTAGTTGTTTAATTATTGCAGTGATTTGAAGATCATCCTATAGTGGCATACTGCTTCCCTAAAGAGCCAAAGATTTTTTACTCTGCAATAAATATCCATTACGTGAGATGGCAGTGGGTCATGTGTGTGTCACGACAGAGACTATATTTAGTCCATCAGCATTCCTACCGTGGCCCTGATATATAACTGCGTGACTTTTACACAACTTTGAGTAAGTAAGTTAGAAAACTTCTGTGACCTAGAAACGTTTCTATTTCCTGTTTTCTCACAGTTCACAAAAGTTCAGTCAAGTCAAAGTAATCTTGTTTTCACTAAATGTCAAATACAAGTGACCAGAGAATGTGAATAAGGCTCAACGCTTTCTCAGCCTACAAAACATCTATCTAGTTTCAATGATACTGCAGACATTCTATACTAGGAGGGAACCAGTACATTTCTCTTCAATATTTTCTCTGTATAGTTTTAACACTGGGAATAGACATTCAAAACTAATTTTATACTCCTGTGGAGTTGGTTACCTTGACTATTTCAGTGTCTACATTGAGCTGGTTCGCTGCAGCAGTGATCTTTTCCCTGCATACTGAGCCCAGGCTGGTCATGCCCCGGTCCCAGTAGCGCTTCAGCTGGATGAGATCCCCGTCACTGAACTGGGTCCGATCCTGCAGCTGAAAAGACAAACCTCTGTTTAACTACAGAACATTCATCCTGAAGGTAAGCAGACTCTAGACTTTATAACCCATCCATCGTCAGCCGCTTATCCTGCGTACAGGGTCGTGGGGGGCTGGAGCCAATCCAAGCATTACATTGTGCGAAAGGCAGGGTACACCCTGGACAGGTCGCCAGTCCATCACAGGGCCACACATAGACAAACATCCACTTACACTCACATCCACACCTAAGGATAATTTTGGAGACACCAATTAACCTAGCCTGCATGTCTTTGGATGGTGGGTGGAAGCTGGAGCACCCACATAGACACGGGGAGAACATGCAAACTCCACACAGAAAGGCTGGGGCAAACGGGGTTTGAACCCACGACCTTCTTGCTGTGATGCACTGCACCACTTTATAACCCATCATATTATTTTTAATTTTATATATTAACTTATTATAACTACACATCAACCTTTAAATGTGTTTTTTCCTATTTTACATGTTCAAAATCTGGCATTTAAAGTGACAAAAAAATCACTTTACTTACTGTTCTCTTTCTGGAATTGCTGATAACCCAGGGGGCAGCAGACACACCAATTGAAGTCTGCACACAAAGACAGACATAGTCAGTTTGAGTCTTTCAATTCACTTTGAAGGAAAGCTGCAACAGTGTTAAGAACCTCTCCTACCTGTGAGCTGGATTCCCCTGTAAGTGAGGTCTGTGCTGCGTGGGAGTAGCTGCCCTGAAGGGTTGTGTTGCTGTGAAGAAGTGCGGGTCTGGAGCTAGCCATATGGGGCGAGTGGTTTCCTCTCACCACAGAAACCTCAGCACCGGTTGGGCTGCATGACGTCTGCTCCCTGTGGATGTGTGTGTGAGCGGCCATATTTGCCAACTCCTCTTCCCTTTGCCACTCATCCGCTTCATCTCCAGTTTCCATGGCGATAGAGAAGTTATGACTGGTGTCCAGAGGATAGGGCGCCGGCCTATGATTCTCCTGGCCTTTCTGGGAAGACACGGGACTTGGCCTGAGTCTGTCTCCCTCGCCTCTTTCTGACAAGGTGAAGACCTGCTGGATACGAGGTGTCTGTTCAGAGGCGCCAGAGTTTTGCACTGGGAGGGAGACCCGAGTCTTCTGTGGGGCAGGCGGCTGAGGTTGGGAGTTGAAGTGAGGTCTGGTGTGAAGCTGAGTCTGGGACTGTGAGGAAGAGGACCAAGGGCGAGTTTGCACTGTACCGTACTGCCTAGTCCAACTGTGAGGTACTACCCCTGCTCCTGCACTTACCCCTGCTTCCCCAAGGGGTAAATTTCCCTTCCTGACTGCAGTGTAGACTAAAGGCCCTGAGGCAGATGTGAGGGATGGGAAGTTTTGAGAGAGTGAGACCAGCTTGGAGTGGAGGTGTGAGGAGGTAGAGCTGCTCCTGCTCTGCAGGGCCTGGCTGATTAGAGATGACGATGTGTGCGCTGAAAGCTCGGAGTCTGACTGAGATGGGGGGGCTGTGGGTCTTGGTCGGGAGCGAGGGACGGAGTTGAGAGAGTAGATCCCGGTCAGTATGACGTCATTATTGTTGTTGTTGTTGCTTCCGCTGCTGAGGGGAGAGGAAGAGGAAGGAGAGGAGGACGTTGACGAGAAAGAAGGGAAGGACGAGGATGGAGGGACAAGGTGCACCCGATTCTGGATGCTCCGTGCTGCAGCCATTTCAGCAGGTAGCAGTGTCCCCGCCGCCAGGCCGTGATTGGACAGAGCACCTCCAGCTAGCGTGTGATTGGAGAGTAGTCCCCAGCGGAGTCCGTGACTGGTTAAGGAATGAGACACGCCTCCATTTTGTTCTACCCTGGAGGCGAGCTTACGTCTTTTGTTGCCGACCCATGTCTGCGAGGAAAAGAGCAAGGAGCTCAGTAACATCACTTAAAGAAGCATCCCGTAAAACACTAAAGGGACTAATTCAGCAAAGTGAGGATAATAATTCATGACTCTGCGTTAGATGAAGAACTCGCAGGGAAGAGACTAGACTCGCCGTCTCAATTACTTGCCTCAGAATTACATGGGCAACCCTTATAAAAAAATCCAGTACAACACAAATCATAGTGAAGAGTTCTGCCTCCTCCTTCTTGCTCTTTCTCTCTCTCTCACACACACACACACACACACACACACACACACACACACACACACACACAAGCACATTTTACCCGGACCACGCTGAAGTCCAGTTTGGCCTCCTGAGCACATTGGAGTATTAGCTGGAAGCAAGCCTTGCTCTGATTGGTCATCCCATTATCATAGTAACGTTCCAGGATCCTCTGCTGTTCAGCCGTAAACACTGACCGCAGGTTCATCTGAGAGGCAACCACAAAGATAAAGAACGCCCCAAAACTTTGCGTTATGGTAGAATTCACTGCTAATCACAGCTCACTGACAGATTATGTTGGATGATCAGGTGAAAGAGATAAAGCATCTAGTGCAACTTTAACTTCTTGTGCAATTTCCTTTCTTCGGCTTTTGCACAACAAGAGGGTGTTTGTAGCCAATTCAGTTCCAACAATCACAATATTGTTTTGTGTTAAACATTAATTTAGCTAATGCATCAACTACTACAAAGCTCTATCCTCTGAAAATGTCACGGTCTCAAGATTACACCTGCAGCAGCGCTGCCTGTATTTTGTTTTCAATTTGACAGAACTGCGATGTCATTTTATTCCGGATCTTACCGGAATACAATTCTTGATATACTCACAGCCTGCAGGCCACGTCTGTTTGGCCACGCATCCATTCTGCTACCAGACTGGAACGGGGCAGCCATGCAGATCACAGCGCAACCTGCATGTCTCTAGATAAGCGCAACAGTGATCGCACTCATCCTGCCTCAGCGTACCTGGCGGACTGCTGGGTAACGTGGCTGTGGACAGAGCAAAGCAGGCAACACTGTGTTTAAGAGCGTAAACTCAAACCACGCACTTATGAGCACACTTCTCTTCTAGGAATAACTTGCATAATGATATCTTTTCTGGATCAAAATTGACAAATGCAACTATCAGTTTCACCATATTGTTCACTACCGTCAACACTTAGTCATATAATAACAACATATTTGAAAAAGTTGCATCAGACACTGTGAAGCTGTAAAATATTCACCACGCTGTCAGTCAAAGCATAATAAGCTATGACAAGCCACTGTGTAGCATCAATAACACTATCAATCAAGCTAATATATTGTCCCTAGCGAGACATTGTTCTACTTATCGACTGAAAACCATGGAAATGTGTGCCCTTGCATTTATCCTAGAGTTACAGCTAAACACATATTAATAGCAAGTTAGATCTATGATTATTATTAAGGTCAAGTAAAATAATTCCAGCTCCAAACGATAATTGTTGGCGCTTTTTAAAGAACAGGACTCAGTTATAACACGCCATCAAAGTAATAACGAATCCGTTTCAATACTTTCTTAAATTACTTGCTTTTTTTGTGCACAGCTAGATTTTATCTTGTCGCACAAATAGCTACATCAACGACTGAGCTCCGGTGAGTGTGAATTTCTAATATGTCAAAGTTTCAAAGCAAATGTGCGACGTTTATTACGCGTTTGTACCTGTAATGTTACACTGAGAGGGGGCGAGGGAGAAGAGAAAAGTGCAGCAACCAGCCCGGTTAAAGTCATGACTCTTTGAGAGCTGAGCAACTCCGGGGAAGTTACAGTTGCGAGTGTTGGTTATTATAAACACAGAAAATGTCACATACGGGGAATGCTCTGCGACCAATAAGCATCCAGCAGGTTTTATTTTGGCACTGCGCATGGCTACAGTCAATATGGAAACATTACGGAGAGAATTAGCAAACAAATTGCGGGCACGTCAGATTAGCACGCCACCAGGGCAACAGCCTGGAGATTTAAAAACACAATTGCAGCACAGGAAGCGCATGCCATAACTTTACGACTGCGAGCCAGACAGTAAACAAACCGGGTAAGCGCCGCATCTCCACAATGGCCATGCAGACTGCTTACGTTAGCTTGCAGGCCCGAGCGGCCATATCTGAGCCAGCCGACGTTAGCTAGCATTAGCATAGCTCTCCCAATGGATAGCTGCAGCTAAACTTTTCCTTCAAATCTGTGATTTCCCGACCCTTGCGTGGTCATTCTCACTGACTCTGGCTTCGAGCGGATACAATCGAAAAAGACATTCGGGCTCCCCTGAAGCGAAAAAGTGAAATCACTTTCCTACTTACCATTTCTGATGTCAAAATCAGACGAACGCTCAAATTCAGCAGATTTCTACACCCGTCCCCTTTGCTAGACAATGAAATCAGAACCTCCGATCATCAATTCTAATCATGATTGTGACGTGTTTGCAGACAGGAGCCAATGGGAGCTCAAGATCATGGCTGTGACATTCGGAAAGGGCTGAAAACTGAGCACCGTGGTCCCGCCCACCATTGACTTTGTTCAGTGGGCTGCTGGAGGAGGAGGTCACACACACACACACACACACACACACACACACACACACACACACACACACACACACACACACACACAGAGAAGCAGTCGAAACTTTGGATAGGAAATGGTCTGTTTCCTCATCATCTGAATATGTCAGAGTATCCTTTGAAGTGTTTTTAGTTCAGTTTGCCAATTAGGTAGTGTTGCCAACAGGAAATGTAGAAGTGGACGGTTTCACTGCTGGCTACAAAAATATGTTACTGCTTAATCAGACTGCAAGTGTTTCGATTTTTATCTCATGATGCCAGGAAAAGTTTTCTGTTACTTTAAAATGTTGTAGTTTGGTAAATGTCAAATGATTGGTTTACATAAAATTTGCATTCTTATATATACAGCCTATAATAGGCCCAATTATAGATTCTAAACTTTGTTCAGACTGCTTTGGTAATACTGCATTTAACTATGGTCATGCAAATAAGAGGATGCAGACTGCAAATTAGACTTAGGCCTACTTTATATCTTAGTAATCAAATGCCCAAGATAGACAGTATTACAGATGTTTAAATAAAAAATGACTATTTCTAAACATCTCTTCATCCTAAAATAGGCTACACAGCACCTTCAGGAAGTGAGACTGACTTAGAAATGTTCTTATTACAGTCTAATAGCTTAGACATCTTTGCTGCTGCAGTATACACACACACACATATATATATATATATATATATATATATATATATATATATATATATATATATATATATATATATATATATATACACACACACAGAAACACACAGAGCCTGTATGAAGAATCTGGTGACAGCAATCCAAACCATTAGGCAATGGGACAGTAAATGTTGTCTCCTTCAATCAGTACGAAACAAACTTTGCCCCATAAAATGTATACCTTGCCAAGAACATAAACACAATCAGTAACTGCTGTAAATTGTTATTTAAAGGACTTCTAAAGTCCCTTTTGTTACTTAGCAGGGCACCCTTGTCTGTTCAGAACAAAGTTCTGGTGCTGCATTCTGCACTCAACAAACTCGCTTTCGTTTGTGTTCTGTATAACAGAAATAAATTCAGTTGATCTATAATCACTGCGTTTTGTGATCTGTTCCTACTCTGTGTGTGTGTGTGTGTGTGTGTGTGTCTGTCTGTCTGTCTGTCTGTCTGTGTGTTTTAGGGGGTCAAATATTGAGCCTCCATAGTGTTATTTCCAGATTTAACAATTTATTTAATTAAGTGCACAGACAAGTATACAGACACAATTGTGGTACATGTCGTCAGTGATAGCACGTTATGCTCAGTAACTGTGTCAACTGTGATGCAGGTGATGGCAATGGTGATGATGGTTGTTGTAACTGTACAGGTTGAATGGCCATTATAAAATGTGTTTCTGTTTTTTAAAAAATGTATCTTCCCTTTATTTTCCCTCCCTAAAACATTTCAGTTTTTATTTTGCGGGGGATACTTTCCTTCTTTCCTGCGACTTTTCCCATCTCCCTACGTGTGAAGTGCACCTGATTTGGGTGGAGGTGTGTGGAGCGTGTGCTTTAATCCATGACGTCACCTGTGTCCCAGGTGCGCAGCAGAGGGCGCTGTTCCTCACAGCTGATCCCATACACCGAGCAGCGGCGCCTGACAACTGATGCTGATTTCCTCATCCACAGATTGAGAACTTAAGAAATAGAATATTTTCCTTCACCATAATTTCCATAATATTTCTATAGGTACTTTTAGGATGTCTCAACAGAACTTACTGCACTTAATATGATGCATTATGTTTTTTTCTTATAGCCTATACAATACATACAGGAAAGGGTTGTTTAAGTTATTTTTCCATAAAGCCTTTCTTTCTCTGTCTATCCGTCTGTATGTGTGTTTGTGTGTGTGTGTGTTTGCGTGTGTTTGTGTGTGTGTGTGTGTGTGTGTGTGTGTGTGGGGGGATACAGAGAGAGATCCTCCCTATATGGTGTGCGTTGCACCATTGCCTGGTCTCTATTATGAGTGGTGGCCCTTGTGATGCTGCAGCGAGGCGGGCGGGAGGGAAAGAGGAGAGGGAAGGGGTCGCTCCATCCCCTCGCGCCCACCGAATCCACTTCTCACAGCGCGCGGGCTGCTGGCGGGAAGGCACGAGAAAGAGAGAGAGTGAGGGAAAGAAAGGAGGGAGGGAAAGGAGAGATCGTGTGTGTGTGTGTGTGTGCGCGCGTGTCTCTGTGTGTGCGCGTGGATTGCACCACCGCATCCCGTTCACCGTTTCTGCAGGCGGCCATGCTCCGATGGAGAGAATAGAAGTGACAACAATTTCTTTTTCTTCAGATTTATCCACCGCCGTGTCATTCCAGATGTGACTGACAAGTCGTTTTATGTCGCCTGCATTGAGTCCTGTGCCGTTCACCTCGGAGAGACTGTGACACCATGGCTTTGGTTATGGAACCTATAAGTAAATGGACACCAAAGCAAGTGCTGGACTGGATGAAAGGTAATTTTGGATCACCTTCATTGCACCAGGCTGATAATGTGGTTAGGCTGAGGATGATAATGACAGCGGTGGGGATGGTGAGCAGCAGAGGGCCACACTGTGTGCATGTGTGTTCTCCGTATCCAAACCTGCAGGCTGACGTGTGCGTTTTTAGCCGCTGTAACTGACTACTGTGAGACTGATTAAAGTCACTAAAGTAGGGTGAATGCGTGTGAGCCGGTGCAAAAATGGATATCCCCAACAAGGAGGGAGTGGAGGCTCAGCATTCTGTCATCTCGCTTGCTTGAGAGCGCAAGTCAAAGCCTATAGGCTGCTGCTGACTCCATCAGCAGCAGCAGCAGCAGCATAGCTCTCATCAATGAATGTGGAAGATATGTCATCTGCGCTTTCACTCACTGGCACATGCTCTAAGCCCATATTACCCCTCGCTGTGTGTGTTTGTGTCTCCGTGCATGTGCGCGTGAGTATAAGATTAATGTAGTTAGCTGCATGTATCCCCCCCCCCACCCCCACCCCTCATCCCCAATGCCAGTCAGTTTCAGCACCCTGGACAGCGCATTGCCGCCTGCCATATAAAGCACCGATCACACACGCTTTTTCTGTTCCTGGCTTTGCTGGCTAGAGATATGTCCCTTCAAACAGACAGTATGAATGAGTAATCACTAATCATGCCTGTGTGAATGTGTGTGTGTGTGTGTGTGTGTGTGTGTGTGTGTGTTGTGTGTGTGTGTGCGCGTGTGTGTGTAGTAGAAGCTATTCTCACACACTCTGGTCAGCTACGGAGCTGTGAGAGAAACTGTGGGCCTGCTGACAGACAATGGAAATGGGGAGGGAGGGTGTCCTAATCCCTTATTTAAGAGAATGACTTAATCACTATCATGTGATGACTTAAAGTCACAATGGAATGTTCCTATAGATGCTTATGATTGTGTGTCTGCATTAATTACGCATTGATCAGTGTTATCATCTAATCTATGAATTTCTTAAAACTCCTCATTACCAAGTGTGTCTCAAGACTGTAGAGTTCCTTTCATTAGGGCAAAAAACTGTTGTCTGAGATAAGAAGACAAGGTGGACTTGGTGAGAGAGCATTTGGGATGCGTTACGTTGAGTGATTACGATGATATTCCTGCTTTTATAATTGCTCCCTTCAGCCACAGTAAGCGGCCAGTGGAGATACGGCTTCAACCTCTGATCCAGTGAATTGTATCACCTGGAAAGCTCTGCTCCTGCACTGATCATTAAGACAGGGAGATGAGATTAGTAACAGGCCAAATGTGTTTTTTGATGCCACACACACACACACACACACACACACACACACACACACACACACACAGTGTAACTGTGGATTTCAGGATTTCAAAACGTAAGCAAGCAAGACAGATAGAAGTGATCAGAGCTTTTAAGGAGAGAACTTGCCATGACAGAAGCATGCCAAGTGTGGAGTTAATTACACTATCCTGTTTAAAAATATGCTGCCAGTTTGGAGTGTATCAGTTAAGTTAAGTCAGACCCAAGAAACCATGTGCTAAAATAAACCTTGCATGTGGCAGTGATTCCACCCAAAGTAAACCAATGATTCCCCTTCTCTTATAGGCTCCAGGAGTGTTAGGTGTGAGCATTAAGAAAGTGATTTAAACCTATGAGCTGAATCTGATAAAACAGAATGATTACATTTAAATATTTGTGACTCTCGCTATGATTCGTAGGTCTCAAATAATCTAATACACTGAGCCAACGTTTTAGGTTTGTAAAGTAAAGACAAAGAAAACCGAACACTGTCGCACAAAACTCTTGAAGTAATGCTGTTTCTCTCTCTTGTTATTGCTCCACTCTTGGTCTCCTCATGCGTTCTTTGAAATAGTCCCCTGGCCCCTTCCACATAAAGAGCTGGGGGGTCAGAGATCCGTTTTCATAGACATTTGCCAACATCTCCCAGTGTTGTCCCTGCTCCTGTGAAGCCCCCTCCTCCTTCCTTTGGGGCTTCAAACACAGACCCTCAGTGGCAGGCTTATGCTCAGATCTTATTTTCTTATGAATAAAGTAAAAGGCGAAAGGCTAGTATTAATCTGTATGCTTACAGGGGCTTTGATTTGGCCTCTTTTTCTGGAATCTCTTTATCTCTCTAACACTTATCTGTCTAGTCTTGTACCATTTCTAGGGAGCAGCGACATTGAGACCTGTAGTACTGTAGTCAAAAAGCACTTTTAATTTACACAGATATAAGACACATAGGTGCTGATAACAAACATTTGTCCTCAGCTACATCTCTGAGACAAATTGCTTTTCATATTATTTCTCAGTAGCTGGTGAGGGCATTGGCCTTTTCACTGTGCACAACAGCTAATTGTAGCAACGTAACTTACCACTATCTGAATTGTGTGTACTAATTTTGTTATTTTAATTATTAGGGACCTATAGTGCTGGACAGCACCATTAGAGAGATCACAGAAAATGGGGAAGAGTTACATGCAATAAAGGTCCCCAGCTGGACCTGAACTGAGGATGTTACGGCCCATGGTCCCCTAGTCATGGGGGCATCCCTGAATTATGTGCACTAACCACAAAACTCTCAAAATATTATCAGTGTTATTTATAGAAATTTAAATATTTTCAATATTTTACTGCTTCGAAATAAAGTTTTTCAAATCTTCCCTAAAATGTTAATTATTGCTGATCATAAATGACACATTTGTTTGAAAAGACTCAATTTGTTGTATGATTTTTTTTAATTGATAAAAAGTGCATCAACAGGCCAAAGATCTTACACCTTCTTGTTTTTAATTTGATTAAAATTCTGAAACATTCCTTTTACTACATGTTTTAAATAGTAGTAGCAATAGTTTTTCTTTACTAATGCTGGTGCATTAGTTTTAGCTGGTTCAAGCTGAGCTAATTTTAGCTACTTTTCGTACTACTGGGTAGTTTAATCTATTAAATTATATTTTATAAAATAGTAAAATGTAATTTATGTAAAATATTAGTCTGCAAAGCAATTAGTAAGTATAGCTGTCAGACAAATGTTTTGGAATAAAAATGTCAAAATGTCCCTCTAAAATGTAGTAGAGTAGAAACTAAAAATGCTAATGCTTACGTTAAGTACGAGTACCTCAAAATGGTACTCAAGTACATGACTTAAATGTATCTATTTTTCCCAGTGGATATTGTAAATTATGTTTTTCTTACTATCGGTCTTACCACCTTTGAAATAGCTACATTTGCATTTAGGTTGGCCTTGTGAGATCATCGACTTGGAGTTGGACAGTTTGAATGACAAAGATAGAATGAGGTTTCATGACTTATATCAGAGGACCAAATTTAGGACTCAGCTTTTTAGGAATCCATCCTTATCCAGCACAGAGAAAGCGGTGAAATTACAAGCGTTGTCAGGTCTTGTGAACAGCAGCTCCTTTTCCTCCTGTCATATGAGAGAATATGGGACAGAGAGACGGGATACTCTGCAATCCTATCAAGAAAACCTGACACAGCTAGCCACCAGGCCAAGCAGCCTGTACTGTAGCTTTAGAGGGACTGCTCCAGCAGCAGAACACTGGTGAGGCTCGCAGAAAGATGACTCATCAGCGTTTGTTTTGATTTGAACACCCACACCGGAGGAGTTTCCTCTATGTATGTGTGTGTGTGTGTGAGAGTATGTATCTGCTAGGGTATGTGCAGACGCAATTGATGTGTAAAGTATGACGCATATGTGGATCTGTGCTTTAACAGTTATGGCACCAAAGAAAAATGGACTTCATCTCAGCTCTTGCTGCTGTGTATTCTCATAAGATCACCCTGTGCTTTCAGGCGCACGGTATTGGCAGCCTGCTGATGCATACAGTGACAGGAAAATGAATAAGGCAGGTGACTTTTCCTGTAGTAATCTCTCTGTTTCCTCTTTGTGTCTTAATGTATTGACACAGAAAATCTTAAAAGAAAGGTCATGTTTGACATTTGACGTAGATCTCAACGTATTATCTGTTGAACATTTTAACGTATAAATGCATAGAAGTGGTACGGCATGGAAAATGAGTACTGACATTAGTGCAGGAAATGCTTTGTTGAAAGAACCCTCTGGAGGTTATTTGGTTGTTTGAGTGTCCTTGGGTGTAGAGAACCATGCTCACTATCAATCCATACTGTGTCCCCCGATTTAGTGTCCTGCTGACATGGTAAAGAAGTCTGCTGGAAAACACACCTCCCCTGGCTCTTTGTACTTGTTGTAGTTTCAGCTGCATTAAAGATTAAACTGCGTGCCTTATTGTGAGGAAACACACACACACACACTCACATATGCACACAGAGGAATCCTCTTCATAAAACACAAAGAAATGCAGAGATGCATGCTGCATGTGGATGCACACAGACATATGTGCACTCAAAGGAATGCACATATATATGGCTGAAATATATGGTATGCATGTATGTACACACTGACACACATGCACAGACACACAAACTCTGGAGCAGCAACATTAAGTGGGGCATCGGTAGTCATGGAAACCAGATCTGATCGTGTTGGAGTCACAGCACATGTCATAAGATGGGAAACCATGCACACACACAGATGCCCGATCTGCATCCTGTATGCCTCTCACAAACATTTAGACACATAACGAGGTGCATATGCATGTGGCACTTGTGCACACACACACAAGCTTCCACTCGTGTTTTATGGCCCTGAGCAGAGAGAAAGAGATAGAGTGAGCAGAAAGAGCAGGGACATGGAATCAGTATTGGGGTGGCATGAAGCAAAATGAAAGAAAGGCTAAAGAGGCTAAGATGGGGAAGGAAATGAGGGAGCGTGCAAGGGGAAGGGTGGGCATGACAGAGAAAGATGGGGAGAGCACAGAGGGGAAAGGCAGAGCGGTGCATAGAATTGGAGATGCAGTGGGCATCATATCAAAGCACCCGCTCTATCCGGGCTCTCGGACAGAGGGGCCTGTGTATCTGTGTGTGTGTGTGTGTGTGTGTGTGTGTGTGTGTGTGTGTGTGAGTGGATGTTCGTATGTGTTTTACTTTGTTGATTTTGCACCTGTCGTTCTGGGTAGCTGCAGTTTTACGACCACATATATTAACTTCAAGTAAAGTTTCTCAACCTTGGGGATCAGAACACATGGGATTGCATGATATACAGACTGAGTCACTGGAGATTTGTAGAATTAGCGTAAGTGGTGTTAAAAACCACAAGACCACTAAACTGCTGGGTTTACAAGTCAGCAAATGTTGAGAAACCCTGACTTAAGCTAGATTACAAACTAGATTTAGAGTTTTACCATTTATCCTTTTATAGTGGCCAGTGTGTCTATATGGAGTTTATTTTAGCTTAGCTTTCAGCACTCCATTACTGTAAAGCTTGAGGTTTGTCTGCTTCAGCATATAATCAGTTGTATAGTATTATGACTCTTGAGTCATAATACTATAAAACTGATCATTTGTTTTGTTCTTTAAGAGAGTATAAACTTCACGTTATAGAACTAATTATTCTCAATATTCAGTATTAACCACAACAACCTAGCAATAATAATAAGGGTTAAATAAGAAAGACAGGTTGAGATTATTAGCATGCAGATTATTGGCTCAGTTATAATAAACTGGCCAATGAATCTGCACACAGCCATATAAATATGTTTCTCATGTCCAAACCTGCATTTACACATTTTCGGCCACTTGTGCATCAAGCTCCTACAGTTACTGTACTCAGGCCAACATAACTGGTATATTAAACTAACTTTCGAACATTAGTATGGCAAATGTAGATGGGTCATAGTGAGAACATTTTTTTAAGACTAATTCCCTCGCAATGCTTTGAGTTCTCTCGCAATACTTTTCTTCTTTCATTCCTTCTGAGCCATAGCTCTCTATTTCTGCTCAGCTGTTCCCAGTACCTCAGTATGGATCAGCTCATTGAATTTTACTTTGAACTGGGCATAACCTATGCTGACATAGTACCACTGCTCGATAGGTATGGTTATGTAATTAGTGGATTAAACTTAACAGTGCTTGAAGTGGGCCGGTACTCATTGTTACATTTTACTCTTTGGTGTACCGTGACTTTTTTCTTGCGCACCGGCACTTCTGACAAGACCCATCTCTCTCTAGTCTGTCTTGC
The DNA here is from genome assembly GCA_024633595.2 of Lepomis macrochirus. Lineage (NCBI taxonomy): Eukaryota > Metazoa > Chordata > Actinopteri > Centrarchiformes > Centrarchidae > Lepomis > Lepomis macrochirus. The sequence continues at coordinate 9,734,059 of JALXJV020000018.1, forward strand.
TAACCTAGCTGAACACTGGATCTCTTGGTCTGTCTCTTACTTGCAAGCCACTTCCAGCGCTGTGTTCTGTGACATAGTGCCGGACAAAAGTGAGAGTGAAAAACAACTATCTATGTTTATAAAAATGTGCTTATATGCACATGCGCAAAATGTAATCCAAGCTTTCAGCAGCAAACTCTCTGGGGGCCAGTCCAAACTCATTTCAGTCTCATTTTAAAACAAGACAATGATTATTTAGTCTCTCAGTCAAGGTTGCAACTCTGGACAAATACCAGATGAAAAGATATGGACTACTGATTTAATACAGAATACAAAATGTTGAATTTTGCAGCTGGGCATACTGGGCAATGTAGATGCACATCTCTCAGTAAATAATAACCACCAAGTATATGAAAAGGAAGGAAATCTGAGAGAGCCATTTTGATTATTCCTGATGCAGCTGATAAAATTAATAATAGTAGGCTATAGTTACTATACTCAGGACAACTGCACAGATATCAACTTTCACGGTATCAAGTATCAAGGTGGTTTATTTATCATTCTGGAAGTAATATGAAATAGATAAGGTGACATATTGAGCAGTGATTTCTGAAAAGATCAAAATATGATCACATAATGTAGGTACATTATAGCCCAAAACAAGTTGTACAACAAAATGAAAGTTTGTCGTTCCTTCATACTACACATATAGAACTTAACAGATAATAAAATGTATATTAGAATAGGGTAACATATAAAATTAATAATATAGACCAATAGGTCTATATTTTCATTTATTCATTTAGCTGACGCTTTTATCCAAAGCGACTTACAATTGCTATGTATGTCAGAGGTCACACGCCTCTGGAGCAACAAGGGGTTAAGTGTCTTGCTCAGGGACACAATGGTGGATGGGTCACAGTGGGAGATTGAACCCAGGTCTCTCACACCAAAGGTATAGTCTCATCCATTGCCACATCACCACCCCCAATTACAGTTATTTATATACACATGTATGCAACCAGGAAATAGCTCATGCTGCAGTATATTTTTTTTCCTCTAGGAGAATGTAAACGGCAGCACCAGCACAGTGATGATAATATGGTTTTCACATTAAAAGTCTGACATATGGGAAATAGTATCCATCCACTTTGACTGCGTTTGAGCACTAAGCATCATTGACGTAAATGCAAAGTCTGCCTCCTCTCTTAGAGTCCTGTGCTCTGACAGCTCAGAACACGGTGCTCCCGGCAAGTGCTGGATCGGGGATATTGATGCAGCTGGTCTCTGTAAAGATGTGGGCACAACAATCTCTGATTTCCCGCTGTTTGGCAGCCTGACTCCCATTTTGTCCATTGTCATTTTTTTTTCAATTCTTTATTTATTTGAAAGGGGACAGTGTACATTAATCAACATACAGACAATGTAAATGTACCCGAGTTATCTAAAAGGTGCTAATTTTCATCGGTAGTCCCCCAGCCAGGTGTAAAAAAGGCAGCCTTAAAAATAATCACAGGTCCCAGGAGCGGCCTTAAGTCCAAGTTGGGCCAGCATGGCTCCCATACCAGCTCTCTTTTCTCTCTTCTGGGCTATTACAGAACCCACCGTGGTGCCTGGTCCAGTTTGATTTATTACATAACCATGCCTATTGACCAGTATTGCTACATCAGCATAGGTAATGCCCAGTCAAATTCAATAAGCTGATCCATACGGGGTGTTGCACTGGGAGCAGCTGAGCGGAATTAGACACAGTTATGGCGCTGAAAAAATGAAAGAAGAAAATAATTGCGAGGTAACGCAAAAGTATTGTGAGAGAAAACAAAACATATTGCGAGGGAAAGCAAAAGTAGTTGTCAAAATTATTCTCACTGTGACCAGTGGCGGACTGGCACAATAATTCAGGCCCGGAAATTTGACTCCATCACAGGCCAGCCTGTTCACAAAAGACACCAAACTGCAAATTGTTTGTGGATTAACTCTATTTATTGAAGTAATGGGTACTAAACCAGGTGTTGTCTTTGCCACTATGCTATAGCTATGGGTGCACCATTAAAAAATGGCTAAGGCTAGCTACACCAATCCCTGCTAGACACCATAAATAAGCATAGGCTACACTTTTAAAGAACAAAATGAGATATACAGAGTTTGCTCAGATATTGAAACTTTATCGTTATTTAGCCTATAAGCATCAATCATATCAAAACACGTCACACACACCCATGTTCACTGAACTTGAACATAACCTACAACAATGAAAGTAAGTAAGCCTACAATGCAAAAGTTCAAAAAGCACTCCTAAAACCTAAAAAAAACCTAATGATTATAATGTTCAGTCACCAGTGTCCATAAAGCAAACAGCACAAAAATAAACACATCTATCTTTCAATATTTTCTACTAGATAACCTATATTAATGTTTCCTATAGGCCTGGTCAAACTGTTGCAGAGATTCAGTGGCGCACACAAGCCATTGCCATGGTTACTTCCTATAGAGCGGTGTTTCCGCACAGAGTGCTTGTCTGTCTGTCTGTCTGTTCACATGGGGAGCAGAGTGAGACCCAGCGGACCCAAACGACTAGGCAAGAGGAGGGTCTTGTCTGGAAAGTTTTTATAGACACACACAAATGCTGAAACACAGACACAGCCGATTGTCCTGCTTGCTACATTAGGCTATATAAAAAGCTTGCCATATTATCGCCGCCACTGGTCAATTTTACAATTAACGGCAGACCAAAACGGCCCTCAGGCCACTGGGAAATGTCCCTACTCTCCCGACGGACTAATCCGCTAGTGACCATGACCCTCCGGAGGCGCCGTACAACACTGATGAGAGCTGTGAGAGTAAAAGCAAAACGAGGAGCTAAAAAATTCTAAAATGTTCCAGAGAACTTAGCGACACTGCTGGTATTAACTGTCTGAGGCCTCGTTACTACAAGCAACCCCTTTTACATTACACACAGTAATTTGATCCTTTGTTAAAAAAACGTATTTTTTGGAGCACATTCAATTTAAACATGTGAGTAATGAACACCGACATTTTTGTGATTATTTTGTAGAAAACCCATGTAACCCAAGTTGCCACAAACACCATTTCCTCCAGGATGGATTTGTTTAGACAAGTGTGCTTCTCTACTTTACAAGTGCAGTTTACTCTGTCTTCTTCTCTTCCTAAACTACAGGTGCAAATACATCGAATGGGGTATAATAGGGATAGTGAGGGCTTCTAGGTTAAAGCTAAAGTTCCTTTTAACATGTTATTATACTTCCAGTATGTCTGTTGTCACTTCAGATTCTCTCAGGTCGTTTAGATCCCCAGAGTCGAGCTCTGCCTCTGAACTCCTTGCTGTTTCCTGGTTGACCCTGTTTTCCGCCTCCCTGTTCCTTCAGATTGCCTCTTGACACCTCCCTGCTTGCTGGATATCGGAGAGGAGGCTGTGGTACACTTGAAAGCTCACATACCGGGGAGCTAAAATGCCACGGTCTTAAGAATATTCTGTCATGATGTGATGAATATTTCACAGTTGGAATATTTTTAGTGAGTGTTGTGTGTCTTTTCTTCGCACTTACCGAAGCACTTACTCCAGCTGGAAGCTCGCAGATGGGGGGAAAGGCGACGGGACAGGAGTCTTTGCCGCCTGCTGTCGTTCTTAGCCTAGGCTCTACTCTGACCCAAACATGCTCTCAAAGGAAAACACGTTTGACAGTCTGATTTCAGTTGATGTTAATGGCCACGCAGTAAAGTAACTGCTCTGCAAGTCTTTTAGTTTGAGCCATATGGAGCTGCAGTCTTTTTATTATGGCCTTCAGTGTGTGGACACGTATATAGGCTACATGGTGTGTGTGTGTTTGTGTGTGTAATTATAGTGTGTCGGTGTGTGCCTCCTTAGCCTAGCATCAGTGCAGGTTCCTGAGGGGCAGCGACTGCTGATCCCTCACTTCTTCTCTGAGGCCTCTCTCGCTCTGGTTGCCTGGCAACCCTCGTGTTTCCGAAGGGGAGGGGTTTTATTTATTTATTTTGCCCAGGAAAGAGGAAAAGATGGGAGGGAACTGCATGAAAAGTGGATGAAGCTGTCAACATGAGATGCTTGCTCAGGCTTGAACACGCTGGGATTTGGTGATGGCCGGGGTCATGGGATTCTGCAGTGTTTCTTACAGAGATATTTCAGTTTCACTAAATATATTTGGATCCTACACTAGGCTGGGGATACTAAACAAACATGGGAGAAACAATAAAAACGTTGTGCCTTTGTGGTGGTAAGGATGTGGTTCAACAGCATTTTTTAAAATCTGAAGCATAGATTAAAGAATCTGAATCCTTTTGATTGACTGATTTTATTTGATGAGCAAAAACTCTGCAACTCTGCACTGTAGTTGTTAAATATTATATATAGTTGAAAAATATTACAGCCTTATGGTTTACATCTAATTTAGTTTTCAAGTTCTAGTTTTCAGTGTTTCATGTGTAACAAAAATCAAAGATAAATTAAGTTTTAAAAATTACAACTTTGAAATTGTAATTCATAGAACTACAATTCAAGCTTTGCTGGACATATTACATATTTTATACTTTGCTACAGACAAATGGAAAACAGAGAAGATTTGATAAGAGATAGCTGGAGCTTAAATCTCCTGAAACAACAACAATCAATTACATTACATTACATTTATTCATTTAGCTGACGCTTTTAACTAAAGCGACTTACAATTGCTCTACATGTCAGAAGTTGCCCGCCTCTAGGGCAACGATGGGTTAAGTGTCTTGCCCAGGGACACAATGGTGGATGGGTCACAGTGGGAATTGAACCCAGCTCACACCAAAGGCATGTGTCTCATCCATTGCGCCATCACCACCCCACCCAATCAAAGTTTAAGTTCTTTGTTATTATTTATTAAGAGTTTAACAATCAAAAACATAGCAAATTTGCTTCATCGGGACTTTCACAGTGTTTTGATTGGGAGTGGCCAGCCAACATTATCAAACAACCCACCAGTGCTATCTGATTTTGATTCAAATTATTCAAAGAGCACAGACTATAACAGAAATACAGAAATCTCTCAAATGAAATAACCAACATAGCTGTAACATTGTGTTCACATGAAGGAACCCATAACTCCTAGAAAGAAGATTCTGGAACCAGACCCAAAATAGAACCAGCCATCGAAACCCAGCACTATTTTTTGGTGCTTTTATCCAATGAAGTTTCTGAAAAAGGCTTTCATTCAGCTTAAAAGAGGAGCCTACAAAAGTGAGCTGACTCACCATTCACAAATCCAAGTGTCACAGCAGAATTTAGGATGTTGTGAGTACTTGAATTGTCATTGGACATTATGCAGTAATAGCCATACAAAGAAATACAAAAATACATGTAAAGCCTTAGGTATATCAAAACTGTCTTGTAGATAAAAGCAGACTGTTGACAATTGACACATTTGTATTACAAAGAGATATTTAAAGTGTAAGAACATGGGAAAGCTGGTTCAACAAATACTGTTCAATACTGAGGTCCCAAATCGCAGCAGGAAAAATAATATTTATTGGAAAGACATTAGTGTGGCCTCCCATAAACACGTTTCTATCTGTGGTTAGGCTCTGATAAAATATCTAATTTGAAAGTCAGTATAGCTCCCAGGGGAAACTAGGAGAAGCTTAAGACTTGATTACACGGAGAGACACTTCTGACATTACTCATGCAAAATTACTTTTTGTTTATTTCAGCTGCATGCAGACTACGATTTGTTTGACTCTTATTACACTGCATGGCCTACTTAAGCAAGAGGTCAGTTTTCATATTTCCTGCAGTTACTTTGAACACAGTAAACAGTCTGATGTGAGATGGCACTTGGGCAGCATAAAAAAATATTTGTTGTTACTTCTTACGGACACAAGTGCTGCAGATATTAATCACATATACTATGATAATTTCTTTATTCAATTTTTTTTATTCAAGTGAGAATTCACATATATTGAAACAACAATTCCTACCTTAAAGAGAATGGCCACTAAATGCAGTGCTGTCAACTCAGCAACCCATTAATCTACGAGTGCACTGCAGAAGTAGGACTTACAGTAGCCACAGTAGGGCACTTTCTCAGAGCAAGCAGTGGTAGTCAGCCTGGACTTCTTTGATTCTTTATTCATCACCTCTTTATATAATTTATATACTTTATGTACTTTTGTAGGTGGAGAGAGGAAAAAAGGATGGGGAAAGAAAGGTGGTACTGTTAATCATTAGAAACCAGGAAAAGGACTAAAGTGGCAACTAGAATAATAAGTGTGAAAAAGTTAATCCATTTTTTTCCACTCACAGAGAACCTTAAATGTGCAAAGAAGATGTTATACTGTCATCATTTTACATATAGTCAGATAGTGGATTTGCATTATGATGACATAAGCCATAATCTGCCAGTTTGTATGACATGGCTACTGTGAAAAAGTGCTTCAACACCTTAGAGAGGCAGGGGTGTAAACAGGGAGGGACAAATGTCAGATTGACAGAGTGGCAGAGGGAAATAGAAGGGAAGTTTTGTTTGGTTTGGGAGGCTCATTTTAGTTAGGTATGGACACATGTCTGTTTTGTTCTTTTTCCTCTAATGTCTCTCTTATAGTGAGGGTTAGGAGTCAGATATTCAGAAATCCTAGTTATTAGCAGCAGGGCTTCCTGCTCTGCCTCCATGTTCTCTGCATGGCTGTGGCTCCTATAGCTGCTGGCTAGCTAAATAAATCTGCATGTTTAGTCAACTTATATATCTCTGCCAGCAGTGGTGATGATTTATTAGACCACACTAGACTATTTCCCCCAATGTAATAAACATTTTGTACTGAAAGGAAAGAAAAGCAGCTAATTAAAATACAATGTTGGAATGTGGTAATGCACTTACTCTTATTGAAGAATTTGTCACCAAGAGTATTCTTCCATCCATCCATCCACCCATCCATCGTTAACTGCTTATCCTGCGTACAGGGTCCCGGAGGGCTGGAGCCAATCCCAGCTGACATTGGGCGAAAGGCGGGGTACACCCTGGACAGGTTGCCAGTCCATCGCAGGGACACACATAGACAAACAACCACCCACGCTCACACTCACACCTAAGGCCAATTTAGGGTCACCAATCAACCCAGCCTGCATGTCTTTGGACGGTGGGAGGAAGCCGGAGCACCTGGAGAGAACCCATGCAGACACTGGGAGAACATGCAAACTCCACAGAAAGGCCGGGGCAAACGGGGTTATAACCCGCAACCTTCTTGCTGTGCAAGCAAGAAGGGCACCACCGCACCGCCCACCAAGAGTATTCTTTAAAAACAAAAAAACAAAAATGCAAAAAATGCAAAGCTGTATTGAAATTAATTATTACATTCTTTGTTTGCCTGAATGAACATGAGAAACTCTGGGCATGAGAGTACACACAACAATTTAAAGAGATTTTTACAGAAAAAACACATGCAAACTGTCCACGTGAAAGACCATGAATGCACACGCGCAGTTCAGATGTTGAACAAATAAAAAATGTCTTTCTATATGTCACATACAGTGGTGGAGAGTAACTATTTACTCAGGTACTGACTTTAGTACAATTCTGCGGTTTCCTTCAGTATCTCCTCATTAAATCCTACGTATTTCCTTCTTTATGCTACTTTGTACTAAATGTACTTTTTACTATATATTCTTTTACAGCTTACCAGTTACTTTTCAGATTAATATTTTATAAAATGCAACACATTGGTTAAGATTAAACAAGTCGTTGTCCAATGTATTTGCCTGGTGACCTCTCTCAAAAAGTCTGTGTCTAGCTGGGGCCCCTTGTCCCATTTTAGATTCAGTTTCTACACTTCAGTTAAACTTCAGAAAAGGTCAAATTTCACAATATTTCACACCAAAAGTGGAGGGCAGAGAAAAGTTAAAAAGAAATGAATACATACAGATCTGTTTTTGATCCTTTCTATTAATCATTAATCATCTCACAACCCCTCAGATTGATCTTGTGACCTTTTGGACAGGTGGTAGTACATAATGATATTAAAGCTGTTTTAATTTTAAGCCATGTTTTCAAATGCTTTCCTGCTTAGATGTTCTAAAGTGGTATCACCTGATTAGCACACCAAATTACATATGCACATGTGAAAAACAAGTTATCACATGCGCCTACTTGATTTCACATAGTTTTCACATACATGTAAAAACATGAAGTCATATCAGCCTTGCATGAGATAATATGTGATACACATACTAACGCGCGGAATATGAGGGTTTCTCTATTGGGAATGTATTCCATTAAACAATTTCTATGTGTGGTGCTACAGAGCAGAGCCTTACTGACGTGTTAGATTTAGAATTGTAACAAGATTGTTTGTCTGTGTCACTCAGAGCAACAGTAGGCTTATATTTTGTCTGTTATGTCCCATGGCATACCAAGAGCAAGATGTCTCTTGCTCATCCTTTGTAGCGAATGTGTGTGTATGTGTGGTGACTGTTAAGGTGCTACCATACTGTCTGCTCTCTGTCAGCATCGCTTCCCTTGGGCATCAGTGTTTTCCTCACAGCTCCACTCGGCTTTAACAACATGCCTCCACAGAGGCGTCAGGACCCTGAATAACAACAGCAGTTGTAATTGTATTTGTATGTGTGATTGTGTTTCAAGTATGTGTTCAAGGAGAGACAGAGTTTACTATTTGTGTGTCTCTGTGGTTCCTTATTTGTGTGTGTGTATATGTGTATTTGTGTGTGTATGTGTGCATGGATTTGCTTCCTCTCATGCGTTTTTTGCTCTGTGTGCGCTCATTTTGGAGCAGGCTTGTTCATTAGGTCTGTGGGGAGGTGTGCTTTCTGCTGACTTTGTTTGGTTCAAAGCCTGAGGCTCGTACTGATCAATAGTATCCTGGACCCACCACGTCTATGTGCAGCTGATTGGCTCTCTGCATGGCAGGCAGCCACGGCTTAACAACGGAAAGTCATACGTCAATATGTTACTCACATTGTTCTAGGAATATTTTGGACACACCCTTAATCACTCAGAAAATGCATGAAATTCAGTTTTCTTCCTCTGCAGATACTGAAAAGACTATTATTATGCTTATATTACACTTATATTCTTCTTGTGCATGTAAAAAGCAACGGCATCAATGGAAATCTTATTACAGCATGGTATACATCATCAGATATTTGAAGCTAAACCAACAGGTGCGTTTCCTAGGTGACAGTTTGTAAGTTGCCAACAAACAAAAAAAACTGGCTATAGCTAGTGTTTGGCTTTTGTATCTATTTGGCAGAGTAAGACACACTCTCGCAGTGTGTTTTTGTGTGGGTGTCTGCACTCATGCCTGAATTCTGTGTTGCATCTAAGTGGACCAGGATTCAGAGTACAATATGTCAGATAGCAACTCCAATTTGTATTTCTCTCAGTCAATGATCAATATTTCCCACTGGAGGGCCAGAACGCTCTCTAAAACACTAATTATACCAATAATAATATGTTGTCCTTTTCAGGCCAAGGCTGACCAGCAGGCCCCTTATACCCAGCGATAGAAGATGAACATCAACATCAGCTAACCTCTTGCAATGCTCTCCTCAGGTCTGGATGACTGTCTCCAGCAGTATGTGAAGAGTTTCGAACGGGAGCAGATGGGGGGAGAGCAGCTGCTGCACATCACCCATCAGGAGCTGGAGGAGCTGGGTGTCACCAGAATAGGACATCAGGAGCTCATCCTGGAAGCTGTCGACCTCCTCTGTGCCCTGGTCAGTCAGCCTCTGTTACTTACTGACATTACGTCTCTCAATCTATGATACTTTGGAAGGAGTGATGTATATGTCGGTCCTGGATGTGTGTTTTGTTGTGGGTGTTGGTCACCATGGCACACTCAATTAGTATGAGACTATAGTCTCATACCAATCAAGTATATCTTAAAACTAACAAAAGGTAGCAAATGTTTAACACACAAGTCAAAAGTAAAATTGAATACATTAATAAATAATACTAATTAGCATTAGCTTGACAACTTTGTTTGCATTAATCTTCATCAATTAAAACTTCAGCTACTATTACAAGAGGGGATTCTGCAAATAGTACAGTTTAAGGGTGATTAATATTACTTGCACTGGCTGGTGTTTTCAGTTAAACTATCTAGCCACCTTTTAACTTTTCCACTGATGTTTGACACAAGTGAAGATAAGATAAAGTTTTAATGCTTAATCAGCTTAGTGGAAGTGAAGAGAAAAAAGTAAAAATGCTTTCCCACAGATTAGAGGTTAATAAAACAAGTATACATGTGTAATAATACAGTTTTATTAAATTATTGTAGTGACCAGAAAGTCAAATAAATTGATGGTTTTGATTGCCATATATGCCAAGAAAATATTTTGGCACAAACCTTTGTGAACTTTGACACTTTGATGAATGTGCACTGTTGAATGCTGTCATGACAGTGCTGACCTTTGTGAGAAGGGAGACCTAAAAATGGAGGAAGCTAACGTACCTGCACTCTCCACTTTTATTTATCCCTCTTTTGTTGGAGTATAATCTGCTCTACATAGGAGGATTGGCTTGTAGACAGTTTTGAAACAGGTGTCTATAATACAAATCTTTTGATTAAACTGTGACTGTAATGTCCCATTAGCAACCACTTGTTAGCTACAGCCTTTTCCCCTCCTTAGTAACTCTTACATTGAATGATATTATGTACAATCCCAAGAACAAAACGCCAAGGGGAGGTAAAAAAAAGATTAAAGTACAGAGAAAATACAAAAAAGCTTGCATGTTGCTAGCATGTTCCTTAGTGGCTTGCATTTTTAGCAGTTAGCTTGCCAGCTACAGCAGCTAATTTAGACATTTTTATTTAGGCAACGTTTTTGCACAGTGTCTAACAGTAGATGGCATTTGAGTATACTTGCTTCTTTTGTTAAATCAAGGTTTTGTGGAAAAGCAAAGACAAAATATTGTTTTGGTTTTGAAGCTGAAACTCATTCCGAACATTTCAATCCATACCCAGACTTTGTATCCACTAAATATCTACCATCAGTACTTTAGGATGAATATTACATATAAGTAGTTTGTAAAGAGCGTTTGTGTGAAAAACTACAAACTGATCATTTTTGCTCAGTTTGCCATAATTACTGAGTAAGAATTGTTTACTTTCATTTAACTGGCGAAGAAAGTCTCACAGGTATAAAGATTTATACATTGGTTGTTGTTTATTTTCCCCCACCAGTTATTGATATTGGCTTAAGAAATGGCTAGAAAAATCCTCTGTCATTTGGGCCCTGCTTTGTGTGTACTGCCTTGGTCACTGCTGACTGTATGTGCAGTGGCCCTGCTCAGGATTAGAGAATTAGGGGGAATTAGGTGCTACTCTCCCAAAGAGAGAAAGAGGGAGGAAGGAAGAGTGAGAGAGGAGTATGTAGAAAGAGTATGCAGGATGCACCTTATCTCTCAGGCACACATGGCTGGATTAGTTGGGGATGTTTGAATGTGTGTGTGTGTGTGTGAGAGAGAGAGAGAGTATGTGTGTATGCACATGCTTGTGTGTATACTAATCAGCACCTCTTCTCATTCAAATGTTCCAGCATGGGAATGAGGGTCCCAGAGCAGCAATCACCATATGTCCTGAAACTGGATACACACCACACACACATTAGAGATGCCAGGTAGACCAGGCGTACCACTAAAACTACTGCTGTGACTAGTCACAAAGAATAATTCCAGTTCATTACAATTTGGGTCTTACTTTTTGGAGTTTTAGCTGTCATTTCTATCAGATACAATAACATTGTACTCACCAAGCTATAAGATATGGGAACACAACAGCATCTGGAGAAAAAACACAAGCAGTCAGACAATCAGACCCAAATTGGCCAAATTTATTTGGAAGAGAAATGGAAGATGAAAAGTAAAATATAACTGTCATCAATCACAGTTTACAGATGGATTTCACGGATTAACTTTAAATCTATACCAAACTTGACATTACTGTTTACAGGTGTATACTAGGCTACCTCTGAATATTTGGATATTTAAGGACAATTCACTGTTGTCAGCAAAATAATCTGTTGTAAGGACAGCAAAACCCTGTTCCCCTGGCTCAACTGTTATGACTTTCTGCAGTAAAAAGGGAAGCTTCTGTGGCCCTTGATCAATTCAAGTTCCAAGCACTGACTAAGCTTTCATTCTTGCTGTAAATGTGGAAAAGTCCCTTTTATGTCTATGCATTTGAGTTTTGGCCCCTAGCATCTATGCTAAGTGGGTGCAGTGAATTTTCAGCAAAATGTGCTGGGAAATGGCCATAACTTAAGAATAAAGTGACTGCTCATCCCAAAATCTGAATTGAAAGAAATGAATAAATTACATACAGACATTTGTATTGTATTCAAGTTACACAAAAAGTGTAAAATTAAAACATACAGAAGAGGACTGCAAATACACCTTTCTCAAACACTTAATTTCAAAGTCAGCTATAGCAGCCAGGCCATCGATTCACACAGAACTATTGATTTTTTTTATTGATTGACAAATTCCCATTGGTACAAACATAGACAGCTAACATACTGTGTATAGTTAGTATTTGTATAATGAAATGATTAGTTAACTTCTGTGTATTATCTTTTTAAAAATCAAATAATTATTTCTTTCATAGATCTTGCTGTACATTGTTGATTGTATCTAACAGGTATCTGGCAAAGTCCCGGTTATCGCTGTGAAATCTAACACACAACCCAAACCAAACTTTATTCTGCACCCTCCGGGTGCTGGTGAGGTTAGGTTTTGCTTTTCACATTCAAGCAGTCCTCGTGGTGACCCCCAGGGTTCTATTTTAGGCCCACTTGTCTTCTTGATGTATCATACTAGACCTAGCGTTAGTTCCTTTTAAAGGTCTGACAATCAATTAAAATGACATTGAAAAGTGCCATTCAGTTAGCGTGGATCCATTTGATTTCCATACCTTTTCTTCTTCTGCAGTAGAGGAATGGCATCATTATCTAGATACCATGTACAGTTCAGCAGTCTGTTAGGGCTAACATACAGAAAAACAAATTCATAATCAGGAATTTACAAATTCAATCTTTATGTTTGGACGTACAGAGGAAACCAGAGCACCTGGTAGAAATCAGGATGTTCTGCCTTAAAACTTTACTGCTCTGAAACTTAAAATATCTTGGCATAATCCATAATGATAATTAGGTAGCTTTGTTATTATGTTTGGAATTATGCCCCAATTCTTCTTGCTCTGCTTTTGTTCTGAGAAAGTGATTCATGTCGCCATCTCCTCTCTTTCACGCGGATGAGTCAGCTCTCTATGTTGGTTCCTTTTCAGTGCTACTCTGTGTGACTCCAATTTGATTTTAAAATCCTGTTGGTTATGTGAAAGTTATTGAATAGTTCGCCACAATTTATATTTCTATTCATTTTTATCTTCGTTTTAACATTTGAGCTTTTTAGACAGGATTCCTCAGACGTTCCATATAGGAAAGCTAAAATGAATGTTTGAAAGTTATCTTTGGGATTGGCCCTAGGCTCTGAGGGAGCATCCTTCATCATCGTTTGACCCCTCCACTCCCTCACTCCTACTTGTATCTGTTACCCTTTGACTCTGACCTTTGATTTGCAGGTGTGTGAGTGTGCACGTATGTTTATCTGATTTCTGTATATGCCATTTTAGTCTTACTGTTCTCTCCCTTGTTTGTTTGTTAGTTTGTTTTTTTTTATAGCACTTCAGTCACTATATGAATTAAAATACTTTGTTTGAAACAGTCTCCTAAAAAAATGTAATTACAAACAAATCAAACCATGTACTGCTACATAATGTGTATTCTGTTTTTAAGTAGCTGAAAACAGTTCTTGTTATATGACAATCAAGAGAAAAAAGCACTGTTTTCATTTTTTAATCCAGTACCCAGTAGAAGAAAATTGTAACTGGACTTGTTTTGTGTGATAAGAAAAACCTGCAGTAAACATTTAAAATTCACTCATTATACAAAGCTCCTCTGCCTGAGCTGAGCAGTGAACCCAGGTCTTCCTAGCTGAGAGCAACACACGCACAATCAATAACCTCCTGATTAATAGAGGTTGGATACTCTACGTTTTGGTGCAAGTGTTCTGCAAAAGCTTCTGTATGTAGTGAACGTATAGTAGAGGAAGAGTGATTAATGCTTCTGAAAAGAAAAGGATTAAATGGTGAAGCCCCCCTTTTTTGCTGGAACATTTCATGAAACGATGTCTGAGTGTGATTCTGCGAACAATGGTAGAAATATCAGCATAGAGGAGAGGCTACTCCACACATGGCTGCTATGGCAACCACATCGACAAGGAGGTGTGTGTGTGTGTGTGTGTGTGTGTGTGGGGGGTTGCGGGAGGTTTAGCTCTAATGGCATCGCCCTCTTACTGTATTGATTTGACACACACGGGCACTCATATGGACACACCGCTAAAATGATTTCTCTCTCTTTCTTCTCACACACACATGCAGTCATTCAAATAGTCGACACAGGGCTTATTCCCGCGTTTCATCTCAGCGCCCTGTTCTCCAGAGAGAGCCACACAGCTTCACATCAAATCATAGGACAGGCTAATTACAGCTGTGCCAACATGTACGCTCCAAGTTCATGTATACATCTACATTTACGCAGAATACAGAACATTATGCAGAACACAGTGTATGCATGACCCAGTTTCAGTGAGATGCATAGCTGGGTGCTCTCTCTCCCTCTTGTCTTCTGCCTCTTTAGTTCCTCAGTTCCCTCAATTCTCTCTCTCTGTCTCCGCTGCCACTGTGAAACCCTCTCTCCTTTGTAGTCACTGTGGTCGTGACTGTGTAGAATAGATCTTAAGGCAGAGGAGGAATAGATATGTCTAGCTCAGCCTGTGCATTTGACTATACAAGGGTGTGTATGTGTGTTTGTAGCCTTTGTGTCAGCAGGAATCAGACTCTGTCAGGCAGGACATGACTGGAGATGCCCAGGGATGATGAGCAATGTGGCTCAGTAGGTCTGTGTGTGTGTGTATGTGTGGTTTATTTAAAAGGGTCACAGTGCAGTAATGGGCTACTCGACCAGCTTGGTGTTCTTGTATTAGTGCAAAGAGAGCTGTTTTATGAAAATGCTAATGGTTGTTCAGAGATAGTAAATCTAATTTCAGTTCATTCCAATCAGAATAACCATTTGCGGTTCAATCACAGTAGATACTTTTCCTGTTTAACCTATAGAACTTGTGGAAAGATCATCCTCATTTAGACAGATAAAAATACATATGTGTAAGTTATGTTGTCGCTCATAACTTACATACTGCAAAATAAATAAAAAATGCTTCTTTGTAAATATATAAAGGCTATACATTTATGGAGCCATATCCAGAGGGCGATTAGCGTAGCTTAGCACAAAGAACTGAAGCAGAGGAAGACAGCTAGCCTTGTTATCTCCAAAGTTAAAAAAAAATTGCCTACCAACAGAAAAGACAAGTTTGTGGGCATATTTTTGAACTTGGAAGAGAGCCTATAGCTAGCTGTTTCTACCAGCTTCCAGTCTTCAGGCTATAAGCTAACCACGTCCTGACTCCAGCTCGATAGGACATAACGCACAGATATGAGAGTAGTATCAATCTTTTCATCTAATTCTTTGATCAAACAAATCACTACCACAAGCAACTTGTGGGAGTGATTTCTAACACAATGTTTACACAGCCTGTGTAGCCAAGGAAGCACGTTAGCAGAGCATCAAATCTATATGAGATGCGTTGAGGCACACATTGAATTTTGGTCCGTTTCCTTTTGGCAGTGCTCACAGCAAAAAAATACACTTCGGGTCATGTAAAATAACACGTGAAAACTGTGAGCTGTAACACTTTCTGTGCTGTATTGGTTAAAAATAGAAGCATATCTGTACTGCCAGATGCGCTGCTGCCCGAGATGGACAACTGGAAAAAGCGTCTGAAATGCCTTATGCGTGTAGACAAGCTTTAAAAACATATGACAAATATAATGTGATTATATTTCCAAAATGAATCCCTCTGTTTGTCCTCTAGAACTACGGCTTAGAAACAGAGAATCTCCGAACTCTGTCCCACAAGCTGAATGCTTCTGCAAAGAACCTCCAGAACTTCATCTTGGGCCGGCGGAGGGGTGGACACTACGATGGACGAGCTTCCCGGAGGCTACCCAATGATTTTCTCACCTCAGTGGTGGATCTGATTGGTGCAGCCAAGAACCTGCTAGCCTGGCTCGACAGGTAGAAATTACATCTGAGGCTGTAAAATGAAATTGGGAACTTGACCTTTAATTTTTAGGATAATTTCTCCAATTTTTATCAAGTAAGGATGATGACAAAAATCTAAATATATAAATGAAATACTAATGTATTGTATTAGTTTTTTATTTTTCAAGTCTATCTGTGGTCAAACCATTATCAGCTATGCTCACAAGATTTTGGAACTGCAAACTCAGCATCTCTCCAATGCTTCTTGTGCCATTTGTGCTTAAAATTAGAAAAATATTTTAAATTACTCTTATACCCTGAATTGAAACTTAACTCAAAGTCAAAATACATACATATGCCACAAATATACACAAATATGACAAACAAATCTATCCTCTTTTCTGTTTTTCTTTAACTCCATAAATTCTTAAAAAAGAAGAAAAGATCAATTGTGAGATGTTAAATAGTTGGAAATGGTGGGAAATATACTTATAAAATAACAGGAAAACCTTACCTTAACCTTATCTCCCTCTGACGCAAAGTTTCAATAAAAATGGAATATGATAAACCTCTCAGAGGCAGTTTGTATTGTTGGGTTTGCTTTATAATATCAGATGTTCCTGTTATTTCTTTTCTACCCCTCATACAGAAACATGATTCATAGATGGATATTTTTTGTGTTGTTATGGTGACGATGTAACCATAGGAAGCTGAGGACACATACAAATAAAGCGATGTTGAGTTTTAGTAGATCCCTGGCTTGCATAGCCTCCTGGCCGCGATATAAAACCAAATATTGTTGTTTGTCTTTATCACTTACTCCTGTGCTCTGAGAGGAGCAGAGAATAGCTATTATTTCTCTCTCTCAGTGAACTATCACAGCTTTTAAAATCCTTTAAAATCCCTCTGTTAGCAAATAAACGAATGGAACAAAACAAAATATCACTAAAACACCAAAGGAAGTCTTTTTTTTATAGAATACGCTTTGCTCACATTCATCTAAGTATGATTTTCAAACCTGTGAAAAACTGCAGAAAACCCCCACTATACTCCATTTCCAATTCTTGACAGACAGGAGCATTTGACAAAAACAAGAATTTAGAATAAATGTAAGGTTCTAGAAAAGTCCACCATATTTTTTAATCTCTCTGATGCATTTGTCAGATTATTAACTATGTGGGAATTATGTTTTTGTATTTTCTTGTATTTTCTGCTTTAGGTCTCCATTTGCCAGTGTGACAGAGTATTCCTTACTGAAGAACAACATTGTGCAGCTCTGCCTAGAATTAACTACTATTGTACAACAGGTGCTTAAACACACACACTTCCAAACACGCAGGGTGCATACATCGCACAATCCACCATGTCCATATTCATTACACTCATATAATAAAGGTCAGGATTTGAATTGAAAGGGCAAAACTAAAGTGGGTTTGGATTGAAAACATCAATAGGGATACAGCTTGTTCCTGTCTATAGCTCATTTCTATAGATTTGATTATGAGTGGAACATATGCCCACTGCCACAGGCTGTTTGCAGCATGGCTGATGGGGCAAGTAGCTCTCAATAACAGCCTTAGGCAGAGTGCTGATTGACTCACTGTTAAACTTCATCCTCTGCTTAACTTATGGGCCGTGATGGAGGATGAAGTAGGGGTCTCTAATCCCTTCGTTTCCTGTCCTCCTTCTGCTCTCCCTCTGGCTTGCTCCCACGTGTAGATTTACCACCCTTACACACACAAATGCATTTAAAAAAATAAATAAATAAAACTGGAGGTGCATGTGTACACACTCTACTGTAGAAATCTCATTGTTTGGACAGGAACTATGTCTGCTCTCCTGGACCCCATCCACATCCCTCCTGTAAGAGCCTGCTTAGATTGCGTGAGAGTGTGTTTGTACGTGTGCCCAGAGTGAGTCCTGGAGCCGAGCAGATAACACCCATCCTCTCTTACAAGGGCCAGAGGAGGGAGAGGAGAAAGGGGCCACCATAGGTCCACAATGGGCCAAACGAACATGTGGCTGCCATGGTGCAGCAAGACAGACAAAGGTGGCAGCACTGCTTGCACTAATGCATCACATAGATGAATTAACTGCTACCATGCACATCTGGTGGATTGAGTGGGCTGCTTTCCCAGAAATAGATTAACTATCAGCTATCGTTAAATAACAATCTGTCATGTTCAAATACATAGTTTCTAAATCCTGTAGAGGCACATGGAGCTCCAGGCAGGAGAGAAGAACTGGTCAATCTAATGTTTTAGTCTGCCTAGGTTTTAAAGAAAAAATCATTTTGTGGAAGGTTAGAAATTAGATAGCTGACTGCTGATGTTCTCCATTGAAAAAGAAGTCATCTATATGTCTTCCTGTCAGCCATCTCTTTTTCCTATTTCCTTCTTTTCCTGGTTGTTATATTTGGAGGAGGGAGATACTTGAGCCTCTGCGCGGATGTTCCATCTCATGTTTTCTTCTTCTCTCCCTTTCTGACTTGTTCTCGTTTTACAGGATTGCACTGTGTATGAGACAGAGAATAAGATTCTCCATGTGGTAAGTATCTGTTTTAAAATGTCAAATTCTTATTAAAATATCAATGATGATTCAAAGGTCTGGGCCTGGTTCCATTAGCGAAAAACAGGGAAGAGACACCATAGCACATTCAACAATGACAGCTATTAAATGGGTAGATAAAATAGACACAACAAGACTACTATCCTAGTGTATACAGTATAGTCAGATTTTATTTCAGCATTCTTCTGTCTCGTCACATCACACATGAGCTTAACATATAATTTAGCTGAATTTAAAACTGCAGTTGCAGTGATTAAAAGACAAATTCATAAACACATTGAAAAGAGACAGATGTAAAATGTTTGCCTATGTACATATTTTCTGTGTGGGAGTGTGTTTGTGTGTGTTTGCATGTCAGAGTGCTGTGTATTTTTGTGGGAATTTGTGGTAGAACATTGTGCATGTTAAAGTGCAAGCGAGCCTGGGGCCTTTTGAAAGCTCCAGTTTAGCATCTGTGTCTGTGTGTGTGTGTGTGTGCGCGCGCATGTGTGTAGCCTAAGTGTGTGTGCGTGCATGCATGTATGATGGAGAACTGTCTGTGTCCATGTGTGAAACCGAGTGAGCAGCTAGTGTCTGATCCGGGCTGACAGTTGGACTGGGACACTTCCTGCTGTCATTCAAGGTCAGGTGGAGGAAACCAAATAAAATGTTGGCAAGGGGAGTTCACAGAAAAATATCTAAGCATTTTATGCCAAGAAATAAATCCTAGATTGTTCTGTTCTGTCAGTATTTTGAATATGTATATACATTAAATTTTTCTATAAATAAAACTAATCCTGAGACTGCATTTAAGATGTTGGTCTCCCTGTGGTATGATGTCGCCCCCTGTTAAAATTGCTCCTCTTTTAGCTTTTTTTGGTCATGGTTGTCCACCTTGTGGTTGCCATTTACCTCTGTTGTCACAGGCCTGTTAATGGCACAGTGACATCAGGCAAATTCAAATATTTAAATGGCTCTGCACATGTGTTCACTCACATACACAAACACACACACAAAACCCTGGGTGCCAGACTAAAGGCTACACTCGACTAAGACTGTTATGTGTGGGAGGTTTATGTGTGAAATAGGGAGACAGCATGAAGGGAGAGAGAGAGAGAGAGAGAGAGAGAGAGAGAGAGAGGAGGTGTTTGTTTTTAGATGCTGTTTCCTTCATTATATTTGTTTATATGTGTTTTAGAAATTTATAAAGTTGAGATGAAATGATGCTACCACTAAACCATACACCACACACAAACACACACAAGAACATAAAGACGCATATGGGATGAAGATGATGAGATCTGGACTGTATTTCCATTAGGAAGAAGTAAAGTGCTAGTCAAATGTGTCCTCTTAGTGACATACATAATTTGTTCCAATTTATTTTCTATTTCCTTGTTTGTTGGGAACCGTTGCAATATATTGTTTAATATCATAAAAAAACAACAACATACATTTGCTCTTTTTTTTTAATGGACCATGGACAGGGCTATTTAGACAGCTTAGTCATTTACTTAGAGAAAAGATGAAAATGGACACAAATTATTAAAGATGTTTCTGTCATTATGTATATTCCATGAAATAATGTAGCTCTTAAGCCAAAGTGGGGTGCGCCAAATTTTTGACATGGAATTGAAAACTAACTGTATAGCAAGCTACATAGCTAGCTAGATTGCTAACTAACCTGCTAACTAACTACCTTACTGCCAGTGCTTGAAGTGGGCCAGGTACGCACTCCCTGCACTTCGACATTTACCTCTATGGCGTAGGCCTACCCGGGACTTCTTAGGTTCTCTGGACGCTCACCTGTTCCCGTTCTCTCCTGCCTGCTAATCTCCGTCGGCGGAGAGAGACGTGGAACACGAGAGGCAGCACTTTCAGCAGTGTGCTGAAAGTAGCTCTTCAATGTCACTTTTGTGAAATGACCAATCACAGCCTGGATGGAGCGGGACATTTAAAAACATTGACAGATAGGTGTCATTTACACTGGGGACAATGGGGACAGGTCAGAATCAGAATGTCTCCATCACTTTTTTAAAGCTTTTGTTAAAAATGTTTCTGAAAAAAACCCAGCTTGCAGCAATGAATGATTCAAATTAAAATGTTTGTCACATAAACATGACCATCTAAAAAAAATACACATTTTTACAGATTAATCCACCCAATAATATGATAATGACATCATTACTTAAAGTAGTTAAAATGAGCTACATAACATTATTATGCTACTTACAGTGGAATGCATTAGTAATATCCTATAATAGAAATGACTGTACTCTACATTTTAATGAATTACAGAAACAAATGCAGGACTTTGTAATTGAGTCTTTTCACGTGGTGGTATTGGTAGTTTTACTTAAGTAATGCATGTATCGCATTGATCCAGTCAGGAATACAATATGAGAGTCTCCAGGGTGCATCCAGCATAGGGTTCAGACACTGTTTAATACTCTGGTCAGCTCTGCTGTAGCTACTGTAGTGGTAGTTGTACATTTGTCAGCTTCTGCTCAATAATGCAAAAGTCACTGCTACTCTGCTCTCCTCCAGACTACGGCCCACAGCAATCAGATGGATATGGATAGTGTTTGTTGTGTTGTGTGTGGTGTGTGTGTGTGTGTGTGTGTGTGTGTGTGTGTGTGTTTGTGTGTGTGTGTGTGTGTGTGTTGGGGGGGGTTAGATATGAGCATGTGTGAGTCTGTGTGTCTGATGGAGCGTGAAGTGTGTATGAGTGTGTGTGTGCGTGTGTTTTATGTGCATGCATGCATAAGGATGAGGGGAATTACGTAAGACTGTCCTACTTGTGTGTTTTCCCTTGTTTTCTCCCCCCTTTCCTCCCGGACTCTCCCTCCCACCGCCTTTCTGCTCCTCTCTTCCACTCACCTACTCCCTCTCTCCATTTTTCTCTGTGCTACGCTCTGTGTTGGTTAGCCTGTAAACGTGCATTGGTGTGTGTGTGTGTGCTTGAGAGAAGGTGTAAGTCGGTGAGGAACAAAAGCACGCTAGAGAATGGTGGAGGTTGGGCTAGTGCGCAGCCAGAGCTTAATCCATCTGGCAGCATACTATGTCTGGGTTTCTGTTTGACTGCTCTTAAACCTCATGTCAGCCAGCCACATAAGTTAACTTCGCCTACAATCTGCGCTCTGATTCTCCAAAGGCGTGTCAGATCCAGGGTGGGTGTGTCAGAGCTGGAGGGGTTGAGAGTCTCTGGTAACTGGCCCTTTTGTCTCTTAGCCCCTGTTAATCCCGGGTCAAGACTATTAGTCCAATGATCAAAGAAGGAAACAAGGAGAGCCATTAACATTGTCACTTGCTGTGGTGTCCAGCTGGAGACTTGACATGCTATTTCCGGCTCTATAGGCGGGATTAGATATACTCTGCTATCTTCTCTTCCCCTATTTATTTCCCTTTTCATTTTTTAAATCACAATGTGTTGTTTGGTGTCTGTGGACGCCATGAACAGTCCTGGGTATCCCATTGCGTAATATGTACACGTTGACTAGAACATAATATTATTGTATAAACAGAAAACTAAACAAGCAGTGTAACATTCAAATAACTGACCCAGAAAAGGAGGGTGTGTATATGTGTGCGTGTGTGAGAGTGAGGGAGAGAGCATAAGCATCACATAGCCAGCTCACTGAAGAGCCTCCACCTTTTCTCTCACACTGAATGAATCATAGGCTCTGAGCTATATAATGTGTGTGTGTCTGTGTGTGTGTGTGTGTGTGTGTGTTGAACATCTCCGTTCATTTCATCACTATAATCCGGTAATTGCTCATTAGGATTGAGATCAGAAGATTATTTTATGCAGGGTTCATCACTGTCATACTGCTTGTGTGAATGTAGATGACGTATATTGTCTTACATGTATGTCTGTTACATTCCAGCGTACGTGTGTGTTTGGGTGTGTGGGTGTGTAAGGGAGTGTGTGTGTGTGCTAAGCAGCAATGCAATGAGGCAGGGTAACAGTCTTTGTAAGCCCACTGCAGTCAGTCAGCCAAGATTAGAAGGCAGAGATGTTGCTGATGATAAATTAACTTGCATGCGTGACCAAGCAGACAAATAGCCTGAAAAACAGTCAAGGTTTATTTAGAACAAAGGCAAGGTGATGCTTTTTTATATGCTGTATTTGCTCAGATGCACTCAGATGGGTAATATGCATTAGGAATTGAAGGGCAGTATAAAAAAAAATTACAGCATAGATAATCTAACCACTCTGCAATATGTCGGGTTTTGTTTAGCTGACATGGAATAGCCCTTATCTTCCAATAAAAAATTACAAATGCCACCAAATTAAATCTGTGGTCTGTAATTTAGATGTTAAAAAATGTCATCTGGGCACCCCGAGGTTGGCTGGTATCGGTGATGTGTTGTTCTGTCTGTGACAGTGTCTTGTGGGCATGCCTGTGGCCAGACTGTGACAGGAAACAGTTTGTGTGCTGGAGTGATGGAAGTGGCGATGTGGAACAATCTGATGAAATGATTTCTCTTTCACCTCCTCCAGCTAGGTCACAGCATCCCTCGCGGACCAAAACCAATCTCAATAGCTTTCTGTCTTTTTCTTTTTGTCACTCACTCTCTCTCTTTCTCTTTTCCTGTCATTTTCCCGCCTCCGGTATCTTTACCTGCGGTGCCATCTCCAGTGTAAGACTTTAGCAGGGATATGTGACCACATCATCTCGCTGTCATCAGACTCTCTGGTCTCTCAGTCAGCCCATCTTGAAGTGGTTCACCTTACCAGCATCATGCCCAGTGAAGGACTGGTAAGGACACACCTGAGCAGAGGTGTGTGACACTCAAGAGGTCACACACCTCTGGAGCAACTATTGGCGTCTTGCTCAGGGGCACAAAGGTGGATGTAGTGGTTGGAATTGAACCCAGATCTCCTACACCAAATGCATTTGTCTTATCCACTGTACCATCGCTACATAGAGTTTTATTTTCTTTTAGCTATAGGTTTTGCTTTTCCAGCCTGCCAACTCCACTGTCAGTAACCTTGTTTCCAGCAGTGGTGGGCAGTCCTTTTCAGTAAAAAAAAAAGGTCTGATAAAGCCAGTCTATGCTACCTGTCCAGCACCCAACAGCAGAAGGACAAAGTGACTAGTTGGTGAACACAGTGGAGCATTTGGTAGCTATGTGGTCATAACGTGTCAATGATTTGACATTTGTGTTTTCAACATGCTACACTGGCCCTAAAATGAATACAGCTTTACATACTCTGGTCAAGTCTACAGTCAAATCCAGTTCAAGTTTAGACTCAGTTTTTCTGGCTGTTAAATCACTGAATCCAAACCTCTTCAATGCACAGGACTAATAATTAAATATACAAGGTGTGTAAATATGCAACACCTGCCTTTTGCCATCTTATTCATTATTTATTATTACAGGACTTCCAAAAGTCAAAACTTGAGACTTGAATTTGCTTTAATTTAATTTTCTTTAAGTCTTAAGTCAAGAGTTTTCCATGGGTTAAAGTTCAAGTACAGGTGAAGATGAACTGAGAGTCTACTCTCATGCAGCCTTTAAAGTCAGCCCAATAGAGCACCAGTGGGAGATTTTGGACTGACATGTTAGACCATCAAAACACACAATGAGATAGTAGAGTTTACAGTAAAGTGTAAAGTCTTCTATGAAGAATCAATGACAAGAGGCATTGAAGCTGTTGCTGGAAGCTCTCTGTCACCCCTTGCTAAGAAACGTCATGTTAGTTAGTCTTTTAATTGGTTACCCATCCGTATAGACACATACTCAAAGATATAAAATATAAATATTGTGTTAGCCTGTGTACTTTATATTGTGCTGAATCCTCGCTCCCTGGCTGTGTGTGCTTGTGTTTCAGGGGATGTATATCAAATCGACGTATGACGGACTCCATGTTATCACTGGCACCACAGAGAATGTGAGTTTTTGTTTCACTCACTCGGAAGCTTGACACTCTGCCAGCCACAATTTATGCTCTCAACTTCCACACCAACAATGAATCTATGCCTTAATATATCCTGGGTTTGTTTCCATTGTCCTTTTCCTCTCCAACTTCTGCCTCGGCAGTCTCCAGCAGACCAGTGTAAGAAGATCCATGCAGGGGACGAGGTGATCCAAGTCAACCACCAGACAGTGGTGAGTAAAAAAGCTTCTAAACACAACACTATAGTCATAAAGAATTACAGGAAACGTACTTTTCATGTGTTTCCACTGTGAACACGCACTGCAAACTGTCTCCATTCTGCGCTATGATGAGGAGATGTCAAGGTACATTATGTGTGCTACCACCACCACCACTACCACCACCATTGGCGCCATGGTGCTTCCTGTCCTGTGCCTGTGTCGCTATGTAGGCTAATTAGACTTGCTGCAGGAGCAGATTATAGGACGATTGTTACAAGACCTTTGTTCAGTCCAGTGTGATTGTCAGCTCACTCTTTCTGGAATTTGTTCCCATTGTCGCAAGAAACCCCTGCAGGAGGAGTCTGGTTTGAAACGTGAACTCATGTTCTACTTTCAGACTTGAATAAGTTGTATTTCTGCCTTCAACTCATCACATCAGACGGAAGCACAAAAAATGGGCAGCCATTTTAAATGGAACGGTGCCTTGTGAGAGCATGTGATTGAGCGCGCTGTCTATTGCCTGTGCTGTCAGCTCTGGCACAAACGATTTGTTCCAGCGTTTATTTGAGATTTCAGAGGGGGGAAGAAGAGGTTTTTGTCTGTGTGTAGACATCTTTTGTGTACTTTTTCTGTAAGTATTTCCTCGTACGTCTGGATAGATGTTGCTCATGCAAAAGCGTGCATGAAGGCGCTGGGGAGTGGCGTTGATTGACGTGTGAGGGAGCCGCGTGTTATCTCTCTCCCGCTCTCTCCTCGGGGTGACAGTGCAGATCGCACCCTGCCAGGCTCTCAGCTCCAACCCCTCATTACTCCCACAGCTAGACCCTCACTACTCTGATCCCTCACTCTGGGGGAGGAGATAAGCAGGGGGAGAAAGAGGTGTGTGTGTGTGTGTGTATGTGATGGGGAAAAAGGGGTGAAGTAGTCAGGGGATGCTGTGACAAGGCTGAGCAGGGAGAGCGGGGTGAAAAGGGGAGGAGGAAGTAAAGAGGGACTTTTGGGGAGAGGAGGAAGAGGATGAAAAGAAAAGGAGGGAGAAAGGGGGCGAACAGCAGAGGAAGGTCTCTCATCAATACAGCTCCTTTTTTGCAAACCTATATCGAGCTGCTGAGGAGAGAAGATGGATACACACTACCAGCAAACTCTCTGTCAACATCAGGGCTGATAAGTTTATCTAGTGAGGCTCCATATTTAAAAATTAGATTAGGGCGAATATTGAATGAACAAATCCTATTACATTATAGAATCATTATGTAGCCCTATCCCACGTATTTAGCAACAGCGCTGCCTTCATGTCTATGCATGAGCTTCTGTTTGAGACCCACTTCAAAACAGGACTCGCAGTTTTTTAGCTCAGCTTCTCTTTTGAGGTAAAATGTGACATTTGCTCAAATAACAAACCGATTGTTTGAAGAGGCAACATAATTATGTGGAGGTAATAGCATCTGGGAAAATAATGAAGACCCAAGGGATTTGAAAAACCTCTCCAGCAGCAGTTTATACTCTATTATTATTTTGGTAGGTCTCTCCCTGTTTTTCCTCTGCTTTCTGCATATTTGCATAACAGCAGTTCTAAACTGGCCTGGTTAGGATAGGCTTTGTTTGTTGTTAACATACACTATGTGCTGTCCACCTTTGTGGTGGATTTAACAAGGGTTGAAAAGTTTAGCATGATCAAGGTCTAATTCAGTTCACTTTCACTTCAGTTAATTCAGGATTTCCCTTTAGCTTGGAAATGTCCAACTCTAACAAAGGCTGTGCGTTGTTTGAAATTTTCCTAGAGGAAAACGCTTTGAAGACTCCTCTTGTTGAAGGATTAGCTCCACATTTTGGGAAATACACTTATTCGCTTTCTTATCCGGGGAGTCAGATGAGAAGATTGATACCACTTCTAAATCTGTTCCATTCAATATTAAGCTGTAGCCAGGAGAGGGTTAGCTTAGCTTAGCTTAGCATAGAGACTGGAAACAGGGGGACACGACTGGCCTAAACAAACAAGATATAACATGTTAATTAGTGAGCTTTAGAAGTAATAGGCATGTTTTATTTACCTACGGACAGAGCAGGCTGGCTTCCCCCTGCTTCCGGTCTCTATGCTAATGCTTGGACAGAGCGAGATCTTCTCATCTTAGTCTCTAAAAAAGTAAATTAAGTGTAGGTCCCAGAATGTCAAATTATTCCTTTAATAAAAGAAGCCAAAGTACTTTCTTGTTTTGTTTTTTTTATTACTTATTACTTCAGTTTTTTTGATAGATAGACACCATCGTTTCAGCATGTTGGGTTTCATACCTAGCCCTATATATGTGACTCTAAAATGATAAAACTGATAACGAATGAATGATCACAGTCTTGGTGAATCCAAATGTGCTTTCATGAACCCCCTTTTGTTTGAAATGACAGAACAGGACAAAACATACAGTAGTCTAGTAACTTACTTCCATGGCGGCTCGTGGTGCTGGTGAACGCTGACTGAACCCAGAGTTCTGGACTGGGCCAGAGAGAACAGGAAACTGGCTGCTAAAGGCTGACACAGGCTGGTCAACATTACGCCAGGAGTAAGGTCAAAACAGTTCTGTCTGTGTGTGGGTGAGTGTGGGTTAATGTGTGTGAGCGAGGTGGCCTCTGCGGACAGTTCCAGTAGCTGAGACCAGTGTAACCAATCAATGGTCTGACGATTGCTGCGAGCTCTGGAGACAGGCTCGCCGGAACCACAAAGAAACACTGTAGTCAGCACTTACTCTTTTCTTTCTCTTTTACTATCTCTCTCTCTCTTGCTTAGAACTTTACAATACTCACCAAGCCAACCCATATTTCAACATGATTTTCAGACCAGTGGTACTAGGACAGTGTGGTGCATAGTGGTTGTGTCTTGCAGCCTTGGTAGCTAAAAAGTGTAATGACTGGTTTGGTGAGGAAGATTTAGTTGAACATGTTTAGTAAAGAGGGGACAAAGGGAACACCGAGGCATAGTGGTTTATTGAGTTTTTATGCAGTTAGGTGTGTCTGTTGTGGTATAATTATCCTGGATATCACCCGAACCATATGGTGAATCTAGGACAACCTTTGCCTTACTGCCAAGGCTGCAAAAAGTGTTGTAATTACTTTTTAATCAACATGTGGATCCAGATCTTCTGAGTCATACAACTAGGTTATAGCTATTAAAATGTATCACGTTGCTGTAGGGCCATACATGGAAGCATTTCAGGCGTATGCTTAAATTGTATTGTGTTATACTGAGAAGTGTGATTAAGATTTTGTTCATACCCCTTCATGTGGCTATAAATATATATATATATAAATATTAGAAACACCTGTCATTATAACACAAAAAGGTACAATAGTACCGCATGCAGTCGTTGAATCAACATCACTCTAAAACAGTTTCAACAAAAAACTGACCATGATAACCTTCATGAAGGTACAAAGTATTACAGGGCTGAATTCATTTTAGCGGGGGGTATCTAATAAACTAGAAACAATTAGGCCACATTCACAAGAATTTCGCAATCAATTGTAGAGAAATGTTATAACATAAAAATATTTTATGGGCTCATTCAAATACTTTAAGAAAAAGTATAAATAATTGATATGGTCCTTTTCAGGGCTTGACATTAACTTTTAAGCTCACTAGCCAATGTGGCTAGTGGTTTTCCAAAGTTACTAGCCACGCAGCATTTTCAATAGCCACATTTTTGGTGTTGGAGAATTATGTTTTATATGATTAAAGTTGACAATGGCGTGCTTAAACTGGCATGCTAAAATGTGCAAATATTATCATTAGCTCTGTTAAGGTTTTGTGTAAAGTTCCTTTTTTTGAAAACATATAGTCTGTTAAGGTAAACACATAAAAGGAGCAGCTTCTTATTGTATATAGGCCTACTAAAAGTATTGCATGGGTTTAAAAGATGAATTGAAAGTGAACTGGAAAAAAATCATCAGAAACTCTTTTTATTTAACAGCAGTAAATATAGAGTAGTAGAAATTTTCTGCATTAGAAACAAATTGCAAAGAATTAATTATTTTGTCTAAGAAAAAAACACAATTAAGGCAACAGGATTCAAATTTTATGTAGGCCTATATCTTTTTATATACAGTCTATGGCCTATATCAGTTTTGGCAACTGGAGTGTTTTTTTGCATCTGCATTTCCTCAGAGCTATGCCTGGATTTATATTTATCATTATGGTAGCTCTGAGTAACTGAAGATACCATGTGAAACAAGTATACAGGGTTTTATTTTCCAGATTATTATCATACAAACGCATCTCCTGCTTTCCTACATGGCATGATTACTTTTATTAAAAAATAGAATCAACTCTGGAAAGGTAGTTAAGGTATGATGATATGGTGTGATATAAGGGCAGCCCCTTAATCATGAATATATGTGTAATTTTACAGCATTTAACAGCACTTTCCTCTTGGCTTTTCCCTGTCTCAGTTCTGCCTTTTCTCTTTCTCTTGTTCTCATGTGCATTTTTTCTCCACACTGGTCGGCACGCACTCACGCACCGACTGAACGGTGTGTTGATGTGTGTGTGTGCATACGACCAGTCACGTGTGATGACGGAGATCATACCATCAGGTTAAAAGCAGGCGGGAGGCTGACGGTCTACAAGTCTGAGGGACTGTGACTGCCCTGTGACAGATTCAATTTTTATACTCTTGTTTGACTGAAGTTTGGATGTCATGTCATATTTGGCGCGCGCACCCTGGTGGGGCTGCACTGCAGGAGATTGAAATGCGCATTTTGTGTGGATTCTCTCTCTATTAAAAAACATTGCTGCTGCTGGTTAGGTTGATAATTAACGGCAGGCTAAAATAGCCCTCAGTCCAATGGCCAGCCCGCCAGTTTAAGCTCCACAGAGTCTTCTTGTTTACTGTGTTGTTGGTCACTAGTGCGCAAGACAATAGGCTTCATTAATGGACCAATGAGCAAACACTATATGCAGGTAGTACTCATGGGAGTTTTGAAAAGACTACAATTTAAATTTTTCAATAGGCCAAAATGGCTAGTAGCAGTGACTCTGCCACCCACTGACCACATTTGTTGGCAGGTGTTAATGTCAAGCCCTGGTCCTTATAATCCAATGTTAAATAGTAGCATGAGGTGTTTTAAACATGTAGTATCCGGACATGTATGGAGTAGTTTGCATCAACAATTTTCAAAGCTTAATTTTTGTGCGTGGTGGTTTTCCTCAGCAGATTTGGTTGCTCCGAGTGCATCAAGTAGCCTACCGCGTGTGTGTGTGTGTTTGTGGTTTGTAGCCGTTGTTTCGATAGCCCAGTGTGTGTGCTCCTCAGGTTGGCTGGCAGCTGAAGAACCTGGTCAACGCTCTGAGAGAAGACCCATGCGGAGTCATCCTCACACTGAAGAAAAGGCCCCAGAACACCCTGAGCTCCACACCGGCTCTGCTCAGGAACGTCCGCTGGAAACCACTGGGCCTGCAGGTAAACACCAGCAACACGTGGACGTCTTAACTGCAGTATTATAACAAGCTATTCCCGACATCCTGGGCCTGAAAAGTGCTGATTCAATGACATGCTGCTCTACAAATAGTACTGTGCTTGAAATTTTAACAAAGGAGCAAGACATTGAAATTCAAACATGCTTCCAAACATTCTTATACATGTACTATATCTGAACAATTCTTGTCCTTACAGTTAAGGTTTTGAGGTAGGATGGAGTTGTACCTCCGGCTTAAAATTTGTCTCACTCTGAGCTCTTGTTTTTTTTTTACTGCCCACACTCTGCATTCTCCTACTGGCATTTTAAACAAATATTTTCAGAAGAAACTTGTTCACTGTTTGACCTTGCATCAATCTTCCTGTTGAGCATTTCAACAAATCTCTTGTGGTTTTTTTACCAGCCTGCCATATTGCAGGCAAAGTTTAAAGCCATTCACAAATGTGTTGTTAGCCAATCCTCCACCTGAAGAGATAATATGCATTCCAAAAGCATATTAGTTTATACAGCGATAACCCAAATTATAGTTAGTGAATGGGGGTGAAATAGCTTTTTAAATATTTGCCCTTGTGCAGTTGTGTGAGTGATTTAAATGATATAAAATGGCATGGACTTCCTGCTCAGGAGCGAGTACAGGTTCACCAAAGGGTCTATTCGTGCTCCCACTCACATACACATTTACTGTGACTTCTGTCCTGATTCATCCAACCTTTGCCCCAAAGGACATCTCATTTTCAAAAGAGAGTAAATGCTCAATATATCTTAAACGTGGAACACTTGTTTGACGGCTTACAGCTCAGAGCGGGTCTACACATTTCACTTAAGGGCACATACTTTGTAAATCCGTCACTCACACGGAGCTCAGAAAGATCACTCACATTTTTGGTGCACAGTCAGAAGGAGTTGTGCTGAAAAGGATAGAGTAGGGGTGAGGTGAGGGCTAGTGTGATGCTGCCTGAGTGCTTTGTGAAGCTACGTCTTGTTTCTACATGTCTGTGAGCATATAAATGCAGTATATAGCAGTATACATATGAATGTATGCTGAAACGAGAGACTTACAGATTCGGCCTAGAAACCTTGTAATAACCATACTGCAACTTCATCACCCACTCTGCCTGTAACAACAAGGTTGCTGCCTTGTTAGATCATCGCTCTAGGTTGTTACCATGAGCTTATTGTTATATTTGCAGCATACAACAGCAGAGGATTGTGGGAATTCTACCCTGATGGGCTGCTAAGACACAAGCGCGCCATGAGCACCCAGATCAGAGCTCAGAGATATCTGTGGGAGAAGAGAAGAAAGGAGTATTTTAGATTTGTTCTCTCTCAGAAAGACTGGAGCACTTAATTATTCATAAGCAACTACAGGCAGCTCCACTGGCTCTGAATCAAGAGCCACTACTCAGCAAATACTGGAGATAATGCACTGAATCCAAAATATCCTACTAAACAGCCTGTGTGTGTGTGTGTGTGTCTGTGTGTGTGTGTCTGTGTGCGTGTACTAGGGCGGGTGGGTGAGCACACATTTCCAAAGCATGGCCGTGTACATGCTTGTCCATCTGTATGTGTTAAAGCAAGTGTGTTTCTGTGGGTTCATGTTTGTGCACGCATGAAGAGAGATGTTTTCCGTTATCAGTCGCGTTGTTCCTTTGAGAGGTGAAGGAACTGGGT
Source organism: Lepomis macrochirus (assembly GCA_024633595.2). Classification (NCBI taxonomy): domain Eukaryota; kingdom Metazoa; phylum Chordata; class Actinopteri; order Centrarchiformes; family Centrarchidae; genus Lepomis; species Lepomis macrochirus. Next base: position 9,765,995 of record JALXJV020000018.1, read on the forward strand.
CACTTCACTCTGTAAGCTCGGTTCTGGATACATATGTACACACACTGCCAACACAAACACACATTACAACACACACGCACACACGTACCTCTAAGCCTGGTTTTAGAGGAGATGAATTGTAAGGCTGGGGAGTTTAGCCCAAATGTGGCAAATGTTCAGCTGGATTAAAGCTGAATCCACAAAGGAAACAATTTATCTCTCAAATGATCATGTGATTCCAGCCCCAAGCCCTCCATGGCAACCGCTTTTATTCCACTAAGTAACGGCAAATATCTCTCTCTCTCTTTCTCTCTCCCCTTTCCTGTTTCTCTTTTTGTGCGTGTGAGTTTGCATGTGTGTCTGTTTCGTCTGTGGCAGGTTTGAGTGAAAGAAATTCACTGAGCCACTGCAATTAGAATGATGATGCTGGCAATGATTTTAACAGATAAACTGAGGATTAGAGTGAGGCTGCATATTGTATGCATGCTTGTCTGCCTCAAAATGTGCATTTCAAGGGAGTCATTTCATGCGTGGCTGGAGGCCCCATCAGCGTCCCCATCACAGTGTCACACATGTGCCACACATTATGTGTGACCCCGCTTTCACAAATGTGTTATATGTTTAGATACATAAATAATAACTCTATGAACATGCATGCTATTTTGGGCAACATGTATTGGCGTGTTATGCATTACTGATGGGCCAGATGAATGGGTGAGGGCTTATAGCATCTTTGATGTCTTACTTACAGTACCTTCTTTTAGTCTACTTTTGTGCCATCTAAAGCAACTTAATGTCTCTTCAACGATTCTTTCAGATATAAAAGTTTGATCTAAAATATTGATCATGGTGAACTACTCCATAACAGTAAACGTAACAATGACTGCTTAATAAACAATGTCACCTGAAGATCCATTTAGCAGCTGTTTCTCCAGCTAGCAGATCATATCCCATGATTTTCATCAGCAGATGGAGTATAAGTCAACTTTTAAGCCAAAGAGGATTAGAAGTCCTTATAGTGCTCAGAAACAAATCAAGATTTAAACATCTACAGTTCCATGAAAACTGATCAAATGCCATCCGCGAGCGTATGCAACGCAGTTCTAATGATACTTATTTAACCTGCGTTGGACCCTTTGTTATGCTGTCACTCTGCTTGTGACAGTCTACAGTGTAGTTCATTCATTCACTGATAAAACAAAGAATTGTAGAATTACACCACAATGAATAATCTGCCAAATCGCCACTATTTAGAGAAACCTCTAATTGCCGGATCCATTTCATAATTTAAGATTTGTCTTAAATATGTCTGTCTGACAGAAAAAGTCTTCGGTCACTTTGATTTAGCAGAACACTTGAAAAACATCCTCTAAAACACCTCAGTGTGTTCGTGTCCAATAGAAAAGCGACGACCTGCTGCAAATCCCCATCCCAAGGAAAAGACTAATGGATATTATAATAGAAGGAAAGTAAATTCTCTTCCAAACTTGTGTCCTACACATGTAACCTATTTTCCAGTAAGAAAAGGGAAAACATAAATATAAACTTCATCAGTTGATGGTTGGTGTAATGCCTGATTGTAGGGAGCTGCAGCCCCCTCACCACCCCTTCCCATGTCTATGGTCTCCTGGCTCCAACTTCATATTTACGGAACAGACTTGAGAGTCGTAATGATCCTATCATCTAGCTCATCGACATCTAGCGTATTTCCCAACATATCATACTATGTATTCCTTTAATACATCAGTACATGACATTTATTTTCCCGTGCAGCCATACTTTTTATATTTCTTTCTATTCTAATTTATATTTCTTCAGGATTAATTACAGCCTGACCAGTAAAATATTCTGGGCTAATTTGTTGGTTGAACATATGGATAGATGATCACGGTTGTTGTAGCTATGCACAATTTTATGACAACTAAGGTAACCTAATATAAAGTATCCAAAAGTGCTTGTTTTTGTTTTGACAACTATATCATTATCTGATTTGTTCAACTAACACAAATTCATATTGTTGTCAGCAAGGCTCCAATTTAGACTAAACTTAGATTTAACATAACAGACATGTCAGAGTGAGAAAAGCATGGGTGTAAATGATGAAATTAATTATGGCTGAATTCTGTATACCTACTTCAGTTTCAAGGTAGTGTGTATGCTGGCTCACTTTTATGACTTACCGGGACACTTGAATAGAGCCATTGTTAATATTATTAATAACACCTGTGCTTTTCCTGCTATGTAGCTTTTTTTAGCCACTTACGTAGTCAAAATATTAAGTTAAGCATATTATAAAGTATGTGTTTGTCAGTGAGTTTGCATGTGTGCAAAGGTGGTGCGATGGGGAATATTGGTCTGGGTAAAGTTTCAGCAATAGATTTTTGGGGTAGTTTGGAGTGGACACAGCAGGGTTCAAATGGTTTAAGTGATGTTTTAACAGACTGGAATTGCGCCTGCTGTGAAGGTCCCATCTCTCTCTACTTCTACCCCCCCCCCCACCCCTCTTTTCCATGCAGGCAGCAGTGGGCTGTAATCACTAAATTACTGTTTTCACTCTCAGTTCCAGTCACCACACTGCACAGCTCCCCCTCCTCTCTCTCCCTCTCCTGCACTCTTTCCCTCTGTCTCTCTCTCTCTTTGTCCTATTTCCTTTGCTCTCACGTCCCTCTTTTTCCACCCTGTCTTCATTATTTATTGTGAAGCCGTCTTACTGTAAGCTGCCTTCTTAAGAGGAGGACTGTGAGAGAGAAAGAGATGAAGATGGAGACAGGGCCTGGGGATGGAGGTAGCGAGGAGGGGGGTAGAGGAGGATGGAAAGTTTGGAATATGAAATGAATTTGCCTAATGCACTGCTGATGAAATGATGAAACACTGGGCTTCCTTAATGAGAACGTTGCTTGGCTTGCCATCACTTAGGCTCTCTGTCTGTTTATCCATTCTGTCCACACTCACATCTCCTCTCTAAAATGGAGCGTCTTCCTCAGACATAAAGAAAAACACCCCATTTTTCAAAACCTGGAACCCTCTTCCTGAGGGAGAAATTGTATGCATGAGCTGCGCGTTTGTCACTCCAGCTGTTCCGACGGAGAACAAATATAATTCACTTGAAATTTGGACTGAGTTTCCATGACATCAGAAACGAGGCATCCTGTCCTCACGGAGAACTTGATGAAAAATGAATGTACGTGTCCTTGAGTCAAGCAGGAGGCCATGCTAGCTTTCCTCTGTCCTCCTTCTCTTGTACCACAGGAGAGGGGTGAGGAGAGAGGAAGAGTGAGGAGAGGAGAGGAGGGGTTGTCATGGGAACAGACATGGAGAGCCCTGTGTTAGTGAAGAGGCTTGAGACAAAATGACAGAACAGCGAAAGCGATTGAACGTGGGAGAGGCTGCACAGTCAGACGGATATAAAAAAAGAGACAACATGCACAACATGGCAGCTTTGAGGAATTAACTCTCTTGTTTGTGATTCAGTGTTAAAACAAGTGCAGGCTGCAGTACAAGGTATTACAAATAAAAAGTTCCCTTTCTGTTAACTGTGTGCTTTGTTTTTTTGTGAAGCAGGAAAAGATGCTGATTCTCATTTTCAGCATGTTGTGCTCCGAGGTCCCCTCACCATCTTCAAATTATAAATGATTAGAAAGGTGCTCAAATAGAGTCATTCTCCCCTTTTATCTCTCCTCTTTCTCCCTTCAGCCAATCCCCACCAGCCCCACCAGCACCTCCCCTACTCCCGGTGGAACTTTGGGCATGTCCAAAATGGACGCCCCCAGCATGCAGGATGTGTATATCCTCTCTCCTGTGTCTGGACTCTACAGCACCAGGTCAGGCGCTTGCATGCACAGATGTTTAATGGTGGTAATTACGCTGATTATTATGATCCAGCTGATGACAGTGGTGATGGTGCTTATGACAGTGATGATGACAACTCTGCTCCCCCAGGGAGGAGCTGGGTATGATGTCATGCGACGACATCAGCCGCTACAGCGTGAGCTCCCAGTCGGGCTCCAAAGGTTCTGAGGCAGTCAGCTACTACCTGGACCAGGACAGTGGTCAGTTCTTCTCGCTGCTAGAGGGAGACGGACCTCCTGGGCCTGACTATGACAGGGGTCGCAATACAGGGGTTCGCCGGCGGGACAAGACCCCCACCCATGGTAAGACGTAGAGTGCAAATCGACAGCAGGAATGGGGCAGTAATAGCTTTGGCCCAGAGTTTGTTCTGTAGAACAGCATGTTCTCTCCCACCGTTTTCTCACCTTTTTCTCACAGCTCCTCCTTATGTGTTCATCACTCACTTCATGGCTCTGCTTCTTTGTGTCCTTATCTCGCGTGCACACCTCACAAAAACACTGATCACACGCTGAAGGTCTGTCCAAAAAACACTGTCTCCAGCACCCTGCTCCCTGTCTGCCCTACCACCTATATCACCCTTGTTCAAGCCAACGTCCTAGACATCCTTTACCTTCGTCGGAGACTATCAAGGGGCCTATGATGGGCAAGGCGAGGGTCATGTGCATTGGAAGAGTATTTCATGGTCGCCTTGCTAGCTATAGGCTACATGTCCTGTAACGCTACCACACTGTGAGAAGGTAATCAGTGAAGTAGCAACCAGCACAACTGGACAAGTCACCTATATTTAATGAACCACATTTAAAGACACCCTAATCAGTGTTTTTGTATTAACAATGGGTCAGTGACAATGTATAATGCAAAATGAGTCACTCACGAGTCACGACCAGCCTTGCAGAAAATTTTCACCCACTCCTGATTCTGTGCAAGTCTGCTGAGATTTTTAGCCTCTTTTTGCTCATTGTTTTGGTTTTACAGCCACAAACTTGACGCTTCAGATGCAACAGGCAGAAGTTTCAGTAAAAGTACCCTTTTACCTGACTTTACGCTACCTGCCCAGCAGCATATGGCAAAAAGGTACAACTAGCTGGTGAATATAGTGACAATTTAGCTGCTAAAGAACCAGATAGTTCCTCAGGAGCTGGTGGAGAACAAAACAGACTTTAAATGCTAAGGATTTTATGTGTCTGCTGTGTCTGCTTAAATAGGCAATTGTTTGCTACCTCTTTATAATGTGATATTAGATTGAGTTTTCAGCTTATTCTGCTTCTGTGCTGACAAAAATCAATCAATGCCACTTTTAAGGACACTTTTGACAGCAGTTAAGTTCTAATTTCTGTATTACAGTTCTATCACAATTTTTGTCCCATATCACCAACTCTAACAAAAGGCACAGCACTAACACAAAGCAGTAATCTCAATCAATAATCATTTCAAATGAAACCACTTTTATAAAAACCTCCACTGTGCTCTGCTGTGAATATAAAACTAACTTACCTAACAGGCCATGTGTCCCTTGCCTTGCACGTCATAGCAATCCCTCGAGCCTCCAGTCCCGTCCGCCTCACCTGCACACACTTTGTCTTACCTGTCCACCCCTCCAGCTGTCTCCCACGCTGTCTCTCAGCCACCACCTTCCTGCGACAACCCCACTACCCCGTCCCCCTAGGCGACTCTCTGATTACTGATTGGTCGTTCCAGGTGACCTCAGGCCTGTTTCCATGCCTCCCGAATATAACTGGATGGCCGAGGCCAAGGAACCCAGCTTGGGCAAGAGAGGGAGCCGAGGTACACACACACAAACACACACACACTCAAAAACACAGCCCCTCACACACAACGCAAACTGGTCGGACTGGTGCCGTGCTTTGCTCCATACTTGGCTCAACGCATTTCAGCTCATCCTCTGGTTATCCATGGTGGTGTGGTTGTGTGAGGATACATATCTGCCAGGTATGTATCCGACAGAGTGACAAATAAACATAAATGCAAGGAAATTGCATTTATACAGCTGCTCTGGAAATGAGGGTATTTCTATGTGACCAATACTAACCGGCTTCACCGTTTTGCGGCGAGACTTGATCTGTATTCGACCGAGGTTCCTTCACTCTAACATCAGAAAGTCCATGAATAACATTAAAGCACAATACTACTGTCAGGGGATCTGCCTTCCTCCTCCTTCTCCTTCTCTCTCTCTCAGTCACTGTTTTATTTTTTCACATTCAAGTGTATGGATAATAAACAAATTACGTTTGAAGCTTTTTTTTCTATCTAGAGCTAACGCGAAAGAAAACTTTCTGTGACAGATTTAGCAATAGTGCCCTCCAAATCAGCATAATCATTGCAAACAGATTAGCTGTCTGTCCCCAGCTGTGGATCCATATCAGATACTCCAGCTCCGCAACACTTTCATCCCTTTCTGTTGGGTTTTTATCTGTAATGGTTTATTCACCCTCATCTGTTTCTACTCTGGGGTTTTCCTCGACTCCACAATGCTATCTACGCAGTGGTTTTCCTTCCTCTGTCATCCATTCTCTTGAGCCTGTCCATCCTCTAACTGCTCCATCCCTCTACCTCCCTTCATCCCAACAGATTCAGACAACTCCCTGCTGCGTTACCTTAGCGACGACAAGATCCTGGTAATCGAGGAGGAGCCCGAGGGTCCTGGCAGAGAGAGTCGACGGGATTCCACCAGACGCTCTCGCCGCAAGAGCCGCAATCCCAGCAGCCCTAGCTTTCCCATTAGCCCCTCCATGCTGTCCTCCACCCTGCGCCTAGATCAGCCACCTGATCCCTTGCCTGTATGTACACAGCTCTTAAATTGGGTTTTTAAAGTGAATTAAATTATTTATATCATTTATATCAGTTTCATCTGGTTTCTATTCTATATAAATTAATCTGCTCATCTTTTTCCTGGGTTATATGTAATGTATGCATGAAGAGTACTTAACTCAATATTTTTTTACAGTGCTGCTTGTTATCAATCACTTATCAGGACATCATTATGTTGCAGTAGATATATTTTATTTACTTTCCATTTATGTCCATTATTGTCTGGTTAACTGTGTGGGTGTTGGTGTATATTTATTTTGTGTACACACAAATAGAAAGAGAAATGCCTTTACATGCCATGTTAAAGGATATATTCTATATTTTTCTGAATATCCAAAACCAACACCAAAATACCAAACGAACAATGAATGGATCCTAGTGACAAGTATTTATGTAGCTTAAACCTGAAAAATCTTATTCCTCTATGCCACAGAGCTCCATTGTTGTCCAAACACTGTTAAGAACACATGAATGAGTAACACTGCAGCATTGGGTTACAGTATCTCACAAAAGTGAGTACACCCCTCACATTTTTGTAAAAAAATGATTATATCTTTTCATGTGACAACACTGAAGAAATGACACTTTGCTACAATGTAAAGTAGAGAGTGTACAGCTTGAATAACAGTGTAAGTTTGCTGTCCCCTCAAAATAACACATCACACAGCCATTAATATCTAAACCGCTGGCAACAAAAGTGAGTACACCCCTAAGTGAAAATGTCCAAATTGTGCCCAATTAGCCATTTTCCCTCCCCGGGTGTCATGTGACTTGTTAGTGTTACAGTCTCAGGTGTGAATGGGGAGCAGGTGTGTTAAATTTGGTTTTATCACTCTCAAGCTTGATTTATACTCCTGCGTAGGGTCTACGTATTTATACTTGTGTCTCCGTCATTCTGGAACTACACCCCCCAAATGCTAGTCGGCGGTAGCTCTAGAGCGTCCACTGTGTTAACTTTTGCCGGCCGAGCAGGCTAATTTCTGGTTTAGCCCTCCACTAACGTGAATGCGGGTAAAATTGTATATATGTGGCTGGCATAGCCTTTTCAAATGTTACTGACGGAATAGATCACATTCTGATAGTAAAACGATTCATTTATATATTGATCCTGAACAGCCTCGCTGTTTTGGCCTCTAGTAAAAGTTACTTCAAAGCACAGGGCATTTCCTGTTGGCTCGGAGGTTTTGCGAGGCTACCCAGCTGACCAATCACAGTGCTTACAGTCCACGTCGCCTCGACGTGTAGTTACATTTTGAGGGGGTCTGCGTCAGGCTCATGGCGTAGGTGACAGCGCAGGGTAGGGGGCTACGCAGAGGCTATGCCGTCGATTCAACACAGAAGTATAAATTACACTTTACAGTCCCTCATACTGGTCGCCGGAAGTTCAACGTGGCACCTCATGGCAAAAAACTCTCTGAGGATCTGAAAAATATAATGGTTGATCTACATAAAGATGGCCTAGGCAGTTCAACAGGACAGTCTCTCTCTTCCTCCACTTTGCAAACAGCGCCATTATAATCACCTCGTGTTCACAGCATAAGCGCGATGTGCAACAGTAATAAATTTCCCTGCGAAACAGTGTGCTATAAAGTTATATGGATTTAACAAAGCATTGATGCAAAGAATTCGTATTCCTATTTTGTACTTCTATGTAACCTTTGCTTCCTTGTGAAATGTTGGTTAAATTTACCCCTGTGGGCCTCAAACTGTTATTTAAATTAAACCATCTAAGATGTTTGGAGGGCAAATATATCTTTATATACTGTACTGTCAGCAACTCATAGACATCTGAAATGTGACAAGGAGCCCTAACTACAAACTGTTTTTTGTGAGCTAAAAATGGGATGAAAAATGGTGTGTTTTATTTCAGCACCTTAACACATATTGTTTTGTATGTAAAATCTGGATTTATATCTAGTAAAAGTACAAAATCTCTGAAACAGCTGAATATAATTTAGCCATTATTAATTTTATTATTTATGTTTATTCACACCAGTTCTTTGCCTACTGTGACATGTCAAAATGTCTGCTGGGAAAAAGGATTATTAGTGGCACTAAAATCACCTACAAGACAACAAGGCAACCCTGACTCATTCACACAACTTCCTTCTTCTTACAGTCTATGTCTGTGTCCTCTTAGAGGGGAACTCTTTGTGACTGCAGGATAGGTCATGGTGTTCACAGTTTCACACACGTGTAGTTGTACGTGTGTATGTCAGGTAGAGGAGACAAAGGAAAGTGAGGATGATCAGTGTCATTGCATGGACTCTCAGATACACCCCTCTGTAAATTTTCTCTTGTGCACACACCAGTAGACACACACACACACACACACACACACACACACACACACACACGCTACGCACACACACACACACACACACACACACACACACACCACTGTGCTACCCACAGTAGCACACAGGAGAGCATTTGTATGCAGGGTAGCCATCTCACGACTCATCCTAACTCGTCCTAATATCCCCATCTCCTCAGACACGCCTGAGTCTAAATAGGAGTTTATTCTTGACAAACTCACACACTTGCACGCGCGCAAATACACACACACACACACACACACACACACACACAAACACGTATCCCTGTGAGCAGGTGTATGACTCAGCATCAGCCAGACCAATTACAAGCACGACTGACAGACTGGGCTTAAAACACAATGCACGCTAACACATACACAGCGCACTAACAGCTTAGCTAACACCAGCCTTCTCTAACCCTCTCAGCTGTGTGTTTCTCATGGTGATGACTCATATCTATTTGGTGGCACATGAAGTACACTATCCTGCACTAACAAGCACTCTGACCTTAATGCCCTGCTCATTTTCACTCATGTATGAATCTTTTCTATTAACACACTACACCAGCATTTTGCAAAAAACACAATTATATTTTATTTGAACTTAGGCCTACTGATGGACAATTTGTTGTGACATTTCATGTTTTGTCTGGCAGTCAAGTAGTTTACTGTAGTGCATGGTGACACAGTGACGTTATCTCTAGCATCCAGAGAAGTACGTTGTGTGTTGCAGAAAGGTAAATTAATGACAGCATGGATGGATCATAAGATGATGGGCCTCTGTGCCTAAACTGTGCCTAATAGCTGTGGATTAAGGGCCCACTGACCCTTCCCAATGTCCCAGAGCATATGCCTATTCGTTTATCCGAAAAAGCTTTTTGTGAACACACTCGGGGCAGAGATTAGCAACAAAAGTATTTTCATAATACCCGAAATGTGAATGTTTGAACATAGAAACATTTCAACAGGCTTTTAAAAAAATAGCAGTAGTAGTACCTTTACTCTGTTCTACTTTTTATTTACATGTGACAAAAAACTCTAAATACAGTTAGCATAGCACTTAACCCTCAGTTGAAAAAGGCTAGTTTTATATACATTCTAGTAACAAACTAATAAACTGTACTTATTTTACTTGCTAGCATTGTATTGAATAGTTTTCACTTTTCTAGTTTTTTTGTCACATAAAGCATCTTACTAGTTAGAGTATAAGAAACATTTTCTCTTTAAAACAAAATGCATTATCAGTTATTAGTAGTAGTAAGTTAGATATACTGTACATCATCTTCATTTCAGTTTTTATTTTTAAATGTCACAAATATCAGTATAACAGCTACAATTAATGGATAAATGTGTACAGTATATTAATGTAAAGAGGATAACACTTTACTCATTGGGTCACCTATCACATGGGTGTGAAAGGTTTCCAGTTACAAAAATATGTCAGTCTTTTTTTTGATGTTCAAATATGTGTTAGCATCACTGCCCACCCCTTATAAAGTGCATGTCAGTTTTCAATACAAATGGGGAACAAAAACACCAACCAAACCAGCACAAGCAAAAGCCAAACAACATGATATGATGATTACAAACAAAGGTGCACAGAAGCATTGTGTATGTGTGTGGCCATGTAAGTATGGAGGGTTTCTAGAAGTGCTTTAATTACGTGTTTTTTTCTTCTGTCACTCAGCGAGGTGCGGACACACTGCGAGCAGACACAACTGAAAGGTGAGTTTGTGTTTGTGGTTGTTTGTGGTATGACCACATGCTTGTGATTGATGGAAGGAGTTGTAAGAGTCTTTTGTGGTTACGTTGACTCCTGTCTGTCCTCCTGCAGATACTCAGGAAGCTCGGGAGCAGCCTCCATGAGGAAGGTAGGCGAGCGGTCAGTGCTATGTTGCTGACTGTGTATTTCTTAGATGCTTTATAAAACTATGCATACCAGTTCTGATATGTTTATTTACCTGCTTTTAAACAGTGCTGTCTTTCCAGAATAGTATTTGATTCTGTCTCAAACTCCATTTCAGTGAAGCAACAGAGGCTTCAGTTAGATCAACAATCTCCTACCAACCACGTATGGAGATTGATTGTGTCCAAATAATCACTAAACTGACATTCAGACAAGAATAGAAAAGACGCCTGAGATTAAGTGCATTCATGACTGTAATGATTAAATAAAAGATAACAGTCAACTGAGGTAAATTGCTTTCCATATTTAGGTTACTGTGACACAGGAAGCTGTGTTAGTCATTAGCCCTAGCCTCTCCTCTAAAACATTATGAGTTGTATCATGCAATGACTCAGCTCAGTTGGATATTTATTCGGCATTGTTAGATAAATAGCCAGCAGGCATATTCAGCTATGTATGTTAATGTTGATACCTATAGCCACTAAGCCATGTTAGTTTCTTTGAGTGTGCAATTCAGGTGTGTCACATAATCCAAAGACAAAATCAGTGAGACTACGGAACTTTTGAAGAACAAATAAAACACTCTTCTTCTTGCAAATGAAAGTTTTACTAATCACTATTATTTTGTTGATCTGGGGATGACCAGTAGCTTATGGTGGTTCATTCTGGCTAAAGTTAGCTAACTTTTGATAGTTATTGCTGTATACTATTTGTTACACTACATTTTAGCATTTACCTTTACCATTATTACTATTGCAGCTCTAGTAGCTGTCATTCTGCTGGCATGGCTAAATACAGCAGAGAAATTATAATGAACATGGAATTAGGCCGTAGTGAGTTGATTTCATCACCAATGCCTTTCAATATAGTGGGAGGAAAATTTTAATTCACAAAATAAGTACTGAAAGTACTTATTTTTTCCATGCATTTCAGTGTTTCACTAAATAGCAGCAGGGGTGCAGTTTACAACATCCTGACATACATTTAGTGTTTTAGTCTCTGTGGCAGACAGCTTTCACTTCTCCATCACAGGTTGTAGGTCATTTCCTGGCTGTAGCAGTTTTAGTGTTGTGATCCCTCTGTGCCTGTAATCCTCTCTGCTGTGTGCCTGATAAAATAAAAATAAGCTATACATGGAGAGTGAACTGGCAGCAACCTCTCTACGTGCATCAACACCAACCCAGAAAGTTTGTCTGAACGTGTCTTTTTCAGAGGGTGAGATAACATGTTTTTTCTCTCTCCCTTCCAGTCTTTCCATTACACCTCTCTAAGAACGAAAACCAAAAAGCGAAGTAAAGGTAAACGTGGACCAGCTAAATCTTCTTATGTATTATCTTTACTGTTCAGCGCATGTATGTGAGCATAGGTATCTCCAAAAAGAGCGTACCCCCAAAATGTATCTCAACCTAAATGTCTGAACTCCTACTTCACAGATGTGTAAAAAGCTCTTTAGTTTAGAGTGATTCAATAGTTCACATTGCCTGCTGATTTTACAGGAAAAATGTCCCACTGTGAGCCACTACAGACTTAAAAAGAATTCAGACATTTGGATTCAGCCTGGTAATGCCAGACTGGAACCACGAAATACATGGCCACGCTTCTACTTTACATCCTAGTATTTTTCTTAATTCAATTCTGAAAAGTTGAAAGTTACTGAAAGTTAATACTGAAAGTTACTGTCAGTATTAACGCTGCTCTTTCCTTTTTTTGCAGGTTCTCTCACTAGTGCCAGTCGAAGGAGAATTTCGTGTAAGGACCTGGGCCACGGTGACTGTGAGGGCTGGCTGTGGAAGAAGAAGGATGCTAAAGGCTACTTCACCCAGAAATGGAGGAAGTACTGGTTTATCCTCAAAGAGTCCTGCCTTTACTGGTACACCAACCAAAATGTAAGGAATCACATTAAACTGTCATTATGTTCTGAGTCTTATTGTCAAACTCTAGTTTACTTCAGGCTCTCTTCCTCCCTGCTTCATTATTAAGTTTTTTATAAAACAACAACAAAGCCAATGTGCAGTCAGATATTACAGCTTTTTTTTAAAAATGGGGAATTAAAGGGGTCAGCTGGTATAGGCTCCAGCCCCCCCGCGACCCTGTATGCAGGATAAGCGGTTGACGATGGATGAATGGATGGATGGATGGATGGATGGATGGATGAATGGAATTAAAGGGCTACTCATAAGAGTCAGTCTACTCTGTAATATTATTACAGTATTACTCAGCATGTAAAAACAGCTATATGATGTCTTCAGTTGTTTTTAAGGGAAAATAACTTGGATAATGTCAACAGTGTTATTTTGAGTTAGGATCGAGACTTTAAATATTTGACAACAAATCTGCAATATGAACTGGGGACATTAGGCCTCATGCAAGAACATTTTCATGTTCTTAAATTGTACAAGTGCACCACGTCAGATTCAACAAACACTTCTAATTTCAGATAAGTGTGCAAATGACCAGCATACACATGATTTGTGTACCACCTGTGCGTTTATGAAAATTGTAAATTTGCATGATTAACACTCCAATAATACCATTTTGCGCTAGGCGTCCTGCCCTATATGTCAGGAAGTGTTCATGAAAATGGCATGAATAAAAAGAAAAACTTACAAGCACCAAGATGGAAGTCCTGCTGGCGTAGATCCATAAAGAAAAGTCTATCCTTTTTAACGGCTTCAGTAGTGGAATTAAGGGACTTGCTAAAGCCAAGGAGTTGTCATAATATAACAACATAATATTATCAACTGGCATAAAATAGACTTATAGAAAATGAGATTTGTCTCCCTCAGCTCCTACTGTTGTATTTTCCTTGTCGAAAGGTTGTAAATCTAAGTTATTTGAAAGGAGGTGTCACACAATCATGTTCATTATTTTCTTTTATTCAGAAGATGATCAGTTAAATTGTGCACCACAGCCAGGACCATCTGATGTGGTGTCTTATGCATACCAGGAGGACATGTTTAAAATGTCTTGGAAAAAATGTCAGACAGCCTAGCAAGTAAAAGTGATGTGTTAAAACATTCTGATGCCAATAAAATGTAAACCTAAAGCCAAGCAATTAGTTGTTTCCTTATCACAATGGCATTTTTTGCAGTGTGTCTATATAGGGGATTATCTGGCTTGTTCTCTGGAGGTGCTGGATGGTATTGGAACGCCTTCATTCATTGCAGTATTATGCAATACACAGCATGCTAAAATAATCTGACATGGCTTCTCTGGGGTGTAGAGCAGCTTGCCACCAGCTGTGTCGAGGCACATCCACTTGGCCTTCAAAATTTCTCTTGTGTGCTCCACCACATCACGTGTGTATTGTATGACGCTCGTTGTATGAGCCACTTCGATCTACTTCGATCACCTGGAGAAAATGGTGAATTTTATTTGAATGAAATGAAAAATTGAAGGGCTGGACAATAATACAGTAACAATAATTATCACAATAAATTTTTTTTCAATATAACAAATGTTCAGTAAATATTTAATAAATATTTGATTCTACTCGCTTGAATCATACACTAATTAGGACTTAATTTTTATTAAGATGTTAATTTTGTTGAGGAAAAATGACTAAAAAAAGCTTTTACTTAATTTTACTCATGCATATTTGTTGACAAAGATTTTATCATAATTGTTTTGAATGATCTACCTCCGATTTGTGAAGTGATCCACTGTTTGGCTTCAAGTGTTGACCATAAAGAAGCGTTTAAATCACAATTAATCAGGTTTCTTCAAATTTCTCTCAGGAGAAAAAATCAGCCTTTAAACACGAACAATTCGATAACAATTCGATACTTATCGTGATTTTATCAATATCAAAAGATATGAAACTTTTGTTGTAATAACATTTTTGGTCAAGCCCTAGAAAATGGTTTGCAGTTGACAAGCTACTTGCCAATACGGCAGACATCTCCATGGGCACATAGCACAAGACACGTCCCAACCACAGTATTCTGCAGAACAAAGGAGTCGTGCACACCCCTAGGCAATCAAACAATGACATTTAGCGGGTTGTATCTTGCATCTGATAAAATTTGGATGTTGATGGAGTGATACTGATTGCGACTGATGAAGGGGAATGCATCAGTAGTAGGCGCTTTGATGCGTACATGTGCACAATCCTTTGGGCCTATGATGTTGGGTAGTCCAGCAATGGCATGAAAGTTCCTCTTAATTAATACTTGTTCAACGGCAGTCTACAGGAATTTTATGTACATGGGTGATAATCTGATGAGGGCTTTAATGACCAAGGGGAGTGCATGACTCACAGAAGCCTGGGACACACCAGATCTGACTCCTAGTTCCTAGAGCCAGGTATCCAGTTGTGGTGAGTAGAGTTGCGGCTCTGACAAGTTGCATGGTTATAGAAGCACATCTTGTGGTAATCTAAACCGCAAACAAAACACAATGATACCAAAGACAAACAGTTGAATATTTAATATATGAGTGGAACAATGAACATGCAACGAATGAAAAGTGCAGCCCATCTAAATACACCAGGAAGAGTGAACATAATGAAAAACATCAAGGAGAGAACAACTTCAAAGTAAAACAGGAAACAGAATGAATGAACAAATGATACAGGAAACACGACAGACAGATGAGACCACACAGATACAGGAAGTGAAATACGAAAGATACCAGAAGGAGGACTAACCAACATAACCACAACAAAAAACAAACACCAAAAACCCCAAAACCCTAAAACCATTACATTAACATTCAATTACTTTATAATTTAAGTAAATTTGCATTTTGGGATGTTCATATTAATATTGCAGTGTTATACAATAACCTTCGTAGCCAATTTAGGCTGTATAAATATATTTAGAAATATATTATCATTCAAACTGCAGAATCAAACAGGATAATGTCAACATAATTGTGTTATTTATATACTGTATTTTCATTTACTGTATTTGATTTTCAAACTTAAAATTGCTTCAAAGTAATGAAATACATAAACCATTAGCGAAAATCTTAGGTTGGAATAACAGCATATTAATTCCACATGACTCCTAGGACAGGTCTGCACCGTAAAGTGTGTTTGTGCCTAATAGAAAATTCTAAATAAGAGAAACTTAGTGAATTTGGCAAGTTTTCCTAAATCACTCGTAGAAGCCACTTAACAACAAATCTGTTGGTGCGAATGGTTCTTGCATGAGGACAATTGACTTTGAAAGATGAGGGCTTTTAACATATGGGAATTGTAGGATCAAGACTCATAGGGACTGCTTCAAGTTTGACCATTCTTTAAAAAAATGTAATGCTAAATTGTGTACCCATTTTAAAACTGGATGGAAACACAAATGACCCTGTATATGCGATGTCCCCATTCCAGGTGAGAATACAAGACATCACAATAAGACATTATTAAAAAAAACATTAAGAATAAATGTTGCACAGAATAAATGAGGCACACCTACTCACCTAAAGTTGCCAGCTACAACTACACTCAGGCCATGCGCTACTATACTATTATTGACTCCGGTTCACGCAATAGGTATCATGCAATCAAGCACAGAAATTAGGCACTCCTCAAGCATTTAAAACAGGCAGCACCCACATCTGTTTACTTGACTGTTGGGTCATGGAACTGCCAGTCGGCAGTCAACAAAGCTAACTTTATCACTGCTTATGCTAACACATTATCTCTCGGGCTACTGGCGCTCACTGAGACCTGGATCAAAACAGAAAACTCTGCTATCCCAGCTGCGCTGTCCACCAATTACTCTTTCACCCACTCAGCAGACTTCCTGTCTCTGATTCAGTCCAAACTCAACCATCATAGCAGTCCTACTACATCTTTTCCTCTGCCCTCCCAGGTCAGTGGTTCTTCACTCTCCTCATTTACTACTCGCACAGAGAGCGAAGTATCAGAACTCTTGACCCATAGCTGTCCAATTACATGCCCACTGGACCCAATTCCTATGAATCTCCTCCAAGCCATATCTCCTACCATGGTACCGACAATCACTTATGATAAATACTTCTCTGGCTTCAGGAACCTTCCCGACCACTTTCAAAAGGGCTCGGGTTACACCCTTGCTCAAAAAGCGACCAGTGTCTCTTCTACCATTTTTATCCAAAACTATCGAACGGGCAGTATTCAAACAGGTCTCAGAATTCCTCTCACAGAATGACCTCCCAGATCCATATCATTCTGGTTTTAAGAGTGTCTACTCTACTGAAAAAACTCTTCTGTAACAGCCCTAAGGTCAGCTAAAGTTGCAGCCCAATTCTTGGTTCTTATCCTGCTTGACCTATCAGCTGCCTTTGACACAGTCAACCACAGGATCCTGCTATCCACTCTCTCAGTAATGGACATGTCGAGTAAAGCACTCCTGTGGTTCAAATCCTACCTCTCTGGGTGTTCCTACAATGTTTCGTGGCAAGGACAATTATCCTCCTCCCACTGCCTCTCCACAGGGGTGCCCCAAGACTCAGTGCTAGGGCCCCTTCTCTTCTCAATTTACACCACCTTACTTGGGCCAATCATTCACTTGCATGGCTTCTCTTACCACTGCTACGCAGATGATACGCAACTCTACCTATCCTTCCCGCCAGGCGATCCCACCGTCTCGGCGCGGATCACAGACTGTCTCTCGGACATGTCTGCATGGATGAAGGCTTGCCACCTTCAACTAAACCTCTCTAAGACTGAACTCTTGGTCATACCAGCCAAGCAATCTATCCACCATAACATTAAACTACAAATTGACTCCTCAACCATCACCCCAACCAAGATGGTGAGAAACTTGGGTGTCATGATTGATGTCCAGCTGTCTTTTTCAGGCCATGTTGCTGCTGTCTGTCGGTCATGCCGCTTTTCTCTATACAACATAAGGAAAATCAGGCCCTACCTTACTCGGTACGCCACCCAGCTTCTGATACAGGCCATGGTTATCTCTCGCTTCGACTATTGCAATGCCCTCTAGCAGGTCTAGCAGGTGAAACCCTTACAAATGGTTCAGAACGCAGCAACATGTCTGGTTTTTGATCAGCCCAAAAGGACTCATGTTACTCCATTACTCAGTGACCTCCACTGGCTCCCTGTGGCCTCCAGAATCAAATTTAAGTCACTAATGCTTGCATATAGAGTGACTACTGGGTCTGCACCCATCTACCTAAACTCCATAATACAAACTTACATTCCTTCTCGGCCGCTACGTTCCTCAAACAAATGCTGCCTGGCTCTGCTATCCTTTCACACGAAGCAATCCCAGTCCCAGCTATTCTCATCTGTGACACCACGATGGTCGAACAAGCTACCACACGACATCAGAGCAGGGGCGTCCCTCTCTAACTTCAAGAAACTCTTGAAAACTCATCTTTTCCGAGAACACTTCCTCTCATAACACCTCTAACTCCTAACCTCTAACATGCACTTCCTGTGCTCTTCTTCTTCTATCCCATACAATTATCTTGTTTTGATTGCACTTCTTGTTAACTCTTCCTTCCCCAGGTATTTACCCCATTGATGTGACATGTACTATGAGCTCTTCCTAGTATTTACTGCTGCTCTTACTAGTATGTATTGTCAGTTGTAGATCTGTATTTGATGCTTGTATGTTGTTCCTCAAATGGAAGTTGCTTTGGATAAAAGCGTCTGCCAAATGGGTAAATGTAAATGTTACAATACAACATTTAGCAGTTCATTTTCCAAGTTATTTTAGAAACTGGTAAGTGTTATCAAAGAATCTTCTTATGAAATAAATTGTAGAAAAATGTTGTTAGTTTTGGGAATATTTGGAGTTATATGTGTGGAATCTATTCAGTGTTGATTTTCATCACTCAGAATCTGTTTTTATGTAAAATCACAATTCCTGCATTTGCGCTTTCAGCTTTGATCACCGGGGAACGTTGCAACTAACACTTATTTCTGCCAGTTATTTTCTGGATCAATGAATTAATCATTTGGTCTACAAAACATCAGAAAAGTATATAAAATATATATATTATGAAAGACAAGAACAGAAGCTTTAGCTTTACCTTTTTGATTTTGGTTGACTTAAAACGATAGAGCGATAGTGATTTTCTGTCGATCAATTGGTGGTTACTGCTCTAATTCAAAGTAGTTAATCTGCCCAATACATTTACAGTATTTTGACCTCATACAAACACGAACCTCACTCTAAGAGTTTAAGATAGGGTATAGATGTTTGGATCAATAGATTATTGGAATATTTATGAAGAAAAGAACAATTTACCCAGACCCAAAATTAACTGTAAATGTGAGTCTGTGTACTCTACTTTGTGAACTCAAGATAGTCATATCTCATCTATCTTTTTATATCAGGTAGTGAAAGGAGTTTATCCCAGTCAATATACTGTAAACAACATATGCTGTTTTCATATGCTTGACGACAGTACTACTATCCCAAATAGAATTGGTATATCAGTATGTATGACATTTTGTTCTCTGTGTTGATGATGTACCAACACTCTCCATCTGTCTCTGCCTGCAGGATGAGAAGGCTGAGGGCTTCATCAGCCTCCCAGAGTTCAGAATAGACCGAGCCATAGAGTGCAGAAGGAAATTGTGAGTGTCCCTCACATGCCGCCAGAATTACTAATCAAGCACATTTGCTTTCACCCACACAACATGAATGCATTCAAACCTACCGCGCATAGGCGAAAACACTAATCAGTCTCCTTCTCCCTGACTAACTGCAGTGCCTTCAAAGCCTGTCATCCCAAAATCAAGAGCTTCTTCTTCGCCACAGATTGTCTTGAGGAAATGAACAGGTGAGTGAGTTGGTGTCTCTGTGAGTCCCTGCGCTTGTGTCTTAATGTGGACAATAGTCAGATGCAGGGGACGTCACGTGTTCTTTCATGAATATTTTAACTGAGTAAACCAAGTTTACACAAGACAACAGCCCACACAACACTGTGCATGAATAAGGCATGAACCTGACCCTCTGGTGTTAAATGTAGAACTGCGTGTGTGTGTGTGTGTGTGTGTGTGTGTCACGTGTGTGCTTGTGTGAGAAGGAGATCATGGTGATATTTGCAGGAGCGCCATCTTGATCGAGTTCTAATTATCCACACCTCTCCTCAATGACACGGGGTGATAATTGGGGGAGATTAATTAACCAGCTATATTTGACTTCCATACTGTGTTTGCCAGTTCATGTGGGAAAGCGTGGTTGCACACACTTTCACACGAATTTGTGTGTGAATACATGGGTGTTGGTGTAGGCAGCAGACAAATGTCCTTTTGTCTGAAAAATGCATCAATACTTTTTGGCGTTCTTAACATCTGGATTGTCTTGTCTACAGAGGCAATAACATAGTGTTAGTGTTACACTAATACACTGTTACAAAATGCTGTAGAAAATGCTAGCAAATTTGACCAATAAGCAGCGTTCGGTGCTGCAAACCCCACCCAGATAGTTCCTGGATCATTTGAAAATACTATTGCCCGAGCCGGGAGGGTTTTACGGGTAAGCTAGCTGAAGAACTGACTGTAGACGATCAAACACATATAAACACACATAATCCTGAGTTCCTAAAAAAGGTTCCTGGTGCCCCGGGAAAGTTCTTGCAGTGAAAACAGGCTATAACTAAGAGCACAAAAATAGCCTGTGTAGGCAGACTGATAATCACAAGCCAAATTGACTGAGATAAGGGTGGTGTTAATTCAAAAGTTTTCCTTATTCACAGCAAATTCCGTGAAAGACTAAAATCAGCCGTGTTGCTCAATCTCTCAATACTTTCTCACTTCCCTACCCTGTGTGTGGCTCTCATTCCCCGGCCCATTGGTCTCCAATGAAGATGTAAATCTTTACGCACAAAAAAGCTTTTACTTTCTTTAAAAATGCTCATTAATATCCTACAGCAGCTGGGGTACTGTAGTTTTTAGCTAACATTACTCAAGCAGGAGGAAATAGCACATTTGTTGGGGACTATTTTTAGCTGCGGATTAATACACATTTAGCGTGCTAGTACTTGGCAGTATCTGGCTGCAGAACTGTGAATGTAGGATTGACTCAAAATAAAATACAGTGCCCATGATCATCTTCATGAAAGAACCCGTCACCCAGTGCATAATTTTTGATTGTAATAGTTTTCGGGACAACAGTGGAGCTCAGGCTTTGGCTACAGAGGCGATACTTGTTAGTAGGATCAATTCATCCTTAGTTTTTGTCTTTTTAATAGGACTTTTTAATCTTAATATGGAAGTTGCTTCCTGTAGGATGCACTTGAGCTCCTGTTCCTCATGTACAGACTGGGCCTCTATTCTTAGCAGCGACCTTATTATTAGGTGTCTGCAGAGAGCTACAGGACAAGTCGGCATCTGCAATGGAGACAGTCAGAGGGGATGGGAGGAGGACAGGAAGCTCGGATGAGGAGAAAGAACGCCATCTGAGACTTACTGTTGAGAGAGAAGGGGACGTGGGATTGTCATTTCTCTCTTTCTGCATCCATCTCTCTAATTATCTTGATGCTTTTCTCTCCTCATTGGGGGGATGGAGCCTGTTAGACAGATATCAAGTGTTAAGAGATACCATTTAAATTATTTAAAGGGAAAGTTTTTTTATTCATCACCCACCATTTACCCAGTATAACCCCTCCTTCACTCCTTTTCTCATCTATCCTCTGATGCCTTCCTTCTCATTGCTTTTCATCCCTCCCCTTTGCATTCTTCTTTTTCTCTTCCCTTGCTTCCTCTAGGTGGATGAACCGGCTGGGGCTGGCTGCTATTGGCTACACACCAGACGACAAGGTGCCACGCCCTGATGAAGGTGAGACGGATTCACTTGGCTATAAATGGGTGACTTTACCGTTCCATCCACGGACTGCTAACATGTTCGTGTGTTGTGTCTTTTTTATTGAAATAAAAAGACTACTGGAGTGAGAGTGATCAAGACGAGGTAGATGGCTCAATGACGCTCAAACAAGAGGGACCCTCATCCCTCTGTGATACTTATCATCGCACACCATCAGTAAGTACATACACATACACACTCAACATTTTCTTTGCAGTGTTTCATTCTGATAGAATATTTTATTCCTAAAAGCCCTACAATTTTCAGAGCTGCATAGAGCAGAGACTCTCAGCATTAATAAAACATCAGAGTGTGAGAGACTCTGGTTCGGTAAGCAGCCAAGACCATCACTCCTCTGTGTTCTGCTGCCAGAAATTGTTTACAATTTGACCTCTAGGTGGCGACAGTTGCCATTGTTCATGAAATCACTGAAAAATAATGTGAACACTGAAGTTTGCTGTCATGCTCAGACATGTACATTAAGGTCCAGTGGCATTTGGTACCATGTTTTCACAGCTGAGCTGCCATACATACAGTCATGTCAGTCATTCTTGGAGGTACTCAACTGCCATGTCATTGCTTTTTTTTCCTCTCATCTTTTGGTCTTTTTCTGCTCTTTACACTCTCCTGTCGTTTTTTCGTCTCCTTTCGTCTCTCCTTCCTTGCGACACCTCCTCCTTCTCCTTGCTTTGCGGGGCACATTTTCCTTGTATCCGTGCTCACATTTCTGCCATCTGAACTATCCATCCCTCCTCACGCCTCTTTTTCCTAATCAACCCCGTCCACCTCACAACCCCTTGGCACTTCAGGCTAACCTCCTTCACAGTTATGACCAGTTGCCCCGCTCGGTCAGCTCCATGAGCCTCATGCGCTCCACTCCGTCCCCACTCCCTCCACCAATGAGTGCCTCCACCTCCCCCATCCCTCCACAGATGGTCTCTTCCACCTCCCCTCTCCCTCTCCAGGTCAATTCTTCAAGCCCCTTCCCGGAGCCCAAACATGGCCGACATTTCTCCAGCGAGTCCACACACTCCCACTCCTCGGCCGAGGACCAGCGTGGTGACGGGATGGGCATGGGGACGGGCACAGGCAGCACCAGTACCCACTCATCAGGCTGCCGCTCTTCCCATCGTGAGCGTCGGTCCTGGCAGGACCTCATTGAGACCCCTCTGACCAGTGCAGGGCTGCACTTTCTCCAGACTGCGCCAGGGGAGAGCGATTATGGAGGCCTAATGGGGAGCATGGCTGGAGAGATGGGGCTGTATGGAGGGCTGGGCCGACAGGGCATGTCCCCAGAGAGACGCAGGCAGGCCACGCTGCCCGTGCGGAGACACCACGCCGCAGAGAGGGACAGGGAGCGGGACGGGCCCTTCCCTCTGGAGCGAGGTCCACACACACACAGTCACGCACACCGACGGTCTCACAAGCAGCGCAGCCAGAGTCTGCCCAGGAACAGGGACCCGATGCCAGGGAAGCTGTTACACACCTCAGCTCATATGGAGGAGAGGAGCGAGGACGAGGAGGCGGAGGGGCAGGCTGCAGATATTCTGCAGGGGGAGGAGGGTAAGGACGTTAAACATCAGTTCTGTTTTATACAGGGAGAAAAGCAGAGTACTTTCAGAGATGTGCATGAAAAAAGTCTCTGGTCTTCAGAAGAATAGACTTTTAAGTATCAAATTAGTGATAATTAAATATATTGTGTTGTACATGATGATTTCCTTAATGAAAGACTGTATTATCTTAGAACTGACGGTACTGGATGTTAACTTTGCTGTAATATTAGAAAGTCAAAGGTATCGGGAGAGGTGTACCACAGGATTTAGAAAGATTCAGATAATCAGAAGTCTGCTACTGTTTTGGGTATCAGAGACCCCAACTGGAAAGGTTAAATACAATTGATGTTTGTTTTGTCTACAGTGTATCCGTTTCACTCAGCAGTACCCCTCCCAAAACCCAAATATGTCTCATTAGGATCTCTGTTATTGGAGTTTTATAATAGTTTGTGTATAAGAACTGTAACAGGGAGCTTTGCTTTTTATCTGTAAATTACCTTTTTGCAAAAAAGAAAATTTTTGGTCATACATAGCCAACATAAAATAAAATAAAAATATGATATTTCCTAATTTGATATGATAACACTCTGTGGGAGAATTTCCGTATTTCGATATCTTCATCAAATGTTAAAGCAAAAGGGTTACGCCTTCACTATCTTTTTAAAAACATCAGATCAAAAGCAAAACAATGTTAAATCAGCAATTAAATATACATTTTACATATACAGTATAAGAAACAATGAGAAAAAAGCTCATGTCATCACATGCACATGGGTTAATCTGTAAACTGTACTATACTGTACTGTAACTATAGCTGTCAACTAAAAATCAGTACAAAATTTCCCTCTGAATTGTAGTGGAGTAGAATCATGAAGTGGCATACACTGGAAATGCTTTTGTAAAGAAATTTAGAATTTTATTTGGTTGTCCATTGTGTAATATTTAGCAGACAAATCTATCCAATGACAGAAATGCAATACAATATCCACAACTAAAGTTGGGGGTGTAACGGATTACATGTAACGGCGTTACGTATTCAGGATACAAAACTAAAGTAACTGTATTCCGCAACAGTACAGAAAATAAAGACGTAATCAGATTACTGGTACATTTTGTAAAAACAGGGATTACACAAAGGGATTACTTTAAGCACAAAGTTTCTATTAAACAGAAAGTGGAGTGCTATTTTCTAATTACGTTTTTCCTATAAAAACACACAGCTAATGAGGGATTTGCCGTAGATATTGATTGGCGTGTAGCTGAATTGAGTTGAATATGTGTTACGCCCCCACCCCGTCATGCAGACTCTGTCCAGCTCCCAGTGAGTGAACACGGCAGCCAAACCCGAACACAGACTCCGAGACCGACGGAGGCCACTTTGCCACTGGGAATACAGTGGGAGTAACCCTCTCACACCCTGCTGTTATGTTTTTATTACCTTAGAATGAGCCATTTGTATCTACATGGACCATGAGTCCTCTAACAAGGACGTTGCCATGTTTCGCTGCCTGAACAGACAAACTGCTCTACAGAGCGTGTTTCATCACTGCATTGAATACATACGAAGAAGAAGTAGCATTTGTAGAGAAGTGAAATCTGGACAAATGGAAGCCCACACGTATTATTTAGCATAAGAGCCAACAGGAATTCACAACCCTCACCACTAGATGCCACTACAATTTGCACAATAAACCTTTAAGTACAGTACTTAAGTAAATGTACTCAGTTACAATCCACCATTGCAGTTAGGGTGTTGGTTAATTGGGAACCTTTCTCTAATCTATGCTTTTTTTCTTGTGGTTTCAGCAGTGCTCCATGGAATATAGTTTATAGTTTGCTTGGGTTTACCATTCTATGATTGTTTTTGTATACTGTATATTGTCTGTTAAGTAGCAGAGGGGACTTACAAACCACCTTAAACATTAAACCCGCCTTGTACCTTGTACCTTTACCTCTTAAGGCCTCCAAAAATGATTGAAAGGAACCAGTCTGAGCAGAGAAAATCAATCTATGGTGACCTCTGTTACAAAAGTATTTGGACTGAGGCGGCACAAAGCAAATAGTTTGGAAAGCACTGATTGTTCTGACAAAAAAAGGGCCTGATGCAAGAACATTTTTCCATTCTTACCCTAAGCTTTCTATATATATATATCTATATTTCATATAATATTATATTTCAGTGTTATTTAACTAGAGCAGCACCTAACGATTATTTTTATTATTGATTCATCCGCGGAGTAGTTTATCGATTAATTGATCAACCTTTCGGTCTATAAATTAGTGAGCTCAAGCTCAAGCTGACCTCTTGTATTACTTGTTTTGCTCTACCAGTAACCGTCAATAGTCCAAAATCCCAGAATAGCCAATTTACTATCGTAGGAGGCTAAGAAAACCAGCAAAATTCACATCTTAGAAGTTGTAAGCTGTGAATTTTTGCAATTTTTTGCTGAAAAACTAATAAATCCATTATCAAGATAATTAATTTCTGTCAATCAACGAATTAATTAATCAACTATTTTTTCAGCTCTATATAGAACAAATGTCTGTATATTCAGATGGAGCTTTTTGTGTCATTCTAGCAGTGAATCTGACTGGTCCTCTCCTGGGTATCTCAGACCTGCGGGAGTTGAGAGTTGAGAGCAGAGAGAGGAGGGTGTCAGAGGGAAGGGAGCGGCGGGTGTCAGAGGGCCGTGAGCCGGAGCTCTTGGATGGGCTAGAGCAGCTGTACCGGGCCCTGGAGCAAGCCAACGTGACAGCCCTGGGAGACCCAAGACCCTGTAGCAGGCAGGAGCTTCGACGTTGTTTCACCCAGAGAGCCAGGGACCCTCTGCTCAATGACAGACTTCACCGGGTCCGAGCCCTCCGCAGCACCTTGAAGGTACCACAAACAGAAGATTTGGGGGATTTAAAGAAGAATTAGATGTGTGAGGAATCAATGCGGTAACTCCCCGGTGTCTCTTTGCTCCCCCAGGCCAAAGAGTCCGAGCTCGCAGTAATATGTGCTCTCCTGGAGGACCCTGGCCTGTGCTCCCAGACCTTCAGAGAGTGGAAGCAGTGGCACAGCGAGCTCTACTCAGACATCTGCCAGCTCAGTCCGGGCACCAACGGCCAGGACGACCTCTCCCCGCTGGCCGCACCTCTCATGACCCACACGCACTCTTTCATTGAGACACATGTGTGAGAAAGAGAAGAAGAAGCAAAGACTGAACTGATGCACGCACACACACTCACGCACGCACGCACACACACACTGGGAGCTTTACATTAGCTGAATCCTCTCTCCTGATCACGACTCTGAGCACGCTCTCACACAAACACACGTACACACACAGGAACACACATTGTAAGATGTGTAAATATCATAGAGGGAACAGTCTGAGACCTGCGTGTACGAACTTTTGATAATCCTGAGGACCCCACAGGGTGCCTATTGCATGCCTGAACAGAAAGCATTAATCTTCCTTTGTCTATGGAACTCCACACGCTTGTCGAGCAAAATGGAAAAAAAGGAGGACTTTTTAACATGTTCGTTCCTTTGTATTCTCTCGGTTTTGCTATTTTTTTCCTGTTTATTTTAGGGGGCAGGGGGAGCTATGTAGCAGCAATACAGAGGAGAATCCTTTTCACCACAGCACTGTACTACTTTTGTACTGATGAACTTTGCACCCAGAGCCACCAGTTCTCCCCCTTTCTCTCTCTATCTTTTTTTTTTTCTCTCACCGCATATCTCGTTGATTTACAGGGACCTCTCTTGTTTTTCTAGGCTGATCCGACGGGACAGTGTGGGGAAAGTAAGGGCGGTGACTTTAGTATAAGACTGTGAAAGGTAGCCGTCAATGCTGGTTTATCTGTTTTAGCCGTTCCTCTGGGAACCAGTAAAAACAAGCGTCACGAGCATTGAAGGAACCATTGTGCTGGCTAGATGCGCACTATTTCAAACTGTGAACTGTTAAAAAGAAACAAACAAAAAAAAACAACCACAATTTTATCTGCAGAAGGAGGCTCCTCTGATAGCTATGATCAGTTTGCATTCTCTCTCCCTCCCTTTCTTTTCTTTACCTCTCTCTCTTGCTCTGTGTTTCTGTCCATCTCCTCCTTCTCTTAATTTTCCTTTGTTTCCTCTCTCTCTCTCTCTCTAGTCGTCAAAGACTTGTGTATATGTGTATACTGCTGTGTATACTGATGTAAATGTTTGCGTTCCACTACCACTGTGATATGCTTCTAGAGGTAGCGGAGGGAAGACAGAGAGTATGTATTTGCGTGGGTGCAAAACATTTCTTTCTTTTTTTTTTTAGTTTCTCATCTTTTTCTTTTATCAGCGAATGCAAGAGCTGGAGAGTTCTTTTCAAAGGAGTCACTCACTACAAAGAATGCACTTTCTATATCTCTATATCTCATTGGCTGCATCACAGGGTCTATGTCTCATCGGCCTCTTTACCATTGCTGTTCAAAATATCAGGTAAAAGCATTTGCCGTCTCATTTTCTAAAGATTTGTGTACAGTCTACAAATATATTTAAACATAGAAGAATATATAAATCTATTTACGTTTTGTGTCATAGATATAATGTAAAGTATGATGTATTCTATGCCAAGGTTTTGCAGTGTCCCCCTCTTCACTCTGTAGATGCAGGGTGTTTAGCAGTTGAACAACTAGGAGGCAGAACAACAACAACAAACTCCATCATTGACAGTTGATTGACAGTTTTTACTGGTTTACATCACGGCTGACCCTTCTCCTGGTGATGTGTTGCATGAGGAAAGGCCTGGGGCTGATTTGATTGGACAGGGTAAAATATTGTGGATCATTTGCGTTCTTTTCTTTTTATCTTCCTCCCATGATTGCAAGATAGTTTGACTTGTAGCGCATGATACATGCAAAAGCACTGTTGAAATAAGACTTTTTATTTATATGTTCATAGATTTGATGTATTCTTCTGATTTTCATTAGATAGTGTTTGAAGACACACACTGTACAATAACTGAGGGAGGCATGTATGCTGCTCAGTTACGTGATCTAATGCAGATCCTCCTTCAGCATCCTAGAAGGAGGTTTCAATTTGATGTTTTGGTTTACATGGAAAGACAGACATTTGTCCAAAGGCTTCAGGAAACTTTCCTGAGAGACAACAGTACAGTTACTCAAAACTAACGAAAGCTTTTTTGACATTCCCTCATAGTTTATGGTTGATACTGGACGGTCAAAGACCTCTCTATACTAAATGGTCTGTAATGTCTGTGAAACCCGGATGAATCATTTCATCTGCAATATCAGGCCAAGGACTCGACGGTGCCCCCCAGTGTCAAAGACTCTGAGAGACATGCGTAGCAAATGCTGCATCCAGCACTATCTGTACCTATTCTTCATATTTTACTGTAGTTCTTTGCGTGTAGGTTCAGGTTTTTTCATCATGTCACACTGTCGTGAAATATCAAACACACCCCAGAGATATAGCTCATGTTTTTTGAATGGTTAATTTGAGAGTACCACAAAGAAACTAAATGATGCAAGCACTTTCCCTGTGCCTCCCAACCCTCTCTTTGGCAACGATGGACTAACTATACTGGCGATCCTACACACACACACACACACACACACACACACACACACACACACACACAGCTGTAGAAGAGTTACAATACAGATTTAGTCTGCAGGCCTCTCATCTTCAGCATTGGTCTTCTTTATCCAGCTGCTGCTCCACTGAGCAGGCGACATACTGTAGATTAAGGAGTGCGAGTTATGATTTGTAGGCACAGACTGTGTTATCCCTCCCAGATCTTTGTGTGTGTGGACCTGCAGAAACAGGCCGAAAAGGGAGATTCCACTGTGTGTTCTTTCAGGGGTGTACACCTCATGGTACATTGCACAGGTGTGTAAGATGTAAGTTGCACTGCGACATTAAAAAAGGAACATATTGCTCTTTTTCAAGGATAATATTAGCTTACTGTTATTCTGTACATTAAACTGACTAAAGATGATATTAAAAAAGAAAGAAAATTACATTTATTCTTCCTAAAGTAGCCTTTTTTGGTTTCATATATATGAATATATATTACAAAAAAGACAGATTGTAAACTTAAGTTGTTAAACTTTGACTTCAATAAACTGAATCCTCTGCACTACGAGCTATGTCCTGTTTATGTGTACCTTTTCTTGGATTTATTGAAACAGCATTACAGCATGTTCTGTGCTGATGTGGCCACAGTGGAGATGACCACAGCAGGAGGCCATTCGTTATGTTTTACTGCAAAAACTCATGTGTATATCAAAAATGTCTTTGATTGAACTGAACCCCTGCCTGCTCACTCTTCGTAAGAATCCACCTCAAACTACTAGCTAGTATGGATGCCCTTCTATGCATCCACCCATTGCATCCAGCCATTATCTGTGCACACTTATCCCATGTACACAACATGTGCACATGTAATGAAGCATCTAGTGGTGATATTTTTTCTCATCTGTTTCTCATGACGATTTGTATTCTAGATTAACCTTTTGGGGTCCATGGGGCAAATATTGGCTGTTGGGCCCTTTATTTCTGACCCACCTCCTGCCAATGTGTATGTACACTGCATATCATTAACAATTGCTTTGAATGTGGATCTGCAGTAACAGTTTAACCATTTAGAATCCCTCGTAAAATATTAATAAAACGAAATGCGATCCTTTACATTTTAATTGCGTGCAAGTAAATTTACAAAACAACAGTCATAACCGGTATTGAGAGCTTGTGAACACTGTGTTAACAAACCTTGCTGGGTGATATCGCCACGTAGCCAGCTGTTGCAGATGCCCCTTCCGCCCACTAGGTGGCAGTAGCTGACCGTGGCTTGGACAACTCGCAGTGGCGAATCCAAGAAGAAGGGGGAGCGCTGTCATGGCGGCCAAGGTGAATGCTTGACATTACCTTTTCGGCAAAGTTTTTTGTATTTAAAATGTATATTTTCAATGAATGCGCGGGTGTAGTGTTAACGTCAACAGTCCAGGAGCTGTTAATGCAAACTTGGACTGACTGTCACCTTCCAGGCATTAAACGCTGTGCTGTGCTAACTATGTCTATTACTGTATTAGCCTCGCTGAGTGAGTCAATGCTAACCAGACAGCGTTTTGCTACGTTAGCTGACAGCAGTTTGAGCAGTACTTCTACCATTACCTTACTCCAAAGCATGTGTAACAGCCGATAAATATTAATATGTTGGAACCCTGGCTTCGTTAGCCAGTGTAGACTGTTTTGCATCATTATGAACACAGTCAACGTTAAAAGGCAACGTAAACATTACATTTAACGTTACTTAATTTAACGTTAGCGTCTGTTGGTGTCCGTTAACGTTTCCACAGTATCCAGTAAATGTTAGTTATACATGCTGTGGCTGTTGAACGCAAACCATGTGCGTATCAGTAGTGACAATCACTAAATACATTTACTTAAACGCTGTATTTAAGTACGATTTTGAGGTACTTCGACTTCATTAACGTTACATTTATTTATCAGCTAGCTATATGCTAAATATTATGCACACAATACATGACATATAACTTAAAAAATGACGCATGTTATAGTTTAAGTACCCAGTAGTACACATAATGGTAATGGTACAAAGCCATTAAAATGAGCCCCAAGTGCAACCTGCTGCAACATTAAAATAGTTGGATAACAGTATGAAGATCATAACAATAACAGTCAGACTGGGAATTTTCCTTCATGAGTACCATTGATAATTAAATAATATATTCTAGTCATACTTGTGCTTTCACGCAAGTGAAATTATGACTGTAAGACTTTACTTTGAATGGGGTATGTTTACATTGTGTTAATGTTCTGTTTCTTCCACCACTGGTCCACATGAGTCATCTGCCTATTTGCTATGAGGTGACAGACATTACAGTTACAGTTTGCGCTGTACTTTAACTGTGCACTAGGTGGTGATGGTGGCTGTCCCGACAGTGCTGGGCATAGCCTCCATCCGTGTGTATACTGTGAGCGAAGCGTCCACTGGTGGGCTGGTTACTCGAGAAAAGGTATGGCTGTCCCAAAATGTCAGCAGATCTGGTGGGATAGAAAACACTGCCATTCATCAAACTGTTACACGTCATAATTACATGATGACTCTGCCTCTGTCCCCAGCTGAACATCTACACACCGCTGCTACAGTCTGCTCAGGACCAGTTTATTCCAGAGAGACCAGGGGTTATTGAGAGAAGGTTAACTACAGTGAGAGAGAGCATACTACCATTTTTCCAGGCTGTACAGGTATTTAGATTTTATGTGTGTATCTACAGCGAGGCATAACAATAAATTAAAGTTCACAGGCACCACCTGCGGCACAATTAACTCCTACTTTCACATCCTCTCTAACACATTAAACCCAACAACAACAACCCTTTGACGGATTTAAAAAATGTCATATAAATGGAACAACAGCTAAAACCCATTGCAGAGGGCTTATCTTGCACCTGCAGTGTAAGTTTTCCAACCTTGATTTTTGTTACTCTTGTTTGTGGTTACAGAGCACAATCCCACATGCTGCAATTGCTCTGTGCAGGATTTTGCAAACAGCAAAGTTCAGGAGACAGACAGGAAATAGCGTTCATGCAGTTAACCCTGCAGCTATAAGGTTTGCCGCGAGGAGATTTGACAGTTTGATAATGTGGAAGATAGGGGGGAAAAAACACTTCAAACGTTTCAGAATCATCTAGTTAGTTCTGTTCTTGGTGGCCTGTTGTAGTGGTTGATTTCAGCTTTGTCCTTTGTTCCCGGCAGGGTGCCTTTGTCTCTGTGAAAAGGGGAAGTGTTAATCTATACCATGCAGGAGAGGGTGAGTCAACAGTAGGTACCTGAAGGCATCATATATAACAAATATTTTCCATCCCTGAAATTCAAAACTTAAATCCCTTGCCTTCCTTATGTAGCAGTTTTATTTGGAATAATTGTAGTACATTTCTGATATTACCTATACAGGGTTTTTTGTACATAACACACTCTTGGTGCCTTAAAATCACGAGTTTGTGCTGAGACCCTAAAAACAAATCACACAAAGTGTATCTATTTATGGCCTTATCAAAATATAAAATATCATTGTAAAACAGCACACTGTTTTTGTGACTGTGCATGTTTCTCTGTGGCATTTGTACTGGGTATGTTATGTCCCCAACATCAGACAATATTTAAGAAAACCACTAGTGCATCATTCTGTACATTAGTCATACTTCTGCACATAATATTATGGTTATTATTATTACTATTTATGTCAAAACTCTTATTGCTGCTAGTGTTGTAAATAATCACTGTATGAGCAGACACCAGTTCACAATTGAGAAATATTTGTCATGTCCCCTGCGTTCCTGTTTTTCCCAGATGTTTACTATTACTTGAAAGACCCTCCACCAGGTTTTCTACCCAGATTTGGCACCATCAACATGGCTGGCCTGCTTGGCATGTTCTTGGCACGAAAAGGTAACCCGATCCCTAGCCACTATATCGCACACACTGTAGGCCTGCTGGGAACAGTTATTTTGTCATTTATAAGTGCATGCAAAATGATTACCTGATTTAAAAACAAACCACAGATAAATGTCATCTCACAATGTTTACGCACATCAATCAACTTTCATTCACATTTTTCGATTTGCAATATGCCAGCTGATATGATACCTCCAGTTTTATTACTGATTTCACAATATTACTGATTTCAGAACATTACATTTTCAGTATTGCTAAGTTGCTGGATAAAAGCTAGTTTTCCAAATAATATTTTCATTTAACAAAATCAAATGAATAAAAAAAAAAAATCTAATTCTGTAGTGCTTAGTATGATCTTCATCAACAAAGTATTCAGGTTTGACATCCAGCTCTGCAGAATGTAGAACATTGATAATGATATCAAGGTAACCATCTAATATTTCCTTTTGTACTACCGTAAAGTGGGAAACAATAGATGGTTTTGAATTTTCCCAGCAGGAAATCTATGTAGTGATGATATGTAGTATTTCAACGTGTGTTTATGTTTAAAGTGTTATATTTTAGACTTTTCTATTCTCATGCCACCCTGAATGTGGATGGGTGGAAATAAAATTGTTTAAATAACACCCCTTTCGACATTCACAATTATGTAACTAGGCGTTATGTATGATACACTTAAATTTACACTTGATTTACTTGAAGCACATTTAACACGAGTTTGATCCAGTCATAAGAGGCAGCTGTCACTGATTACCATAATTCGCTGACCCCAGTTTGCCACTTCAATTGCAGTTCCCTAAGTGCTAAACCACAGATATAGCACATTACAAACAAGTGACATTAAGTTTCTGTTTCAGTTTAGAATGAATTCATTCCTAGTAAAGACACCTGTTCATTAAATCTAGTCCATGTCTGGCATTATTTAAGGCTCTCGTTTCAAGAGGATAGCCCTTCCACTGGGCCTGATGAGTGCAGGAGCTTCCGTGTGCTATCCGGCCCAAACGGTGGCTGTGTTAAAGGTAACAAAACCTTTTTAAGTGCTGACCTCTTGGTAATACCAGTTACAAACCTCATTATTTTCATCGTTTTACACTACTACTGTCTTTTCCCTCCCTAGGTGACGGGTAAGAAGGTGTATGCTGCGGGGCAGTGGAGCAGCACTGCAGTGTCTTCGCTGCTCATCTCCAAGTCCCGGGAGCCTGCCACTAAAGAGATCGCTGCTGCTCACCCACAGGTTAACAGTCATATTGAATCACTTAACAAATTTACTATGATCATTATGTATGGATGTAACCAATTTTATTTCAGAAAGTACTGTGTGACTAAAACCAACATAATGGCTTAACCCACATATTGATAACTTCCCCACTGAATCATTTCCGCCCTTCACTATTTACTTGCTCAAAAAAATCCCTTTTTACCTCTCAAAAGGTTTAAGTGCATTTCATTTCTTGGCACGTTGCCTTTTTATGATGTAAAAGTTACAGTGCTCTTTGCACATCATATGTAGTCACTGGGAATTGTTGGTCTTCTGTAAATAACTTCAGAGTATGGTCTAGACCTGCTGTTTATGAAAAGCGCGCTGTGAGATAACTGTTGTTGTGATTTGGCGCTATATAAATAAAATTCAATTGAATTGAATTGGGAGATTTTTGTGATCTAGAACTTAAAGTTTATACTGCTGTTAAACTTACTGTACGTCACTGCATAGTATCAGCTAAATGCCTGAAATGTAAAATGCTAATGTAGGCGACCCCCCCCCCCCGCCCCCCGCCCCACCATTGTCAGTGTAATAAATTTAACCTATTAGAATTGAAATGTTCAATGAAATTGTAAAGCTAGGGCTTTATTCTGTTTAAAGATTAAATGTGTTACTTTTGTCACTGACAAGTGAAGTTTTAGTGTGATTAATCAAACGGTAAGATTCATAATAATTTTATATAGAATAATGTATTCAAGTCTTACAGATTTAAATCTTTCTTTTTATCCACATGTTGTTAGGCAGCTACAGTGCCAAATACAGAGTCTGCAGTATTTGAGGAGGCCTCAGAGCCCAGCTCAGTCCAAAGTGCTACAGTCCCAGAGACAGAGGTGGAATTAGCTCTGTCTGTTCCTGTCTCTGATGAGCACATCGTCACTGTCATAACAGAGGAGGCGTCATCAGTAACACTCACAGAGTTATCCCCCGACCAGACCTCTACAGAGACTATTGCAGGTATTATAGATATTGATCTCTGTCTGCTCCTTTCTCTGTCTCCATCTCTTTTGTTTCACACACAATCACACTAAGGCTTCTACTGATGATTTGCTGAATTTCCTCTCCTGTTTAGATCCAGTGGCACATTCAGTGCCTGCAGAGACTGAGACCACCACAACCTCAGGGGAAATACCAGCGCCTGTTGAAAGCGAGGAGCCCTCAGACACAAAAAATGCAGCAGAGGATGTCTCCCCTGACTCTAGTCCAGCCAAGCAGACACTGAGCTCAGAACCGGAGATTGTAGAAGCTGCTCCAGTGGAGGTTGCTCTGGTGGAGTCCGCCGTGCCGCTAGAGGCAGAGGCTGCTCCAGTCGAGGCTGTTCCTTCCTCTGAAGAACCACCTGCTCCAAAGGCCTCAGGTACCAGAAAGTGCACTAATAATACTTCCTTGGAAAACCACTGTTGGTACAGAAGTGGATTAATTGTTAATGGAAGAGCTACTTAATTAATTGAAAGCTCCTAATAATGATCCAATAAATGTTTGGAAAAAAGTTTGTGAAAGCTATTTGTATCTTTTTTTTTGCATTAGTTCTACAGTACACTGATTTGTTGTAAATGTTACTGTCAATATTACTGTGAAGTCACAATAGTTTCCATAAAGGTGGAAACACATCATTTGTGTTTTGACTTGTCCACAGTGCCAGTTGTTGAATCTGGTGAGCCCGAACCTGCTGTTCAACCCGAGTTAGCTGACCCACCCCAAGTTGCTGCTGTGGAGGAGACACTGACCCCGACTCCTCCCCAACAGTCTGCAGCAGAAATCAGCAAAGGTACTGTGAACACACCACTGCTCTGTTTGGTGAGTCAGACAGTGACTTACCCAAACACACAGACTCACACACACACTGCATCTATTTTAAGAATTACCTGAATTCCAAGACGTCTTGTTCTTGTTAGTACGTTTGGCATTAACCATCCAGACATTAGATAAGCTGAGGTTTGATAATGCTATTGTCAGTTTACCCCCTTCCTAATTTCTTATTTCTTGCATGTTTGTCACACTGAAATGTTTCAGATCAAATAAATTGAAATATTAGACAAAGATAACACAAGTAAACATAAAATTCAGTTTTTATTATTATGGGGGGAAAATCCAAACCTATTTGGCCCTGTGTGAAAAAGTGATTGTCCCATAAACCTAATAACTGGTTGGGCCACCTTTAGCAGCAACAACTGCAATCAAGCATTTCTGATAACTGGCAATGAGTCTTTTACAGGGCTGTGGAGGAATTTTGGCCCACTTATCTTTGCAGAATTATTGTAGTTCAGCCACATTGGAGGGTTTTTGAGCCCTAACCACTTTAAGGTCATGCCACAACATCGCGATCGGATTAAGGTCAGGATTTTGGCTTGGCCACTCCAAAGTCTTCATTTTGTTTTTCTTAAGTTATTCAGATGTGGACTAGCTAGTGTGTGTTTTGGATCATTGTCCTGCTGCAGAACCCAAGTGTGCTTCAGCTTGAGGTCACGAACAGAAGGCTGGACATTCTCCTTCAGGATTTTTGGTAGACAGCAGAATTGATGGTTCCATATCCCACAGCAAGTCTTCCAGCTCCTGAATCAGCAAAACAGCCCCAGACCATCACACTACCACCACCATATTTTACTGCTGGTATGATGTTCCTCTTCTGAAATGTTGTGTCAGGGATGGGGACTCCAGTTAGAGACTCAGACTCGAGTGCGACTTAAGTCGTACACACAGTGACTTCAGACTCGACTTGAGACTCGTCCTCAAAAGACTTCAGACTCGACTCGGACTCGAGGCGCGGGACTCGTGAACAATGTTTATTTTTTTAGGAAACATCTGATGAGCTTGCTGTTATTCCCTCCCTCCATTATAACTTGCCTATGTAATACGTAGCATCTTCTGCGCGGCCGCACGTCATAGGACAACAAACGGCATTCATCATAAACTTTGGCTTTAAAACTTCATACAACAAGACCCAAACGAACAAGCGCTGAATGCAAATAGGTTAGTAACCTGTGGTGAGTAAACATGTTTAGCTCAGCATTGGCCATCTAGTTAGCTTGCTTCTTGCTTCAGCTACGACCTATGAGAAGTTAACTCCGACTGTCGTTCGTTATGAAAAGATGAATGCGCATTTGCCAAACTTGTGGTAGCCGATTAACATAATTATTTACGTCCCGCTGGCTGCCATCACGTTAATTATTACAGATGACTGAAAAGAGGTTACAGGTTTATTGTTGATCAATTGTTGATCATATAACCTTACAGTTTTATTTAGTTATAACGTTACACTGGTTTGGGAGTGTGCAGGGTTTGTTGACTTACAGTAGTTTATAAGCTGCCATTGATTGCATTACACATTACGGTTGCGCTCTGTAAGTTAAAAAGAGGTTACAGCTTTATTGCTGACCATGTAACTTTACAGTTTTATTTAGTTAACTTTACACTAGGTTTGAAAATCAACAGGGTTTGTTTACTTACAGTAGTTTAAAAGCTGTCATTAATTGTAGACGCATTGTACATTAGGCTAGACGGTTGTGCTCAGTAAGTTAAAAACAGACAGGTTTATTGTTGATTATGTAATGTCAGTTTTATTTAGTTAATGTTACACTGGGTTTAACAGTCTGGGGAGTGTATTGACTTACAGTATTTAAGAAACCGTCAATAATTGCATTGTACATTACATGATTGTGCTCTGTAAATGAAAAACAGATTACAGTTACAGAATTCCTTATAGCTATGCAGTTTTATTAGCAACCTGAATTGAACGCAGCAGGTGATACAACATTTGTAATAACCACGAGAGACTTGAGACTTGACTTGGACTCTAGCTCAAAGACTTGAGACTTGACTTGGACTCTAGCTCAAAGACTTGAGACTTGACTTGGACTCTAGCTCAAAGACTTGTGAGCATCTCTGTGTTGTGTTAGTTTTACACCAAATGTAATGGGATACACACCTTTCAAAAAAATCAGCTTTTGTCTTATTAGTCCACAGTATTTTCCCAAAAGTCTTGGGGATTGTCAAGATGTTTTCTGGCAAAACTGTCATGAGCCTTTATGTCATTTGCTCAGCAATGGTTTTCGTCTTGGAACTCTGCCATGTGGGCGGTTTTTGCCCAGTCTCTTTCATGGTGGAGTCATGAACATTGACCTTAACTGGGGCAAGTGAATCCTGCAGTTCTTTGGATGTTGTTGTGGGGTATTTGTGACCTCTTGAATGAGTTGTCACTGTGCTCTTGAGGTAATTTTGGTCAGCCAGACACTCCTGGTTTACTACTGTTCCACGTTTTGGCCATTTGTGGATAATGGCTCTCACTGTGGTTCTCTGGAGTCCCAAAACTTTTGAAATGGCTTTATAACCTTTTCCAGAATGATGAATCTCAATTTCTATTTTTTCTCATTTTTTCCTGAATTTCTTTGGATCACAGCATGATGTCTAGCTTTTGAGGATCTTTTGGTCTACTTCACTTTGTCAGGCAGGTCCTATTTAAGTGATTTCTTAATTGAGAACAGGTGTGGCAGTAATCAGGCCTGGGTGTGGCTAGAGAAATTGAAATCTGCTTTCCAAAGATGTGATAAACCACAGTTGATTTATGTTTTAACACGGGTGGCAATTACTTTTTCACACAGTAATAATATAAACCTTCATTTAAAAACTGCATTTTTTGTTTACCTGTGTTATATCTGTCTATTATTTCAATATGTTTGAGGATCTAAAACATTTCAGTGTGACAATGACAAACAAGAAATCAGGAAGGGGGCACACCACTGTGCATCTTATGTCACAAGTCATGTCATGGAATACATGACGAAACAATCAAGAACAGCTCAACAATACACTATAAACAAACTTTCAGACCCCAGACCTCTACAGAGACCATCTCAGGCATTATAGATATTGATCTCTGTCTGCTCCTTTCTCTGTCTCCATCTCTTTTGTTTCATACATTCAGTGCCTGCAGAGACTGAGACCACCACAACCTCAGGGGAAATACCAGCACCTGTTGAAAGTGAGGAGCCCTCAGAAACAAAAAATGCAGCAGAGGATGTCTCCCCTGACTCTAGTCCAGCCAAGCAGACACTGAGCTCAGAATCGGAGATTGTAGAAGCTGCTCCAGTGGAGGTTGCTCTGGTGGAGTCCGCCGTGCCGCTAGAGGCAGAGGCTGCTCCAGTCGAGGCTGTTCCTTCCTCTGAAGAACCACCTGCTCCAAAGGCCTCAGATGAGGCAGCAGGTACCAGAAAGTGCACTAATAATACTTCCTTGGAAAACCACTATTGGTACAAAGTGGATTAATTGGTAATAGAAGAGCTACTTAATTTATTGAATGCTCCTAAACCTAATAATGATCCAATAAATGTTTAGAAAAAAGTTCTACAGTACACTGATTTGTTGTAAATGTTACTGTCAGCAGAATAGCTTCCATAAAGGTGGAAACACATCATTTGTGTTTTGACTTGTCCACAGTGCCAGTTGTTGAATCTGGTGAGCCCGAACCTGCTGTTCAACCTGAGTTAGCTGACCCACCCCAAGTTGCTGCTGTGGAGGAGACACTGACCCCGACACCTCCCCAACAGTCTGCAGCAGAAATCAGCAAAGGTACTGTGAACACACCGCTGCTCTGTTTGGTGAGTCAGACAGTGACTTACCCAAACACACAGACTCGCACTAGAGCTGAAACGATTCTGACGATTCTAGATCCCGCCCTGAAACATACTCTGCTTTATGGTCTATCTTAAAATAAATGGTGCCATAATTTACATATCAACATTTTGTATTGAAGAAGACTTGAAACTAGTGACTGAGACCATAAAATCATTATCAAAGTGTTTACTGAGGTAATTATTCAGCTGTAAAAGTACTTCTTAAACGATGCATTGATGAATCATTGAAATAATCTATCAAAGCTTCGAATACTAAAATCATCTTTAGCTGCAGCCCTAACTCTCTTTCTCACACACACACACACACACACACTGCATCTATTTTAAGAATTATTTGAATTCCAAGGCAGGTTGTTCTTGTTAATACGTGTGCCATTAACTATCCAGAAATTAGATAAGCTCAGATTTGATAATGCTATGTCAGTTTCTACCTAAATACATTTTGTGTCACAAGTCAGCCCTGAAATACATGACAAAACAATTAAGTACAGCTCAACAATAAACAAACAGCTGGAGTCCACTCACTTTCAGCCCACAATATCTGACATACGCAGGTGCATATTGGCAGTCAGTATAACTCTGACGTCTGATATTTCAACCAGACACACACTAACATTGGTCTGTGGAGAAGCCATCTATATCTTCAACATTTTCACAGATTGAAGAGTGAATTAGTTCTGCAAGCCATTCTGCATATATTAACATTGGATATGTGCAGTTCAAAAACCTTAGTCGTGCATGGGACCTGCATTTTGTAAACATCTCAACAGCCTGGCTTTAACATGACCAGAAGGACCATTTTACAATAACAATGTATTATACATTGGAAAGGTAGTTTCAGAATCTTTGCTCAAATTAACCCCACTCTCCAAAAAAAACACCTACACAGAATTTAGCTAATTCTAGGAAAAGATGTGTTGTGTCTTTGTGTATGTGTGGGTCTGTGTGCTTGTTAGAATCCCTGCCTATTGTATACTGAACACTAGTTCACTAGTATTGTATGGTCACAGAAAGTCTAATAGGACATTGTTGCTTTGACCCTGGTACTCTTTATTTTTGTCTGGTTCTAATTAGGGTTATCTAGTAATGTAAGGGGGCAGCTAAATCCTGTTTAAGAAGAATTTCTGTGCTTTTGGCTGAGAATGCATTTCTCTTGCTGCCCTCCAGGGGGCACTGGTTTCAAGCCAGACCCTGCTGTAATGGACTTCGGCCAGTCCAACCCTGAGGATGAAGACCTGTACAGCACACGCAGCTGAGATACCACAGCTGGACAGGAGGAACCTCATTCCCACACTGCCATCTTGTATCTCATCTTGATTGACAAATGCTCTGTATCATCATACATTGTAAATAGGCCATTTTGCAAGCAAGCAGAGTCAGGAAGTCTTTCATCAACATTTCCATTCTCATTTTTTTGGCCCACATAATTTCTTTTTCACAGAAAGAGGTCCAAGTATATTTGCATTGTAACAGCAACGCAGTAAATTCCAGTACTAGAATTGAGTCGAGTTGCGTAAAAGGACAGAAACGTGGAGGAAAAAATACACCCACAACTTTGTTGTCTTTTAATTCACAGATGGCAGTTTGTGAAATTTTCTTGCTGTATGTGTCATTTAACAATTGCTGGCTTTTGTGCAACAGCTTTCACAGTCATGAGTGCATGGTGCTTTTATTTATTGTAATTTAGCACACTGCATTGATAAAGTGAAAAAACTGCACGTGTCCTGGTAATGGTTACACGGTTGACTAGTGCTGCAATTTTGTTACATCAAAAATGGTCTTCAGTTGTTCAGAATCAAAAATAAATCTATATTTTCACAATTTCATGTTGCATCGTGTCATCTCTAAATGCTTACTTGTCAGTATTAGTTATTTATTATAGTGTTATTTATTGTCATGCACAATATGTGCTCAGCACACACAGTTACAAGATACCAAACATAGTTTTAGTAGTGAAACATTTATCAGTTAAGCACATAACGTCATACATATAGCACAGCATTGCAGAAATTTTGTCCCAAAAGAAATCTGACACAATCATTTTTTTTATAATCATCCAACCAAAGGAAAAACAACTCCAGAAATGAAGGACATTTTACTAATAAGTGTAGCTCTTTGGACATAATTTAACGAGCAGCTTAACATGAGATGAACTTAATCTTCATTTGAAAAAGCATTTTTTTTCAGGGAAACCATTAAACCCACTGGTTTCTGTAGCTAATGGTAAGTGGAACTCAATTATGCACAAAGCAGTTTAACTTTTGGTCACATAAGGCTTTTCACTATTATTTTCTATGATATATTTAGATTAGCACAATACATCAACTGACCATCTTTCCTTATACATAAGGAACAATTTGTGCTCAGCATTATGAATATTAGACTGTAACCTATTTTGACAATATACAAATGAAGCACGCAAAATAAAAATGTCAGTAATCCATGTCCTTCAAAATGTCCTAGTTAAGTCAGTCAATCTTTCTTTTGAGCTGCTGTTGAGACATATTCAGATGACTCTGCAAATAATCTCACCTCTATGGCTCACATTTGGAGGTTCCTGTCTCACGCCATGACTGATGGCCAAAACTGGTGTAAACTTTAAACCTACCAGAAATTATGAAATAACTCTGTAATGAGCTGGGGTACAATTTAAAGTACTGTTTACTATTTTACTGCAAAGTTATAGACTTTATTAGTGATCAAGGCCACAAATCAATGTCTATTTAGTGTAAATAGGAAGAAATAAATGCATAATATTAAATCAAACAATTTAATTTTGTGCTAACAACTGTCAACATTCATCGTCTCCAGTGATATACATTTCCTGCAGCACTGCCATGAGGTTGACATTTTTTTCTTATTAGTAAAATATCACATCATAACTAGTGGATGGATGACCATTTCATTTGGTTCAGTTAATTATGGTTCTCAGAGGATGAATCCTACTGACTGGTGATCCTGTTTCATGCCACCAGTCGGTCAAAGTTTTCACCTATTCTGTGAAATATTTCAAAATATACAGCATTATAACTAATTACATTTCAGTAAGCTTCAGCTGTAGGCTACTCAGTTTTTGTACTAATGCACATGCTAACACACTAAACTAAGACGATGAACAGGTAAGCGCAATAACTGCTAAACAACACTGTGAGCATGTTTACTGATGTTAGGATGTTGCTCGAAGCACCAATTGTACTAAGTCGGAAACTTGCTTTTACAAATGTAAAGGAGAACTGCTTACTTAGTTGGTAAAGTACAAATTGTCCAACTGCTTGTAAATCTGATCCCAAGTGATGCAGTCGTCGTGGTTTCCTGAAACAAAAGTACAGGAATTATTATGTTGGGAAACTCCCGAAGTCTGGGCAACAATTGTGTGTATTAAACCTGGAATGTCATGTAAACTTTAAAGAATTTTGGTGCCACATGTTTTTATTTATTTGTGAGCACACAGTTTGTACAGAGGGCCCAGGCTATCTGTTGACATCTTTATAGCTTCTTTACTGCTCCTCAGAGGAACCGGAGCTCCCTGGACCTCATAAACTCTGCATAAGGTTGACCAGAGTCATAACCCTAGGGAGTCTGTGTGTGTGGGTGTATGTGTGTGTGGGTGTATGTGTGTGTGCTCATATGTGTATAAGAGGAAAAGACTACAGACTAGAGGGAGATGTCAGATCGATTAGGCGTCAATACTTTCTCATCCTTCTTCCTGTTATACATGGAGACACACACACATATGGGAATCAGGCTTCCTGTGGCATTGGAGATTCAGTTTGTGTGGCTTGTTTGGGGACCTGTGGGCCAATGTGACCGTGCCGTTTCTTAGACATGCACTGCCAAATGTTCTGATAAAAACTAATCCAGAAACAACTCTGTCCTGTAATCATTACCCGCAAACAGCATTAATGAAACCATATGGAACACATTGGCTCATTCAAAGTAGAACAGAGCGGGAATGCTGGAAATCTGTGCAATCTCTTCTCACATGGACATCTTGTTGCTATAAACTGAGGGCCAGTGTACGAGGTTTCAGAGCCCCCCTGCAAGATTTCACGCTAAGTATAGCCTCATCTCACCTCCCTCTAGGGTCCCCTACACATATGGGCTCCCTCCCTCAAGGCATCCCACACTAGCACCAG
Source organism: Lepomis macrochirus (assembly GCA_024633595.2). Classification (NCBI taxonomy): domain Eukaryota; kingdom Metazoa; phylum Chordata; class Actinopteri; order Centrarchiformes; family Centrarchidae; genus Lepomis; species Lepomis macrochirus. The sequence continues at coordinate 9,809,678 of JALXJV020000018.1, forward strand.
CTATAATTATGTTCTGAGAACTAGTGTTAGACTGGACTCTGTCGTGTAGTCCAGAGCGCTCTCAGATTTTTTCCTGACCAGCAGGGAGGAAGCTGGGCTCACAACCCTGACCTCTCACCTTTCACCCCCAAGAGCCAGATTTTCCACAGAGGACTTTGTGAGGCTTATGGTTTGTGGTGGTTATCTTCCCAGGGTCTGGCCAGCAAGGGAGGCCCCCACTGTCAAATAAACACATAGCACATTTATCAGCAAAAATATAAACATAATTATGTAAGCAGTTTAAGGGTGTTTGCTTATGCACATCTTGTGTGCACACATGTGTAGCAGAAACACTACTTTAATAACTCGTATGGGTCACCACCCTGTTAACAGGGAAAACAAATAAAACAAATAAATTATTAACTAGATTATTAAACTGATCAATGTCTTAAGAAGGAATAGAATTAGTTTTGATAAATTGACCTTGTCCTCTTATAGACACAGATAAAATAAGGACATTTCTTTACAGCTAAATATATATTAACTGAATAAATTTACGATTAATAAGGTGTATTGTTATATGATGAAGAAAATAAACAAACACATGATGATGAGCAGATATTACATGTTAAAATAAACCTGATCTTATTGCCAATAATGAATTGAAGTAGGCTATGTGATCTGATTGTTAAAACGAAACGATAATAGGCCTACGCTAACGTGTCGCTAGGACAATCTTCTAAAAAAAGTCAACTCTTGACCACAGCAAAAACTGTGGTTTAGCCAACTGATCTAAGCGCTGGCAGAGATGAGATGTTCCCATTGGCTTTGCAGCATTGTGTGCAGGGCTGAGGCCACAGTGCAGTATTAGGGATAGCAGGCTATACTCCCAGGTGACTCCTTCAGAGCAGTCGGTCATCGAGCGGATGAAGTGTCCTAGCTGGTGCGGCAGTCTTGTTTCAGGGCAGATGGCTGGTCTCGGCCAAGACGTTGTTCAACAGTTTTTGGAGGGATGTAGGATTCAATGTTTATTCAGTTCTTACCTGTGCTGTCTTAGAACACAGAAGTTAAGTGGGCTTCTGTTGACTCTGTGATGTTGTGGCTTGTCGAATAAAATGTATCCAGAAACTTCTTCAGCTAGGCTTGAATAATTCTGTTGGCCAGTTAAAATAAAACATAAAAAAACATGGAATAACTCCTTAACCATTAGGCCTAGAAGCATTATTCTGGTCTCCTTTGATAGGTCAGGAGCTAAGGAATATGAATCAGTTGTAAATGAACCTATTTATTTTGCTATTAAAGAGCAAATAGAGATGCAATAAAGGAAAATATCATAGTTTTTAATCCTTGCCTGGTATAAAAATCTATATTTTAATAGCAATATCACCATCAAAACCATCATTGTGTAGATTATAAGGCAACTGAATATCTTCACCTGGAATACAATTATAAATTTGATGAAAAGAAACTAATATTCAACAGTTATTACACAATTTTTCAGAAGTATAACAGGCAAATGCTTTGGTAATGTTTACTGTTTAGCCTACATGTTCACTATTGGAAGTTTTCTTCTAAACACTATTTCAGTCCATACAGCCACATTCCAAATAACATAAAGCTTCCAAACAGTGAAATATTGATGAAAAGAGTGCCTATGACCAAAATAACCCCCATGCTTTACAGGCCCACAACTTGAGAACAGAACATCCTACAAGGCTGTGGTCTCCATCTCTTCGTAATGAGCAGACGACTCGGTTGGATGGCTGTAGGTTATTGCCTATGGGTCGGCCAGCAGACGACAATGAAGACTGTTCCAAAGCAACACTTTTCCACTGCTACAGTTTGAGGTGAAAAGGAAACCTAAGTTAATACCAAGATGGCGGCCTGCAGCTATTTTTACACACAAACAAAAGCTGTTTTTGGACAAACACAGCGAAAACGGCAAAATTAAGTCAGCGGTTGTAACTGTATATGTATAGTGGTGTGTTTGTTGTTATCATTATCCAGCTAAAAAGTCTGTGAATTTTGTGACCTGAGTGACATGAGTTACACAGCTGATCAGAGCTGGGGCCTGTACCACAAAGCAAGATTTGAGCTTATCAGGTATCTTCAGAGTTAACCCTGTTTTCAGTACCACGATGATGGTTCACTCCTTCCTAGGGTAGATCGCCATGGTAACTTAATGCTGAAGCAGGTTATGTTCCAGATAAAAGATTGAAAATGCTGCCAATGTGGAGAAATGTTTTTAAGATATAGTGATATCATCCAACAGAGACTGATTGAAAGCCTTGTAAGCTATTATTGTACATGTTTACAGTAAGCCTACTAACTGCTTTGAAATGTGTTTTATATTTTTCATTTGCTCCCAGTCCGTTTCACACAGCCTGCTAAAATAAATGGGTTTCATTTTCCTTATGTGAGGCTGAATATTATGAGCATATAGTTTGGCAGGGATATTGGAATTAAGTTGAATAATAATATTACATTTTAGGCTAGTAGCTATCTTGTAGGCTATGACAGAGACTGGTCATGCACCTCCCCATCTTTTGCAATGTGGGCACAGGTAGGCAAAATGTTGAAGTTCAGTCTTTCAACCACTATTTGAGCACATTTTATGACATGAATGGATTTTTCATTTCATTGCTTTATGAAGTTAATTTAGAACAATGTTTGGAACACTTTTGAGTGTGTTAAATGAATTAATCTGATTTTTGAAGTGATGAAAAATTCTTAAAAGTGAGGTGGAACGACCACTTATTCAAGTCTTTTAATGTGAAAACGCCGACACACACAGCCGAGCTATAGACGGCACAGACGGCATAAAAACACATCAAATCAATGCATTATTACATACTACGCCTGTTCATTCAGGCATTCACACTGTCAGCGATTTTCTGTCTCCCTGCATGTGTCAGCCGCAGCTGTGCTACTTAGACCATGTCATATTTCTGTAGTATTACAGTTCGCTTTCGTTTGTAAAAAAATGACACTGCTGTTCTGGACTTGTTCATGCGTCTTTTATAACGCGCTCATGTCTGGATTGGGAAACCACGGGGTTTGTTGAACTTGCTTCGGGGTTTAGGCCCCTGGAGCTGAGCTTTGTTTAGATTGGTCAGATAACTGTGTAGAATGAGATTATAGAAATCTGGATGGCAATAACGGCAACCATGTACAGCGTTCACACAGATTTATGTTGTGATATAAGATCATTTAGATGCTTGGTGTTTGATGTGTGTTTGGTATGGATAAAAATAGTTGGTTGAAGATTCTTCTCCTTCATCATCCAATCTGACTGCAACAACCACAAAACACTTTTCTCTACTGTCAACAAACCCATTGACAAGATCTCAAACTGCTTCACCATCAGCAAATGCAATTCATTTCTATCTTTTTTTCCAAACCAAAATTGACACAATACATAATTAGCTGCCTGCTACCACCACCCTCCCCAACCCTCAACCCAACCTCCCACTATTTCTAAGCCACTTACTCACATCCTTCAGTGAAATCTCTGAAACCTACCTATCCACCACAGTGGGCGGCATGAAGTCCTCAACCTGTGCTCTGGAACTTCTCCCTCTTTTCTATTCAGGGCTTGCTTCCCCACACTTTCCCTACTCATCTTCAATGCAATAACTCCTCCTTGACCGCTGGCCTCTTCCTCCCCACCCCCAAACTTGCTGCTGTTACCCCGGTACTAAAAAACCTGGACTTCACCCCGACACCCCCCAATAAATACCAGGCCATCTCCAACTTCTGTCCAAAGTCCTTGAGCAAGTTGTCACTGCTCAATTTAAAACTCAAATAACCTTTATGAACCTTTGCAATCAGGCCTCCGCTCCAAATACAATACAGAATCTGCCCTACAGAAAATCGCTCACATCATACATTCTCTTTGCTGATTCTGGGTTCCTCACCACTCAGTGCCTTTGACACCATCAACCATAAACAACTGCAAATCCTCTACCACCCCAGTTACCCATGGTGTCCCTCAGGGCTCAGTGTTCAAGCCCTACGAAGCGAGCGCTAATGAGAGACATGACTCTGCACCCCTCGCACAAACCATAATATTTCCAATAGGTGACAACAAACTCCTGTTGTATACTACATATATGAAAGGACAACTGATATCTGTCTGGATATTACAGCTAGAGAGCCAGCAGAGGTTTCGAACTGGATCACCTGTGTATCGTGCTTGAAGTGGACCAGTAGCCTACTCATTGGTGCTCAGTATTACATTTTACTCTTTGGGGTATCGGGGCTTCATGTTGCGTACCGGCACTTCTCACAAGCTGCCGCTAATTTTTGCTGCTCTCTCCATATCAGCTTCTCTAGGCACTATGTGACGCTCACCTGTTCCTGTTCTTACTGCTAATCTCTGTCGGCGGAGACAGACGAGGAAGAAGCTTTCATGTTGCTATGTGCATAAAGTAGCTTGTTGTCAATGCCATTTTTCAATGCCAATGACACTCAACTTTACCTACCTCAAATACTTACCATAATTATTATTGCTAGCAAACAAAATTCTACCTGAGATTTCACACGAATCTTGCATATCAAGATTCGTGCAAAAGCTAGCATCAGTCTCTAGTGTATCTCTTAAGGTGTCAGGAAGTGAGGTTTATGGTACGCCGTCACACGTTAGTTGACGGCGTACCAGTTACAAGTCGAAAAACCTTGCTCAGTCAGCCATTGTTTACACCGATTCATACAGAAGTTCTAATAAACAGTATAAACTACAGCTTTCACTAACTGTTCATACTCCGAGCAGCCATCTTGGATCACAAAGTCGGGGGGAGATTAGTTCTGCCAGCGTCCCCTTTGAAATTTCCGATTTCCCATGTCAAATGGATGGCACTATTACTCACTGCACAGCCTCGCTGGCTACCGTTACACTCACCCACCTAAACCTCACTCCTAGACAAAAGGGAGGTGGGGGGGGCGGCGTTGTGTTTGCATGTGTGGGTGATAGGGAGCAGAGGAAAAGAGGAGGTCGGTACATTCCTGTCTTTAAATTGAAATTAAATTAAAATTAAAATAAACCAAAGCATCATTTTCTTGTCTTTACATCTTGCTGTGACTGTTATCTTGACAAAGTATATTTTCTCAGGGATGGAAAGTTCATGTCTTTTCTGCCAAGTTTCCAAATTGACACCTTTAACTATTAGGGAAGAGAGAAATCAGTTTGCAGATCTGGAGGAGTCTCAGGAAAAGGTTTATTCACCCCCCAACCACCACCCCCACACACACAAGGAATTCCACAGAGTCAACGAAGCTGCAGTGCACTGCACATGTCATTTGATCATCTTTGTTTTCTCATGCATGTAGATAAAATCAGGTACTGCAGATAATGATACACACATTCTTATTAAAAATAAATCATTTGAATTTGATGTTTTGCACACTACTACAACGGCGTATTAGGGCCATTATAGATTTTTAAAAATGGCTTACGGAGCCAGGGGGAGGAACTCAGAACATCTGACATTAAAGTTGTAAATTTGCAAGAACAAGTCTCTGACACGCTTTGAGATTAAAGAACTTGTGTGAGTTTTTTTCATTTCTCAGTTATACAAAATAATTAGTGGAGACATAAGAGAAGAGGTGAGCTTTCAGATATGAGGGACTGCAACAAAGCCAGTTGAAAGCATGTGTCACATCTTAGTCATTTATGTCTGCAGGTCTTCCCGGATTTCTTGTGCTTTTGGTCTTGCTTTATGTGATGGCTGTTAATATTTGCATGCCCTGCTTTTAATAGAGTACAGAACCTTTAATAACACAAGTCTTTTCTCATGAATTTGTAACTTTATAATCTCAGTGAATATTTGAGAAACTTTGTAAACACTGAGTTTTTAAAAGTTCTAACTTAAATAACATTACGTAGGTTACTTACATCATGCGGCATACAATACACAACATACATATTTTAAACCCAACTACTACCTTTTCCTAAACCTAACCACATAGATTTGTTGCCTAAACCTAACCAAATTGCAACTATTTCAGAACATGTGTTTAACGTTACATGACTTACGTACTTCCGGTCCAGTAGTCTGTTGCTGGACTGATACTTTCCGGTCATATATGCCATTTTGGGGAACAAGCAGTCATACATGTTGTTTGGGGGGATGTTCATTTATGTCGTTTTGGGTCATCCAATTTTGTTGTTTTGGTTTGAGGACATCTTGTTGTTATTTTTTTGTATGTACAATGGCCCTAATACACTGTCGTAGATTACTGATACCTTTTTGTATAACATTTTGGTTGCAGCAACAACCACAGATACACACACACACACACACACATATATATATATATATATATATATATATATATATGTATATATATGTATATATATATACATAATACATATACACATAATATATATGTGTATATGACAAATATATCTTCTTAATGAGTGCAGAGGAAATCTATAAAACTTTTGACAAACTGCGGTAGCAAAAAAAATTAAGTGTCTTACTTTTAATCTAGAAAAAAAAATAACAGACTGAAAAAATAATTGGCTGGGAGATTGATGTCCAGTTCTCCTTATCTGCTGCCTATACAGACACTGCCTGTAACAAAATCCCTGACACGGACACACACTCCCACTCATTCTCAAACTGTTAATCATTCTTTTTCTCAATTTGTGCATCTAACACCCACCCCAGGGCAGATTTTGAATTCGCTAGCAAAATTAACACTAATATGTTTTTACATACCATGAACGCCATAAAAAGTCCCATGTGTCAAAACATTCAAGCCAACTGAATTGATTGTCTGAAGACAGGATAAAGTTAGACTGGCCCTCCAAATGTTAATAAAGGTAAAAGAAAACAAGAGCTGTTCTGAGATGAAGCAAGTGAGAGTCAGATCGACTGAATGTAATGTTTTCACTGTATCAAGGAGGATTATACCTGTAGCAGTGGTGGAAGAAGTAGTCAACTCCTTTACTTAAATAAAAGTAGTAATAACAAAATGTAAACGTACTACTTTGTGCATCGAGGATACTAACTACACTAGGCATAATGTTTACCATGTTCTTAGCTTACCATGTTAGCATAGTAAATAGTAAATAGTACACACGTACAACGTACGTAGCACAACGTACAGCTGAGGCTTGGACAAATTTAAGTTCTGACCTGATGATGGCGCTAAAGCAGTCGAGTGACAGACAGATGGCATTGCTGCTAACATGGCTAAAGTTGAAGTAACTGAAGTAACATAAAAGTAGCCGATACAAGCATTATCACAAAAATGCACTTAAAGTATTAAAGGTAAAAGCACTCATTGTGCCCGAATACCCTTCTGCAGATTATTATGTTAATGTGTATATTAAATTATTGGATTACTATTCCTGATGAATGCATATGTAAGAAGGATTATAATGTTGGAGCTGCTGGCAGTGTTTGGCAGTTGGGTGGGTCATGTTTTATAAACTGATCATTGAATGTTGAATGTTAGTGTGCAAGATAGCAAGTAGGCCTAACTATAGCTGTGACTACTTTCCAGCAACAATTGTGGGGAGGCAGAAACATAGTTTTGGTTTTTTCTGTCATCTTCTGTTTCTTTTGGCTGGCGTGACACCATAAATTTCAGTTTTTAGTTGTTACTTGTCATGACTAAAGGCAGTTGGCTTGTGAGTGTGTGTGTGTGTGTGTGTGTGAGTGAGAGAGAGAGAACAACTGTGCATACCCAACATGCCAGTGGAAGAACACTACATTATGAAGTTTCCGTTTTGGAGAGCATAACTATCCCATTTTAACAGTTCTGCTGCGGCAACAACGGAGCTCATTTGCGGCCTTCCAAAATCTGCTGCTTTTCTGTCTCGCCTTCATCCGTCATCCTCACCATCAGCTTTCCCACGGCCATTAGAACATGTCACATCCTGATAGATACTCAGTGGAGCAGAGTGTACACACACACACACACAGCAGAGCACGCATGTAAACAGAGGCAAGCACATTGCGTCGATGCTTGCGTGCCAGGCAGAGATTGAATACATCCAATTGCACAAGGATTGAAGCATAGTTGCACACATGCAAAGGCACGTGCACACGCAGGGAGTGATGCACGCTCACACAGTTGATCAAAGGAGGTGTGATGTAATCAGCCTTCAGAGCTTTGGACGCATCCCTCATTAACTTTCACCAGAGGCTTTAATGAAAAACCACTGGAGGGAATCTCCTCTCTCTCTCCTTGTTTCCCTCCTCTTTCTCTCCCTCTTTCCTTCTCATCTCCTCGTTCACTCCCTGCAGTATCTGCTCGTCATCCTTCTCATTCGTCTTCCACGCTGTGCCTCCCCCCTCTCTCTGTGCCCCAATGGCTGGCTTGACTTCCGCTAAGACAAAGTAAATATTTCCCATGGCTTATCTGACCACTGGCAGCACGAATATGACACAAAGTGCGAGGCTCTGCTAATTAACACACAAGCTCTGTTCCTCAGGTCAGGGCCCCTGCGGGGAGAGTTAGGGCTTCAAGTTTGACACCTCAAACACACCGTTGTCCTATTCATTCATAGTCAGGTACGACACATGGTTGTGTGTCTGCGGTCATTCGAGACGCAGTTATTACTCTAACACACATCTTGACTTGATTTTCTTAGTTTTGGCTTTCTCTCGTAGACAGTCTGGGAGGGAGGGAAAAAAGGAGGGATATAATGAAAAACAGAGAGCACAAGTCTTTCTCTCTCTCTCTCTCTCTCTCTCTCTCTCTCTCCAGGCTGGCCTGTGTCCAGGTACAGTCCAGCCCCCCTGGTACTGATGAAGGTGTGACGTGTAAGCAACGTCCTTGTTGTGCAACCATCAAGAGGCTCTTGGGGGCTATAAGACCTCCAACCTCATCTGGTTTCTCAGAGCCTCCAGTCTGTTTTCTCCACACTAAGACAGAGGCATGATGTGGTCCGGGGTACTCAGCTGTGCAGATTTCTCTTAGAGGGGTCAGGGAGCAATTGTCAAGAAATGGACTTTAGCCAAAAGAAGCATTGAAAACCGCTTGACTGCTTGGATTGGACGCTCAGTCACTCAAGGTAAAATGAACTCTTTAATGATATATTTAGTCTGGTTTGATTTGATAATATCTCAGTTTTAATTTAATTTGATGATACATGTTGTAGTTTCTTTCACTTATTCAACTGTCTTAGCATAATTACCAATTTTCTTTGTAAAGTAAAAAAGTTATTGATGATGTAAGATGATGAAGATGTCAACAAACATAATTTAAAGAAAGCAATCAGTAATATATGGGAAATATTTCTGTTATTAATAATGCGTTCCCCTGGTGCACCGGATTCATGCAAAAACTTATTAATCCAAAATTAAGTTGACACTTTTTTCTCCATCTAAATCATGAATGTTTCATGTTTGAGTCATTAATCCAAAATAGATTCTAAGGACTCCATTAAGCAGCCAGATTATTACAACAGCTCTATATGTATTTCATTACTGCCCAACTTCAAGAATGGTGTAATGTATTTTTGCTGTGATTAGTTATCAAGTGGGATGGCTAATAAACACATGAGCTGACTAAAGATTGCTGTGTACAAAAACTTTTTTTGTCCATAAAAGGAATTTGAAATGCTCTTCTTTTTTCTTTTATTTTAAGCTGACCCAGGGAAACTTGTGTGACGCAAGGGTACATCCAGTTCTATAATGGCAATTCCAAATGACCTCTCCCTTCTCAACTCCACCTCCTACCCCCATTCAAAAACAGATATCTATCTGAATACCTCTCTAGCCCCCTCTGCTCCCTGTGCACTGACTGGCGTCCTGTATCCATGACCACAGTCATCCCCGCCATCTACAGCATCATCTGTGTGCTTGGAATCATAGCCAACGCCCTGGCGGTGTGTGTGTTGGCCCATTCCAATGCCTCAAGGAGAACTGTGGCAAACACTTTCATGCTAAACCTGTGTGTGTCTGACCTGCTGTTCCTGCTGTCTCTCCCGCTTTGGGCCGTCTACTACTCCCAGGGCTACAGCTGGCCCTTTGGCTGGGTCGCCTGCAAAGTCTGCGGAGCTCTCCTCAACCTCAACCTCTACGCCTCAATCTTCTTCATCACGAGCATGAGCATGGACCGCTACCTGGCCATTGTGCGCCCGCTTCGCTCCCATAGCGCACGAGACCCCAAACGTGCTCGGCTCACGTGCATCCTGGTGTGGGTCCTGGCGTGTGCTTGCTCAGCCCCCACCTTTTATCTGAGGGACACTCACCACCTCAAGGGGCTTGGTGTGGAGGCCTGTGTGATTTCTTATCCTAATCATACCTGGTATCTGACCCTGGCCTGGATGAAGATTGTTCTGGCCTTCCTGCTGCCCTTGCTTGTCATCTCTTGTTGCTACTACGCTATTGGTAGACATTTGTTGGCTGATACAGGGCTGGTAAGAATGCAGAATCTGCAGCAACAGCCCAACACGAATTCTTTTAAATCACTGGAGAGTAGTAAACCAGAGAGACCGCCAACGCCCTGTGTGAGCCCCGGCTCCTGTGGGGGCAGAACCCTGGAGGGCAGGGGGCTGGAGCGGGTGTTGTGGACAGTAGCTGCTGTGGTCCTGGCCTTCTTCCTCTGCTGGTTCCCCTTCCACTGCGTGACCTTCTTAGACGTGCTGAATAGTAAGGGCTGGTTGGACAGCTGCTGGATTAACTGGACCATCCAGAACCTCACCCCTCTCACCCTCTGCTTGGGCTTCTCCAACTCAGCCATCAATCCCGTGCTCTACTGCTTCATCGGAAACCATTTCCGGGGTCATCTTGGGGGCCTCTGCAAGGGCCTGTGTGCTTGTTTAAAGGCCCGTGGGGAAGATCACAGCCAGAAGAGGGGCTCCTTCAGCACCAGGCTGAGCTCCTTCTCCCGAAAACTCAGTGACCTGAAAGACTTAGCGATTGTGGAGCCCCCTGGCCCTGTCTAACTGGCAGGGAGATTTTCCCTTCCCTCTACTGGCTTCACACCCCAGAGAGTTGTGCCAACGTTAAGTGACTGCTGAACTTCAATAAGCATGGATGTGTGGGACCGAGCTGTTACTATAATTGACTCATTATATACTTAAGTATTGAGTCAAATTCCAGCAGAGCTCAATGCTGCCCTACAAAGACCGGGAAAAGTAATTAAAGTAAAGAGGAAGCTGAGGGTTTTAGGTTTTGAGATTATCCAAACCATGTAACAAACAGATGAATTATAAAACTAATGACTGCAATGATGCAGCAAGAAGCTGTAGACTGTGAACATAGTGGAGTCTTTAGTAGCTAAAGAGCCAGAAATTTCCCAAGTGTTTAAAAAAATATAAAACTAGGTTAATGTAACTTTAGCTAAGGCTATCTCACCACCCTCAAGGTTTAATTTAAGGGACTGCTTTTTAGCTCTGTAGTTTTGCAAACTATGACATTTAGTCTGAGATAATACATTTTACATTTGTATGGCATAATAGTATTTTTTATGGTAAAACAAATATCAAAAAGTGAGATTCTGCTGTATTTTAACTAAATGCACAGTTGCTGCATTTTTGGCTTTGTACAGAACAGCCAAAATGATTATTGAGATACAGATGTATGAGGACAATTATTAAACAGTAATAACAATGCTGCTTTTACTGCTGGGACCAATATATTATAGACTATATGTAATCATGTAACTTGTAACACTTGTATTGTATCATTCTGTAAAGACAGTTTAGGAAAATGAAAAGTACTGCTTTTCTTTGACTGAATAAGAATATAATAAAATATTTCCCTAAATATTTCACTTCTTTGTTTCATATAATTCTGCACATCAGTGTTTTTTCTCCTACTAAAATGGGAGGTTGTCAGGTTGTCATATTAGTCCAATTCTACAGACACACAGGCTGATTTTGTCACGCTGATTTCATGTAAATTTTTTTATTCCTTTTCCCCAATCTTACCCTCCAACAGCTGTGACTGAGAGAATGAGAGTGCTGGGATTACTGTCGGCCTGGCAGACGGACATTCATCCCCCCCCCCCATCTCTCCTCCCACAACGTCTCACATGGATTCTGTACATATCAAGGCCAGATATCAGAATCTCATACTAATGTCCTTGTGATGCATTCCAGTCCACCCATTTGTGTTGGTTGAGGGAGCCGCTAGCTAATCAATGATGTATCTCTGTCTGCTATTTGTGTTCAGTATAGATCCACTGCATTCTGCATTGACCCTGGCCTGCTTCTCTGTGAGCTGAGAGCCAATGGAGTTTGGTGTAATTTTTTTTTTGCACTTGTGAAAGCTGTGGGATTGTTATACACAAGAAGGTTGAGTGGACAGTGCAAGATACACTTTTGTTCATGCCTAAATAGGGAAGTTTGTGCTTTTTTAAATATATAAAATATAAAATATTTTTACAGGTTAATATGACCCCCATAAAAACACCCTAAAAAGGCATCCAGGCTCATGTTAGACTTTTTGCAGTTATTATTCCTTATTAATCTTGTAAAGTTTGCCACTGGATGGCGCTAAAGTGATGCAGAAGCAGTGAACAAGATGGCAATGGCTGCTTACCCAGACAAAGCCCCTAAGTCCCACCGCTCATGATCTTTCTGAGCCGAGAGAAAGATGGCTCTGACACAGACTGATGACTCATATAGGCTTCTGTTCTGAATATATAAAAACAGAAATCCTCAACAAAAGCTGCATTAAAGAGAGCTTCCAGCTTAGAGAATATACTGAATGGTAGACTCACTAGGTTGGCCTTTTTGAGGGGGCGTTTGGGGGGGGCATCTGGCAGTGTGAAGGACTACATGAAGTTGTTACCGTGCTGTGAATGAACAGCACCACAACCAAAATAACATTTCTACACGACACATGAGCATAAAATATCCAGCACTGTGCTATCAGCTTGGTAAAATGTGAACGTCATGTCACTGCTGCAGACATTACTTTTTTTTAATCACAGATCCTTAATTTGACACAACAGAACTTTCCCACTGACAGGACAGATTGCAGGGTGAGTTTTTTGCAGCTCCACAGTATGTTCATGCACACCGCATCATTAGCCAATTCCTCACTATTTTACAGAGCAGGTGTGAATGTCTTTGTTGACACATGTTTAATAGATGACAGATCTGTGACATGTGACTGAGAACATGTGTTTTGCTACAGTGTGGACGTATGATGAGAAAGTGTAAACAGAGAAGTATACATAGGGATGTCTTTAAACGGCACCTCGCCCTGTCAGTAGGCCTCAGTGTAAATTATTTTTAGTTGATTACAAATTTAAGTATCGAATTAAGAAGCATTGCTGACATTTGATGAACTCAGTGGATAGTTTACTCAAGTGTTGTATTCGAGTAGAATTTTACATCTTTTTAACAGCTGTAGTGTGGTGAATAGTTACTTTTAAGTTTAAGACTTTATGTAAAAAACATTATAAAAATGTATTAAATACAATGCATTGGTGAAAATTAATGCAGTGGTTCGCAATGGTTTTGTCTTATGACCTCACAGTAAAGGTGGGGCCTAGTTGGGGCCCAAATAATACCTAACTATAAACAAAGTAAAACATCTCCACCTCAACTACAACAATAAAATGTTGCTTACAAATTGATGCATCAGTATTAACAAGCGAATAATTTTACCTATACTAATGCACCAGTCACAGACGCCATTTAGCCTACTGTGACGAATAATCACCACATTTTGCTGATAATACTTCTGTACTTCTACTCAAGTTGGATATTGAATACAGGCTTGTTACTTGTGGAGTATTTTACATGAATGTACTGGTACTTTCACTTATTGTAGGTATTCTGAATACTTCTTCTGCCGCAAAATTTTGTACTCTGTACATAATAACTGTGGTGGTAACAGACACTGTAAGTAAACTTCTGTTAAAGAAAAAAAGTGATGCTTCTAGATAATTGAGCTGGAAACAGTCTAAGTCACTGCATTAGTAAAATATGTTTTTTCCTTTGTGAAAAGGGTGATAATGCTTTTTTTATCCATGTGGTGCTTTCTATTGTGGAAAGATTCAGTTAGAATCTTTGAAGTTATTTCCTGTTGAAAAATACAATCATTTCCTGAGAGATATACAAACCCACATTTTATGTGCGTGTGCGTGCTCGCACATGTGTCTTACAGTGAAAGAGGAAGGCTGAGTATGACATAAAGGTTAGAGGTTAGAGAGTGCTGCTCAGTCTGAGTCTGGGTGAGAAAGTGGAAAATCAGAAAGCTGGCTTGCCAACACTCAGCCTCCCTAACAAACATTTGAAACAGCGAGAGCCGAATATCAAATGAGAGGCTGGACTGCAGCCTTAGTTGTGTTCCCAGTCTAGCGCTTATACAGTGAAGACTACAAGGCTTGTCTGCAGTAAAAAGTTGAAGGTGAGCAAAGAGAGAGGAAGAGAGAGAGTTGGCACTTGGGAGCAGAACAAAAAGCAGATCTGGAGAGGAGCCGTGATGGAAAACCTGCCCGTCTACCACGGACCCATCGGCAAAGAAGAAGGTGAGAGGCGGTTGGCCCAGGACGGGCGGGACGGGTGCTACCTAGTCCGCAACAGTGACTCTGTGGAGGGTGTTTACTGCCTGTGTGTGCTGTGAGTATAAACACATTGTGCAATATCTCGTTTTCCTTCCTCTCTAAGCCATCACTGAGACCTCAGTAAACACATAACCATATTTTGCACTAGTATAGAGATTGTTGATCTCCTCACATCTAAGAAAATAAAAGCGACTGAGTATTAACTGAAAAAAAATACATCTTTGTGGCCTGTTATTAAGTGTGAAACCCCACAGGAGCAATAATGGTGACAGCAGATGAAAATACGTATTACATTAAACTGAAGGATGAACCCGGGGTCAAAGTTCTTTCTGTGTTTGTGTGTGTGTGTGTTTAGGAGCAACGGATACGTCTACACATACAGGCTCCACAAGGACGATCGCAGGTTCATGGGCAGCAGAAGTGAGACAATTTTATATCTTCTTGTGCTTGTTTTGCGTCGACTCTTTTCACATCCTAAAACTTGACAGAGCCAGCAAACACTGCTGCACATCCTGCTGGTGGCTGGTAGGCTATTAGCTATTTGCTTGTTGTTTTTGGTGCCTGTCTAATTCGGCAAGATGTGAATTTAAGGCAAACATAGAGGGTTCTTTTTTTTTTTGGAAGAAAATGGGTGCATTTCTTTTCCTTTTGCAACAACACCCTGTGAGATACCTCACTTCCTCGCCTCAAATTTAAGATGCCACAGCATCAGCATACACTCCAGAGATGGGAAACACAGAATTGCATTTGACAGCATTTGTGATGGGATATGTAATTGAGCACTGAGGGCTGGCAAACACCAAGAGATGCGAATGTATAGAGACATCTGACGGCTGTGTCTCTCTCTGACAACTAAGCTGGATGCTGTTGTAACTACATTTTGCCTTCGCTCATTTTTACTGACAGCATCAAGCGAGGAGATAGGGGGAGAAGAGTTGAATTACACGAATTTTACTACAAGCTCAGTAACAGTTTACATTATTCATGTGCAATATCAATCACTTTAATGAAATTTGCTGGGGAACAGAGGTAACACTTGTGGCCGGAGACAGAAGCACCCAAAGTGCTTTGCTGAGGAAAGTGCTCTCCACGTTTGATTAAATGATTTCAAAATGCATCCAAAGAACAAGATTCTTGCACTTTCTTACAGCATAATTGATTGCACAGAATGGAAACAAATAATGCTTTTTTTTAAAAGTCCTTGCTTGACAAAATTATAATACTTTAAAGGTTTAATGCTTTATGGTTTAGAGAAATTAAACTGACAGTTTTGGCAAAGTGGAGAATTGATTAAAAATTAAAATACAATGCAAAACACTCTGAGGGGTCCTTGATGAAGCTTAATTTCAAACTTAATGAAAATGAAACCTTTGTTGCAATAGAAGATATATTGTAAACAACTTATTTCATTTTTCATTTAAGCCACAGATAATTTTCTAAAATTGATCTTTGTGTTACTTCCCCTTTATTCAGTCACAAAGAAAGCAGTTGAGATAATTGGATACTTTAAAGCATCTTATATGTCACACTTAAATCCTAAAATAAATGCTCTTTGTTGACTAACAACATATAAAAAGGCCCAGGGGAACAAACGCTTTCAGAGGCAAATGCAACCAGAAATTTCCTAATTTAGCTTGAGTGTATTTCCCATCCTTCTAGAGGAGTTTTTACAGCAGTTATAGACTGATTTTCTTTTACATCATCTTATTTATTGTTGTGTCCTTATATTTTCTTAAATACAAGCTCAGTGTAGATAAATAGACCAAATGAATAAAAATATAAAATATGACATGATTCCCAGCCCATCCCTTCTGCACAATGCACACAGTGTTTCTCCCTCTACTTTTAGCGTATCTGATGTCTTTTATAAGGTGAATCTGTGAGAGCTCATTTCAAGCTCAGCCCTGCCTTGTCCTCTTCATTTCCCCGTGGGGTTTGATGTGGAGATTGAGACGGAGAAGCTGAATTCTAATCTGCCCTCTTTTTTAACCCCCTCTTCTTCTTCTTCTTCTTGTGTTTCAGACCAGTCCTGGTGTGCAAAAACGATATTTCCGGAAAATCAGGAACTTGATAGCAGCTTTCCAAAAGCCAGGACAAGGAATTGCCATGCCTCTGCTCTACCCTGTCACAGCTCAGAGACGGGCACACACACACACGGAGGCACAGATGCCCGGTAATAGCCTGTCACCAACACACAGCTTCCCAAACGCTTACCTCCAGGAGCGGCCACCGCATGCTGGTCAGGGACAGAAAAACAGAAACAAGGCGGAGGTGCACCAAGCTTTTGGTTAGGGGAAAACCCTAAGCTTACCATTACCAAACATAAATAGGGCCTTTGCAAGATTCCTACTGTAGTATTTTGCATGTTGTATGTGAAGTTAATGTCATTTCTCTCCCCAATTAAGCAACTCCTTTATGTCAAATAACAGTGACTCATTTCTCTGTATCCTTCCAGTATCTCTTTTTTTCCCTTCTCTGCATATGCAGCACGCAAAGTGCCTCATAACTTTCAGGGATGTGATGTAAAATATGCAACTGCTGAAACATTAATATCCATTACTGCATACAGAAGTTGACAACAAATATTGTGCCCTGTTTTCTTAATGCAATTTAGTTATGTGAATGGCGAAGAAAATAAATGATATTGGTTGAAATAAACTCTTTTAAATGAGGTCACGCATACACAGCCATACACACCCGGGGCGTCCGCCTGACACATAATGTGGAACAAAAATTCAATTTGACATATTGAAGTACTGATTTCCATGGAGAGAATGCTGACTGCTAGCTAGAGAGAGAGAGAAGGGGGGGGGGTCTGTCATTCATCTGATTGACATCACTGGCTCCACATGAAAAAAAGAGAGAGAGAGTAAGAGAGCGAGAAGGAGCACATCCATTCAGCCCAGACAATTCTTCAGTGCAGCGGTCTCCTAGCAACCGGACCCTCCATCTTTTTC
The DNA here is from genome assembly GCA_024633595.2 of Lepomis macrochirus. Taxonomy (NCBI): domain Eukaryota; kingdom Metazoa; phylum Chordata; class Actinopteri; order Centrarchiformes; family Centrarchidae; genus Lepomis; species Lepomis macrochirus. Next base: position 9,827,098 of record JALXJV020000018.1, read on the forward strand.
GCCCGCAGAGATGAGGTTGGACAGTATCTTGTGGAGCATATGGTTTAGAAGAGAAGGTGCATCACAGCCGATCAGCAAAGTGCTAGTCAGGAACGTATATCACCTGCTCGCAGTCACAACATATGCATTGTGTGGCTCTGTCATCCGCAGCCCAGGAGAGAAACACAAACAATTAATGGTGGGCAGATGGTGGAGTGACGGTGGGAGGGAGGCGAGGGGGGGATAGGCAGACGGACGGGGAGGTGGATTAGTGGTAGTTAGATTTAAAAAAAAAAGAAAAAAAGAAGAAAAACAAACAAACTTTTTAACTTTCTTTTTAAACTTTTTTTTTTGGGGGGTGGGGGGGGTGGCGGCGCTTGGAAGTGGTTCACATGTACTCTGATTGGCATTTCCTAATGAGAGGAGACAAGCTGTAGAGAACAGCACAGCCAACTCCAGGTCCTGCCCCTTCTGCACTCACCACCCACTCGCTGAGCCTCAGCTGTCACATTTCTTTTTCCCTTCCTCTGTGCCCCCCTTTTTTTTTTAACTTTCTCCTCCTCCTTCTTTTTTTCTTCTTCTTCTTCTCTTCCGACAGACGCAGGTTTCTCATGCATATCTCAGTTCGAGCTATAATGATGGGTGATAATGACAGCACAGATTTGAAAGTTACAAACTCCCAGAAACAAGAACAAAGAGCGCGCGACAAATGTGTGGAGGGAAGGCGCAGAGACGGAGAGAGCAGACACACACAGAAATAATAAGCAACGATGTCTATGAAATCCCAGGGAGCAATCTGGTAATTCACACATAATTACTTTAATCAGCATTGTAACCCAATAAAGTCAGATTTTTCAGCGAGAATATTTACTATAGCCATGTATAATTCTTTGCAAAAATGTAACTGTTTTTCTATTGATTAACAATACCGACACTTACTTATGAACAACAGAATATCCAGTTGAGCACTTTTTTCAGTGTGAAAGCACTGGCTATGTACATTCTTGATTTTAGTATACACACTCATACAAACTACTGTTGGAGCACACCAGAGGCAGAAAACCAGAGGCGGTTTCCTTCTCTAAAGGGGAGTGTCAGAGTCGACAAGGCCTCTCTTACACAATATGTAAACGATAGTATATCCGAGGTAAACCATGTAGGAACTCAAATGGCAACCGGAGAGCTCTTGATTTGAATCATGATGAGGATCATTCACTGGCAATCTTCATGTCTACAGTTCAGTGAATTCAAACAGAGAGTCCAAAATGATGAACAGTGTTGAAACAGCAAATGACAGACTGGCAGTCCATCAGTCGGTCAGTGAGTCAGTCTGTCAGTCGGTCAGTCCCAGGCCAGTCGGGTTACAAAAAGCAAAGCCACAGCCAAACCACACTGCTTGTGCCACTGTTAGAAATCGGAGAAACTGGACGATAATAATAAAATACCATCATTTTGTCACAATTAAAGGCATTTGGAAATAATTTTTCCCCAATCTCTCTTCTTGTTCTGTTCTTCTTTGTCGTCGTCTTCTTTTTTTTTGATACAGTATAGAAACAGTAGAACAAATCAGAGTAGAGTAGAAACAGGCAGTCTTTGGTGGGGTGGGGGGCTGCTCATGTGTCTCTGTTACCTGCCCCCCACCTCGCTTAGTGTCATAAAGTGGATGTTGGAGGGGCAGTCGGACAGCTCCGGCTGCTGCTCTATAGGCAGGGAGTAGTAGCCATCGTAGCCCTGAACGAGTCCTCCGGACAGCAGCTGCTGCTTCTCCGTCTCGCTCCACTCCCTGCTCCCTGCATCCCCTAAATCCACCCTCTTCCTCTCCTTCTCCCACGCACCCTCCACCGCTCTCTTTCTCGCCTCCTCCCTCACCCGTGCCCTCTCCTCCTCCTCGCTCCCGCCATAGCGCACGCACAAGCACAGAGCCCCCTGCTGAAGAGTGATATCAGCGAATCGTCGAGTCCTGCCGCTCACCATGGCGCTCATCTGAGACACACTCACGTTCACCCCGGTCTCTAGGATGCGCCCCCCAACTCCCAGCCCCAGAGCGAGGTCCTCCTCGATTGGCCGGGACTGGAGGAAGTGATGGGTGTCACAGCCGCGCACGGTGAAGCTCAACCCGCTCAGGTGGACGGCGCCGTTTAGAATGGCTGCCACGCGGCGGCTGTCCTCGCTCGCTACGCCGATGACTTCAGCGGTGACACGGCCGTGGGAGACGGCAAACCGAATGCTGGGGCCGAGAAGAGAGGGTCGGGAGCCGAAGGGAGGAGGGCGTGTAGGTCTGTGGCAAGTTGAGCCTACAGGCTCTGAGACTAGTGGTAACCTCTCCAGAGAGATGAAACTCCTCAGCTGTCTCCGCAGCTCACACTGGATCCCCAAAACCACCTGGGAAAAAAGTACAACTGATTAACAACGAAGGTTTGATTGATAACGTAAAGTCAGCGCTCATCTGTGTATATAGATTGTTTTGCAGCAGACATTTTGACATGTCACATTAGAAGCACTGGTGTAAATAATAAAACTGTTGATGACTGAATTCCATTTAGCTGCATCAGTTCCAGGGTCTTATTGATGTTCAATGCTGGCTAACTGACACTTGAGTAGAGATGAGCCAACGTTAATGTTTTTTCACCTGTGCTTTTCCTACTATGACAACTCAATATGTCTGCTGTGAAAAAGGCCTATCGCAGGGTCCTGAAAGCGGCAAACCTTATTTTGTACTTAGCCATAATCAATGCTATTACTTAGACCTGTGATGAGATTATCATATTGTCTGATTTTAGCAAATGAGTTGAAAACATAAAAATCAAAATAATGAAGATACTGTCTTTGATATCAGAAGAGTTTGTCCCATATAATGGATAATGGTGGTTAACAGTTAATTGCGCTGAACATTAATTCATTTTGCACAGCAGACACACATTTGTTGTGCATCCCAACTGATTAATCGGACTATTGTCTTTTCTTTCACCAACAATCCATTCCTTGAAGAATGGTGATGTGAAGTTGTGAAGTTTATAATGATGTGAAATGCATAAAAGAAGCTGGGACCAGTTAATGTTGACTGCAATGAAGTAATCATCAACTGTTAATTTTTCTATCTTTGACTAATGTTATGGTTAGTTGACTAATCATTTCAGTACTCAGACTAATATTGGAAAATATTCTTACTATTAACGTGTCGCTGATTTCAGTCATAGCGCCCATAGGAAGCCGCTAGAATTGGCAGTTAAAGCAACTATATACTTCTGTGAAGGACCCATAGTGTTCAACCTGAAAAATATGTATATATATATATATATATATATATATTATGTAGTAAATATTTATAGTTATATAGTTATATATATATAGTTATATATGCAGTATAAAATAATCATATACATAAATTAATACATAGATTATCCAATTATTGTTATTATTGTTCATAACTCAGTTTTTATTTAATTATATTTTTTTCCATTGGCACTTTTAATTCACGTCACTTTTTATCTAATGACAGGGAAGTTGATATGACTCTCTCACCTTTCAGCAAATCACATGCCCACACGCAGCCTCTAGTAAGGCTAGCTGAAGTTACTGCTCTGCTGGTTACAACTACTCATAAGCTCAACGGTCAAGTGTGATTTCTGTATGATGGGTGGAGTTAGCCAGTAACTGAAGTCATTTTTGACTGGATACATTTTCAGTATTTATACGACCCCAAGTTCAAAATGATTCATCAAAAATACTGTTGTTCAGAAAGAGAAAAGAGAGGGATACATTTTCTTTGCATATATTCGGCATATACCATGGAATAAAATAAATAAATGAATAAATAAATAAGGTAGAAAGCTCACTTTGCTGGAGTCCCAGTTCTGTGTCTTGGTCTGGGTCTTCATCAGTTCGTATGTTTGTTCCATTTGGCCCACTTCAGGCTTTGGGAAGCCTGGGACAACATTATGAAGCTGGAAGCCAAATAGCTGCAGCCAGCTCCCAATGTCTGGACACACACACACATACAGAAAGAGAGAAAATTGCACGGACGGAGAAAGTTAGAATGTAATGTTTCTACTGTGAAGCAAACAAAAAGTCATAAGGCCAGGGACAACAACACCTTGTAGAGGAAATCACAGTATATGAGCAGAAGACGTGGCAGAGATGGCTCGGCTGGTGTTTCCCTGACAAACAGATTCCTTCTGCAATAAACAATCCTGCTGCAGGAAAACGTGACGGACCAAATGAATGTTCCATTAACCAGAAGGACGTACGCCCCCACCGACATCCTGTATTCATTCTACTACTCTCCTATTCCATCTCTTTTCCCTCGCTTGAGTTTCTATTTTGTCTCTCGGGGGAAACGGTATGTTCTGGACAAATAGAGGGAACAAAACATAACAGCCTGCGTTAAAAAAAACAAGCTGATCAGAGGCATGGCCGTCGTTTCTGTTGTCGGTACATTCTGTCTGTCACATCTTCTCTCTCTGCCACACAGCTCACCTGTGGTTTGCTGTGAGCCCTGCTCACTCACTCTTGATGGCAGATGTTTCCCATGTCGATGTGTGAGTATGTGAGCGTGTGTTTGAGGGTGGGGAGGAGTAGGTGCTGCTGAGTGAAATATCTGCCTGTATATGTGTGAGAGCTGTAATGTGGCCGCTTGTGTGAGTCAGTCAGTCACGTATTCTGTATTGAGTCGGTTGAGTGGATGAGTGTGTGTGTATAGGTGTGAAACTCACCTGTAGTAAACTGTGTCACCTCCTCCACTCTCCCGACTGGGCAGTTATTTTTGAAGGCGTATAAGTTAAATGGCTTCGGCTCCTTGCTCAGCTCTGCCCAGAGTTCGTGATTGGGCGAAGTCCATCGACCTGCTAGCGTGTCATAATCCCGCCTGCCCAAATGGACCAGCCGTGTGAGAGGATCGTACAAGCCTCCGTGGAAGCCGATGACAAGTTGGAAGTCAGGGTTGGTGTCCTGGTAGACCTCTCCGTACGGTGTGTAAAGGATCTCTTTGACCAGTCGTCCCTTGCTAGAGAAAACAGCCCTTGGACTACCAACGCTGTCACAGGCAACGTAGTACTCCTCCCCGCTGCTCAGCTCCATGGCGATGAGATGCCCTTGCAGGTCGTAGTACAGTGACGTGATCAGATTACTGCTGTGATTGTACAAGTGGCTGACCCGGGTGGGGTGCGACAGATCAGCATAAAAGAACTGCAGCTGCTCGCCCTGGCTGCTCTTGGTGGCCACGCGGCGACCCAGCCCGTCGTAGTGATACCACACGGTGCGCTCAGTTACTCGGTTGAAGACGCGGGTCAGCAGGCCGTTGGAGTTGTAGTCGAAGAGATCATTCGCTCGCTGGCGGAGGAACCCATCGTCATCCACGATGTACTGTAACTCGCCGAGGTGTGTGATGCGGTCTCTCTGGTCGTAACGCAGCGGAGTCAGCCTGGAATTAAACCAAACGGACACGTACGGTAATACAGCTGACAATTTGCAAAACTATTTCTAACATTAATATATCAAGACAAAAGAGTCTACAGCCACGCTAGCGGCTCTTTCATGCTGTACTTAGGCACAGCGGTACTTTGAGAAAGATGCTACTGTCACCATGCCAACATACTCACAAGGATCATGCTAACACGCTGATGTTTAGCAGTTTAGCAGGTACAATGTATGTTCACCGTTAATAGGGTGACCATATTTCAGTTTTCAAAAAAGAGGACAGGAGGCAGACAGACACTAGCAGCGGGTGGAAGGTAGGGGCTGAGGGGAATTCAAGTAATTGGTGGCACCGGTAATGTGTGTGTGTTTGGAGTGGGGTGGGCAACTATGTTACAGGGTCTACATGCCTACATGTGGTCTTCCATTTTGCTTCCTTTATTTGACACTGATACGTGTACCAGCTTTCATGGTCATGTATTCACATTTCTGTCTTGGATTCTTGCCTTCATTATAATGTTAAATAATGTCATAATATAGCTTACCATTACTAAAATATTAATTCCAGTTACAGCTGGTGGAGAGGGCAGAGAAAAGTACCAGCAGCTTGTGAGAAGTACCACTATGCAAGAAAAAGTCCCGGTACAGCAAAGAGTAAAATGTACACGTGCTGGTACTGGTGAAAGAAAATGCAAAAACACACAATGAACGCCAACTGTAGAAAGCAAAAGATGAATCCCGGACATTTTGGGCGATTTAGAAATCCTGGCCGGACAAGAGGACAGGTCCGGAAAAAAGATGATGTATGGTCACCCTAACCATAAACCAAATCCATGGCAACCAACAAACCTTTCATTCAAAACCACAAATGTCAACATCATGATGGCGCTACAGGAAAAAGTCATTCACTAAAGTCAGTAGAATTCACCTTGTGGGGACTGTGAAGAATTTCCTGGCAATCCATCCAACAGTTGTTGAGATCACAAGACTCCCCTAGGGCCATACTGCTAGCAACGGCTAACATAGGATAACTACACTTGTTTCGACATAGCAACGACACATCACAGGCTGTAAAATGTATTGCTACGAGGTACTGACTTACCTAGCACTGGTGCCATGGCTGAGCAGGTTGATGTTCCCGTTGAGATCGTAGCTGTAGCGCCACTGAGGCCGCTCGTTAACCGAGGCACTTTGAAGCTGGCTGTCTGCATCATACTCGTAAGTGTAGCGCGTCACGTTGTTGTCCACGCCCACCCTGATGTCACAGGTGGTTGTGCGCCCCGCCGAGTCATACTGGATGGTCATCCAGTAGGCGATGGATTTAAGGATCTCATACTGGACCTCTACCACCTGGCCGTAGGAGTTAAACACCTTGGTGTGCTTCATCAGATGGGTGGTGATCACCTAGACAACCGCACATGAGATGAGTTAGCCATTCACAACTCAACACAAGCACCTAAAATCAGGCTGCTGGGCTTCATGCAGCATTACATCTAGTTGTTTTAAAGCAGATTTAAAATGGACACATAAATATGTTACCACAAAAATGTTACGGCAAATACGTTTTGTTACGGCAAATACCAATTTGCACATCCAGCAGACATGTGTGTTATAGTTTAGTTGACAGAATTCTGCTTACCTGGTTGAGATCATAAAAGATGACGCTGAACTTGCCAAACTGCTCGACCCGTCCTGATACGTCGACATAACGGTACAGATCAATGGGAAGGGGGGTCTCGTTGATGACTGCCTGCATGCTGGTTACTCTGAAGTTGTTGTAGCTGTAGTCGAACCTGGCGTTGACCAAGCCTTCTTCGCTGAAGCGGAATATTTGCCGACTTGTCAGGGGACCTTGGCAGAGGAATCGGAGTGGTTTCAAATTCACACATATTTAAGTTTCAGAGACATGGTCATCAACTACACACCTACCACGCATGCATTTGCACACACGGCCCTCACAGTTGGCCATCACGCTACCCGTAGCCTGCCTAATTAATTCAAATAAAGAACTAATTCAACATCATTAACATAGACACATGCAGTGCAATCCATTCAATCTTAACTATCCACACACCTCTATGGCATTTCCAGTGGTGACCTTTAATATGGTGAGATAATGAAATCTAAAGACAATAGCCATGATAGGCCAATGTGCTGCTTAATGTCAGAACATCAACTTTAACAACACCATTCATCACCTCTGCTGCTAGCTACAACAGCTCATCCTCCATTTGGAAAAAGGCCTGCTAATGAAACAACATTATGGTGCTATTTGAGATGACTCTGATTGCAGTTAAAATGACTAAGTGTCGAGTTTTGGAGACTGTAGAGAGGTGGATCAGCATTACATCTTCCATTTTTATTTTCTGTGGAATGTTGATTCTAAACCTGCGCTAATGGGAAAATGGCAGAAGCACTGAGAGTGATGTGGAGGCTTTTCTGCAGCCCTAGGGAACTCGCAGTCTGTTCGTCTCGCTTCTCTAGCTGTCACTTCCCCAAGCTGTCATCTTCCCCTTTCCTTTTCTGTTCCTTTTCCCTCTCGCCTACCTCTCTATATCCCTGTCTCTCCGTTTTTTGGTCCCTACTCTTCCTTGTCTCCTCTCAAGGGACAATTACCACTATCTCTCCTCTCTCCAAAGCTCCGTTTGTTCTGCTGAAATGAGATCAGTTAAAGGAAGGTGAGAGTCTTTTCAGTGAGGGCGAAGTGATAAACACACACACACGCACACACACACACGTGGCTGTGGCTCACAGATTAGTGACACCTGATCACAGCGAGCCAATCACAAAGCCGTGTGAAGTGAACCCGCAGCGGAGATGAGAGCACTCTCAACGACCCTGAAAAGACTATGTAACTTGGGGGAATTGGTGAACTGTATTAACAAAGGCAGGAAATACTGTATCTGCTGCTGCAGCTGAAGGAGCCCATTTATGGTTATGCCATTACTGGGTTGTACTGCAATTTATTAAGTGCAATGTCTTTCTAACCCAATTTCAAAAAAAAACAATTGACGTGTTGTTGTGGTGATGGAGGATGCCGTCAGGTAAAATTTCATGATTTCCTGTCTCAAGCAGACATGTATGAGTGCAATACTTGAACACACACACATTTTCACACACAGACAGGCGACACAGATGTAGGACATCCACACCTAACCCACCACATATTAGCTTATATTTATACATTCACTTCTTTACTTTGATCAGTCAGCCTGGTTGCGGAGGTGGGGATAAGATAGCGCAGCTCAGAGCCCAGGGGGTGGTCTTGTATTTACAGCTGTGGTAGACCGCAGTCTCTTCCATTCGAACATGCTCAGCCTTATTCACACTTCTAACTGTGGCTGTGTCAGTCTCAGATGAAATAGCACCACGGCTGACTCAAAGCCAAACTACAGAGTTTGATACCACTCAAGAAATCTGGCTCCAAATGCATGATGGTGCAGCCTCGTCACAGTATAGATTCTTTGAGTTTTCTGCTCATTTAAAGATGACTCAAAATGTAAATATTTTAAATTTTGTGGCTTTCGCTCAGTTTTAGCGTGTATTTGCCGTTGGCGTGCCTGTATATGTACCTGTCTGTCTGTAGCGTATTGAGCTTATGAAGCCATTATGGGTGAGATGAATGGTCTTCACAGTGCCAGAGGCGTCATCGTATGTGAAGGTCACCAGGGTGGAGTCATAAACCACTTCTGAGAGCCTCGCCGCTGGTGTATACCTTGAAAAAAAGAGTTAAATTAAGAAAAGAACTATTCATAGAAAAGATGATAAAGCTGTGTCAGAAGTGCAAAATAAACTGCTATGTATTTATTTTTTAATGCACAGTCAAACATTTTAACTTCAATATAAGTAAACATATTATACCTCATGTATAATACAAAGATCCCTTGGAACATTAAGGGACAGGTTGCATCATCCTTCAACAGTTCATCAAAATCAGCCCAGCTGCTGTGGCAGTTATGGCCTTTCAAATCTTGAAAATGGGACCGTTTATTACACTGTAGTGTCCCCATCGAGCCAATGAGTATTAAAAATGTTAAATGCCAGAACATTGCCCGAATCAGTCCTTCAGCTTTCATCAGAATCAGATCAGTGGTGTCTGACATAGTATGATGATAAAAAATTTGACCTTTAATCAGTCTCCCCATTAGTCCAATCAGTGTAATTTGTAAGGACAGCTGGGTGTGTGTGCTGCACGTTTTGTGTCTGCTAAGGTTTTTAAATGCCTGAGATTAGCCTTTAATTATAGCACCTTCATCAAGCCAATCAGTGTTATGTTTTTATATGGCTGACTATAGTGCCAAGATGCATAATGCAAATCCAAGTTATATCAGAATCAAATGGGTGGTGTGGCCAGTGACAGCTCTTCCACACTGCGCTGCCTCCCCAAATGAACAGCCAGTAACGTTTCTGGGATCTGTGTCGTACCTGTAGATGACACTGCGTCCCGTTCCTAAATACTGAGTCCTCAGCAGCCGCCCATCAAGGGTGTAGTCCTGCATGAAGGAGGACTGGCTGTCAGGAGGAGTGTGTATGTTCCGGTAGTAACCGATGGACAGGAGCGACTGCAGGGTGTGTTTCACCATGCTGGGCATCGTCACGGCAACCAGACGGTCTGTTTGGTCGTAGTCAAAGACGTAGCGCCGCTGGCTATGCAGGAGCAGCATAATGGACTGCAGGGACACAGACAGACGCAGAGCAGAGTTACAATACTGTAGCTCTGCGGTTTGATGAGCCTTTTCTTTCTGTGTCTGGTGTGTTTTTCTATTCCGAATTTCATTCGGTGACAATTCTGCTTCACCAAAACGTCTGCACTTTAGAGGCAACCTTGGTTTAAGCTTGAGGACAATTGATTTTTCAGTTAATCATTAAAGGCTATTTCATTCTTGAACAAAAAAAAAATCACCATAACCGGAGTTTTTCCAGACAACAACAACAATTATGTTTGCTTTGCTTTAAACATCTGCGTCTGCAGCCCTGTAGCTATCTGAACTGTTTGAACTGCAGTAAAACAATGTTGTGTAAAAAATACATTTCTATTTAACTGTAAGGTAACTTTAAGATTAATGTATTAATATTACATGCAGCCAGGTATTATTCATTTCTAGATGGTTCTGAAATATAAGCTCATTTACTCTCTAATTTTGTCTTAGACCAAAAGCAGAGCCTGAATATATTTCAGCCTGAATATCATTTCATTAAATATTCCAATTAATTGCAAGGATGGAAATGATAGCTTCTGGTGGATTTCAGCTTTGTCGCACACTTAAAGGAACATACCTCTTTGTGTGTTTTATTCAATTTACTGAAGATTTATAGCCATTTTTCAAAGCATGGCAAGCGTTTGCTGTAAAACCCACTTTCAGGAAACCACTGGTTTCTTTTCTTTCCAACAACAATCAAGTTACAGAGCCTTGAAACTTGTTTGAGTTACGTAATTCATCACAGTGAGCATCTCGTCTGCTTTTACTGCTCTTAAAGCGAAGGTGTTGTTGTGTAGTCATACAGCTGTAAGTGCAGATTGATTTTAAAAAAGTCTTCGCAATTATTGAACTTTTAAAAAGGGCATAATCTTCCCTCTGCAAATTGATTTTTATAGTAAGTAAAATTAATGGAAACCAATGGCTGCCTTAAAGAGGGAGAATCACATTGAAACATGGTTGGTAGTACAGTACAATGAATTATTTAAATTTGTTTTCAATGTTACTTTCATCAAGTACTGTGATGTGACAAAAAGTACTTTCCATACTTCTAGTGTTACTTTTGGTTTCAGAAAAGTGCTATGACCTTGAAGCAGCAAACAAAAGGAAGAGCAGATGTGTTAGACTTCTGCCAACAGCAAAGACAAAAACAAAAGGGAGTGAAGCCATCAAACAAATCTCAGCATGCTACAAAGAGTCCATCACTCCCCCACCTGTACATGTTTTCTGTAAGTACAGCTCTTACTCTGTCTGCGTATGTGTAGCTCCAGATCTTCCCGTTGACCCAGGCTCTGGACACCACCCTGTCATTCTCGTACTCCAGCCGTTCAGACCATTCTCCACGGTGGATGGCTGACAACAATCCTCCACCAGAATAGCTGATGTTTACTTCAGTGTATTTGCTACTGGGGGACCAGACCACGGGACGGCCCAGCGTGTCATATTGGATATGGAGGGTGAACTTCCTGTGGTCATCGTAGATTTTCCCTACTCTGGTGCTCTGGTCAAAGTCTATGGACAGCAGGTTCCTGTTATGTGCCTGCAAAGAAAATCAGTAAAATGTCAGCTAGAGGGAGAACAAAATAAAAATTTTAAATCCTATTACTTTACAATCATCATAAATTCTAAATAAGCTGCAAACATGCAAATATAAATGAAGTGGCATGTCTGAGACAAGCAGACATTCATTAGTTTAGATAAATTAATTGTGACATTTATAGCAAACTGGCCCTGCATACTAACAATAAATTGCTGTGTGAACAAGTGAAGAAACGAGTCCTGGGGATTGTTGATTAATTAGTGCACAAAAGATAAAAAGTTCCGTTTCATGAAGTATTCTGTTTGTGTGTGTGGGTTACTTTCTGTGCCAAGGAAAATGAAAAGAGGTGTTGCGACTTGTGGAAAGTACAGCCAACAGGTTCAGAGTCATTTGATCTATCAACTCTATTTCCAGTGACGTCTTTAATCAGTCAAAACATCTAACATATTTTGCAACACCACACCTCTAACTGCTCCACAAATGTAAGATCCGCTGAACAGATGGCAGTTTTGGTTTGCTCTGGCATACTTCTAAGATGTGGCTACGGTGATGTAACTTGACCCATTCACACCAACTTCCTAAATATCTGGCTGATGTTGGGATATTTATGGTTTAACACAGTGTGTTCAATTGCTAATGCAAACTGTCTTAATGCAGTCTTGCATTGAGAGAACTGGCCTTTTATTTTATCTGGATTATCTGAAAAACAAATTTGTGATTTAGTGTTTTACCCTGAGCCTGCGTTCATAAGTGCTGTAGTTAGTCTTGCTCTGCTCCTTCCTCTGCCTCCACTCTATCAGGCTGGGGGAGTGGTCTCCCGGCAGGCTGATGTTACAACGGCTGGCCGTCGGACTGACTCCTCCCCCAACCCCTCCGGGAACGAGGGGCTCCGTGCTGAGTGACAGCTCCATCCCGCTCGCCAGCGACACAAGGAACGACCCGTCAGCGCTGACTCTGTATGAGCTCTGAGCGTGGTCTGGGGGTCGATTGTATGGGTGGGTCACACACATACAGAGATGCACACACACAAAACCACACATGCACGCAAGGATGCAAAAATGCAGCAACAGAAGAAAAAAAGTGTGAAAAAACATCAGTAACCGTCTCTTTCTCAATCAGTGAGATACAGCAGCAGACTACATGAACACAATGAATACAAGTCTGACTTTCAGTATGTGTTTTGTTTGAATTAATTGCTAAATTGTCTGCGCTGTGACTGTTTTTCAAATTTTCACTGCAACATCAGCGCTGTACTATATCTGCTATTGTATCTTTGGAAAGATTCATCTATTCAAATAGAGTGGAGGAGAAAGAGAGAGGCAGATGGACAAAGAACAATAAAAAGAGGAAGAGAGAGACAGAAAAAAGTTTTTCACACACTGCAAGCACTTCTCAGAAGCTGTCCACTTTCATTTCTATTTTGCTCTCAGAAAGATTTCATACAGAACTTACACGTGCCAATATCACTCTCTCATGCCGTTACCATTTGCACAAAAATTGCAAAAATAATCATAAAACTATATTTTAATCATAAAACTTTACGCAGCTAATAAACTAGATGGTAGCTTCTATTCCCTCTACCACTATAAAACCTCTTTCTGTACATACGAGTATTGTTGCCTCAGAGGCAGGAATAGACACAGTGAATTTGAGGGAGGTGGAAGTAAAGGGGGGCACTCTAAAATAGAGGGTCATTTCAACTCTTCCCTGGCAGCACTGTCACACTGTAGCAATGTGCACAGTGCGAGTGCAAGTGTATTTGTGTGTGTTGGTGCAGCTCTTCTCTCCCTCCAGTCCTGTCATTGTGACAACTGCTAGAAAGCAATTAAAGGGATGACATGAGAAGAAACTGCTCCCATGAGCGGCTTCTCCACTCCACTCTCATTTTCTCTCCTTCTCATCTCAGGGCTCCTTCCTATTTTTTTTTTCTGCAGTCGTTAAGACATTTCACACGTCAGTCGGATCTGCCTCTTTTTTTGTAAATAAAAAAAGCACTTTTTTATTGCCCACTAGTCTTGTTATGTAAAGAGGTCACATCAGATCCATATGTGAATTATTTATAGAAAAGAGATAAAATCCTTTTTCATAGCTGTGAATCTCACTGTGCACACGTACATTACAGCCGATGTAGAGGCCTAATAAGAAACCAACAGGTCAGTGTGTCTGACCTGACCAGAATAACAGCCACGTTATTGCAGTTTGCCAGTCATGAATGTTTAAACATCACTATAACCTTTCCCCTTACACATCCTCTTTGTGTTTTGTCTCTTCATGGCCCCCACAGATGAGTTATTAATAGCCTTGCGGCCAGTTTTGTGGTAAGCTAGACATGGGGCGCAGTCATTGTTGTGCAGCTATAATCTTTCCTGCATGTCAACCAGTGAATGCAAGGGGACAAAGCATTTGTCCCCTCATATTAGCCTCTGTGTAAACACCTTCCTACAGTTTACTTAGGTTCTTACTGACCTGCCGTGGATGTAAAAAAGAGGAATTAAATAAAACACACACAACATTTCAAGACGCTATACCTTGTCTGAACGTGTAGATGGTGTCGCTGGCAGACAGATTGGTGCTAGTTACAAAGTTCTCACGGTTGGACGCTTCAACCTCTACCCGGGACCAGCGCTCCAGGTTGCCATGGAAACCACTCACCTCGCCAGTGGGGAGGGTGATGTTGGTCACTCGGCCTTCGCTGTTGTACCTTGGAGAACAAACACAAAGAAGATGAAGTACAAGCACAAACCCACACGGATAACTGTCGCTCTTGGACAAACCAACCCAGCCACAGGCACACATGAGCACATAAAGACACGTTTGCATACTAACTCTCACTCTGTTTTCCCCACAAACATCGGCAGAGAGTAAGTGTCAACTGTGATTTATATGTGTAATTATCCAGCTGTGGAAGCTGAAACAGAGATTCGGTCGGCAGTTGTGAATAATTCAGACAGATGTGTTTTGGTGTGTGCACTGTATGTGTGATACTAAACAAGTGTGTGATCAAAGAGTTGCAGAGGCATCCTTCAGCTAATCTGTCACTTAAGCAAAGCCTAAACAGGAAAGAAAAAGTCTCTCCAGCTTTCTACAGTGATGCATATGTTACCACCAGATGGCACTCACATATCACACCGCGAACACAAACTCTGTCTCACATTAACACACATGCACATAATGTATATGCAATGCCGTGCCCATACATACATCCAGAGTCAACCAACCAACCAAGCATGAAAGAAAAAGTGAAAGAAAGAAAGAAAGAAGTTGAGACAGACGGAACGGGAAAAAAAAAAAAACAGCAATAAGACAACAAAATTAGAGCACATTAAGCAGAGAAAAAACTGTACACTTACTCATAAACAGTGGTCCAACTGTTCTCATCACTCTTGGTTGCTAGGAGACCCGTGTTGCCATGGTAAGTGATGTGGGCGATGTCATGGCCTTGGGCTGACACCTTTCTCAGTGTTCCACTGTTGCTAAGAGACAGCCAGTACACCTGTCCACCAGGTAGTGCCAGCCAGAGAGGCACCCCATGAGCGTCTCTCCTCACCTGGAGCCCATGCCCGTCGCGGCACGTCAGTCCAGACAGCTGGCCATCCGTGCCATAAGAGAAATTGTACAGGTAGTGGCCGGTGATCAGATGTTTCGTGAACATGTGGGAGCCATTCTGCCATGGAAAAGAGGAGTTCTTAGAAACTACTAGCTACTTTAGTTTCCAGCTAGTGATTTGCTAAATTGTTTTATGCCATTAAAACTTAAGGGATGTTTTAGCCAGTCAGGACTTTAAAAGCATTCAATTATATAAACAAGAAAGTCATTATAACATCACAATATGTAGCATAAATTCCAAAAAATAAACATTTTGGAGGGGCACAATACTCATTAAATTCAACTGCTAATACTTGCAGTTTTTACGTTTGCACACGAGTATGTAATGAATACAGTTCAGAATGAGAGGAGTCTATACCTGGTTCTGCAAACTTACCTGTTATTATTTGGCCATTCAGTCTAATAGCATAACATTTTCTAAGTTGAGTTATATAGTATTTTTTTATGAAATGTGATTTAAAATCATCCCAAGCATCCCTTATTGAAGTGTCAGTTCAGATACTTTATGTCGACTAGGGATGGGTATTCGACCTTTATGGTATCGACCGAAACAGCCTGGTATCGAGTAGAATTGAAACATCTCCACTCAAACCAGTATTTCATTCGATGCTTTGTGTAACTAACAGAAAGAAAGAGAAGCGCACGCCTCTTTTATTCATAATGTGCCTGCACCATAAACTGTATAAAAAAAGGCCTGCAGGCGCCGACTCCATGCGTGATTTTAACAGCCTCTCACCTTCGGCTGCGGTCTCAGGCATGTTCTTCACTGTTGCGAGTTTATCACCACAAAGATTGGCTTTCCGTTGGTTTCATCTTCTGGTATCATTCAACACTTCTCAGTACAATTTGTTCTGTGTTCCATCAAATCAATTAAATGCTTTGGTGGCGCAGCAGCGATCAGCTGATTTTACTCACGGACATGCAGGTGCAGCTGCTTCACATGTACATAGTTGGTTTGATCAGCTGGATGTGCAGCCTCTTTTTTCCTCTGTTTGTGAGACTTTAGTGTAGTTTAGTGACTTGTTTAGTGACAGATTCCTGTTTTTGGAGGAGGTTTGTGACTCACCACTCAAGGAAAAAAAAAACAACTCATGAAAATCTTTCAATTCAGTCTATTGATCGAAAGTTTAAAAAATTTCCGTTGTTTACTTTCGTTTCTTTTTTAAGTATCAAAAAATTACTTTAAATTTTTTTTGCCATACCGTATTTGATCTCTAAACTATCTCACTGCTCTCTCATTCAAAGATAAAAAAATTGCAAGCTGTACACTTTCCCCATATAATACTACCCGCGAGGATGAACTAATTAGGATGAGGAGTGATCTGATACAATCTCCCAATACTTTTATGTAACAATTATTTGAAACAAGAAAAAAAGATATCGTTATCAGATAACCTTGTTAGTCCATAATGACAATAAAAATAATAATAGACTACCAATGAAGTACTATGGCTTCAACAGGTGGCATTTTATGCAAGGTATTAAATGAAGTACTCTATTGGTATCTGTGTATCATATATTTAAGGGTACTTGTTTTGGTAGTAGTATCGTAAAATTTTAAACGATACCCAACCCTAATGTCAATCATATTCCAAATGACCTCTTTTACGCTTCACTCTAAATGTGTCATATTAGCAAGTTAACGCTAGCTTTGTCTGTTGGCTCAGTTATTTAGCTTCTTCTCAGTTAGCATTACATCAGGCAGTTTGTAGGTAAAAATATTTAGTAACAAGAAATCTCTACGCAAGAACTAGTTTGTGTTTAATTTAGTAAATCTAAACACCTGAGTTAGAATTAGGCTAAGTTTGAACTTAACACAACATTAATCAAAACGCATGTGTACTGGGGCAGTAATGGTGTTCATACAAAGGTGTTATCCTCATTCTGACCTGAGCTCTTAGATAGAACTCAAGTGTCTAGGCACTGTGTACCTGGCTGAAAAGATAGAGCTCCTGGTCCAGTGGGGAGCTGATCTCCACCAGTCCGACTGGGCTAGGCTGAGGCTGGTTGGGGCTGACAGCTCTGATCCGGATGTTGCCCAGATCAGCAATATACAGGGTGCCATTGGGGGCCACGGCCAGAGAGGAGGGGGCTTTGAGCCGGGCGTCCCGAGCGTAGCCTCCATCTCCTGATAAGAGAAACAAGGAGGCATTATTTCAATGAGGACGAACTCTTTATCAACAAAACCGCATAAGTGAGGGCACCCCCTCAGTTATAAACACACTGAGCAATACATTTTTTTCTTTGGAGAAAGAGAGAAGTCACAACTGGTACACACACGCTTTGCAAAATATGAAGATCCCATGGTGCCGCTTATGCGTTTATCAGTTCAGCTCAGGACTTGGACTTGTTGGGATGCCGTGGCTTCGCAATGGAGTTGGTATGACCACCTTGATAGTGACCTTAGCCTTATCAGAGAGTGATAGTGGGTGACTGAATGCATTCAGATGTCTTGGTAGCACAGCGGGATAATAGCCGGGTGAAACTCTTTAGATGCTGTCAGCAGTAGGCCCGGGGCCTGTGATGGGTCTGTGCAGGCAGCAGGGTGGCAGTCTATCTCTTGACAGCATGCACATTACGTGTGCGTTCATGTCTGTTTGTATTTGCGGGTGTGCGCTCACACAAGTGTGCATGTTCAAAGACACTGTGTGAGCGTCTACGGTGAAGGGATGGAAACGGAAAGCCTCTGAAGAGAGTAATCATCTGTTAACAGCAAGACTTGATTGAAAATATGCAAAGTACAACCCAAGAAATAGGGATGGTTACAGCCCATTGGCTTGTGGCATGGGAGAGACTCTTCCCTCCATTTTGAATAGAAAAGAGACAGATTTTTATGAGCAGAATTAAATGATAAAATCACATCCTCTGACACTTACAATGAAGGCATGGTCTAACTGTCAAAAGAACATCTGCTTATTTGTTTGGTCTTTTCGCTCTTCCATTGATTACATTTCAGGTGCCCTTCCATGATACACCAAACAGTTAAAACCTTCAGCGACTAGACGAGAGCTTTTTCCTTTGCCTGTGATTTGAATGGATTTGAAAGGTTTCTCTCAAGCTGGTTTCTACTGAAATTTAGTTTTTTTGTGAAACGAATACAAATACATCCCCCCCATGCTCACATGCATGCACTTACAAGGTCAAATTACATCCACTTACCTTGCCATTGTCTCACTATAGATAGTATATACATTATCCTATATATATATTCATCATTTACATAAATGTCATTATCGCAATTTCAAAAAATAATTTCTCAAACAGTCCAAAGAGCTCTTCTTAGATATTAAAATTCCATCTGAATTAAATAATTTATACACATTGGAGTAGAGAAGAAAACAGTGGAGGAGACAGACAAGCGAGGAAAAGTTCTTCTCAAGCTCTGCTAATAAAATTATTGGCCAGCAGGGACACACGGTCGGCAAGATTTAATCACTCAATATCAAGACACACTGACTATTTCAATTCATTTAAGTTATGTCAAAGCTTTTTAAAATGTACTTTGTATGTGCTTTGTTTCCTTCTTTGTACTTCTTAAGCAAGCCAAGTGTGATATGACCTGATAGGATTTTTAAGTGCAGTTACATGTTGTTACATCGCGTGTGTATGTGTGTGTATGTGTGTGTGTGTGTGTGTGCCTGATGACCCACCAGAGAAGCAGTCACAGTTGGGGTCTATCTTACAGTCACAGTCCGTGGGGGCTCCAGAGATAATGGATATCTCCCCGTTGGTTGACACCTGTGAAGTGCTCAGAAACGTCACACACAGCTACAAAATGCAGTATGAGATCACTGTTCAAGAGAAGAAAATGTTCAACAACAGCCTTTGTTATGTCTAATCTATACGACAAACAAGATAATGACGGCATTTCATAGAAACCTGAACTGGAAACACAGATGCATGATAGAAAAATGAAATAAGAGGGGAAATGACGACAATGTATTTGGCTGTGGTTGTCTACTGGTACTTCAACCAAACACTGATGATAACTCAGAAGCCTTTCCTTTTTTTATTTTAGGAAAAGGAAAAGAATCACGTATCAGGGTGTGTGAGAACATTCCCTGTTTGGCCTAAATGGGGCTTTTGTTAAAGAAATCTTTACAAGTTGAAATCCAGCACTATGTAGTAGGGTACTATGATGCGGGTTTCTCCAGGTCATGATAGGGTCAATTGCTGAACTAAAGTAAGCCAAGTGTGACAGCCAGCTACTCTGAAACAGTCCGTCAGAATGCTTGGTTAACTGACTGATGCAGCAGCCCTGATAATGATGTTATGTAATGATCTATTTGTTAGGTAAACCAAGGTTGAGATTACAGACAGACTGACTGACTCTGTGTAGAAAGTGTTGCATGTGGCTTGAATGACACACAACGTGACTTAGGTTGACTTAGGTTGACTTAGGTAATTATAGTGTCTTGATTTGAACCAGTATCCAATAGCATCTACACACATATAGCGGTGGTGAACACTAACGTTATTTCTGCGCAACACTTGGTGGCTTGCACCTTCCTCTCAAACGTATTAAATACAGATGCTATTGCACTCATATGAAATTGCTTTTAGGCTTGGTAGATCGCATTGCATGTAGTAACTGAATGAATTTGCATGTTACCCTCCCATTACTTTGCACAATAAAACTGAAACACCCCAAGTTGCATATTCATTAAGACAAAAGTAGTAAATGAACAACAGGTGCTATCTTGCACTTTTGTAAGACTTCATTCTCTGTGCACACCGTTAGTAGATCTGCTCTCATCTTAATTTGCTGGTGATATCAAGTTTGCACGCTTTGTACTTACGCAAACCTTTAGTAAATCTGGCCTTTAGTGAATCTCTGTAGGTCTAGGAAGGATAAATATTCCCAGACAGGCAGTATCCTTTAGATTTGGTGTCATGTGTTCACATGTTGTATGCTGGCACTACATCTCTTCAGCCGAGTCTCATTAAACCTGGTGATGCTTCTTAACTGGTCCAATGGGAGCATGCATTGTTTGGGGAGATATGTTGGATTTAGATTTTTTTTCAGCTTTATTGTCCCTTATTTAAAGTTGATTTGCAGTGTGTTTTATAAAGCTATTTTATATTTTGATTATTGCCATTTTTGGCTTTTTTGCTTTCTTGACAACAGATAGAGAATATCATTCTGATATCTATACAGCTGCTTTAAAGCTCAGTAATCAACACATTATATCTTTTTTGTTTAATCTAAAAATGGGAATAATTTGTCTTTCCCTGTGGAACAAGTGCATCTTTAGCGTCATGCGCGAAGCCTCTGCAAGTTTTAACGCTGGTTGGTTATGCTTCTCTGATTTTTTGTAACTAGTTGCATGCTATGTTTCTCATTTCAACGTGGACATGGTAAATTGGCCAGTCTACCTTCGCGCAGGTTCACCTTTACAAACACCTCTACAACCCTTCCTTGAGAGACCAGAGGGACAGCCTACTGATTCTCAATTTGTGGAGAGAGATTGCCTCTACACTGCAAAAAGATGAGCCATTTCGTTAGAAAGTGCGCAAAAATATGAGGGTTCTAGCTTATTTGCAGAATATTTTGACTTGCATGCCTCCCTGGCGTTTTGGAGAACGCTTCAATCTTCTCATCTAACACTTGGCAAGGGAGCTAATAAGAGTATTTAAAAAGTATTATTTTAACTTTAATGACCTCAATTATTTATCAAGCATCTCAGAGTCAAAAATCAATCCTAACTGGCAAAATGCACAATTAGTCCTAATTCTAGGCTTTGGATTAGATGAAACTTGTCCTAGGACAAGACAACCTGACTTGCATAGTTGAAAGTCCCCAGCAGGAGGACAGCAAAAGGACAAACATGCACTCACAATCCAGAGGTGGGGGAACAGAAAGAAGAACTTTGGTTTTAAAATTATGACCTACTTCTTGAAAAACATTGATTGGATTTAAAAGTCTTGTTACTTGCATTCGATAAACACTCAGTCTTCAAAAAAAATGCCCGCTTCACAGAAACAAGTTCTTGCAACTTGCGCTTAATTGAAAACAAACACGGCCACAACAGAGCTCATTTGGGATGTAATGATTTTAAGGCACCTCAAGGCTCCAATAACATGCATATTCAATAACTTCCCTGCCTCCATAGAAGATAAAAAATAAAAACCCTCAACCCATATTTGGTAAAGCATGTGTGGTACTTGACGTTATGTCCAAATGTTTCGGGTGCGTGTGACAGACAGACGTGTTGGACCATGACAGCAGACCAACAGCAGCGCCAAAGCATTGCCTGAACGCTTAGTGCGGCCAAGGCACGTTCCCATTTAATAGGGCTGATTAAATGAAAAAGAAATTAGGCTTGCTGGCTAAACAGTACAAGATGCAGCTGGTGTCAGCCATTTAAGATGAAATGTATTGGATAATTCTTTTATTTTGAAATAGGGCTGCGTCATTTTTAAAATCAGTTTAAAATATACTGTTTAAAATATATTGTCAGTCTATACCTATGAGCTGCTAATTTATCTTGCAAGTGACAATTTTATGTATTTAATTTAATTTTCCTGCCTCACACATTGTATCTGCATTAGTGTGACAGGTTCTTGAACGTATTTATGCAAATCAGAAATGCTGAGAAAATCTGCAACACATCATGATTCATTTTATTTTTACGGTTCAGTATCATAAAACGGTTCCATTCAGTCACAAAGGAGAATTTCTACTTGTTGCTTAGGGTGTGTGCAGAAACCTTCACAAATAACTGTCAAGTCCTACTCTGAGGCATTTTTTGTTCTACTTTGACTTTTTGTGTGAGAGGCACAATATAAAAATTGGCCCACAAATACCAACCATAAAATGATGTGAAAAATACAGTAAAAAGGACACTATTTTCATTGCCCTATCCAAAATGGCTGTCCAGTCTCCATCAAAAAGGCATCTGAGGCATTTTATGTTCCTGTCTGCCTCCACATGGACTCAGCGTGGTGCTGCTGACCACAAAAGCACTATTGATTGTGTCCAGCAGGCGATATCTTTGTGTTGCTGGTGCCCAAATGCTGGGCCTTTGATAGCATGCTGCTACCTAATGGAGATTCCTTTAATGGAAAAAAAAAGTTATTTTCCTAAAATGAAAGATGCTTTTGGATTATTTTTTTGGATGATTCCTTGGTGTAAGAGGCAGATTCTGATTACTTTCTTAGTGCACAGCATCACAGCAGAGCAAACATCCTGAACAAGTGTGATTGCGAAATTAGTGTCAAAAGGCCATACGCTTTGCGGGTGTCAGTTGCTAATGAGAGGTATTTTCCTGTTTGTCAGTGTTGCTAGAGATGTGAGATCCTTGCAGGGGTGTGGTCATTCAGCTAGTATTTTAAAGCAATATGAATAGTTTGAGGAAAATAGTGTCTTTGAAGGTCTCTTTACTGAGAGCTTTCTATAGAAATGTCTAAAAATTGGAACCTGACGGCTGGTATCAGATCAGCTGATTCTGATGACATTAAACCCATCATTGGTATCTGCCCTAAAAAGCTCAATCGGAGCATTTCTAGCTACAAATAAGCTAAAAGTAACTATACATGTTATTTTTAGGGACAGGGTGACCTGTTGGATGCGGTTGATGCGCCTCTCATCGGTCTCTGCGATGAACAGTGTGCCCTGGTGGGACAGGGCGATGGCCTTGGCAGCCTCCAGGGTGGCGCGCACCGCTGCCCATCTCACCAGGTGGTGGTCAATACCTGGAACCTGGCAATGGATTGGGCGGCCCGCCACAATACGCACCTGAAGATTTTCTGATACCTTATATGATAAAAAAAAAATCATTGTATAAGCTATGTAAAAGAGAGAGAGAAAGTAAATTATAACTGTCCACTTATTATTTCCAGTCAGGGTATATCAATGTATATACTGTATATCTTTGATGATCCAGCAGATCAAACATCCCCACACCTAAGCCTGCATCATCTAATGACTGAAGTCTTTACAAGGTTCATACGAACAGGCAACTCATTGAAGTTTATGGGTAATAAGCAAAACCTGAGTGACATTTTCGTTAAAACAACTCCTGCAGAGACTGTTGATAGCATGTTATTTTTTTTTAACAAGGTGCTCTTTTCCTTTCTTTTATGTTAGCAGCCTCACTCGTTCTAAATGCACCTTAAGTGACAGCACTGCAAATTACTCTTTCTTCCTCTGCTGTGTATAGTGCCAATGTCTCTTAAAAAAAACATCCGCTTGAACAGGAGACAGGTTTAGAATTCATTCACTGGCAAACATATATCTTTTAGGACTGTTCCTCTACCTGTAGGACAATGTTGTTGTCCAGGATGTAAAGGGAATTGTCCAGTGGGTTGATGGCCAGGTCGGTTGGCCACTCCAGACGCACCTGTGGAATGATACACACACACACAAACACACACACACACACACACACACACACACACACACACACACACACACACACACACACACACACACACACACACACACACACACACACACAAAAATACACCTTACAGTAACTGTATTTCTATTAGAAGTTAGAAGAAAAGAACAAGAAAACCTTGGAAGGTATCACCCACAAGAATCAGTTACAGGTGCTACAAATAATATCTCCTTAATAACATAGCATTAGGCCTCCTGACCCTCCCTGCTCCTGCAAAGGTCAGTGGCGGGCAGGGAGCCTTCCCGTATTTATTCAAGACTCACACCAGCTTTCCTCAGCACTGTTCCAAATGTCAGCCAATAACCATGATCGCCGCCTGCTCAAATAGCACACCCTGCCCGCTAACACCGTGGGGGTCAGAGACAGACAAACCTACACTAGCGCACAGCCACCCACATCACTGTCTATCCCACACAAACAAACACTCAAACTGTGAGCTATGGAGACGATGGCGGCGCATCTGAGGGATCAGTGAGGTGATTGATGACTCTGAGGATGGATTGGTAAATAAATGGATCATGTTAAATTGCCACTGACATGTCCAATTATAGGCTCTGTCAAATGAGAGAGAAGAGGGTTCACTCTGAAATCCCATTTTAAGAGGTAGAGAGATTCATCAAGCAGGACTCACTCTGTCCTTAGCCAAAGAGGACACGCATCAAATCTGTCCTGCTCATGATATTGAACTTTGGAGCAATGGCAGGCATTTACATTTACAAGTTAAGTTGAGCTGTCCACAGAGCTAGACCTGCGGAATTTAAGTTGAACTGACAACTAAGATTTTGTTCAGAAATCAATATATATATATATATATATATATATATATATATATATATATATATATATATATATATATATATATATATATATATCGGCAATTTGCACCTCTTAAATTGGTTTTCATCAAGAGACGCAAATTAGTAAAATGAGTTCAGAATATCAAATTTTTACAGCCACACAGGTGGTTCACCAGTGTGGGGGCTGAAGTGGTTAGCTGTTGATAAGTATCATATGTGATTAGAGCCTACATTACTCAGTGAATACATACATTAGTTACATTGTGCCAAGATTAAAATTAAAGGGTGACATACAGAGCGGTTACAGGATTACCTGTTGTTATAGGTTTTGACAGTTTGGTCATTTGTCATCACCACAACCGGATCCACAAAGAGAGACTGCTAACACTAGCCACCCTAAGGAGTGTGAAGGAGCTGCCAATGACTCAGCAGGTGTTGAAATAACATGAGAGGAAAGTAATGTCTTGTGGGAATTAGGGCTAACATTAGCAAGCAAGACTAACTAGAGTCCACTTTCCCAGTGAAAGTTAGCCTAGGTCGGTAGCTTCCATTTTCCCGAGAGGATTACAAACTTAACAGCACCATCGGTCCTCCAAAACATTGTGAATGTAAAATGACTGTAATCAGGGGATAGAGAGTGAAAAAAACAGTAATTAGCCAATACTGTCTTGTATAAATGTAGAAAATACAGAATGGGCTCCAGTTTAACAACAGAAGTTGAAGCTTAAACACTGTTTCCTCAAATATGTCCAAAAACGGTTTAATCCTGGTCTAAAAAAATGGAAAAATATGCACAAATGTATAGTATATATTTTAGATATATAATAGTATCATCATAGTATATTTTAATATATAAAAAGGAAAGTATTCAAAGTTCAGTGTGAAGTAAAAAATAAAGCCAATGCTTGGCTCTGTATAGAGCATAAATTACTGCAGTGATGTTTGTCTAGCCATGGCTACAGATGTCTCCATCACTAATGACGCCACACTGAGGTCACAGCAGTTTATATGAACAAACACAGATGGAGGATGAGTGCGAACGGACGCTAACTGAGGCTGCTAACTGAGGCAAACAGAGGCATTGTGAGGTAACATGGGCCCCTTTAAAGACATATAAGAGCACCTCTGGGAATTCACCTCGGCTGAACATGCATATTCACACACACATACACGCACATACACAGCTACTTGCAACCCTATGTGTGGGCAGAGATCCCTCTATAGAGCCAGCAGTTCATCTATAATTCATCTTCTGCTCTAATAGGCCTGATATAAGTCAGCAGAGTGATCTGAACGCTGGCTGATCAAATCTGTGCAGTAGCTGTCTTTGGTCTCTACCACTGTCTCTCTCCCACACACACACAGAAACACACAGATACACCTTTATGAAGACAGAAAGCATTTCTGTGGAAGAGGCCGGGCAATTTTGATCAGCTATGAGAACTAGACAACAAACAAATACCCATTTATTGTGATCCGTTGTCTTTTTGATTTAATTGTTCTAATTAGACAACACAAAACACATGCACATGGAGTCTTATATTTTTACAGATTATCTACACTCAAATGGTGAGGATGAAGCCTGTTTCAGAGCAAAACATGTGGCTCTAGCTTTCTACAAGACATTTAAACTCAGTTTTTGGCTTACCTGGCTGATGTCCATGCGCGCATCACAGCTTAGGGGCTGCGTCGACATCAGTCCGTTTGAACCAATCACAGTGGAGAGCAAACCCCTCTCATTAATCTTCTGAATGGTGGTGCCATCAACGAAGTAGACGACTCCTCTTTTATCCACTGCAATACCTGGGCGGGTGGGAGAGAGAGGGAGAAAGAGAGAGAGAGGCAGAATGAGCTTTTGGAGATGACAAGAGAGCTCGAGTGGGGGGGTGAGAGGACAAAAAGGAAAAATAGGAAAAACGTGAAAGAGAGCATGTTAGGGAGAAGAGGAGAGATGGAGAGGAGTGGGTAAGGGAGAGAAGTAAAGTGAAGAGAGGCGAGGGCTTCGGAGAGGCATCCAACTCAGTTAGACATTCAACTCAGCAAGCGGCTGTCTTATCAAAGCCACTGCACCACAGAAATGTAATTATATTTCCATTCCACAGCCCACTAAAGGGATTAGAACAATGCAACCGGAGGAAGAAGTTATTTGTCACATTAGATGTGAGCAGGGTGCCGCAGTGAACTTTTGACATTTGGCGCTCGCAAGCGTGCTTTATAAATGTGCATCCACGAGTCGAACACACATGTGGATATCTGCATGTGTGCATCCGCTTGCCTGTATTCGCACTGCACAGGCTTTGCGAGTGTGTTTTGCCATGAAGAGCATATACAGGAACTCTCCTTGCAGTGGAGCTCAGCAGTAGACAGTGAGCAGAGAGAGAGGTAGAGGTAAGTCCAGGTATTAAAGGTCAGGGCAGACTATGAATCATCTGTTATGGATGAGGAGAGACCTTCATCCCTATCTCATCTCCATACAGAGAATAGACATTTGACTCTACGCCTCAGCAATGATATTCCACGACTCAACCCTCACCTCTCATATGGTATGCTGCCAATTTCCCTTGATTGCTTTCGCTTAGCATCTGCAACAATATCCCATATTTCAGCATTTTTACCTGCCATCTCCAATGTATGTGGCTGACGGTTGCACCATTTAAAAATACATTTTGTTCATGGTTTATCATAAAGTCATGTCAAGTTTATGTATATATCCCTTTATCTAAGGCATGCCTCAAGGGACAAAAAGGAGACATGCTTATGTCTAACTAATCAATCACAAAATGAAATGGAGCAAGAAAAACAATAAATAATCACATGGATGAAGGTAGCATATATATAAATAGGGCTCAATACTGATTTATCTGTTGATTATTTTTGCTATTGTTCCATTATTTGTCCAATATTCACTCTCCTTTAAGCTTCGTTCTGGTCTCCGCCAACTCCTGAGGGAAATCTCTGGCTCTTCAGCTGCTAAATGCTTCACTATGTTCACCAGCTAGTTCCTAGCTTTGTTAGTCTGCCATTTGGTGCTGGGCGGGCAGCATACTGCAGGTTTTTCAGAGTGTTTTCACTGAAAACAGCTGCCTACTGTGTGTAGAAACAATGAGATCTGTAAGAGTAAACCACAACAATAAAACTTTGGGTCATGAAACTAAAACAATCAGATGAATGAAAAATAAGCAGGAACTAAATTACTCAGATAATTAATTGCTATTGGTTACATATCTGTCAATCAATTAATCTAATTTTGGTTCTAGATATAATGGTATTGTTCGTCCATTTATCTGCCTTCCCAGCACCCCCACCCCTCCACCACCAACAGAGAATGAAAATTCTCAAAAAGATTCAAAGAACGATCTGACCATGCACAAGAGCCAGCACATAGTAAAAGTGGACCATGGAGCAACACCATCAGTATGCAGTACAGCTCCAACTACTCCTCCCTCATTCAGTCATCTCGTCCCATTTTTTTCCCATGATTTATTTTCTGGTTTCTGTCAGTCTTTCTCTTTTCAAACTCTGTCATGCTGGATTATGTGGAGATGTGCCTGTGCTCACTTTCTGAGCATAGGATAGAAATCACTACTGCCCTTTCCCCCAGGCAGCACTAAGGTCTCATCCTCCTTGACATACAATAGCTTTCTTTACACGTGATTTCATTCAAAGTGCAACACACACACACAAACACCCACTCACCCACAGTCACGCACATGCAAACACAGCGTACCGCCACCACAACTACATTCACAAACGTCCTCAAACCGAGCAACCCTGGACCGACCCTGTGAATCATAAATCGTGCAGGTGGAGTGGAGGTGGAGAGGGGTGGTGGGCAGGAGGAGGGCCAGGGTCAGTGTGTTTCCTCCAGAGGCCAGAAGGTGAACTAGAGAGCTCTCCCTCCTGGCCCCTTCATCATCCCTCTGACACAGACAGATTATACCACCCACACAGCATAACCCCCACATTCACACACACACACACACACACACACACACACACACACACACACACACACACACACACACACACACACACACACACACACACACACACACACACACACACACACACACACACACCTTTCCTCTCCTCTTCTACCTTTCCCTCGCATCCTTCCTAACTTGATCATCTTCTCCTCTCTGTTTGCTCCCTCTTCCCTCCCCTTGTTTTTTTCTTGCTGTCCTTTGCTTTGTTTCTTTAGCACACTCTCTATCTTGCCCTTCATGTTATAGGTGCAAATCAAATCTGTGCCCTTTGACCCTTCAGTAATGTCTGGGCTCTGTCTTCCTCAGTTCCTTTCTTTCACTCCTCTCAGCCTTGCCATTTCTCCTCCTGTCACCAGGCATTATGCAGGAGGGACGTCTCAACCCACTGAGCCTACTTAGGTCTGAAACGCTGCACATTCTCCCTGCTCTAACGCCATCCTAGGATCCTTCTTACTTTCCTTTCACTTTCCTCCTCGTAGCAGCCTATACCTGTCCCTGATCTTAGCGCTCATAAATTCTGCACAAGGACATGACGAGGCAGCCAGGACTCTCTCTCTCAATCCTGATTTCTGTTCTCACCCTCTCTGTCCCTGGATATTACTCTTTCTTGTCTTCTCCTTTGGTTCTATTGACTTCCATCCTAAATTCCCTCTATTCTTTCTTTCTTGCCTTTGTTTGTGCTTTTCTGACACCCTCAGCATGCATGCTCTGGATCTGCATGTCTTATATTCGCACAAGAAGCTTCTAAATAGGTGCCAATACATCATCAACAATAACATAGAGGACCGGGCTGACTTATACATCCTGACACAAGCACAACAATGAAGAACGTTGGCTATTATTGCTTGGCATTGGTGGAAGGATTTACGCCAGTTTATGTGTTGTTTAAGAGTATTTTGCCATGTTTATTGAAAAGGCAGCAGATTAGTCCACATTCTCCTTGTCAGAAGCTGGATTTCCTGCTGTTGTGGGTAAAGCTGTGTGCTGCGTTAAGGGAATTTACGGCCCCTCCGTACAGCCACTGGATATTCGCAAGACATCAAAAGATTTACCGTTTCTCCTTTGGTGGACCTGGCACTCTGATACTCATGTTTAGAAGCTGGCAGACACACAAGTGGAGAAATAATTGAGATAAATCTCAACTCCAGAGGGAGACGGACAGTTGGCTAAAGTTGGGACTGGATTTTTATCATCAAAGAAAAGTGAATTAGACTGAGTTGCATTGACCTTGGATAAACAGAGGGAGGGAAGAGGAGAGGAGGAAAGGAGAGGATGATAAAGCGATGCGTTTCACATTCAGCTCAGATTTAGGGAGAATATTCAGCCAAAGAGAAAACGACAGACAGCGCCAAAAGAGGTGTGAAAGAGGAGAGAGGTGCCGATGAGACAAAGGGACATGATGAGGAATTGCTTCAATTAACCATTACAGGCCAATCGCTCTCAATCAAAGAATCTCTTTGTTCTCTGTCCTTGTCAAAAGAATATCAGTTATAACGGCCCCCTGTGGCATTGCAATCCAATCCAATCTGATTGATGTCTTGGAGAGGGGTCTTCGAGAGCATCAGCGTTGATTACAGCTATTTGAAGGGAAGGAGCCATGAGGGATTTTCTGAGCAGAGAGCAAGGTATAGGTGAGGAAATTTGTAAGGTGAGAAACGAGATGAGGTGAGAAAGACTAATTATAACAAAAGTTGTGGATTATGTATCTTTTTTAGCTGTAATAGTAGACAGCCCTGTTGGCATACAGTAACACCAGGATGTGGTGTGTGTGTGTGTGTGTGTGTGTGTGTGTGTGTCTGGTGCATACTGAGTGCTAACACCTGAGCCCTCATGAGTACAGGAAGTCAACCTTCTGGTGTTGTTCAAGTTTCCCTTCTACAGTACTTTCACACTTCAAATGTTGACAGCAAAGCTGCCAAAAGAGCTGCCTCTCTGGATGAAAGCAAGAGGAATTGTAAAATTGTATAGAAAACAAACATCAGTGTCTGTCAGCCGGTAAAACAACTGCCTAAGTGCAAAATAAGCACATTTTCTGCAAAGGAAACCTACGGAAAGGGTCTGTTTATGGAGGAAAAAGCATAACGTGTGCATGTATGGAAGTTTCATTACAGTATGCCTGAAAAATGTCATACAACCGCACAACCACAGCTCATGTGCACTCAGGGGTAAGTCATGCGCACACACACACACAACACACACACACACACACACACACACACACACACACACACACAGATTGCCAGCAGCCTGAGGAGTGAGTCATTCAATCTGCCCTCCCATATCCCTCAGGCTCAGTGGGTCTTAATGATATGGACTGACGTATTATTACAGCATCTAAATGATACTAGCTGTAGCTGATTATGGCCCATGGCGCTTCTGTTCAAAGTACAAACTCTGTGTGACTGACTTATGTAGACAGATGGACAGTTTCACCTGCACAATTGGCCCCAGAGAGTAACTCTGACCATAAATAAAGTCAACCAAATTAGCCGGGGAAAGCCTGAAGGGTTCACTAACAGCTACAGTCCACCTGTAAGTGAAGCTGAAGAACACGCTGTTTCAAAGACTCTTTAGCTGTTCTCTGTGGCTTACCGTTCCCTTTCATCACTCCTCCTCAAGAACGCACAATGTTTGTGTGTGAATGTGTGAATATATGCGAATGTGTGCGCATGACACCGTGTGCAAGCTCGTGGTGCGGTGTGTGTGGGTGTGTGTGCATGCATGCGTGTGGTGAAGTAGCTAGGCGAAAAGATAAGGCATGGCAGTTAATCACATTGTGCGCATATGCAAATATAGAGCGGATAAATCAGAGTGTCTGCAGATGAGAAATTCACACTCCCACACACTTGCACACACAACTTTCGTGAAGACTCTAAGGTTGCCCATGTGCATTAACGAGAGAAAAATACACCTGTTCACTCAATCTCAGCACTGTGAAATGGCACTATGCTCCATACTGATTTTTTGCGAGCATGTAATTGAGTGTAGGGGTGTGCATATTTGTATCTGTCCCTACACATGTGTGTCTCAAACAATGTATGATTCCACACCTGTATTAAAAAATTACAGGTAGAAATTCATTATGCTGCCATCAAACACTGCTCTGTGATCTACAATATGCACATCTATGAAGTGCACTACTGTAGTACAAGTGCTGTTTCCAATGGCTCTTACTTTTCCCAACCAAACACTTATCATCAATCAATACAAGATAGCACCATAAACGAGGACAGACGTGTATTTGGGGTAGATCTTTGGTAAGCAGAAATAATTCATGCTTCTTATAATTAATTATTCATTAAAGCCCCACAGAACAGACAGCGGCTTAGTAATTAAGTCTGAATCAGACACTGTGGCTCATCTAATTATCAACCACTATAAGTTTGTTAACATATTAACCCGCATTAATTAATTATTGATAGCTGGCTCTTTTTTTTTGCTGTTATTTCTCGACTACACATGTATGGCGTGGCGAGACATTGCGAGCATGCAGAAGAGTGGTAGGAATTTTTGCAACAGTTGCATGCTAATTTTTGTGCGAATAAACGTTTTTTTTTTGTGTGTGAAAATATGCGACTTGGCAGTAATTGCCTTGTTTGATAGCAAAAAAGAGATCCAAAGCAATCACAGAGGCAGCAGACAAACTCAATTATAAAAGCAATTGAAATGCTTTGGACTAGAAATCTCCATGAAAGGCTGAGGGGTTTGGATCAGTGAGGAGCGTCTGCAGATTATGTTGCACTGTTTAGAACATCAAACAAACACAAGGAGGTCTATCAATAGAGGCTCTTTTACCGAACACGCCATCACAGCATCAAGCCAGTGAGGCTCCGCAACGGTAGAAAGAGGAAATGGGATCAGATGGGAGGAAACAAATGTTTTCACGAAGGAAAAAGTGGAAAAGAGGCACTAAACTACTATAGATTGCAAATCTGTATGCGCAGCTTCCACCCAAACAAAGTTTCCCACATACAAAGACATCACAGTAACTGAGCCAGAGGCAGCAGTCTTTATCACAGACAGTAGACTTTGCAACCATTTCAGGTTTTCCATCCACATTTTCCAAAAGAACTGTATGAGTGCTTCTTTGGTGGGCCGTCTGGCCACTAGCAGCAGGTGATAATGGTACCCAGGTGCAAACATTTACAGGCTCTGTTTTCCCATCCCTGTAACAGCAGCTGACCCCCCCTCCCCACTCTCACACAGGCAGGTTCAATTGAACTGCCAAGCCGAACTGTGCCTGCCACCATCACTCTACTTATTCATCTTTCTGTCAGTGTGTTTAAAGAATCAAGGTAGAAACAACCTGCATGGGCACAAGTTCACTATCTCTTCCCTTATCTCCCCCCTCCGCCCCCCAACTGAGACAAATGCTTCCATCAGTATGTGCGCCTGTGTGTTGGACATTCACCTCGAGTAAATGCAATTTATTCCTCCACAGTGGCAAAGCTCCACTCCTCCTGTCAGCCTGCCAGGCTCCCAGTGGAGGTTGACAGGCCAGCTGCCAGCAGCGGCCATCTCAACCAGTTAAAGGGACACGAGTGTCACATTTCCCATGATCACGCTGACGTTGTCAACCTGACATACCTTTAACAAGGCACCCATAACTAACTCTATGTCCCTTCACTGGGAGAAACAGAGTAGGGCCAGGGACCCAGAGGCTGTCAATCAAAAACAAGCAGCATGCACAAGCACACTGACTCACGCAAACGTTGCACCTTTGATGCACAGGCTCAGCCTTTGGCCTTAAGCCTGCATCTCTTATTGACTCAGGGCTTCATTACACACACAGTGAGCTTTAGTAATCTCTCTGAAGCTACCCTACACATTCCGACTACAAACAAGGTAGCTGTCAGTCTGTATAGTATTCTACCTAATTCATTATTTGAATAGCAGATGTTTTACAGGTAGTGCCTTGTTTCAAGTCAGCATAAATTTGCCTCTACTAAGCCCATTGACTATACTTTCTTTATTTTCCTCAGCAAATCTTGGCAGCGAGCTGACTATTTCCTTCCAGAATATCTCTGAGTCCTCCTCTGACCCATGGTGCTTAGCACGCAGACTAGCTACTTCCTGAGATCCCAGTTTTTCAAAGAACACGTCTTATCCATGTATCTAGTTAAAAGTTTCAGGCACATGACATTGCATGACATTGTGTTCAACACAATCATCCATCTAGCACATCACCCGGCCAGACTCCAACTTATGTTTAAATGGCAGTTTTTTGGCTCAAAATTGCATTTCCATGTAAACATAGTCTGGTTAATGTCCACGTATGCATTTGTCTGCATTGATGAGAAAAACTGTGCTTCTCCTTTTTATTGGATTTTATCCTAACCATATGCAACAGGCAGAAATATTGGGATGCCTTACCTTATTTTGCTGCTCAAACCATCTGTGCTCACTAGTGGATGCATAAACAGGAAGTAAGCTGTTTCTCTAAATTGCTTTCTCCAATCACGATCAAAATGTCTGAGTAGTTTCAAAATACCTTTTACTAGTGGTACATTTCAACCAATTCTCCAAGTGCCACCATTAGGCCAAAGTTGGGATCATATTTTACGCTGTAACACACTCATGTACTGAAAGCTTCTGTCCACTGTATCCGTGGGTCAAGAGAGAAACCAACGAGCGTTTCAGCCGGTGAAATTGGCCACTATTTTGAGTTTTGTTGAAAATATTTGTGGTGTTTGCCAGCCAGTGGTGGACAAAGTATTCAGATGCTTTACTTAACTAAAAGTGCTAATACTACACTGTGAAAACACACCTGCATTGAAAATGTTACTAAAGCAAAACTGTGTAAGTATAATCAGGAAAATGTACTTAAAGTATTAAAAATAAAAGTACCCATTGCAGAAAGAAAAAAATCCTGTGACTGCTATACTATTACATATTATATTATTATTATTACTCATGCATTAGAGGGATTACAAGGATAAAGCAGGATTTTACTGTTGCAATTATTTTGTATAGGAGTGCAACTAATGATTATTTTCATTATTGGTTAATCTGCTGACTGTTAATTGATTTTTGAGAAATGCCATCACAATTACCCAGAGCCCAAAGTGAAATGTCTTAAATGATCAAAGGTGTTGCCAGTTAATTTCAATGTCAATCTAATAATCGTGTCAACTGTATTTGTATAAAATCTTTGGAAGTTTCATTTATAACTAACATCTTTTATGAACTCTTCATATGTGTTGTGTGTAAAAATAACAACTAAAGCTGTCGGATAAATGTAGTGAAGTAGGAATAGAATGTGGCGTGAAAAGAAAATGCTCAAGTAAAGTACAAGTACCTCAAATTTGAACTTAAGTACAGTTCTTCAGTAAATGTACTTAATTACTGTCCACCACTGTTGCCAGCTGAGTCCTCATTCTTTTTGGAAGCAGCTGTCTTTCTGTCTCGCAAGAAAAACAACATTTGTACAAATAATGACTACACAGAAGTAGGATGACCTTGTTATAGTGCAGAAAGACCTCTTACAGAGCTTTTACACCAAAAGACTGAGCTCGACAATGTACAGAGCAACAACATTACTTCCAGCAGGGAGAGTAGCTGTGCTCTCCTGGCCAGAAGTGCGCAGCCATAGTTGTGTGCACTACCCTGTTTCTCCATCAGGCTGAATTGTACCCAAAGCTCAACTAAATAGAACATTCACCCCAAATATGGGGAAGTTATGACGGCAACAATTTTACTGTGAGAAAGAATGGAGGGAGGTTATTTTGTGCGTCTCTGAGTTCACTTCTGCAATACTACTGATACTGGTGTAAAAAACCTAAAATATGTAAATTATATAATTGACAATTATGTGGTGTTGAGTGTATTGATTTTTGATATTATACAGTAGTGTATGTAGAGCAAGTGATCCTTTTGTCAATCTTACAGTTAAAATCACATGGCCAACAAGCAATTTTCAATGAAAACATGTCCTCTAAAGTCAGAGTGTGTAGTATGCAATGTTTACCAAAACTAACTGTGTCACAATGCAATACAGTTGAATAGTCTTATCAGTTTCATATAATTTTGAGAGAATAATTTTTTTTTCTCCTGCAGTTCTGTCAGGAACACTTACATACTGCAGGCTGTTTGGCTGTCAGCAGCAAATATATAAACATGACATTGTCCATATCTGCAATTCTTTCTCCAATCATGTAAAAATTGCTCACTGGCTGGACAAGTCCTCAGTGTACCTGTGTGCTTTGCTTGATGCTCTTTTGCTTGGCCCTCCGGATTTGCCGCGGGCAGCTATATTTTCAGCATTCGTTTTGGGAGAAACGAGTCTCTGGCAGAACGTCTCATTGTGGCTGCTTGGTGATGCATGTCTGTTGCACAAACCATTGCCGATATTCTAATTATCATGGATGCTGCAGTGAGAAAACAAGCTGTGGTAGAAATAGCATGACCCAATGGCATCTCTTTAATTTGCATTATCATAGAGTATGCTGCTGTTTGCCTTGCTGTGTGATTAATTCATGTGTGTATCATTAATGCAGGAATGTCCAGGGGCAAAGACAAAAGCTCGGTCAATGTGAAATGAAACACAGAAGCAGGCTGTTAAAAACTGCGCACACATATGCACACGCTCACACACAAACTGAAACTTGGAGCTAAAAACGCAGTGTGACTTATCTGATGCCCTTGTTTTGAGAAGTAGTGCTCTGTTTAAACCAAGAGAAACAATGATAGTTGACCCTCTGAGAGGGATGGCAGCCACAGGGCCAGTTTAATATGCAGATGAGGTGTGGGACTGCTGCACGCTGCAGGATTTAGACGCAAAACAGAGAATTCTCTCTCTCTCTGTCCATTCCTTTACTCTCTTTTTCTTGCCTTCCATCCATTCTCTATCTTTCTCTATTAATTTCATGTTATTTTTTATTTCCTGTTGCGCTCACTTTCTTTCTACTGCTTTCTCTCTCAGTTTTTAACACCATTTTTTCCTCTATCAATTTAATCCTCCCTATACCTTTCTCGGTTTTGTGAGACGCAACGATCACTCTGCACTAAACGCTATGGGAGCCAGAGGTAGAATAACAATGGCATATTCATTCCAAAGATGTAACACAGAGCAGCTGGCATACAGGCAACACAGCCCTAGGAGATCCTCTAACTTCACTGCAGCAGCAAACGAATGCAGTTTGGGACGTGGCACATTTGGGAAAAGTGAAATGCAGGCTGCAGTGATTAGAGCTTTGCATTTAAGGGACACTACCACTCATATGACTCCACTGCTAGAGTAGAGGCAGGGGGCCGGTGTTTGCTGAGTTAATGGTTTGAGTACGGGCTTGCTGACGGCATCGAATGCTTGATTCACACTGATGAAACAAACAGGGAAACGCTCTGATGCACATTGCTATGTTTTCAGCCATTCTGTAAATGAGACTTGCACCCAATATATGAAGATATTCATTTGCCTAAGCTGCTTATATGTCAACCACCAGCCAAGAAAGATAATGTACGGCATGAATCCTGGCTGCCCTGGTCTGAGGTCGGTGGCCGAGCAGCGATGTGCCTTGTGTAGCACATTTACCCCTGGCTGTGGCTCTTTTTTAAAACTCCGTCGCTGTTCAGCATGCTAATAACCACGACCAGTTTAAGCCGGACCGGTTCAATCGGCACCCCGGCCCAGCTATCTCAACTCCGACGGCGTGCCTTGCAGCTGTAGGGCTGAGTGAGATTGGGACAAATGTGTTTGCCTGTGTGGGGAACAGAGATGCAGAGAAAAAGACAGAAAGAAAGCACAGGAGGAGAGAAAAGAAGAGGGCGAGAGAGAGAGAGAGAGAGGCCGACGGGGCAAGAGGGAGAAATGTGGTGGCAGCATGTCAGCTTCTGATAAGGGCATTAGTCTGCCCCCTGTGGGTCGGAGTGAGAGACTGACACTGCAAGCACTCACACACACATGCGCACATAACTCTCTCTGTGGGTATCAGCTTTGCTGTCTGGGACTAGTCGACAAAAAATAGATAAGACCTGCGCATGGCAAACATCAACAACTAAACTCTCAATCACCGGAGTCACTCTCTGAACTCCTCTGTTCAAACCTACACACGAAACACAGACACTTATTTTTACATACACACAACTATTATTCACCAAATGTGAAAACAAAAAACAAAAAACAAAAGCAAAGTACCCCTTCATGTTATGAACAGAAGGAGTCCAGAGATGCGAGCCAAGGCTGTTGGGTCCTGTGGGACTGACGGCTCTTTCATGTCAGGCATGGGATCCATCCTAAATGGAGCAAGGCCTTTTATTTACCGAGCTAATTGACTGCAGAAGCACATGTGAAGCCAACTCTAAACAATGCCCCAGATCTTGTATTCATAAGTGAGTGTTTGAAGGACACAAGATAATCCCTGCAGCTTACACTGCGGAGAGACTATAAACTTGGGCAACAGCAGAGTGCACGATAGTGCAGCAACATTGTTGGCGACATTAAAATTATGGATTACTATTTAACAACTGTTTGCCTTGTTGTAACAATATTATGTGTCACAGCAGGCCTGCTGCAGTTATGTCAACACCGGGGCATGAGGATGATTCATTGGTGAGAAAGGGGGAGGGATAGAAAAATAGGTGGAGGGAGTGGAGAAAAAGAAGGAAGGCTCTAATTTGGAGTGAGGAGCTCACCAGAGGACACAAGACAAGATCAATGCCAGAGAATCACAGAAGCCAGAGCTTCAAAAAAGAGGAACGGACAGATATTTCTCTGTGAAGTCTTCGACTCATTACCATTGGTAAGAGGGTGCAAGGAGGAAGATGAGTGTGGGCTGTGGCAGATGGATGACAGGGAACCATGGGGCTCCAGGCAGAAATCTCCAGAGCCTTTACAAGAGCTGGTTAGTCAATGCACAATGGCCACAGAAGAGTCTGTGAAGTGCAGTGAGTCAAAGAGGATAAAATACCTGACCGTGCGTGAACAGTCTTGGGACAGAATATTCTATTACTGCAGAAAGACAGAGATACAGCATGTTCTATGGTATTAGGGGCACGTATACTGAGAATAACAGTCTTCAGATCATCTGTCAGACTTTAGCAGGAATCACCACCAATCTTGTTTTTCTCTTATCTTGTTCATCATCTGTATGAACTTAGGTTTGAAGTTAGGTTTAATAAAAATCAAAGTTCTCCTATGGAACTTGGAGCTGCCTTGAATTTAGAAGCAGTGACATTTGAAGAGCAGAGACACTTCTACACTACATTTGTTTATTGTGGTCCATATCGACCGGCTGTCTGCCCCCAAAGTCAGACTGCACAGCATGTACAGGCTGAGTGTGACTGACAGAAGAGGACTGTGGATGTAACCTGAGTGACAGGCCGATGGCTAAATCTCCTGTGCGACCTGGGGACTAAGAGGTGGCCAGGTATGTGGGTGTAATTGGTGAAGGAAGTAAACAGATTATTTCTTCTTCCTGGCAACACATGATTTTTGTACAAATGCAGCCCCTACAAGCCCAATAAAGTCCTATTATAACCTTCCCAGACTACAGTATATGATATTGGCCATACTATAATGGCCTGGTTCCACAGATGCTGGTTGGTGGAAGCAAAAAATAAGCCTAACAATGTCCCATTTTAACGGTAGTCTCATATTCTACATCGCTTGGATGACAAGCGATGTAGAATATGAGACATCTCACAATGCTTTGACATACGAACAAGTATTTAAGATTTTTTTTTCTCCCATTGTTCACCAAGAGTTAGGGCTCAACGATACGCAAACATTTTGACAGATATTGTGATTGCAATATGAGTCACAATTTTAGTAAGAATGGTATTTTCTGCATTTCATTTTCACTGAAAAGATGTAAGAACAATGATGATGTGATGGTTGCTGTGGTCTGTCACAAGCAAGCATGTTCCCTTATGTCTGGAGAGTATGATTTGAAGGCCTGGGCATGTCTGATGCACCACAATGCTTCATTTATAATTGCATGTTGTGACACATTTTATCTTTCTTTAAAAAATTGCAGCTCCTGCGACTTGGATATTGCACTTGGCCATATTGCGATTACAATAACAATTTGATTAATTGTTCAGCCCTACCAGGAGTGATAGCTTTGGATGCAAGATTGATTGCATCTGGTGAGTTCAGTGACACGGAGCAATCATATCACTTTAAACTACAGCGTTACTTTTTAATTCAGTCTAAGTGGTGGAAAAGTAGCTAAATTATTATTAATAGTAAATATTATAAAAAGACAGGGTCCACCCTGTCTTCTTTTTCTCACTAAGAACTCCAGGCTCATGTTTTGCAGTACAGAACTCATTACCCAATCTATGGACACCACAACGACTTTGATGAATGATAGATAATGTTATTCCCTCCTCCTTGACATTGTTCTCAATTCTTTGCCCTTGTCCTTTTTCTCTCATTCATATTCAGTCATATTAGAATACTATCCAAACAAAATGTATCTCTCATGAAACTTTAGCATAAAGCTAAACAAATATAACCAATGTATCATAAAAGAAAAATAAGAATATATAATTTGTTAAAATTTATTCATAATAATAATGTGCAAAATTCTACATTCTGATTCTGTGTAGTTCTAACGGGCCTTATTATCAAAGCTTCAAGATGGCACCATATAAACACCGTTTTATATAGTCATTAGTTATTTAAATCCAAAGCTGCAGTGTTACTATAGTTTAGTTGGTATAATCATTAGTGCAGGGTTAGGGCAAGCCATAGTGCAAGTTCATTAGTCATTTTAACCATAACAAAAGCAGCTAAAAAATGTATAATATAAATAAACATCATTAAAAAAATACAGCTATGTGAACTATTGCTTATTTCTCAACACTAAAACAATGCTGACTTCAGTGCCTTAGACTGTTGAAACTGTTGTACTTTCTGTAGACACACTTGGTGTCTATATTTTGCTGCTACCGACAACTGCAAAGGAAAAAAAAAACTCCCTAACCCCAGCTTTCCTGTGGGTGACAATGCCTTATTGATGACAGAAGTCAGAAGAGCCCAGTAAGACTATTTCTGAATAACAGGCGGGGCAGAAGAAGGGAAGTACGAATGTAGCAGAGAGGCGTCATTGATGGAATCCACTCCTGTCAGCTAATAACTATGGGCATAATGATTAACCAATTCAAATCGACACCTCAGGCTTAATGTCTGAAATATATGTGCATTAATTCAAATAACTAAAACTGGGCTAAAGCTAGGATCTGCAGACTTCTTTGTATTAGAAAAGCTTAATATGACAGGCGTATTTTGGCTTAGGTTTAAGGCGTACAAGTGCCATTTTTTTCTTGTAAGCCAAGGGAAGCCATGCTTACCCTAGTGGTCGGGCTATTATTGTCATTTTAATAAAAAGATCAAATAATTTGCCATAGGACAACTTCTGTATTTTTATCTTGTTCTTGTGGCCAGCCATTATCCTTTTTACTGACATTTTTTTCAAATTACAGAAACACTATCCCTCTGGATTGCAAAGTGTGCTATTGCTAAGTTTGTGGGTTGAAGAAGTGTACTAAGCTGTGGTACAGGCTTTTATGCCCATTAAAGTGAAGCTAAGTTAGCAGAACTGTTTGGGTGTGTAAAGGCTGTGCTGGATTGTATCTCCCTGACTCTCCTCTTAGTTACTCCCTTATCATTCTCAATGGTATATGGAGTGTTCCAGCACCCACTGTAGCTCCATCCGCCTTCAATCTACTGCCACGTTCACATCACATGGGATGGAGGGTAGTAATGGGAAACATTCCCATGTTTATGACTCTGAAACGTTCCTGACAACTCAAGATGGTTGCAGAGTTGGCTGTGTGAGGGTGATGTGACAACATAGCATTATATGCATTCAAACTCAATTACTTGGAATGACAGGCACGATATGAGGCATACATTTTTGTTCGGTTTTCAGGCACTTTCGTGTTATTATTAAGTGCCTAGTCAGATATACCAGAGCTTTCAGGAAATTTTTTCAGTTGTAATTAGGACCTGGACTCATAAAAGCAAACAGAAAATAATATACTTCTGGCATATTTTGTTATCATTCTTCTTCTACAAGTCAGAACAGATGTATACTCAGAATACACTGTTCCATTCCCAGAGCTTAACACATTGTGAGTTATCATATATATGTATATGATATTTAAGTATAAAAAACTCCAACTATGTATATTTCTGCATTAAAGTGAGAGGTGGCACCTCCTTTGTCTAACCAAGTCCTGATGTAAGTGTTTATAAGTAGGCCTAAGTGTGCTGCAGTATGAGTTTGTCACCACGCTTATAGATGGAAACGCTGATTTGCAGCAGTATGTTGAAGCAAACACAGTGAGGATCTAAAGGGCCATATTCTGCAGACAAGGAGCATCTTCAGCAGGGACCTTTTTTGTCTAGAAAGCAGCAAGGTCATAGTGAGCTTCCTGCAAAGACAGGGTTTCTTGGAGCACAGTTAACTCAGTTTGCAGAGAAGATGTATTAACCCAAGGGCAGATTCTCTGTGCTTCCATCTAGAATTCTGTGACATTTCTGACAAGAAATGGGTTTTCAATGCCGTACAACAGCAGTACAACTTGTTTTCCTATGCTGAAGTCCTCAAAGCAGATTTGGAAAATTTCAATCAGATTTCCAGTTTTGGAAAGTACAGCATGCCCTCCTGTATGTCAAGTGTAAACACCCCCAGCTTCCTCTGAAAAGCACACTCTGCAGACATGAAGCTTGACATTAAGGTCACTGAGGTGGGATATTATATCTGTCACAAATGCAACAGCTACCAGCAACCATTTTCTCTTCATTTTGCCGGAAATCCAAAAACTTTTTGGCTTTTGCAATCTTTTGCTCAGACATACGGGTTTGAAGCTCTGTGCCAACAGCCCAGCGTTCCCCCACTCCAGCTCTCTGCCTTCACTGAGTCACCTGTTGTGAAGGAGCAAATCATCAAAAGTTGCACCGACCTCTGTCAGAAGTGTACGCAGCGTGTGATGCTGCAGTGCAGATGACGCCTTCAAATAGTTGACAAGTCATATCACAGTTGTCATTATTTCTGGGTACATGTCACCCAAACTAGCACAGAGAACTGCTTGGTGGAAAGTGATATATCAGGCCACGGTAGTGAGAACTTAAGGGTAACACCAATCCACCCTTTTTTCTCTTGGATGGTGCTCCATTCACGTTGATTCTTCCATGGCGAGGGAGATGAATTGTGCCCTAGGGTTTTCCTAGGGTCCACGCTACTCTCACTGAAGCCTCCTTTGCCTGCTGTTGCTGTGTCACTGGTTCTGTTGGTGGCTTGATATGATAACTTCAACTGGTTTAGTTTTGTATTTCATACCTATGTGTATTGGGGACAGTTTTATTTCAAAATAGGCATCTGACAACATCCTTGCTACCTGTGGCGATTAGCGGGCAGCTGAATTACCAGGTGAGGTGATAGCTTTATGTCACTCAAAGGTTTTTATTGCCAGTCCAGACCGGTGACCTGTTGAGTATGTATTTTGTTTTGTTTGTATTCTGTTTTTTAAAGCAGACATTTTGACTTGTTATAGTAAGAATAGCACAGGTGCAACTAATAACATTACAATGGCCTCATTCCATTGAAGTGTCCCAGTAAGCCATGACAGTGAGCCAGCATGCACAATTCCAGGGTCCTGAAACTGGAACACCTGAATGGACTGCTGCCATGATTATTAGTTTTATTAGTCACACCTGTGTTTTTCCTGCTGTGACATGGCAAAATGTCTGCTATGGAAAAGTTGCAGCAGTATTTTGGCCCACAAGGCAGACAATTCCATTTTTATAAAAACAAAAATTCTGATTACAGGGTCGAGGAATTGGCACAACCAGCGTGAATCTATCAATACATCCTCGTTGGTGTCAGCTGCATGCTGGTTGGAAAGTGTGGGGTGTTTTTGTGGCAGAACACAGTTGGGTCCAATTTGGAATTAATTACTGTAATGTAATGCCACAGCATATCTAAATATTTGAAGGCTTACAGTGAAAGTGCTATTTTACAAATTATATGTGAAACAAAGCGTTCAATGATTGCCTCTTTAGTCAAAACATAAGACAGGAATCAGTCATAATATTAATACTTGAGTAGGAATTACCCGTCAGAAGCTAATATCTTATATAAACATATTTACTGTACATTTTAACAGGAATTAAAGTCTGCACTATAATGTATGAGAGAATAAATCTAATCACAATGGAGTACTGTAATTATCTTTTGTTTGACAAAATACAGCAGTTGCTCGCGGTGCCTGTTATCCAGTAACTAATAATTTAGACATGATTCAAATTGTGGGGAGTCAGTTTGTGAAAAAGGATCAAGAACACAGGACAAGAATCGAACAGGTTTCTGACTTTATTAAACAGCACCCCCCCGCCCTCCCCCAAAGAAAGGAAATAACGCAGGAATAATGTATAGCTACTGATATATTATGTAGGATTATACAAGATTGTACACCATTGTGACCAGCTTGTATTGAAGGATATGGCTGT
This sequence comes from Lepomis macrochirus, assembly GCA_024633595.2. Lineage (NCBI taxonomy): Eukaryota > Metazoa > Chordata > Actinopteri > Centrarchiformes > Centrarchidae > Lepomis > Lepomis macrochirus. Next base: position 9,870,974 of record JALXJV020000018.1, read on the forward strand.
GAAACCAATATAAAACGTGGAAGTAAAATATTGTCACTTGAAAAAAATCACATCACCCTCCTATGTGGATCACCATTTTTTAAATACTAACACTTCCAGAAGAATGATGTTCAAAGCGCACAACGTTTTAAAGATAGTACCAGGGTTATCAAAGTGACTTTTTATGAGATCATGAGTTTTTACGAGTTTCTCTGTGTCCCATGACAATCTCAATACTGATTCACAACGTATTGCACTCTGCCAAGTATGAAATGGTAAGATGTGGTGAAATAAATGCAGACAGCCTGAATATTTTTGTCATAAAATCAGGAAAATTATTGAAAATGTCAGTGTAATAATGAGCTGAACACAGAAGTACTGCCTTTCAGAAAACCAGTCAAAGTTTAGTCCCCCAGCCAGATGTACCAAATATTACTGAATACAGATCTCTGAATACTGATCACAAATCTTTATAAATCAGCGTGGAGGAATGAATTGTAATTCATGCTCACAGAACCAGTATGTAGTAACTGTGAACTGACATAGCATCTATATTCTCCTACCTCGAGGGTTATTGAGAGCAGCTTCAGTGGCCTTCCTGCCCTCTCCACAGTGGCCCTGGTCAAAAGGGAGACACTGCTCCCCTGTCCCGACCACTACCTCCAGGTTGCGAGATGGCTCTTTTGGCTGCCCAAGGTTCCTCACCCGGTACACTCTGCGACTGCTGGTGTCAGACACGTAAAGGACCTCCCCCATTGGATCCATGGCTAGGTAATACTTATGAGCAGGGCTGGTGCTAGTGAAGTTAATGGGGAATAAAGTTAGAAAGCAAAGTAAGTTTAGATGGTAAAGGTGTACATACATTTTCCAGTGGCGTGCAAGTGACACAAACTGGTAGACAGTGAGACTAGCCTAGTTCAGGAAATTCTAATATTAGTCAGCATTTATAAATAGACAACACCATCAATTGAAGTAAATGCAGTTAGAGGCAAATAGGGCTTCCCGGTGAATAGCATTAGTATGAGAGACTCCAGGAGTAACTTGTGCCTGTGCTGGAACAACAAGATTAATGTCTCCAAATTTAAATAGCACAGATGACCACAGCCACAGTGGCTGAACAGTAGTTGTGTTAATCTCATTCTTAAGTTTGCTAAGTCTTAATTGGGTTATGAATTCAAAGTGTTAAACCAGTGACTTATACTGTCAACATGCCTTCATAATACTACGTTCAAAGTACATGAAAAGAAGTTACATTCTGTGTCAGTAGGAAAAAAAACTACTGTAAACCATCCTTTAAACAAGAAGTAAACCTGTTCAAGAGGAAAATGGTTCCCTTGGATCCAGATGCCTGATAAGGCCCTCGCTAATGTGGTGGGCTTGTTCTATATTACTCTTCTCCGTTTTTCTAGAATATGTAACTCTACTGTATGTCAAGGTGAACATTTATTAATTAGTCATTCCTTCTCATGTGGTAGATCTATTCACAGCAATGATAAAACAATGTGTAGACTTTTTATCTATTTAAAACTGAATTTCAATCACTTCATCATTTGTCACCTTATTTCTGAAGCTTTGCAATGGAGCATAGTAAGGTCATAACTACAGCAAAGGAATACACTTTGATTATAAACTGTTTAACATCATGCCCACTCACACTTTATTTGATAAGGAAATAAAAGAGGGCTGATGTGAGTGCCGCTCGGATCAGGCTTCAGTGTCTGTACATTATATAAGGCTCACCTATAATATCAGCACAAAAACAGCGTCAGGCAGAGACAATTGCTTACAATGATGCCAGGAAGATTTGTGTGAGCCAAGATTTTATAGTGCTAGTCATATGTTCATCAGCATAAATGTTCCCACATGCCTAGCAGAGATAAGGAACCTTCTGTAAAGATGTATGTATGTGCAGACAGGATAAGGTGGAGAACAGCGTAAGTCATGCATTCATAAATCCTACCATAAAGCTGCATCCTTCTACAACACTTCTATGGTATGATACCTCTGCTGAGTTGTATTTTATGTTTATGTGTTTCTGTTTTTGGTGTTCTATATTATATGGGTAAATATGGCATTAGTGCAATATTACGTGATAGCTGCATAATGTATAGTGTTTAATGGTTAATTCTATTTCTTACTACTATGGAATATTTTTTCAGAATAGAACAGAGCAAATGAAACTGCAACATGAAAACAGGAGGGACACACAGGGATTTGGGATAACATCCAACAAAGGTCCCAGACCAAAATTAAGCCCAGAACATTCATATAGCTAAATTTAGCCTAAGCCAAATGAGCCGTGTGGACACACAATTGTCTATTGTTCTAGTTGTTATTGTTAGTTTGTGAGTGGTAAGAGTGGACAAAAGACTGCAAGTGTATCCAGTGCAGGGCTCAAAAATACAGTATGTTGTTTGGAATAAAGACTATTTGGACCTATGTACTTTTCAAACTAATGAAACTGTCTTTAGCCCTCAGTGTAAGCCTCCGGCTACGTTAGCACACTATGAACACTGACTTCATTTACCCTCATATATTAGATGCGAGCTGTACACTGTACTTTGTGTAGGAGGAGTGCGAACACTGTGGGCTTGTAGCTATGCAGAGAAGACTTGACTTTCTTCTGTACATTTACTCTGGAGTTCATTAATTACAGGAAACCTTTGACGTTGCCAGATTATTGGTTTGTATTATTGAGACTTGAACACAGTGATGGTAAAAACTGTGACAGAATTAAAGTTTTGCACTTTAAACATTGTAGCTAACTGATTTCAAAGCAATTACTTTGCAGCGTGAAATCCAGTGTCAGTCGGGTCTGGTCAAAGGCTTCCTGCCAATTAAACTCAAAGGCACCCTGTGAAAGTGCTCCTCCCTCACCCCCACCCCATAGAGATTCACTGAAAAAAAGTCAAGAAAAATCTTACATTCTTTCTCAATTAAAGTACATTTACATTTACAGACCTGAAAACCTTACCTTATGTAATGTTCTCAGAGGTTACTTAGGTTGATTTTCTGTTTGCTTTGGAAATCCTGCTAACCCTTACTCTCTAAAGAGAAAACTTCCTTCTGATATCAGCCTGAACCTTCTCACATCCCAGAAAAAAAACACTACAACACAGGCATGGGTGCTGTCAGTCATCTAGTCCATTAAGTGCATAACTGTTTACAGAGCTTTGCACTGAACTCCACATACATAATTTAAACTTGATCCTAAGAGAGTTATTCACCGAGTTCCAAAGTGTTCCACTGCTCTGCGCAGCATATCATATTTGCTGGGCCTCTTGAAGCTACCACAAGCATTGCACGGTGCATATAACTGATTACAAATCACTTCACCTGTCCTTTTCTCAATTAGACGCTTGCAGCTCAGAATACATCCATCCAGTAGAACGGAAATGAACAACAATAATAACCACGGCACAAACAATCCCACCTTAGCCTCCCTTGATCCCTCCACACATTATAACAAAACAATGATCAGAGTTGATAGACATAGTGATCTAGCTGTTCCTGACTGTCTCTCTGAATCAACCATCTGGGCTTGCAGATAATATTGTAGAGGATTTCCTCGCCTGTTTGCTTTACTCCTTGCCCAAACTCTTGAAGGAAAAGAACAGGCAACGGTTTTACGTTGAGTACATCCCATATTGTCTCCCCTTGGAGAGCACCTTGTTTTGAAACCCTGTTGGCTGATAGGCACTTTGCTGAGAAGAAATGTGGAGTGAAAAGCTTTGAAAGCTGAATATGGATGAATAATTAATGTATTTGACTGGGGAGAACAATAGTATAGAATAAAAGGGAAGTGCTAACATGCTGCTAACAGTAAAAAGCTGCTGCGGAGGAAAAGGAGGAAGAGGGAGCTGAAGGAGAAACCTCCAGGGTGAGGAAAGGGTATCCAAAGAGCCTTCAGAAGAATCCAGTTGCTACAGGCTTAGATGAGTGGCTCCCCTTCCCAACCTTTTATTTCTTCCCTGACTTCCCCCACAGCTATGTCAGATAAACTGAAATACCCCTTCGTTGACACCAGTTGTTGCAATGAATTGATTTTAAACTTGATATTAAATAACTACTGATTATATAAAAGTGTATATAACAGTGGATGTTAATATTTTTTCATTGTCAATGATTAGGTCGGTTAAGTTTGCATTCGTACTTATAGTATATCAATAATTTATTCATTACTATGAGCTATCATTTATCCATTATTGTAGCTAACTGTTTCTCCATTCATTTTAGCAAACTGTTTAGCTGCCTTTCAACTTTCTGTCATTTGCTAACTAGTTTTCCAGCTAACTAACTAGTTGCGCTGCTACTAGCGGCAGTGCTAGTGTTTAGGTTAATATGTGGCTATATTATCTGGTTCCATTCTATTTGGTCTAATTAGCTGAGGTACACAATATCACTTTCGACTTACCTGCTGGCAATACAAGTGAAAGAACCCCTGGGCTGAGAGTCTCTGGCTTATGATATACACAAGAAATATATCACGGTTTGCATATTTGCATTTTTACACTTAGAGACATATGTACACACCCACCCATACAGTACAACCATAAACACTAAGCCAGGTTATCCGTTTTGCACGGTTGGGAACTTTGGCATGCTGGAGATATGTCGTCTTGAAAAACCTCTTTCTCTTTTCAAACCGGATAAACCCTCTCTGTCTCTCTCACAAACACCCACAAGCACACACGCACCATCGGCTCGATATAACCCCTGATAGTGCCGCACCCGCAGACAGACACTAAAACACACAACACACACACACACACACACACACACACACACACACACACACACACACACACACACACACACACACACAAACACTATAACATCTGTCTAATCTTCTGTCGAACATGGTGTATAGAGCTCCCACCATCATTGAGGCTCTGGCAATGTCTGACAATGTCGAGGCCATACAAGGCCCCAGGCTTTTAGTCCGGCTCAGGAAGTGAGTGAACCACTGCATCCTCCAAACAGACTTCCAGTAATCCTCTAAAACATGAAATCCATGACATTTTGGCCGATTTCCAATTTATACATTCAATTCAAATGAGGATTTGATAGATCTGACTGCAACCTGAGTACATGCAGATTCTGGGTGTGGTGGGTTTGTGGGAAGAGAGATAGTCGGGTCAATGCAATTATTCTATTTGTGGCAAACAATCCAGCATAGAGTGTTGTGAGGCATTTTGCAACATGCCCTGTCTTTTCTCTTGACATGTGTTCTTTTTGTGCATGACAGCGTGTTTTGCAAATATATAAAGGAGGTGTTAATCGTCATTTCTCACCTGTGTCTGGTGTCCCGGTTCCTGATAATTAGCCATGAAGGAGCGTTTAAAAAGGAGAAAAAGAGAAGGTAATAGCAATCATTTATGATGCTAACTAGAGACACTATGAATTTCATAGGCTACAATGAGTCAATGAGTCTCCTCATAAAGTGAGATTTGGGTTGATTTAGACGGCTGTATTGTTTCACATTAAATATTAACCTAAACAGGAAGCTTTTTGGCATTTCCTCCCAGAGGACAGGGAAGTATCAAATACAGACACTATGAAACCTCCGTCTGAACCAGAAATATTAGTCAGAGATACAATAATAACAGGGAATGAGAGAGTGAAGTTACATAAGGAGAACACTTTACAGGACAAATGACTGTGCAATCCCATCGAGATTCTACGCTTGAGAAAATACAGAAATAGAGAATGTAGCGCCTGCAGCGCAGTAGATATCATCGTCATAATCCACAGAAAAAAATATCTTTGTTTCACAGCAAAGACTTTCAGCTTCTCTCACATCCTAAAGAGGTAGATTAGAGTCTGTGATGTCTGAACCTCACACACTCTGCTGCTTTTGCATGAAGACAAACTTCAGAATGCATTCTACTGAGATCAAACAGATCACAACTGCAGATGCCAACCAGCCCTAATGCCATACTTACCCACATCTGCCGAGCTAATTTTGTTTTAATTGTGCTCAAGTCAATCTGATGCTCAAATTCCCACTGCTTCCCACTGTGGGAGATCAGTCTACTCTTATCACATGCATACCCAACGAGATCATAACACTCACTTGAGTTCCACTATGGTTCTGGTGTATCCATCGGGATGAACCCTGCGGATGAAGTTGAAGTCCCCCACGTAGAGAGATCCGTCAGGTCCACTGGCCAGAGCCACGGGGGCAAACAGCATCATGTCCCGAACGGCGCCACTGCAGCTTGGTCCGCAGGGGACGCTCCGATAAAAACCATTCCCCATCACAGTGCTGATGACCGGAGGCTGCTGGGAGAGGAAGATGTTTTCTCCATTTCCTTTGTGAAGGATTCCTGGAGAGGGAGGAATGCATTAAATACCTTAAAGGCTCTGAAAACACATTTCCTCAATCTGCTTGGGGTGATGGGATCTGACAAGAACACAACATTTTCTGCCAAAGTTTGAGGAGATCTGGTTATTCCACATGATATGTTTTCTGTATTTTCTGTCTGAGCTCCTCTCGCTGGTTTTAAGAGGGCGGGAGTCATTTGGAAAAAGGTGATGTCATTCGACTTGCTGCATCAATCAGGATTTAACAATGTGTGAATTTAAATGTGATGACAGAAGGGAATTGATTTGCTGATCAAACCACAACCACGCAACCCTGATTAGGCAGATTAACTGAGATTTTAAGTGTAAAACTCCTAATAAAAGGAAAGCATTTTTACTCCACAACTTTGATGGTTGCACATTTTGTAAGAAATATTTAATATTATAAAGAAGTTTTCTGAATCAATTTTTTTAAGGGGCTTTAATGATGCTGGCATATTTTTTATTGTTGTGTTGGTTTTTCGGTAGTATAATGCAGCCTGAGATATCTTTACTTCAAGGACTGCAATTGAAATAAATCTTGGATTGTGTTATCCTTGATGTTTTCATAGTGATGTGTGATTTTCTTTGTGAATGTCAAAGGAAGCAAAACTCCAAAAAAAAAACGGCAGTGGCAGCTAGCCTCCATGTGCCGCAACCAAAAACGGTTAGCAAGTATATTGTTTGTTCTCACCACTACGTATGTTGAGGGCGTGGTGTTTATCCAGAGACCACCCGCCCAGGTTTGAGGGGACCAGTTCAAATCCATGCATCAGAGCGGTCCTCCTTTCCCAGTGGATAACGCCAGGACATGATTCATACTCATAGCCGACAGCAACTGAAACACAAACACATACGCACATAAGAGGGCTTGATGTCATGCACAGTAATAACTATGTGCTGCAAACCTGCTGTGTCTAACGCTGCAGTCTGTAAAGTAAAATCACTGTCTATGTGTTTATTTGTACAAAACTTGATCGCCAGACTTTACACATATGCACACACATTCCCAAACTCTCTGAAAACTATACTGTGCTGAGTGGGGAAACTGATGAAAGGCCTGTAGCGAGACCTCATCAGCGTGTGTGTTTGAATGAGATCAGTGAGAAGTGGAGGCGTAATCAGGAGGAGCCCGTCTTCATGAAGGAGCCCTAGAATTAGCTGCTTGGCCTCTTAGTTGTAATGATACGCTGTGCAGCTTCCCACTACAACTAACAACTACCAACAGCTTTTTTTTTTATCTTGGCAGGATTAAATGTTTCGTCAGTAATTTACCACTTCAGAGTTGGAATAGGTTTAAAGGCAGCAGGTGACAAAGCTGTAGGAGCTCTTGACATAAGAAATAAACATGTAAACACACAAACATATTTACATGTGTGTTACTCTGAAACATACAATCACACACACGGAAAGAAAGAAAAGCATGCATCCAATCATTAGCCTTACTCAGAGATGCAAAATAACAGTTTATTTAGTCAAGCACTATAAATTAGTACAATTTGAGGACTTTCAGTTCATGCAATTTTTTTGGTTTTCACTCCACTTCATGTGACAGCTGTGGTTACTAGTTACTTTGCAGATGAATATATTACAAACAAAACATATTGTTAACTCATAAGATACTTAATGACTAGCCAACACCAGTAGTTAAAGTTAACCAAGTTAAAACAAACTCTACCTCACACAATACTAGCCACAATAATAAAATTCTGATCTAACAATTAAATAAATAAATAATATAATATATATAAATGTACAACTCTGAATTGAGCTACATTATTATGTACAGGGAATGAATGAATTCATTTTTTCTTAATAATACTTCTATACTGTTTAAAGCTGTGTTAATTGTTTTTGTGGCAACGTGGGGGCAATGGAGTAAGCTGGAGTAAACAAAACACTGACTAATGACTTTATTAGGTTGATACAGCAAACGGTTGCCTACACATCAAACAGAGGCAGGGAAACATTAGCATTTATTTGGAGACATATTTCTAGCTAACTGATAAATGTAAGTCCAATATTCAGTCTCCTTTTGGTTAACAAATATCTGGCTCTATGTTATATGTTCACAAGTTAGTTGCTAACTTAGTCTGTTTGCCATTTGGTGCTAGTGTGTAATGGATTTACAAGAGCGTTTTCAATGAAAACAGCAGCTGGGAACAAATTTGATGATTGTTTGTGGGATGGAAAACCCCCGAAATGACCTGAAAGACACTAAAACATAAAGCTGAAGAGAGCGGTAGAGTTAGGTGATTATTCTCTGTGGTCTTATCACTAAGAGTGACCCCTTTCAAATTAAACTCAGTAGTTTAAACATTTGTTTGCATCAAATATTGATTAGTACCAATTTAAATGAAGCATTTGTTCAAATCACATACAGAGTTTTAGATTACATTTAGTGACTGGTGGGTCATTAAAAATATTTTTTCACTGCAGGTGTGTCAACCTAAAAGTCATTACATATTTTATCGAGTAACCAAAAGATTTTTTAAACATTTTGCCATCTTTTGTTTTTAAGGTAATGCATGCAATGTAAAAACACTCTTTAGCATTACATATAATTAAAGCAGCAGGAGTTCAATATAGTTAACTTAGTCATATTTTAAAAATTATGTAATATTGTGTAAATTCCGATAATGAAATACTCTACTGTAATGACAGCTTGACATGGCTGACACAAACGTGGTAGAACAATAGTTGTCGCTGTCAATCACTGTTGGCACTGATCTCTCTTAACTTCCTTCGTAGTAAACCAACATGCCTGTGAACTGATGGACATGGACAAGAAGAACTGGGGAGCAAAGTCAGGAGAAAGACAAGTAGAGATGGTGGAATACACAAGTAGGGGCACTCACATTTTGTACAAACTCAGGAGAATCCCTTTAACGTGGAGAGAAACTCTTAGCAGAAACACAGCCAACTTAAAATGCCTACTCAATGGGTACAATCAATAAAGTGATTGGGGAGGTAATATAATGGGTAATTTGGGACACGGGGATTCTGAAAGAAAAAAAAAAACCTTTCAGTGTTGAACAAAACTTCCTAGTCTGGGAACTATATCTTATATCCATTCAAAAGTTTAATTTGTTTCAATTTTGTGTGTTGTAGACTCGATAGGCTTGTGATATAGTGTTTTTAAAAGGACAGAAACAAAACTGAGAGGCACCGAGTGTAAATTTATACTGAAGTAAAATATAAACACATCCCAAATCGTAACATTTTAGTACTGTGTAATTTCTGACATTTAAATTCACATTGCAGCCCCCTTGAAGAACCTCTTTCATGACCTGGAAACCAATCCATCCTTAAAATGTATCAAAAGTTGCCATAAATACATTACCATGGGACAATGTCCTGTTTTTTTTTTTTTTACATTCTACAATAAAACTGACTTTATTAGAGGAACAAGGCTTTTCCAGGACAAAACGGGCAAAGCAATCTCAAAGGGACACTTTCCCCAGTGTTTTGAGAACTGCTCCACAAGCGAATATTATTACTGTAGCCATATTACAAGAAACGAAACACACATCAGCACACGTATACGAACTCTCTCGCAAACAATACGGATACACACCATTGTACATAAAGTCACACTCAATATCTCACAGGTGAACGCTTTCATTCCCCTCTGCTGGAGCCTCAGGCAATGTGTTCACCCAGCAAACAGAGCATGATCTCCCTTTCTCTTGCTCTCTCTGGCTATGTGTGAGCACATGTGTGTGTGTGTGTGTACGCACACACGTGTTGGCATGTGTGTCTATGTTGTTGTGCCAACAAAGTACTGGGAACCATTGTGGGCTGTTGGGGCAGCATCCCCCCAACACAATGAAAATATAATTTTACCTTTTTATAATAGCCTTTGATGAAAATAATGTCAGCTATGTCTGTTCACGAGCTTGTGGATCCTTTATTCTGTTGTGGTTCAAGTATAAAAATTATTGTAAAATTTGACTGATAAACATATATGTGGTACCCTGACGTGTCTGTGTCCCTTCACCTCATCCAAACGTTTGGAGGACCTGCTAAACAGTATTGGTCATAGCAAAATAAGGGCAAAATAAATAAATAGCCTTTATGAAAAAAGGAACATAGCGTCCAGTAATAAGAGTTCGGCTGCATGTTATCTCTCTATCCCCAAGCGCATTTATGCAGAATTTACACTGGTGTTTACACAGCCTGGCGATTTTATCCTGTAAATCCAGTGTTTTCCTTATTTTGTTGAAACTGGGATCTCAGGGTTCTATTTTGGTGTTGGGTAGGGTATATTGAGGTTATTTTCTTGCCTGTGACTGTTTGGTATCTTGGTGACTCACTGTGCGCCACAGTGGGCGGAGATGCGCAGCAGAGGGCGTGGCGATGCCAATCTAGCGGCGCACTGCTATCTTGTTGCCAAGAATGAGCGCTTCTCTTCAGCTGCCCTACAGTGCGCAACACTATCTAACATTAGATTAGAAATGGATGACCTGCACCCACCCCATGGTAGCTACAGTGGCCTTGAAAATAGCAATAAGGGGCAGTGAATTTGATGAATGTACTGTTTATCAGACCACAAATACAGAGGAATGATTCAGGGGCCAGGCATCACTGATGTGTACAAAGCCAGAACTTTTGGTGTTTACTACCACAGGAGCTTTTCACCATCAGGAGGAGGAGGTTTTCAGGCCTGGCAAAGGTGGACCCAGTGGGAAATGCTGATCCCAACCTCCCCTTCGCTCCTCTCACCTTTACGCCTCTCCTGTCTCCACCTGTACCCGCTGTGCCTTTGTCATCCCCAGAGTCAGAGTCCTGGTCGGAGCCACTGTAAATCACCTCAGTCCTGTATTCACTGAATCAAACTGGCCTCCGGCAGTGTTCATCTGCTTTTGGCAGCATATTTGGGCTGCTGTATCATGTTTCAAACTCTGCGTGTCCCAGACGCCAATGTGTGATCTCTAGGGAGGACTCCCAAAAAGTCAGTACACGGGATTAAAGTAGTGAATGTGACTGGCCATTATTGTCACAACCTCTGATGAAGCCACCTATAATGTATTATATAGTAGTCTTGTTCTCATGCCCAAGTGCGTCACATGTGAGGAGTGAGGAGCTAAGGTTGTTGCAGGTTTAAATATCCTTGATCTCAATCATGGTGTTTATCCTGCTGTAATGTCATTTCTGCATTTCAGATATAACTGTAGAAAACGTAGTAAATCTGTAATTTGGGTTAAACATCAATTTGCGGGTGCCACATGCACATACTCAGGGCAGCCCCCAACCACAGCTGAAAATACATTCCTGCACATGTCAGGAGAGGGAAGTATTGGGGGGAAAACATGGATAGAGAAGAGAGAACAAGGCAGGACAGGGGAAGAAAGGAGAGTGCTAACAGGGGAGATCAGAGAGAAAGGAGGAAACAACAAGCAGCGAAAAGAAGAAAAGAGAGTTCAGGAGAGGACAGAAACACAGGAAACACTGTAAGAGGAAGATAGGAGCCAAGGGAAGGGGGTAAGAAGGGCAGGGAGGAAGGTGGTTCAGCAAAGCAGGGCAAATATAAAAGAGGATCAGTGGAGTTGAGGAAAGGTGAACGATCAGGAGAGAGTTGGAGCAGATGAAATGCAGCTATAACAGATAAGGAGGGGTAGATCAGGAGGAGAGAGAAAGCCTAGGGATGGAGAGATGCAATCTTTGTACGAGACCATACACTTGAGTGGACAAAGCTTCTGGTATGCCTGCGATATCTCAGTGCTTATGGAAAGCTCTCTCTCGCAGCTCCACTGTTTGTCTACAACCTTCTGCAAAGAAAAGTGGTGAACGCAGATAGCAGAAACATCATCTCTTAAATGGCCAACAGAAAGTGCAAAGGTTTAATCCTTGATGGCATCTCTATAATGGCTGTGTTTTGCCATAATGAAGCAAAAGTGCAAAAACAGTAACAGTTATACATCCAGCATATCTCTTTTTGCAAAGGTGAAAGAGGACATTGGGGAAGAGAGACAGTGGGCAATTTTCATGAAAACCTTCCATGCAGAGATTTCTATTTTGCACATTTTTCTCCATATAGCCAGTTCTGTCCAGAAGTGCTATCTCCCTGGCAATGCAGATGATATCTTTACTGCCAGTTAACTCAACAGTATATTTGTAGAGGCATCCATATTTCCATTTCGTCTTCTCCATATAACCATATCACTGCTGTCAGTGCTGAAGGTACTGGAAAGCTAGTAATGAGTGTAAACTGCTCACTGTTCACCTGTTTGCATGATCCACTTCTCATTGCATTAATTACATTTTATGATTTTCTTGACTGATGCTATTTTAGCTATAATGAACATGTCCTTGCATTCTGATAAATCTGCAGTTAGCTAACTAACGGCCACCCAGGTAGATTTGGCGACCCATTTTTAGCATTTTGCAGAGAAACAGAGAGAGATGTTATCTGGTACTACGGTACGGTGTAAGATATAAGCAACAGTAAACAGTGAACATGCACTGGTTTCAATCGTTTCGATAGGCTACGTCATTAGCAAGCCTCATCTACATGCGTTTGGAAAAGTCCAAGAAAGAAATACTGTGTCTTTTCGGCGACTTTATAAAACATACTGCTGATGGAGAAAACAGCAGAGCAGACACATACAGTGAGAGAGAGAGACAGAAAGAAGCAGGTCGCGTCTCTGTTTACAGTAACACACCAGAAGTGTAGGTGTGTGCGTGTGTGGGAAAAAGAGAACAAGGGAGCAGATTGACGTAGTGAGCAAACTCTATTATAAGGTGGAGAATGAAGAAGAATTAAAATGGTGAAATAAGAAATAATCTATACCCCACTAACACCACTCCTCGGCCACAGTTACACTGTTGTTCTCTGGAAAACACCAACTGATCACAGGGTTAGCAGATCAATTCCCACCTCCTCCCTGCCAATGGCAGATAAACTTTTTCCACTGCCCATTAAGCTCCATCATGCATTATTTGACTCAAAAATAATTTCCTCAAGTTGTTCATATGTTACCTCTACCTAGAAACTTTTATTCTGAACTTTTTAACTAAAAAACTGTAAATAAATTATATTTTTGCACTTTAACTCATACTGTTCCTACACCTTAGCAAATTTGCCTTTTTCATAGGCCAATGACACCAAATTCAACATGACTTGAAAGAGTAACTACACACCCAAATTCTGCTAGCTCCCTCCATCCCAGCACATGCAGATACATGTAAGAGTTGGGTACCTGAGTTGTAGCTGAGCTAGCGGCTCAGAGAAGTTGTAGTGTATGTATGTGTGTGTGTGTGTGTGTGTGTGTGTGTTTGTGTGTGTCTGTGGATAGTCATAATGTCGCTGCCCTGCTGTATATCATGTTGATGTTACATGCTACAGCTGGTGTTCTGATATTCATACTTGGTGGCAGCTAACATAAAATATAGCCTAACTCAGTGTCACTGTAGATTAAGTAGATTCCAAATTATCTAGCGGCCACCTGGCGAGTGACCCCAGTTTCGTTTTCCACCAATCCCAAAATGTACCCGCATTTGGAGCTTGGCTGGTGTAAATTTTGGACGCTGCCCGGGTTGCTCCTCAGCCACTGGGGATGCACAAGCCAGTCCCATTATCCACACCACCCAACCAGCAAAAATATGCGTTAATCAACCACCCAAACATGCAACCGCCATCTTTATGCATTATAGCAGCACAATTGTCAGGACACCTCAACCAGGTGCTGATCCTGTTGCTGGGAGCAGTTAGGAAGCTGTCTGTGGGTGTGTGTTTGAGCTTGAGAGATGGAGAAAGAAAGTAACACAGAATGGGGACAAGCCCAAACGGGTGATATTTTCTAGTGAGCTTACCCAAACCTGCCCAGTCAAGTCTTCAGAGATCACAAATCTGCCTACCAGAACCTCTAAAGCTCCGTAATTAACATGGTTTAACAAGGCTCAGTGGTTTTACGTGGAGTCATGTTCTGCTATTATTTAACAGTCTTCAGGTGCCTTGACTTTCTGAGTCTCCCCTGGTTGCTCGGCAACCTCACGGTGCGACAAAAAGAAATCACAGCCTGTGACTCCCAGTAAAACAACAACATGTCATTTTAACATCTCTGTTTGGGCTTGGGTAAAAAAAAACTAGATACATGTTGATTAGTGAGCTTTCTAGGTGCTTGTAGGGGGAGACAGGGCCAGGCCAGCTGCTTCTCCCTGTTTAAAGTTTTTATGTTAATTTCAAAACAAGCTTTTTTGTTCCATCCTAAAGAAATGCACTTCTAGTGAAAATTCTTATTTTTGTATGTTACCTTTCATTGGATGGACAGGTTTTCTTTTTGGATCTAATTTATGATCATTTCTGATTCACTCAGATGTTTTATATGAGTAACAAGTATGCATACATTTTCTTCGTGAAGTGTTTCACCGGGCATTTTTACCTTAATTCAACAGTGAATATAGAGAGATGACAGAGGAGAGAGAAGATGGATGACATGGGAACCAGTAAAATTGCAATTACAACACACAGTCAGTGTCTTAAACCACTGAGACCAGCCAGAGATACTTTCTTATTTTTCTCTAATATAAGATAGTAATAAGAATGCATTTCAAATGAGGCCTATTGTATCTTATATTCAACCTACCAGTTGCATGAGTGAGGCCCCAGACCTCCTGGCCATAAACATCAGTCTTGTTCCAGACCAGCCTGTGGACCAGACCAGGCCCAGCGGGATACCAGCGCTGGTACAACCTTCCCTGGACCGATGCACGAACATGCACCTTGGACAGACCGCCCAGTGGGGAGATGGGGGACGATGGGGAGGGAGGTGTGAGGAGGATTCGCAGCAGAGAGAGGTAGCCTGCGGCGCGGGTGCTCACATAGTTCAGCTTTGCAAAAGCTCCTGGGATTGAAACTTCTTCCTGCACCGCCTAGAGAGAACAAGATGGAGAGCAGAGTGATAAATAGGTAACAGAAAGAGGAGAAATGAGAAAAGTGACAAAGACAATAATATAAGTAAGTATATTATATTATTATATTATACATATATAGCATAATAACTGTTATTGGCAGGTACAGGAAGAAATAGCTTACAAAAGGTAAGGTAAGGTGCAGAAAGTACATCAAATATGTGTTAGCCATGTTAAAATAATAATCCTAAAAATGAAGAGCAGAATTGTCTTTCTTATTGACTGAAATGAACTCTGAATGATGATATCTATCTGTACCATGAGGGTTTTATTTTAAATAAAATATATTCTAAAAAAGAGTCATATATCCTATACCTCACAGATAAATAAAAAGCCATTTTCATCTCTCTGATAAACATTTAACGACATGCTGCAGCAAACATTCATGCATCCATTACATTATTTCTCTCGGCTAAAATCTGATGCGTTGAGTCAGTGATTACCTTAAATCAAATTATCTCTCAGACGACTATCTAATACATTTTCAACAAAACTCTAAAGGCTCTGATTGCAATTCTTAACACAGGTGGTTATTAAGCTCACCACGAACACTATGCACTGTTCTTTCGATTTATTTGCTTGCTTATTTGTCATGAAGAAAAAATTTTCTTTCATTTTGACGACGTGTTCATTTCAATCTCATCTGATTTTGCCAAAGGAGCTTGAACTGTGAGGCGCAGATGTGTTGTGGATATGAATAATAATATAGACAAGTAAAAACATCACTTTCCTCTGCCACAAAGGATCATGTAACCATAACACATATTGGATTTGACATTTCCTGCAGTCTATCACGTTTCCAGGCAACTAACGAGAAAACCACTGCGCACCAAACATTTTAGTTGGTACTGAAATAAGGTCAGGTTTCGGTCACTGTATAAAAAAAAAACAACAACAAAAAAATATCTTTGGAGTCACATTGAAGGGTAAATATATAATCACCAGTCTGACCTCCACACCTGCCTTTCAGCCGCCTAATTTGCTTTTGTGGTGGAGAAGTATATGGATGGAGCTCAAATTTGCATTTTGCTCATTCCTTTTTTTGCGTGATGCAAATATGAATTGAGCTAAATTTGCAAAATCCGGTGAGGCCAGGTTGGTTTGTTGCTGAGCTGTTACAAATTGAGTCTACACTTCATTCTTGCTGCCTGTCATCTGTAGACATGAAGCAGTGCATTGTTACATGTTATATAGAAGATCCGATTCCATTAAAGTAGTTTTGTACCTGCAGCTCAGGTACTGCTGGCCCCTTCTCTGCACATGCTCTTGTGTATCTGGGAAGCGGGTAGGGCAGGACCAGCGGATAGGGACTCAACACACTCCTGATGTCACATTTAGGAGGTTGAGATTCCTCCCTGGACATTGTCACCTGATCCAGAACCAGGAAGTTATTGTTAGGCGTCCAGATGGTGCGTGTCTGTGGCAGGAATGGTGGGCGCTGGAACATCAGGGTCATCGACATGGCACCCAAGGTCACCAGGTCAAAACTAGAGTTAAATAACAGTAACACAGAATAAGATCGGATCACGAGGACTTCAAGAGAAGCATAACTTTTGTGTGTTTTGTGTGTGGGGAGTCTCTACCTTCCATCTTGCCTACTGATAGTGTAACCATACTCTGGATGCTGTGGGAAGGTGATGTTGACTCCAACCAGAGGAGAGCCGTCCTGCAACGCAACACTACCTCGAATCACAGCTACTCGACTGGAAAAACAAAGACAGGAAGCAGAGCGGGAGAGAGCAGGAGAGAAAGAGGTATACAAAGAAGGGGAGAGATGACAGGTTTACAATGATGGAAAACATAATCATTGTTTGAAGAGAGAGGCATACTGCGACGCACTAGCCAAACGACCTTGTGCATGAAGAAAAAGCAACTTCATTTATTCTGCTCAGTATAATTCCCTTCTTTAGCACAGAAAAATCTGCCAGTGATTGCCAGGATACAAAAACCATAAATATAGCTTCACCCACAGTAAAACCTTTCAACACCCTGTCATATATATATAAAAAACAACAACTTCCACATCACATTTATATTACAGTGACAGTGGTAGCGGCAACAAAAAGAGATGTGTTGTCCTTTAAATAGCCCTTAAACTATCAGTCACATCTCGACTATCTTGAAATATTCATCTTGATTTTGCAGGTAGAGTGTGAAATACACTGCTTAAATCTGGAAAAATCACTGAACTGGTCAAATGAAGACAGATTTAGACAGACACATGTGTTGGACACACACACACACACACACACACACACACACACACACACAAACACGCTCATTGATGGAGCCTATCTGTTACTCCAGGAGAGGGATAAATGAAGGATGGTGAGGTTTCTCTGGGTGGCTGCATTGCCCCGTTTGTTAGTCCTGTTCTGAAAGCCGCCATCGATTTCCTCTCTGAAAAAATGGCCACATAATTAATTTATTTGTTTATTTTACAAGTGAACTGGGGTGGGCTGAGGGGTTGCTCTTTGCCATTTTTCAGAGAGGCATCACTTCTCCTTTTCCAAACCCGAAGTTTCTAGGTCATCACCGTGCCGGCGAGATGTATTTCCTCTCTGAGATGGCAGTGAGAGGCCACTGAAAAATTTATGGTGACACCTTCACGACTGGTGTTGCTGAATGACACATTAAGCATTAATATGTAACAAACAAATACTGTTCAGTTGTAGGTTGACACTGATACCAGAGGACAATGTACTGCCGTATGACTGCTTATCTCCATGGGGACACAGATCACTAAGATGTGTGCACAGGCGTGTGAATATGTGAAAAAGCCTCATTCAAATGCACACACATACGCCCTCATTAAACAAATAACGGGCAACGGACGATTTAATGCATTAATACAGATGTATTACCTACAACTCATGTCTTCAGCATACTTGACAGAAGGACAACTCAAGGACACAGACACACAAAACAAATACATGAAGGTATTTGCATGCGCACGCAGAGCTAGGCACACAAAGAGTAAACAAGCGCATACCTGGTATCAAAGGGCACGTCTCCAGGGAGAGTGTGTGTGGCCGCTTTGCCGAGGAGGAAGCGTATGCGGCGGTAGAAGCTGTGAGTGTGTGTGCTGGTGGGTGAGGGGGGGGTGGTGGAGGGCAGCGGGCTCTGCTGCAACAGGGCCAAGGGGTCGGCTGAGCCGTGGCACAGAGGGTCAGAGCCACAGCTCAGCTGCTCACAACAGTCTGGGTCTACACAGTCTATCAGGCCATCTGAAAATGGACAGGAAGTAAAAAAATTGTTAAATAGTAAATGAAACACACAAACAGTGTAAATGAGGAGTTGATTGCTTAGAGGGTACTTGAATTTATACAGTCAATATAGGTGAATCTTTAACATATTTTTAAGGTTTAGCTAATAAAAGCTATAATAGATTTAACTGACTAAGATGCTGGGAACACATTTATTCTAAAGTACA
The DNA here is from genome assembly GCA_024633595.2 of Lepomis macrochirus. Taxonomy (NCBI): domain Eukaryota; kingdom Metazoa; phylum Chordata; class Actinopteri; order Centrarchiformes; family Centrarchidae; genus Lepomis; species Lepomis macrochirus. The sequence continues at coordinate 9,889,644 of JALXJV020000018.1, forward strand.
GTATATACTGTATCTGCAGTGGAAAGACATGAAGAACACAGCATAAAACCTCAGAACTGCCAAGAAAGAGCAAGGAGTAATCTAATCTGCAACAATGAACTGCATCATTATCACAAGTATCAATCAAATGAGATTCATTAGGGGACATCAGTGTATAATTATAGCTTATATTGCAGTAAATCAGACCGGCATCACCGGCATTATTTGAATGTGATCCATAAAAGTTCGGCATAAACAATGAACCACAGATACAAACTAAGGCGGCAGGAAATAGGAGCCACACTGGCATTTGTGTTTCCTATTTCAAGCCTGTTTCTGAAAAGGCAGGAAACAGTGCTGACATTTAAATGCATCTGACCACAGAGCAGAGAGCTAAAGGCCAACAATATTCTATTATAACCTCCTCCTACAAAGGTACCCTAGTACAATGGTTGATTTCCATAAGATTCCCTACTCCAACTTGAAAGCACACTATTAATTGAATTTCTAATATCACTGTCATTAAAAGAACACACACATTTTTCACTTATCATGCAGGCAAGGTTGTTAACCATAACACAAAGAAGCAGAGTAAAAATTTAGATTTTGAAAATACGTATTACATATAAATAGGAATGTGCATGTCACTTCACTGCCTATTGTGTGGGAAAGTGCTGTTTTTTCAAGAGGAAGAACAATAACTGCGCTTCTCTCCCCCATCCAGGCGGAATAATTGAAACTCTCTCTTCAAAGTTCCTCTTTATTCCCTGATTACTTGTGATAGCATCTCTCCATCTCTGTCTATCTTCTGAGACAAAAAGATTGCTGCAAGAGAGGGCTATGAGTGCTTACGGTATATCTGCCAATTAAGGAGATGGGTGTATTGTGTGGTACAAAATTACGGTATTTGAAAAGCTATGCAATAAGGTGGAAGGATAGAAAGATAAGAGAAGTGTAAATGGTATCCATAAGGCTTTGTTAGTGAGTCTTTCTACAGCATAATCATCCCTAAACTCAACAATTTGACATCTACAGTACAAACACACATGGAGGCCATCAATATTCATATTGCCATGCCATATATTCCTCTTTGCATGTTGAGCAGTACATACAGTATTTGAATGGCTTTTTTCTTGTTTTGACAGTAATGTAGAGAGAAATATGTCCCTCCACCCACTCACCACCTCTCCTTAATCTATTCAGACAGAAAGGAGAAGAAAATGAAACTTCCGTGCTTTTTCAGCCTGGATCCTATTTCCCCATGTTTTGTGTCTATGTGACTAATTGGGACAACATTTTTTTGAAAATGTTCCAGTATTGAGCGACAGGTAAAATTACTGTTTTTATCAATGGAGTCTGGTGGCTTTGACAAGAGCGATATAGCAACCGTTTCTGGTTAAACAAAAAGGATCTTAATCTTTAAAAAAAAACAACTCTTATCTCTGTATGGATCATTTCCATAATGCAGTCAGACACTTAATTAAGCTTCTTTTTTCTCATTTGATTATAGCGATAGCCTAATGTTTCAACTCTTCAGCATGGACTCAGTCAGGACTTTGCCAAGCCCCTTAAAGTACAATCATTGGTCAAAGCTCAGACTTGAAAACTTTTTAAGAAAACTCTTTGAGAGCTCCAGAGTTATTCCACTTAAGCAGAGTTTATATTTTCAGTATTAAACTTTAGAAATAAATCCCAAATTTGATATGACGTTCCATCAGCTTATAGTTCCTAAAGATCTTTCCGCTGGTTTGTTGGAATTTTGGACACAGTAACAACCTGAGCCTGTCAGTGTCAAAAACAAGCACTTTATTGGGCCTAATTTGACAGGGCACAATTGAATTATGGATTGCAGTCCTGTTTTGCTCAACAATGGACCAAATTTTAAAAAAAAGTTGTCCCAATTAGTCTCATAGATACTAAACATGGGAAAATAAAGTCCTGGTTGGAAAATACATAAGTTACCGTTTAAATCTAATTAACACATGTTTAGTCCATCGACTTTGTATTGCACTTCCATAATGTGGAGGACTCATAAGAGATAGATTTAAAAAAAGAAAGTTCATATAGGTATCCTGACTTTTAATCCAAATACACAGGATCCTATACTTCCCATGATCGAAGCAATACTACCTTTCTGTTAGACATATCGTCGACACATTTGATCAAGACTTAATGTAGGGTCATCTGCAGGGGTCTGTTTTTTTCAGGTATGACAAAACTGCAGAGCCACAATCTGACTAGTAATCTTCATGACCAGTAAACTGACGCTTATGAGTAAAATTGGTGTGACGCCCTTTTAAAAAGAGGTAAAGTAAGAAAGGGTTCAGTTTGTGTAAGGTGTGACTGAATTTATAGTTAACATGCTCATATACAATGTCCAAGTGCACAGTGTGACCGTCCTTTATTTCTTAAATGTCACAGATTAAACGTCCAATAATACAAAATGTAATCCAAACAATGAAATAGAACATTATCTAGTATTACAATACAAAACCCCTCAGTGCCTACACTGCTGGCAGGCCACAGTCCTGCTATGACTCATTTCTTTTATTCAACCCATATTTTATAGTCCACAAGACATTTTTTTATTGTATGGGTGCGAGGTTATAATCCAGTGTAAGGACCTGTAATTCATGTTTTGAGCAGCCATCTACCCCGAGTCCCTAAAGTGTTGGCTCAGTCAGTCATACATCTTTGCTAAACAATGTTATGACAACAAAAGAGCATGTGTGTGTTTGAGGTTTTCCTGTGTGCACAGATTCAAACGCCACTCATCAGAAAGTTTGGAACCACACACACACACTCACACACAAAAAAAAAACAACCAAGGCAGCTTGTGCTCCAAACAAAAGCGACACTACCGTGTTTACAATGATGGATTACAGCACCGGCTTAACAGGCATGTCCATAATGGATATTTGATGGAATGGGCACAGTTGAAAGCAATGTAATCTTGCAGTATATTCTTAAAACTTGTTATGTGTTGAAGAACGGCCTTAGATGGAACTGAAATGGCGAGGAAATGATGTGCAGAGCTCCCGCTACTGCTGAAATGTTCCTTTCTTGTCTCTTAACCTGAGGAGAGAACTACACAACCACGAGGCAGAGCGACACACACCTCTCACCTGTCACCAAACACCTTATAACCAAAGAAGCAGAAATCTATTCTGCATGGTTTGCTTTATTTAGACTTGTGAAAATTTCCCTGAGTGCCTTTTATCATAGCAGGTGGTATGCATATTAGACATTTAGCTGTGATAAGAGGAAAAACATACACACTTGCAAAAATGTGCGCGTGCACAAACACACTCACAAAAATACATATTCAATATAATAATGACCAGTAGGACTCTGCAGGAGTCTCAGCAGGGCTGGGACACCACAGAGGGATGAAGGGGAGGAACAGTGTCAGATTTTTTTCAGCAGGAGAAACAGGAGAAGTAATGAAATGGAATGGACAATCTGCCAGAAAAACAGAAAGGAAGAAGGTAAGAGAGACAAAAAGAGACAGAAAATGATAGATGATGTTAGAATGTCACCTCCGTCGTTGTCTGTTCCATCACTGCAGTCAGTTTCCATGACAACGCTGCATCCAGGCCCACTCCATCCAGTCTGGCAGACGCAGCGCCAGCCGCTCTGCTCCAGGGTACAGCGCCCATGCCCACTGCACAACCCTGGGCAGCCGTCTGAAAAGTTGGGTCCCACGTTAACACACACACAAACACACACACACGTTTGGCATTTGTGAGCATGCTGGAGGAGCAAAATATGAAATTTAAATCTGAAATAAAGATATATTACCTTTCACAACAACGTCCAAATCATGAGTAACTGCGGGGGGAAAGAAAGTGAGAACTGGGTAAGAGAAAGCAATTGCAAATGGAAATGATCTCAACAGCAGCAGCACCTTTTTTTTTAAAAATCCTATTAATCACACTAATCCAAATATCACAAGGAATAATTAAACACTCCCACATGCGCACACACACACACACACACACACACACACATAGCTCACCAATGTTACAGTGCTCTCCCTCCCAGCCAGGCTGGCAGATGCAGGTCCCGTCGTGGCACTGGCCGTGTTCTTCACAGCGAGGATGGCACGCTCTCTGGTCGCACGCAGCGCCTATCCAACCCTCCTCGCACTGGCACTGGCCCTCTGAGCAAACACCGTGGCTGCCACATGGCACCGGGCACAGCTCTGTCGAACAGGTGGGTGGGGATATGCGTGAGAAAAAAAAGCGTAAGTGTGAGGGGTTGAGAGAATGTGAGAGAGGGGTACAAATGGAGCAATTGAGCGTTTGAAAGAAAAGGTAAAAGAGGCACGGGGGACACGGAGAGAGGAAAAAAGTAGAAAACTCAGAGTTTGGGGTGAGCCATCGGATATAGGTGAGAGAGAGAAAAAAAAAGCGATACAAGAGGATAACCTCAGAGACTAAAAAGTCTACTTTCTCACAATACACAATCTTCCCACCTCTAATAGCTGAGCTCCCTTAAGGAGAGGAGGAGTGAATAGACTCATAATAACAGCCAAATGATTCGTATTTACGCCGCATATTCAAACTACAGGGACTCCAATTCAGCTCTATTATTCTTTTTACTGACATTTTGATCAGATTTGGTGGGTAGGTATGTTAATACCCTTTCTTTTTCTTCATCTCTCCATCTTTGTCTTTGTCAGCTTTCTCTTTCCAGTGTCCCTTTTCTCTCCCTCTCGCTTGCAACATCCCCTTTAAAATTCTTTCCTCCTCTTTTTGTCTATTTCCTTTTCCACATTTCTCTGCTCTCCTCGCCTTCTAACTCTCTCACTCTCTCTGCAGAAGCAAAGCCTCATCCATCAGTAAAGAGAGCAAAGTGCTAGAGGCACACAAAGACTACTTATCCAGCTGCAGTAAAAAGTTATTTCAATTTAAATATACATAGCATGGAGAGGGAGGAAAAAGTGGATTAAAGTTGGAGAGTTTTTCAGCTCTCTATTAGAATTACATTAGCTTAGCTATGCTTCAACAAGACCAGGACGTAGAATTGCTTGGTCCTTTTGATTAAAAGCCTGGCAGGTAGAGAGAGGCCGCTCATATCTCAGATATTCAGCCACGGTCTATCATTATCATGGGCTATATCACTATAATAAGGCATGCATACACCTGAGAGCAGGAGGTAATGCAAATTGGCTGCAAATCATTGGTGTGCATGGTAAAGCGGATCCTTCCCAACACCAGTGTCAAGTTAGTGTGGTGGAAACAGTGCTATAATGGCTATTTTCCTCTCCATCATTCTCCCCTGCAAGGACAACGGCACTTTTCTCACTGCATCCCACAGAGTACTGCATTCAATATGAACTAATCACATGTCCTTTACTTTTCCCGTTGCAATGGCTCCCTGCCTTGTCCTCACAATCAGTGTAGAATTGCTAGAATAGTTGACTGACCGAGGAAAGTTTAGCAGTTGTAGCTGTAAGAAAGCATTTACAATCATATTTAACAACCACACATGAAATAACATGTAATATACACATAAACAGGTACGCATCATCTGCTAATTTTAAAATGCCAAGCTGAATGTTCCTCTGAGAAGTAGTCTTTAAAAAGGCCTCGCAGCAACGTGAGAATAGAGGTCTTTTCTTTTCCTCGCCTGCCTTTTTTCCTCATTTAGCTGAAGGGAATATGTGTGCGCGCCCGTGTGTGCATGAGCATGTGTGCATATGTGCATGAGTATTTGTGTGTAAACGGAAAAAAAAAGAAAAAAAAAGGCACAGTAAAGTGAGTGCAATTGCAAGAGGGGGGAGGGTGTGCTCCAGAGTGCTGCCGTGCCGAGAGTCATGAGGGGAAATCTCATTTACGACCAGCATGAAGAGAGTGCAAAAACTCACATGCACGCACACACACATGCACACACATACACACACACACACACACAGACCCCTTTCACAGAGTGGCTGCAATCCATATTTCTCTCTCATGTCTATCAAATCCCCAGAAAATAGTATCTGGCAAGACCATGCATGCTACAAGAACACTGGCAAACCAGTGATGTGCAGTTGCAATTTTCAGTGTTTTTTTTCTGTGGGTGAACAATAATCCTCAGGTTTTACCAGTGTAGCAGTCTGGTCCCGTCCAGTTGGGCTGGCAGGCGCAGGTGTCTGACTCAGGGAGATAGGTGCCATGTCCTGAACACTGCTCCTGACAAGCTGGCAGCGGGTCATCACAGCTCACTCCTGCCCAGCCTGCCGAGCACACGCACTCCCCACGCACACACACGCCGTGCCCGCCACACTGAGGGTCTACGCAGTCCACTGCAGAGAGAGAGAGAGAGGACCAAAAGGAAAAGCAAAGAGTCAGAGGTGAGGGGAGGGAGTGAAAGGGTGTGTGCGGGGACACACGCCTGCCTCATTATAATCATCAGTTCACCGAGTATGAAAGCAGTGTTCTTTGCATCCCATCCAGGAGTTAACCACCCTAGCTACAATCCCTGTATCTGTTCCACAACATTACACTTCATAGGACACTTAGAACTGAGGCTTTGATAAGGGGTGAAATGGGTTGGTTTGTGTGTGTGTGTGTGTGTGTGTGCGTGTGTGCGTGTGTGTCTCATGGTGGTCTGTGCTACGCTGTGTTAGTGTGTGTAATTACAGCTCTGAGTGCCAAGCCAAAGCTCAGCACAGTTCGGCTCAGCTCAGCTCCGCCGCTCAAGGTCAAACACCTGACTCAGTCTCTACAGGCCGAGATACTGGAGGCAACAGCAGGGCGGTCTTAAGGACAGCTGTGCCATCAGGTTATGATCAATTGTAACATCATAATTAGTTTTAAATATCATCGTTTTGTTTGCGTTTGCTAATTAATTGAGCGGTTTTACAATGGACAGCTGCAAGTTGGGGATATGACTAAGCCCAGGCTGGTTTCCTGTACAACTGCAAGGTGCCCGAGCTACTTGAATCATTTATATTTTTGTCATTTGAAACCTAGGTTGTTTTTCACTTTCTTGGCTAATGTGTTTTTTTTATTGGCTACAATAATATAACTGTAAATACAACATCCAGCAAATCCACTTTATACATACAATAATTTGTTATTTTCAGAATAATTTAAGTTGCTTAGAAATGCCATTATTTATCATGCGAGTGGCAGTATACATGACAGCTGGGACAGGGGAAAATATTTTTCACACTATTTGAAGTTGTTTGGGTTTTTTCCTGTATGTCCTAAGCTTTACGACACAGCATAAAAATCTCTATATAAAAAAGATAGAGTGGAGTTTCAATGTTGTGATCCACCTAAGAACCATGTTGATATGACATGATACGCTTTAGTACTGCCAGAAAACAATACTGTATATTGTATAATAAAAAAAAGTAAAAATAAAAAATTGACATGGATTTTGTTATTCCTATTGTTTTTCTTATTCTTGTTTTCATTTGAGATGAACATGTTTTAAGTTCTTGCCAGCAGGGTCCCCAGCATTCTTTGGATGGTGTAAAGAGGAAGTATAATGTTGCCATGGAGTTAGTGAATTAGCTCTGCACTAGCTGAACTCTGCACCATAAAAAGTCATACGGAATTATCTACTTACAGCAGGTATGTTTCTGTCTACCTGATGAACCTCCTTTTTAGCTTTGTTCTGGTCTCCAACAACTCCTAGGATAAATATCACTTGGCAAAGGTTTCTTTAGCAGCTAAGCTTCACTGTGTTCCACTATGCTCACTAGCTAGTCTCTAACATAGTCTGCCGACCACTCTGTGCAGGGAAGGCTGGAAACAGCAGCCCGCTGCAGCTGGAAACTGGATTGATGTGGGCAGAGTTGCTGGCTAGAAAACCAAAGCAATAATGAAGATTGTCCTTGTTAAAGGGTGTTTTTGCTTATTCAGACTTATATTCTAAGGACAGAGGCTGCCGTATGCTGTATAGAGCGTAAAGCCATTTAGGGCCAATTTTGGGGCTATATAAATTAAAACTGACTTCACTCATTTACTTGACTTGATTAAAATGCTCTGTAGAGCTGATGCTTTAAGCAGAGTCGAGTGATAATTCTCTGTGGGTTTGTCACTACGAGGGACCCCTGCACAATTAGACATAGTCATTTGATCCATTGTCAAAATAAAAATATTGATTGGGGCAGCTTTAAATCATTTGCTTACCTTAATCAAAAAGAGCAAAGTAATTCATTTAAATGTGTGTAAGTGGGAGATGCTTTTGTGACATTATGAGGTGTGTGCATCTACTTCTGAGAGTGTAAAACGTCTTACCTTGCTCACAGTTCACCCCCTTGTAGGCCGGGCTACATATACAGATTCCCTGAATGCAGGAGCCATGGTTGGAGCAAGTGGGGTCGATACACTGACCTTCCTCCACGTTACACTCAGCCCCCTTCCATCCTGCCAGGCACACACACCTTCCTTTTTCATACACGCCGTTGCCGCTGCACAAAACGGGGCATGAATCTGCAACAGGACAAACACAGATTACACCCACTTACTCAGTAGCACACACATGCAAACACACACACACGTGCACACACACACACACACACACACAGTGCTGCAGTATATTAGCTGGGAGACCGCAGTAACCTACTGTGAGTGGGGCTGCACTCTCTTATCTCAGCTAGTGCGCGGATTCAGCAAATCCTCATGCAGCCTCTGTCTCCCTCTCTTTTCTCTCACAAACACACGCTCATACGCAAGTATACACACACACACACACACTCCAGCTTATCCCTCACGCTGTTTCAATTTACTCAAGCACCACCTGAGCCTGGCTACCACGGCAACCCAGGAATTGTAGAAAATCCCCCCTAACGTCACCTCACTCGCTCTGAACAGGCCGTGAAAACAATCGTGAAAACGGAAGATTAGGAAAGAGAGCATTAGGGGTTTATAGAACGAGGGTGGAAAGCAGAGCTATCACCATGCAGAGATGGAGAGCTGTGTGGCTAATGTAATGACAGCCAGGTAAAATAAAGTCAGCGAGTGTCTGATGACGCACTGACAGTTACCCCCCCACCCCGCCCCACTTCGACGCTGGAGGAGGTATGGCAGCTCAAGACTTCAAATGGATTAGCAAGACGAATCTAGAGCCAGTGAGTTTTCTTTTTCAGGGAGAATTTGCAATGAAGGCCCTGTGCGTTCATGCGTGTGGGCAAGCGGTATGTGTTACATTCGCGATCGACCCAATTCTTTTCACCGTTCTTTTCATCACTGTGAACACTGTACCAGTAACGGTACCACTCAAGTCACAAACTGTCTCACAGCCTTATAAATGTGCCCTTATTTGCAACTTGCCCTTATTATCAGGTCATCCCCCACCACCGAGACCTTTTAGTGTCGTCTTAAAACAGATTTACTTAATTTAGGGACAATACTGCTTAACTGTTTGTTTCATGTTTCTATTAATTGATGTGTGTTTTATTCGATTGATCTGTTTTTTATATTGTGTAAATTTGTACAGTACTTTGTCAACATTGGTGGTTTTTAAATGTGCTTTCTAAATATATTGACTTGAATTGGCATGGTAGTGGGACCATCAGTGTATGGCATCAGCTTGGAAGAGTTTAAATGTTATCTTATATTAAGTGTTACTTGAATTACATTCAAGGCAATACAACTTTATTCACATAACACAATTCACACAGAGGGTAAATTCAAAGTAATAAATACACTGACAAAGAAGAGGGATTTTGAATCACCTTGTGTAATGTTTGCAATGCAGATCATCGACATTAGGTCTGGCTATATAAGTTATTTATTGCTGCTAAACCTGATTCACAGATGCAAAATGAAATTATATTTGATGTCTAAGTTTGAATTAAAAATGAGATAAAGTAGTAACCCCCACCCCCTAAAAAAAGAAGAAAAAAAAGAGAGAGACAGAAAATAAAAAAGAACTCTGAGAAGAACGAAGATCCGGCTCCCTTCAATGAGCCGTAATTCCCATCACTATTATGTGTTTGTTTGATCCTTTTGTTAAGTCTTAACACTCTGTACCCCACGGTAATAGATTCACACTTCACTTTTTACAACTCTTGCCAAAACTTGCTGTCTAACTTTTCAAACTGAGAATATTATAACACTAGCAAATGAGTGAAGATGAAAGGACTGAATAGATGATGAGCGTAAATAAATCACAGGGTGTGATATCATATCAGCTGTTTCTACACAATGAGACAGATACAACTACAATGATTTTACAAAGAAGGACAGGGGGAGAGAGAAAGAGAGGGTCAGAAACAGAGACCGAGAGAAATAAATGAAAGAGAGATAGAAGAGTAAAAGAGACAGGTGTAGATGTGAAGTTGCTGTTAAAGGAATTTTGATATTCTATATTTTTCCTATTGTCAACAAATCCCATTAAAAGACCAAAACTGACAATAAATTGACAAGTACTGCCTGTGTAGCCAAAGCCTGAAATAGCGTATTGCTCTGTGCCATAGTACGCCATTGTTGTCCAAAACTAAGTAAAACACATCAATGAGCCACCGTTGCACTGGGTGACATGTTCCTTCATTATTTTAAGTCAATCCCACATACTGTAATTTTCTGATAATAATTGGTATTGAAATAATAGCCAGGGGGTAAATAAAGGATGGGTAAAAACCATTGAAAAACATCACCTGTACTCTATTAGCTTACGTGATAAATTCAGCATAATGTATTTTTCAGGTCATTCTCCCTTATCTGTCTGGCTGTCTTTTGATTTGCTAAAAAGCATTTAATATAAAACATATGTGTAGGAAGAGTTTTATAAAGTAACTTAACATTGAAAAATGGCAGAATGGAAGCGATGGGAAATAGTTGGTAAATGTGATGTCTATTTCTGTTGAAACTCAAAGAAGCAGAGCAGTGAGTATGCATGACTCTGCTGGTGTACTACTCTGCTGCGGAAATGTGTAATATACTGAATTTATCAAGACCACAGGTGAACATTGAGGAAGTGTGAGTTTTCATTAACAGAAAACAGCATCAACAGCAAATTAGAACGGGAGCCCATCAGAAAACAGCAAGGAGGGCTTACTAAAAGATGACAAAATATACTTAGAAAATGGGAATACAGTTATGTCTATTGCATAACCCAGTTTAAATTAAATGCCCAACAATTGAGGCAGGAATTATTTGCCTCATATATGCCATTATTTGAGAATATATTGTACAAAGCCCAAAAATAACTGCTAGTTGACCAATGTGTATTAACAGGTAAAAATAATCCCACTATTTAGTCCTTTTTGAGTAGAATTTTCTAATACTACTCTAGCTGTTGAAATGAAACTATACATTTTGGCGGAGCCTGCCACAGCAATTAGAAAATATTGGAAGACATACATACAAACTGTTGGTTTGGTGTTTTCATAGGGTTTGTTGCCAATAGGAAAAAATCTAAACCAATGACAGTCTTATCTTTTATCAGATATCTCTTACCTTTGGCACAGTCAGGGCCCAAGAATCCAGCAAAGCAGTGGCAGTGTCCAGCCACACACTCTCCGTTTCCATTACAGTCTGTGGAGCAACCATCCATTGAGTCTGCACAACCACACACACATTCACAGATGCACACATTCGCAAATCAGACATAAAAGGCAGAGAAAAAAAGCAAAATAAAACTTATTGTTGAATACTTAAACATGCCACATGTAACTCCTTAAGCAGGCATAGCTCTCTGTTATTGAATGAGAGATCTGATAAGCAATGGATGGCTCCCCAGACTCAGGGGCTATATTAGATTAGTCTGATCCAGCTGCTATCACTCTCTGGGGAACGGCCAAGCACTCACTTACATCCAGTAGCACTAAGCACATTATACTGCATTACAGGTTGGAAACACACTGCGTGCAAATTTACAAACATCAAGGCTTAATCAACAAACTGTTTACAAGGGCGCAGTTTGGAACGAGATTGAACAACATAAAATCTGACAATTGAGAGTGCACAAGTTAGTGGAGAATGGCTAATACTGCGTCGCTACAGTGGCTACACTCTCAGCGCGCAGAAGATCGATGTGATGCTTGTTCCTACTAGTGCTTTGTCTCATCTGGATTTGTGCGTTTCATCCTATTTGTAGGCTATATGCATTTTATCATAGTGCTCCATTGGACTACAATTAGTTGCCTTACTTTTACCATTCTCCTTTTCTCCCATTGATATGTCCATCAAGTCAGATCTCATTCTCCGGGTACAGACAGCATGGAGTAGAGCACGTCTATGCTTTTTGAGCATTATATAAGCCTGCTGAGCTCTGTCAGCTCTGCTTGAGTTGGATGATTCTGGTGAAGAAGCACCCAGAGGCTGGCAGAGTTGGTGATTTGAACTGTGCTGCTAGTTGTCTTTTGCCAGGCGAGCTCTATCTAAGCTAGATAGAGTAATTAAAAAGGGTGTCATGGATGTCATCCTTTATTTGACCCTGTGCCGTCCTGTTCGGCTCCTCTAAACAGAGATCGACTTCAGAGTCAACCCACTGCAGTCCCCTGGCTCGCTCTGTTCAGGGAGCATGGATGACAAATCCTTCAGTGGCATGGCTCACTCACACACACACACACACACACACACACACACATTTACAAACACATGCACACAAAGTTATTATGTGACACCCGCCTTGAGGCGCGTGTGACACATGCTAATGAGACAGGCCCTGCCAGTAGCCAGCAGCACAGCGTTATCCTCCATAGCAGCGCATCACTACAGAAACCAAAGTCATTTTCACCTCCATCACCTGTCATCGTCACGCTGATGGAAAGAAGGAGTGGCAATCATCTTTTCTCCTACACAGTCAGGAAGACTCACAAACCTTTCCCCATATGCGTCTCTTTCTCTATCTTGAAAAAAAGTCTCACATACACAAATTCCAATATTGTATCCGGCACCTGACACATGCAATGAACAAAAACTCCTCTGCAAGGTCATACAGTTCCTTTTAATCCAGAGGAGTAGAGCCATCCGTCATAACACTCACAGGGCCATAAAGGGCAAGGTGGGACAGTGATATAAGTGCCGTACCTTTCAGGTCAATGTCCCAACTATAAAAATCTCCAGGCAATTAACAGGTAATGTATGGTGAGCCATGTCTTTATTTGTTACAGTATATAGTGTGTGTGTGTGTGTGTGTGTGTGTGTGTGCGCACGTGTGTGGGCATCCATGAGACACCCACTCATTTTTTCCCACCGACTAAACCCTTTCCAGTTAGAGATCACTCATGCCATAAGTTATTGCAGTTAAATGCTATTATAAAATGGGTGCTTCCAGCCAAGTGATCTGATTGGTCAAATAAGCATTCCAATTGTACTTTATGAGCCCGTAAAGTTTCAGCCATGCTTTATGACCCTTGGGCTTTATGAATTTATGAAAAAATGAAATGGCTGCTCAGCTAACTAGAAGTATCCAGCCGCTACCTTACCACTTTTTTTTATTTATCATCTATTTTGTTAAAAAGTTCCAGGTACCTACATGAAACTTTTTTCTCATATTTTGTTGCCCATTGTGTAAAAGATATAATTTTGAAGAGGACGTGTGACGACAGCTGAAGTATAGCAATTATGCATAATTAATAGCCCTGCAGGAAGCACCACTCTCTGCCTGGACACAGGCTGAGTAGAATTAAAGAAGATGGGGCTGGAGTGGAGGTGGCAAAATGGCAGAATTCATTAAGCCGGAGCTTTTGTGGGTGACATGTAAATGTCAATAACAGTAGAGGAGAAAATCATCTACATCTGCTGATGTGTTCTTTTCTGTACAAAATGGAGAAAATATGTTTGAAATTTCAATTTGAATCCACACAATGATGTCTATATTAAAATCAGCAGATGTTCTCTCTCCTTTTCATTCTTTTTTTTTCAACATTTTGCATGTCACCCATTTGTACATTATAGTTAGAAACACTGAGAAATGATGTAGAGTGTAGTATATACACATATCAGCACATATCACAGCATATATATCAGCACTTGTGTAGACAATTTTCTGTCCTGCTCAGCAGCAGCACCGAGTTAAGATGCAACTGAATGCTTTATGTGTGTGTGTGTGTGTGTGTGTGTGTGTGTGTGTGTCATGGTCTGAATGGATGACAGAACATCATAATGTCTTCTGACTGATACAGGTCAGTTATCAGCTGACCAAACATGTGTCTTTGATTGTTCAGACAGAACTTTCTTCTTTTTTTTTTTTTACCTTTATCAAGATGATGATTATAATGACTATCTATGGCAGCTTTTTCTGTCACATGTAATCACATACCTCATTACTCTTGCAACCGCGTTTAAACACCAAAACATGTTTTACATATAGTAAGTCTCCTTGTTTGTGTGAGAACAAGCATATTTTTACACATCACTTCATACATTGTTTTTATATTCTCATATTTTCCTTCTTGCCATACTCATACACTATATTGATTTTATTTTATTTTATTTATTTATTTTTACGACGTCCTTTTGCTATTCTTTTATTTATGCTCCCTGTTTCTTTGTGGTATCCAGTTACTATTTGCTGCGGAAAAGCTCTATTTCCCGACAGAGATCATCTCATTTCTCCCTCTTCTCCCAATAAAGCTCCACTCTGGGCTACAGCACATTGTGTCTCTTATTAGAATTTATTGTACTGTAGCTCAATGGGTTTGATTTTCTGCTGCCAAAACAATGCAGAGCTGGTTTGTAACCCTAGTTAGAGGTGTAAATGGGCAGTGAAATGAACTTTGACATCAATCCATTAATATTATTTTCCTCTTCCAAGCCAAATCCCTTGATTAATTATTTGAAAAACCTAAGTGGACTAAAGGCTGCTGTCCTCAGCCCATCTGCTGTGTCTATATTTGTTTTGATTATTGAAGAGAAAAAGGGAAAGTTAACTCTTTGTAAACACTGCCGCTTCCTGTTTAGCTCAAAATATGTGACTCAAAATAGGTCTGGTATATTCCAGACTTTACAGACAGCACACATGTCAACAAATGTTTGACAGCTCTGAAATAAAATCTGTGTTTAGCTGTCGCATGCTGTCAGTCATTATATGAAGGACTCTGTCAATATGACGGTGAAAGATGTCTTCAGTACTATGTTTTGGCACCGTGGAGCTTGTTAAATGATTGGCTTACAACTTGGGCTTTTAAGAGGTTGGTGATACATATAAGCATTGAGAAAGCTCGCTGCAGTGTTCCTGTTCATTTGCTGAATAAAAAATGAAATTATGCAAGGCCAGTTAAAGATCAGCGGGACAAAGATTCCCAAAATAGAGTCTATCTTCCTCATGAGTCTATGTACCTCATGTTTTGCTTCTCATAATATCTCTCCATGCTTTGTACTTGCCATTTTACCTGTCTGCTACATATAAATTACCTAGTCCCCCCATGACAATAATGTGGTACTACATTCGCCAACACTTTTTCTCTTTTTGTTAGTTCAACACTGTATTCTCTTAAGGACTGCAGGACAAAGTGGGAGTGAAGAAACTGCCCTGGTAATTATCCACTTGTCTATATTCAGCCACGTACTCTTGCATTATTCACATCCTTCAATTTACACTGCCATCCCTGTGTGTCATAGCAATGAGCTGCAGTTAGTAAGCCCTGTCATTACTACAGGAGCCGTCCTCCCCTAAATAACGGCTGTCTCCGGCCATGCCAAGCTCACTCTTATAATAGGGAAAAGTTGCCTTCAATTGTCAACGAGTTTCAAACTACTCTTGGACATGTCCCTATGTTTTATTTTTTACATATCAACAGATTGAAGGAGAGAAAGGACGAGAGAGTGAAGCAACGCTGAGATACAGTGAAACGCAAATATAATACCATTTTATCTCTAAAAGGATTCATGCCAACACTAAATGTCTTTAGCAGACCGAGAATCAAAGATACTGGTTTCAGTAAATATGTGACAGTTGTCCTCACCTATGGGAGTGCTGTGGAGTAACACTTGCTCCAGGTTGCGTCCATCGTTGTAGAGAGCCAGGTGCCACGTGCCGGGGTCCATGTACTCAATGAAGCCTGTTTCTTGGAGGCCGCTCAGCAGCAGACCTTTGGGAGCTTTGGCAGTTGAGACGGGATCAGTCAAGGACCTGGGCAGCGCCTTCCCGTCCAACAGTTTCACAAAGTCGAACTGCACACAATAAGGTAACACAATCAAACAACAACAATATCATCCAATTGGAATGAGCAAGACGGGAATTCAAAACCTGCATAAATGCAACAGAAACTCGCAAGCCAAGCCTTAACGGCGATGTGTGGCTGCTGTTGAGCGAGCCTTATGAAACTGCCAATTCAATACTGTTGGAAAACTGCCTGCATACAAGAAGCTGGGGAACTGCATGTGGATATCAGATGTGAATTGCAAAGCAGGTATCCAAAGAAGGATGGGAAAATCGTCATCCATGGCAGCTCAGTCCCCTACAAGGCATGTTCCACAGCAGCTGGTTCAACTTGACATGCTCCTAATAGCATGGGCAGCCTTTATCACTCAGGTTTTCAAATGGAACAGACTATTATTTCATTTGTCTAAACCTGTCTGTGCTTTTTTCTCACCCTCTTTAACTTTCCCCACTACCCTAGTTTCTCCCTCCCTTCCTCTCCATCTTAAAACCTCCTTGAACTACCAAGCACTCGCTGAGTCTTATTCCCCCTGAGGGCTGTGTGTCACAGTAGTGTCAAAAACAGCTAATTAGACCTCTTCATGCAGGCGAGAGCAGGGGCGCACTGATGTTAAAAAGCAGATGACTCAGTGTGTGTTGTATTTTTGTCTGTATAGGGGCTTCCTGCATGGCACAACGCTGTTCTACGCTGTGTACAATGCATGTGTGTGGTACTGTTATCCACACTAAGCTGTCTATATCAGAAATTGCTGTTCCTTGTGAAAACATCATGCAAACGCACATCTTCACAAGTGTTGTGAAGATCTCTGTCCACGCGAGGAAAATGGCAAGTCTCTTCCTCTTCCTCTTCTTTGAGTTGACAAACAACAACATTTTACATCACAGTCAACATCTGGTAAGAAGTATGACAGACACAGCCCAATTACAGCAGAGTAAAAGCTGTTTTCCGTCATTTCCAAACACTGTATTTGAATACAGCCAAATTCACAATTTAATTGTTCGCATTTACGTATTTTCTGTTTCTCTTGTCACAACAAGTATAAAATAGTGATTTGTTGATGGTTCATGAATGCTTCCTGTTAAATAGGCAGACAGCAATGCCTGCTCTGCTACACTGAGGAGTTGAATAAATTATTGTATGCTCACAAACTTGTCTGACAAAGCAAGCTTAAATATAGTTTATTGACACCTGCGTTGTGTGAGTGGTTTTACTAACATTTAAAATCAATGATCACTGATGAGGTTAGAGATAATGGGAAGTTGTTTTCATTGCTTCTTACTGTACACAACCCCTGACCTGTCTACAGGCACAAGTCTGTGGAGTTCACATTGCTCCTCACTTATGGCAGATGTCAGTTAGGTAGCTACCATGACAGTAAGGTAAGTATGCAAGACATGTAAGGACTGTGGTGGGCTCTTTTATCCCAGTGCTTCCCCTCTTCCCAAGTAACTAGAGGCGTCCAGCACATGTAAGAACAAAATGTCACCACCAAATCTCCTAAATGAACTTCCTACACACCGTTGTCCCTGCCACATCAGTAGTTTTTACTCCGAGAGCACCGTTTCCAGCTCAGCCCTGACAAATATAGTTAAAATCTTACAGAAAGAATCAGAGAAACAGTCATATAACTCAGATAACTCTGCAGCAAGTAGGGGGGGTGCTGTGACATTACCTACAGGATCTCACAAAAATGAGTATACTCCTCACAGTTTTGTAAATATTTGATTATACCTTTTCATGTGACAACACTGAAGAAATGACACTTTGCTACAATGTAAAGTGGTGAGTGTACACATTAATAGCTAAACCGCTGGCAACAAAAGTGAGTATACCCCTAAGTGAAAATGTCCAAATTGGGCCCAATTAGCCAGAATGGCTGTGTGATGTGTTATTTTGATGTGACAGAAAATTTACGCTGTTATACAAGCTGTACACTCACTAATTTACATTGTAGCAAAGTGTCATTTCTTCAGTGTTGTTTTGTCACATGAAAAGATACAATCAAATATTTACAAAAATGTGAGAGGCATACTCACTTTTGTGATATATTGTATATAAGCAGTGCTTGGTAGTATGCTTGGTTATCTACTCAAGTTAATGTTACAGCTTGAATGAGCAACACATTGAACTTGCAACTGAACTGAGGACAGTAAGAATCACTGAATGTCATGGCGTAAGAAGGGTGATGCCTTTACTTACTGTACTGCGTGCAAATTGCACGTAAATGGTGATACAATTTCTGTTAACCAAACTGAACAAAATGTATTTGAATTTGAATCAGAACGGTGATTTGCAATTACCTCTATAGTTAGAGATAATTCTACAGGCAATCAGAAACTGCTCCCTGCTCCAATTTTCACATTTTCAAATTGTGGCACATCGTAACACGCAGTCAAGTTCAGTGAGCATGAAGGGAAAGTTGAGAGTGCTCAGATCCTGAGAGATATTGTATGTGGATAACATACAAACACACAAATACATTTATTGAACACAGAATTTATTTAAGTAATTCTGAGCAAGATCATATTTTCTCTACGAAACCTAATTGTTTAAAATATCTCTGCAAATAAGATCGAGGCACAAACATAATTCTATATATATAATTGTCTTTGAAGAGGCGTTTCACATGAGGCCAGAATTTTTATCACATTTTTTTGAAGTCGCTTGCTCAAAAACACCATTTTGGAGTGGATGAATGGCCAACACTGAGAGAAATTAGTGTGTATGTGTTCTGTGGTACTTCGGCAAACAAGCCCATCTGGGTGAACAGCATGCTGTTGCCTTTACCTGAGTGTGTGTAGGCGGTATGTTCCTGCGTCCGTAGACCCCCAGCAGTGCGTTGTGTGAGAGAGACAGGTTGAACTTGATGTAGGTCGGATGGTGCACAGTCATATGAAACCTCCAAAAAAGTCCCGGAGGGATTGCCTGGCTCTGCTGGGTTCCGATGTCGACCTCGCCACGGTCGATGGCCCGGCCTCGCACCCACTTCTCTGCAGGTAAAAACCAGGGACAGGTGAAATTGTTAAGTCACATACTGCAGATTTTTCAAGGTAGACAGGGAGTTCTATTCAGTAACAGAGGGAGCAATTAACAACCAACCTGATGTCTTCAAACATCAGGGTGATCAGCGGCCATTCTAATGAAGTGAGACTAAACAGACATCAGGAATGACTGAACGCTGGTGAAAATCCTGCTTTTCAAGAGACCCTGCCTTGGCAAGGCTTTGCATAGGATCCGGATAAAGAATAACTGCTTTAGAAAAGAAGTGTTTTGTATGAGAGCTGTCTACTGGGGCTTTGTCATGTGCTATATTAGCATCTTCTAACAAGAAAGAAAGAGTGTGTGTATGTGTTAGCATGTGTGTGAAAAGAGAGAGACAGAAAGGTGGATGAGAGAAAGTGAGGAGGGCAGGGGCACGCACACATGCACGCACGCATTCACAAACAGCGTCACGGCACAAAGATAGTGTCTTGAGTGAGAGCATGGTTTTGTGTGTGAAGAGAATAGGTCTTTCCAACAGTCCCCTGGCCATCAGCTCCTCTCCTCTCCATAAGCCTTTATCAACCACCAGGCCTGAGTCTTTTGTGTAGGAGAACAGGCGAGCCTCTCCAGCCCTCTTTGTGTCTGCCTTTATGGAGAGATATATCTCTGCTTCTAAACTAAGATGGAGGAAATACGGTGACAGAGGGGAGCCAGCCGATCGTTACGGCCACAAAGGCAGAAGAACAGTTAGGGGCAGATTCATGGACGAGGCTGCTCGCTCTCAATCTATAATGCCTGCAGCTTTACCACTCCATTATGGCGACACCATGCCCACCCGCAGGCCAGCCGGCATATATCACATGTACTGTCACACAGATAGGGAAGGAGAGAGTGCAGGCCCGCGAGCAGCTCCTGTTTCTACGGACGTTGTTCCTTTTTAGCCACGCTAGCGGCGTGGCTCTCGGGATCGCAATGGTCCACCACCTGGGTTCAGACCGAAATTTCTCAGCAACTATTTGATGGATAGCACTGGAATTTTGTACAGAAATGATGCCCAGAGGATGAATCTTAATTACTTTGGTGATCTTCCTGACTTTTCAGCAGTACTGTTCCATGGACTTGATTTTTGTGGTTCTGATATATTGTAGTAACTTTGGGGCCCTTTTCAGCACAATCAACAGGTCAAAAACATTTTTTTATTAAATACTTACAAGTTATGACAGTCCCATCAGCCCCAGCTGTAATTTGTCTTTAGTGCTAATTAGAAAATGCAAACATGCTAACATACTAACCTAATATGGTATGGTAAACATGGTAAACATTACGCCTGCTAAACAGCAACATGATAGCATTGTTGCTGTAAGCATGCATGGCTGCATTTATCAATAATGACCACGAAAGGCCCGCTCTGCTATTTACTTGCTGTTGCTTGCGGGCGGAAGGTTGGCGGTTCAATCCCCCACAACTCCCCCACAACACTGCATGTCTAAGTGTCCTTGGGCAAGACACTGAACCCCGAATTGCCCCTGGTGGCTGTTCCGCCAGTGTGTGAATGGTTCCGTTTGAGCACTTAGACGCAGAGAGTGAATGTGTGTGTGAATGCAAAAGCGCTTTGAGTGGCGCTATACAAGTACGGGACATTTACATCCTCATCTCCTCATCAATAATACACACACCACATTCAAGCCTGTATTTCATTGATGCTGAAAGGATGGTTAACTTGGTAAACATTAAACCTGCTAAACATCTGCATTAGCGATGTCCAGATCCGATCATGAGATCAGAAATCGGGCCCGATCACGTTGTTTCAGACTCGATCGGAATCGGACTTTACCTCCCAATCAGGGCTCAGATATAAATGTATATATACAGTATGTACAGTATATATAGATGTGCTTTGCAAACACTGTGGCACTTTTATTTTGGTATTTGTTTACATGCCTGCCGGGTATTTTAAGTTGAGGTGCTATTTGCTTTTATCTTAGACTTTTTTATATTTACTGTTGCACTAAAGTCCAAAAGTGAAGAATTTATGTTATTTATTACTTGATCGTTCAAGATACCTCATAGAAGCGCTCTGTTTGTTAACAGAGTTGTTGAATGTTAAAATAAGGTGAATTAAATAAAAAATAAGGAACATCCTGGATCTGTTTCTTTGCTCTTCTTTATTCTTTTTTTAAGTATTATAGAAGTATCAGATTGGGACTCGGTATCGGTAGATACTCAAAATCAAATGACACTGACTGTAATATAATAAATATATTACAGTAGAAATATCTGCTAGCTTAAAAGCTCTACTCTGCCAAAGTACAGCCCCACAGAGCTGCTACAATGGCGGTATACTTTCTTTTCTTTTTGTGTTTCTTTCTAACGCAAATTCTTACTTTTCGGGCCTCTTATCACAAAATGTCACATATCATGCTAAGAAATGCCAAAGCATTAAATTTCTTTTTATCTTCCATCTCCTTTATCTTTTTCTTTTTTGGACTAAAGGGATTGAAAAAAGGTTAATTGATTAATTGGTTAATTGACTGAACTAGACTGAGCTGTGACAAGAGAGCTGGATAGAGGAAAAGGAAGCAAGACAAAGAAACATGAGAGGGAGATGAGAACAAAAAGGAGAGTTCAAAAAGGTTTCTAATGAAAGAGAAAAGAGAGACAGGTGTCCTGTGTGAAGCATAAATTGTTCCTGTACTAAAATCTCTACCAAACAGAATAAAAGCTGCTTGGCAGAGCTAAGGTATGCCTTCATGCATTCCTGCTGAGTCTAGCACAGCAGTCTATTCCTCTTAATGCTAATTCTCACTCCTGTGCCTTGCACACAAAAAATAAAGGCCAGCAGAGGGATGGATGTCCTGAGGAAAGCAGCCTTTTATTCTACAACAGATGAATAGGACATGAATGGGGCATGGCAGTTGGCAGAACACTGGCAGGCAGGCAGGCAGGCAGGCAGGTCGTAGAGTAGGCTGACTGGCAGGCTGGCGGGCAGATGAGCTGGCAGGTCCTTCTGATGCTAATTACTGTATAGCCCCTCTCCAAGTCTGATGCAACAGGGGGACAGAAAGCCGCACTCAGGTCAGCCGCGAGGATGGGTGTTTGGGTGTGGGAGACGGGGTGGGTGTAAAAAGGAAGGATGAAAAAGAGGAGGGGGAAGAGAAGAGACGAGAGGACCGTGTCCAAAGGGGAGGTGTCGTGTCAAGTTACAGCTGCTGATGCAAGAAAGAAGAAAAACCCTCCTTGCATCTCTCTCTTCTTCTCCCTCAGCAGTAGAGAATAATACTGCAGCTCCAGGAAAAAGGGGGGGAGGATTGAGGCATTTTGGGAGTCCCGCAGAAACCAGACGGATCACATGGTGACTAGGGGTCCTCCAGGCCTTCGCAGCTGCTCAGATTACTGCTGTCAATCAATGTGTTCCACCAGCACCATAGCCCTGTGTATCTCAGCACAAAACCTGAGCCCATTCTTTGAAAATATCTTTCAAAACAGCAAATGTCTGTTTATTCATACTTGGCAGGCAAAAGGAATACAAGCTTAAACAAGCCAAAATGTGAGCAGGGAGGTAAAATTCCTTCACACCTTGCTATCTTGTGGCTTTAATAAGCAAAAAGCAGCTTGAAATTCACACTTGCTATCAGTTACTTAGAATAAAAATAAACGGCATTGCATGAATCTCCTCTGGTGCTTTTCATCATTAGTTGGCAACAGAAGCTAGTTGTAAGCAAAAAAACTATATTGAGGTTTATTTCAAAATGAGCTTGTTTAAAGGGGCGATGAAAGTGTTGCCTAGCGTATTCATGTCTGCCATCAAGCACAATGTGCCCTTGATGGAAATGATAAAGGTTTAGTGGGCAGGTCTGCTAAGAACCAACATACTGTACAGTATCATAATGATGCTGCCACAGCCAATTATTCTGGTGCGGCATGGTGTGCAAATAACACTGCTAATGCCCCGTTTGACACTACTCACCCACAATACGCTAACACATGTACCCATTGAAATATTTTCTCCTAAATTATTCTCCAATGCCACAGTGCAACAGGATTAGGATGGTTCAGATTTCAACTCTGTTTAACTCCTATTTCTAATGACTAGCTAACATGTCCAACATTGTCACCCTTTCTGCTTCTTATAAAGTGTGTTTCTAAAAGTAGGTGTGAGCAGGTCTGCCCATCTGTCTGTCTGTCGTGTGTCTCTGAGTTTTGTGTGTATGTAGTGTGTGTGTGTGTGTGTGTGTGTGTGTGCCAGGCCAACAAAAGCGATGAGCTACATTAGGACTTGGGACACAAGGTCTAATTAATTTCTCTTGCCTACGGGTTATTCAGGTAAAACAATTACACCTGTAATCTATTTTCAAAGGAACTAAACTGTCTTTGCAATTAATGTTATTATCCCTCAGATTCTAATGAAGCAGAGAACTGACTGAAAGTGCAGTCGGGGTCTTGGTGACAGGACATGTCTGGGGGGACCGGAACTGTGTGAGTGTACGCGCGAGTGTTAGTCGATATTGAAGCGTAGGCCTGTCTGTGGATCTCATGCACATTGGTGGAGACAACAGTAATAGTGTTCCAAATGCAAGAGAGATTGAGTTTGCCGCAGGATGAATAAAAATATCACAATGGGCAAGGTCTCTATAATTACTTGGATTCAATTAAGGGCCTTTTGAGCAGTTGGCTTAATAAGCTTTCAGCCTCCTCTCTCCACTGTGCAGCCTAATGAGTGTCAGTCAGAGTCAGGAGAAGATAATGCTCTTGGCCTTAGGGCCCTCCATTACTCTCTCGTCCTCACCTTCTACCTAGGTGAGGACGGGACCTCAGGCTATGTCTGTGACAGACACGTCTGCCTGTTCACAAACTCATTCACTCCATGACACTCTGAGTGCACTTACATTGTTACACATGTAATATGTGTTGTATAAATTGACAGATGGAAAAAGCACTCGTGGGTTTTTTTTTTTTATTACCCTCTACTAAGCTTGTACTAATCTAGTCCGGGCAGAGGCCTGGAAGCAACCAGAACTCACAAGATGCTACTCATTTTAATCGAGATAGAAGTCCTTTTTTTTTTTTTTTGTCTCTTTGCAGCTGATAACGTCTGTACTTGAACTCGCTACTGAACACATATTTTCCTCAATCAGCTCTCAGCTTTTTCTTACTGCTCTTACATGGGTGGAGCTCAGTTGGAAAGAGGTAACCAATAATATTTTACAATATTGATATCACAATACGATGACAGTTGTGGGTTTTTGGTCACCGTCAATGAAATCTGATCAAAGCACACTCACACAGTCCTGATGAAGCAAATAAACTAAGTTTTTGTTTGTTTTTTAAACTAAGCTAAATGCTTGTTAATAATACCTAAAGATGCTTTTGTTCACTTTGATTGTTGCTTGCATAGTCATGAATGTTTAATGTTGTAAAGAAGTAGCTCCCAGCAGTGGTTGGCTTGTGACTCCTTATAAGAAATCTGGGTCTACTACCAACCGCAATTTTCCTTCTTAAGCCCATATTCACACGGGAATAGCATTGCCATGTGATTTAGAACCCCCCCCCCCACACACACACACACAGTGTTTCGTGCGGCACATTCACATGGGATAAGCTAAGTTCCTAGGCTACCACATAATAACACTTGAGCCTTTTGAAATGTAGAAAAATGTGCCATCCATCTCATCACCTTTTGAGATTTTGCATGCTTCTATCTAATGGGTCTACATGCTATGTAGTGAGATGAGCCTTCTGAATTTGCACCCAAAATTTATAGTTGCCAATACAGCCTCCGTAAGTTTTTTATGTAAAAAATGTATAATAATATAGTATATATATATATATACATATTTTACTGTGAACTGTAGTGTAGTGGTATGAAGTGCCATTCAATGGTAATACTCTAGTAAAGTAAAAGCTCCCCAAAACCCCTGGCCACACTGTGGTGAAAGTATTTTTTTAATCAAAAAGCAAGTTCTAATCTGTTTACCAAGAAGATAAAAAAATCACTTTGATTTTTTTTATGTCAAAACATCAGACATCAATCTACAACTCTCAAATGTCAAGAGTGAGTATACAAAGCCCTCTGCTCTTCATAAAATGTGTCATCTACACTGTAAATACTGACTGTAGCTTGAAATTATGTTTAAGCTATATTTTGATGAGATGTTTTGAATGCAGGCTGAGTAACAGACAGAAATGTTCCCGCTGTTAGGCTTTCTCAACTTGAGGCACTCAAGCAGGGGCTTCGCTAAATGATCTATACTTCCTCTGCGTGTGTGTCTGTGTGTTTGTGGGTGTGTGTGTTACATCCCAAGACTGTAACGCAGCGTGAGAAAATCAATGAGACCAGTGTAACAGGGACCAGTCCATCAGCATTTGCACACATGCACAAGCACGCACGCACACACATGCACACACTCATCCCTCCCACAGACTCCTTTTCCACACATGCAATATGCACACACTTTCTTACTCTTACTGCACACATACACAATGCTCAGCCTCCGCTCTCTCTGCACGCAGTCTAGAATATTGATGTGCTCTTTAAGAGCCCTCCTCTCTGTCTGTGTCACATTCCATCCATCTACACACCATTTCCAACCACACCATCAGATAGAGTGAAAACAATTCAGCATTAACTCTCCTTTCATACGGTGGTTTATAAAATCATTGCATAGGCTCAGATGGCATTCCACGAGCTCCACATTTCATCATCTTCGCATTATAATGAGGCATTATGCTGCTCTTGTGTATGTCAGTTTGTATCATTTCATATCATTAATATATCCGGCGTTCCACGTTGAGTGAAATATTATTCTCAAACTTCAATGTACTTCATTAAATCAGGGAATACAGTGACAGAAAATTTCTTCTCTGGGCAATTCTGCTTTCTTAGCACCAGAGCCTTCTATATGTGCGCATGTATGTGTGTGTCTGTATAGGCATGTCCACATGCTCGTATGCATGCATGTCAGATATAGAAAAAGAGAAGAGAAAGATGGAGCATGATGGAGTGTGTGCATGAAAGTACATCAGCCTGAGGTTGATTGTCACGGGGTGAGTGGCACTTAATGTAGCACTAATTAGAGAGGCTTTTATGTGTGGAGGACTAAGAAAGGCTCTTGGTGATCTCTAGAAACTGCAGGAGAGATAGCACACAGAACATAAAACACAGCACTCAAGGCTTAACAAGACACTAGCCATACGCAAATGACATAACATGTCAATTAGTATCGAACACTGTGATGCGAGGTATATTAGAATTCCGCTGCTCCGGATCCTGATTTCGGGGGTAGAGCCAACAAATCAAACAGAGAGCCTCTCTTTATGGCATTGAAGTTGACATAAAAACAACAACACTAAAAATACATGAACAAGAATGCAAGAAGATTTCTACCTTCCAATCATTCCGCCGAGCCCGTCTCATCTATCCCTACTGTGTCATCAGTTTATATCAAAGCAAGCAGAAACGGATAACTATCAGTCTCCTCAGCTATCTTTATGCTCCCACAGTTATGTTGTTATTTGTGTTTATAGAAGTGCATCCAGAATAAAATAATTTATTCCACAATAAAAAACAACATTTTGCTGTTTGGTCTCTTCTTCTTGTAGACAAAATTCAGGAAAATGGCTACTACTTTACATTTATGTAAATAATTTAACTAGGTTTCTCTTGGCTAAACCAACTGTTTAAAACCTGTGAATTATGCTGAATGGATGATATGTTGTGTTTACATGTTTACTAATTGGAAAGAAAATGTGTTTACTGCCAGAAGTTACCATCAGAAGCTACACATGGAGGAAAGTGTTTGCCAAAGAGGAGGATAATATGTTTGTATGTCTTTTTAATCTTTAGGAGAAGTTAAACAAAGGCTGGGGCTAATGTTGTAATATAGGTGGACAGTCAAGAGAAACTGTGTGAACTTTAAGCCTCATTTGAAGCCAACTAAACAGCGAGAGTAGTAGGTTGGATGCTGATAACAGTTTTTTCCTGTTTCTTATTATGGAATTTTACACTGCAACACTAGCTAAGATAGCGTTAGCTTTGTTGATATATAGAAGCCCAATGTGTGGGCATGGGCTTCAGAATCTAGC
Source organism: Lepomis macrochirus (assembly GCA_024633595.2). NCBI lineage: Eukaryota > Metazoa > Chordata > Actinopteri > Centrarchiformes > Centrarchidae > Lepomis > Lepomis macrochirus. The sequence continues at coordinate 9,916,747 of JALXJV020000018.1, forward strand.
GTGGAATGCATCCTGGTACATGTAGGAACTGCCAGCACAGCCCCAAAAGCAAAGGAACTCAGTTTTCATAGTTAATATAGAAAGCACTGAATAATTTATTGCTTCCATTGACTGCATCTACTATAAACACTAACTGCTACATCAAACGTGGCAAAATTTTCCTTTAATGTTTTATGGTTGATATCGCAAACATCATTTAAGTGGATTGGTATCCATCAATCATTCTTCTCTCCTCCCATCACTCTCACTCTTCTTCCTCCCTACCGTGTCGTGTTTTTATCATTTCCATTCCCCGCAGCCTCCTTTCACCATCCTTCGCTGTGTAATCTAGGGGATTGTGTGGTCTCTTGGAGTGAGAGGTGATGGGTACAGCAGGATGAGCGTGATAATCTGCCACACTGGATTACAGTCTAATCTCTAATCTCTCTGGCCCTCCTCTGCCCGGGGACCACCTCCACCGTGCCAATTTTATTAATCTGAGCCCCCTGCATCAACGGCTTAGCTTTGCCCATTTTGATTTCTCGACTTTCATCATGCATATAAAGCAATGGGAGTCGAGACAATAGATTGTTGTGACGCAACACTCGGAAGTGAATTCCATGACCCCGGCGCGCTCTAGCAGAGGATTTAGCTACTGATGAGAGTGTTAATCCGCAGAATGTGAGGATTCATCAAGAATAGTTGCTTTAGGGATGTCCCAGGTTGCCTAAATTGCAGCGGGTTGCAGTTTGGCTCGCACATTCTCTGTATAAGTGCTGAACATGGGCTCGAACAGCATCCGATGTAATATCCATCAGAGTCTAAGCGTGAAGGTGGCTGTGTCCTGCCTGACTTCATGACCTGGAACACTCACAATTAATATCCCATGTCATGGGGTTAAATTGGTGTTAGTAATTCCTTTGGCTGGTTGAGAGACGGACGAGTGGAGAAAGGCTATTCCAGTCACGGACTGGCTAAGAGGGAACATGATTAACCAATTACCTTGCCTTTCTAATAAATGAGTAATCAGTTCAAGGCTGATCTCTGGACTGATGTCTCTCAATCGTACTGAAACATTCATTGTGCTGAGTGTTTTATGTGTGCAAGCCAGAGTCATAATGCAAACGAATCTGATTGGAATTCATGCCAATGGATATAAAGTCAGTCTCAACATGTTCCAATCATAATGTTTAAATGTCCATATTAACATTTCAAGAGGATTGTATAGTCTAACTACAATTTGAATAATGGTACTTCCATTAAATCCTGTGGCAAAAATGTTTGAGTGTGCTTGCAGAATTTCTATTTCATTAAGTGTGCGGAAAGAAAAAGAAAAACAGGAGTACGATGAGATGAATATTCTAAGCAAACTATAGAAATTAGAATAGCAAGTGACGTATGTATTTGAGCTGACCTTTCTCAGTGTGTACATGTCTAGACTTTGCCCAGGGGTGTTTAATAAAAGTGGCATTAGCAAAAAGTGACATAGCCTCCATAAAATGGAAATACTGTTTAAAGGGTGACAAATAATAATAGTGCTCCACCGATTTGGCATTGCACTATAATACTGTCAGCTGCACCATGGAGAGTTATTTTTTTTTTAAAGAATCAAGCTTAATGCAACAGAACCAGCGACTATTTTTGCCATGCATTCTTCTTCCTTGTCAAAACCTGGCCTACATTACCCACAATGCAATTCAACCAGCAACAGAGATTTGGGTGTGTTATGCTACTAGTGGCTAATGTAGCACGACACCTCTAGCCTCAAGCAAAGATGAGTAGCAGGCTTCAGGGGTCCAATAAGCTCACTTCTTTCTAACTTGCCACCCCCATAAATGTTTTTTTATTTTCAAAGTTTTTGTCTTCAGCCCCAACCAACACTGACTCTAGTGACATCACTTGAGGCAGACTTTGAGCAAGAACAACACCTGTCAACCACAACACCTGTCAACACATTTAAAATCAGTTTCCAGGGTTACCTAGGTGAGACTTTTTTAAACCTCCTTTATGGAGCCTGATTTCCTGAAATGAACCTGGTCTAACTGCTTTATGAAACACCCCGCTGGTTTAACTGCACACTTGCCTTATTGCTTTTAAAATGTCACAGAAATGCAAAATAAAAGCAGCAAAGCACAGTTTAAGCAAAATTGACTGAAATGCTTTAAGCCAGTGTTCATTCAATACATTTAATATAGAAATAACAAATTACTGTTTAACATTTGTTTTGCTGTTACTGACGGGCAAATCCTGTCAATAGTTGAGTGCAGAACATCTGTTATTATGGTGTATACTGTGTGTGTGTGTGTGTGTGTGTCAGCTCACCTCTGTCACCGGCGTGTGTGTTTTCAGGGTTGAGCGTGTCCAGCAGGTGGATGGAGCTGGTAGGTCTGGTTTTGCTGCGGTCCTCCTGTTGATGGTCCGCCGAGCTCAGCCCATTCTCATACAGCTGGCTCTCGCCGTGCCGCAGATGCCAGGTCAGACCTAACAGGTGGACCGCTACAAACAGACACACACACACACACACACATATAGTAACAGCCAAAGGGAGAGGAAAAGAAGATAGAAAAGATCATTATTCAAGGCATGCAGAGGGGTGTGTCTGAATCTTCTTTAATGCCCATCTTAGAACTCTCACAGTTTAGGTGCTTATTAGTGACCAGCAAGGCAGTGGACAATTAGCAAATACACACACTCACACATAAACTCTCACGAAACACACACACTCAGTATATGCACGTACACATGTGTACATCAACACAGAACGTGGCAGAGGTGGGCAATTAAGGCAGACATTCAGAGCCTGAGCCCAGGGCTGATATTAAAGCGCTAACACAGTCTTTTATGCATGACTAATGATGCTTTGAAAGCTGCTGCCGATTCACAATCCATATGGGCCTTTTAAACAACAAAGGGTAAGGGAGGATACTGGATCCCCCCTCCCACTCATAAAACTGTTTACTAGGACAACAATCCAGCATGCTGTTAAATAAAAACAACTAACACCTGCCTATTAAGGAAATTAATTAGTGTCTTGCAATGCTGTCAATAAAATGTTCAGTAAAACATTCACTTTGCTCTGACCAATCCTCAGGTCCCATTCATGTGAGATCGTACACTGACACTGCTTTAGTGTTTTTTACTTTAAAAGAATCTAAAAAGGCAATGTCCCTTTGCTGATATGAAGAACAAAGCAAATAAAATAAATCAGTGCAGTTTTTTTTCTCCTCTGACACATTTGGAACATCAAACAAAAGCAAAGACTCAAATCACAAAGTTACTATGCGCTGGTGGCAGTCAGAGAGGATGGCTGCTGCATGCAGATCAAGGTAAGGAACTTCTAACAACTTCAAACATCTTCACTGTCTGTCTTCTGTCTGCTGATTGCCGACACCCGGAAAAAGCACTCGACATGCGCTTGCTAACGCTTGCACAAAATGGCTGCTTAGAAAAACAAATCCACAATTATACACAGCATGACCAACACAATCACACAGGTACAGCACGCTCACAGAAGAGCCTAAATGTACCTGCTATTTTACATGGATGCATGAATTCCCACACCCACCCACACTTGATCCCTGATGAGGAATACCTCATTAAAACTCTGGATAGTTCAAAGACATTTGCAGTCACTTTCTGTTGCAGATGCACAGGGAAAAAAAGAAAAACTATTTTCTCTGAAAAATACAGCACATCTATGATGAGCTCTGAGAGTTGAAACCAATTTGGTCCCATGCTCCACTCTGGGATCTATAGGGATCAGCGAATCATACATTTCAACATTTTAACTTCTGACTAGCCCAAGCCACTGTTGGTTTAGCTATCTACTCATGCACAATATAGCTCTTCAAAGCAGAACACTGACGATTACTAGGGCCATGAGGGAAACGTCATGCATCATTTATTCCAGGCTAATTGAACTGTCAGCCTGTGACGAGACCAGACATGGACACGCACAGATTCTTCACGTCAGTGTGGGTACAAGTCACTCATTTTAAAATATCTTCTTTTTTTTCCCCCTTCACTGTAGTTTTATTTTCATTTTGAAAGAAGCAGTATGGGGGATTTTCTCATTAACGCATTGCTGTGAAATTAGTTGTGATGACTCATGCTGATGCTGGAGGGGGGAAAAAAGTATGACAAACAGTAACCCAAATGATCTGCCTTGTACATTAAATTTCATGGGTTTAGTTTTCAGCAAAATCCCTTCTGGTTGTCTGGTACTGTAAGTACTCATACTCATATTTAGCAGACATGTGGGAGAGAAAAAAAACAGGCAAGTAGAGAGAAACTCACAGAAAAACATTGCAAAAGTCAGAATGACATTTTATTCAACAATAATATTTGGAGACAATGCATAGATTTATTTTAAACCGTGGCCCATTATCAACTCTCTTCCATTCAAACTAAACATGAAACGTAGTGTTGCACCTACAAATGTAAGTGTGTATGCATCACCGCTGTTTGTACTGCATTATATTATGCAGTGGAGTGGAACAACCTATCATCGTTTCATAAATTAGTCTGTAAGAGTACTCAGTGAGGGATGAGGAAGTTATTCCCAAACTGATACATTTAGCATTTCCACCATTCAATCTCTCATGCTCCATTCTCTCCTCACTTCCTCTCATCTGAATTGCTTTTCTTTCTCCCCTTGTTTTTCGGTGCCCCCCACACCTCCGTTAGCCAAGTGTTACCCACTCCAGTAATGACTGCAGCGACAGTCCTTAACGGCTCTCCTATCTTCTCCTCTTCACCACTCCATCCCTTCTCAAAGGCCCCTCAGACCCTACTTCCCCAGCTCCTGCTCATCAGCCTCTCTCTCACTGCGTCTCGCTCACTCTCTTGTTTTATGGCTGTTGACCTTTTGCTAGAACACTTAGCATCTACATCTACAGAGCACATACACACACACACACACAAGGAGGCATGGAGGGATAAGGACCTGGGAACATGATGAGGAGAGATTGGTGGTGGAGGGTGCGAGCTTGTGTGTATGCTCTTGTACTTTTGAGGACTTGGATGTCCTCACAGCAATATTAAGACTATCGATGACATGTTTGCTGTTGTTCCTTTGACCATGTTGACTCTGGGTATTTAACAATTGAGTACTTATGGAGCCACGGGCAAGGACAGAACTTAAATTTAGGTTTAAATTCAGGATACAGTTTAAGTGGTTTCGGATGCTTAGGATTCTGCATCTAACAGTGCCATTCATTTGAATCACTACATTTGAGGGTAAAAGTTTATTCTTGACCTTTAAAAACATAGTTTGACAAAATAATCCTAACCCAAGGTTGATTTACTCAATATACTTCCAAAAAGTTTGCTATAAAATATGTGCTTTTGATAGAGCTAGCAGGGCTGGAAAAACCCACTAGAGAGTCTGGGGGCAAGTCTAGAAACCAACCAGTATTTCTATGCTGAAATACTTGCCCCTGGTTTGCTGTACGTCAGTTTGTGGTAATTTGCCTATAAACTTAATTTGTTTAAGAATGCATGCATAATATCAACTCAAATAGTTAAAAAATTAAAGGTCCATATTATCAGGCATGCAAACTGGTCAAGGGTAAAAAAAGTGAGAAGGATATGCAAGCAGAGAAACGCTCTCTTTTTTCCCCTGTCTGTCTATCCATCTCTCTCCCGGAGTCCATCTTTCTCTCTCGTGCTCTTGCAAAAACGCACATAACAGTCACACATTAGAAAGAGAGACTCCGAGTGAGTCCAGTCATTATAACGGGAGCAGCACAGTGGAGACAGCGTAAGAGGGGTCTGTTTTTAAGTTTACATGTTGTATAGATAACATGCATTTGTCTACTGCAATAAGAGAAAGATGCCTACAAGCAAGGGTGTCACTTTGTGTTGAAAATTAGTGGGGACACAAGGGTTCAGATTAGGGGTGTGACGATACATTGTCATGAGAACAGGCTCATATATTTCAGGGCACTTCCCCCCAAAATTTTGAGCATAAAACACTTCTTCTGCATTCTGGTGACATTTCCTGTTCAGCTTTATCTACATCAATTTATGGTGGAATTTTTTTTAAAATTTATGTAAAGGGAAACACAAAATTCAGGTGGCAGGTGACGATTCAAAATCTATAAAATATTACAGAATCTAATGCAGTGCGGCTCTTTGCAGCATTCTGTGTTGCTTTCATATGTTTTTCCTGTAGACCAACTTTTCCAACACATTCTCATCTCAATGCGTCATATCTGACGCTTTCATCCGGAGTGACAAAGCGTAAGGATTTTACGCTAAAGGTACCCTTCCGCGTCCGTATGAAACGCCCCCCCGTTTCCTACGTTACAGCAACACAAGGGAGGCTAACCCTACCTGTTAGCAGCTGTAGGGTTAGCCGGTCGACATGCATACATTCAGTGACTTGGGTTTAGGCACTAACCATAGGCACTAACATTTCGGATGGTTGTGGTTAGGGTAGGGGCTTCGGGGGGGCTGTCAACACCTTTATCACGAACGTAGCTAGCTAGGTAGCACTTCCAGTCATAACCGGACGCCCCGGAGCGTCTCATACAGACGCTTCCGGAAGCGTCTCCATAAAACGCTAAAGGGTACCTTTCGCGGAAAATACTTACGCTTTGTCACTCTTTCTCAAATCGTCGGTATATGACGCCCTGAGATGAGAACGGGCTTTTCTCATGTAATATCTGCCCTGCTTTATTAGCACACATGCAGGCATGATTTACTTCCCTCCTTTTTGTCACGTTTACACAGAGAGTGGTTTACTTAAACAAACTTGGCCAAAAAGAAATTGTGGCAAGAAGTTACTGACTGGTACTGCAAGTAAATAAGTGCAAATAACCCTTTTTCAAAGCTATTTCATTGGTTATTTACCCTTTCATATTGCAAGGTATTTTTCAAAGCATTTTTAACAAACACTTTTAAAAAGTTATGTCCCCGGCATCCCCAGTGTAAATAGCTCAGATATCGACACTTTTTATCCTGTTGACATTTGCCTACATTACATCTAGGTTGCTGCCACTGCTCTGAACAGTTAGCTTAGCTAACATGAATAACAGCGGGCAAAGTTCTAAGCTTAAAAACACTGCTGCATCTGAGGGGACAGTTAACATGTGAGCTAGCTTACTTCTGTCTTGCTTTCCGACCGACAGATCCTTTTACCATCCTCAGACTCCGCAGTGTAGCGGACTAGAAAAAAGACCCGCCCTACGCTGCCTCTGATTGGCTTTTGGGTTGAGGAGTGACGATTGGTTAGTCCGTCTTAGCAACGCCCCAAAAAAAAAAAAAACACAAAACAAAATAAAATTACTTTTTCATGTCTTTTCAACCTACATAAAGTGTCCCCAGTGTATGAGAAAAAACATCAACTCAGTCTTTTAGTAAATTTGCTTCCATTCTTGATCGATCTGTAGCTTGGGACCTCCTCCGGCCCTTCAGTGCAGTGTATGAGCAGTAGATGGCCCAGCCCACTGGACATCAGGACATCAGATGAAAAACCAGAAAATATTCTTCCCATAAAATATGATCCAGTTTCACCAAAACTAGTAAAGTTATAGTATAAGTTGTGTTTTTGTATGTAATCAGTGAGCCATCTACTATCGTGAAATGATTACTAGCATATACCCTTTTACACTAAAATTTTAAATGTTATAAATGAGGGTAAACCCAGTCATAGTAGATGATTGACTCCTTTCACACTGGCAGCAGACGAGTTTGCCTTTTCTGTTTTTTTCTAATATGTCACGTTAGACATCATGATCACACCAGATGCATTAAGTAGAAAGCATGGAGGCCAGTGACAATGTAATGGTGGTTGCTGTGTGTAGCCCCTATACTGTTGTGCCATTAAAAGGGTGAAAATTTGTCCACCTGGGTGTCATGTTTACATCCCTGCCGATCGGAGCTGGAGCCGATAAATAGCTGTGACTACTGCAGAGTCATTTGATCCAGGAGTGAATGCCAATTGTAAAGCCAGAAAAAAGCCAGATATTATCTGGTGTTAGTGGATTTTTTGTGGTCGGGGGCTTTATAGTAGTAGGGTATTGTTTAATCAGTCTCTATGTTTGTTTTTCTTTTTGGCCTTTTTTAAATATTTAGTCAGCTGCTAGTATGGAAACAGATAGGAACCTAGAGGAGAAAGAGGGTACAACCAACAATGGACCCCAGGTGAAATCAACCGAAGACGTCACAGTTAACAGTCAAATAGTTTGTGTCTTAACCACTCGGTCACCAGCACACGCTGAGTTTCTGTGTTAAGGAACATTTCGAACATCATTAAAAGAACATTTTCAAATGTGAATGTATAGCAGTTAAAAATACCTTCAGGACCAGCATTTCCCCTCACTTCATAACTCTGCTTATAGGATAATATTTTTGTCCTTTGAGTGGACACATAAAATACATACACACTCACACAGGCACACACTTACACACAGCATGCAGTCAGTTAAGAGAGCAGCATGTGCTCAGCATGAACCTTCACTCTCACTCTCTTTTTCCCCTGTCTGTCTATCCATCTTTCTCCCGGCGTCCATCTTTCTATCTTGCGCTCTTGCAAAAACTCACATAACAGTCACACATTAGAAAGAGAGACTCCGAGTGAGTCCAGTCATTATAACGGGAGCGGCAGCAGTGGCAGCAGCACAGTGGAGACAGCGTGCAGCAGTTCGGTGAGCTAACGGGCCGAGGCCCTCTCACACATGAATCATTGATCAGTGTGACAGTGAGATGACTGCCAGAGGTAATAGGACGGCACTGCTGTGAGGGGGTTCTGTACTGTATCCTCGCTGACTGTTACCCCGCTGAGATGTGTGTAGAAGCTGTGGCGGGCTGAAGAGAACAGTGCGAGACTGAGGCAGTTCAGCAGTAAGAGAAAGTGGTGCTTGATGTAGCTTTTTCAGGTTTACTTAAACAATCATGGAGAGAAATAAGAGAACAGAGAGAGACACAAGCTGGTGGAAATGTGTGGATAAAGTTAGCAAGGCTGCTGAGATAACTGCTCCATTACAGCTGTTGTACATTAACAGCTGGAATGCCAGGACGTACAGATGCCGTATCTTTATTGTGACTGCAATAAATGGCAACCCCGGACCACTAAATTCTCCTCACCATTCTCTTCCAGATAGGCAGGTTTAAATAGCAGACTACTGAGCTGAGAAGCACAGATAATGTGGGATTGAAGTTGCTGCTGCAGTTGCTGCTATTGTTGTTAGGCATGTGTCGGTCTCCAGATTAGATAGAAATGATTGTGGGCTCCAGTGATGATTAGATTTCACACTCATAGTGGGAGAAGGAGTGGAAAGGAGACGGAGAAAGTATGTGTGTGTGTGTGTGTGTGTGTGTGCGCGCATGCATTCCTGGTTCATGCCTGTGTTACCCTAGATGCAGTTATCTAGTGTTTGTAACAGAGCTGGGTTGGGCTGCAAGACACAATGGGTGAGATTGACTGGGAATATACTGTTTTATCGATAACCATTACAGCCAAGGTAGCACTGCAGTCAGTTAAAAATGATTTATCAATACTCTCTCACAAGCAGAATCACACCCAGACCTGATTGTCAAGTTCTTTTCGCTCATACACATACAGCTAAACGCCAACTATATTCTATCTGACAACCAAAGACTACAGCTGGCTTCGCCCCGCAGCAAACACTTTCAAGAGCATCAGTCATTCGATTTAGTGTGTAGTTTAGCATGTACAGTAAAAGCAATTTCTCATCCAAGTTCTGCATGGCTGTGTCAGCCTCTAGCTAAGCCACAACTTCTGAGGGATGGGAGAAAGAAAGGCAGACGGAGAAAGAAGGGCAGACGGAGAAAGAAGGGCAGACGGAGAAAGAAGGGCAGAGGGAGAAAAAAGACACAGGGAGAGGAGTAAGAAAGAAGGAGAGAGACAAATGGGGAAAACAAGTGTGAAGGAGAGTGAAGGAGAGGGACTTCAGAGCCAATAAAACAAATCTGTGTCTAAGTCAATGTTAGAGTTGAGACTGAGAGCCTGGGGGTCTGCCTGCCCTTCCGCCTTTTCGCCTGTTGGCCCTCGCTCAACTCTGACAGACAAGAGGTGCTAAAGTGTTTTTCTTACTCCCCTCCAACAAACCCTTAAAAGCTACTAATACCGCTGTCATGGCTGTTTAAGTGCGTATGTTCGTGCGCATGAGTGTGTGTCTGCTGACATTTGCTTGTGTGCAAGTGCATGTGTGAGCAGAAGCAGAGTCTCACCCTGCAACGTCTTGACTGGTATAAACCTCAAGACTCATGGTCTGTATGACCTTGCTAATGTGGAATGGGAAGTCCTGTCTGGATAAAGGGATAAAACGGTGGAAAGAGGGATAAAGGCAGAATGGAGGTGGTGACACACTTCTCACATCACGAATGATGAGATTTGCTGTGTATCCTGGTGTTTATTTACCAGTGAAACTCGCTGTCACTGTCATCTAGTTAGTCACGGTAGCGACAGTACACCAAGTCCAACAGATCCAAGCTTTCTGCTTTATGCATTTCTCTGTTGTTCTTTCATTTCTAATCACGCCTCCTCTCCCTTTCTGTCAGAGTCCCCCACTCTCCATGTCTGTCTCCCACTCGCTGTCTTACTGATCTGGTCCTTTTCTGAAAGCTGAGTCATGTTACAACAGACAGAATAGTGTTAAATGAGCAGGGTATCGGCGCCATGTTAGATTCCCCTCTGGCAGCCACCACTGAGAGCTAAAACGCTGCAGACAAACAGCGACTCGCAACTGCCGCTCACAGTTACATACAGCTCCATCCCTGTGTGTGTTTGTGCGTGTGGGGGTGTCATAGAGAGAATGAGAAAGAAATAAAGAGTGTGTGAGTGTTAGTTGCTGTGCGCATCTGTGTGCATGTGCGTAAGCACGTACTTGCCCGGTGAACTATTGGAGCTATTGAGGCTATTTCATTGCAGCCTCTCTGACCTTCTGGAGACATTTTACCAAAGGGCTCTCTCGCCATTCAGAACTTTCTGACCAGAGTCTGTCTAGCCATTTAAAGCAATTTTTACCAAAGGCTTTTCTAGCTGTTAGGGCAGTTTTAGCAAAGGCCAGCGGGTTTCTAAGAGCTGCATCAGACGACCAAAATAGAGGACTGAAAACAAAGAGAAACTGGACCAATCAATACAGACCCCAATGAGGCATGAAGCAGCTGGCTGAAAGAAGCTGAGGGAGAGGAGCACACACACACACACACACACACACACACACACACACACACACATACACACATAACACATACACAATCCCAATCACAAAGTCAGGCACGTACCTTCACGCACATGCACATGCTTACACCACACACTCACACACACACACACACACACACACACACACACACACATACATTTGGACTCATATACAAAATGCTCATTTTTTTTGCTGTTTTTTGGACAGATTTTCACCAAGAAGTACCAACATCTGTTCCCATGTACCAAATACAAGTTTTTGGTTTGTTTTTTGCTGCAAGAATGCCAAACCACACAGATTTACAGTTAACAAGCTCAGAAAATGTATCCATTATTAGAAAGCAAAGACAAATATAAGCAGTGTCTCATGGGACTATAAGTATAAGGTACTTTTCTGGTCTCAACCTACTTAACAGGAGGAAACATAAATATGCTGCTTGTTACGCACCAGAGTCATTGTATCATTTCTTTTAAGTAAAACTAGCATATTTGTATTCTGGTGTACCAATCAAAATAGACATATATTTACATTTCATTTAATATTTAATATTTTCTTTTTTTGAGAACCAGTAACTGAAAAATAATGAGCTCCGTTAATAGTATATTTGTGTATACACGCTCTCTCTCTCACACACACACACACACACGCACACACAACACACACACATTCTAAAACACACACATAGGCATAAATGCAGACATAGTGACTCAAAGGTGAAAGCTCGCTCAGCGTGAGCTATAATTAACAGATTAAAAACATTGAGAAAAGGAGAATAAAGCCAATACACAGTGCAGAACACGCAGCATTACTGTACTGTGATTGAGTCACTGTGTGTGACAGCGTTTTTGAGTCCAACTGAACTGTGCTGAGCCAGTGCACTCCTGATAGAAAGGGTTCTAGTTTCCAGGGTCTACCAGAAACAAGTTGTTGTAGCAGCCAATCTTACCCACTCAGCATTGCTGAGTAGCTAATTGGTCGCCAGTTGCCCTCCTTGACAGAGCTGCAGAATGAAGAGGATCGCCGCTGATCCCAGACAAACACCTGTTCAAAACGTTTCCTCCTTTGGGAGAAGGTAATATTTCATTAGGACCAGGCCGACTCAACAAATCAACAGCTTCATCCAGACAGCTATCAACAGACTCAGCTGACCCCCTGACATAATCCCTGGCCTCCTGCCCACCACCTGCTATCAAAACAGACTGCATCCTCCACTATACAGACTGTTCACTCCACCGAGGTTATTATTACTAGCCAAAGGTGGTACATACTAATGAATGCACTGCATAAAGAGCACCTACCTATAGCTTCAGGAATTCAGCATTTGTGTCCAACTCAGTACAGCCATCACAAAGTACAGTGCAGTATGTGTGGGGTGGCCTGCAGATTGTGCTGTCTGATTACATCTGGGGCACAGTTCATAGTGAATAAGAGTAGCAGAGTGAATCAGCATATTTGAGCTTTTCCAGTTTAGACTAGGACTTTTCCTTTTATTTTGGGAATGGCTTTGCTTCCACATGGATTTGTACAGAGTCTTTGATTCTTTGTTCTTTTCAGTACACTGAAAAATCAGGCCAAGGAGCTTTACACCTTGTCTTTCATTTGAGACATTTCTTTAATTACTTTGCACATGAAGGCTGAATGTGAAACATACTTGTGAAAAATGTGTCATAAACATATAAAATATAAAACGCGATTGCGATATAGCGTCTACTTTCTCACCAAGTTACTTTGTAGTTGTAGTGATGTTTATAACAGTTACAGCACATCAGTTCTGATTTGATGCCTTTAGCTAAAAGCTAAAAGGGTAAAGCTCCCTCATTGGACCCTCCAATATTCATGTGTTTTCAACTCTGTGTGTTTACTAAAACACTGCAATAAGATTCAGGAATAGTGGTGCTGAAGTTGTATAAAGCCATGTGGCGAGAAGCAGTGCTGGATCACCACCAGCCCGAGACCAAAGTATGCTTGACAATAGAGGTGAAGAAAATGACAATATATACTGTGAGATTAAATACATTTGTCAACAGGCAGAGATTTGGCCCGACCATTTATACCATGGAAGCTTTTTGCAATGCTGTGGGCTACATTGCAAATCAATGAGCATAACTGCCTTACGGCAAGACTGTGTGTGATAAAGTACTTTGATTTGCAAGGTATTTTATTTAAAGGTATTTACATTACCCAAAAACAAACATTTCATTTTATTTTTATCTACAAACAATTTCCCAGAAAATACATTATATATCACTATATATATATATATCACTAAACTGAACTACCAGTAAGCCACCTTGCAGATGTTCAGGACAGCTAAAAATACCTTGGGGTTCCATGAGGAGGCAGCAAGGAAGTCCGCCACAGCCAAATACTTACAGAGAGTAAGGCAGGCCCTGAAAAGTCAGCTGAATGGGAAAAACAAAATATGCCAGTCATCAGATACCCTGCTGGTATAATAAACTGGCCAAAAAGGGAGATAGAGGCCACTGACATCAAGACAAGAAAGCTCCTCACAATGCATGGAGGGTTCCAACCCAAATCCAGCACCCTGAGACTTCACACCAAGCGTAGCGAGGGAGGCTGAGGGCCAGTGAGTGTCAAGACCACTGTCCAGGATGAAACGATAAAGATCCAAGAGTACATCAGGAAGATGGCCCCGAAGATGAAGGGCTTAGTGAATACCTCAGGTAGCAGAAACCCGAGTGTGAGGACAAGGAAGACGAAGAACCAGTGGCTGGAAAAGGCTGGACTGAAGGACAGCACAGAAGCACTAATCATGGCGGCACAAGAACAGGCACTCAGTACAGGATCAATAGAGGCTGGGGTCTACCACACCAGGCAGGACCCCAGGTGCAGACTGTGAAAGGAGGCCCCTGAGACAGTACAGCACATAACAGCAAGGTATAAGATGCAGGCAGGAAGTGCATACATGGAACGCCATAACCAGGTAGCTGGCATAGTGTACAGGAACATCTGCCATGAGTATGGGCTGAAATTCTCAAGGTCAAACTGGAAGACACATCCTAAGGTAGTTGAGAATGACCGAGCTAAGATCCTGTGGGACTTCAAGATCCAGACTGACAAACTGGTGATGGCTAGCCAACCAGACATTGTGTTGATTGACAAACAGCAGAAGAAGGCAGTAGTGATAGATGTGGTAATCCCAAGCGACAGCAAAATTAAGAAGAAGGAACACGAGAAGCTTGAGAAATACCAATGGCTGAAAGAGGAGCTAGAAAATATGTGGAAAGTATGAGCAACAGTGGTGCCAGTGGTAATCGGAGCACAAACTGGGAAAGTGGCTGCAGCAGATTCCAGGTAAAATATCAGAGGTCTCTGTCCAGAAGAGTGCAGTCTTAGGAACAGCTAAGAACTGAGCAGAACCCATTTTGTTATAGAGAGAGAGAAAGAAAGAGGTAGATCAAATATTTAAAATGACATTATCTGTGATAGACCACTGTGTCCTAACAACAATAGTTCCCTCATGCACCTCAGTCCAAGATGTTGTATGCACAAAAGCAATATTACAGACCCAGATTGGCCAGGAATATTATTTCTAAGTGGCTGACCAAGGATGCTGTGCTGCTTGATCACTTTATACAACCACACAAAACAGTCTTTTTCACAGCAGACATTTTGACTTGTCATGGCAGCAAAAGTATAGGTGTTACTAATAACATTAACAAAGGCTCCATTCTATTCAAATGTCCCAGTAAGTCATGACAGAGTGACAGAGAGCCAGCATGCACAATAAACATGAATTCAGCTATCATTCATTTATACTGTTTGTGTGCTTTCCCTACTGTTACAAGTCAAAATATCTTCTGAGAAAAATGCTTATTCCTGTACAACTGGTGGACTTGCTGAGTGATTGTATTGAGTGATTTTGATTATGTTATGAGTCTAAATCTGTTGTAAAAGTCAAAAACTATATCGGAGACAGGATGTAGGCTTGTTACCACTCTTACGCTTATTACAGTCTAATAAAAGGTCAATTACCTTGTCTAAACAGTCAAAACTTTCCTTTAACCTTTAAGAGCTACTAGTCCATATCTTCAATATCTTCCCCTTGTCCCATGTCTTCACCAGCCTTCATTAGATGGTAGAGGACCTGCTGCTGCCCTCTCGTTTTTCATATAATAAACTTTGTCTAAAGAGGAGATACCATCTGAACATTATTAGATTACCACTATAAACTCTTTGAGCAGGCACCAGCCACCTTCTCTGGGTACTTTCATCCGCTACAGCTCTCCAGCTCTCCAGTTCACACAACATCTGCTAGTTATGCAAGTTGAGAGTAAGGCAAGGTCAGCTACTAATTAAAAGCTAATTGTTTTTTTTAGTTTTTCCTTTTTTTTGCTTGCTAAAACTGCTTCTTGGACATCTTGTCTTGCTCCCAAAATAAAATTAGAGTTTCCACACACACTAGAACTTACAGACTAAAATATTATGCAGCTGGCAACTCACCTTTACTCTGACAGAAACATGGTTTAAATTCCTGTGATTTTTTACCCTCTTTTTTCTTCTGTGTTTGCCTGTTAACAATGCAGGCTTGACTTTTTGGGGTAACTGTACAGCAACATTGATGGAGTTTGCTACATAGGCACTATAAAATGATCAAGTGTCGGTCTCTCTCGTTTATATTTTCAGCTAATATTTGTTTATTTATTGCATTAATTACTTATAATTAATATTAATTGCTTGATACTATAGAGCTAACAAAACAATTTAGCATAGGTCTTTTGAGGGCCCCCTGCAGCTTTGGGCTAGGTCCAATAATATTGTTCTAGCAAAAAAAAAGTCAGTGCCAGTGCAGTGAAGTAATTGAGATGCATACAAATGTGAAATTTGGGGTAAAAAGATGTTGCTCCTTTCACTGCTTTTCTAGATGGTAAGACAACATCTTCCCAAATAGCCTTTTAAAAAAAATCAAACCATCAAACATGCTAAATAGTGTCACAAATCTTTTGTCTTGCAATGCGTCTAATGATTGACAACATAATTTATATTCCATAGATGTCGATAGCAAATAGGTGCACTCTGCTTGGATCACTATGGCTCGTATTAGCACAGCAATAGTGACACCAGGCTGGTGCGAACATGGCAACCTCCGTGTTTACACCATCACCTCTTGTGTGATTGTCAGAATGTGATAGCAGATGCAGCAGCTGAAAGATTGAAAAAAAAAAGATTACATTTCTTATCGTGTTACGTCTATGCCATCTGTGGTCTGACTCACAAAAAAATGTTACAACAGCAGTGGGTAACTCATTTGATATGTTAGCTTTGTTGCTAGCTTTAGCTTTACCACTTCAGGTGTTACGTGTCAGTCTGCATGTTGTGGTTTATTGCCCAGACTAGATTTAGACAAGGCCTAATTTACAGTAGTTCTGTGGTTCTGTGTATGTTTTTTTTTAAATTTCTGTCAGGAAACATTGGACTTAAATAAACGTGAATCTGTGTCTGAGAAAATGTCTTCTGGGCATAATGTACAATTGGCAAAGTGTGCTCTTCAGCTCCCAGTTGTAATTTTTCAACTTTTTTGCCGGGGTGGTCAACAACACAGAATAGCACAAGCACTAAATTCATGATAAGCTGTAATCAGCCTGGCGCTGAGACAGACAAGCCCTGCTAGGACGTTTGGAGGAGAAATCCAGATCAAGAGGGAGCGACTTAAGAACTCTCATCCCGTTCTAGCCACCAAGCACATTTGTTATTTGGTAAGTAGGGCTGCAATTAAAGACTATTTTCAATGTCTTTGTTGAACTTTTCAAAAGAAATTCATTAAACAGAATGTCCAAACCCTCCCAAAAAATTCCTATCAGAGCCCACTGTGGCATCTTCAGATGTTGCCCGTTTTGTATAACCAACAAAACCAAAAGGATTTACAATGATACAGTAAATGATCACATTTAAGTTATCTGAAAGTAGAAAACGTTTGACATTTTGACTTCATTCTACTCATAATATGATTAATTAATCAACTTTGTTGTCACTTAATTTTTGTCATTAACTGATAAATCATTTCAGCACTTTGTAGGCTACACATACATAAACATTAAAACTTAAACAGTTAATTAGTGTGTCAACAGAAAACAAATGCACATATTTAGATTTTTTTTAACATTTGCTTGTTCCAGCTTCCAAAATGGATGTGCTCTTTTGTCTTACGTTCTTGTAAACTGAATTATCTATGGGTTTTGGACTATTTGTCGGCCAAAACAAGACATGGGAAGGCAGCACCTTAGGCTCAGGAAAACCAAATCAAGAAAATAATCAGCAGATGTGTTTCTAATAGAAATAATCATTAGTTGTAACTCCAATAAACACACAGGCACAGTATCATTTTTCTTCAATTGGAGACTGTACTGAGTTTGACCCCTGTAAATAATGGCTAATTTTTAAGGCAGATGCTTTGAATTGCCATCAAACTGTGAAAGCACATTTACTAGAAAGAAATAACGTGAAAGTAATGAACTTAAAGCCACTAACGAGTCATTTCGTTCTTTATGGAACCACCAGGTCCCCTGAAGCAGCATGTATTGCAAAACAGAATCATAAAGAAGATCTTGGCTTAAAGTGTACACGGTCTGTGTCCCTGTGACTGAAATGTTATTTGGCGGTGATTATTTGATTGCAGGGTGCTGCTGACTTGCTCATTTCACTTGCGTCAGAAGCTTCTCCCTGTTGCCATAGAGATGATTATCTTTCATAACTGACACATCCCACCCTCTCCTCATATGTGATTCTACAACAGAGGATTGTAACTGTTTAAAACAGCAAGACATTCATTAATGCAGAAAATACTCTAATTAGCTTTTTTTTTGTCAGCATGATAGAGCAATAGTAGGTAGATTTTTACGGAGGCAGAACTTAAATGAGGCTCGGAATAGAAAATGAGTTGCTGGTAGTGTTGTCAGTAGCAATATTCTTCAAGATTACAGATGCAATCTTAATCTGTCCTCTATCTCTCCTTAAATGCCCCGTTTGCTATCATAATGCCTGCTCCTCATATCTGATGGCCGTGTTGTGGTTAATAACAAGCTACGACTGCAGGAGGGAGGGGTACGTTGGGAGATAAACAAATTAACAAAGCTATTCGCAGCCCCGGCACCACCAGGGGGTATGGGAGGAGAGTAAAGAGGGCAGTAAAGAAAGAGAGGACTGCCTTGGCTAATCACAACAGGGGGCATACGCTGCAATCACTTAGGCACAGCATTATCTCTGCAATCATGCATCGTCCTATTGTTGTGCTAATTGGAAACCTTAATTTGAGACATAATATTACTGCCTCATTATTTGCTGGGTTTCTTTCCCTGAAATTAATAAACAAGTCACATACCTTGCACTAAGATCTTTAAGGACTGCCAATAATTTGAGGTGGGTATTAAGAACTGGTTCCAAACTATCAAAAAAAAGATTTGCTACAAATCATCAATGTCATGTGTTTTTGTAAATTATTAAGAGTCACATCAAGTGTCTGAGATCTGCAGCAAGGACCTCGCTGTTACACTACTGGTCACTCTGTGCCTCCACTTAGCATGTGAGGTCAGTTACTAGCTCAGTTACATGCTGAACCATGGATGACTGCGGCAGGCAGTGTAAAGTTTGGCTGAGCATCACGAGAAAAGATGAGGATTCAGCCAAATGTAACAGCTGCGTTAAGATGATTTTCACCAAGTGGGGGATGCATTTCCAGCATTCTGAAATGTTGGGCTCCAGCTTGGCACGGCTGTAAAGGAATATGTCATATTTTTTTAAATGTTGCAAATGTCTTGATTCAGTTGGCAGCATCAGCAGTATCACACTGACAGACAATACACACTAAAGTTACCTAATGCAGGATTAAGAAAGATACAGATATGGGACAAGTTGTTGTGAATACTTACATGTAGGACTGCAACCAAGGACTAATAATCATTTGGTCTTTAAATAGATTATTCAATCAAATAGTTTTTTTGTCTAACCACATTTACCTTAGCATTAGCGAACCATTATATACATGAAAAAAGAAAACAAGATCAAACTATTGTTATTTATAACTAATACAGCAGAATAGCCTCTAGAGGATGACTATATTTGGAATAAGGGATAATTCATCACCATATTTTAAACATGAAATTTTAATTC
Organism: Lepomis macrochirus; assembly: GCA_024633595.2. Lineage (NCBI taxonomy): Eukaryota > Metazoa > Chordata > Actinopteri > Centrarchiformes > Centrarchidae > Lepomis > Lepomis macrochirus. The sequence continues at coordinate 9,936,024 of JALXJV020000018.1, forward strand.
TTAAATTTCTTTTTATAATTTTTTTTATGATAATATGAATTCATCTTCAATAAGAATCCGATTTAATGAGAGACAGACTCAAAATCAATATACAGAAAATGACAGAAGGGCTATTATTTAATGAAGATGAAAAAGTGCAAAACTACTGGAGGGAGAACTCTTTTCCCCCTTCCTGTCAGTGGCTGTTAATTAATTCATTAAAATTACTGAATTATTATGTAATGAGAGAACCTAATCATCTGGTGGCCCATGTCTCAACCTCTCCCCTAGACAAAGACATTAAGTCCATGACCACTATAATCTTGCTATTTGAATATCTTTGATTTACAGGCTAACATATCATTTATGCTTACATCCCATACATCTCGGTGCAGTTGCTATGGTGATGTCAACATGAAGATCGATCATTGCCAAGCAGGAGTGGAGCATGACACCAATTAAAAGGTGATGTCGTCTCCAAGTCATCACTCACACTCCTCACTAATGCACTAATTACCGGGGCTGGGACATTAATGGAATAGCATGGTTCAGCCTGGGGATTAATCTGCATGGATTCGCCAGCGTGCGTGTGTGTGTGATGTCCGTCTGTGATGTGCGTGCGTGTATGTGTGTGTGATTAATGCAAACCCCCGCCTGCTCCGGCGTGACCTTGAGCACCACCACGGGAGAGAAATGAACCGGCTGGGTGGAGAGTTGGGATATCTGCACTTGGGGCGGTGGAGGGGAGACGATGTGCTGAGGTGGAGGGCCGGGCCAAGGTTGAGGATGAACAGGGAATTGGTGCAATCGGAGGGGATCAATGAATAAATTTGGTGTCTGACTTTGAGAAACTCTGCTGATGATCTTCCAGACTGAAGAACAAGTCCAGAAACTTTCTTGATTTTAAAGATCCAAATAATTTCTAAATTAGTATCAGTCATAACACTGGAGTTAATCAGCCTTCATTATCATTATTATCTGCATATAGTCAGCTGTGAAGTATTCAGATCGCAAAACTGCTTCTAAAGTGATTTTAAAAAATAAAAAAGTCACCTCAACTTAAAACAAATGAGACAAAGTTAAATATTTAATAACCAAATAAAAATTATAGAAACATTATAAAAAGCCCAGACAATAAGGCCATAAGCTAAAATGAACTTGGATTTATCAATATAATAAAAACAAGGCTGAAACAAGTAGAAATGTAATAAGGTGTGTGTGTGTGTGTGTGTGTGTGTGTGTGTGTGTGTGTGTGTGTGTGTGTGTGTAGCTGTGGGAGTATGTGAGAAACACAAATAGAGTTTCTTACTGTATGGACATATTAATCACAGAATAATCACCAGTTTTGTGCGCTTTGGTCCAGGACAGCTAATTTACAATTTAAAATATCCTACAGAGGGTCACATTTGGAATATATTACCTGCTGTTTTAAAAGCAAAGTAAAATTTTTCAGCAGTCCATCTCTGTTCCCTATTGATCTTCTCTTCTGTTTTTTTCTGTCTTTTTTTGTACCTTTGTTTTATTTTACCCTTTAAAGTCGGCTACATTTTGTATGTAAAAAAAACTCTGTTGGAGTTTGTTTCTCTATTTTTTATTGATTCTTTTTTGAATTAATTAGGCAGTCTCTTGTCAAACCTCCCAATTTCCTGGCCCCTCTAGCGATCTGTTTTGAAAATGTTGATTCTTTTAAAATAAAATCAGAGCAAACAAAAGCAAATCTTGTTGTACACCTACACACTATGTGCGCGCTGGATGGTTGACGGGTACTCTAACTCACCGATGACATATGTGAGCAGCAGGGCCAGGGTGAGAGTAAGCAGCGACGCCGACAGGGCTGTACACTTCCAGTTGCAGCAGCGGTGAGGCTTGTTGAAGGTAAACAGTGGTCTGGTCACGCTGCTGCGAGGGAGAGGCCGGGGTGGAGGGGAGTACACGGTCCCAGATGTCAGGGGGTAACCCTGCCCCGCCCCTGACAGTAGAGCTGATGAACCAGAGCCCGGCTTGAACAGGAAGTGTCTACAGGAGAAAGACAAAGAAGACATTTTATTCTAACCTGCAATCCTGCAATTGACAATTGCCCCCCCGCCACTTAGTGTTGCTAGGCCTGTCAGTTTGCTTGGCGCTTATGCAGTTTAAATGTGTAAATGATGGAAGATTTACTACTCAAAGTTCATAGTAATTTTGGAAACAATGGGTTCTTGATTTCAGACAGAGGCAGACAAAAGCAGGCCTCTCATTTCTTGCCAGCAACCGTTGATTTTGTCAGCTGAAATGACAACAGTCGCTGGCAGATTTACTCAGCTTTGGCTAGCTAGCTAATTAAGCTAAGGTTAGCTCCGGGAGTTATTTGAAAGCTTGAAAACACTGTCTCCGGCTGCAGACTCATTTTAAAAGGAGAGTCTTGTAACGTGCACTTGATGACTACATAGATTATGCTGTGCTCAAAGACATGAGGCAAAAAGTCAGCAGATAATGAACTGTAGAAGACATGGAACTAAACTAAGGATTTTTCTTGTATTGCAGTTTGTCCTAACAGGATTATAAACATGAAACAATGGAAACAATGTTAGATTGTTATTTCGTTCCCTGTCTGGCTGTTTAGCCTCCGTGTGCAAAAAAAGTATGCTTTCACTTTTAACGTTACAAGAAAAAAGGCTCAGATGATGATGTGTTTGGCAAACGTAATGCTATCTGTGGGTGTTGGCTTTGCTCACTGGAGTGTAAACTTCCCCAAATCCAATAAAAGGCAGGACAGAGCTTCTTATATTACTCTAAACTCTGAAATACTACACAGTGGATGTGCTTGACATGAAAGGGGCTTTTTTTAACATAACATGTAACTATACAACCTATTGCAGTTATTTAATAATATGGTCCATGGCCTTGGGAGTAGAGTTGCCAACCGTCCCGTAAAATCAGGAATCGCCCTGTAACTGGAAACTAAAAGACCTGTTCCATATTGAACTGATGTGGCACACGCTTTGTTTTTAGTATTTTTTTAGAATCAATTCAGTGCAAGTCTATGGGAAGTTAGGTTACAGGTTCGACTTTAAAGACAGCGTGATTTGAATGAGCCAGAAGGAAACCATCCCCCTGCTCTCTCCCTCAGCCTGTCTGTCATGTCATGTTCAACCACCCAAACAGAATAATCAGAGCACTCACATAAGAATGTAGTACTAGCAGGACAAATACTTGGACAAATTATATACATAATAACAGTAATATGACCCCCCACACACACCCATTCCAGGATGTCAGCAACCCTACATGGGAGTAACTACTGTAGTAGCTGACATTAGAGCAGATAACACACTGCTATTTACTCAATTTCTCACTCACTATTTCTTCAGCCCTATGCACAGCACTTTGGCATGTGGAGAAATCCAAGTTTTACGGTTGCTAAGCTTTGATTGATGATTGGACAATCGTTCTTTGGGGGATGGGCTTAGTGGAAGAACATTTAATTGCTGTTCTAATCTTATGAGGAGGGAGCCGTTACACATTCTGTGTCCCACAAACTACTTGCCACCTCTGGGACTACTGTTTTTGTGTTTCTAAAGTAAATTATAGTATGAATATGGAAACAATCAAAGTTACAGGGCAAGCCTATCTGGGACAGTGGTTCAATCCTTCACCAATTAGCTTAGCACAGCACAGACATCATCTTTTCTTAGGTATCTAGTATCTTATTCTGATTGTATTTATGCAAATCTGCACTCAGTGGAATTCAGTCTCACTCTGAAGTACGCCTGACTGAAACTCATTTAAAGGGCCCCCAAGGTGGGAGATTTTAGAGAAGACCCCTTTCCTGCTCTTTTTTTAATGATTAATACAGGCTGGCTCAGTATTCAGATGTCAGACTGTTCTACTTTGCCACTGCATAAAGATGCAGTCCTCCTAAACCTCACCTAGTTGAAAAACCTCTGTCTAGAACTACGTAATTCAGTTAAATATCTTAATATCCCACATATGTGGCTACATTTGTGTGCTTTTAATTTAAGTGGTCTCTGAAACTTGTAAGTAATGCATCATCAAAGATTAATCCGAAAAAGCTAAAATCAAGGACGAAAAGTAGACAAAGGAAGTCCCCAAGCGCTGCGATTCCACTTGCAATTTATGTTATGTTCCACTATAAATTGTGGGGGGAGCAATATGTGGCAAATGTGAAACAGATTATTCACAGTTAGTGCACTATAAACAGTTAAATAATAGAAAATAGTCACAAACTGCTATGCATTATTTCCACAGCACACTACGGATACAGTATAAGCCACAGAATATGAAACTATAAGCCCAGTCCAAGTCCTTCATTAGAGAAGAAGCACAAATTTGACAAAGTGCCTCTCTGGTACAAGGTTACGAGCAGCTACTGTAATGCAGAGCAGCATTGAAGAGAATGAAAAAGCCCTGGCAGGTGCGGATCAATGACTTACCTATTCCTTTTTTGACTCATCAAAGTGACTACTTAAGTTATACTGCTGTATTAGTTAAACGAAGATGAGGTTCATTTTCATTATGAAAAAGAGGGAGTTAGATGGTGATGATAGCGAACTAAGCTGAAGGCCAATTAATCTAGGTAGCATTTCATCCATATTGTGTTTGGATAATTGAGGGCGAGGGTTGGAGGGTGTCAGACGAGAACGCAGAAATATGGGGGATAGGAAATTATTCAATTTGGAAAAGTGGATCTGGGCAGGCAATTATAAGCACTTCCAGCTTGTTCTGGCCATATTGACTTCCATCAAAAAATGAACAAAGTCTGTTGTTGTGAGGAAACAAATAATGGTTATATTGGAGAAAACATCAGAGGCAAAAAAAGCTATGACTTATTGTTTTTTTCCCTGAAGTGGGTATGTGTATTTTCCATAACAAAAAAATATCCTGGAGCTCCTGGTATTCTCTGACAGCAATGATTGCCCCAGGTTACTGTGTGCTCTCCGAGGGTTAATACTGATGCTGTGAGTCCGATGTGTCAGGCTCAGCTTGCTAGAGTGTTCTTCTGTCCGTGCAGAGAAGGGTGTGAGGTCGCAGGCTGCTGGAAGGACTGTGGTCTCTGAAGGGGCCTCTCAGAGGATAGGCCATTAAAGTGGGGCGAGACAGCAGACTGACAGTGTCTTTGGACACCAGACTGCCCCCGCCCCATACCTCGTCCATTTGCCCTCATACACGGCAAAAACACATCCATCTTCTCAAGTAATTTAGTCTCATATTCAGCCTTGAAGATGGATTTCACTTTTAAAAAAAGAAAAATATTCCTACGGTGGGGTGAAAGTTTCAAGAATTTTCTAAAACTGAGTTTGGGTATCATGATGCATGACAGAATAAAGCAGATCACAGCATTTGTGTCATGCAAATTACTTCAAGGAAATACTTGAAACAATGATTTGCATAAGAAACTGGTGAAATTATCCCAAGGCAAGGCACAGCGAGTTTATTTCTATAGGACTTTTCAAACATAGAAGCAAATTATACTGCTTTACATAAGGCAAAGCATGCACTAGAGCAATATAACAACAATAACAGTAACAAAAAAGAAGAAAAATAAAATCAGAGTAAAATGAAAAACATCTCACCGCAATGACTTTTGTAGGCGTCAGTAACAGACTGAATTTGGGGTAAGATGGATATTTTTTGATATTTAATTGTCCATTTTAATATCCTTATTTACTTAAATTGTGTATTTAAAAAATCATTTTGCCAGTCATCTGTAATCTCTTTCTTATGTGTTTCTCTCTTTCCGCCTGTCAATAATGTGGCTGTGTTTAAGATGAGAGATAGATAACATCCATCCTTCCCTGTCTGCCTCCTGTCCTCTCTCCATCCATCCATCCAGCGTCTTGCTGAAGGCTGTGAGTCAGATGGGGGACACAGGAGGCTGCACACGGAGCAACCGCACACCTAAGGGTCAATGGTAGTTCAACTCTGAAAGGCCAGAAATAAACTTAGGACAAATGCACGCACACATGCACATAAAGGAACATAGCTCGGCTCAGGGATGCCCAGACAAGACAAGCATACACAAAAAGATGTCAAGTTCAGGTGAGCATTTTCACATTTTCTGAGGCCAGTACGCAGGTCGAGTCCACTGTGGTGCTTTTATTGCTCTGCTGAAGGTGGATTAGCGCAAGAGGGATCAGAATCCAGCTAAGGAAATTGCATTTGTCAACACATGTGGAACTTGTGTCTTCTTGTGTGGTGCTTTTGAAAATGCTTCACTGTTCTTCCTGGCTCTCTGCCTTTGATCTTCTCAGACAACATCCAGGGGCGACGCCCAGGAAGCTTTGAATTCATATCAGAGGGCAGATTTCCCCCGAGTCAGGAAGAAAATGAGAGTTGCCGCTCTCCAGGAGGTCGGAGTCTACGGCCCAAGGGCTGTCTTTACCTGGATATGTGTGAATTACCATGTGTGTGGATGGAGGCCAATGTGCACGGGGCACAGGTACATGCAGATATACAGTGCGTGCGTGTGTGTATAAAAGTTTATTTCAGTGTGTAGCAGCACATGCACAGTGTGCTACTGAGGTAGTATCACTTCTTAGCGATAAGAGGAAGGAGGGAAGGCAGTACCAACATTTGCTATGCCTCTTAACAGACCTAGTGTGAGACCCAGTCAGATATATTGAATATCCATATCTGCATCCTTCCACTTACACAAGTTGGCCTCTCCAGAAATATAACAGATATGCAGCTGAAAAGGAAATCTATGCACACTTCAAACAGTCTTAATCTCTGCTGACGCAACGTCAATACACTTCGATACAGATTCATCAAACACACGTCGGAGAAACTAGAAGTGCACTTGACAACAAGAGATATTGTGCGCATTTTTTTTGCCATTTTATTAAGGTCATAGCATCACTTATAATTCCATTGGCATGAGCCCCCATGTCAGGTTTATAAATACTTGATAAATCTTTAATCGCATGCCTGAGATTGAGCTGATAACAGCAGCATCAGGGTAAGAGCAGAAATATGAAATCATTAGATTAGCAGTGTATCTGAGAATGTGAAAGAAGAGAGAGAGGAGAGTGTTTGAATATTAAATCCAACCCAAAACAGTTAAGCAGTGAAGACAGCCATTTTTTTGCCTTGCCCCCACCAAAAGCTAGATAGAAAAGAGCCAATAATATCTGAATTATGTTATGGAGGGATACTATTCTATTGACTATGAATATGATTACATTTTATGGCTCAGAACTAATAGCGCACTATCAAATGAAACTTATTTGACTATAAACTCCCAAATGCAAAAATGTATTACTACAAAAAGGCACCATCCAATATACTAAGCCACTGCGGAAATTGTGTTTTATAATCACATCTCTCTTTGGGAGAGAGTTCTTTATGTTCAGCAAATATTGTTTGAGCGATTTCACACACACAAAAAGTGTGAATTTTGTTTATGTCGGATTTTCATTTAAAGCAAATAGATAATGTAATTACAATGCACTTCTGACAAGTCTTTTACATTGATAGTCATGTCTGGCCAATGATTAATTTAAATTGTCACTGAATCTAATTTTATTCTTCCCTTCCTTTAAATGAGGTAAGATCTAATTATGGCCTAATGCATAACTTATTAAAATCTCTTCTTCTGGTGTGGCGGCCTGCCAATCTCATCCTCAGTCATAATACCGGAATTCAGCTGCAGCATCGTGCTCTCATTAAACATGCAAACATATTCTTATGCACCTTGCTGCTTCTTCTCGAAAAGCAGCCTCACAAATGAGGATCTCCTAAATAATTCTCTGATCAATTATTACTAATGCAGCAAGCAAATGCCTAATTCTGTTTGATGGGACGAAATTCCAGTGGCTCGTCTGCAAGCATTTGCAAAAAAATAATCTGGGATTCTACACTTGGAAGTGGAATCACAAAGAGTTCCTGAAAAGAGAAGGCCCACTCTACCTTTCTTTTACAAAGTATAACTCAGATACTGGTCTCCTGGTAAATCTGTCATTGGGATATGACAATGAAAATAATCCCAATAAACCTGAGAGATTCGTTATGACTTTGATGGTGTGCAAAGTCCTGTAATAATACCCAGGAGGCCTGCGTGGTGTTCCACTTTCTCCTCTCTACATGTTCAAAACATGTCCATCCTAACAAATCCTTTAGTCCAACATTCATTCTTAATCATTTTTCTAAGAAATTGTTAAAGTCTGCCAACTCACACTCCTGATGAAAGAATTTTCGTTAATCTAATGATCCTCATTTCTGAGATTAAAGAAATGTCTTTAATTAAGTAACATTATGTTGAAGTAGGGCAATTTGCCTTGAAGATGTTTTTAGTTGAAGGCTTTCCTTGCAAAATGACACAAACACTGTTTTTGACTGAAAGCATTTTGGATCGAAGCCCTTTATTTGTTCCAAATTCTCAGCTCTTTTTGTTGACTGAATTATTTTTTTAAATAGAAGAACACCATTGTACAAAAAAAAAACTGCATTATGAGGGACTTCTGTGTTGCATTCTCTCACCTGGTCTCTAGGGGAATGTTGCTGTTGAGCACCCAGCTGTTGTGAAGCTGTGCCTGGTCTGTGCTCGAGCTTGTGTCTGCCCCCTGGCTGCCCTGGTTGGCCTGGCACCGCGTTGGCATGGTCTTCCTCTGCAGGCTGACTTGAGTGTAGGGCGCCGGGCGGGCACAAGTGCAGGCATGGGGCGGAGGGGGAGGCGGGGGCAGCGGGCGAAATGTGAACTGACCACCTGGACTGCTGGGCAGCTCTGCGCAGAGAGAAGCACAGGAAGGAGGAGGAGGGAGGGGAGAAATAAACATAGGTTTATTAGGAGCGCAGTACCATAAATTACAAATAAATGTGGCGTGTTAGTTGACAGTTTATTGTTATTATACTGATTGAGGGACATAAATCAGCTTGAAAACTGTGCCTGTCCAGCGCCATCCCTTCCTACCTGCTTTGATACACTTCCAGCAGCCCTATAAATAGGTTCTTGGCTGGCTGCAACATTGAGCAGTCTTTAAAGAGCTAACAGCTCTGGCTTAATCTGCACCCGCCAGCCCAAACTACCCATGTGATGTTTATTATGAGATCTGTAGCTCCACGGAATGAGCTAGCCAGCTGTAACTCCCTCACACTGGTAACCTCAGGGTCTAGCTAGAGCTCTTTCTATCCATCATTTATCATTCTCTTTCGCTATAACTCTGCCTCTCCCCGTCTCTTCCCCCCTGCTGCTTTCTCTCCCTTTTCAGTCTGTCTTCTGAAAGCGAGTGTAGACTAATTACAGTTTTGCCAAATGAAATGTGTATGCATATGTTTAATGGGTGAATGTGTGTCTATGCATACAACTGCAAAATGAAGCTGGTTTGCATGTGTTTCCATGTGTGCGGACACCTGTACGTGTGTGTGTGTCGGTATGTATTCATGAGTGTACATCAAGCTTCCTAGGACATTAGTTATCAGTGTTTAGGGGGTCAGCTCATCCCATATGGTTGCAGCATGGTTCTATGAACACAGCAAATCCCTCATCCCAAAAGACCAGTTCCATCCAGCTGTATTGACAATGAACGTAACATTAGCTTCAAACCTGTTGTAAGGGACAAAGAAGTTCAGAATCTGGTAGACAGACAATATTGGCTCTCAACTCTATTTGCTGCCAAAATGTCAGCAATAATTTAACATCCAGAAATGAAGCCCACCTGGGAGATCACCACAGTCTTCACTATTTGCGTGTTACACAGACAACACCAGAGAACAGAGTTTTGCCAGATTCTTTTGATTCTTGCCAGATGAAAACTGAGAAAAGTAAGGAATAAAAAGAGTCTTGTTTCAGTTCTCTATCGTTGCTATTGCCAACATAAAAAAAACAGCATATTACTGGAATCTGTACTTAAGGCACTGTTATGTCTAAAATTGAGGCAACATCTTTTCCAAATATTGCAGGGAAACAGTAATGGAACGTGTTATCATCAACATTTACATAATACTAAATCTGAGCACATGCACTGACATTTTAAGCAATCTTAAAAATCAGACAAGTAAGCCAATACGCAATGTCATATCCACCAATGTCCCCACATCAGGTTTTACGACTTTCAGCTGTTGGATATTCGCATTTACAAGATATATATTGTAGTAGTGCTGTAGGAATGCTATGGCAGGACAAGAACAGTTCTGTAAATGGTCTATAAACATTTCCACAGTAATATTTCCATGATGCCATCTGTCCGGCTGAAATGGCATTTTGAACATTGTTACAGTAGTACTTATGATGTTTCCTGTGCTTGTGCGTGTATATATCTCTCCATATTTGATATCAGTGTTTCCAAAATGGCTGTGTAAATTCTGTCAAAATGCTCTTTGAACAAATGACAAGTTTTTCATCTTCCAAGACACATTGCTTGTTATTGATCTTCAAACATGGCTGTATTGTCTTTGTCACATTTCCAAAGCTTGTGAGGAACTATTTGTCACCATTCTCCGCATACTGACACAATGAAATCTCATCCTTACTCATGACAACCCTTTACTCACATCACATGTTTATTTCATGGTTTCACATAAACATGCAGGGGTTTCTAACTGAACTCCCACCATTGTTATTTATTGCTCTTGGCCATCTGCAGTGTTGCACATTTCACACTCACACATAAAATGTGATATTTTTAGCATGTTGAACATGCTTCTGTTGAATAGCAACAGCTAAAACTGTGTGTCAACTTGTAGTTAATGAATGTTCTTAACCAGTGGATGTGTCATATTTAGACACACCAGTCAGTACAAACCTTAATAACAGATTTTCTCCTGAGAAATTACATACATACAGCCTGCTTGTTTTCTCCACACTAAGTCACTAGGCAATTTCAACAGCTAATCAGACTATGCTGAAAGTGACTCTATATAAGAGCTGGTAAAATGACAGGAAATGTATTTGTGTCATCACCTGGAGGTGCTGTTTAGTCTAATCTAATGGATTTGGAAAATGGAAGTTATTTTTGTCTGAACCACCTCTGAGTATTAAAAATTACATGCTTAGGGAAAACTGACAGCACATTTTTAGAGCAGTACAGCATTGTGTGTAATTGTAATGCACCAGGAGCTTTAAAGTGGTGCTTCAGTTTCTGATTCATCGGTAACCGGGAGTCCTTTGAGTCCAGCCAGAAATCCCTTACTTTCAGCTTTTTTCGGGAGGTAGATGTTTTTAGCATTTGTTACAAAGACATATATTTTTTGTTTAAAAAAAGAAGTCACATGCAGTGCATTTCCAGAGCTGAGCACTCCAGCGGGCAACTTGCTCTCAGGTTGCGCTTGAGGCACTAAATCAACTTTAGACCTGACTTGAATATGACTTTGTTGACTTCAGACGTGACTCTGACTTAGTTACTCTGTAATGACTTGAAGATATGCGGCATTCAGAAATTGTAAATCCACTTTGAAAGCACAATTTTGATTTCTACAATGCTGCCAAATTCAATTTCACATAACAGTGTGCACCTGTCGGCCACAGGATTGTCACTGGATCAAAACACATCAACAGTATTGTCAGCGCTTTTTAATACAAATATTAATGCTTGCTCTAAATGGCACTAACACAGGTGGAGGATATACTCAGGGCCTCTACTTTTGTAACTGTAGCTACCACAGTGTGAAAATGCTTCGTTACAAGCAGAAGTCCTGCAGTGAAAATTGTGCGTATTATCAAGTAAAGTAAAAGCACTTATTATGCAGAATTGCCCTTTTCAGATAGTTCATACATGTGAAACTAAAGAAAACACAAAATTTGACACTTCCCATAATGCAGCTCAATAGCATTTTACGATTAACTTCCCCATGGTAATTTCCCATGTCTGTGCCAGTTTGTAATGGAGGCTCCAAGCCCAAGCAAAGAAAACCCTGATAACATTATTGGGGTTATTTGCTCAAACCCTGTGAGGGTCCTCCAGAGCCAAGATATTATACAACTGATCTTTATGTGTAATGTGGATGAAGGAATAATAGGAAATTTTAATGAAATAAAACAAAATCAAGTTTAAAACTTTTTAAGTTGTAACTGTGTTTGTGTGTGTGTGTGTGTGTGTGTGTGTGTGTGTGTGTGTGTATATATATATTACTGCTATATATATATATTACTGCTGGGCAATAATTAAATTGAATAGTGAATTCTAAAGTAGTTAATTTAAATGTACTGCTATTTACACAAAAGTGCAATAACGTGGTTTGCAAACACTTTGAAAAAAAGGTGCATTTTACCAGCAGTATTCCCTTTACACAGTAGCAATAAAATATTTCTTGTAAATCTCAACTTAAACATTAATGTAATCAATTCAAATATAAAACCAAAGCTATTTGCCACTGCCAGGGCATTACCTTTTATTTAGCTTATTAAACCAAGTTAGAGTCCAGAGTCACGATCATACACAACAGGCACCTTCTGAGCAACAGGTTACAATATATAAATCTGTTTTCCTGTTGTTTTTTTTCTTGAACTGGTATCAGCAGAGTGAGGTGAAGTGGTCGCCTCATGCACACGCCAGCCGGCTGCCGAAGTTGAATTGTCTTGAAGTTTCTGTACGTGACATGTGGCACAAATCATTGGAAGAGAAACTGACCTCGCTGTTTGTGAGTTTCCAGAATCTATTAGTGTGTAATAAAGAGGACATCAGCAGGAGGGAATGCACATGGCAGAGCATCCCCGCAAAACTAAATGAAGGCCTATAATATAAATGTAGCTTATATTTTTAACTTAAGTTGAATAGGCTACAGCTGTGAACAGAAGCCATTGCCATGGTTACTACCCATAGAGCGTCTGCCATTTACTTGCAAAGCATCTATCTATCTATCTATCTATCTATCTATCTATCTATCTATCTATCTATCTATCTATCTATCTATCTATCTATCTATCTATCTATCTATCTATCTATCTATCTATCTATCTATCTATCTATCTATCTATCTATCTATCTATCTATCTATCTATCTATCTATCTATCTATCTATCTATCTATCTATCTATCTATCTATCTATCTAGCCTATTTTTTTCTGAACCATGAAGACAGACTTAGAAAAATGAGAAATGTTTTTCAACCCAAATAGCTTGAAATTGTTTTGAAACCAAAGTAATAAATCCAAATTATTTCTGCCTCTTAAGTCTCAAATGACTTTAAGTTCATTATTAATTTAGACTTTTTAGAAAACCTGAGTTATAACAGGGATCCAGTCGCCACAACTTCACCTGCTACGTGAAAAGGGGAGAGAGTCGAAAGTGGAAAGGAGGGGAGGAGAAAGGAAAGAGACAGAGGGCCAGGGGAGAATGTAATCATGGTGAGTAGGGTGACACCGGGGCCCGGGCTGCCAGATGTTGCTTTAGAAGGCTTAGCTAAGGCTGCTTTGGTTCTCTGCTCCTAAAGATCCACAAACTCACTCAGTTCCTCTCTTCTCACACAAACGTACAAATGGCAGAGAAACACTTGCTAAGTCGCTCTTCCTCTCTTGCGCTTCCCCATCAAACACGCAAGCTGTGATGTTGTGTTAAATAGTAGATGTAACCTAAATAGGCCTGGCAATATAGGACAGAGGCCATGCAAAATTTGGCGGGCTAGCCAGGAGTTCAAAAACATCTAATCAACTCTGTGGGGAGCAGATACAGTAAGGCCAGGGGAGGTTACAGCTCTCGATGACAGTCATGACAGTATATAACATCCTCTGCCCTGGGGTTCCTCTGGGACTTAGCCCTCCAGAAAAGACACTTTTGGAAAGTCGCTTATGAGATATTTTCCTGGAATCATCAGCTTTTGGTTACATAAGTGAGATATGAGGAAAAGCGTTTTAAAGCCTGTGGAATGGAGATCTAGGGGGATTTACTGGGAAATGTTACAGGTAACAGGTATTAGGGGCAGTTATTAAAAATGCATTACTGTAGGTGAGATGGACCTAAAATAGCACATACATTAAGTATTTATGACAAGTATTTAAGCATTTAAAGCCAAGTCATAGTTATAATGTGATACACATAATGAGAGGAGAGGGTAGTAAAAAATGACTTAAGCAACACACACACACACACACACACACACACATACAGTAATGCTCCTGTGTGTCACGAGTTAGCTGTCATGATGGTGCAATTCTCTTTGGAAGGGATATTAATAAGCAGATATGAAACTGTTAGAATGAAAAACGAATCACATGCGCAAAATAATCATGTTCATGAAAGCTTGTCATGGTCTGTCATTAAAATGTTCTACTTTCAGTCTGGATGTGCCTGCCAGATGTTCAGCACTACCTGTACATGGTTTTTGTAATTGGGTAGAGAAAATTTAGGAGGCTACAGTGGGAAATTTTGAAATTTTAGCAATGATGGGCAATAAGGTACTGTGTGATAATTAGAGGGGAAACGGACATACCTTTTTTTATTTGCTGAAGTGTAGTGTGGCTTTGTTGGGTGGGGAGAGTTTAACTGTTTTAGTCTCTGTCTTGGGGCTTTGTGTTCCTCATCAAAATCAGCAGCTGGTTCTTCTGTTCACTGATTTTTTTAGCAGCACTTTATACAAAATAAGAGTGCGTCCTCATTTTTTATATATTTAATTTTGATATACGTGCCATAAATTATATATTGTTTTGAGATATTTAGGTGAGAGTGTTTTTCTACATCAAAGGTGAAGGTTCCAGTGAAAATCTTAATAATGCTGCGGAAGGACTTTTTTTTATGAAGTTAAGTTTAAGTTTCAGGCCCCCTCCCTACCCCAGTCATTTTTCTAAGTGTGAAAGCTGCAAACACAGAATGTATGGCTTCTTTAATAAGAAGAGACCACCAAGTTTGGTGTTTGGCAGACCATAAAAACACAAGGCACAATAATATTAAAGCCTAATATTTAACCGTGTTTCCTTCTCTTCTTCACTCTCTGTTTGCTCACGCCCCCTTTCTCTGCGGTTCCCTCTCTTCATTATTGTGCCCAGTGCTCTAGTGCAGAGTTAATTTCACTTATTACAGGAAAGCCGTATAAAATCCATAGAGCCTGACCTCAACAATATCAAACCTGCCTGTCTAAAAGAGGAAAGTGATTGTTTTAGAGAACATTTAACACTATTGTTGGACCAGGCCCAGCAAAAACCACATCATCCACCCCACTCTAAAAATAAAAGCTTAATAATTTCCCCCAGGATAGCTTTTCATCTATCTTGCTTCTTAATTGACTTGCATTAAATTGCCGCAAAGTTTATTCCACTGCTGTGCTTCGATGAAATAAATAATTAACCCCATAAAAAGGTCAGACAACTGAAATTAGAACTCACTGTTTTTTGTTCTTCTTTTTTGCAGTAATGAGATGGGATCCTGCTCTGGCTGACCATCTGACTCTCTGTAATAATTTGTCTTTGTCTTAACAGGGCTCCTGACCAGAGATAACACATTATCTCATCAGACATTATAAGTTCTAATATGATTCTTTTCACTGGTTGGCTGCTGATGAAGTCGGTGTGAAGGATGGCAATATCGATAATAGTGGCTGTATGATAACAGGGTCTAATATTGCTAATGATCATGGTGACGATGATGGCATAGATGAAGATAATTTTAGTGATAATAGGAGCGGTGGTGGGGATGAAAATAACAAAGATAATGACAATAACATAGGTAATAACAGTGGTAACAATGATGATGAAAACAGCAGCGATGGCAGCAGAAACACTGATAATTACGTTGACAGTGGGCTCTGAGACAGCAATTAGAATAAAAACAGCCATTGATTCATCTCTGCAGACACGGGGATAAACGGTGGGATCTCCATTTAACAAAGTGACACAATCATGTTGTCCAATTAAAGCAAGAAAATATAAATGAAGAAACCGAGTGCTCTAAGAGTGTTTCTCTCTCATATGGAACCCAGTCGATTTTCATACCGAGTCTGATAATTAGCAGCCATGCATCATCTGGATTTTTCATACCAGAGGACTCACTCAATGTGCGTGCAACTGCGTGTGTGTATTGGTTCGCATGTGCATATGTCTCCATGAAGGTGTATATGTATGTGCACATTTGCGTAATTGCTTGTTTGTACCCCATCTTGAAAAACAACTCCGGAGCAACAACCACAACCATGTTTAGGCTGCAGGTGATTCTGAAAGTTGCATTTCCCTGGAGAGGGCGTGAAACCTCCTGAGTCTAGCTCCTCAGCTCTACAGCAAGAGGCTTACCATCACTCAAACACTTCACTGCAGGGGCCTGTGCTCAAATTACATTTCCAGAACAGCACCCCCCTTTCTGTCCTGCACTATTTAAATGATCTGTTTAAAACTTGTAATTAATCAGCTGATATTTTGCAAACATGAACTACGTGACCAAACTTTTTTGATCTCAATGAATTTTGGCGGCCAGCGCAGGTTTGCCTGGATGTAGCCTATAGTGGAATAACAGCTAGCTGAGCTCAGCTTGTCTCTCCTGAGAGCACAGCAGTGTCCTGATCCTTCCTGACCTTGTCACTGCTGCAGGGTGCCCGGTCATTGCCACCTGCCATTGAGTTGCTTATTTGTGTATATGCGTGTGCGCATTTGTGCATATCATACGCATGCATGCATTAGTCTCCACATGACTGCTTTGGAGTATGCCCAGTAGTGGTGTGATGTTATGTGAGATATTAGTCTTGGTAGAAATTTACATCAGCACAAAAAGGGCGTGACAAGGTGTTTGAGACTCAGGAGGTGAAACGCCACAATGGCCATTACGCTGATTAGTGCACACATTTATCTTTTACAAGCCTCATGATTCTCTCCCTCCTTCCCCCTCGCTCTCTCTCTCCTATATATCAATGCACACTACACTTCCCTCAACCCCAAAACAATCACAACAAACACACACAGAGCGTGGAGGAGTTTCGCTGCACACACATGCATACACTATATTGCCTCTGACTCCGACACTAAAACAGGAGAAAGTGCCTGGGCTTGACAGCAAACAAACCAACATGAAGAGATTCCTGGCAGGCTAAAGAGAGAGTAGTATCAAAGCTACAAGAATGCACCACCAGCAGCCCATTTTTTTCACTTGGAGAGAGAGAGAGAGAGAAAGAGAGAGAGAGAGAGGAAGAGAGAGAAAGGGAGTATGCGCAGTGTTGTAGCAGACCTGAGCTGCTGGTAATTAGAATGGGCTCTGAGGAGAGACAGGCAGTGGAATGAATGCAAATGAATTCACTGACTCCGGCATTGGGCTCCACAATCTCACTTTTCATATAACATACCTTACAGACATGAAGCCACTGGCACAAACAGAGCAGGGCTACACAGTAAACACTGAGTGACATGACTGTGGACACGCATGTGGCAACATGTCCCCAAACGCAACCCACTCACATGCACGAGTGTACAAATAAAATGTGAATCCGCAGCCCGGGAAACAAATACAAACCTCATGGCGCACCAGGACGCATGCACAGATACAAATACACAAACACACATTCACACGTACACACCATGCTAATCCCTGCAAATGCCACAGTGTTGCTTGTGAAAAGAGAAAAGGGGTGAAAAAAGCGTGTTCCAAGTGAACATCCACAGCATGTCCCACAGCGGAATAAACAAATCCTTCTTAATTGGTGTCGATTTGGAATGAAGTGATGATTCATCATGCAGAACTCCCCAGTAGAGTATTGGAAACCCAATCATTTCTAATCCATATGACCTTGACAGAGGGCCAGAGTTAGACTCTAACTCCTTCCACATACATCGTCCGACAGACAAAGTCAAGGCATTGTAACTGACTTTACAACTCGTTGGAACTGTAATCCACCAAAGTCAGATCACTTCACTGATTACTCCATCTCAGCCAGCGGCAAATCTTTATGAAGCACTCAATTCTCCACAGCAGTCATAAATCAGGGTACTATAAGCTTTCCGTCTCAATGATGGCACACCAGAGACACTATCTCCATACCACGCCGCTCCAGTCAATAATTCCTATTCCCATTACATCTACTAGCACTGCTCTTGACTTAAAGAAGTCTACTGGTACTACCTCAGCTCACATCCAGATCCCCAGCGGTGTGCCATGTGAAACTTTGATCAGTAACTCTGTGGCTCTTCTCAAGGAGAAGCAGGTCATCTGTGAAGGGGTCCTGCTCTTTACTAGCTAACGCTGTAAATTAGTCTAATTAACACATCTCCCTTCCTATCTTAACCAGGCATCTGGGGCCAACTAGAGTCTTATTATAGAGTAGATTATGCGTGTAATGTCCCCATTGAGATTACAGTATGGAAAGCGAAGCATTCAGAGAGGCGTACATACATATATGCCCTGTGCACAAGAGGACAGGACTGTGTGAATATGGGATAGACAGGGGGAATAACAGAAAGGATAAAGGGCTGCTTGGTATTCCGACTGGAACATATAATAGATGGTGGAGGGAGATAGAGAAACAAAGCGTGCACAGAAGAGAGAGGGAGAGAATAACAGGAAAGAGATGTGTCTTCAGCACCACCTGCATACTCGACTGGCGGCCATCTTGAGGTCAATGAGGTGAGTGCAGCCACCGCCCCAGGTCAGCATTAACACAGACCAATGACAAGTCGGCACTTGCCCTCTATTGCAACAACACCTTGCCGTTCCACTCCACCGACCGCACCTATCACACCGATCACAGCGCACACACATGCATACGCTTTTGCAATCGTCCAGTGCTATCCGTCTGTCCCTCTTTTCCTCTCTCTTAAAATCACACTCTCTCTCACACACACACACACACACACACACACACACACACACACACACCACGAGAAGCTTAACAAATGTGGGAACAGATGCCCCACATCAGACTGCAGTTGCCCTCTGCTCCCTGCGTGCCTCCAGAGAGACAGAGGAATACCGTTAACGAAGATAAGACACTGCAGTCCTCTGCTGTCTCAACACATGCCTGAATGGTGAACACACACACACACACACACACACACACACACACACACACATACATTTTTGAGTCATTTGTTAACGTCCATATCAGTATAAAGCTGTAGAGATGCAATCACAATATCTGTAAGACCTGCCTGATACCTACCATATGTGCTCAGCCCTCGTCCCACTCACCTCATCCTCTTACAGCAAAAACACTTACCAAACCAAAACGACTTATTCTTTCTTTTGGGGACATGATTTCCCTTGATCCACTCACTTATTAAACTCAATTAGCTTCTTTGATAGGTGAAGCAGAAAACAAGACATTTAGTGACAGTCTTGTACTCGGACAAAAATCCTCAGTGGCATTTTCATGGTAGGGGTGTGTATCTGTCCCTTGCACAAAGATCATCATGCATACAATGCAAAAATGGGACAGATACATTTGATAGATTCAGCACTGTGATGCAAGGCTAATTCAAAATGATTCGATTCAGCTGTGATTTATTATTGATTTTGCTTGGATTCAGGATTTGATAAGGTATTAATATTTAGGTTACTTAATAAAAAAGATCAATATTTCCTCATTTTTTATTTCAAGTACAGAATTACAAATGTGTCTGCTGCCATAGTGACATACTGCAGTAACCATTGGAAGTGATAATGTTTTAGTCCCAAGGAGAATGGATTTTTCACTTAACATGCTGTCGACTAGGTGTTGTTCACCTCAGTTTCCAGATCAGTGTCATGCTTCTAAATTGGTATTTTATACAACGCTAATCTCATGGCTTATTGCATTCAACCCAGGGATTTTCAGGTCAGTATACATTGGATGTAGCGTTAGCTGCTAACCCTAGTGGTGCAATCTTCAGGTTGACTGTGGCTGTCTGTAACTTTAATGTCCACACACAGAGGTCTATGGTGCCATATTTTAATAGTTTACACACTGCAAATAAAATGTAAATATTTCAGGCAACTTCAGACACAGTAGAAGGGGTGGGGATTGCTCATAGTAGATATGCAGTTGGCGAGAGAAGCTAGCTAGCAGTTGAGGGGTGGGTCACAGACCGACAGAGAGAGGACTGGAAATTTAACTGGATTTTGGTCTGTAAGTAATTATCACGGATCCATATGCATTGATTTTTGATGAATTTCACACTGAATTTCGGCAATGTGGTTGTGTATTGATGCAGCTGCATCTCTGACTGTTGCATCACTTTTCCAATATGAATAGTTCATTTTAACACATACTTTTATGAAAGGAAGAATGTGAATATTGATAAACAAATGTTTGGACCATATTTTAATATATGCTTCATAAGTGCATGCCTCACTACACAAGGAGGTAAACACGCTTTGGAAGTCTGTGACATTTAGGAAATACTATATATAGAGTGCAAGTCTATTGAGGAACACTGGCTGGCCGCAGGGTCAGCCAGGAGATCAGATTAAATAAACATCAGTGAGAAAGCGAGAGAGAGAGACACACACTCAGACACGCACACACGGACACATACAAAAAAAATAAACAGGAAGTGGTAGCTCAAGAGGTTTATGTTTTTGGCCACAAATTAAATGACAACTTTTCATTTGATCATTGGTGGATCAGACGTGTAATCACTTCAGAAACATGGCAGACGAGGGACTGAGGCTGACGATATGGAGATGGATCAAGGGTTTAGGGTTGACACTTTGTGTGTTGAACTGACCGACATCAATCTATCATCCCTTATGGTGTCTACTCTGTATCTGACATGGCCTGGATATCCCCTGGTTTGCTGAGTTACATGCTTAAAGATCTGTCAGCATATAAAAACGGAGCCCTTGGGCTGACAAGATGGCGGTAGCCCCCTGACCATTGATCCTCTGACTACGGTCTCATTCTGAAAATACCTCAGAGGACTGTGTGACACATAAATATCTAACTCTGCAAACTTGTCAGGAATATGCAGACGTGTCACAATGTAGTATGCAAATGCAAGATGAAACATTGCATACCAGTCCTAATATTTGGGGATAGGTCAATACACTATTCCACAGAGATAGCTAAGTGTGCACTTAAACATAACCAGGTAGAAGGATGTTTAGATAGCGATTAGCTAACAACATTTTATGGCCATTCAGAAGCCACTTAAAGGACACACACTTCCAGACACTTCTAGCTATTAGCAGCCATTAACATTTGTGCATAATCATGTGGAATGATGTGCGAGGGAGTCTCATCTGCAGCAGCAACAGTAAGAGAAAATTTAATTTCATTTAGAAGATGATGACAATTCTGCAGCAGTGGCGCCACAGGGCGCAATTCAGGTGTGTACACAAAGCATACACATTCAGTTTTGGTATCTCAATCTTACATACACACAAGCACACACTGTCACTAACGCTAATGCACACAACTGCTGAGGCAGCCACAAAAAACCAACAATCCACAGCAGGGGGGAGACATAAAAGCCTACATGTATGCATCAAACCTCCATTTTCATACCGAACAGCAACAATGAAAATGTGACATCACTGCCCTCTGCCTCACCTATCTCTTTCTATCTACAACTGTGACTAAAAGGGCCACTAACCTCTGACCCAATAACATAAAAAAGACACAACAACCTGAAAAGGGTGTCACTGACCCCTTTCTAAAAGGGTCAGTTGTTCCAGGCTATAAAATCTTAAAAAAGCAAAAGATAATATTCTGCCTTAGCTATGACTGTGGAGACAGCGACGAATGGCGAAAGAGGGGGAGCTGAGACAGGACCCCGGCCTTAATGTAGTTTGTAATTGTAAGTGTTGGTCTTTAATAAAAGCCCAGAGTATTTGGTCAGGCTAATAGACTGGGCTCTCTAAATCCTGCCTGCCATGCATTATTCAACAGCCATTAGCTATCGCCTCATCTGAGAGGCTTTATGAGTCCCATCATCGGCTGGGACCCAGGCTAGGCACACCAGAGGTGTGTGTGGAGGGAGTGAGGAAGGGATTAGCTGGGGAAAGAAAGAGAGAAAGAAGGAGACGCAAAATCAGGTATGGGAGGGAAAAGAGGGGAGGTTAAAGAGGATTCAGAGGCAAAGAATCAAAGAGGAACGCTGACGAAAGATGGGCGTGATGTGGCATAGGTGAGGGCCTGTGATATGGAAATGAATACAGGGAGATGAAGAAATGGCTGGATGAAAGCCAGAGGTCATATGGTAGACTTATGAAAATGGGAAAAGGGTTGATGCAGGGAAAAGGGTTGATGCATGGAAAAGGGTTGATGCAGGGAAATGAGAGGAGAAGTGGCTGTTGGAAGGTGGAGAGGGATTGGAGTGAGATGTATGGAAGTTGGTGTCGGAGGCAAGCCTAGGGTCAGAGTAAGACTGGAGAGAGCAACAGAGAATGAAAGAGAGATGCCACCTTGAAGTGGCATTTTCTGTTGGTCAGGAACATAAATGTCAGGTGCTTCCTCCCTCTACCCTCTCAACCTTTTCTTCTTTCAATTCCCCTCACCTCCCTCTCAACCTCCCCCTGCTCCTTCCACTCCACCTACTGCTGCCCTTCTCAATCTGCCTACCTCTCCCTTGCCTCTATCCATCTCCCCAGAGTAGTGCCAGTGGTAATTTTGCTTTCAGAGACGAGAGAAGGCCATGGAACACATGGAGAGGCAGGCTGCTCAGTTACCATGGTATCACTGGCCAACAGGAATGGCGCCAAGACCAGGATGCGTATGTGCGTTTGTGTGTGCATGGGTGTGTACGGTTGTGGGCGTAAGTGTGCGTTCTTGAGTGCATCTACACGTCTGGGTAATGGGTGTTTAGCAGGCCTGCCAGACTTGTCCCAGCCACTGCTCTCCCAGACTACCAGGTTCTCCTGACCCTCTGCGGCAGCCCAAGGACACACTCCTGTCTCTCTAATTAAAACACAACCCTGACACGCACACCACACACTCACACACCACACACACCCTGCAGGTCTGCAGCTTAAAATAACCTTAAAAGGAACAAGCAGAGCCATCATCCCCTGCACTCAACACCTCTTCAAAATCCACTCAGTGTTTTCTCACCAGGCAGCCTCCTAGGCAGACTCTGCCTAAATCTGCAGGAAGATTCGCAACAACAAATATCATCTTCGAATGCAGCACTCCTTTATTAGAGGAGTCATCAAAGGAGCTGCATTTATTATTGCATGACTTCCTGCAACAGAAGCACCACTGCACTGTCAGTCTGTACTTACATACTTTCTAAATAATTGTGTGCTGACAAATTTGCAACCATCAGAAAACCACAAAGAGGTTTCTGGAATACTGTCAGTGTGGCTGTGGTCTAAGAAACAGGCAGTTGTTTCAGAAGCTTAAAGTGTCCAATGCATAAAATATAACTGCAAGGTACTGTCCTACCTTTTCAGTTTATTAGGTGGCTAGTGTTTTACCATTTTATATCTCACCATACTTTGAGAATTTGAAGTCTCTAACCATTCTAACCACAATTATGCCCTCCTTTATGTATAATTATGCATAGCCCACATATCTGAGTTCATTTTTTGGCAGCATACAACATTAACTTTAATGTTGTGTATTCTCATAAACCGGAGATAAGGCAAGGTACATTTACTATTTAAGGAACAAAGATGGCTCTTAGCCGTGTATGCTCACTGTGTTATGTACATTGCTTCATGTAAGGGAACTAATATGTGTGGACATCGCACATGACATGCAGCCTTGAGACAGCCTCTTCACTTCATCTCCAACAGACAATTTAGCATGTTTACTTCCTCGTTAAGCGCATGAGAGACCCTGATGGAGGAATCCCAGGGAGGCAATGGCGTCCTGTCACTGTGGGTTACCACTGCAGCATGATTTAATGGAACTGTCTGTCAGAAGGCCGAACAACAGCCTGTCAACCAACAAGTAGAGGTAACAGACACACATACACACTCACAAGCACATGCACACAGTCAAAAAAAACTCCAACACATTGGAGACGGATTGTCAAAAACTCTCCTCTCTCTCTTG
Organism: Lepomis macrochirus; assembly: GCA_024633595.2. Taxonomy (NCBI): domain Eukaryota; kingdom Metazoa; phylum Chordata; class Actinopteri; order Centrarchiformes; family Centrarchidae; genus Lepomis; species Lepomis macrochirus. The sequence goes on from JALXJV020000018.1 coordinate 9,959,820, forward strand.
CTCTCTTTGCCTGCTTCGCTCTACCTCATATACACATAAACACACACACAGGCACACAAAATCAAAAAAAGCACATATGTCCAAAAAGGTTCTGGCAAGAGCTAAGACAGGAAGAGACGAACACAGAAACGCTCAGAGCACATTCAGAGAAATCAATGGTTAGAAAAACACACATCTTCGACAGCCACCCCCACCACCACCACCACCACCACCACCAAAGAGGAGATGAGTGCCAGGAATGCACTCGCTGCATCAAGCGGCACAGGTGTTATCAGAGCGGTTTGCAGGAGATTCCACTGAACAAAGTACTACTGTCATCTCTACAGAAGTAGCACTGTGGAATTCAACCCAAACAAATGTAATGAATAGTTCACAGAGTATTTAGCAGATTAGGTGGAAAACTCTATGCATGATGGGGGCCCAAATCCAAAGCTCATTACATGTGGCACAGCATTAGGAGCTCACACAAGCCAGTATCTAGCCCTGTCCCCCAGCTCAAGGCTGATTTCCATCCACTGCTACCCAGTGAATGAGGTAGAGAGCAATCACATCAGCCAGGCATCGGGCATCTGCTATAAAACCTTTTCTTTATTGTACAGTTCCACCATCATTCCAAACTGGCAAGACAGAGAGCTCTGATTATCAAAGCCTTTGATTGCCCCACTCAACAATCAGTGCAGCTCTCCTGTATGATGCCTGCTGTGATGCAGAACTGCGTGTGTGTATATATATGTGTGTGTGTGTTTGTGTGTGTGAGACTGGTGTGAGAGTGAGCAGAAATTATGAAAAATCATACTAGGTGTATCAAAAGTATTCCTGCATATGAAAGAACAAATGTGCATTTGTTTGTGTAAGCCCCCACATGCACTTTAGACCTTAATGTTTCCAGATGAACCTAAATGGTTTTCTAATATGCCGGCCTCTAAAGCCCACCTTTTGATGTTGCACGCAGTACCATCCTCTGGTCTGGACAATTCACTCTGGCCCTGAAAATAGGCTGCTTCTTTAAAGATACCTCTCTCTGTGGCTAAATATGATTAGCTGCAGAGGACATTGTAGCTCTCTCCACAGCTAATACATTTAGTATGGATTGTCTGAGGGGTAAGGATACAGCTAGCAGATAGATCAATATTCTAAGTCAGAGTCTGTCTGGAGAGGAGGAACCATGCTGGGAGATGGTTAACTGTTCTAAAGCAGCAAATGCTGTCTGGAAGCACCGAATGCCAGGAATCCCACAATATTGAACACTTCTTCAAAAGGTAATGCTTAATGCTCAAGCTAGGCGATGGGTTATGTTTAGTGTCTGCATCAGGCAAGGAGCTTGTTGAAGATTTGTTGTGGATATCTCTAAGGATGAGAGATTATATAAGGCAAATCTGGATGATTCCTTATAGTCTATAGTGCACCACTTAAGACCAAGCCCCTATAGGGCCTTGCCTCTGTAGGGCTGATGTCAAAGTGGTGCTCTAAATTGAGAATAGGGTGTCCTTTGAGATAGAGGGGGAAAAGGACCCAGATTTAAGTGGCTTCATTTGCATGCGTGAATCCCTCATTTAAACCCATTTGAATCGCACACACGAGCAGCGACAGACACAAACGGACATGCGCGCACCCTCACACAAATTCTCAAGCACACAAATACACTTAGCACAGACACATTCTTCCCCTTTTTCCTAGAGTCAGAGGACATTAGCACTGCATCTATTTCGGGAGGCCCATTAAGGCCGTAAAACATTTAAGATCCACACAGAGTGATTCTAACTGTCAGAATGACCCGTTCTTTCCCCATTTCTCCTGCTCATGTAAAAAAGCTGACACGAAGCTTGTGACAGAAACATGTATTTGGTGCCATTCCGGATTTGGCTGAGTGGGCTGGCACGCCGGCTGGATGGGTGGGGTGGGAGGAAGTGGGGTTGAGAAGAGTTAGGTGGAGGGGGAAGGGGGGTGCAGTCGTTCGCCCGCCAAATGGGTCCATTTTGCTGAAATGTGAAGCCTGCACTTTCCTGACACGCTATAATAAATCTATCAATTGTGTGTGGGTGTGTACGTGTGTTATGTGTGCGTGTGCACCATGCATGAAGAGGAAATTGGTGGCATCTAAACAGGAAATATCCCCTTCCCTTCCCCTCTATAGATGTGACAGTCACAATAACAGCTAACCGTTCAGCTCACCATAACACAGGGTGGCATATGCCTTATAATGGAAATGCATTGTACCAGTGAGGGACCAACAAGGGCACACATGTGGGATGAGTAGACAACCTTGTTTGCCTCCCATCTCTAATCTATACATAAATATATCATTTGCTGTCCAGTGAGTACTAAATCCATGAAAGCGGCAATGCTAGGCTACTTTAATGTGAAATGACAGACTTCTAGGTAGCTCTTAGAAGCCTAAAAAGCATGAATAGTCTCTATTTCCAGAGGGGGGCTACAGAACGCTAGCAGGATGTTAGCTTTACCATATATTTATAGTTCATTATTGCACACAAACCTGAACACCGACTCAGCCTGTTTCATTCACCTCCCGTCCCGTCACACATTCAGAACATGTAGAAAAAAGCCTTTGCTTTGGTTGAGGTTTTGTATCTTTTGCTGAGAAATTACATGTGCCTTTAATTTATTTGTACACTAATAGTTACATTACATTTACATGTGTCTGTGTAATATGACCTTGGAGCCCTGAAATACTACATTATGTGCGATAAATTTTGGCTAAATCCTTAGTTTCAGTTCCTACAGGTACCTACATACCCAATATTTAGTTTTGTGTTACTCTGAACAGAATAACTTGTGGATAAGGTTTGTGGTATTAAGAGACATCAGCCTGTGAAAGCATAAAGCAATATTATGTAGTATTTTCACCTTAAAATAACAACTTCATAATCATTTTGAAGGTACACTGACTGACTTGCATCAGGGTGAATGGCGTCTCTATCAACACCTCTTCAGCCCAGAGTGCTTGAAATTGGGATTATGTCCTGGGCAAGTCATCTATCATGAAAAACTCTTCAGCAAGCTATAAGAAGAAGCAAAAAGAATATAATGTACAAAGTAAAGTTCTTTGCAAGAAGATAGCTTAGTATTCTCAGCTGTTCAAGGCAGAACTGTAGCTGTATCGTCTGTACCATGTTGCTAAAATGATCCATTGGTGAACACGTTAGTGTACGACATTGGCTGGACAGAGAGGCCTCAAATCTTCGGATTTATAGCTATATTAAGAGTCAAACAATTCAGACAATGAAGCTTTTTGTTAATACTTGTTTTGGCTGAACTTTAGATGCCCTTTGTGTCACGTTCTCTATTCTGTACAGCACTTTTATTCACTGTAATCAATATCTCAAGACAGGCAACGTAGAATAAAGCATTCTTTACCAAGTGAAGCTATGATGTTTATCTAATATGTATATAGAAGTAATTATTTCCCAAGGCAACTTTTTTACCCTCTGTTTATAAGGTATTTTCTGCTATGGACAAGGCATTATCTCCAAGGATTTGGCCAACATTAAACCGCACCTTGCCTCATATCTTCCTAAGACTGCTTTCCACTCTCAAAATAATAAGCTTTTTTTTCCCTGGGGCAATACCCCATACAGTAAGAACGCAGTACTATTTCTTCTAAGTTTATTTTTGTACTTTCAACTGTACAATGGTGTGCCACGTGACTGAAATGAACTTTTCTTCAAAAACATGCCACATCAGGTAACATTGAGAAAATCAGTCTAATGCCCTTTTTCCAATTTTCAGTGTACACTTATCCCTACATTCCAGCCTGTCACTGCTAACTCCCACTGACCTGGGGAGAGAGTAGACAAACCACAAGCTTCTCATTGATATAACGCTTCTTTTAATCAGGAAACTGAGAATACTATCCCCTCCAAACCCCAAGCCCACCATATGGGAGACCCAACAGCCAGTGTCAGAGTTGCTGACAAGAACATGATCCCACACTGGCTTCCCACCAACAAACGCTGTCAATTATGTTTGATGGTGTCTTCAGCCAAGTCAGAAGCACTGCAGTCATCTCAAGTGGCATGTGCTTTATCCTTCCGTGCCACCCCATTCATTGTGGCACCTTAACTAACTGACTATTGATTTCCGTAGGCGACGCAATAAAAATTCTGATAATACATTACACGTTTAAAGTTGGCTGGTCAGCAACAGCACACTCCCATAGGAGGAAAAATTATCTGTGCACACTCTTTAATGTAGCTGTAGCAATGTGAAGCCTTTTCTATCAGATTGCTAATCTGCCATACAGTGTCAAATGGGTATTCATTAAATCACTGCCATGCTGCATGCTTTAATTTAGGCTGAATTGGTATAACATTTTCACCTTTAGCTATGAGAAAATTCTTCATGGTGGATCAAAAGGTATATCAAAAGGTATAAACAAAGCCTCACGAGGGCCCATTATGATACACTTGTAAAAAATGTATTTTCGGTACAAACATGAACCCCTCCTGTATACCTCCGTTTGAGTGTGTTCCGTGTTTTTCATGTATTGACTGTGGAAATGAATTTCCTCTTAGAGGATAATAGAGTATCTGTCCACTTTACTGGGGTGCCATGTTGTACTGCCTTTGTCAATAATATTTGTGTAGATGTGTTTTCTCAACACGCCTACTGCAGCACCGGGGACCAGTCAATATCCCACAATGCACCTCTGACCTGTGGGCAAACCTGCCTCTCTCTTCCTTTCAACTTCCGATTGACATTGATTTTCTAGCATCTCCCACTCATATATAAATGTGGCAATTGAGGGAATGTTTTGAGGAGAAAGGATTGCAATCATGGAAACCTACAAAGCATTGGAGCATCCTAAAGAAAGCCAAGAAGAAGAATCTGTTGCCGTTGTTATTGTTTTCCTGATCACAAAGTACAGTGTATAAGTGTGAAGGGTGTTACACCACAGATGTATGATATGTTAGGTGTTATTCTAGGGTGAAAGTGTGTGTGTGTATGTGTGTATTAGTAAGAGGAGGCAGTATCTAGGTCTTTGTGATGAATCTGTTTCAGTGGCAAGCAAGGTGCTGCAAGCAGCATGCCGTCTGTTAATTCACATTCACCGCGGGTGGTTAGAGCCTGTGGCTGATGATACTGGTAGGTGTTGAGAAATGGAGGGACAGTGGAGAGAGAGACTTGACAGATGAACAAAAGCTATGTGCAGAGATGATCCCTGGCGTTAACTGTTGGCAAAACAAAATTTAAAGTACAACTATAGCTGCAATTCCCTGGCATTCACTGAACAAACTGGTTCCCTCGTGGCTGCCCCCAGTAAATAATTGCACTAAAAAAGTGCAAAGTGTACACAGCAGTGTGAAAGAATCCTTTACAAAAAGAAATATTTCAGCTCAATGTGCTGGAGTGTAAAACCACTCTGGGCTTGTATAAGTAAAATTAGCTGGAGCAGCAATCTCAACTGGAGAGGTTTTGATCTCTGAGCCATCATGTCTTCATTAAAGTATTAACCGATGATTGCAGCACCACCAACCAGGCGTGTTTTTTTTTCAGCAGCGATTATAGCCCATGTTACATCCACGCAATCATAACCATCGTCTGTGATAAACCCTCCCACGCAGAGTTGCCTCTCATGGCTGTGCAACCGTCATGAGTATTAATCTATAGATTTCTCTCCCTGTCTTCCCTCTCTGCCTCTGGCCAAACATTACCAGTGATTGTGCATCACCCTGCATTAATTCCACTAATGTAGCATAGAACTGCAGATATACATTTGATACATCGAACGTCTCACCCACTGGCCCCCCTTGCTCCTTCTTTCAGGAAATCCATTCAACTAAGATGGTCCAGATGTAAGTAGCGCTTGCATACAGGTTGCATACATACCTGCCCACTCAAAATCACACCACAGGAAAAGAAGTAGTATTGTCATGGGCTGTGAGGACAAGAGAATGTAGTTAGTCCAAACCAAGAGCATTTATATTTTATTGCTATTTGGATCATTTGTATGGGATGAAATATAGCTTGAAAACTGGTTTGATGTGCAAGTTATAGAGTTGATGTTAGCAAACAGGAAGAAATATAGCTCAAAAAATGGTTTATAGTGATTGCCACCCCTCTGTTTCCTGTCTTGTAAAGCAGAAAGAAAAGAAGCCACATCACATAAATCAGGCATGAAAGCATAATGGTGAGGATTTGACTTAGGGCAACCGAGGGCATGGACATATGAGATATTACTCTCATTCATTCTTATTTTTTCTGTGTCCTCCACTGAGTCTGTGAGCTGACCAAACCTGTGGTGCTGACCCAAAAAGACTAGAAGGAAGAACCGCATCCACCTATTGTCAGCCGCATACCCCATTATCTCTCTCTCTCGCTCTGCAGCTATGAGGGGGCTCGGCTCATGCTTCCCCGAGGCGATCATCTCTCAACACATCTCACACGATAGACTCATTTCTGCTCGTTCCCAAATCGTACAGGGATCTTCCCTGCTCAGGCAGGGCTGTAGTCATTCCCTTTATTCCACCACAGACAGAAAAACAATAGATGAATGTACCTTGAATTTAACACCAGTTCCTCCAGGGAAGGATGGAGACCTTAAGAACTGGAGGAGCATATCCACTCGGTCTAAAAACTACCAGATCTGTAGTTCCATGAACAGATTATAATAAACCCTGAGGTTCCAGGTGGACAAAAGGGAATGAATACAAAGTCAATCGGTGTTGCTCATCTTCATGCTTCATTGTGTATGCTGCTTAAAATTTTCACAAATTTAACAAATGAAATCAAACAACCAACCATTCGCTTAACCCCCTACCATGAACAGCAATTGCCCAATAATAGTTTAGCAACTGTAGCTAGGCACATAAGGTCAAACTTTGGATTTCTCCATGGAAGACTGATATTTGCGTTTTTGTTGAGTTCTGCCTTTTTTCAGCCTTTCTGAAACCCAAAACAAGAGAGAAAAAATATGAGGAGTGGCTTAAACAGTCTGTCTGCTCTAATGTAAGCTTCAAACGTTAGCACGTCTGGCTAGTTTCCTACCTGCAGTAGTAACCTAGCCTATTTACTTCCAAGGCCAGGGAGTCTTTCATTGTGTAGAGTTGGTTACTTTAGAAAAAGGCCTGTCTAGGACTGGAACATCCACTGTGTTGGAGCTAGTCCTGTATGGCACACATTAAAGGCTCAGTCCTAATCTTTATTGGATTTGGGGAAGTTTACACTCCAGCAACCCCATCCAAACCAAGATAGCGTTATATTCACCAAACCCATTGGTAAATCCTCTTCCTAAAAGCATTTTCTTTTTTAACGTCAAAAGTAAAACATACTGGAAGCTAAGGAGGATTATGTAAGAATCAAACCACACTTTCTCACATTTTTCCTTATCATAAAATTAGGACTAACTAGCTCTACACTGCAGTACAAAAAATGGTCCTTGCTGACTTTTTTTTTTGCCTTTGTCAGTTGGAACAGTGAAGGACTCACTATAGGGAATTTGTCCAAATGCCTTTATGGGCTGCTCAGAATGTCTTGTCGTTGTATTGATAAAAACAATAATAAAAACAATAATAATAATTTTGTCTTTGATTATTTCCAAAAAAGTTATTTTATGCATGCAGCCACAAACATTTGATATTGGCCCAAATATACCTTTCAATAAACACAATCACGATCCCCTTATATGTAGCCAATTGAAAGGTCACGTGAAGGTGGAAACTAGAAATTGAGCATGAGCTGTGAGGATATAATATTATCACTGACCAAGCTAAAAGAAAGTTAATCTAGGCACTAAACTACCAAAGGAGGGAGCAGAGAAAAAAAGAGAAAAAACAAAGAAAGCTATATCGGCTGATTAACTTTATTTTTTAAACGGGTTGAAAGTCCTGCTTCAGCTGACGTTAACATTAGCAGGTGCAGCATTAATGTTAGCATGGTCGCCGACCACGCTGACACTGCTGAGCACGACCAGATAGAAAAACAAGACAACGAACGAAATAAACAAGAGAAAGAAGAAAACAATCAAGAGGAAGACTCACTTGGACACTGGGCTTGTGGCAGAAACTGATACAAGACAATAGAAAGCCTAGGAAAGTGGGTTACTACTAATTACTATATTTGATTAAGGTGCAACAGTTGAGAAGTTAGCAAATGTACAGACAGACTGTCACAACCTGTTGCCTCAGAGATGCAGAAAGATGAAACTGATCTGGTGAGCAACAACTGTTGTGAGCAACAAAGGTGTGCACTGCTGCTGCAGCAGTTGAACTTGTTCACTCATGCCTAGCACAAAATACAAATTTTGTTGACCCTCTCCTGCACACAATTGGCATTTAGATGCCCTCATGCTGATGGAGACAGAGAAAGAGATCCTAATGAACTGTGACGATGTGATTGACATGGTTGCGGTGGAAAGGAAACTCGTTAACTGTAGCTTGTTAACTAGGCCTACATGATGACACATTTATACATTATCCTGTGGATATGCAGTGATCCTTTCATATTCTAGTGATACTGTGACCGTGCCTAGCTTTCCCATGTTTTGGTGGAGTTCTTGTTTTATTGTACTGTGCTTTACAGCAAGGCTCTGCAGGCTATTCGTGCTGAATGTGCCTATAATGGGGCATATTATGTCGGAGCACCTAGCCCTCTGTCGCCACTCTTAGATGTTAAATTGTTGTCGGAATATGTCATAGACTGTAGTGATAGTGCATGCTGTTTGAGTGTGTGTTCTGAATTTCTGCATTCTAGTCAGTCTGTATGGTTTTATGCTTATTATGTAAACATTTGGGTGGGGTTGGTGTTGCTGGGTTTGAAAATAGGGCAGGTACGTTGCAAATGCCAGGGCTGTTTTTTGATCCCAGTCCATCACCGAGTCCATGACTGGCTAGAACCATTAAAAAGTGAGCTGGTGTCAGCATGTTCAACCAACTTAGGGAGGGAGGTGACATTAGCTTTATTAGCTAGCTAGCTACAGCTGGTAACATTTGCCTGCGACAGTTGTCATTTCAGCCAGAAAATTCAAAAGTTAGAAATGGGAAACTTGCTTTTGTCAGCCACTGTCTGAAATCCATCGTAAATCTTCCACCGTTATTATAATAAACTATGTTCCACGCTGTGAAAAGCTTGACAGTCATAGCAACTAGGCTAACTATGAGGGGTGGAGATTCCCCTCTTGGGGTTGGAGCAAAAGTGCAGCACATTAAAAGAAGGTCTATTACAAAGGCTACAGCACATAAACACAGGCCCCCCTTGAGTGAAATGAAGTCCATTCATTCATGATATACCTCATAACTACTTCCACCATCTCCTCATTTAGTTTCATTTGATTATAATTTTTTCTTTCCTGCCATCCTTTTCCTAATTATTACTTGCAATTTCTTTATTACTACACTACTTGCAATCATGATGATTCACTTCGAGTTAATCTGCACTTAGTCCATGGAGTCAGCTAATGCTTAAGTTTAATGTAAAGGTTTGTCTGCACTCTTATTACATCTTGCTCTACCTAGTCTCTAAATTTTACGTGTGTGTGTGTGTGTGTGTGTGTGTGTGTGTGTGTGTGTGTGTGTGTGTGTGTGTGTGTGTGTGCAGTATTGGCCACAGCATGCACTGAACATATCCACTTTGGCCAGACTCACCGCACCGGCTGGTGTTGATCTGATTCAGCTAGTACACAGACATTGTAAAAAAAACATCTGTTTGGAACGAAATACACTCACATGCACAGACATGAATATAAAGTGCACACTCACTTGGAAGCATGTGGACGCACACAAACCCGTTGTGCACATCCATTCACACACACACTCACCCCGCCCACCACACATGCACACACACAAACACTATCTGGAAATGGCATTGAGCATCTGTTTGGACAGCACTAGCACATTCAGTTTTTGTGAAACACTGGCAAGAGCCCTGCATTGGCCATGAGAAGCTTTTCTACTGCAGCAGGGTGACCGGGTGACCGAGCAGCCGTCCAATTGTCTGCTCGCCTCACACTTTCAACTGCAGACACTGCAATGTAAATTCAGTATCACCCCTTCCCCCCGACACCACCACTCTCTTTTCCCAAGTCACCCATAAAATGCCCATGCTTTTAGCAGCATTCGGAAGCATTTAAAGAAGCTATTTATTTAACAGCATGATTATCTATCTGGTGTTAGGGTGATCTATCTAGCAAAGTGACTGTGTGCGCTATTAACGCCCTCTCCTCTGGCACAGGTGGCAGCTGCTCAGAGGACATGAAAAAAGAAAAGATAAACACTACTATTCGATGTATCTGCGATATTTTCCATATGTACACATCACAGTCCTTGCCATAGTGTGACAGCATATAAATTAATTTTTAGCGCAAGGAGAAAGTGGTCAATCAAACGTGCTATGATGAGCACCAGTGGGCACACACATACAACATCCTATTTCAAAAATGAAATGCCTGAAATAAATGCAGCCTGCTTGAACGTTTGAGGGCCTGGGATAATTCCATCTATTGTAAATATGAAGGTGATGTCTTATGCCAATCTGTCATGTCTCGTCTTAACAAATGTGTCTCTTCGGGGAGCGCCAGTTTAGCATTTAGCATGTACATATATCACATCAATGTCACTTGACAAAAGCACCCGATTTGTATTGCTGACAGCTTGGTTGGGGCCAAGGTGTGTGAATCTGTGGTGTGTTTGCGTGTGTGGGGGAAGAGAGAGAGTGACAGAAACAGAGGAAAATAAACAGGAACAAAAAAAAGAAAGAGAGAGAGGACTTGACAGCGGAGAGAGTTAAGCTGAGGCCTGGAGGAGTTTTCAGTTATTTACATATGACGATTCTGGTCACCCCAGATCCCTACCCTCATCAAGAGAAACCAATTAAAACTCTCTTCATTTAATGTTTACCTTAATTAACAGTAACAATTAATGGCTGTCCAAAGTCCTATTGTGGCATTTTCAATTAAAAGCTGCCTGTGACAAAGGTTGCAATCCAACCCTATAAATCATGCAGACAATTCTCAAGTGAGTAGAAGAAGTCCATCCCAGGGCAAAATGAATGAGTGAAATAGGCTCATATATCACTAGTTTGTTTTCTTTTATTGGGCTTTATGCCAAGAATGTTCTTTTTTGTTTCTCTTTAGATACTAACAGTTTGTACTGCACAGAAGTCTATGCACAACCCTGCACTTGTCATGTCTTTGTGTTCATGGACTGTGTGTGTATGTATGCCCGTGTGCGTGTAGGTGTCCAGCCGCCCAACCAGCAGCACTCATACTGGTCAGCAGATTGTTGGGTGAGACCCAGTGGACCATTAGCTGTCCGTGGCTGCCAGGGCTGAGAGCTGATAATGACAGGTGGTGTACACACCCTGGAGGTCTGACAGGCTCAGGGCACCGTGCCATGTAACAACAGCCTTTACTACTGGCACCATGGCTGTGATGGCAGCCTTTAACACTGGCACAGGCGCAGCTATGGCAGAAGTATCCCTGGCAGTAACACGACGGCTGCGACAGAGGAGCAGCTATTACTATAAGCAGTTAAACTAAAATGGCAGTCATTGTTAATGGTGGGGAAACCACCACTCTGTCATTACGATCACTCATCCTCTTGGCAAATGCATTTGAATCCCTATGCAGGGCTCAGATGACAATTCTGATTATCAGAATAACAATGAACCTGTAGGTTTGTTATTTAGAGGAGCTTTTTTCACAGCAGTAGGCTGCTCAGCGACAGTTCCCCTTCATCCACACTGAGGATTGCATTGTGTGTGATATAAAGGTCCTGATTTGCTTTCTTTTCTTTTCCTTTCTATGTCATTGTCCAATTACACTTTATAGCCGCCCATTCATTGAAGCCACACGTCTTTTCTCCAGGCCTGCACAGAGACACCTCTGGTAAACGGAAAAAAGAGGAGGAAATTTCTATTTTAAACATTTTTAATTCCCCTCTCTCCTCCATGGCAACCATTCCCTTATCAATCTAGCTGTATTGTAGCAAAATTTTATACCAACCCTCCAAAACCACTGACCCCTCACACACACAGAACACAAAACAGCAGGAGCATGTGTGAGCATCTGAGTGTGCTTGTGTGTGTGTGCGTGTGTGTGTGTGTGTGTATGTGTCCATACAGTACAGGCACCTGTGTCCTCTCAGCCTCTCTCCCCCAGTGCAGAATACTCTGATTTGCACTAATCTCTCGGTACACTCTCAGGCCTATTGTTCCTTTCTGCTGTGAGCTTATTCATGTGCCACTCACCATGCTCTCCTTTCATTTTAATACTCCAACAGCGCTGGGAGCTGAAAACAGTTTTAAGGCCGCTTGTTTGACTGTTTATTAAAGAAATTCAGCTCGCCTCTCACCTCCTCTGCTGTGTAGGTGATCGTGGAATTGTGCGGGATGTGACCGCTTATTAAAAAGGCAAGTAGCGACTGGACTCTGTGATGTTTCCATCACACAGTTTATGTATACAGACAGCCTGTAGGCAGCCGGTGGACAACGTGAGATGAAAGCTACGGCTGACGGTCTGATTTGATGACTGTTGCCATGGCAGCGAGATGAGGATGGAGGAGGGGCATTCACAGAGAGACAGAACAGAAAATTATCCTTTTCACTCTCTCTCACACACACACATACACACACATGAACAGACATCCCTAACCCCCCATCAACCAGCATTACAGTCCAGTAGGTCTTCCTTTGGATCAGTGAGCTGTAAAGGTCCATCATTAGGACAATAGGGTGTGGTCCAACATTCTGACAGCTTGTCATGAACAGAAGCCTGCATGGCTAACTACGTGATGAGACTGCTATTAAAGAGAGCAAAACCACAAAACTCCACTGTTAAGGCACCTGGTGGATTCATGGTAGCTCTTCACCCTCTCCTGGATGGCTGAACCGGTGGTTCAATAAACAGTTTCTGGCTCCAGTAGACGTGTTTATAGCGTTTCCTCTGGCCAAGCACAGCACCAGGGTTAAGTTGATCATCTCTCACTCTGGTAAAATAGCCAGGGGAGTCCGTGTACCACTAGATCAACTCTACAACTTAAAGACCCTAAACGTTACAGCTCAGATGATCGATATGGCACTGAGCAATGTTCTTTACGAGCTAATAGACAAATCCATTCCTGCAAAACCCCTTGGGCCTTGGGAAGGCAAGAAGGAAGTTAGAGTGCGTGGCTGTTTGCCTGGTGTGGCCACTTAGACCTCTGCTTACATGCACACACAAACACACCAGGGACTTTAGAGAAGACAGTAGGCTGAAGTTTGTGTGTCCGTGCATGTCCATATGTGTGGTTGCACTGGCACGTCCGCAGATGTCTCTTTCTCTCAGGGTGTTGTTGTTTCCTTATTCGCTGAGGTTATCACAGCTGCAGATCTGCCAAAAGGAGGTTTGTGTCTTCCAACATCAGAAGGAGGAAAAACACATAAAACTCATTTCATTCCTTTTGCTTAAATGCTCTTGTCTGACACTTTTGGGTAAGGGGGCTTACATGAAACATTTGTAATTCCCTCACTATCTAATTACAAGCCCAGATTGCCTAATAAATGTCAGAATTGCATCATAAAGTAGAGATATCCTAAAAATCTGATGGCATCTGAAATCTCATTCTGTGCCACACCTGTTGCTATTTCACCCGGTTCCATCAGTTCATCTAGATGATATTTCTTAGCTATAACATGTATCAAATGACTGCAAGCTGAAATTAAAATTAGTATAAAAGCTAAACCTAGCCAGGATTTTCTGATGATGGCTCCCTAATATCCTGTGCAATGTCTTTACTTGCCAGGGAGCCTCTCTGTCTTCCTGTCTTCTCTGTGCCCTCCCTTTGTCTTTCTCTGTGCCGTATGCTTGCTCATTAAACCGTAAGGTCAGTTTTTCACACCACTCTACCACCCTTTGTCTCCATGCCCTTGCTAGACTTCTGCAACACTTACTTGAACACAACTTGGCCAAACTCGACTTCAAAACTTTGGCACATCATTATAAAAATAATGGACCATGTTTGTAAAGGATATGAGGGCCCTATATGACATTGTGCAGTCCCCCAGGCCCTCGAACAACCTAGTTTATAGCCAGCATGTAACATTTATGTTTAAGGTAACATTCATGCTTGTCTTATTTCAAGGCAAGGACAACAGCTACAGTGTGAAAAAAAAACTCTAAATGACTTTATTTGAAGGTCTAATGGCAGCAATCTATTTTGGGGCAATATGCCTCATTTAGCGTTGATAAGTATAGACCTGGCAGGCATCTCTACTCTTTTACTGAGTAACTTTCACACTCTCATTCAAGGGAGAGAATATTCATTTTGCTTATCCTTCCTTCATGGGGCGAGCACATTATGAGAAATGGAAATTAGTGAGGACAGATGTGAAAAAAAGCCTTCTGGCTCCTTTCTCTAACAATTATAGTGCATTTTGAATAAGCAGTTAGTGTGCAGTGCACTGAAAATATTGCCAAATTCTTACAAATGAGGATTTGTGAATGAAACTCTTATCCTCTCATGAATATATATTTTTGATTTAGGGATATAACTAATAATTATTTTCATATAATCAGACTATAATCCTTTGATTAATTGTTTTGTCCTTATATTGTATTTACCTTTTTTAGCCTTTTGTGATGTCTTCATATTACTTGTGTTATTTGACCAACCGGAATGTTTTCAATTTACAAAGATATGAAATAGTGAAAAGCAGCACATTTTAAGAAGAAAAAGCTAGTAAATTGTTGGCAGTTCCAAGATCTATCTTGGACAATTCCACAATTTTAAAGTTGCATGTTTTACACACGAACACAGGAATTAATACTTGGAAGAAAATTTGTTTGAGAAACGAGTGTGCTCAAATTGAATTCAAGAGGCACAAGCTGTCAAGTGTAAATAAATTCATGCCTGATGACAATCAACAAGGAAGGGAATTGCATTTCTGTTCAAATTACTTTGTCTCCATTGAGTGTCAGAACACATGATCTTAGGGTTTTAATATTCATTTAGCAACATCCTGCTTTGAAATATTCATCTCCTGTCAGCCTGCTTAACACACAATAAAGATAATACCAAATAAAAACTGACTCCTAATTAATGCACATTGTAATTTATTTATATTTGTTATGTTAGACTTTAATTCTGCTTTATGTCATTGTGTCCTGTGTTAGCAATAACACAGCATCATAGCCCAATCAGATCAACAGACGAGGTAACATGTCTTGATGCAGGGGGATTTACGTACATCCATACAAAACCATGTTTTTCAGCACTACTGCTTTCATAAGGCTTGATTGCTAACTTGGGGACTCTAAATGTTTGAGGCAATTTGAAAACCCATTTTCTTCAAACCATTATCTGCAGTGTATAGCGGAAATGGAACACTCAAACCTTTCTAGTGTATTAATTTAGCACTGCGATCAGACAGTTATAAGAGAGGTGTCAAGTTTTTAAAAAAATAATGGACGTCCCGCGGCCAATCAGAATCAATTGCTTACTCAGACCGTGGTAATTACATAGATATTTGCATTTTAGCACAGAACGTTATCTACCATAATGAGTGATAGAGCCTTTCACTGGACTGCTGTTTGCCTTAGAACCCTTTCTGCTCAGAGGTCGATGTATGAAAAGTGCAGTGATGTAAAACCAGGAGGCTGTCTGCTACATGCCAATGCGTCAATCCCAAAAATGGAGGGTAAAAAAGACATGCTAAAAAGATAGACAAAAGCCTAGAGTAAATCTCCAACTGATTAAACTAATGAAAAGTAGTCAATTAATTAGCATCTCATTGTAGGACAGTGTTGTAACCCAGATAATAAAGCTAATGCAGTTTTTTTTTTTATTATTCCACACTGCAGTAATTCAGAAGACTGACAGAGAATCTTTCTGCTCTCTCCCTCATCAGTCGTCACCTTCTCTTTCTCACAGCATTTACTTCAGCAATCCGTTCTGCAATTCAGTCAATGTCACTGCAAATGTAGAATTTTCACATTGACTTTAAAAATATAGTAATATAGAAATATGCGTATTTGCTGTCTTTGTGAGAGTTAATCAATATCCCTCTCATGCCTGTGCGTTATGTAGTTAAAGCAAGGAGGCAATTAACCTAGCTTAGCAAAAACACTGGAAGCAGGTGGAGACAGCTACACAAACTGTAAAAGCAAAAGTCTTCTTAAAGTCTTGCTGTGGGCAACACAGAACTGCTGGGCGGATGGACAAACTTTGTCAAGACATAATTATAACAGCATGTAACTTCCTCTAAAGCCATGAATTGTCATGTTTACATGTCATGTTTGTGCATGGATTAAACAAACAACATCCAGCTAGCTAGTGACCCTAGCTAGTTTCCTTCTTCTTCCACTCTTTATGCTAATAAGCTCATTTCCTCCTCTAGCTCAATACGTAACCGTCAGACAAGAAAGTGGAATCGATCTTCTCACCTCGCCAGGATGAATAAGTAGATTTCTCAAAATGTCAAACTTCCCTCAAAATATAGCATTGCAACAGTAGCAGTATTTGTGTGTAAATCCACTTATACGCACTATATGGCCAAAGTGTTTTTTGTCTGCAGCAGCTTTTCCTGGTTTGGGCCAGATGCCTGAGCTCCAATCAGATGTTAATGCTACAACACAACATGATATTTAAGACAATAGCGTGCTTCCAACTTTGTGGTAAGAGTTAAGGCCACGCCCTTTCCTGTTTAAACATGAGATTGCCCTCGCGTACATTTGGTGTCGAAGACGTTTGGCCTGCACAGAGCCCTGACCTCAACCCTGTCCAACACCTCTGAAAAAACACCTTAGTGGGGAAACATCAGTGGTCAACCACATGCTCTCTTTAAATGGGAGCAAATCCCTGTAGCCCGGTTCGAAGAATTACGTACAATCATATGATTTGTCCATATACTTTTGGCTACATAGCGCACGTGTGTGTGCATATGTGCGTGTCAGGAGTAAACTCTAGCTGAACTACGCCTTGTCTTTCTACTGCCAATCTCCTGTTCTGACGGCACACTGTCGTAAATTCGGGGCGTTGATGTTTTCCTGAGTTTGTCAGCAGGTCTGACTGGTGCTCGAGAATGCCTACAGCCTTCCTCAAGGGAGGTGTCACAGTTGGACATGCACCCCCCCCCCCAAACACACACACACACACACCTACACACATACACAGCAGAATAAAGACAAATGTGACTTCACACACAAACTGAATCTTTCTCTCCTTTACTCTTTCTTAATCTGTCTCTCCCTCTCTCTATTTTTCTCACACTCAAATCCACACATATACACACATACTCACACACACACACTGACTAAATTGACTTGTCAGCTTCAATCAGACCAGGAACAAAAGGATTCCTGCCAGTTTGAAGCTGACATCATTAATGGGTTTGGGAGGGGGCGAGCTCTGAAGACAAAGGGAGTGCAAGGTCGGGCCGACTTAAAATGCACTTTCATTTTGGCAGGGACGTTAGCTTTTTGATTTCAGCCTCTTTACGCCAACATCTTTTTGCGAGTGGCTCTAACTTTCATTATCAGTGGGAACAGAGGGGTGTGAGACTTTGTTGTGCTGATGGAGGGGAATGTGACATCCATAATGCATTTCCTATTAGAGGATGCCACGCATGGACACACCTGGCCACGTGTCAGAGAGAGATGGACAGGAAGAGGATGAGAATAAATGGGGTGTTGGTGGTGGAGGGGAAGAACAAAAAAAGGTTTGCCAAGTTAAGGATACCAATCCAAGAGAAAACACAAAGAGAGGGGCGAAGCCCGAGCGAAAGGACGAACATGTTCTTGAGAAAGATTGTATCAAGGTTTGGAGAGGCATAGGACGCACTGTACAGCTCATGTGAAATCCACACATAAACCAGCTTTCCTGGTGCATTGTAGCAGCAAATGCTTTGAACATTTAAATCCTCTCCACTCACTTCTGTGGCTTCACCCATCCTCATTTGCCTGTTTCCTCTGCTGCATGCCCATCTGCCTCCCCCTTTTGCAGCTTTCATTCTGACCCCGGATAAAGATGGAGTCCCTCATCTCAAATGGTAATAACTTTGGTCCATATGCACACAGCCATTACAAATTGATTACTTCGTAATGCTGCAAGCTCTCCCACTCTCTCCCCTCTTCCATCTTGTGATTTTGCACGAGGCTGACTCTGTGTCCAATCCGGCTGTCATTAAACAGCACCCCTGGGTGCATCCCAAACATAAACAAGCACATCCTAAACCCTCCTCCCTGTCTTAGTCCTCTACTTCTTCCACTATGACTTGAAACCAACTTCTCCTTCACCTATTTTACCCTCAACCACTCATTCCCTTTTATTCTCATTCTAATTATACCATTACATTACCATTTCTATTCTCTCATTAGCATTTTTTGCTCTGCCTGTCTCTTATTCTTCCCCACTCTAATCCCCCCCCCTCTCTTTCACTATCACCCGTCCTTTTCTCAGCCACTGAATATGTTCCACCTTTTTTGCGGCACATAAACAGACAGTGCCCTTGGGGATGGGTTGGAGAGCTCTGTCTTTGTTTGTGTGCACCTCTAACTAACTCTCCATCTGCGGGGAGCCAAGCCAAGCCCAGCAGTGCAAGACAGATAGCTGGCACAATCCCAGATTCTTCTCTAGTTGGCCCCATATCTTCACCCCCCGCCTCTCAACTTCTCCTTCCTTCCAGCCTGCACTTCTCCCACAGAGGCGGTTGTCAGCTGCCCTCAGGCAGCCAGGCAGGTACTGTAGATGTCCGACCCCTACAATTCCTTTTCCTCAAAGCCTTAAACCATAATCTGCCTCAGCTTCCAATGGATATTCAGTCCTTTCCAAGCCAATATGCCGTGGCTGTTCGTCACCGGACTTTCCTCAGGCTCCATCCCCAGTCAACCCCAGGTTCACCTCCAATACATGCTCACTTCAGAGACTAAATAACCAATAGCACATTTTCTGTATTTAGTCACATCAAAGAGCTTTCAAAAAGAGAGGAACTTAGGCATTAGCATTAGTTCAAAAACGGAGAGTTTCAATCACATAATTGCCCTGGGCTGTAACTTGAAAAGAGTTAAATGTTGTTTTTCTTTGCATTAGAACTTTCTGCTCTTAATAATATGCAACAGTAAGGATGTAATGAGAAATACAGAGTCAGAGTGAAAAGTAGTCTGACTTCAGCACAGGCTGCATGCAACTTACGTGCACAAAAATGAATCATCAAAAGTGCACTACATTATCCGCTGAGCTAAAAATTTTTATCTCCCTTGTGCATGGTGATGGGCAATCCCCTTGAGTGAAATATTTCACTCACCATTGTCGGGCTCAGATTTCCTGTCATGCTCAGTGTCGGTGAGAGAGAGGGCGGAGTTGGCGCGGCTTGTGAGGCAGGAGCTCTGCTCAGACTTTAGGCCGCGCATCCATATGTGCTGCAGGCCGTGATTAGGAGAGGGATCCACCTCAGGCTCCGTGTCCACGTCTGAGCCCACGCCCAGGGAGTATCCACGGCTGTGGACATGAGTGGCTGGTCCAGAGCACAGCGCTTCCTCCTCCTCCTCCTGATGCTGCTGCTGCTGCTGCTGCTGCTGTTGGTGGATATGGTAGTCTGGGCTCCTCATTTGCCCAGCCTTACAGAAGTCTAAATCTAGAGGAGGAGGAGAGACATGCAGATGGAGATCATATAGCTACAGAGCGGTAAAGCCGGCATGTTTTTTTTATTTGCTTCAGCAACTAAGCTGACCAGGTGTTTGTTAGAGATAGGCATTTAGAAGCCAAATAATGAACACCTTCCATATTATGTCAAGAGACAGGCTGTTATTTGAGCAAGCATTTATTAAGTTTTGCAGCAGAAGTCCAAATCAAAACGCCACCTCTGATTTTTCTTAACCATTCGCAGTGAAGCTATATCCTGTTCAAGCTGCCTGATGTGTGTTATCGAGCTTGAGATGTATTGAACTGCTGCTCAAACAGAGCACTGATCTCATCTATATTCTCCTTGGTGGGGTGAAGAGATCAGATAAAGATCAAACCTTATTAATATTGACTCAGACTGAGGGAAAAATTGAGCCTCATATGCTTTCAGGTATTAGGACGCCCTCCAATCCCAAGCATCAACCTGTTATCTGAGAACATCAGATATACTGTGTTAGTCCTCTGGTTACACTTCAATTCAATTCAATTCAATTGAGCTCTGCTCTTTTTTTCCCTGTAGAGGCAGCTGAGTAAATTTTCTTCCTCGCTACCTAAGTTTTTTTTTTTGAATGTATAAGTGGAAGTGATGGAATTGATGGAATTAACAAAACAACCCCAAAGTATAAATTGAAATCTATACAAATACTTTTGTAGCCTGGTACCATATAGACTCCACTGAGAACTCGGAAAAAAGAAACTTCCTCTCCTTCTCACTTAGTGCAGTTAATATGTGTGTTAGGTCAGGTCCTCTGAACACGAACCACAGTGTTTCAATAAAAGCCACAGTCCTGTTGACCACTCCATTGACCGGCAATGTGTCCTGCTGTGCCTGTTTGATGGGGTCAAGACCAACTGTGGCTCACACACTGTTCTGCTGGAATTAAACCGGCGCAAGATTGGTCACCACTACAGACTACTGTTTAGCTCAAATTGGCTGCAAGAGGGCAGTTCAGGAGCAAATAGGCTATTTCCCCGTAGCAACAAACATGGATTGACTGTAAACTGAAAAGCCGTCTAACCATTTTGTTTTGAAACAAATGTATAATACAATAAGAGATTTTAGCAGGTTATTAGAGTGAAAATCACTTTGTTTAATAACTTCCCATTTCCTGCCATTACACTCAGCCACTCCCGACTCTCTGCAGAAAAAAATGGTCCATTTATATACCTGAAGCACTACTTTCATCCAATGTTGTAAGTACTTGTCATAAGCAAAAATCAGAATAGCTGCATAAACATCCTGGTTGATAAGCACATCTAACTTTGTTGATCAACTCTGTTGACCAACTGTTGACCAACTGGAGGTGGTACAAGTACCACTGGGGGTGGGGGCATGTTCCCCTCACCAAGGCTTGATTACCAAGCTGGTGACTGCTCCATATCTCTAAACAGTGTCCTTTTACTGCCTAGTTTAGCAATAAGCTTTAAATGATTTGCCCTGAGTTTTGTCTCTAAGGGTATGTTTGGGCTGCCCTACCCTGTGATTGGTGGAGGTTGTTGGGACTATATACAGCCTGAGAGGAAGACACAATTCTGGGTTGGAAAAAGAACAACTACTACTAATAATTAACAAAGCTAATGATGAATGAGATAATATTCTCCCACAAGGACTGGACACCCGAGAGAGCCAGTATACAGGATGGTGCTCTTTTTAAAAAAATGTTGCTGAAACATTTTACTAATCATTTATTAATTAAACGAATTGTGATTTTTTTTAAGGATAGTCTATTAATAATACACCATTTAGCACAGAACTCTTTTTGTTTGGCTATCCTTATTTCAGAAGGCGTGCTAATCAGTTTCATCATAAGGTGTTTTTTGCTAGATTAGTATAACTATAATTAACATTGTTGCAGTTTTTCTTACTTTATTGTGTGCCCGCCACATGTGGAATCAAAACTACGGCCCTGTTTGGTTCACATGTTAAGAAATAAGTATTTTTATTAAATATCATTTTACTTTATACATTAGGTGCCAAAGGTCCATATATTATCCCATACTATAGCTCATTTCTGGTTTTGTAACAAAATGTTGAACAGCTTGAATTAAATAATTTGAGTTAATTAATAGGCAAAAACAAATTATTGTGGTCAGCTCTCTATGTACTGAAGAATGATCATGGAACTATGGATCTATCTGTCTATCAATAGCATCCTTCTTATAGAAAGAAACGTATGATGTAAGAAAAAGTAGAGAGGTGATGTGGGAGTAAATGGACAGAGAAGAATTTATTCTATTAGGGAAATTAAACAGCTGGGCACAGAGTAGGAAGGAAAAGAAGGGAGGAGAGGGCAAGATGTGTCGGTTTAAAAGATGAAGGAAAATATGAAGAACATGGGCAGGGAATTAGAGGAGAAACAAATTGGCTGATCTTTGTCAGGAACACCGTAATCCATTAAAAATGTCACTGGAGGCAATGTCCCCCCTTAACAGTTGGTTACTTAGGTAGGGTATACTATATATAACTCTGTTACCCAAAGATGAACAGATGTGCTTCGCCGAACCGGCTGCCATTGACATTTCAAAGGATGCTTTGGGGGTCTTTTGCACCTTACCATATGACAGGGGATGTTGTTTGTTATGGAAACAGAAAGGCTGAGCAACTGTTGAAAAAGGCACATGCTCTTTGACACCACAATGTTGTGGAAGACATCGAAGCAACATGACGGTGACTAATGGCCGTCGATAGGATGCTGAATGGCGAACAATGCGACAAAAATCCATAGAAGGTGGCATTCAAACCATGGAACCCCCCAGAGTGGTCTCCTTGTCAGGAGTTGTAACTGTTATGAATGGCTAATGCTGCTTGTTACCATGGTGGGTAGGTCTTGCAGAGTAGCAGGAGGTTGGGGTAGCGGAACAAGTATCTATTGATCACTATGAACCCTGCACAGCGGCGTGCTCCTGATGAGGTGCAGCTTCTCTCTTAACACCACACATGACCTGCATAAAGGCCATCCATCACAGCACGCGCTGGCCCATTTCTCCTCCTGTCATCGGCAGGGAAGAATTTTTAGGTGTGTATATGTCAACGTGAGTCTGTATGTGTGCCTATGTCTGCCCGTGTCTGTATCTGTGAGTGTGTGTGTGTAATGAAGGGTGGTGTTCCACCCCAGGTGAGGCCACAGAGGTTTGGGGTTGACCTAGTTTAGCTGTGGGAGAGAAATATCACCTCCGTGGAGAAGAGGTAATTGGCTGCCTCTGACTGTCCTTCTGGCTCATTTTGGACTGTAATAGGTAATTCACATAGGTCCTTTTAAAGACCTCAGTGTGAGTATGTTTGTGTGTGCAAGTGAGTGTGTCTGCCATGCGTCTTTCTGTGCCAATATCCGATGGGGTGCACATACAGTATCTGTGCAATTGTGAATTTATTTTTCTCAGGTAAATATATCCAGCCTAAGCAAGCTCTCAGCGTGGTACCTGTCTGTGGTTGATTGTAGTTGGTCTGTCTTTCCCGGTGTGAACTGAGGGTGAGGCGTAGCTCATGCGTGTAGTCGGGCAGGGTTTCACGTGAGGTGTAGGAGCGGTGGTGGGCGCGGCCGTCCTCGCTTTCATCAGACGAGCTCGTGTAGGACATCTCCATTTCATGGCGCCCCCCTTAGACAACGGCTGGTAGGGTTTACTGTCCATCTCCTCCATGGCTTGTAGGGCTCCACTTAGTCACTCAGCACAGCCACAGCACAGAGCACAGAGTCTGGAGGTAAGAAAGATGGAGGCGACAGGGGGGAAGGGAGGGATGGAGAGAGGAGAGGACATAGCGAGAAAGAAGGATGGAGGAGCGGAGGAAAAAGATAGGAAACAGGGGATTGAACAGACAGGATAGAGGAGAAAAATAGCACAAGAAGAAGTCTGTTATTGAACACAGAGGAACAATATTGCAACATCTGCTCATTCCAATTACAGCAGACATTCATAAACAGTATTTGGCTTCTTTCATATTTCACACCAAAGGTTAGTTCCAAATCAATACTCTCAGAAGGGACTGCGATGGTGGCCATTATGTCTGGATATGTTTGAAGAGAAATTGGCCAAAATCAAGCACGGCTCTCTGTTCTGTCAGTTGTGGTTTGTGTTTCCTCTAGCTACTGAAGGCTTTATCTCTCTTTTACAGACAACCATTGACGAGTTGCGGATAAATCAACAAATTTGTAGCCGAGACCACGTCTGTCACTCTCATTAAACACTCTTACTCTCCAGATTCTAAAGTAATGACAAAACCCTATTAGGCACCAGTCCTTACAGTGTCATTGTAATGATAAATCAGCTCTTTCAGCTCTATTCAGCTCAGATTCTCTTATTCTTCTCTCAATCACATCAAAATCTACTTCTGATAATGTCCGGCACAATATGCTTATGCCGCCATAACTAATGATTGATTGGGACAATGATTAGAGTGCAGAAGAAGTGATTAGAAAATACTTCATTCATATTAGTTCTCTTTCACCGTGCCCTGCCCGAAGCCTTTCCAACCTATTTCCCGCAGATATAAAGCTTCTAAATGGAGCTTGAGAGGGTCATTGCTCATAGAGACAAAGTGCTATGGTATTGACCTCTTCAGGGAGTCCTGTAGTCCATATATCAAAGCCATTAGAGCGTGCCTGCTCAATACCTCAGAGATCTGCAGCACAGGGTGATCACCACTAGTCTGATACAGGTTTACAGCTGACCTTTCTACCACTGCAGTAATGCTTTTATTCCACCTGAAAGACTCCTTCCCCTGGCCTCGCACTCACCCTCCTCATTCCCCACATGCATGCACGCACACGGAGCAGTTTCCACACGCACATAGACTGCCCGCTGACCCCTGACAGCAAACAGTCAAAAAATGGGCCACGTTGCTCGCACATTCATCTCACACACATCCTCGCACCCCCTGCAGACATTATCAAAGCGCAGATGATCTGTAAAGGCTCCACACTCTCTCCTTCCGTCTATTTCTTGTGTTTTCTACCTGAATGATAACGCAACACACAACAAGGCCTTTAAAACACATAAGCAGTTTTTGCATCCAATTATCATAGCGATGCTGCTGTGACATACTGTAAGCTCCTGCAACTCACACACACACACACACACGCACACACACACACACACACACTTGTGGTTCCCTGAAATCACGATGCCTTTCATTTTGATTGGCAGGAGTTATTGCAAGAAATCAAAGCACGCTATTATCTCAGCTGCCCTGTCAGAATAGGATTGACTGGTGTCACCTTCTCTCTGGTACGGCGAGGAGCGAGTATACATTACCCTGTGAGCTCTGAGCTTGCTGCAGGCACTGACTGCTGTCTGTCTCTACAGAGGCTCTCTGTCCTGTTTTATGTCTGTCACACACTGACGCGCAAGAATGAAAGCATGCAATTCCTACACACGGGTGCACCAGGAGCCAGGTATGAGGAGGCATGCAGGCCCAGCTTGGGCTTAATTCTGCTCCTAAAGAGCCGGTCTGGACAAAATGGGACTTATATTGACCAGACAGCAGATTTCAGAGACTGTTGTGCCAACATCGTTACAGAGACCTGCCCCATCAACATCCCGGATCAAGCACTCGGCAGGTGGTCCATGTTCCGAGCTGTCAGCACTGGTAAGATGAGAGGAGGTGGACTCTGTGTTTTACATCGATGATGCTTGGTGCTCAAATGCAGTCAAGATGGACTCCCAAATGTCAGACTGTTTATTGTGAAGATGAAACTTTCATATTATCATCTGGTTGTTGCTGTTTACATTCTCCCCAGATGCAAATTCAAAAAATGCACTGTGGAATGTTCATGGTGTATACGTGGATGTATATATGTATTTAAATAACTATATATATAACTATATATTGTTTTATTTTATATGTTACCATATTATAATATGTTTAATAAGTGTTAATATGGTATAACACTTAATTATAAGCTATGTTGTGTGTGTAGCATGAAGGATCTGCAAATTTAGTTTCGTTATGCAGCCCTGTCGTGTGTGAACATGCACAGACCATCGTGGTGAACATTTTACTTTGTGCATGTGCTGCTTGTATATTGACGTGTACAATGGGAAATACTGTCTTGCTTCCTTTAAAACACACCTCTCTCTTGGTTAACCCCTTCCCCTCCTTCACTCCTCTTTTATCATCACTCTTCCAGTCCAACTCTGCTTCCCCCTCCTACCCTCTCGTCCTTGCTTCTTACCCTACCTTACACGCTTTCCACCCTCAATCTCGTCCTCCGAGGCCCCTGCATTTAGAGAAGTAAGCCTGCTAGCGGGGGTTATTCTCTCTAATTCTAGCCCACAGTGGGGTGCCCATTAGGGGGTTTGATTCTTGGTTTTGATGTCAAAACCTGGAGGTTGTTTCCTAGAGCCAAGCTCACTTCAAACAAGACACATGGGCGTTCTGTAGGACAAGTCAGCATGTGCCACCTGAGCCAGCCTAGATTTGCAATTGAGGAATAACCACCTTGAGGCGTAACGGTCGCCATAGGCTCACTTTGGGCTACTATTCACAGAAAACACGCAAGGACGGCCCTGTAGAGGTCTGAGGATATTGGAAGAATTAGCACCCTGCTAGAATTTATTTTAATATTATATATAATCTTAAAAAAATTCACTAAAAGAGTTGTATCATTGTTTAATGCACGCTATAAGTTAATTCAGTGCTTATCTGATTGCATCATTATACTTCCAATGACTAACAAGTGATCTTAACTGTGTCTGTGCAATACCACAGTATGTAAAATTCATGGACTTCAATAATTAATGAATCTCAACCTGCTGTGTTAACCACAGTACAGTACTGTATGTGTACTGAATGGAACACTTATTTATTGATAGGCTGCACAAAATACAGCAATACAATATAAAGAAAGCTGTAAAGACAAAGCTGATAATTACAGATGCATCTCATGTGAGTTTGTTTGCTCTACACATGGATTAGGAGTGAGTAGCCGTATGTTTGACAATGCATGTATATGTTATTGTGTGATTTTACTTCTAATTTCATTCTAATCTATAATTCATCAGCGTGTAATGAACTCCTCACCGCTCGGTTTAAAATTAATACAAAGTGACAACAGTGAGTGAAACACATGCATCACATTACAGTTTTACCCCCTCATGCTTTTTTCTGCTTCTTATCACCTTCTCTTTTATACACACACAGGCACGCACACTTATACACACATACAACTGCACGATGATAATCCATGGTTACACAGTTGCAATAATATCTAATGGTACTCTTCATCCACTCGATCCGCTCCATTGGCTCAAACAGTGCAACCATAGACCAGTAGGCTGTTTTGGTAAATCTGCTTATAGAAGTGATAGAGGCTCGCACACACAACAGGATTTATACTCCAAGTCATCTCCGAAAGGGCGGGGTCCCTGATATGTCCGGCAACAACAACAAAAACACAAAGCGCTGCGGAGATCGCTGTGTGTAAAGGCAAGGACCATGAGGACGAGTCAAAACCGATTTATGCTTTCCAATCTCGAATGAATGTGCTGAAATCATGACGAACAGGAAGAGAGAGCACGCAAAATGTGAAAAAGAGAAAGGCAGAGGGAGCACTGGGGCCAGGCAGCAGCAGAGAAATTGAGTTTCACATTGGTAAATAAACAAGGCGGGTGGGGAGAGCAGAGTGCCATCCAACAATATTAACTCCTCATATTATTGATACAGTATAGTTCCAGGATTACAAATACATTTCCACCATGCAGAGAAGGTCTTATTTTCATAACAGCCTGGAGACCCCCAGTGAGTATGGAGCTACTATCTTTGTTAGCTCTGGCCTTTACACATTTCCAAGAAGCTTGTTTGCACAGAGGTGAGCTAATCCCACTCACTAAACAAGCGTCGCAAGCCACAGGAATGAAGATGAGAAACCTTGAGAAATATATACAAGCCAAAGCATAACATGTTAGCTCATCGATGCGGATGCTCTGACAATCCCGGTGTTGTTTGCAGGTTTCCATTTTGTCTACCATCACGATGGCTTAATCATCAGACGCAACCGAGGCGGAGTCTGTAGCTGCAAATGTGGATCCAGGCTACAGGTCCTACGGGAGTAAATAGTGAGCTGTCAGAGAGGGATGCCTATCCTGGAGTGAGGCTGCGTGTGTGTGTGCATATGTGTGTGTGTGTGTGTGTGTGTGTGTGTGTGTGTGTGTGTGTGTGTGTGTGAATGTGCATATGTGTGTTGGGAAAGATGGGGGGGGGGCTTAAAAATCTATCTGTTCTATTCATTAGCACCACCATAGCTCCTCAGGCATATGACAGGGACACCTCAGATGAGAGGCCCAGAAGGACCCACAGGACCCTGTTATACCTAAACCACCCCAAACACAACAAAACAATACACCGCCCACCGGGAGCTCTCAGCGCCTGCAGAGAGCAGGGATGGAGGGATGAATGGAGAACGAGGATAAAGAGAGTGATGGATAGATAATGAGAGATGGAGAGATTTCACAGTCAAAATGGGGGGAATTGAAGGATAGAGAGATTGCCAAGTGAGACATGGAGTGATAGAGGGTTTTAATTAGTGGATAAGGGCTAGCTATCTGTGGGCGGCTGCAGCACTCTCGTCACGTAGTTGTGCTTTCATAGCTGACCAAGCCTGAAATCTCTCGCTGCTAATGCCGAGTTTACTAGCAGAACACATACTGTAGTGTATACCCACACACACACACACACACACACAGACACACACATACACACACACAAGCCTGGACCTCAGTATCAGTATCCTTGATAAGATTCAAAGATGAAACGCATACTGACAATCAGCCACAGACGGACACACACTCAGTGCCCTTACGCCCACACACACTTATAGCATTTCACACTAACCGAAAAACAACACACTTGAACACCCACACGCCATAGAGAATCAATTGTGTGAACCCTCGCTTGCCGTTTCTCTGCGCCGTTGCGGTGTCTTTACCATTCAGCCTCCTGTGCGCTGCCTACCTCCATTCTCCATCACACAGACGGCACCCAAGGTTAATGCTTGTATTTGCAAAAGCAAGCCATATAGGTGACACAATGGCCCGGAAAGTCTAAGTGTGTGCCCACTCGTGTCGGAATGAGAGCAGGACCAAGAGACAAGAGAAAGAGCGTGCGTGTATGTCCACTCACGGAGCAGATCGGTTCTTGTCAGGAGCTGTCAGGAGTCAGGAAACCATCCTGGACAATCTGACTATTTATAGTGGACATGGGTCAAATCCCACATTGCCACTGTATGCCTGAGCGGTGTGGAGAAATCCATAAGGTCCTACACTATTCATGCCCTCTGAATGTGGCCTAGAGCGAGGGAGTAGCAAAGCTTTAACTTTTCAAAGGCATTTTTATATCTTGACTACAGTTGAAACTTCTTTCTTTTAGATCTCGACTGAGGTATAGCTTTTTTTCCCGTCCAGACTACCACTCTCTTTTCATGATATCCACTTCTACTCCTACTCTCTGATCTAAAGCCAGCTGCTGATCCCCAACAAGGCAGAGGAGCAAACAAAAAAACACAGAAATGATGACAACATTCAATGGTACACATACCCAGTATGCGCATTCACATGCACAACACCACATTTCACTTTGACCACAACTACACACACACACACACACACACACACGGTGCAAGAGACACCACCCAAAACCACTTAATCAATATTCCTGACATGTCAAAGCCTTATTCAACACATTTGATATTCCTCCTCTCTCGCAAGATAAATTCATGTCACTGTCCTCCTAGCGGGACTAAAAGGCTGTTCACACTAACTCGCTTTGCAAATAAAGCTTTACATCAAGACTGACAACCTCCTAAGCTCTCTGCATCAGCCACTGCTTGGTAAAAAGCCTCTTTCAATAATGCATTTGACCACTAAAACCTCCAACACCTAAAGCAAAGCAAAGTGGCAACATTACGGATGCAGAATTAATTGATAAATCAATGGCAGTGATTCCAAAATTGGACTTGGTGATTAGCAATTTAGACAGTGCTTCCTGCACATCTCCTTTATGAAGTTGTTGATTACAGAGAAATGAGTGAGTAAAGAGCATTATCTCTGAAAAGGAGCAGCTGAAAAGATCTGCTACTAGCTGTTGAGCAGCACTGTAGATTGATTTCTGAATGCTAAGTGGGCTAATCTTCCATCTACACCGTTACAATGTGACGCTTATCATCTGGAAAAACCTATGTACATGAAAGGATTTTTGTGATGTTCCACCTCCGACAGACCTGAGTGATACCTGTGGCTACTGCTGCTCATCAGACCCTTCTGATTCCCCTGGTCTCTTGCAAACTGCATTCAGCAGCCTTGCACAAGAAATGTTTCTCAGCAAAACGAGGAGCTGCTCCACAAAGGTCTCGACATTCAGTCGGGAACAAACTGTGGTCCTAACTGTGGTACTCTTTTGTGAGCTGATGAGACAGACATGTGTGGAGGCGGAATACATCCCCTCCATATGCCTATTAATGTATAGAAACATAAATGCACCTCATGGTTATGGTACACAGCAGAGGTTTGCAAAGTCTGAGACTGCGGGCCTCCCCTCAGACAAAGCTTGGGAAACGGCGCCCCCCCTAACACCTCATCTTTAGTTTATTTAGTAAGTTTCGCTCAATTACTGGATGCCTATAGGATAATGATTATATTATTTGATCCCATAAACACTCGGCATTTGAGCCGAAATAGCCTAATATTGCTGTTTGACATAACTTCTGACTACACTAAATAGTTTTAAAAAAAGGTCTGTCCTAAGGCATTTATTAGTTTCTGACACTGAAGCCCAGCACAAATAGGCTATTCTATGTGAACTCCTTTTGATAACTAATGCAGTAGGTGATATTGTTTCACTTTCATTCACTGAGCCTCTCCTGAAACAGTTTGGAGCCCCTCTGGAGAGGCCCGCCATACAATTCAAAAACCCCTGGTATACAGTTTGGTTAACCATATTCTGAGATAAATATAGGGAATTCAAGCATTCACCAAGTTGTAGGGTTGTTAAAAATGTAAGTGATGTTTTCAGCCCTGAAGGTTTTGCCTCCTGCATGGGTGAGATGAGTCGCAGTTTTCTAGATAAACAAATCATTTAAGCTTGAAATCGATAGCACATACTGTAAAATGTATTTGCAGTTAGGAAATGGCAGGGAGTCAAGTACTTTTCTCTTCAATATCATATACCATGCTTTGTTTTGCATTTATCCTGTATCTTATTTTCCATTGCAGCCCTTTCTTTTTTTAAATTTGCTAGGCAAAACTGCATTGGGCATGTTCCTTAACAATTTGCATTTCTCATTTTGCAGCTTGTCAGATGAATCATTGTGTCGTCTGAGCACATTAAAGAGAACAAAATATGAATTTTCCAAACAATTCCTTTTCCAGGCACATCAGGTCGGGATGACACGCGACGCATGCTGTAAAATATGGGATTTCAGGATTGTTACATCTGGAGACAACATGCATTAGGCCTGCTTCACTTGAAAAATGGCTGCACACTGCTGCCACGATTTTCTTGGAGTAGATATTGGGTATTTCTTTGCTCGAATCACTTTTCTTTGTGCAGTTTGGCTTGGCATTTTGGCTGGAAATCAGCAGAGAATATGTGTCTCTAGAAGTCAATTTGGGCGATGATACACATACTTGAAATACATCCCAGAGTTCACGGTGGATCAAGACTCATTCTGAAATTAAACCTGAACAACAAAACAACTCCCCTGCAACACGCCGAAAAACATATTGAACTCGATTGTACTGTATTGTATTGTATAAAACATGGCTTCCAGCAGAGATGCATCAAGCACCGTTTTGGAGCTATTCATCTTTTCTATGATTTAATAATTCATGATCATCCAGAAAGTAGAGCTATGAATATTACTGATGATACACATGAGGCTATTTACCAGTCAGCAGGAAACAGATGAACTCGTTTAGCGCAAAGATGTACAGTATACCATCAGTGTGTTTTATGTTGCAAAATAAATCACTTTATAGGCATGCCACAAAGCTGCAGATGCAACTTATTCATAGTGAGTTATTAATCCTGATCTTGAGGTGCAAATGAAGGCGTATAATGTTTCGTTGATGCTTCATTGTGGGCTAATATGTAGAAGGAGTGTGGTCAATTCGCTTCCAGAACAATCACTTTGTTACAGTAGCTACTAGAGAAACTGTGCTAGTCAAGTTACAAGTTGTCTTGATGTTGATGATATGCAAAGTTCTTCTGAACATCTGAATCCTTCCCTAATCATTTTCCAGTATTGATTTAACTGAAGGTGAAACGCTGCTGTACATCTTGTCAGTAAAACCTGGCCGGCGGCGACTCTTGTGCTCCGTGTCAACAAAAGCAGGATAAAATCAACGCAGTTATAATGGATTTTAACTTAATTATTTTGACACCAGTGCCAAGACGTGCACTTTGAAGTGAAGGACAATTTATGTGGTAATAAATTGGGGAAGAAACAAAAATTGATTTTTCTTCTTCCAAAGTTGTCCACTGACTTGATTAATAAAAATTTCACGGTGAGAAATGTGTCCCTGTAGGTGTGCATCGGCTTTCTGTGTGTGTGTGTGGGCAAGTGTGAGTGGGATAGTGTGCCAAGAGTGTGTGGGTACTGTGTGTGTGTGTTTGTGTGCTTGCTTAAATATTAGCACACACACACACACAGAGTTTTTTGTGGTTCCCATGTGTATTAGCAGGGGTTGGACAAAATAAAATGAACCCCAGTGCAGTAACACAATCCAACAAAATAAAAAGAAACCTTTAGTAGTTGTAGAATGTTTACAGAGGAGGAGGACAAAATAAAACCAACGACTTGTAGTCTTGTAATTAGAGCAGCAATGATTAGTCAACAAATTATTACTTAATGAAATTAATTAATCTATCAAGCAAAATTATCTGTTTTCTTAGTGTTCTTAGATAGTAAACTGAATATCTTTGGATTAATAACCTTTATATGAATTGATAGTGGAAGTACTTGTTAGATGCAGCCCTGTACGTAATACAATCCAATGCAACAACATAACTCCTCAAATATTACCATTCACTTAAATCAACATCAAATAGCTCTTATGTCTCAGCCCTCTAGCTAGGTGTGTTTCATCAGTAGTCCTCATTACACACACACACACACATACACCTACACACACACACACACACACACACACACACACACATACACACTCCTCTTGACAAATTAATCTCATATAAGAGAAGTAGAGTGGGCTTGACCAGTAAGCCTCTCATGGCTCTGGTCCTTCTGTCTTCTGTCTAGTATTTGGGGGGGTGTTGTGGAGTGGAGGTGGGGAGTGCGGGGTAAGGAGAGAGGCGAGAGAAAGGGAGGCTGTGATTGCATTTTTTACAACACAAATCTCATATGATACTCCACTCCTTATTCAACTGCATATAGTTCCTGACTCTTGCCCACAGCTCAATGGAAGAAGACAAGAGAGAATAGAAGGCTGGAGATGCCATTTGAGAGTTAGCCAAATACTTAAAAGAAGAACGCCCTAGGCATATATTGTATGTGTGTGTGTGTGTGTGTGTGTGTGTGTGCAGCACTGGTGACTGAAGGTGATTTGGGTTTTGATACTATTTCTGTTCCTTTTTCTGTTGCTGCTGGTCATGTTTTTGTTTTCAACATAAAAAATAAACAAAATAAACAGTATTGCATTTAGACACTTTTGCACATGGAGAAAAAGCAACTTTTCACGAGATCTTCACAAAAATCTTGCTGATGGAGAAATATTTTCATCCATTAAGCGTTACATGGTGAAAAAGGTACCAAGAAATAAGAGAAAGCATCTTGGAAACATCTTTGTTTCAGACCATTGTGTTAAAAGATGGAGTATTTTACAAAGACGTATCTTAAACATATTATCTTAGTATGGAATGAAATTTTATTTATCATGAAACACATATATGTCCAAAATAATAGGTAACTCATTCTGTGAAAGAGTCAATCAATCTTAAAAACACAATACTTTTTTTTATTGAACAGTAAAATGTATAAAATTTGCAGTAAATCATGACCATATATTGGGGAAAAGCTTTTCATAATCACTATCATTATTATCAGTAAACATGTTATATTGCCAAGCATGCTTTGCTGTGCTAAGTGCATTAACCGGAAACACAACTGTTAACACTGGGCCTATATTACCATATGTGATTTTGATAGGGTAATTTGGCGATATTATATTGTTCTGCATTTCACTTTTTTTTTAATCACAGCGCAGGCAGTTTCCTTACTGCAGAGGCCGACCACAGACGAATGAACAGAGGAAACCCTAATTAGCACTGCAGGATTTGTTAAACAATTCCTCTTGAGGATGGAGCAGTATTGTAGCAAGAAGGTAAATATTTGAAGTTGTACAATGGGTACATCTCTAAGTGTGTTTGTGCGCGCAAGTCTAGAGGTCCAGCAGTCTTATTACTGGCACGGGTTCTTTTACTTTGAAAATATCAGCAGGGTGGCGAACACTCTGACACATTTTATGCTTTTCTAGCAATTGCATTCTTACTATGTGATGGACATGCAGAGAAGGAGGGGTGTGTGTGTCTGTCTGTGTGTGTGTGTGTGTGTGTGTGTGTGTGTGTGTGTGTGTGTGTGTGTGTGTGTGTGTGTGTGTGTGGCGGGGGGACTCCCACTGGGACTCATATCGCTTGCGAGCTTAAACTCTGACTGCTGCACTGAGTGTTGTACTCAATATTATATACAACCTTTGATGCATTTAACATTGTCCTCTCACTAATTCATGACCCCAATTTTATTAAGAAAATTTAGTTTTGCAGCAAACTTGTGGGGCATAAAGGAAGTGAGCGATTCCATGGGAGAAAGGAGCATTACAGTGCCAGGGGCTACTGCATTCCTGGAATGAAAATTCATAAATAATGCAGGGCTGGATAACAAAAAGAACTCCCCCGCTGTCTTGCACAGCACTGTGCTATCCAAAGGCCATGCAATATCACTCAAATCTCAGAAAAGCACAAATTATTAGACACAAGCGAAGATTTTTTTGCTAGTGGTTTCTTGACTCAGGACAATGGGATCTGCTGACAGCTAAACAGCAGCATCCTAACAATCGGCACTCCAGGCATAAATTGTCAGGAAGTTGCACTGAAATAATGATGGGACTCCAAGTCAAGTAGCACCCGCACCACCCGCCTAATGGCAACAATTCTGAATATTTAAAAGAGTGTGCAACAGCTGAAAGTGCTAATCAGCATAGCAGCAACCGCTGACCACTAACTGCTGCTCAGAGGAAACCAAGAGTGTGTTGGCACACGCTGTAATGTAAAACCCTGAATATCTGGCTGATTGATCACTCATGTGGTTAGTTGACTGACAGATGTGCCAATGCCTTATTATTGGCATGTACACAGCATATAACGTGTGGAGTGACATTTAAATTCAAAGACCTGTTCTCTAACAGTGAAGGCGTTGTCAGGATGGGTGTGCCATTTAAAAATATGCACTTGATCATATGTTCATCTCCACCTAAAGTGCAGCAGCCCTGCAGGGCCTAAAACGCATCCATATGGGGCCAACAAGCTTACACACAGACACACGCATACACGCACCCCCCCCCCATCCCCCCCACCCCCAGGCCCCCCCCACACACACACACACACACACACACACACACATACACACACACACTTCACAGTGCAATATAGTATGAGCAGCACCCCAGCTCTGACACACAGCTCATCAACACTACAGCACAGTACAGTGGGAGAAATAAATGAAGGGTTACAATCATCAACACGTCTACATCATCTTCTTATTTCAGTGCACATGTAACTGTGAGATTGTGTGTGCGTTTGTGTGAAAAAGACACAGAAGGAGAGTGTGTGCGTGTGTATGTGTGTGTATTATCTAACCTCCATGCACAGATGCTCTCTATTAATCAAAAAGAGCACAGACAGGCGGCTTCATTTTTATCATCACTATGTATCAATAACGTGCGAACCGTGGAAGAATTAAGCCCGGTGCCCGCGTCATTGTGAAGCAGCGTCAGGTAGGGCAGCAACACACAATGCAACACTGACAGAATATGCTGCATTCAGGTCTATATGCTTGTAGTTAACGCTGAGGCTTTAGGATCTTATAATATTATGGTCGAACTCAGGTCTGATGAGTGAAACAATCCAAACAGCAATACAATTCTCTGAAAGATGGGTACAGTGCCTGGGGGAGTAGTGAATTAGATCCATGTATTAGACATACTGACAAATTGTAGTTTCTGATTACAGTGCATTTGCATTTTAAAATGAAAGACATACTGCTCATTTCCATTCCCTTTAGTCCAGTATAAGGCAAGATTAACAAAACATGCAGAAAAAGTATGAGATGCTTTTTGAGAGGTTCTCCTTAATGAAAGATTACATTTAGAAAATTACTCAGAAATATTTATATTATTTTTATTTATTTGACTTATTTAATTATTTATTTATTGGAGATATGCCTCCAGTAGTTTCCAAGCAATTATTTATAATCTGCTATGAAGGAGAGGAGTGAGGAGGTCTAATTCAAATCTATCGGAGCATATCCATCCTGGTGCAATTTTCGCTGCCTTCACAATAATTGTGATTTATCAAAATGCATTTGCTGCTGTTAATTATTTACCCTCGCACTTAAAAAAAAAAAAAAAAAGTCAATGTGAAAACTCAAAGATCGTGCTGTTCAAATATTGTGGTCAAGGAATGGCTTCACCAGCTGCAGCATCACCCAGAAGGGTAAGTTCTGGAAATAGACATTTATCAGCAGAATAAAACAGGTCAGTGTTGAAATGTGTCCTGACGTGCCTGTTGGACACATGGTGGTGGTGGTGGTGGTGGTGGTGTCTATGCCCGGGCCCGGTAGGCTGTCTTGATGTTGGAAGACAGAAGGCACGCGTCAGAGAGATCTATACCCCCTGGATCTCCGGTGGCCCTGTTGGCATCATTAGGCTACCTTAGTGCTGATGGAGATGGAGTGGACGAGCCCAGAACTGGAGCAAAACAAATCAAGGCTGCGAGCGTTGCTGAACCAAAACGAATACGACACTTGCACACATGAAGCAGGCAGTCCGCAGCTCTGTACCTCGGTTTCTATCATTTAGACTGGTTGCCAAACAGACAGGGTCGTATGCACAAAGTCTGCGTCCTCACACTTCTGAGGAGGCGCACTGATTTTCATAAAAACCGACACACACACACACACACACACACACACACACACACACACACACACACACACACACACACACACACTCTACCACTGTCTGCTCCTCTCTCTTTCACACACATGCACACACACACACACACACACACGCACACACGGGCCATACCGCCGAACAGCACATCTGAACAGCTGATAATATCCATTTCCTGTGAACTCACGTTGTCTCAACACTTAATGCCTCGTTTAGCCAAGCAAAATTGGCTTCCCCAGTGAGCCCACTAAAGGCCAGAACCGAACGTGTCGCTTACCTTTCCGACGTAAAGCCATTCCTTTAGTCCGATTCCATGCTATAACAGCCCTGCAAATGCTGAAGACGGTGCAATCCCCCCCGGTAGAAATATGACTTGAGATGCTGTGCAAGTGCTTAAAATGTGGACGAGACACCTCGCTCTGTGCCTGCTGGTCTGGTTTCGAGGCGGCGGTGCTGATGCTGATGATGCTCGTTCTCAAATGCCGATAGAGGACGACGAAACGATTTGCGCGGAGAGGAAGGGATCTCCTTGCAGGGGCCGTGTGCGAGCCAGCTCCGCGCTGTGCTGTGCGACAGGGAGCCCGGCGCGGTGCGTTTAGCCGCAGTTGAACCCCGAGGAGGCTGACGGGTGTTGCTGTTGCTGGTGAGGCTCGGTGCCGCTATAACAGCGTCTCTGGATCATACCACCGCACCGAGGAGAAGGGGGTGTGGCACAGACACAAACACGCACAGGCTCTCTACCGTCGGGAGGTCGTCTGGATCACTAGTTAGACTCATTCAGGTGATGCCATATGGTCGCACCGTTGTCCTGTGCTGGAATGCTGACTCATTAATACAACCACAATGGTGAAAGTTTGGCATTTTCCTGCCAGTGCTGCTGCTTCGCTCACCATCCAGTAGCACATATCGAAATATCAAAAGCAACAGGCCTCAGAGCTTCTGGAGTGCAATTTAATCAGAAAAAGCGTCAATATTATAAATGTAAGTAGGCATTACAGAAGCTGCTGCTTGCTGGGAGTAGGCAAATAGAAGCTAAGATGATGAAAAGGAAAGCAAAAATGGTATTTACAGTGCTGTACATATAAATAGACGAATTTGACAGTAATTTATAGCTGCAGTGGGCCTGGTTTGTGACAACACCTGCAGATCATCTCATAATATCCGTTTTCCTTTGCTAAATTAGCCAACTAATGATTCTGACCTGCAGTGGTGTGGATTTTTACTGCCAGTCTGTAGCTGGTACAAACAACTTGTGAATGACAGGGGTTCTAATGATGCAGTTTATTATTTCCCCAAAGCGCAGTACGCGCGGGGCTACAAACAATGATTCTGACAGCTGCTTCAGTCTATCTGCCTTTCTGCCTGTCTCGCTATATCCCCAACACAACACAGCAGTATGCATCTTTTATCAACAATAGGTTTTGGCACTTGCCATGAGTTTCATCACTGGTTCTCTCTAAATGGAGGCTGCAAGTCCAGCAGTCCAGGACAGAGAATGAAATGATCCAAGGGTGCAAAGTGAGAGAAAAGGTCGGTCCAAGTCTGTTTGATAGAATTGGGCTTTTCTGATGTTGAGATTAACAGTGCATGTGTTTGTCATCCGGATGTGGGTTGTCAATATGTGGCTGCCAGACTTCTCCTCGGAACAATGACTACAGAAGATTGTAATGGATTTTGATCAGGAGTCCGAAGTCCTCTGGAGTTTCTGAGAGCGAAGCCCCGCGTTGGAGAGCTGTGTGTTTCTGAGACTCCATGTTTACCTGCGGAGTCCAAATGGCAGCCACATTATACCTCCAGTGGCTGGGTAAACGCTCTTATAAAAGAGCACTTCCTCTTCTACCCGACACATCTCGCTGAGACATCTCCTTGACAACCAGCTCAATGCAGAGATCTGAAATGTCACAGCTTTTACTGTGATTCTTTTTATCATTATAGAGGAGAGACATAATAGATGTGGAAAGGGGAAGAGTATTGGCCTTGCCTTAAGCAAGACACAGCTGTCACTTACTAGTCTAGAAAACAGCAAATAGAAGTTGAAAGTAATGTTTTATATTATGAGAGCCTGAGGTTTGGAGAAGATTTGTACGTATATGATATTCTAGTGTGGTATATCTAACATGGAGCTTTCATGGTAAGGAAAGTTTGCAGAGTAGACAGTCAACATTTTATCCAATAATAAGCATCATTAGAGCCACAGATGCTCTGTAGTGCTGGTTAGAGTGCATTTCAGACATAATGTCAGTTGCATTACATTTGATGTCATCAGATTATAATGTAAATTGCATTTAAATTATTTAACCTAATTATATAGTTTCTCATCTGGCAAAAAAGTCAGTGGAAACAAATAGGAGAGCTCCATCTCCATGAGACCATGTTTGCTGATCCAATTATTCCTGCCCTATTTGGACTACATGGAAGCACAGCTGAGCGTATAGGGAGGATGGGGAGCACAGAGGTGGATTTAGAGGTGGTACTCCATAAAAGCGATGTCAGAGAGAAAGGAAAGCTACCGTTGCTGTTGTGAATGCTAAAACTGAGTCTAGTGAGACTCTAACTTTGATGGGAAGCTGTCTATTATATCCCCGATTATAAGCAACTCACGCCTATTCTGTGTGACACATCTGTTTAAACCTGAATGGCTGGGATGTATTGCTCTCATGAGACAAGAGGTAGATCCGTAATGCATCCGCGCCTTAATGCTACTTCAAGCCCTGGCAGTGATATCGGATTTTAAGTATTCCTGCACTACTTCACTTCACAGCTGGAGGCAGTTTCCGTGAGCATTATTTAGTCTTGTACATGCAAACTGCAAAGCCAACACAGTTTTACTCCTCGGAACTCTGTGTTCCTCGTAGGCTGTGATCGATTGGCTGGTGATCAATCCTTCCACTATAGAGTACAAGGAGAATGTTGCAAGCTGTAACTAGAAAATAACAATTATCCTCTCATTTCATTGGTCGCTGTTCTCTGATTTCCCTACTATTTTTTCCTCTATATATCCTCTTCTGTCCTATGCCTCCCTCTACCCTTGTTTTCTTCCAAAAGATTCCCTCCATCTTTTCCTATTACGCTTTTTTTTTTCTAATTTCATCTTCATCTCCCCTTCCCCTCTCCTTCTCAATCCCTCCACCTAGCTCCATCCCTCTCCAGGGTGACGTTGCTGAAGGGGTTTCTCTGATTCTGTAATGAGGTATCTTGGATCAATGCTGTCAACAATGCACCCTCGATGCAGTATTATTCTGCCCTATCTCCAGGGTTGTTAAGAGTTAACTAGAGTATTCTTCCACCGGAAGGGTGTTAGGGATGTGCTTCATCACTCTCTCTCTCTCTGTTCTCCACCAGAGCTCCGGCTCCACCTAGTCAGCCATACAGCTTAAGTGTCTCACAGGAGACAGAGCCAACCATTTATTGAAATCTTTTTTTTAAATGACAGAGCTATGACCTTTCCGATGCATACGCTCCACAACCATAAATTCTCCCAGATTTCATTTTACATTTCCTCCAAGCATTCACAACCAAATTACACCTCCACAGCCTTCAACCTACAGTCAAGGATCCAGTATTTTCATCTTCAATTATTACTTTTTTACTTTCAGATGGTACTTTAGCACTTTTCGAGGCAGATAAGTGTTTTGGAAGTTCTAAAACGGGTGGTATAATCTGTCCCCGAAAACACACACATTTTGACAGTAGTTCCAAAGGCTGGCCCTTTAGAAGCCTATTATCAATTTCCCATCTGAAAAAGGAAAAGGAAGGAAAGAGGCAAGCATGGAGAGGTGTCTATTGATTAATCACCAACAGTAAGAGCCCTGATGTGCCAGCTATGTGAACCAGTTTCAGTGTGTTGACAGATGAAACAGCTATATAACCTCAACTCCATGACACATTCTCCTTCAAGCCTTTCTCTCTTAATTAGTCATATCACTGAAAGGGCATGACATTAATAAATTCTACATTAAATCCACCTGTATAAACTGAGGGGGATTTGAAAGAAAGCAATATTTTTAACCAGCAGTGCTATGACATTCAATAGCTAGTGAAGAGCAGGTGGAGATTGCACTACAGAGGACACAGAACGGTAGAAGGGAGGACATCACTGCACCAAAGACATGCACCATGCACGTGATACAGGAATTATTGATTTATAAGGCATATCTTTATCCTTACAGTATGCATGAAAGTGAAGAGAACATCAAGAGCATCACTCGATCACCTTGAACAATGGAATAAAGTCTTTGTTCTGGGCTTAAACAAAGAGCCAGCACACGCTCATACACACACTCTTTGGTCCCCAAACCAGGGCTAAAAAAAAGCTTTTTACTTTGGACCCCTAAAATCTAAGGATTGTTCCCATAAGGATCAAAGTCTATGTGTACGTTTCAGGGGCTTTTGTATTTAAGTGTGTGTAGTGCTGAGTGCTTTCCTCACTCTGTGCAAAAAGCCCTCAGATACCGAATGCCACCCTAAAGCATGGGCACCTCTCCTCTTCTCCTTTTATCACCGTACACTTCTTGCTCTTGCTCCCCTGCTTACCTGTGACAGGAGCTCATTTCAAACGCACCTCATTGCATTTCAAACGCCAGTGACTCCACTCCCGTTTCTAAGACTCCCACACAGACGTACACGCACGCAGCTGTCAGCTGCCCAAATATCGTATATCCCCTGGCCTTCTCTCCCACCCCTTCCTGAACTAACTCCTCCACAACCTCGAGTTGTTGAGAAAATAATATTTTATGCATGCCACAGCAGCCCACACACAGATACAGCTTATGAAAGACATACCAAACCTACTTTCCTGCCAACATTTGTGTGCGTGTCGCGCATGTCTCTCTCTATGTTCACGTATATTTGTGTGCAGCTTGTTTTTATATGCTAAATTAAGATATATTTAAATAATGTTCTTGTATTTTAATGCAAGAACACAAAGCACATGGCTTGTTTTTTGCGGTGTCGTAGGGATCAATATACATTATGTAAATGCTCTTTCTATAAAACTTAGGGGTGCAAAAGGCCATAAGAGTCTAGTTTTGGCATAGGCATCCTACTCTCTCTTTCTCTCTCTCTCTCGCTCTCTCAGAGAGCTAGAGAGAGTTAATCACAGCAACAGAATCAAATGGAGTCTGCCTACATACCTAAGCATTTGTCAGAGCAGGAGAGGACACAGTACAATGAATTTGCATCTGTTTGAAGTGGTATTATTAATTCATGCCAATGAGACTTTGCATAAGGGAGACTGGGTAACATTTGAAAGGGGGGAAAAAGTCCCACTAAGCACAGGCTTTGTTAGAACCTTTTATTTCTTCTTTTTCTTGTTCTGCTCGTGAAAACTACATTGTTGTCCAAGTATCTTTATGTTTAGGTGCCCCATGTTGACCGATCCCTTTGAGAACAACAGGCTGGTATAAGCGTGGGCCTATCTTATTTAATCAGCATGTGTTGAGCTAAATGACGAGCTATTATCACCGGCCACCCATCGACTGCTGCTCAGCTTCTCAAACAGCCAAAGCAAAAGGTCAAACACTGATAATGAGTAGACAGAAAGAGCTATTCCTAATTAGACATGGATGTAAAATTTGAATGGGAAATTAGGCTGGCATGCGCACGCAAGAGCTGCAACACGTCCATCTGGCAGTTTATTCCAGCTGTACTCAATATTTACTCTTCTCTTTGCTTTTTTTGTTTCTCAACAGGTACTCATGAGTGAGTGTCTCTGGGTGTGTGTGTGTGTGTGTGTGTGTGTGTGTGTGTGTGTGTGTGTGTGTGTGTGTGTGTGTGCATCGTGCAAGAGTGTGTGTGTATGTGTGTGTGTGTGTGTGTGTGTGTCTACATTCATATTTAAGCATCCACAGGGTGTACTTGTTGATGTACCTGCACGAGTACAAGGTTGCAATTGCATGTGATATCCCACAGGGGTCTGCGTGGCACTGGTGTGTATATGCTGGCACAGCTATTTCCCCTTGGAGTAGTGAAGCGGGTGGTGTTGGGGGGTGACAAATATACTGGTGGCACATTATCAGCGGCAACACAAACACAGGCTGGCAGTGTCCCAGCTGTTAAAAGGGGTCTTTATTTGTTTATGTGCGAGAGTCTATGTGTTTGAATCAAGGGAGGAGAAGCACAGAAGAGTATTGCCAAGTAGGGAGGTTTTGCCTTCAAGCAGAAGGGTAATTACACAAGCTCACATAGGAGATAAAAAATATTAATGGCATTACTGGTCAGCGGGTGCTGTCCTTGGGGTGTCCTGGAGACACATATCAAGCATGTTCTGGTAATACTGTTGATTTAAATCTATCTTTCTCTAAAAATATAGAAAAATACTGTAATTCCGCAGCCCATTTTCCTCCTGTTTCTGTGTGATCTAATAAAGCAGTCATCGCATACTGAGTAAAGTAACCATCTTTCAACCAGAGGGCTTAAGCTCAAGCCCCAGTGACAGCAAGCATTTACCTTGCTTAAGTGTCCTTGAGCATTTTACTTAATCCCCACCTGCTCTAGGGGCGCTGTTGTGGTGCTAACCTGTGCTCTCTGCAGAGGTAAGTGGAACCTGAATTTACCCTTCAGGTAGCAGAGCTTCAACAGGAACAGCAATGCTCCTTATAGCTCTGTCCATGGTGCTGAACCCCAAACAGTAAAAATCCAGACACACTGTATGCTGCATCTCAGTTCCATACTACATTAAGTGTGACTGGTTTTCAGTATGCAGTGCAGATTCAGGCTGGAAAAGTGCTGAAATTAAGCATCCTCAAAGATAATAGTATGCATACTAAATTCACTTGTATTCGAGTGTGCTGTTGATGGACCATGTTATCCCACAATGCAATGCAGAAATGAAATGGAGGAGCTGTTTGCAGCTGGAAAAAAATGATGTTCATTTCTCAGTGTTGTTTCAAATTCTCCGTTTGATTGATTATCAGTGTAAGTTTCAGTTCAGTTCCTGCTTTGGCATGACACTCCATACATCTTCCACTGTGAGCATTACTGTAGATGACGGGGGCAGTAAAGAATGTCATCTTTTCAAATTGTACCACCCGTTCTGACATTATTTAAATACATTACACAAATACATTTGTGGCCAAGCCAATTTATTTTGAGAGCACATTTTTAAAAAACAGATGTTGACCGAAGCATGGTACAATGGAGTTAAAATACAATTAGAATTTTTTTTTAAAAAGAATGTATTATTTAAGGGCCCAATATTCAGAATATGTTAAATTATGGAGGAATTATATGTGACCACAGGATACAGTTTGAAGAACACATAGAAAAAAATGTTTTAAGATTAGGAAGATTTTAAGGAAAGGCCTGCTAGTGATGGGTAATGTAATCCTCAACCCCTTACCTCCGCCAAAAAATGTGTTGTTGCTGAGGTTAAAGTTTAGGATTGCCAATTTCATGTAAAGGGGATTTTCAGTGATATCAGATGAACCATTGGTCCTTGAAAGAAACTCTGTGAATCAAACTGAAATTTGTTCGTGGGCCTTCTTTCCAAGGGATCAAAATTATTCGAGCAGATTAATAATGTATCTACCAAAAAGTCACAATTCATGCAGTTTTATAAAATTCTTGCTATGCTTTGGTCCCTGGGACTGAAACTAAATATCGCCAGACTCGATAAGTTCTTTTTGCACCCATTTTGTATTTCAATGTATCACAGTGAGAATTCAGCTGTGACTGCCCTTGGCTCCAAATTACTCAGAGGAAGTCTGCAGAAT
Source organism: Lepomis macrochirus (assembly GCA_024633595.2). NCBI lineage: Eukaryota > Metazoa > Chordata > Actinopteri > Centrarchiformes > Centrarchidae > Lepomis > Lepomis macrochirus. The sequence continues at coordinate 10,004,311 of JALXJV020000018.1, forward strand.
GTGGATGGGTTAGAGAACAACAATAGTGTGACTTATCAATCCAACTCTGAATTAACATGTTCCTGCTCCTTACAAAGCTTTGAGACAGAGTTTTTTTTTTCTCTCTTTCTGTTTAAAATGTCTCCATGTATTATATTAAAGATAGACACTTGAAGAAATAGCATGGGATTGTTCAAATGTTTTCATCTCTTTGACAAAAGGGGCTATGAGCCAAAGCAGTTTGATAACCAAGCTTGAAACTTTTTTTGTCAGCTTCTCACTATGAGTGATCACATTATTTTCTGTCAAACCTGGGACACATAAGGTTTTTTAAAATAGAGATACTTTTGTATTTGTATTTTTGTGTGTTCTCTTATCTCTGGTTTGAAGTGGTACAGTTTGCTGATGCTGCCAGGTGCATTAAGGAGGAATGTAATGATCATTAAGGTGCAATGAGCAAGTAAAACCTGTTAAAATGTTCATGTGGGCACCTGACTACTGATTCAAGACAGACTTTAAATATTGTGAAATGGCGAAAGACATTTTAACTTTGTGTCACTGTGTTATTTGTCCCATTATCTTGAGTACAATATATGTCAAATGTATGTCAAAACATATTTTTGATCCTGTTATGTGAAAAGTGGTGTTATGGGTCATGTGTGTTCAGATATTAGTTAGCTAAAACTTTCACCTCCTGGTCTAACAACATGTGTAAAGGAGGTGTGCGAGTCCAACTGTTGTGTGTCACTGTATTGCGCTAAGCCACAATCACTTCTGAGTGATCCAATAAAATCTGAAAGTGACAAGTTATGATAAGTTTTCTGTCACTAGGAAATACTACATGTTATGGATAGAGCCTCTGACATTTACGGAGCCCCTAAGGGGACACAAGCAAAAGCCAAAAATCGCATTTTTTGTGCGCACAAAATACTGGTGGACGCGAGAAAGTATCTGGTGTGCACAAGATACTTTTTGGTACCTAGGGAAAGAAGGAAGAGACAACAAAAAACGTGCAATCAATACAAGATAATTGTAAGGGGTTAGAAGAAGAAGGGCACAGGAAGTGCATGTTAGAGGTTAGGGGTTAGTTGTGTTATAAGTCCCCTCTGAGACTCCGTAAACTTCCGTTCCGGTGTGCCTATATGAAATAAATATATAAACTGAAATCAAGTTTTCAGGTGCTTTAAAAAAGTCATATTAGAAAGAACAGAAGTGGTGTTTTATTTATGGAGCATTCTGTTCTGTGGAACAAGAAACCCTCCAGCCTCATGCCAAGTTTGACGGGAACAAGAAGTGAAGGGTCAAGTCCAGCCTGCAAGTCCGAGGTATTACATCAACACAGTGTGTGTGTGTGTGTGTGTGTGTGTGTGTGTGTGTGTGTGTGTGTGTGTGTGTGTGTGTCTGTGTGTGTGTGTGTGTGTGTGTGTGTGTGTGTGTGTGTGTGTGTGTGTGTGTGTGTGTGTGTGTGTGTGTGTGTGTGCATGTGGCAACTTCAAAACACATCAATTGATAATTTTGTGGACTAGATTTGAATGTTGTGCGTCAATATAGAAACCAAGAGTCTTCATATGGACATGTCCCTAATAATAACTTTGGCGGGCAGAATTGTACTTAATTAGATATTGGAGATGTGTATATTATATATCGGAGAGAACCAGAGAGAGTGAGAGACTGATCTGAAAGCCCCAAACAGCTGTTTACACCCTTCCCCCTGTTGATCTTGACAGAATCGTTCATTAAATACAAAAAAATATTTTGTGTTCTGCCAGTGCTGTGTTCTTATGTGGCTCTGATTAATAGATGTGTTCTTTGATTTTGAAACAGTAGCCTAAGGGCTTGTGTGCATATAGCGATTTTTATCTCTCGCAGCACAAGTGCTTCATCCCAGCACTCACCAGCACCCTGCCAGCTGGTGAGTGCTGGGATGAAGGGGGGTCCCTACCATAGTTTGACCATTACACCAAACTTACGCCCTTGGTAGAAACCATCACGTTGCTCCAGAAGGCATCAATGATCCCAGAGGCGTGGGTTCTGCAGATCCTTGATGGGGCATTAGTGGGTGTGAAACTTCTCGTTAACACTTTCACACACAGCCTTCAACCCATGGCAGTGACAGACATGTATGCACACACACACACACACACACACACACACACACACACACACACACACACACACACACACACACACACACACTGTAAACTCCTCTGTCACTTTGATTTAACCTTGTTAAATTGTTTCACAGATATTTTTTTGAGCCAAGGCGGATTTTCTGCCTGACATGTGATAGGTGAGTTAATGAAGACAGTGACATTATTAAAGCCAAGAGTGTTTTTATTAATTCACCATCTGACCTTTCCTCTGGATTCAAGCTAACACCTGATACCTTTACAATTACTGTATCACACCCTGCGGAGAAGGAGAAAACATGAATTCATCTGTTAAAAATCTCACACAAAAGCTGCATTGAGTTTTCAGCTTTGTTTCTGTGTGCTTTTCAGACTGTGAGCCCTGTGGAGCAGTGGTTGTGCTTTTAAGAACGGGACTGACAATGGCAATTCAAACTCTCGCGCAGCACACATACACACACACACGCAGATATTTTTTTGTGTGTATGGTATGTGAGAGCTCTGTAATAAAGCAATTGTGCAAGATTTTAAAAAACAGCATTTTGTTTGAATATTACTTCTCAGAAATTGTCAGAACTTTAAATAGGAGAAATATGACATTTACATAAATACAAAAAAAATAAGTCATTTCCAAAACCAATTTCCTACATGTACAGCTCGGCTTGAAGAGCTCACAGCCTGTAATATTAGGCCAATGAAATTATTCATTGATTGAAAAAAAAATAGCCCACCCTTACAAAATACAAGGCCTCCAGCAATAAACTTATGAACCAATGAGACTCAAAGGGCAATGATGACAAACAATGCTGCTGGGATCCCGCTCTAGTCAATCCCATGACTTTGCCTTCAGCTGAAAGTCATGAAATTACAGTTTGTTATCAGGTGTATGGGAGCCAACATTTAGACAGCTTATCCCATGAGCAGAAACATGCTATTTGTATCTAACTGTGCTCAAATCTTCAAAATGAGTCATCTTTGACTGCAGGTGAAAACTTAAAATTGGTGCATTTTTAAACTTACAGTGTTATTGGAATATGATAGCCTTAAAGCTATGTTTTTTTGGTTTACAAGCCCCTAAATGAAGTATAAAATGTGATTTACGTAAACCTGCATTTAACCAACAACAGCACAGATGTTCAATATTAGAGCCAGCACAGCTTCACCCTGCATAATAATAAATAGGTGGAGAAATAACTTTTTTTGGATGCCTCCATACAGTTGTTGTGAGTGACACAGCTAAGCAATAGACCTTTTTCACAGACAGGATGTGAGATTTTGGCATGTCACAATAGGAAAAGGAAAATAATAAAACAAATGATGACTGAACTTCATTTAGATGCTTCCGTTTCAGGGTCCTGGTACAGTGCACGCTGTCTTACTGTCACGCTGTCATGGCCTACTGGGACATTTGACTAGAACAGAGCCATTGTTGATGTTACACCTGTGCTTTTCCTACAACTCAAAATGTTGGCTGTCAAAAAGGCCTATTGAATGTCTATATTGTGGTGGAAGAGAAAGTAAATACTGTTTCCTAACAACTTAGAAGACGATGCTATGTCATTGTTTTGTTGACAGCTTCTTTTCTACAGTCTCCCCCAAGTGCCTCCCAAAAGGACAGAAGGACAGAAGCGTTAATGTATTTAGTAAAATCAAAATCACTTGGTATGCAAAATGATCAGTCTTACAGTATTACACATATCATGGGATTACTGTTACTGATGTTTAATACTAAGCAGAATTAATTTTAACACTGTAGCTAGTTAAATCTATTACACAGAATCATATTTTATAAGATAATAAAATATGATGTCTAAATACAGTAACTATAGTGGTTGCATAAATGAAGTGGAGTAAAAAGTACAATATTCCCCTAAAATGAAAATTACTATAAAATTACTTAATGGACATCAAATGTGTAATTACTTTTCACCACAACAACTATTGGAGGTTTTGAAATGACATGTCAGGCATTGCTTCATCAAAACACCAAATGAGGCAATGTATTGATTGAGTTCGGGGACTTGGAGAATATAAGTATATATATGTAGGGCACAACACTAAAGACAAAGACATGTAATGATGCTTTTACCTTCACTCATCTGTATTTCAGGCTGATTGGATGATCAGTCCCTATAAAAGAGAAGCACCAACCCCACTCCTCATCCACTTCTAACTTTCAATTGGGATAAAATTCAAGAAGACCCAAGGAACAGAATTTGGAGACACACTAAAGCAACATTAACTGGCCACCTTACAATAGCAGCCTTTTGATCATAGACCACAAGGGCCAGTCTGGCTGGATAAGACAGACAGTTGATGGCACCACTGATTCAATATCTTTAAGCAAGGTGGTGAGAAGCTGAAAGACACCAGTCTGTATCAACAATGGCACAGCATTACACATTTTCTGTGTGTGCAGCTACATTGAAAATAGCAGGTTATGAAACACACTGAGTCACTTAGCAAAACCACAGAAATAGCACAGCATGACTGCTTTGACATGACTATTTTTTTTCATGTTGTTTCTTTAGACGTGCTAAATAAAGGAATTTTGTTCATTCATGACAGCAAAAGCCATATTTTTTTTGCATATTTTACAATACAGTTTTAACAAGCAGATTTGTTTATTTTTTTCGTGTTTTGTATTTATTGGAAGGTGTTTACAGGTTGGACAGACAGAGGCGGAGAGGCTTATACATACAGTACATACGTACAGAACATACATAGGCAGTAATTGCAACATTCAACTGCAAGTTTCTGAATAAACATACAGACACAAACACACTCTCTCTCACACACAGTCCCTCCAATATATTCATGTATGAGATACAGTACAGTAGGTGATTCAGTCTGAAAGGTCTGCCTGGATTATGTGATGATATTTAGCAGAGAACTCATGGAGCAAAGAGCACCAGAGGTCCCTAAACCACAGAGACTGCTTTGCAGGCAACCAAAGGCATATCTGCAGGCAGCTAGATCACACACTCGTGTCTGACTGGAGCTGGTGTACATCATCGTGAGCTCTGTAACACTGGGTACTGAAACATCCAAACGATGAGATTCCCAGCGGAGCACCGCTTTCTCTCCTACAAAGCCCGAACATATTGCATTACAGTAGTGGGAATATGAAACAGTGATGTATCTGTTGGAGGTTTGTGTTGTGCCTCAAAGATAAGTTGAATACGAGCTCTACCGGGTGTAGTAGAAGGTGGCCTTTGGTTGTTTAAGCTCTGAGGTTATCTCCACCGCAGTGAACCCTAAAAGCAGAAGGGGGGGAGGAAATTCTGTAAACAGCGTTAATCACCTGAACAGTATAATGTGATTTGCTCATAATGAGAAAGGGTGTAGCGCATCACACTTAGAGCTGTGATTACTGTCATCTCACTGAGTCGCGATGTAGCAGAACTAATTCATATATACAAATGTATGTCTAAAAAAACCATGAATTCACTTCAGGCTAATTAATAATCAAAAAAACCAATGAGCAGTGAAACACCCAGATGATGCGCTGAGTCCGACTATGCTAGACTCTTTACGATCATAATGCAGCACCATCAGTATAGCCAGGAGCTGTGTTGTACATGTCTTCATTTGTAGAGGGTTGCTTTTGATTCGTTAACATTCACACCCAACTGTGGCAAATTCAGAAACTCTGCTTCCCTTGAGGAATGTAAACATGAAAGTGAGAACAAAAGGTAAGAGATACACTACGCAAAGGAGCAAGATATGTATCCCTCTTCCAATAAAGCCATCAAAAATGCTTTTAATTTGACTTTCTCTGTTGCCTTTGGTAATGACATTTGCAAACTTAGCAAGTGAGGTTAAACTGCGTGAGACATTTCACATCCATGTTGGTTTTATACTCAGGTCTTGATGAGACATGGAGATTAAAGTGACTTTACCCATGGACAAGGCGTGTTGGCCCTCATTAATGAACAGTTTAAACCAGAACTCATTCACATTTAAGGCACGTTTGCCTCCAGAGCAAATGACAAAGTGTAAGCTCATTGTAAGCTTAAATTCCCTGACATGTCAATACAGCAGATGACGAGGTGTGTAAGGAGTGCAAGGGTCACCACTGCATGCGTACAGACAATTGATATAGTGCGATAACTGTTTCTGCATTCCAGGAGTATTTAGGTCTAATAGAGAAGTGCAGCAGCACTTCTGTGTTAGTGCTAAAGAAACAAAAGGGGGAATTAGGGCAATGCACTGTTGTCACAGTTTACAATATAACCCAACAATTAGAAGTCCTGCTCACTATCCCCAGTGTCCAGTGTTAATAGTCTTGGGCAGGTTCCAGTATTCCATTACTGAATAATTGGACAGCATAGTAGGCCATCACTGAGCCCCTTGCTCTTGCCAAGGGAGAGGTGAAAGCCTTATTGATCCTGTGTCTGAGTCTCTGATCAATCACCCCAAATCAGCCCCCAGGGATGAGGGAGGGAAAATAGGTGACAAAGGATATCTCTATGACCATGTATGTATTAATCACAACAGTGGGGGGAGAAAGATGCTTGTGGCATCACAAGCAGCGTCTGCCTCGAGTTTTCTCACTGAATTCTCAAGTGAACGGGAAAGTTACATCCGACCGTGGACGAGTGTTTGCGAGGACAGTTTAGTCAGAGCGCTCTGCTTGCTCGGTAGAGCCGCCCTGACTCTCCAGGTGACATCACCGGCAAAGGAGCATGCTGTGGCTTCCTGTAATTGAGTTAAATAAATGATTGCGTTTCCAGTGGCGGTTGCCGCGGCCTTCAGCTTTATGCCTGGCTAGAGCCACAGCCGATTTAATTAATTTTTAATTAGGAGGGAAAATTGCAGGCCTATTCCACCGGGACCTTTAAGACATCTGTGCATTAGAGATAACATTCTTAAATACCCTGAGCCTCCCAACAGTGGGGGTTTTGAGGGCAGCGCGGCTTGCACAGTCCAGGGCTATGGTGGATGGGGTCCTGTAAAAGTTTTCTGAGTGCGTGTCGGGCGACACTCGACGTGATCAGGATCTGTTGATCGTTACTGTGTCATCGTTACTGTTAGCTTTAGAGCCTCAGACTTGAGAAGATGTGGGCCAGCCATCAGTCATGCACCTTCATGTCACTGTCACACGCAGCTTTAATTGAGTGATTGATTGAACTTTCCCTCCTCCTGTCAAACACAAACGCTTACGTAGCCTACAGTATGTGCAGGCGGCATAGCGTTCATTTGCACACACTGTCCCCTGATGAATATGCAGCGCTGTCCTATTTTGCCTGTTGCCATGTGAGCCCTCACACACTTAGCCTTTACAGGCTGTGGCCTAAGCTTGATGTATGGCAGTCATGGTGTGTAAGAATGTAGCGGGCGGATGTTCAACAGCCTGTTGGAAGATGTTTTACAGCCCTGGCAAGCAGTGTGTTGTCACAATGTGTTCAATATCACAACGCATCAAAATTTACTGCAGGCTTCCAGCACTATCCATTCATTGTGCTTTATCGCTATGGCGACACACATTGATCTTGGCAAATAATACTTTTTATTATTGAACATTACAGCACACGCCTCCATAATCAGATTTATTTCCTGTCCACCATGTCTGCGTCAAGGCATATGAACAGACATCAGAGCAGATATAAAGGAGAGATTTTTGCCCTATACTTGACATGATTATATCTACGAGAACACTTTATCTGAGAAGAAGATGATATTTAAGTTTGTTGTGCCTGAAAAAAAATGCATGACCTTCTCTTGGTGATACAGACTGACAAGTTCTTACAGAAATATGGGAGCTGAAAGCAAAAAATTCTGATCACTTGCTTACTTGATTTCAGACATCTAGGCAGGTGAAGATGAAAAAAAAGGAAGATTCCACAGTGAGTGCAAGAAATGAGAAGAACTGCTAAATCAATTTGCAATTAATGAATTTCAAAGAGCTGATTGGACTATTATCAGAAGTAGAGATTTGTCTCTCCTCTGCAGAGCAGCAGTCTATTGCAGATTAACAAATGTGTTTTTGGAGGGAGCATTTTGTTGGAAGAGCTTATGGCAGAGCATGGAAGTGCCTAATTAGGCTGCTGTCCAGGAGGCTGTAGTGTGTGTGAGAAACGCCCCGTCTCTGGCATTTAATCTAAGCCTGTCACATCCACTTTGCCTTCCCCTCAGGCCCCAGAAGCGCTCTGAACGCATGGGGTACGGGCTGACGGGACACCTGAATGCATCGCTGTAATTTTCTCTTTGCGGGATTCGCGGTGATATGCCTCTCACATGACACCGGCTGGCGGTCCTCCCGGCTGAACCCTGTTTTGCTCATGAAATAATGAATGAGGCAGAAGTGGGACCAATGTTTTTTGTGTGTGTTATTGTGTGTGTACGTGAAATAAGAAGTGAAAGAGAAGACACTGTGACAGGTAGAGAATCAGTTATAATTGGACAAACAAAACAATGACTGCAAACCCAATAATTATTTCTTACATGGTTTTGTTTTGCCAAATGACAGACTTGTAAATTGAATTGTCTCCTATTGATCGCTACATATCAATGAGACATAAAATGAAGACAACTCGAATGTGCAAAGACAAACACTGCATCAAACGGGGACGAGGGTGGGGTGGGGTTGGGGGCTGACAGGCAGAGAGAAAAAAAAGAGCAGTCTGATGAGACATCAAGAGGTGCTTAAAACTTCTTATTTGTCGAATTGTCTACATGTAGGCTAACTGTTTTTCAGTAGTAAGATGAACAACAGAAAAGGTAATGGTTACGTGTAGGTTTTCAGAGGGTTGATTTACCCAAATTGCAAAAACCAATAAACAAACAAAAAACAAACAAATGGAGGAATTTGTAGTGCTCACACTACTATAGGATTACATCTCTTGATGCTGACTGCTCACATTACTGTGGATATTCTGCAGGTGGCTGTGAACAGTTGAAGTTCTGCATGTTTATTCAGAGTATAGAAGCCACTGTTTCTGGAAAGATTAATGCAAACAGATGTCTATAAAATGTAGTAGGCTCCAGATAACAAAAACCACATACATCAGCCATAACATTATGACCACTGACAGGTGAAGTGAATAACACTGATTATCTCGTTACCATGGCGCCTGTCAGTGGGTGGAATATATTAGGCAGCAAGTGAACATTTTGTCCTCAAAGTTGATGTGTTAGAAGCAGTAAAAATGGACAAGCGTAAGGATTTGAACGAGTGGCCAAATTGTGATGACTAGACGACTGAGTAAGAGCATCTCCCAAACAGCAGCTCTTGGAGGTTTTCTTGTTCTGCAGTCGTCAGTACTTATCAAAAATGGTCCAAGGAACTAAAAGTGGTAAACTAGAGACAGGTTCACAGGCAGCAAAGACTGCATGCGAACACATAGCACTATAGGAAAAAGGCAAACCAGGGGAGGCAGCTTGATGCTTTGGGCAATGTCCTGTTGGGAAACCTTGGGTCCTGCTATTCATGTGGACGTTACTTTGACACCACCTACCTGCGTATTGTTGCAGACCATGTTCACTTTTTCATGGAAACAGCAGGATAATGCACCCTGCCACAAAGAAAAAATGATTCAGGAATGGTTTGAGGTTTGAAGTTAATGGTGTTGACTTGGCCTCCAAATTTGCCAGATCTCACTCAAATTGAGCATCTGTGAGAAATGCTAGACAAACAAGTCTAATCCATGGAGGCGCCACCTTTCAACTTACAGGAGTTGTAGGTTTATTGAGGATCCATTGAAAGAAATGCAATATAACATATGTAACAATGTTTTCAGTGGTGTATAAAGACCACCACTGGTCCCCTCACATGGAAGTCATCATGTTGCATCACCGTGTTTCTACAGTAGCCCAAACAGACACACTGCTTTACAGAGCGCTTTTCCTTACTGTGTTTAATACGTACAGAAGAAAAACAAGACGAAGAACTAGTAATAGTAATAGTAGTCTGTTTTGTAAGAAAGAAGAGGTGAAATTTGGACAAATGAAGGACCACTCATATTATTTAGCACAAGAGCAGACAGAGCACTTGCAAAGGGAGGGGTGAGCAGTGAGTCAGGTGTTGGTTGCAATTTGCAACTCTCACCACTAGATGACACTTACCCATACACTGTCCCTTTAAAGGATGTGCTGCAAGCATCTTGTGCCAGATCCCACAGCACACCTTCAGAGGTCTAGTGGAGTCCATTCCTTGATGGATCTGGCCTGTTTTGGCGGCAAATGGGGGACCTACACAATATTACGCAGGTGGTCATAATATTATGGCTGCTGGGAGTAAGTATGGATAGATACCATTAGGGTTGGATATGAAATATTATTTTGGTAACTTGGGTGAATCAACCCTTTAATTTGTTAATTAATTATTTTACTTGACTTCAAAGTCAAAGTCTTTGTTTTCAATGGATGGGCATCTGAGAAACTGCAGCTCCATCTGAGAAATATTGTGAAAAAAATTGATGCCACGCTCATCTTTGTTTGTTTAATATAAAGCTGGAGCCACAAGCTAGGTTAACTTAGCTTAGCATAAAGACTGAAGGCAAGGGGAAACAGCTAGCATGGCTGTGTTCAAAGTTCAAAAATACACCTACCAACACCTAAAGCTAATTAGCATGCTGTTTGCCCGGTGACCTCAAATTACCAAGAAGTAGTTACATAGTTCCTCATGTAACTACAACAATCATTTTTACATTTCTGTTTGTTTACGGATTAAAGAAATGACATGTAACCAGCCTTGGGAAGTAATGGATTACATGTAACAGTATTACGTTAGTATACAAAAAAAGTAACTGTATTCCATTACAGTAGGGGAGAAACGGGACGAATGAAACACTTTTCAGATTTACGTTATTTTAAAATATAACGTTACAGACAGAAATCTTTTGCTGTTGTCATCGACAACTCACATGTGTGTTCTATCAATACCAGGTGTTATCTTGTTAAAATGTGAAACGACTTCAGTATAGTTTTACATTGAAGGAAAGGTGCGCATTGTTTCATTCGTCCCTACTGTGTGGGACAGATGAATCACAGGGGTGGGACGGAAGAAACACAATGATATATATTTAAATAGTTTAAGTTATTCTTGTTTTTATTTAGACAGCTTGACACTGCCCTTCTTATTACATATTTGCAGACTCATTATGTCCTTTTTCGTAATAAAAAATAGTATAAATATAATTCACTTTTCGTCCGATGACAGCGAGGATTGGCTCCTGCCCCACGCGACCCTGTATGCAGGGTAAGCATTTGACGATGAATGGATGGATGATTAACATAACTTAGCTAGCTAACTAGAAAATCTAACAGCTAATGCACATTTGGTTTAGATATTGGCTGCCCTTTTTATGTACATCCACAGCCTGCTTTCCTGGTCTACTGTGAAGACCCTATTATTTGGCTGTGAGCATCCTAGTGGTCCAACCTGCAGGCTTGTGGACTCTGCCCCCTTCCCACCATATCTAAACACCTGTTTCAATCATCCAACAGTGACTCCTGACGTTTAAAATTCACTAGCTTCTAAACTGTAAAACTTTGACATTTAAAACTTCAGGATGTGTTAAAGTACTAACTATTTTTTTATGTGAACATGGCCATGGCAACGAAATGGAAAAATGGAAACAATAAACGTCGTCATTCAAAAAAAAAGATCGCTGGTGTGAATTTGCTTTTCCTGATTGAGAACAGCTTCTTTCGTATAACTCCATGAAATTGTAACGTATCCAACTGATTTTTCCCGGTTCTGTTAAGTACTGTAGACTGTATGTGCTGAGGTAGTTTGGCATATCAGACTTGTATGGACTCTGAGTAAATTGCTGTGTTTCATTCGTCCTGTGCTTCAATCGTCCCGGCTCTCCCCTACAGAAATAAAGACTGTACGGGGATTACTCATAAGGATTACTTAAAGTTCCCATTAAACAGAAAACAGATATCTACGTGTTTTTTCTTTAAAAACAAAAAGCTAACGAGGGACATCATTCATTGGCGTGTAGCCATTAGTTGAATGTGCATTACGCCTCAACCTTGTCATGCAGACTTTGTGTGGACTGGTTCCAGCTCTTTTGACATCCTTGGCATCCCAGGGCTAATATGCTAGCTGCATGGCTAACCAAGCTAACCAGCTACACAGACATGGCAAATAATGTACAGTTAGCACCAGTTAATGGTTTAGCAAAAAGTAAAGCTATGCATCAAGATCTTATGTTCATCAAGAAGCTCTGTAAATCATCTGGGTAGCCTACCAGATTCCATGTTGGTCTTTGAGGCTGTATTCTGTCCTATTCATGTGGGATCGCTGGGAGGCAGCAGAGCAAGGTTTCGCTCCGTTTCCCAATCAGGCACCGCTCCTCACCATTGTTCCCTACTGGGTCAACCCGCCACTGGCCTGAAAACCTCCAGTGCTTCAAAGAGGTGTAAACATACACCAGCACTCCCCCTGACGCTCTGAGCTCCCAGTACGGGCAAAGTAAGCTACTGTTGACCAGTAGTTGCACTGCTGCACTGAAAGAAAACTAGAAAATATTTTCTCCTTCAAATGTGATCCAGTTTCAGCAAAATCAGTGAATAAAGTTGTGTATTTGTACAGCAATGAGTGGGGCACTAAATCATGACAGACCCCAAAGTGCAGGATGATTCATCAACATTTTAAAATAGTTTGCCAGGAAATGGCAAACTCTAAAATATCATCAAGAACACCTAAAAAACAGCATTGTTTAGAGCCATATTGGTGATGTATAGTGAAAAGCATATCATATAAAACATTTAAACATTTTGATTTTATGGGAATGTACGTTTTTCTAAAAATACACTAAGTGGATTTTGTAGTAGTAAACAACAATCTTTCAATCAATCTTTCATACTCTCTAGTCTTTATTTGCGTATTTGGTATTTAAGAAATCCAAAAGTAACTATAAGTAATCAGAATAATTTTATGTTATGGTACTTATATTATATTAAATTATGTTACTAAGTACCTTTTTAAACAAGTAATTAGTCATTGAACTGGATTAAGTTTTTAAAGTAATCTTCTCAACCTTGCATGTAACAGGTGAGCTTTACAGGTGCTAGAAGGCAGATGATTAAACTTTGGATAGAACCAGGTTGGCTATCTCTATGCCCAGCTAAGCTAAGCTAAACACCACCTAGTTAACAATGTGAGTCAAAGTACAAGATGAACATCAATGTAGTTACATCCAAAAATTTAAATAATGACTTTTGGAAATTTTTCAACATTTCCAGTTTTCATTACAACTTTGTTCCAAAGAAACAGGTGAACATGTTACTATTTAGTTTTTTAGTGCTGTGGACATGACAAAAAAATCTGTTTGTTTGTATTTGATTGTATCTCCTTTTATTGGGGTTGTGGCAGAAGACCCTGCAACAAGCCAAACACTGCTCTTCATTGATTTGTATGCAACTGGTGTTGCTACCTCCCTGACAGGAGTAGTTAAAAATCTGTATTTACTGATCCAAGCCTCATCATCTGAATTCCCCCAGTTTGAGCCCTGGGAGATTTCTGCAAACATAAAGCAAAACACTTTGCAGTGTCCGTGCAGGTTACCTCAAGGGATCCCTCTCTGTCTCTCATGCTTCTTCCATGGTCACCACATTAATGCTTGCAGGTGTAACCTATAGCAAGCCCCGTTAAGCTTGTCAGCAAGCTGCCTTTACAGTGAATGTTGTCTCACTCGTGCTGGGCTTTAATAGATGATAATCACAGCAGGACGTAGGAGGGTTGGCCAACACGATTTTAATAGCTTCAGATATATGTGTCTGTTTGTGTAGCGGGACAAGGAGAAGAGACAGCAACATCCCCACCTACTCACATTGACTCTGGGTTGACCTTCTCCATAGAAATGGGGAAATGTCATCTCAATTAGGCCAATCACATGCTCTGTTTCTGTCACGGCTGGCCAAAGGGACACACTGAGGAGTTTTGACAGCTGGATGCTAAGAGCTCAAATTGCTCCATTAGAAACAATTTGATTTGGAATCTCAATGAATCCAAAGCTGATTCATACTGTCTGCGGTTAAATACACTGGCGGAATAAGTGGCTTGCTGCACTACACTCCCATTTGTCCATTTTATAGTCTGTCATTTATGTGTGTTTGCAATGAGAGTTTCAGTGTGGCAATTATAAATAAACATGCATCTTTATGGTTTTAATGTAAATGGGATTTGAATTGAACAGTTTGGACTGCAGCTGAATTCGTCTTTACATGTAACGCCAATCTGCTGTTAAACTCCAAAAGAGACTTTCATTTAAATCATTCAGGTGCCTTGTCATGGCATTTCTAATTTTAGTTTTAATCACTGAGCCGATATGTCTGCATTGTTAAATCAGAAACCTCATATACCTGTTAAGCCAGCTCGTTAATCAACTGGTAATCATTCGAATATTCATTTTCTCCCTGGCATGAAAAGCCTCCCAGATACTTAGATATGCACACATGAGCACACGCATGCATGAGCACACAGGCACGAGCACACACTTTCTCTCTCAGACACACGCAAACATACACAGACGCACACTTGTTCATATCGGAGCTTTGCACCTTCACATGCCTATTAAACAACAGAAAATGGTGACCTTGGTTTCACATGGAATATGAAATAAGCTGGGCCATTATTATCGTTAATGCAAAGTACGTGTAGCCCTTCAAGCACTTTAGTTTCTGCCTTAACATTTAACCATTCTTTATTGCTTGCTGACTAGGCTCAAGACAGCAAGGTCAATTACCAAGGGTTCCCCTCAGAAGGTACTTTACCTAGCTCATCATTTTGCATAAAGTCTTCAAAAGTAACCATAATGACCCTTGTAAACGCCAGGCAGAGGGATTAAAGACGATTTCTTTTGTTGTGATACACAACTGTTGTGAGATTTTAGCCGGAGCAGAGGAATAAAATGAGGAGGGAGAGTGCTGTAAAAAATGTTTAAGATCTTACCGCATTAAAATATTCAACCCGCAGCCTTGAACAGAGGGTCACTACATGAAAAATGTTATAGACCACATTATTTAAGGCTTTGGGAAAAGAATAGCAGTCTCCCTTGGGCTACATTTGAGGAGAATGTGAGGTATGCCTGCAATTCGCACCGCAGTTTATGTCCGGGCAGAACAGAAGACTGTAAACAGCAAGTACCCGTGAAATTATTTGTGTAGGTCCCTGTCTTAATGACATCAGGTAAAACAATACAAATCTACACCCCATCCCCCCACCTATAACTACACAAACACTCTCAAAATCAACTTCATAAATGTATGCATGTGTATGCAAAATAACACACACACATACATTTGGCTCATAAATTTCAAACCTTACCAGCTGTAATCATATTGGCCACGCATGAAGTGCTCGATCCCCTACTGACAGAACCTTAATCAAAGGTCACACATGAGAGAAAAAAAAGGCACCACTGTAATTGTTACATGCCTAATTTAGTAGAACATTGCATAAGCTTTGGGCTGTTGTTTGCCATTGATTTATGTTATTGCAGCCCTATTGACTTTCACAACAGTATTCAGTGAGCTATTCCCCTCTAATGTTTACTACACTGGATAGGCCTATTACATCATATACAATAAATGAAACGTACTGTACCTACATGATAGGAGCTGTTGTTACTTATTGCCTAAGATAAAAATGTTTGTGTCGCAGGAAGCCGAATTGCCAGAGACCCCCATGCCATAGCAGCTGTAATGTAATACTTTAGAAGAGGAATGATATTAGAGGAATTTTTCATCCATTGTCCTCTGACAACTACATCTGGCTCCCCCCCACAGGCATTCGCTACATGAATTTGAAAAGCAGACTCAGCTGACGTTATTTCGCCTCCTATTTGCAGACACCTCTGCACACTGGAAACTAATTAACTGGACGTTTAGTTCTGTCGGAGGCGTGCAAGTAAATGCCCTAAGTTCAGCTCCTCACAACTCAACAGGAAATCATTCTTAAGCTGCGGTTAACAAAAATGACATTTCTGAAAAGGAAGGGTTTAATATGCGTTTCTGCTCACATTTAAATGTGTACCATTCACAGCTTGCTACATCTTAATGGACTTTTAAGTAAAGACTGCAGAAGAAAAAAGTGGCGTACAAGCCTTGAATTTTTATTTTCAGATGTGATCTTGAAATGCACTAAAAAAAGTTTGCTTTTACTTTGATGGAAGCTGTGTATCACTTTGTAAAGCATTATTTGATGTTACAAGGTTAGAAATGGATGCAGGGCTAATAACACTGGTAAAACATAGAAGTTAGAATGAATGATGTAGAATATTGACTAAGATGCATCTTCTGGAATGAAAATATAGCGGTATTGATTTACTATTTAAGTTTGCCATCGAAAATAATGCTTCCTTCCTTGACACTAAAAGGGTAAGGACTTGGAAGATACATGGGAATCCACTCAGGCTCAGGTCTGCCTGGTGGAAGCGCTATTGAATCCAGCATCTCAAACACAAATAGCTGCTTTGACACTGCTAAACATAACCCACTGGTGCTCAACATTATATTGACAAACACCACTGGAGACGAGCTTATTGGCCCTGGCTTCTTCGGCTGCTGTTCTGAGTGTGTTTATGAGGCCACCATGTTAGCTCAGCCTCTCAGAAATCATTGGGTGCTATCCTGCCTTACAGGGTGTAAAAGAGCTCCTCTGTACCAACCTCTCTTGTCACTCTTGTACCGTGCACTATGTTTGTATGACAAACAAATATCCTTTTCAAAAAGCTTCATATGAATTGTAAAAAGCGGAGAGACAGCAGACCTGCAGATCTGAAACTCAGCCCCGGTAATTTGCCTCAGGCTCCGTGTGGTTTCAATCATTGTCAATCATTGAGTTTAATGTGTTTCGGAAGACCGGGGAGGGCCAGTGTCACCGCTCTGAGCTGCACAGCCTCCTACCTCTGCTCTGCATGGGAAGACGAAAACAACAAGCATGCACTAAATCACAGGCTCCTCTGAATATAATTACTATTCTCTGGGTAATTCCCCAAACCCTTTTGTTCCTCTGCCTTCGCTCTCTTTAGATGTGCTCATTTGAATAGGAAGCAAAAATCATGTTCCTTTAATATATGATGTGTTTTCTTCCTTGGACATTATTATGGAGCCCTTACAGAATGGTTGTAGGAATAAAAACGTCACTGAACATAAAGCTCCAACATACCGTAGGGCTGCAGACACTGACTATGCTAATGAATGTTCCATGCAGCCTCATTATGAGCCGTGGAGAGAGGTCGTTTTTCTTGGCTATTTTCCTGATGAAGTATTGCTTGCGGTGGGGAAGTGGGTTGTGATCTGTGGTGTGCTTCTTTGGAGGATTGTAAAGGGGCTTGAGTAAATGAAGAGAGAGATATCGTTAGATCATGCCATTTTATATATATTAAAGGTCTTGGTGTGTGCCTCCTGCAGGGTGTTTTGTGTTCACTATTTCAGTTTACCAGTTGGGGACAAATGAACAGCAAATTAGTTTAATATTAAAAATCTGTGGGCATTTTATGGACATAATTATGGCTTGAGTATCCCTGCAACTCCAGAGACCTTGTGTGGTTTAAACATTATTCCAATCCAGTACAGAAGGGAAAAAAAACACATCCTGTTTTTTTTTTTTTTTTCTCAATGTGATCCACATGGCCTACAAATTCGATGAGCGAATGTACCATCTATAATTTTATGCAGAAGTTATCCATATTTCTAAGTAATAAGCTCAGGGTCCTGAGACAAAAACTGAGCATGCCAATTATGGCACTCACTTCCAATCGTCTCCCTCTCTCCGTCTTTTTTCTTTCTTCAACCTCTTCTTCTCCTGATTATTTCTGATGCTGCAATCTCCCCGTCCTACACCGCCCTCCCTCCCGTTCCCTGTCAGCATCTCAACCTCATAATTAGCCAGCATTAATTAGATGCACTGGCATAATTGTTAATCACTGGTTACGCTGGAAACATCTTGGAGAATGAACAGAATGCCAAGCAAGGCAGGATGAAAACAGCAGCTCAGTAGCGGGGAGAGAAAGAAAGAGATACACGGAGAGGAAGGAGATTGTGCGTAGATGTGGAAGCCTCTCAGAAAATGCAATACAATGTGAACAATTCCCCAAGACCTCAGCTTTGCTGCTTTGCCCAGGGAGACAGCACATGCAGCACTGAGATCAGGCTGGTAGGTAATTCATTAATAAGTCCCCTCTTATCACCTGATATTATTACTGCTTGCACTCCAGAGGGCGGTTGTGAGAATTAAAAACAAACCCTGAAACACAGCCTGGCTTTGGAACATGGAGCGTGGATTGCAAGCATGCTATACGGCCGCCTCGGTGAACAGCATGAAATAGAAAAGTCATGGTGATAGTTTGCTTATGGAGTCCCTTCGGCTTGCTAACACTGACTGCACCACTGGCTGTCCATCTCCGATTACTGTCTAATCGAATTCAGCCTCATGTCTGGCTGCTCCCGCGGGTCTGCTCTGGCGGTCGACTCCTGTGATAAAACATAAAAACAAGACACCGCCATTTCATTATGGAACGAATCAAAGGGGACATCAAAGACCTGCATCGTCTCTCTTTAGCTATCACTCCCTCTATCTGTCTTTCTTTTGCTTCTGTTTATTAACTTGTTTGCATTCTCTCCCTGTCTGTCTCCGCCCTCCCTCTTTCTCGCCCCGTCTCTCGGCATGTTGATGATGATAGTCGGGCTTGGAGAAGTCGGCTGAGTGTTGGTTGTGTCATCAGGAGTCAGGCAGCATCCTGCAGAGGTTACGCGGCTCATTCTTTATTCTCCATGTCAACTGCCCGTAAATGTTTATAGCTTTGTGGTAAGACCTCGGCTATTCAAATTATCTTGTCACAATGCATCCCTGAGCAGGAATAAAGCCCTCCTTTATGGGAAACTGTAAACAGTCGCTGTGTGCTTCATGGGGAACAATACCCATTTATAAGAGTCCAGCAGAGGCCATGTCCAAAGGGGACAGTAAACTTTTCTCTGTTTTTTCTCTCTAGCTTTTCCCGTTCCCTCCTCTGGTTTTTCTTGCCTTTCTCACCCGTCCTTTCCCAGGGCTTGGCTGAGATCAGGACGGGTTTTAATGAGAGCTGCAGCCTCAGTCTGAGCCCTCCTCTCTATGCAGCTCCATGAGCCTCGTAATCCGCCATCGATCCTTCCATGAGTTGTTGCTGTCAGCTTTCTGAAATAACAGAAAGAAAAACAAAGCGCCATTGCAATTAGCCCAGGTTATAATTGGGTATTATTACACTGCTGGAACAGGACTTGGCGGAGCATGACGCATGTCATCGCTCCCCTCACAGCAAAGCCCCTCAGAGAGGTTGGGAGTGACATGGTGCCCTTCTTGCCAACCCACATCCTGCCCTTCTTGCCAGCTCATATCCACAAGCAGAAAGCTCTCACTGCCACAGCTCGCAACACAGAGCCAAGTAAGCACTCCATTTGAATGTGACTATAATCCTAATTACATATGGATAACTATTTGATAAGAGCTACCCTACTTGCTATATATAAACGTATATCTACACAAATGGACTTTGCTCTGCAAAATGTCCGCTGACTCGCTTGAAGCGTTCAAGGACAGGCGAGGGAGATAACCTTTCTGAGGAGCAGCAGTGTTACAATATGCCTTTCAAAGCTTTTGTCCCATCAGTCTGTCTCACCTTTGAGTAATTCACTGGACAACTTTTGATTCTTTGCTCTGCTTTCATGGTGCTGCGGTTGTACAATGGAATGAATTTGAATAACAAAGAGAATCGTTTAAGGAATGAACTACACACTAATTTTCGCTGGATAATAGTCACACAGCTTGATACGGCAACTATTGTTCATTTATTATTCAGTTTTTTTCTACTACAAATATTCTTAAGTCTAGGTTTTTAGAACTACACACATTTGTATGTAATCTAACCCTATCCAAATATTTAAATGGCTATTGTTTATTATTCTTAAATTATCGATAAAAGAATTCCCTTTGGGACAAGTTTAGACAAATTTGTTCCAGCAATAAATTATACTTCTTTTGGCTAATTTCAAAAACAGAATTGAGTTTGTACTTTTCTTTGCTTGAATCCCATCTCTGATTCCAAGAAAAATAATCTTCCGAATATTTGAATTACTGGGCAAAGGCAGAAAAACAAATGCAAGACTTCCAGGACTCAAAGCCAATGAAAATAAGTAACATTTGGTACAAAAACTCACAAGTGTTATGGAGGCTTAAATGAGTCTTCACACTCCTCCTCCCTAAAGTGTATTCAGAGAATTGAATTACACCCCTCTGGAGAGAGACAGAGGAGAGAGAACAGAGTGCAGAAAAAGAGACACAGAGACAGAGAAAAACAGAGACAGAGAGAAAATGGAGTTTGCTTTGCCTTGTGTGGCTAGCCAGTTTTGAAATACAGTTTTCTGGCAGTGCAAAGAGCAAACATCAGGACCATCAACCCAGATGGAGCAGGAGTTACAGTACCATATGTTGCCATGGCAACAACTAAACCAACTGATGATGTGAGGTAGCCTGATTGTCACAAACACGGTCACCGAGACCTGGCTGTCAAGCTGCTTGGGGAAAAGCACTCAAAGCACTTACAGGCCTATTCTTTTTCCTTGGTTTACTGTACCCTTATCCGTCCAACTGCCAAACTCAGCTGCATGAAGGACAGGCAAGTACGGCGTACTTTTATGCCCCGTTTGAAGCGACCTGTGTAAATCTGTGTGGGATGTTTGGAGCGGCTCTGATTTGTAGCATCAAGTCTTCCAAGCCTTTGATGTCAGAGAAAGCAGACACAAGTACGCAAGAGTTGTACCATTAAAATTGTTTTCCATAGTTATATGGGCTGATTAGGCATTCTGTGTGAAATGCCTTTCTGTTTTCTTGTTGGTAGCTATGGCGCTGCAGACCATGAAGGTGTTTAATAAAAAAGAGCAAAGCAACTGATGATCTTTGCCTCTGCCATCCCGGGGGAGGTGGGCGATGGGCAGCCGCCACCTGCCACTGGGAGTACTGCACTTTACTGGTGCCATGAAAAGACAGAGGCAGCTCTCCACAGGCCAATCAAACTATACCAACAGCTGGCTGGCTGCCCTCCTCAGCCTTGCTCTCTCTCCATCTCCCTCTCTGTGTCTCCAAGCCTCAATCTGTCCCCTTCTCTGTGCATCTTTCACTCACACACCCGCAATCCCCTTCCACACAGTGAGTCCTTTCACGTCATACAGGGGCATCATGGCAGTACAGACAGTGTCTCCGTCCCCCTTACTCCCTCCCCAGCGACAAATATTTACTGTGCTGCCCTGATTTATTCTGGGTTAATTAGTGAAAGTTAAATAGCTATCATAGACGTGATTCCACGGACATGTGCACGTGCACACACATACACACAATTGCATTGACAACTGGCTGTCTCACATAAACTCAACGCCAGCTCCTGACCTGCCCTCTAGCCCCAAAGGCATAATGTGGTTTATTATAGACATGTGAAGACTTAATTAGATGTGTATAATGCATGCTGTCCAGGGACTGCTTGCTGTACTGCTGTATAAAACCAGGCCGTGTATAAAACTGGCTGTGTTAACAGCCTGCATTAGTAAATCTCTTTGTGTGTTATGTTAGTGATGAGAGGCAGCTTGGTGGTAAAGTACTGCTTGCTTCTCATTATGACAGATATAGGTTGCTTTGCTAGCCAGGAGAGGAAGAGTATGGGATGCAAAAGATTCAGATCTCCCTGTGCTTTTTTTGAATAATTGGCTCAATATATGGTAAGGAAAACAGACCAGTGTGAGAAGTTATAAGTAATGAGCATCATCATTAAACAAATACAAACTGACACACCTTTTGGCTCCCTATTTGACAACTCCGGTAGTGACAGCTGGCGCATCTGAGTATGTGTGAAAACTTCTCCCTTCAAACTTAGCTCACAAAGAACTTCTTAGACTCCAGAGGGTTTCTACGTCTCTGGCAAATCATTCAGCTAGGCTCCGTGCCCTGCCCCGGAGAAAGCCATAAAGATTAGCAGTTAGATTACAATCTTTACTACAAACAGTCTTTCCGAGAGTGGGAGGGTGAAAGAGCAGGCCAAAGCTGTGCCGATGTGGGAGATTAGCCTGGGCTGAAACAGGGGGACAAAACAAATCTTGTCAAAGGAAGATGCCGGTCACACAAAAGGAAGAGGTGAGAGATGGTGTAAAAAGAAAATGGTGATGTTGCTGACTCGAGGAAATATTTATGACTCACAGTGGGCATAAAACTTGGGTTAGAACTTAGGTGAACCAAACAGAAACAAAAAGGAGAGGGATCAATAAATCTATACAGGTTCACAGTAACACCAGATATTCTGACATTTGTCACATGCATTATTGGCCTGTTGGACAGAGACGTGACCCAGGGTGACATTGGTGACCCTGTGTTTGTGTCTGTCTTCAGAAATGTGCAGGACCCATACAAAGTACAAAAGGACTGATAGTAAACAAAGGATGTGGGATGTGTTATTATGTATGTATCATATAATGTCAGTAAATCTATTTGTTCCCCAAATCACAAATGCTTAGTTTCATTAAAAATATCCCAATAATTTCCCAAAACAGCTGGGCTCTGTCGTTTTTTGCACATTATTATTTGAACAGGAGAAAAAAAAATTCTTGGGGACTATTTTCTGCTGTGGATTAATACACAAACCCACAGTGAATATCTTCAACACCAGGACAGCACAGGACAGTATGTGGATTCACTCAAAATAAACAACAGTGCCCTTGTTCATCTTAGTAAATCCAAGTAAGCAATGTGTCTCACACTGCTACAGTATGGTTCATTGGAGTGTTTTAATAGGTTTTGGCACAGGAATAAGCAATATCAGACTTTGGCTACACCAGACGTATTCCTTTAATGAATCAATCAAGTTGAAATATAGGCAGCAAGTGAATTCGATCGGACTGCACAGCTGTGCCTTTGCAATGTATACAGCAGTTACACATCCTACTCATATTCTGTGCTGCTGTACTGTATGTACCTTGTGAAAATTGAATGCAGGCGTCTCTAGGCAATATGGTTAGTGTAGTTACTTGCAAATACAAACTCAGTATTGCCAACAGGTGTTCCTTAATTCTTAAACTTATCTCATCTTTATGGTAGTTTTATACAGTATGTATATTTATACACTGTGCCATTCTTAAAATTATTTTTCTTCTTCCCCCAATTTTCCATCCTTGTCTTCTTCTTCAGTTGCTGTACTGCCAGTTGTTACAGCTACTCTGCTCTGTACGTCATTAATGTGCTTCTATGATTGTTTGTGTTGTGACTAGAAGGATGCTTTAATACTATTTGTTAACTTAGCATGAAAAAATCACCTGAGTATTTGGACTGAGGTAGATTTTATTTGAGTAAAATTGATTCTTCTAATCACTTTCTGCTTTATAAGAAGTCTTTGGCATTAACTGCATTTCCAGGTAGTTGATTAAAATCAATTTTATAATGCAGCCAGGTTCACAGTAATCTAAATTACAAAGCACAGCCCTTTTGTTTTTATTTTTACTGTGTAACCGATTCCAAATCAATTACCTTTTTACATTTACCCTCAGTGGTCATAAAAACTCATTTTTGTGGAAAATAATTTGAGCACTGTTCCCTAAACAAACAACTTAATTAGGTAAAGCTAAACACTGTCATGGAGTTGAAGCAAACAAATCCCAGTGGACTAACTGTCTCACCACAACAAACTAACATTAAATTTGTTGTCATGTTTTAATTTAATTTCAGACACAGAACAGCTAATAACTTGTCCCACTGTATGTTCCTCTCTAAAATGTGTGTACATACAGTTTCTAGCACTATCAACAATAGGGGCTAAATGAGACAAACGTGAACCTGCGAGCACAAACAGACAAACTCTGATCGCTGCTTTCACAGGTGTGTATCTATGATTACAGGTGGGTGTGTGCCATATTGGTTTGAGCGTGGCCTGGATGTGACTGTTGGCTGTTTTTGTGTGTGAGCATGCGAAAGCGAGAGCTGCACCCACTCATTATCCTGTAAATACAGCCCGAGCCAGAGCCATTATTTAGTTGTGGGATAAAACAGTGAGAGCAGCTGGTGAATTTAAGGATTTACTAAACACTAGAGTGAGGTGACAGAAAGTTAGTGTCCTCATTTTAATTTGTGAAGCAACTGCATAATTTTTGTAAGTTATAATGCTGTATTCTGTTCAATATAAACAAATAAAACTGTCATTATGTATTTGGAATGGCAAATCCTCATTTGCAGAAAACTCTTCTCCTCTCAAAATCCAAAACTTTCACTATTTTAAATTTTACTATTGAGCAAACATCATTTGTTTACCCTACAGGATGCATTATCACCTCAAACCTTCATATCCGGCCAGGGTCTCACTCGGGGGCTTGAGCATGTAGGCCAGTCTCATTACCTGCCATTTTAAGAGTGGTACTACACTTGCCTCGGAAATAACAAAAGGCTACACTGTCATTAGTCACTTCTTCCAGCTTTGGACCCAATTTTGAAAGAAAAACATTGGATTTCAGGCCCCTTCACTTCGTTGTCCATTTGCAGCCAACTACTTCTTTATTCTATCCTTTCCTGATGGTTCGTTTCATATTTGGCACAATAAGAGCAGAACATGTTTTAAAAACCTTTTTATTACCTTTTTAAGTATTTGCTTTGCATCTTTCCTGGAGGGACTGTCAAGCTCAGTGAACGTGTGTGTGTGTGTGTGTGTGTGTGTGTTTTGATACTTTTGATATGATTAATGCTTGAATATAAAGATAACAATAACGAACATTTGAGGAAACCCAGACTCAAACTCTCATTCTCTTTTTAAAAAGTGTGGGCTAATTGT
The DNA here is from genome assembly GCA_024633595.2 of Lepomis macrochirus. Lineage (NCBI taxonomy): Eukaryota > Metazoa > Chordata > Actinopteri > Centrarchiformes > Centrarchidae > Lepomis > Lepomis macrochirus. The sequence goes on from JALXJV020000018.1 coordinate 10,029,206, forward strand.
TTTTTGAGTGTCTATCCTTGCACATTTGTTTGTGCCATGATTGATGTAGGCTATTTCTCGGGTGTTTACTCAGTGTTCAATTAGGCTACTTTAATGCCCAGTTCAAAATGTTTGTATTTTGTAATCGGGATCACTTTCTTCCCAAATGAACATAATGGACAAATCTATACCTAGTTCTGTATGCCCATTACTGAATTATTGTGCCTGTCCAGCCCTGACTAAAAAAACGTATATTAGACATTTGCTCCATGTAGGAATTAGACAACTAAGATGGTAATATCCAGCTTTGTCTTATACCATGGGAAACACAAACGCTTAAATGAACGTGAAGAAAATAATATTATCTTAAGCATGATACTCCAATAAAATGTAATTTAACCGTACTAAAGTAATTGTAGGCTACAGTATATTAAGAAAAGATGGTTGAAATGCACATAGCAAAGATTATTAGTGAAACCCCAACATAACCTTACATATTTCTGTATTAAAAACCCCGCCCTAAAAGGGTGCTTCATTCCAGTTCTATATTAATTTATCTGTCCTTCCATGTCCCATGCACTGATAGAACTTTACTTGAACTGGACCTAGATTTTACTTTCAAGAGAAATGTTCCCCAAAATGCTTTCATCTTTCATCTTCTCAAACTCGCCATGCCCTTAGACACGTTTGACAGCTGCATTTCTGGAAGTCCTTTTTTCAAGAAAACATTCACTGTTTCCTATTTTCAAAATGGTTTTTTTGTTTCATTTTTTTGAATTAATTAAATTTAGTATTTATTTCTCCAAACACTGGACTAAATTATTAATTAAATTAACCATTAAGACAATCCACCCAGATTTCCAAATCCAAATTAGTTAACATCCTAATAAATGTAACAGATCAGTAACAAAGAATGAATGAGTGAATGAATGAATGAATAAATGAATGAATGAATGAATGAATGAATGAATTTAGAATGTGAATGTGGCCCTGCCTTACTCCTCCTAAGATTTGGATCTTGCCCATTTCTTAGCTGAATATTGGAAATTACATTGGATTTCAGATTCCTAGCACAAACCTTTCACTGACTTAATCTGCATTCCTATACAAGAACTGCTCTTGCCCAAAGCAAAGCCAAGCATAATAACCTACAACTCCTTACTGATAGGATGAGGTATTTAAATGGGGAAACGCTGCTCCTCCCTCTCAGTCCCATTATATTAGGGACACTGTGCTATGTTTGAAATTATGTGGTAACTTTTTAAAAAATTGTTTGGGTAAATAGGCGCTTATACAGTGTTTATTTGTTCTGTTCTTACTGAGAGTCAATAATAAAACATCAAATTGATGAAATTAATAATGGAACAATTATATGTTAATATTTTAATCAAAATGAATTATTATTATTAAAGTGCAAATGCATATTTGTCATATTTGTTCTTTAGTGCTGCATGAAAACCAAGCTGAGAGAAGTTGTTCAAGGTCTTGCTGTTGCATTGTTTCTTTTGATTTAAATATGAGGTGAAGGAAATTGGAAAAGAACCAGTACCTTCAGTATTTAATCTCATAAAACATGTTTTCACGGAAGCAAAGCTGACTTTTTAAATCCCTCTCAACCCTGTTTTTCAGTCTAATTGGAAAAGGTCTTCATCCTCAAAACTGTTTTAAATGGACCAGACTGTCATTGTCTGTTTTGGTTTCTCTGCCTTGTCGTGATGGCTGTCTCTGAGGAGTAATGAATGAGCCGTTGATTAGATTAATAAGGCAACAGATTGAATGTGGTGATGTGTTTGGTTTACAGGTCATTCCCAGAGCCCCTCTCCCTCTGTGGTCGCTATACGGGACCGGGCAGTAAAGCCATTTTTTGCCCGCCGAAGATGCTGATAGGTCCCCCAGGAGCCAGTGTGGTTGGTTTACTGCTCCAACAGGCAGGCAGTCATGTTGTGATGAGATTTCCCTTCAGTTTCTTTTCTCCTTTTCACATGCAGTTCATGTCTCACTATAGCATCTTATTAAGTCTGCACAAAACACAAAAAACCTAGTGGGACAATCTTGAATTTACTGCTGACACAGACTGAGCATAGCTAGTTTACTTTGATATTTCACCAGAAGAACTGAAGTGCAAAAACTTTTAACATGGATTTCTAATATCCTGGTGTTGATATTGCCTCACTGTTATCAAGGTCCGCTGAGGCTGTGCAAAACATTATTCTATGAGATAATGGAATAATGTCTCACAGTAGCCTCCGTTCCTCATTTCTTTTCCTGTATAATCACTGATATGACATGATATAATGTGACAAATGAAAAATAACACATTTCAAAGCAACCAACACCCCGCATTTATCATCGTTTCAGGAAATGCCCAAAGGGTGAAGCCACAGTGCTTACCTGAGACTGTAGCCTATTGATCTCAGCTGGCAACACTAAATGCGCTCTATTCATCCCGTTCTGGCTGAGGTCTCGCACAAACAGAGCCGTCAATCACCGCCTCAGAGAAGCATTGGCACCACCCTTGACATTAAGCTTACAATATCATTTGTCTCTTAAGTCACTTTTCTGCTGAATTATGGGGAACTTTGCGAGGGAATCCTCTTGCATTTATCCTCTAAAGATGCAGAATTAAATTTAAAGTTTAATTAAGTCGTAATGAAACTTGAAGTGGAAGCCGTATAACCATCCTGCAGCTCTGGTTTTGCTCACAACAGCCATTTAAGATACAAACGTCTGCAGCCACTAATGTATGCTGCTGTTACGTAACGCATTGCAATTCTGTGTGCTGTGTAAACATGGCTACCTGGTGGTATGTGGGTGAATGGCTTCAATGAATATGTATTGATGCATGCTGGGTTAAGTCTCTGGCTCAAGGTCAGAGCAACAATGTCACTTTGTCAGGATTCCTGATCAGCGCTTCTCTCTACCAGAGCAGTATCTGTATATAATATCGACACCTTAAACAACTGATGAATTCATTGGGAGCTCCAAAAAAAAATCCATCTCAAATGATTTCCCCATCAGTAAAAAACAGAATGTGGGCATTAATAATTCATCTAGATTCAGAGAGAATTGATCCACAGGGATGGCAGAGTCTTGACAGTTGGGATTGGAGGGTTGGAAAATTGCTCCTGCGTGTACACACTGAAGAATATGCATACTTTTACATATAGACATGTATGTATACATGTGCACATGCAATAAAAAGATGCACCAACAACCTGAATTTCTTGTTGATAAAACAATTCAGCTCTGATATAAGTTGGTTACATGAAACAAGTGGAAGAAAACAATGTGTGTATGTCTCCCGTGGAGCTTTTAAAGGCTCAACCACACATTAATGTCATGATAAACTGGATCATTGAACAGGGATGATGCTTTTGTTCCCCAATACACAAGTGGTATCAGGTTAGCATTCACTTTTTCTGTCCTGAATGTAGTCAGCAATGCCCCATTTCTGCAGTAGTTAACTGGTGGCTCACTGTCTTGGTATCCATGGGCTCTTGCTTTGAATTGAGTTTATCCAATTATCTTGCAGGTGTGACATCACTGGAGCCGAAGAAAGCCTGGGAGGCAGAGAAAGTGCTGCCGGTTGAATGAGAGATAAGCAAATGAAAAAGATGCAAATGGAGAAAAGTTATTTTGAATTTTCTTTTTTGGGGGGGAGGGTGGGGGGGTCCGTAAGCTAATTGGTCGCTAGAGAGAAGATGCTGATGCAGAGGTTTTGCAGCCTGCTGCAAAGCCACCCACTCTACAACTTGCACCAAAGCTCCGAGGCGAGCATGTGCACATACAACACACAAACACACACGCACGGATGCATCTGCCGCAGCACCAGTAACACCCTTTCTTGGTTACTTGACAATAGGGGAGAGCGGGGTGAGTGGAGCCAGTTTTTACTTGAGTTGTCTTTAAAGTGAGGACCTGACAGTAATCTCCAACTAAAATATGTACATATATTTTAGGATGTGGTGCATCCTTGGGAATAATCAATTTGGATCTAATATAAACTGTTTTCAAAATATGGCTTTCCAAAAAAAAATAGTTGACTCTTGGCTCAACATTTCCCATATGAGGGGTAAGTTGAACCAAGGGAGAGGATAAGTTGAACCACATGGGCGTTGGGGACATCAGCGTCATTTCATTGTGCAAACTCAAACGCCAGGTCCCAATATTTAATTGCACTTAGATAGTGAAACATTACAGCTATGTCTCCTAGTTGTTTCATGTAAATGTATCGCTTTAAAGTCATCCTGTTTATCTTCATGTCCCCTGCCACCTGATGAATGGACTTCCCATTTTTGAACCTCTCCCACTACTCTGTCCAAAATCACAATAGGAGTTGAAATCTCTCTGTCTTCCATTTATAGAAGCATGTCACGATGGTTTCTGGTCTAAAATGCATAATGTCACATCATTTCAGTGATACATAAGAATGCAATTTAAAATTACAGCAAAATATCTGGCTCAACTTCCCCCAGGTCTTTTGGCTCAAATAACCCCATCCCTGCCATTTTAACAAACTTGTGTCATCCAGCAGTTTAAGGGTAAGATCATGCAGTATAGCCTCATGTTGTAACTGTAAGCACTAACAGATGAGTAAGATTTTCTCAAAACTGTCTGTAATTGTTCAGACACAAGAATCAGGACTACTTGAACAGTTTTGAACTTAAACATGCTTATCACTTAATCCATGGGCCTCTCTTCATCACAGGGTGAGTAAAATGGATGACTCTTAGAAAATGTGTGGTCACATGACCAATTTTGTCTATGGCTGCTGAGAAACAAGGGGAGACTCAACTTCCTCACCTGCTCAAATCACCCCGCTCTTCCCTACTCTGTTCTGCCTGAGTTCAGTTATGAGACACATTAGACCTCATTGTGTTCTTGTCTTCCGTATCATTTCTCTTGCCAGCCATCTTTTGTGTGGTATATGTTAAAAGCTGACATTAGCACAGCGGAGTGTCGTGCTTTTGTCCTTTTCATGAAGCATTTCAATCTCTCACCTGCCATTAGTTAACGTGGTCTGTCTGCCTGAGTCACATTTTACAGAGAGGAGATGTAGAGCTGTTCTCTCCATACCCCATTAGAGACTAGCAAAGAGCCCCCAATAAGCTGGGAACTCTCTGTGCAGACCATATGCGCACTAGTACTCTAACACGCCGGTGCGCGCACACACACTCACACTCACAATATGCATAATACACACACATGCATAGTCACAAAGCAGACGTGCTGCTCCTTCAAAATAGTCACTGTACAATTGATAAAGATGCAATGAAATAAACCAAAACAAAATGAGCAGAGTTATAATGAGCTGCAGAGGGAGCTGAGGACACCTGTTTGTTTATACAATCTTTCACAAACACTGTGCGGTTAATCACCTGAGGTGCTGCTGGGGTGACGCTTATCTACATCACAATAGAGGGGTCGGCGCACATTAAACACAGAGGACAGATGCCGTTCCATTTTGCTTTGGCTTTTCAGTTTTAATGCCTGTTTTTTCCCCACTGAGACACAGATGCAGATGTTCTGTATTGTGTTGCACCTGCAATTCCAGCCCAGTTCCTGCTTGCCAACCATCAAAAACAGCCAGACTGTATGTACTCACAATGAGCCGAGTAAAAAAAAACCCTCCCCCATCAAAGATGGGAAAGAAAGACATCAAAAACGATTCCAATCTCCCCTCAATTTTCTCTCAATAGTTGTCTGTAAAGTAGTTCTCCTCTATCAGGAATAAAGAGAATCCTATTACATATTTCTTATTTTTACTAGCTCTGTTGCCTGTGATGGCCTTTCAACAGCTGTAGTTACCACTTTATTTGCTGCTCCCATAAAGGTGACTTATAAGCTGTTATCACAAGGCCGGCAAGAAACGTCAATACAAGATTAAAAGGTGTGAGGAAAGAAAGGGATAGACTTCATTAAAGTTGATGTAGAGCTACTAACACCTATTGATATGTGGTAGACAACCTTGGTGGTTGAGAAGTTGAATTCAGTTTTGGCCCCTCATTGACACCTATTGAGTCACATTGATTTGTCAGATGTAGCCAACTGATGGGGAAATCTTATTTAGTTCAACATTCATTTTTAGACAGTGGCAAATATTGTATGCTTCCAAAAGGCTGAGAAGAAAGCCACAGAGACTACGGACTTATTCTGTCGCTGCAGAGACATACTGATCCAGAATAAGGCTAACTGCATCCTGTCCTCAAGTCCTCAGACATACATGTCCAAATACCTTGTTTTCTGTGCTTTCAGAAACAATCCATGTAAAGATTGTATTTGACATATTTGTTGACATTTTACAAATGCATGTTATACAGTTTGTGGATGTATTTTGTTCCAGTAAACCACTGATTTCCATTTATTTCTTTACAGTATAAAAATCAATAAGCAGACTCCTGAAACTTCCTCGCAAAACAGAATGAGCACACGAAACATATAAAAACATGTAAAAACCATCGCATAAGCTTTCAAACAACAATGTACAGAAGTGACAAAACTTGGAGTAAATCCAGTCATCATAATCCAACCAGTAGTAGTAATCAGTAGTTAAAATAACATAACCATTGTCTCTCATCAGTTTTTATATGGAAGACTGATCATCAGCTGACTCACCATGAGCATTTAACAGTTTGTTGGCATGAGAGACCGAGTAATTTCTCTGTTGTAAAAGGTCAGGTCTAACACAGTGAGAAAGGCATTACATTTTGCCCAACCTTTCTCACTCCCAAGTTGTCACATTTGAAGTTTTTAACGTACTGGGTGCAGTTTCTCAACGCTAAAAGCCCTATGTGTCAGGTCAATTTAACATAATATCAAGAGGGACAAAGAACATGCTGGGACGTGGTTGGGGAGGATAGGTCAAACATTGGACTTTTAACCAGAACAGGTTAGTTTCTCATGTGAAACCAAGTGTCAAATCTGACTTCTTTTTAACTTAAGTTAAGCTATGTAACATGCATAACCTGCATAACCTGCAAGCGTTTCACATTAACCACATTTTATTTTGAAAGTCTAACTGGACATTACATATTTATTATTGCTAACTTGACTGGATGTTGTATATTGTTTTTAATCTGACCGTGCTTGACCAAGCATCCACATGTGACACCTTGAGAAGGATAATGTGTTGTTTTGTCAAAGTTGCATTTTGGTTAATTCAGATTGATTTAAAAAGTCTACATTGAATTTCCCCATAAATAAATTAAACTTTGATTAAAAAACAACAACAAAGACTTCTGTTTAATATAATGCATTGCACAACTTCAGTAAGTTTCAGGAGCCTGCCAACAGACTTTCATCACAACCAAAACCAGTGCTGAGTTGATCCTACTAATACGTACTGTCTGTGTATCCAAAGAATGATGTACTGTCACTAATTTGTCTGTGTCATAGAGCTCCATTGTTGTCCGAAAACACCAATGAGCCGCACTGTTGGACTGCGTGACATGTTCCCTTATTTCAAAGAACATGGGCAATCACATTCATGACACTGCTGCCATAAATACTCCTATTTGAGTAACATACTAACTACAGTGCCCAGCTGTTTAAGCAAATGATTTAAACATTTTTTTTTAAAAAATATGTTAAAGTTTTCAGTCGGAACAACAGCCACAGACAGGCTGGGGAAGTAGGAAAGTACTGAGAGATGGACTAAGATACTATTGGTTTTAGTCGTTTTTCATTTGTTGACAATAACTTTAAAAAAAAGAGAATATCGCTGGCCTTATCTTTTAACACAAGTTTGGGGAAGTAAAACAACTTTGTTAAGGTTAAGGAAACACCTTCTTCATGATTAAAAGAAACCATTGTTGACTTTAGATGGGAAACAGGATGTGAACACAGGCTCTGGTGTTGAAGTTGCACACTTTGAACGCCCAAAAGGCCCCCTGACCTCCTCCTGAGAGGGGTTTGTAGTTTTAAAACAATACCACGCTACTTCTGCCTTTGCTACAGGGAGAGGACAATCATTCGAAAAACCGCAAGAGGCCGCTTATGAGGAAAACATAAACACAGGTCATTTCAAGCCTTTGAACAAGCAATTCAGTTGTTTTTCTAGTGAGGACAGTTACAGTTGAAAAAAATATAGCATATCTCTGTTGAGAGGGTCATAACATGCAACAAAAATACATCACAGAAAAACACTGCTGCTGCTGCTGCCTCTGTGGCTGATTACTGACTCAATGCAGTTTTATACCACACCATGCTGTTCTGGCCTAGTTTGGCCGTCAGCTCCTGACAACAGAGGCAAGGCTGTAGCAGGTGAAAGAGTTCATTAGAGGAGCAAGCTGGGGTCCACAACAAGCAGCCTCTTCACATGGAATAGCAGAGCTTAGCCTACAGCAGTGACCTCTCCTATCCAACATGCAGAGATAATACAGCAGCGCAGAAACTCAAGGCAAACAGTGTTCACACAGACACACACTTTGGTGGAAGTTTAACAACAAGCGCAGCACAACCTTGCCTCATAGCACACTGCCCCAAACTTACTTCCACCCAAACTCCCCCACAACTCTCTGTGCCGTTCAAATATTTTATTTTATTTATGAATATTTACAAAGGTCAAAGCTTCAAAAGTTTGGAAATTGTTGAAAGAAATATGAAGAGTTAAGGTCAAGGTTAGGGGTGTAATGAAGGCAGAAAACTAAATCCACACATATCTTATGCTGTGCATGCTGATGATTTTTGCCCTTCAAACAGAGCACAAGATGTACTCTATCTCTCCCTCATAAGGGCACAGAGAACAAATGTCGACCTGTGTAACAGGTGTAGAACTGAACCCGGTCACACTATCATATCCCAAATCTTAGCATTTAACCTAGAGACTGAATGAGCACAGGAATATGGCGGTCTGTTAAACATTTACCTAAATTGATGAGTATCCTGATATATCTCAGAAACTGCCTCTTGACTGCCATCTGCTCTGTATGGGGATAACTTAGATCATTTATGCATTGTTTACTATTTCGCCAATTGCCTCTGATATAAACATTATTCTTCAATCTCTTAGAAATCGGGCTCTGTCAAATTGGGTTTCATACCATGCAATGAGGTTGTGAAAAGCCAGAAAAGATCTTTTTCGCAGGTTGCATCAAATATCCACATTAATGTTTTGTCTCCAGCCATTCATCTAATACTGTTTAAACAAAAACAAACAAAAGCCTATGTTAAAAAATCACCACATTACTCACAGACCTTTAATGAACTTTGCAATTAGTTGTCTTGGGTGAAAGGCATGTGTCCCCTCCAATAGTTCGTTTTCTTTGCTCCGGGAAGAAAAGCAACAACAAATCAACAAACCCTTAAGAGGCACCTCTCAAAGCAGGGGGTCGACTTGTAGTTCAAAATACAGTGCTTTTAGTTTTGTGTAATTCAGTTAGAAGCAAGGGTTTGCTTCCCACTGGGGCTGACAGGCTAAAAATGATTGCATTCATATTGGCTCTCAAGATAAGTGTCTATTAAATGAAATGTGTTTAATAATGCTTTTTTCACAGATTATGTGTCTTGAAACAAACAACATAGCCTGTTTTAACTAGTTATGGCAAAAGCCTTGGGTGTCTGACTCACTCAAGCCTTCCTCCTGTCCTTGTTCTACTTGTCTGCCTCCACCAAATGGGTAATAGATTTTGAAGAAAATACCAGCCAAGAAAACCATCCAAGCTATAAAAATGATCTCCAACAGTACATCCACTGTTTCCACTGATGACAGTAGAAGCTCAAGTATGATAGATCAATCACATGGTTTTACCCACACTTGCTATTAACTAGGTAAGCTAAAATCCACTAAGTCAAAACAGCTATAATTACTTTTTTGTCAAGCTTAACAGCATAATTCCTTTGAAAATTTGACTATGCATTCCCATAAACACCATCTTGATAATCAATTCAAGAAACAATCTTGTAGGCACAGTTTTATGAGCTTCAATAGTAATGTCCAGTGGGAGAGCTGAGCTGTATGCAAATTGCAAGAAAAAAAAACTTTGTTTCTAGATAAATTGTAAAAATATTTTGAATAATGCCTTTGCATAACTTTGTCTATTCAGTTTTGATAGATAGCAAAACAGATAGAAACCAAGCAGTAAAAGAACTAAATGTTGCTGTGATATACACAGGGGAACCATTTCAGGGTCTGACTTTCAACACCCAAAGTTGCAAGGCTGACACTGCTGCTACTACAACAACAACACTGCTTGTACAGGTAAGATAGTCCATCTGCCACCCTACTGGGCACCTATGTCAGTCTATGACAGGGTTGATGGCTCAACATTCACACTCGCAGTCCAGCCGAGTATCTTTTGGAATGGTGTCCATATTGGGTGATTCTACATCTCACAATTTACATCCAAAGTCAAGGTTCAGTACTAACTATCCTTGTAGTTCTCCTAACAGTAACTAGGTAACAACAGATGTTATAAAGTGAAGATGTTGAAGTTGGGCTTGTGGATGTTCAGACTTTCATTTGTGAGTGTGCATCTCATCAGTGACCTGCAATTAATGCAATTAATGTAATGCATTTTTTGTGTGTGTTTTATATGCCTTACCCTAACCATATTTTAACCATAATTAATTTGCCATAACCACTGTCTTTTCCTAACCTTTCCTATTCGTACCATAGTGCCACTGGATGTAAAAACACAAAAACAAAAAACATCAGGTAAATTCTAGCCCAGAATTTGTCAGAGGTTCTTGTCTGTATTAAAGAGGTCACATTATGTATTTTGGCTTCTTCCCTTTCCTTTATTGTGTTATATATCTTTTTTGTGCGTGTTTACAAAGTTAAAAACACCACAGTCCACCCCAAAGGGACTTACCATCTAAAGAAAACACTACTCCTGATCTGCCTGAAAACAGCTCAATTGAAGTCTAGCCTTTACTTCCGTAACCTAGCTGCGTCACTTTGTAACACACATCAAAAGGCTTGCCTAGCAGCTAGTGTGGCACGCCCTCCAGGAAGTCATTGGACATAAAGTCATTACTTAAAGTTAATGTGGCGACAGTGCACAATTACGTTATGTACGAAAGACAGAAAAATTGACATTTGTTACAAATTATTAACTTTCCACTCTGAAACGTCTTGCTGTCCCTAACCTGTGGAACAACTTACCAGTCCATATCAGAACCGCCCCAGCTCTGGAACACTTTAAATTGCTTTTTGAGCGATGTTGCTGGGCAATGCTGCTAGTGGCAAATTACGGTACTAATCTTTACACATTACCATTGACAGCAACGTTGCCTTGCACGATTGCTCCAAAAGTTGCTCTGTGTATCATCAGCTTTACTTTGCAAATATTGTATTAGTGCTGTATTTTTAAAGCACCTTGATCAACCTTGGTTGTTTGAAGTGTACTATATAAATAAAATTGATATTGATATTGATATTGTTGTAGTCTAGGCTGCAAAGCTGGTTCGTGTTGTTTTGTAACCATGGTTGGTTACCGGCTGAAGTGGCTTTGTTTTGGATCACTGGGATCTGCCCTACTGCGCATGTGCAACTCCCAACAAAGATCGATGAGTGTTCAGCACACAGGCTGAATGAACCTGAAAATAAGCATAAATGACCTTTTTAAACCAGACAGACATTGTATGGATTCAGCCCAGTATTAGTCAGAATCAGGTCAGAATAATTCCCTAAATGATCAAGAATGGGGCTTTCGGACCTTCGGTTTGAGCAGCTCATCCTCATTGCTGCTTATGAAAAGATCCGGTACTGTGGTGAGCTTGTTTTAATATTTCACATGTTGATCTTGACTGTGACTGCACTGTGATATAAAACTGAACTTTGCTGCAGAACAGATATACCAAACTGTCTGCACTACTAACTATCAGCTTTCTGCGGATCCATATTTTTCTCTTAGAAACTTTCTTCTTCATACTTTCTGCTCATTGTAGAATTGCACAGAGGAAGGCTGCCTTCCGTTGTGTAACATTCCAGGATGCTCTCGCTTGTGCCAAGGCTGCCCATCACAACTATTATTACCTGCTACTCGAAACGTTGTACTTCTGTGATGATAGACTTGCAGGTTGTCATTAAAAGCAGTAAAGGTAGTGGTGTGTTACATTACCACCAGAACAGTTGTAGGTCTTGCTCAACAGTCCTTCTCTTCATTAAAAGTTAGTTAATTGACGGTGAACTGGATATACTTGGGAAGGAGTAATGAGCTGGGAGGGAAGGTCAGGTTCAGTGAATCGGCACTGATCTCACTTGTGCTAATTAATACGAAGGGAAAGCCGGAAAATTCCAGTCAACTTGCATAACGAAGCAGGTGAAACTACCATGATAATATGTCTGTCAAGGGGGGAATATTGTGGAGAAAATTAATAATACTTCAGTCAAGGCTGCAATCATGAAATCTCATCTTTTTTTTACTAAAACATGTTGAGTTAAGCTTGTAATCACCAATTGTATCTCCTACCCCCATCCTCTCATCCTCTGTCCATTTGACTAGTCATGTGCATATACGTGACTGCCTGTCCTGCCACCCTGCAGTGAACATGTTAGCCCGTTTACATGAACACTTTATCATCCTCTCCTCTGTCAGCATCTGCTCTTCTACTCCTTTTGTTTCTCCGCATCTCTGCTCTCCCATTTTCATCTTTTCTTTTCTTTTCTTTTTTATATGCTGGCCAGTCTCCATGCTTCTGTTCTGCACCTCTCCCCCTCTCTCCGATTTCTGCTTTATCTCCTCCATCTCTCCAGCTGTCCCTCTCGTTCTTCTCTCCCTGCCCTCCCATCTGCTGATCATGCCCTGATAACTCTGCAGAGGGAGCCCCCTCCCTCCCCCCCAAATCCGTCCTTCTCTCCTGATGTTCCCTACACTGTCCCCTATCTATCAGGCTTTCTGTAGACACACTCCCACTACCTCTTGTACCCTATTTCCTTTCCTTCAATAATAACCCTCTTCTTTCATCTATCTCCCTCTTCCTCCCTGCATCTATTCACACAACATTCATCATTCATCTATCCATCCGTCCATCCATCCATTCATCCAGCCAACTACTCTTCTCTTCCCCTGTTCCTCCCAACCACTCCAGACCCTACAGCAGTGGGATCAAAATGTAGGGGAGATAGAGCATGAGCCAAGATAAGCTCTCCCTGCAGGTCACTGTCTATGTATCAGCTGATAGGAATCAATCTGCACCCCAGGATACTGCTCCTTTTGTTGTGTTTTCCCTCTCTGTTACAGGCCTTGTTGTTTTATTTTCCTTTGACTTTAATGCTCGCCATTTTTTTTTTTTGGAAGCAGTGCCCAAAATCATTACAGTGCAATACTTTGATCTTTTTTTTCTCCTCGCTATTTAGCACCCACCACTGGATGCTCTGTAAAGATGTCTATCACTCATAGTGAAAGTCACTGTTTTTACTAGTTGTCACACCCTCTTGACTGTGACCCTGGCTGGTGGCTTTGTGTGTGTATGAATGGCTTTAATTTGTTTTTTGCCTTTTGTGTGTTTGCTGTGTGCTTGGTGGGTTTTTGTCTGTCTGTTTTCTCTTCCATTGGCCTGTACTATGAAGCGTGTTCGGCTGTGCAGGCAGAGACGGCATATGCTCCTTATTTCTCCAGAGGAATGCACATTTGTAGTGTCAGGAAATTATGAATGTAAAGACAGGTTAACGGCTAAATCTAATATCGTGGAGGACGACAAAGCCAGGGAAACTTGTTGGCATTGCACTGTAAATTTGTAGCCTAATTACCTTCACAGTGTTGTTATTGTAGATCAAACCTCTATTATGTATTTTATTGGCTCTTCTTTTATGTATAATATGATGTAAAGGTACAGGTGGAGGGGTAGTCCTAATAATCCAAGAGAAAATTTAATCTAGCCTACAAGTAAAAAACTTGAATAATCTTTGACATTATAGTCACACATTTATGAGAGAAACTTCACTTTGCAAGGCTGCAACATCACACACACACACATGTCTGCCGTGTATTATGCATGCACTGGAAAGTTATATTAAACTTTGCAATTGGATTTAGCAGTAAGGAAATAGTCCTGAGTTTAGCCCACAATCACTATCATGCACCTTAGAGACTTTGCCTTGGATTGGGTGTATTCAGAAGAAAACACCAGAGTGATTTTCGATTTTTTTCTGACATTAATTTCAGGGAATTTCCGATTTTTCTTCTTGTAAATTTCACACTTTCGTCTAGGATTTTTTTTCTCAGTTATTAACCCCCTACCCTGACTCCTTATTTTTTGGACACGTAAAATAGTCAATCTAAATATGTGAAAACACTTAGGACAATTCAATTATAGACTACAGATGGGCTACATCTAAGAAACTATCCCGTTAATTAATTAAGATTCCTCTCTAAAATCACTGAGGCTGCAGAGCTCGCTGTCTCAACGTAGTGCTGTTGTGTTCAGGACTTCATTGCAGCCGCAGTGGAACAAATCAGGATGAAATCTAAACATATTTCATCAAGTGGTGTGTATTAATATCCTACTTCTCATCAATAACACTGAGTACAGATGTGGTGTGTAGTCACACACATGTATGCAGGTTAACCTCGAGTTAACCATGAACAAAACCTGCTTGAAGTAGTTTAGAGATGCGGTGTAAATTGCCATGACAACAGACCTCGGGTAACACCTATCCACCTTTCGTAGTACGAGTTAACCAGGAAGTTACACCTGGCATCACAAAGTTGCTCCTGAAGTTACCTGGATAAGCCAGTTACCCCGCTTCATAGTACAGGCCGCATGTCTCCTGAAGTTGGTGGGTGTGGTCTCCGGCTCAATTTGGCTGTGGCACACCTGCACTCTGTCACCAATCAAATATGCTCTGCATTCCCTCATCTCCGCACACTACTTAAACCTGGCCAGCTCTCCAATACTTGCCAGATTGTTGTGTAACCTGGTTTTGCTTCACACCAGCCTCTAATCTCAGTTTAGCTTAGTCTAGTTAGTTCTGTGTTTATGTTTGCCTGCTAATTCACTGTGTCTTTTGCCCTCAGGAAATCTGCTGCTCCCCTGGATTAACTGTCTGTCCAGCCAGCCTGCACAGTGGTCTGGAGTTGTCCCCACCTCGCCTCGCCTGCCAGCTCCCAAAAGTTCTCCCTCCCCAATGGAACCCGGACCTAGCCCCCACTTCCCTCAGCTCATTCATTCCCTATCTGTTTGCTGTCAAATAAACATCTGAAATTCACCATCTGCTTTTGGGTACTGTTTTGAACCCTGACACTAGTTTCTGTAACTTAACACAATCTCCTATTAAGGGTTTCTTATATCTGCCTTTCTGAAGTAAAAATATGTTCTTGTGAATTATTATTCATATCCAAAGATAAATGATTATCTTCTGTCTATCTAAGATTTAGAGTAAAGGTTTAGTACTAATGTTAAACGTGTATTGCAGTAAGCTAACACGGTTAACAATCATTATTAGCCACTGATGCAAACCATCTGGAGGACGACAAGAGAGCAATGGTGGAGATGTGGACTTGTTCATTTGCTAGCATTCACAACAGCTGGCAGTGGCAGCACACTGTATATTGTAATACATCATATCAAATACATCATATAAAATTAAAGCATTAAAATATTTAAACTGTAAAGACAACATGTTATCTTATAAAGTTGTAATGTTAGCAAACAGTATAACACATCCAACAGACACAGGTAGCAACATTATTACTCATTCAGAGTGAGGTCCTTTTAGCTCCTCTTTGGGCTCCCCCTTAGACTGCATATAAGAAGTGGACATAGTCACCTGTTGTTTGGCCGATAGGGCATCACCATGTTGAGTTTTTGCGACCAGCTGCATCAGACCGTGTTTGGACAAGTGCCAACCGCTATGTGTGGAGCTAGCTAGCTTACTTAGCTATGTGCATCTGTAATTTATTTTAACTGTCATTTTAACAGGGCTGACAGCTATGGCCAGCGAACAACAGGCTTAAAACTAAATGTACTTACCGGAGAAAGTGAACAGCCAACCCTAATAAGCTTTTTCAACGGCGTTGGTTAAATTTACACAGTGCCGTGGGTATGAGTCACTCTAGCATGATTGACATGTCTCCATGGTAACAATTTGTCAATCACAGATAATCCTGCCTTGAAGCATAGGCTACTCTGTTTTACGGTCTATTTCTTCTAAATAGGACCATAAATTACTAAATGAACATTATGTTGTATTAAAAAAGACTTGAAACTAGCGACTGAGACCATAAACTTAGGAAAGTGTTAACTAAATAAATCAGGTGAAAAGTAGGGTCATTTTGCCATTATTTCTAATGGAACTGGACTACTTTTTGCAATCAGAAGAGTCGCCCCCTGCTGGCCGTTCGATAAGATGCAGGTTTAAGGGACTTCCACTGATGAAGTCCAAACTGCTGTGAGTGGAGAGACAGAACAAAAGCATTAAAGACTCCCCCCAGACGTGTTTTTTAACATATAAAGATACTCTCCTTGGAATAATATTTCATGTCTGATTTGGATTTTCCACAAAAAAAGTTCAATTAACTAGTTAAACATTCTTAAAATTACATCTATTCATTTTCCCTATTTGAAAAAAACAGAATCTACGAATATGCAAACATTTTTCATTTCAAAAGTTTAACTGCTCAGTGTATGCATCACACTTGCATATTATATATTGAACCATGATCAGCTTCGAAACAGAGAAACGTTACCACTTCAGCAGATTGATGTGAAAATAGCCTTTTAGTGTCAGCTTCTGCACATACATCATTCTGCACAGTAAACATCCAAGTGAAGTAACAATATGCAACACACATTTTTGACTGCAGGGGGACTTTAAGTCTTGGACATATTTGCAGCTGTGCATGATTTATTGTACTCTTTCTCAACATGGCAATTAAACTAAACTAAAACTGCACAACTTACTGTTGACTGAGGTCAGGTTATATGACTTCATTTTTACTTATTTGCAATTGTCAGGTGTGATTATGAATTATGTTGTCTTATGTCCGGAACAGAAACTACAAGTTCTGCTTCCTTTTTGACTTTGTATATACCTACTGCAGCTGATCAACTGACCATCCATTAACACTTTATGATATTTTCTGTGGAGGTGCTGTTTGGGAGCCCCAGTTAGTAGAGGATCCCCCACCTGAGAAAGGTCACAGTAGAGGTGGATAGGAGTGGACCACACACACCTCCTGCCAGAGAGAGATTTATCAAGCCAGCTTTGCTCCCCGAAACACATGGTTAATTTAGCAGCCATTACAGGTGACATCTTGATGAATAGAGAGGGCTGTTCACGCATACATAGGCAATAGGCATAAACACACAAATACACACTCACACACACACACACACACAGACACGCTCAAAGAATAATGGTCATTTTATTGCAGTCTGCAGGAGGACAAGAGATAAAAGTTAGTGTTGGGAGAATGATGTGTCAGGATGGTTTCATTAGCTCAGAGATAGAAGACTCCAGACTGTGCCATCAGTGATGATTCTAGGGGAAGAAATGATTCTTCACTGCCAGAGACAGACATGTGCACCAACACAGTGACAAACTAACATGTTACCTACTGTTAATCCTAACCGCTTGTGCACCAGAATTACCCTGCCTCTGTGATTAGGGCTCCTGCTATTTGGGATTTAAGAAAATGATAAAGGTGAATGTGCTACTGCACCTGCGTGTGCATCCCCAGAGAAAATAATGAATGTCATTAGAGTGACAGTCATGAGACAACAGGCTATCAGTCCCCTCGCTCATTTATCAACATTTTCATCCTGTAAAACTGATATGTATTGATTTGATGGAGCTGCCCTTCACCGCTTTGAGTGGGAGGTTCCACACACACCACAAATATTTGATCACAGTCAAACATGTGTTGGCTGGGTCTGTGACAAACATACACTAAGCCGCTCTACAAAGAGCTGTCTATTCAAACCAACAGATGATATAGAGTTGTTCTACCCACACATGCAGGAAGCAGTCTGCCTACGGTTGAACGGCAGCCCAGAAACAGGAGCGGATAGAGAATGTCCTTTATGAGGCAGCAACTCTGCTCATGCTTCTATCTCTCCGGCGGCTTGGCAGGGAGCAGAACAGACGTACTGACAGACAATAGAGAAGTCTCTATGGAGATCAGCCTGTACTGCTACACGGCCACCACTTTTTTTCTCCAGTCCCCATGCCTGCAGGGACGACGTAACCCTTTAATATACATTTTGAAAACATGGACAAATTAATTTTGCTGTGCTTTGTTGAATATCAAAGCTCTCTCAAGGACTAGCTTCAGATACAGGGAAAATTGTACTGTTCAAATGAAATGAGAGGCCTGAGAGTACATAACATTGTATAACTCCTAATAAATAAATATCAGAAAGTCAAGACGTTGTCTGTCTGCATCATCACAGCAACAATCATATCAGATGCAAACTTGATTTGATTATAGTCTTTCACCACTTTGGGTATTTTTCTTCGTCATGGAGTGGAGCGTTGTCATTACCTTCGGCACTCATCAAGATGCACCCTGAAGGTCAGACCTGATGAATTGGAGAGACAGCTCTGTTATGGAGAGTGGCCATTATCCATGATACTGAGAGAGATTATTCACTCTCCTGAGAGAGGTGAGGAGAGGAGAGGAAACATTGAAAAGGAAGGAAACAAAGGCAGACAAGTAGACAAAGATTAAAGGAAGAGAAATAAAAATAGAAGGAAGGGACATCCACATGCAATGGGCTCAGAGAACACCTCAGTGAAGAGTCGCTGTGAAATGCTGATAGCTGATCGGTGACAAAACTCCCCTACCCACTTAAAGCTGACACCTCGGTGCAACTGTTTCTCTCCACAGCAGGCAGTCAGGGATGATATCAGTGTACCTGAGAGAAGCTCGAATACTCCCAGCCCAGTTAGAGCTGACACCAGGAAACAGTCTCCCTCCTCCGCTCCCCTCTGTCTCAACTCAACATTTTTTCTCAGCGGAGATGTCCTCTGACAGAATCCTGCACTGAAAGCACTCCACAAGGCTGTTAGCCCAAGATATCCCCTCAGGCTGGAATATAAGGAGGGAAACGCCTGCTGGTTTGAGTGAATTAAAATGAAGTTGATCCGTAACCTTATCTCCACGCTATTTGCCAATAATCTTAAAACATGAGGACATCCTATTTTACCCCATCATCCCTAACTTATATTTAAATCTGGGGCAAAAAGCGCTGAGCTGAGCCAGCAAGCCTATGGGATATCCCAGCCTAATAGGGGTCTTCTTGAACCATGAGCCCATCTTCCAGTCTGTCTCTGCTTCTCTCTGCAGGCTGTGGTGATGAAGTGTTCTGCGCCTGCAGTAGTCCAGCAGTGTGCCATGCATGATAAAGAGCAAGAGATTGTGGGGGAAGCCTGGGGAGGGACGTGCAACCCAGCTGCTGGTACAAAGCTGCAGGCTAGAAGCCATGCTGTAGGCCGGGAGGTGAATAAATGATTTGAATGGCAGTAAAACTCGGATGCAAATAGGTTTGGTCTGGTACATGAACACACAGTCGCATGCATGAAATGACATGCATTAACAAAGGTGAGTGCCTGGACTTATCTGCAGATACAAAAGTAATGCTAATGCAGGAATGGCACAGACAAATGCACACACACACACACAAACACTTATGTAACTCTGCATATTATACATCCGTGCATATAGTCACCCTCATCATCTGTAAGAGACAAATGCTGACAATAACAGGAAACTGAGAGATAAACAGCCTGTTTTTCTTCCTCTATGACACATCACGTACACTCACCTTAACCTCTAATGTATTACATTCATATCCGAGACATAGAGGTGACAAGTGAGCACAAAAACAGACCAACAATACATCTTAAATTATTTTCAACAGATTCTCAAAGTAAAGTACATGCTGTATATACACCTGTATAGACTCAACAGAATTCACTTACTAATGCCACAAAAAAGAAAATAAAACTCTGTGTGTGTGTGTGTGTGTGTGTGTGTGTGTGTGTGTGTGTGTGTGTGTGTGTGTGTGTGTGTGTGTGTGTGTGTGTGTGTGTGTGTGTGTGTGTGTGTGTGTGTGTGTGTGTGTCTTCTTCAGTCTTAAAGCTCAGCGGATTAAATTAGAGGAGGAGTAGGTCCTTTGTTGTGAACAGAGGAAGGGTGGATGGGTGGTGGGTCACAACTCCAGACTCCATGAGCACTCCAGGCCTCATTGAGGAGAAGATTTCAGGGCTCAGGGGGGACAGGATGACCTGAGGTTGGCCTGGGGAGCCAACGCAGAGACGGGCAGACATCAGCGTACAGGTCAACTGCACTTCTCAAGGGTGTAATTAAAAAGTTAGAGGTGTGATTTCTGCTGTTGCTGCAAAATACAGTAGAGTGTGTTGCCTGAGGCAAAAGCTGTTTCTCAACAGTAGGCCATTTGAACGATTTGAAATTAACATAAAATTGAGATCTTAATATTAAATTTAAATTCTTTATATCAAAATGGTGTCCTCATTGTATTCCTCATCTGAAGTTGAATTGACTTTGTTTTACCTCCTTAAAACCCATTTAATCCCATCAGTGACAAAAGTGACCATAAAAACCTTTTTAATCTATATGGCTTTAAAAATGTTACTGAATGATGCATCAATGCAATTTAAGCAAATATTGAAATAATAAAGTCTCAATGAAATATGTGCAGTATCACATGTTTAGTGTAAACTGTCACATGACCAGTGCTATTTTCTGCATGGTTGCACCATGAGAATTGGATGGCTGCATCATACTTCCATATAAAAGGTTAGTAAAGTATGTTAACACAAAGATAGGACTGAGATTTTTGGTACACATTATCTTTAAGGTGTCTAGTATTTATATATGCATTTGCATTTACTAAACTTTCTTCACTGTGGTTAAAGAATGAGTAAATATCGTGATGGTAACAATGGTGACAGGTGGGATAACAAGACATACTGTATAGGTATCCATATTCACTTTTGTACCTAACTATCTGGTTTGTTTTTTACTTTTAGTTTTACTTTGAGTCAAGTTCTGGGTATGTTAGATCTAGGTGACCACCCATACCAGAAATGCACCATGATATATAAAAACAAAATCCCCCTTGTGGGATGGTATGTGTGATCCTCAAGCTTGGGTCCTCTACCTCAGGTCTTGGAGTTTGAGGGTTCTGTGCGGTATCTTGATGTTCCTAGGATTGCACTCTTCTGGTCAGAGACTTCAGATGTTGGACCGCTAATATGCTGGAGCCACTCTCCCAGTTTGGAGGTCACAGTCCTTCTATCTGTCGGTGGTACATGCCATGCACCGGTTTGTCTCTCCATGATGGTTCTTCCTCCTCCTGGTTCTCCTGCTTGGGTTTCTGCTGACTGAGGTTTTCAGTCAGCCCCTCATCTTTGGGGGCCATCTTCCTGATATACTGCTGGACCTTGTTGTTTCATCCTGGACAGTGGTCTTGACACTCACCAGCCCTCGGCTTTATTTGCTCCTCTTAGTATACAGTCTCAGGCTGTTGGATATGGAGTGAAAACCTCCATGCATTGCAGAGGATGTGACTGATGGCCGCTCTACTTCAGAGCCGGTATTCGCAACCATTCTTTGTGATGATGTGGATGAGGGGGTTCGAGGTATTGCAGAACAACCGCAGGGATAGTGCAACACACCTTGGTATGCTGCACTTGATGGTGAATTTGCAATTGACTTTGAGTTGACCTCTAGAGGCCCACTGAGTTCTTGACAAAGGCTCTTAGTGTCTGTTGATCTTGTACATTTCCAGTATTCCAGTATCCATGTGTGTGGTCTTGAGTCATGACTTTCTTGTAGTTTTATTTTATTTTGTTTAGTGTAGGCCTCTTAGAATGCATATTCTACAGGCTACCTCTATCCTGAATGTTACCTGCTTATCAATGTGAAGGAATCAGATGACTTTTTGAATGTTGTTGTTTTGTTTTGAATGCACAGACAAGTTTACAATGAATATTGCCCTAAATTGCAAGTTCCAATGTTACAATAAATTACAACATTAATGTTTCAATACAAGTTGCACTAAAGTTACAACACTGAAATATGTTTGTCTTTGGGATTTTGATATGTAAATTAGTTATGCTAGAATATGATAGAGCATTTTAGTGTCAATGTTGGGAACTGCCATTGACAGTTTTAAATGTCTTAACAGCTGGTCTGGAATACATAGACATTTTGGTGAGTGCACAGGAGAAATGAGTTGATTCAGGATACAACACATGATCCCACTGCTCACAATTAACCGATCATAAAAGACACTTTTTCACCTACTTTTCCCTGTAAATTAAAAAAAAAAGATTTTTTGTTTATTTCAGCAGGTTACTGATGACACATGATTTGGATATTTTCAAATCTGAAAAATTCAGAATTAAATGGGTTAAAATTAAGATAGCCCTAGAGTAAATCTTTTAATCTTTTTCCACATGGTCCATCTTGATCGATTTTTCTTCCTGGGACAGTCAATTTAAGGTAGTGACACTTAAGTTTTGTGGTACACAAAATAAAGCAGCATCTTCGTGTGAGCCACCGCCACTGTCTATGGATTATGACCAGGGTTTTTCCAGCTATTTTTGAGTAATTTGAAGAGAAGAATTATCAAATACATACATGAAAAAGACAAACATTAAAGGACTGTGTGGGGAAAAATATCTTTGTGTAGCATATTTGTTCTGGTTTCCTATTCTGTTACTCATACTTGACTATGTTCATTTTCTGCTACTTTGTACTTCTGCTTCACTACAGTTATTTGACAGTTGTACTTACTCTGCAGATAGGTCTACAGAATTTTCATACAAAACTAATGATCGTAGTATAAAATGTAAAACATGTTAACATATTAAACTACCCAACAGTATATAAAGTAGTTAAAAGTAGCTCCATCTGAACCAGCTACAACATTAAAATGGAACCTCCACCAAACTGAATAAAGGTCAGTTTAGATGAGTGATGGTGAGTACTAATCAGACTCTAATAACTGTTGAAGAAGGTCTTCTGTGGCTCTGGAGGAGCCTTGTCAAGTCTGACAAATTTACCCTGGTAATGGTGGGCTTGCAGACTACATGTTTAAAATGAAAATACGCTGGTTGTAATATGGGAAATGTAGGATCCAGATCCATCCACACTAATGACTAAATTCAGACTATAACAGCCATCACTGCTTTATCTTTGATTGTTCTTTTTCTAATATGTCTAACTTTGTATATATACAATACTACATCAATGGGGTGCCCCTTTACAATTCTGCTCATATATGATGCATCACTAATAATAATCGAGTAAAACAGTATAATACTCAGAAATAACCATCTCTGCAAACTGGCTACTTTTACTTCATTAATTGCTATTAGTATTTATGTTAGTATTTCACTGCTAAAAATGTACAGTAGGAATACTGTACTTCTACTTAAGTAAAATTAAATTAATACCACTGCTCATCAGTCAAGATTTAACAACTTTGGTTTTTGGCTACCTAGACCTACCGGTGTCAAGACTTTAACTTTCATTAAACTACTAAATAATTCAAGTTGAGGAAGAAACTGTGCACATGGCAGACAGTTCAAAAACCTGGATAAGATATTTACAAGCCCCGGTAGTGTGTGTTGTATACTTCAGCTTGCATGTCTAGGGTCCTTGAAACTGCGATAAGGGCTCATTCAGGTTTCAGAAACAAAAACAAACCTGATAATAACTGGAAGACTACTGTGCATGTAAACACATGCTCTATATGTGTTAATAATTTAAATGTTGGAGATTAGTACAGAGTTCCTGCAGATAAATTTACATCACCACAGAATAAATTGTTGCCTATTATGATTTTAGTCTTCAGGGGCTTGATTTGCACTGTTCACGTAGTCTCAAAGGATCTTAGACCTGTTCTTGAATGTAACACATGGCTCTCGTCATAAAACTGACTCAGATATGATGATCATGACAGTGGTGGCATGTGGTGGCAGGATCGGGAGCTCCTTCACTACTTCTGGAGCACAAGGCCAATATCAAGTGTGACCCTAGTATTAAAAAAAAAATCCATAGCTACTGCAGAGATTCTGCATTAGCTGGCTGACCCTTTGCTCAGGGAGCCCACAACCTTGCTTCTTCCAAACCAAAACCATATTTAGTGTAAGCCTAATACTGACAAGCACTTAAAGCCTTTGCTATGTGCCATTCCTCTCTTGACCATCTAAACATCGACAAATACTGGCCAGTAAAAAAGCATTGAATTATTTAATCATGTTTTCACAGAACTATAGCAGTTGAGAGTAGACATGATTTTATATTGCATTTATTTTGCATATCAGGTTATTTAGGCAGATTTAATCCTTAAGAGAACATCTGCTATAATAACAAAGAGCTTTCTGCAGCTGTTGATAAACTACAAGCTGTCAGTCATGTCTTATATGCCCCCCCTCCCTCCCTACTCATTTCCCAGAGGGACAGAGAGAGAGGAAGAAAGACTGAGAGTTAATCAAAGGAGTAGTCTCGCAATTAAGTGACAGTGAAAGTTAAAGGATTGTATCTTGAATCCATTCGGCTTACTTCATGCCTGAGATGAGTGCTCTGAATAGACTCTTGATTCTCAGGTTCAGTGATTAAGCTGGTCATGGCATATAAGAATACAAAAGAGCAGTGTTTTTACACTGCATTTTGGTGTTCATGTGAATCTGTACGCCGTCCCAGGGAAGGCATTGAGCAGCACAATTACTGTTTTGTTTTGAAAAATCATCCTCTGTTATGCATATTGAGATTAAATTCAAATGTTTTGTGATGTTCATCAGCTTCCCCTATGAATAATTCCAATAAGCTTCATTCCAGCTAAGGCAATTCGTTCTGATGGGACTGAAAGTTATCCAGATGGATCCGGAGCGTGGCCTCAGCGTATGATTACATGTTTAGCTCCAATATTGATGTAATCCTCAAAGGGTATTACCCTGTAGCAGCCTACCTGTGGATATGCATCATGGGGCTTTAAATCGGCACCCGATCTGCTATCTATCTTACCCCTGCAGCTTTTTCTATCAAACAGCGGTGATTCAGAGCACTTCTCCTGATGGGGTGCTCCTCTATTCTCCAGCTGCAGTTGGACAGCTGACCCTCTAGCCAAGGTGCCTCTTCTAACGGTTCTAAATGTTTTATTCATGGCACCTGTAGAACACAGTAAACTGCTAGACCATAACCAAAACAAAATGACTCAGTCACCTCAGCAGAAACACTTTCCCTGTTGAAATAAGACACCTCACATATCTGTGGCAGCATAGCTGTGATCCTCATACCATGCAACATCCACACTATGACAACTAAATCTATTTTACTGGATGAAAAATCAAAAATTCTTATGCGTTTTTTTAACCACTCTATATGACCAACAATTCATTCTTATTTCTCAGATGTTGTCAAGGGTGGATTTTTTTTACATCTTTCCAAAATAACCTTGCTGTTATAACCAGCAAATCGATTAGAGCAGTTCTGGTAAGTTTCTAGCTTCAAGAAATAGTGCGCACTGAAGAAAAGCAATTTTGGTCCTCTGTATACTAAATATTGTATATGAACAGAATGATAATAAGTTCTACCTTGTACAGTCTGTATTTGTCTAATTTAGAGAGTCATGACATCACATCTGGACTACCCTCTGTTACCTCTTCATTCAGCATTTTTTGCATCGGTCTTTCTGAAAAAATAAAAGGTGTCTGGAGTTTACTGTTCATATTCTGCAGCAAATCAGCATCCACTACAGCACATGCAATTAAAAATTTAAACATTAGTAATTTAATTTAAAAAAATATTACTTTGTGAAGACAGAAAATAATCCAAACCACATGACATTCATTGTCATGGTAACTTGGTTTCATATCCATGAAAAAATGTCTTCTTAAGAAATGTTTTAAAATTTTTACATACAGCTGTGCTACAGACATTCAGCTGTGAAGTCTAGCCAACAAAGGTCCGCAGCTTATAGGAAAAGGTGTTTGTTAAAGGCTGCTAATACACAGAAACACTTAAAACAATGACATTAGGTCACCCCTATCTAATCTTATCATATGAAGTGAATCACACAGAGAAAAAACAATTTCTCAAAATGTTGAGCTGTCTTTCAAACCATTGCAGCTGTCGTTGTTGCAAAAGAGAAAGCATGCTGTTTTTCCAACCCTGATCTATCACGTGAGCCAGTGGCACTTTTGCTCACAAAATTTCTTCACCCATATGAAAAATGCAAGAATATCTCTCATGATCAACAACCCGTACGGGACCCATACGGTTGGATCCCAGGTGATCAGACAGAGTGCATAATACACCTTGTGTGTGACAGACGCGTATTTTAGAATGATTGAAATTGATGCAACGTCAATGTTCAGTAATCACAGAGCTCCCTGTCTCTTCTCCTTGATCTTGACTGAATCAGAGTAAGTCTTTGATCAGTCTCTGGCGCTGCACCCAGGGACCGACAAAAAGAGACAGGCAATGCAGAGGAGAGGACAGACATAGCCATGTATTTACCCCTGCATTTCAATTTCACTAATGATTATTCACGTCCAGTCACTGTATAACAGCTTAAGGAAGCCAAGTGCTGAGCCTTTATTATAGAAGATCTGAGTGAACATTATTGCTTTTGCCGCATGAAACAAACGCTTCAAGCAATTATAATGATTATCATTATCTGCTGAGAGACATGCTTGACGCAAATTGGCTCTATGTCAGTAATTAAGAGATGCACCTCTTTTCTTGGGGTGAAGTTTTCATGGTGCTTTTAAAATAAAAAGCCAGAATAACCCTGTGCAGAATTTTAATATCCAACCTATGGGGGATAATTTGACCCTTTCTCTCAAAAGGTTGTACATTTGAATGTCATCATCTTTCACAATGGCTAATTACATGTAAGAAAAAGCAAAAGGGAATTTTGCAGCCTAATTTGAATCTTTTATACTCTAAAAGGCAGACCAACACAAGAAATGCACTGTCCAAGTCAGGTCTGAGTTTTGTAATTATACTTAACTTAGTTCTTTTATTTCTAATTTCCTAATTCTTTCACTGGAAGTGGCCCAAGATTGTGTGTGGCAGTGTGTAACAGTCTAATTTCCTCTCCATGTCAGGCCAAGAAAAAGCATTTGCATTACAGCAATGTATCTAGACCATGCCCAAAGAAGCAGCCTTCCAGTTACAGTAGCAACACCAGCCAATCCAGGTGTGAGTTTATGTATACATTAAAGTGCACATTAATTTAGATTTTTATCACCTTCCACTGCTCTCGCTGGGGTGTTGCTGTGACAGAATGAGGTTATAGGCGCAGCATGACCAAAAGGGTGGCTACAGTAAAAAGCAATGATAGCAGAGCCAAACACCAGATGCTGTCATAGAAGAGTATTATTTGTTTACATCTGATATCCCGTCCTCTGAAACAAAAACAATGCTCTCAAAACTTTGCCTCACTTCACACGTAATGAAAACTTTCGAGAGGATTGTATCAGATCATTTCAGAGTTTTGGCAGGCAAACGTGTAGACCCACAGCAATTTGCTTACCAGGCCAAAATTAGTGTTGAGGACGCCATTCTTTTCATGCTTCAAAAGTGTACGCACTTAGAAAATGCAGATAGCTCTGTCAGGGTGTTGTTTGATTTTTTCTAGTGCTTTAAACACCATCCAGCGCAGGCATGTCTGTTCTAAACTCAAAGACATGCTGTTCATCTGCCATAATAAATTAGGTTTAGGATTATCTATCAGCTAGACCAATATACGTGCAATACCTGTACACATTCTCCCCAAGGTGATGTACTCTCCTGTTTCTATTTAGCTTTTGCATTGCTGACCTATCTATCTATCTATCTATCTATCTATCTATCTATCTATCTATCTATCTATCTATCTATCTATCTATCTATCTATCTATCTATCTATCTATCTATCTATCTATCTATCTATCTATCTATCTATCTATCTATCTGTCTATCTATCTATAAATCCTTTATGTGTAACAGAAAATACCAGACCACTTGGACTGATTATTCAGACCAAGTGGAGGTCACAAGTGGAAGTGGGCGAGAGAACTATTACGTGATCCTCCACCTGAGGGTGAGTATTCTTCAAGCGTTTAGAGGGGAAACAGGAGCATCGCTGCAGACAATGCAAAAGGGCACAAAAAGAATCACACGCCAAACATTTCTCAGCGGAGAGAGAGGGTGGAGAAGGTGAAAAGAGAAAAGGAGAGGATTGCACGATTGATGTGAGGTCGGAGGAGAGGAAGACAGAGCGGAGGAGTGGGTGGGTTGTTGTTGAGGCTGTTACTTGGGTGCAGGTGGTTGAGGAGAGAGAGAAAGTGTGAATCCATGGGATATTAGATGTCTTGACCTGGCCAGTGGAGGGCGTGAGGATGGATTGGTCACCACGGACCAACTAGGCAAGAACAAGAGAGAGGGAGAAATGGGGTGATGGAGGTGTGGAGAAAAAGAAGAGAGTAAGGAGAATATCAATGACCAGACAGAGACACGTATAGATTTCTCTTCCGTCTCTTTAGAGCCTAACTTTACAGCAGGAGTGGATCGAATTGGGAGGGAGAGAAAAAGTGCCTGCTGATCCTCCCCAGAGAAATCAACACTTATGCATGAAAAGCTTCTTTGACTGTTAACTTTGTTTCCCTGCTCATTGTTCAATAGGATGCACTTGTTTTTTCATGTCCTGTTTACAAGTCGACACAGTAAAAGCAACATAAGGTGGTGACAGAAAATAATGAATACCACATAAATGATAAAAAGCAAGTCCATGCCGCAGAGTGAACTAATAATAAAAAGGAAATTTCTGAATAAGTGTGGTTATTACAAAGTGCTGCCTTGTGACTATTTGCATAATTCCAATTATTGCACAATGACACAGTTCCTCCCTGATGTGATTTGTGCTGACTGTTAATACCATCAGCATAAACAAAGAGTCTGTCACCATATGCATCCGAATCCATATAATGTAAAAAAAAAAACAGGAATGTGGAAAGACAGCCAGAGGTTTTGCTCTCCAAAAATTGTAGAATAGAATAGAATAGAATAGAATAGAACAAAACCAATCTCACCACAAGGTTCACGTCACTGGTGTTCTGGATCATGTTATGATGATCACGGTGACGTTGACTACGTTATGATGAGATTCTTTTCTCAACTGCTGTTTCAAAGGTCAAAATCTGACTTAGAACCTCATTTTTTAAGCAGACATGGACCAGAAGTCTTTAAAGTGCCCAGAAAAATGAATGAATGAAATGAGCATGTTCCATGACAACTTGGAAAACGCCATTGCCTGATGAAGATCATATGACGTGATTTAAAGATCCAGAATAGCTACCAAATAGAGCTTGCAGTGAGATTGTTTTTGTTGTTTCAAATAATTCACTGTGAAAACTTAGGATAGAATAGAATTGAAAACAAAACAAGCACATATTAGAGCTTTCGAATATTTAATGTTTATATCATGATGAAGATCATATGACGTGATCTAAAGATCCAGAATAGCAAATAGAGCTTACAGTGACATTGTTTTTGTTGTTTCAAATAATTCACTGTGAAAACTTAGGATAGAATAGAATTGAAAACAAAACAAGCACATATTAGAGCTTTCGAATATTTAATGTTTATATCATGATGAAGGTCATTTAATGGGTTGAAAACTCCAGAACAGCTACTATATGAAACTTGCAGGGATATTGTTTTCTCAACTGCTGTGAATGTCATGAATTAACTTTGAAATTTAGAACAGAATAGAATAGAAGACAATACAATGGTATAGAATTGAACAGAACAGAAAAAATTGAGAGGAATTGAACAACATGGACCA
The DNA here is from genome assembly GCA_024633595.2 of Lepomis macrochirus. Classification (NCBI taxonomy): domain Eukaryota; kingdom Metazoa; phylum Chordata; class Actinopteri; order Centrarchiformes; family Centrarchidae; genus Lepomis; species Lepomis macrochirus. The sequence continues at coordinate 10,058,936 of JALXJV020000018.1, forward strand.
GAATAGAAAGAGAGAGAGAAAGAGAAGGGGGAAAATTACTGAATGGTCACGTTTAAGGTTTAAATTAGTACATTACTTGAAGGTGGATGGGTTACATTTGAGTTACTTAAAAGCTCGTCTCACACGAACACTGAAGGTACCTTGTGAGTCAAATACTGACACTTTGTCATTTTTGTCAGTCAGTATTTGATGTCCTGGGAGAAGAGCTGTGAAAGCTCCAGTAAAGCTACTAATTAGACCTTGTGGTGATGTTATTTTCTCAATTGCTGTATCCAAGGTCAAGAATAAAATACAATAGTTTAATGGTTAAGTTAACTTTCTTCATTCTTCAGTTCATTCTTCGCTCATGGTATTCAGTCATTGAGTTTTTATGTACAGAGATACCCACAACTGAAATGTCTGCGGCTGCACCAATGGGTGCTCAAAGCTTGGAAAAATTACATCTGAACTTTAACTGGAACATCTTTCTGGTTTATCTGGATAATCCGCAAATCTGTCTTTCACCTCTTTTCCTTTTTAAATATTTCTGAAGTGGTGAATATCTCAAAACATCTAAAATGAAACCGAAATAATGCATACAATAATGTGACCCTTTCAGCTTTATCTATTCAGGATAGAGTACAACAGAAAAGAATAGAATAGAGTGATGGCCTTTGATCCCCTACAGGGGGGGGATCGCCTGTGAAGAAGATAATGAGTAAATCAATAAGGCTGGTTGTAAAACTCAGGCTAAGTCATGCCTGCTCAGTTGGGGGTAAGCTGTGTCTTACCGTCAGCCCTCCAGCATCAACTGAAACATACTTTCAATATGTTACATGTGCATGGGCTAGTGTGAGTTTCTCAGCTTGTGTCACTGTGTGCATCCAAATATGTGTGTGTATTTCCAGGAAGGGATATGGAAGGCGCTGAGATGAGAGGAATGGGCATGTGCGAATGCTTCACCTGCCACATCCCTGCTTTAATACATGGTGGGTTGTGTGACAGGGACAGAAGTAGAGGGTTCAAATGAAGCCACAGTGCTGCACTGTGGTAGTCTTGCATGCACAAGACAACTGTTTTTCACACTGGATTTTTGAATGTACAAACAATGCTGAATTGTGATTCTAGATTCTAACATCATTGTAATTCGACATTCTGGAAAATACAATGACATTCGCTTGAGCAGTTCAGTAGCCTACTACTTTGATATCTTGGGTAAATATGAAGCTACAGCCAGCAACTGGCTAGTTTAGCTTAGCATAAAGGTCGGAATGCGACAAGTAAGATACAACTTGTTAATTAGAGAGCTTTAGAGGTGCTTGTGGGTGGATTTTGTTATATGACAGAGCTGAGTCTGTCTCCAGTCTTTATGCTAAGCTAAGCTAGCCAGCTGCATATTTAGAGGACAAATATGATAGTGGTTATCAATTTACTGATCTAACTCTCAGCAATGAAGCATATAAGTCTATATACATAGTCTACGTATTTGAAATGTACAATTTGTTTTGTATTTGATGGAGCAGGGGGGACAATCCCTCCCCTCCACCAAATCTTTGTTTGCATTCGATTAACAGCCTGACTTACACCATTTGTACAGAGTATAACCTTGTACACCAATCCAGACATACATTGTATCTGTGTGCAGTAACACTCATCAACCTGCTTAAATCACTCCTAAGCAGCATACTCTGAGTAGCTGCAAATCGAACACAATCATTGGCTCAGACTCTTATCAGCAAGAGGTCAGTGATGAGGTGGGCATGGTGGAAACATGCTATCTGACCTTTGTTACACGGCAAAACTAATGCATTCATTTTAGATATTGGGTACTGGACATTTTACAAAAAACAGAATCACAACAATTTGACATAATTGTTCATGTTACTTATTACTCATGCCATCTGCGTGCTCCACGCAGCCAAAGCAATGATTTACTGTGTTAAGCTCTTAATTGCCAGCAAACGGGAGCACAAAGCACATTAAGATGCATGGCACAGACATACTTTAGGTGTTTAAGAAACTGTATATGTTGTATATGTATATGCCACAAGAATTATAAAGGGTAAAAACTGAAGGCATGCTACTAAGCATAACAATACCACCTGCATTAACTTTATCAGCAGAGGGAGCAATGTAATGTAGTTACATGAATGATTGTTTGTGCATTTAATATTTTTTGGTGTTTGATCATTTAGTCAGTTTGATATTTCATTCATATGAAATCTAGTTTAGTGTAACACTGTTCCAAAACTCTAAAGGGAAAGGTAGGGTTGGATATTAGGGCTTTGTTTTGTTTTGATTTAGGTTATGGTTGCACTACTTTGTAGTTTATGTTATGTGTAGATTTGGCTATTTTTATGTCTTGTACTGAAATATGCCCTGACATACACTTCTTTTTCCCATCCCTGCTCATAACCAACCCATAAAAAATGCATCCCAAACCATGATTTCTACTTTTGACCCATTTTACATCAGGCAAGAAACGTGAGTGAACTGCATAAGCTACATACATGCCATTTGTTATTCTAGTTATCTGTTCACATCAAAGGGGTGTCCAGTAAGAATACTTTAAGGATGTTAATATTTCACAGTCTCACAACTCCTGTAATGGCCATTGTACAAGAGGAGAGGAGAGGAGAGGAGAGGAGAGGAGAGGAGAGGAGAGGAGAGGAGAGGAGAGGAGAGGAGAGGAGAGAGGAGAGGAGAGGAGAGGAGAGGAGAGGAGAGGAGAGGAGAGGAGAGGAGAGGAGAGGAGAGGAGAGGAGAGGAGAGGAGAGGAGAGGAGAGAGGAGACCTGGGGTTGGTTATATATTCAGGACAGAGTCTTAGTCTAATCCACATACACTCCAGCTCTGTCCCCCATGTGTGCCCTGCCCTTAAGAAGACAAACAATAGATATCCTTCACTCTCCTCCAGATCACCTCTTTCAACAAATTATCCTTCATCTATTGGCCATACTCTCTTTCATACACACTTTATCTGTATATTTTACATGTAAAACAAAGAGACCCATCAATATAAAAAAAAATGTGTCGTGCAAAAATGCCCAACAGAATCTATTTTGTGCAAAAAGAGAGAGAGAGAGAGAAAGCCCTAGATCACTTTCTGTTTGTGTAAGAGGGATTTTTAGTTAAGCCCAATTTAACAGTCAGTGAGTTTAAGCAAAGGTGCTCCACACTTTCTATTCTGCAGCATAAACACTCAATATATGCTAAGCCTCATTCTCTTGGTGTGCATAATGCTGCCTGGATCTCACCGAGCTCCCGTGGACCCGCACACATGGCCTCATCCTCCTTACTCTCTCTGCCAATAGCTGCCAAGGAAAATCAATATGTCAATACACATCGCAAATGTTGGGTCTTGACTTTGCAAGGTAATGTCTGCTTGTCTCTGCAATTTTGCTCTGAGCACAAAAGAAAAAAAAATGTTCCTTTGCTCTCCCACGGACACTGGGTGATGAAAATCATAACCATCATGTGTATTCAATGTTGTTTTCTGGCCTCGAATATGACAGGGACATTCTCTACACCGTCTCTGTTCATCATTCACATACTCAACAGAGACTGCTGTGCACAAAACTTCCTTTTGTCTTTGCTGTTGTTAAAGCCTGACACACATGGAGCGTGTGAATAGAGGGAAGCACAAGCAGCATCTATCCATCTATCCCTTAGCAGAATTCTCACTCTTTCATAACTTGGAGAAAAAGAGGATTCAGGCTGATTTGAAATGGGAACCACAACCTTGAGACCACAGTGTTGTATCCAGGTTTCATCCCAAGGCCCCACAGTATTTAAGCACGGTGCTGAGAGGAGTGGGAGAGAAATGCAGAGGAGGAGAAGCAGGGCTCAGCACCAAGTGCCCAGAGACCCCTGTCTCTACGAGAGAGGGGTTCTACTCTGAAAACTCTATCTATACTTAATCCTGTCTCATAGGGACACACACCAACATACACATACAAATGTGAGCGTGCAAACGCATGTGCGGCTGAATTACGCGTGCACACACAATGACTACATATTGCACAAAATCACAGTAGCTGCAGGAGAGTCATTTCGTCTATGGGAAAGGACTAGCTAAATGAGGAATAATGATATTTTTCATACCATTTTAAAACCATTTTCCTATTATGCACTAGTTCCAACACGCATATCGCAGCTGAGTTGGCTAGCGGGCTGATGCTTGCCAAAAGCACATGTTGAAAGGAGTGTTTTGCAAAACATATGAACCCTCTCCCAGTAGAGTTCTTGCACAGTACAAAGTGTGTGACAGATGAGTAAAGCTGGAACAATCTGAAACATCTTCAAGAGTGATGCTGACCTACCTGAACACCTGAATATGCATGAGTTTTCAAATTAGCAAACTTTTTTTATGTATTTCAAATCCACACATGCTGCCTCTTCAGTTGTCACATACTGTGCACGTATCTGACAATAAACAGCTCACAACAACTTTCAAGCACACTCGGTTTTCATATTTTATTTAGATATCATTTTCCATCATCAGGCACAAAGAGCATTAAGGCTAGCTTGATCTGGTTTCTTTGAGAGAAGTTTCATGAATAAGGGCACTAGGGAGAGACCAAACAACCCTGTCAGACACCAGCAGTGTCTGAAACCCATCAAGGTTGCTTTCTCTCCAGGGATTGTTAGTCGCAGCCACTCTCACTGTCTTGTTCTGTTTTGATCCAGGCTTAGCCCTCAACAGCTTTTTGGATGATCAGTGATTTTTGCTGCAAAAGGTGACTCATGAATAATAATATGTTTTCAAGTGAAGTAAATTAATTCTTTGGCGCCATGTCAATGCCTACACTTGGAATAAACAGAACATTGACATGTCTCCAATTTTAGGTGAAATTATCATAAAGGAAACTGCTGTTCGTTTAACTACTCTTTAAAATGATTGCTAGCTATTCCTACTGGCACTGACATGGCCATCACTGACCAGCGTTGAGTCCCTACTTCAGATAGGGTTTGTTATTGACAATATGAATGAAATACAAGAGCCATACTGGCTCGGACGTCGCCCAGGTTAACAAGGTCCGCGTCAGTTGCTAGGGAACCAGGGCAACCTGACCCGAGCTTGAGGATGACATACCTTAGGAGAGGGTTTATATATATATATAAAACCCTCTCACCACTTCAATATATATGCCCTTATTTCAGATCCAGATGTGTTTATATATATATATATATATATATATATATACATATATGTATGTATAAATCTTGTAAAAATCAAATTCTTAACTGAATGGATGATGGTTAACACTTGAAAATACAGAGCACAGCAATGACTACTGCACAATGAAACACCTATTATTCTACCTTTTCCCATCTGCACATTATGTGTCAATTGTTTGATCTCTGCAACGTTGTATGATTGTGAGTACATCTGATGAGGCCAGAACCCACAATGACAAGGACATATTTCTCCCTGTATGGGCATTGATTTAGTAATGTCAACATGCCCTGCATTGTGGTTAAGGTAAAACACTACCTAACTAAGACTCCACAATGAAGGAAACCTTGGGTAGCTTTGCAAGGTTCCTGGCAGCTGTAGCCATGCAGATGCAAGGCCACATCCAAGGATACTTTCATTCTGGTATTGCATGGTATCTTATACTGCATGTAAACCTTATTTCACATCCAGGCACACTGAGAGAGATGCGTTCTTAGGCAGGAAGAGTAGTTTTTTCTAATTTCAAGTCTGACTAATTCATGTTATTAATTCACATTATACAGAAATAGCTTTGCAACTGTAACATTGTTAAGCACAGCCCAGTAGACTAGAAGCCCTGCTCCATCCCTATTAGAGTCTCCCAGTGTGAAAACAAAAGTAAAATTCCACAATTTCCTTCAGGCTCATATTTCTAAAAAAAGTAATTTGACACTATTTAATCAGAGATGTGTAAAATTGGTCTTTTCACCACTGGATTCCACTCATTGCTCTCAGGTAAGGACAAACTAATGAATTTATAATCCATGGCAGGCAGTAATTTATTGAGATGAAGTCACACACAACCATTCCCCTCTACTCTGCCAGTATCCACCATCCTCTCTAGACTCTAGGGAGAAACACTGCAATGGAGACAGAAGGAAGAGCAAGACACTGTAGGTGTCCTCTGCTTTCCATTCTTTTCCCTTTTTCAATCTTGGTATTCTTGGTAATCCTTGATAATTAATCATTTTTGGGGTTACAATTCACCCGTTCCAGTTTTACACTGCCTTTGTACATTACCTACACTATAATTGTGCTGTTTTATTTATTTTTTTATCATCAGTGGCTTGGTATTTCAACAAGTTGAGTTAGAAAATATTAAATATGAGTCAAATTCCTTACAGCCATGCTAGCAGCATGTAAAATGATTGATGTCTTTAAAGTATGTGCTTTCCCTGACTAACAACTCAAAAAACCCATTTATGAACAGAGCTGGAACAATTAGTTGATTTATCAATAAGTCAATGGACAAAACATTAATCGCCAACAATTCTGATAATCTCTTAAATGCTTATACGTGATTTATCATGCAAAAATATCAAACGTGCTTTGGTTTCAGTTTCTCAAATGTGACTTGTTTGTTGCTTTTATCGTTCATTTATCATTATAAAGTGAACATCTTTGGGACTTAGACAAAACATTTAAAGACGTCACCATGGACCTAATGGACAGTTTTCAGAATTAACTGACATTTAAGACATTATTTAATAGATAATGACAATAACTGGTAGCTACTGCCTCTATTAAAAATTCTATGAAATACAGACAAGCAAACAAATCTTCTGTATTTATCTAGTAAATTATTTAAATGACCAATTATCAAATTAAGGATACATTTTCTATTTATCAATTAATTAACTGACAAATCGTTTCAGCAATGAAGTGAATAATTGAGCCAATGACAGCTAATCACTTACTAGAATGCATGGTTCTCCTCCTGATGCTGCATACTTGATCCTGTCCAATTTGCATCTATCCAATTAGATTGGTTGATATATCTGAATCCAAACCAGGAAATATGGTGGGGATTTAAATGTTTTTTTATGTGATGTTTGGTGACTCATACAAAAACAACAAACTGAAGACATTAAGGCAGCAACAATAAATAGTGCAGATGGGAAATACATTCGATTGTGCTCATGTACATCCAATGGAAACATAAAAGGAACAATTGAGTGCCCTTCATAACAATAGACAGTTTACAATGGCCCTGGGGGAAGATGACACACCAGGGGAGAGGAGACACAAGTGTTTTGATTAGTAATACTAATTATCTTCAGACCATTAGCAAAGAAGAGAGAGCATTAAGTTAAATGGCCTGCTCCAAATTCTCTTTCTTTTAGCAACTTAAATAGCTAGACTAAGAATTAGATCTTCATCTCCTTTTTATTCTCTCTCCTTCTGACTCCCCTCTTATTTCTCTCCCTTTGAGGGGAGCAAAGTGAGTCAAGATCTTGTTCATTACAATGAAATCAGACAACATTAAATTGTTCTCCTATTAAATCAGCCGTTTGTCAGACGAGACATCTTCAATACACAGCAACAATATGACAACTCAGTTCACGCACACACCCAGGTCTCTGCAGACCAATGAATGGATTCCAGCTCTGCTGCCACACTTAGATGATAATTATAGTATATATTGTCACAGTGGATGCATCCTGACAAAACACAAACACGGCATATGCAGATTGGCCAGTTTAACAGGCTGAGGATAAATCAACATTTAGTGTGCACCGACGCTGGGGAAATATTTATCCTGGAGGACAAACGATGTGTGTGACAAAGCTGCCATATTGGGAGAAGTAAATAAGGCAGATTAACCGTTCTGGTGTTCTGGTGATGTTGTGTTCCCAGACATGTTCTAGTAGGACAGATGGAGGCAGTGAGACATGCAACCCTCATTGTTATCATCACAGACTGGGCAGAGCTGCATTTGAATTAGTCAAATGAAAATAAACTCAGCGTGAGCAGTGCTTGATTACTTATCGCGCAGGGACCTAAAAGGAGAGTTAACAGGACCTCAGCTCGAGGCTGGACCATGGGGGACGATCAGGTCCTTTCAAGTTCTAGCCTTTGAAATCACCAGCAAAAAAAAAAATCACCTAGTTTTGGTTTCCTTTTTCTTTATGTGACATTGTCATTCAGGTCTGCGATGCCTTTTCCCTCTAGCCTCGGCATCATCACTCTCCTGTACAGGTGTTTTTTTAAACCTCTCTGCCACTGTTCGCTTAAACTCCCCGATCATACTCTGTCAACAAAATGGTGTGCTTCTTTTTTTCTGTCAGACAAGACAGTCTGATATTGATGTCAATCCGTTGGTAAGGTCCAGCCAGTCGAATGAAAGGTCAGAAAACAGACTCTATATTCCTTTTCAGTAGCAACCAAAGTCACCCACATGTAATACTGCGCGCTGCATTATCAATCTTGATGAAAAGACACGAGGCAATCTTTCATCTGACCTAATAGAGGAATGTCATCTCTTTCACTTGGACCTTGCCTGTGGTTGAAGTTGTTTGTGTTTGTCGAAATGATAAGGTAAAGAAGCGTGTTCCTTGAGGGACTATCAAAATTGAAAGGGTTAAAAATGATCCAGTCAAATTTACTTTTTAAGCATTCATGGTGTGCAAGTTTGTTTGGCTCGCATTGATTTGGCTTTTTAGACTGTGAGAAAGTGTGATAAAAACATAATGTTGTTTCTAAGTGCATATCATATATTTCCCATAAGAAATAATGGGCGTGCAATCTTTCAAGCTCTAACAGCATTTACCTCCTGGCAAAGATCAGACTGAGACACTGAGACACAGATCAGTGGAGGAGACTCTGGGGAAAACTCATTCTTCATCTCACTCTCAATAATAATAACACAAGCCTGCTTACAGACTTGAATATGTGGAGATACCACACGATTGTTTTTTTCTCTTTCCTTTTTCTTTCTTTTTTTCTCCACCTTTCTTTCTTCCGTTATATATTTATGTGCGTGTGTTTATTTATATACAATGTGTACATTGTCAGTAGGTGTATATCTGTTCATTTACACTGCATAATCCATGTGAAAGGACTCAGAGTCTCCGCAATTAGAATCATTATTACCATAAAAACAATCTCTGGGTATATTCACACACCAGAAGGACCCATCTAATTGAATCTATTTCCTTTGCAGATGATGGATTCACCTTCTGTCATGGTGGATGTTGTCTGATTTCCATGCTGCTGTAATATGTTTTTATTTTCTGGTTTATCTCGGCTGCCTCTACCTCATCTGCTTTTGGTTCTCTCAGTGTTACTCTCTCTCTCCCTCACTCCCTGACTCTCTCGCCAACGTTACCACCACCAACAGAGAAATGATGGTAATTGGCCATTTTGGGCTCGGACAGCTGCTAACATGAAAGTGAGAGTGGTTTCAGCTTGGAGTGCTAGGCTCTAACCTCTTCAACAGTTTCCCACCTAATAACTAGATTACCTTTTTCCCCGTACATTCTCTGTACTCTCAGTAAGCATGCATAAATAAATGAATGTGCACCCAGGTAAATTGGATAAACACACATGGGACACATAAACACATGAACACTGTCTCTACTGATTTCACCTCGTCTTGACTGATTGGAACTGGGAGCTAAGACAGACATATGTCTCCCATATACAGATTAAAAAGCCTCTTATCTTGTCTCTTAAGGCCTTTAAGCAAGGACGATGTGCTTCACTGAATAATAAATGAGAAAGTTCCACTTGACTTGTAGCTTTTAATTTAAACCAGGCCATTACCTAACTTGTATCAATTAGCCATCCTCAGATTCTATGGAATTGGCCGGCAAAAGTGTGAGATCATGCTTTTCTCTCCCTTTTTTGACAGAGCCTCTTTGCAAATGTGTAAAGCAAATGAAATCATCTCACAGTGTTACAGTGGAAAATCATGAAATTGAATAGAGTGATTCCGCTATTCTGCAGAACATCCTGAGGCTTGGTACCTTGTAACAGAGATCCAATCGATGTCTGTAGCTTTAATCACATCTAACTTTAATGCTAGCCACATCTCCGAGGTCTAATTCTTTACTTTCACACCAAATTACTTTTTAGCCCAAGGCATTTTTCCACAAAAAAATGTATCTGTGGTCACAGCTTCAGCAACATGACCATGGTCCATTGATTGACACACGGCTAAAGGCTGAATCCCAATGAAGAGGATTCCTGGTAAGACATATGGCTGGCTGTTTCTATGGAATAACTGCACATGTAAGTACACCTTCATTACAGAGAGAGGAGCCAGAAGTCTTTGGGTACCTATGTCATTAATTCTGGCCCTCAATTCAGGTGCAGACCAGTGCAAAGCACAATCACAGCCCTATGTCAGGTTTGGTAGCAGTTTCATATTGAACCAATCTAACAGCAACCAAAAATTCAATGAGAGATTGAACTAAACCTCAGAACTCTGGGAGTTAATTAAAATTCTCATTGCAAATTTGGTCAATTTCATTTCATCATTTTAGATCATTTCCTCCAGTTTCACTCTATCAGTTTGATTCCCCTGAAACCTGGATTTGCCTGTGTGGTATTACTCCTGAAATAGACAACATTCTCAATGTACTCAGATTTTTTAATAATAAAGGATTGACTTGTAATCCACTCTTCCCCAGCAAAATGTATGTTTGTCATTTGAAAGACCCAGAGTGCCCTCATGTGGCAGAGGTCCTTACTTGCACATTGGCACACAAGATGTTTCACACACAATTTAAAGTATTAACATGTAGAGTGACTGCATGTTTTAGTGAGAGGCAGCATTCACTACAGGCACTCCTTTCTGTATTTTGTATTTAAAGATTCATCAAGATTCATCAAATTTTGCTTGTGAAAAAAGAAGTTAGTTGGTAAATAAATCAATGGGAACAGTTTCAGGTGGCTCCTGTAGATGTCTCTCTTCACCAGAGTGGAGTGGATATATGGCAAGTCCAACAACCGGTATGTGCAGTTACTGTACATCACTCTATGGGCCAGGATCTAAGTGTGTGCAAGTGTGTTTTTAAAGGGGCAGAGGGGATTGTGCGGATGGCAGGTAGGGGTGCACAAGTACATGCATACAATAAAGGTTTTGTTTGATTCTGTCATAAAACAACCGATACAAACACACTTGTCCAGATATTCACAAAAAAAAGGAAAGGAAGAACGAAACCAAAGCAAAAAGACACAAACTCAACTGAACATGGAAATGCAGAAACATAAAATACCAAATGAAACAATATACAGTTGAAGGAACTCTGACAACGGCTAGTTCAGTATTAAACCTATGATGGCCTCTAGTGTGCTCAAACACATGTAAATAGTCTTGTGCCTGGCCATTTAGGCATAATGAATAAAATGTCCTTTGAAAAATGTTTTTTTTTAATGTATCATATCATCTTATTTTGTACAATCTTGTAAGTAGGTCAGCTGTTGTTTTAAAAGACGATGGTAATAGATAATAAATGCATATTCAAGTCTTGAACGTATCATAGCCACATAACTAACATTTTCTTTCAGGCATACTGTAAGACTCCAGGGCAATTTTTTTAAACCAAAGGAAACATTTTGGAGAAAGGTATATATATTCTAATATAATGAGTGAATTAATAGTTTGTTTATGCCGCTTGTCAAAAACATAAAGCACAATCTAAACTTATAAATTGACATCCTCACTCCCTCTTTTGCTCCCTCTCTCGGTGATAAGACAGAAAAGGAATGGGAAGGGGGACGCACACTCACCATGCATGTCCTTCCGCCTCTAACTAGGACGTGATAAAAGAGCTGTAGTCAGGACAGAGAGAAAGAATGGAGGGAGGAATTATATCCAGTTATAACTGATAGCCCTAATAATGTGGCTATTGCTCCATCTCCATTAAAAACAGGACTGCCCAACGCAATATTTTCACAGCCTGGAGAACACTGACCAGAGAGAGAATAATGTGGTCAGAGGTCAACATTCATCAAGCAGATAAAACAGACAACTCTAAACTAACGTTCTCAATGACGAATCAGTGAGAGGAATGCCAGTTTACTATCAATCACACCACTAATTGTGAGCTATCTTGCCTTGGATCTCAACCCTTTACTCCGCTCAGCAATACTGACACATTGTGTTGAGAAGACACAGGAAGATCTGCAGCGTCTTATCGCCTTTTGTTCTTCTCAGTTAAATATCCCTCCTCTGCTAGACTAGATCCCACCCTTTATCACCCTGTCCCCTGGGGTTTTCCCAATCAGAAACGTCGCTCTCTGAAGAAATGGAAGCACCCAGATCAGAGGAAATGGTGTTTTGTGTGCCAGGCAGCTTTTCTCTCGCTGCCGCTGACCCACTAACACAGCCAAGTCCAGCTCAGCCCAAGGCCCATAAGGAAATACACAGAGCCAGATAAACTATAGCACAGATACAGAACTGAGATAAACATCTGCCTGATCACATTTTTAACTTTTGACAGCAACATTTGCACAAAGGAAAGACAAACACTGCTATACAAAAACCCATACAAAAATAGAAGGCAATAAAATATCAAATATCATTACAAAATTTACAAAAATGAACCCATAAATGCTCATAATTATGTCAAAACAAGAGCATTTTATGTATTATAAAGATGTTCTTTCCGGAGTGTAGATTCTGATTTGAATTCCTAAAAAATCTGCTGTTTCCTCCCTTGCTCTAAAACAGGAAGTAGAACTGTGGTTGTCTTCCGCTCGTCTTGTTTAATGGAACCCCCCTTCCTGTTTTCAGATTCATCCTGATAATGGCTGAAAGTACCCACCCCCCACCCCACACACACACACACACACACACACACACACACACACACACACACACACACACACACACACACACACACACACACACACACACACACCCTGTCCTGTCCCTCTCATTCTTTCTTTCTCTCTACATCTCTCCCTCCCTCTCACTGCCTCTAAGATGGCTGCCACATAAGTCATTTAGTGAGACCTTCCCATCACCAACAACGTTCAAGACCTTTCCACACGTTAACATTCCAGGTGTCCATGTGTGTGCCATGTGAGCTGGTACAAATGTGTGTGTGTGTGTGTGTGTGTCCATGTGTGTTAGAGCCCAAACTGATTGATTATCTCAAAGTGATTACCGTTCAGATCAAAGTGTCCGTGAACTGCAAGGATGGATGTGTGTGTGTGAGTGTGTGAGTGTGTGTGTGTGTGTGTTTAAGGGATCGTGCCATGTGCAGCCAGGCCAGGAAAGTATGCAGGTCAGCGCAGAGGGAATGTCAGGAATGTCAGTGAAATTCAAACTCTCCTCTACCACTGGAGGCATCTACTACCTGGGCATATTTTATACCAAAAGTGGGCAGAAATGTTTCTGTGTGTGTGTGTGTGTGTGTGTGTTGTGTGTGTGTGTGTGTGTGACAGTGTGTCAGCGCACTTTAATATGCCAGTGCATAAGGAGCCATAGTGTTTACATGCTCACAGCATCATCAGCATCTCCCCTAGCCCCCTTAACTCAGCAATCTCCCCATCTAAGGCTATGCAGGAATATTACACAGCTACAATGTTCCCAAACACCTGCACTGAAAACAAACAAATTTTGACAGAATTCTCAGCTGTCCTCACACGAGTTACACCTCCTGAATCCAGTTCCCAGGCTTTAGTAAGCCTTTCATTTGATATCACAACATATCTGCCCCCCCTCACCCTCCCTCCCTGTCTGGCCAGCTTTTTCACAGCAGCCTGTTTTCACTCAGCTGCTTTGACAAAGACTGCCGAAATAATTACAGCTGGGCCTACACTCAGCAAGTGTTTGTCTCCAGTAATCTCCACCAAACCCACCAGTAGGGACTGTGTCATAGGAAGAGGAGGAAGAGGTCAATTGTTCTGAAAATGAGAAGCCAATGACATCATTTCAAAAGAGCTCTGTTCAGAGTGTTCAACACTCATGGTAAATAGGCAACAAAGTAAACTCGCTGTAATGTACACAGCTCACCAAATGTCAACAAAACTTATCATTTCAGACACAGGCACAGCTGGTAGAGAGTCTATAAATCTCTGATCTGTCTCCCTCCATTCATCGCTCTCTTTTTCTTTCCCCCCACGTCATGCTTTCATGCCGTTCATATGAAAACGCTGTTTGGACGACTAAAGATAAGAAATTAGTTTTATGTCTGTACCGAGTCGAAACATTTGGCCTGTTTCAGCCAGGATGTCTTTCGTGACGGGAGGGGGCAACAGGAAGACTGCTTGGGGTTCTCAGGAAGTGACCGAGTAAGGGGAGGGAGGGAAGAAGCCAGAGAATGGAAATGAAGGAGAGCAACAAACAAGTAAGTTAATGTAAAACTTGGAGTGAAAAAGGAACAAAAATAAGAAATAGACTAACATTGTGTGTATATAAATAGAAATGGCCTACTGAGTCAACATATTAAGCCACGTACTAAAGCTGCCCCATCAGAAGAGAGGTCATCTGAAGATGAGGTTGCTGTAATTTATAGTGATGGTGATGAGTTATCGGGGAAGCGTAGCATGTAAATCAACATGTTGCTACTACTACTACTACTACTACTACTACTATGCCCTGAAGTACTTTAAAGCCGATCCAGGGAGTGGAGAGCAACCAAGGGAAGCGTGGACACAGAGATATTTACATACACTCAGACAGACTTCCTGGCATTGTCAGCCAGCTAGCGTTGATGTCAGATCCACTCCTTCCTGTGCAGAAGGGAGAACGCCATACAATGACAATGGGCCCAAAACAGGACAAAGAGGAAATGTTTAAAATTAGGCCTCTTCTTCCACCATCTCCTTTTTGACGGCAATGGAGCTCTGGAGCTGTTTAGTTTTTGTGGATTCCTTCAGTTTTCCCCCTGAGATCCTTCTCCCCATTGTGTCATTTCAATGGAAGGATTTTCACATTTAACGCAAATCCCAAAGGAGGATCAGCCAGTGAGATCAGAGTTCAGTCAATCACTGATGGTCTTTTAGAAATTATATGTAGCCCAAGTGCTTCAAGAGAGGTGTGTGTGTGTGTATGTGTGTGTGTGTGTGGGGGGGGTGATAAAAAATATATTCTATAAGGGCTGTGGAGTTTAGAATTTTAATGAACAGAAGCTTAAAAAAAGGATTAAAAGCACAGAAAACATTCAACTGTAAATATGTAGCCTAAGATATAAATAATTACCCTGACTTAGCTCTAAATTTACTACTTTATACAACAATTCAATTTATTTCAGTGAATTTTGATGTGTATCCGAGCGTGTACGTGTGTGTGTGTGCGTGCGTGTACGTGTGCGTGCGTGTACGTGTGTGTGTGTGTGTGTGTGTGTGTGTGTGTGTGTGTGTGTGTGTGTGTGTGTGTGTGAGCTGGTCTGTCTGCTTCAGAGCTTTATCACAAATCAGTGTCGGCGTCTGCAGGAGCTTACAGGGCAGGAGTTCACCGGTCTGTCGCTAACTCGGGGAGTTTTCTCTCAGCGAGATGACAGCGGACGAAGTTTTGAGGCAAAAACCGTGAGATCTACGAACGAGTCGCTGCCCGCAACATAACTTCAGCCTTACTCATGGATATAAATTAAGCCCGTAAAGTGGATACGTTTAGCCGGTGTTTAAGGCGGCGCTTTTATTGACTCTTGAGGACAGCCACGACGATTCCCTTTTGAACGGGAGAAGTTTTCTAGGGGTGAGTTAACAACTTTCTCCGCTACTTCTAAGTGGCAAATAGAAATGACGTTTATTATTCGCGGGCATAACTTGCTATACAGGTTTAAGTGTAATGCGAACGCTTAATTCACAAACAAATCAATTTTAAGAGACGTTAAAGTTACTTAACTTAACGCTGAATTAAATTGCAAAGCCAGTTCACAAACGCAGTGGGTTAATGTCAATTTTGTTGACGCCATATTTTATAACAAAACATAACTTCCAGACGCCCAACCCATCCTGCCACTGTTGGCTAAGTTACTGTGAGCTGTCAGTTTTAGGTGGAAACCGACTTCCTATTAACTTTAAGTTTAGTGAGGTAGCCAAAACAGTTTGTCCCATTATAAACACCAAGCAGGCTTTTATTACAGATGAATCATATTAACGTCATCAAAATATCTGGGTATCCATCAGTCAAGTAACGTTAAAGCATTTAAATTACATTTAAATGCCATAATAAGTACTTCCTAATAGCCTATGTGTGACTGGAGAGTATGCTTGTTAGCTGACATTTCTGGAAAGATTGACTACTTTCTTTAGACAGTGTTCTTTAAAAGCTTATCAGTAAAACGCATACAAATTAAATTGTGACATTTTGCGGAAAGGCCAGCTTAAAGTGAAACACATCTTCGGTGATGGCCTCATGTAACAACAAAGATGTATGCTGGAGGCCCCAATTACACAAGAATCATCCATGATTATGAAATGGGGGCAATTAACATGTGGTGGTGAAGCACTTGCTGAGCATCTTCTTCCTTGGAAGGAGCTTATCTGAGCTGTGATGATGTCAGAGCTGGAGCAGGCCTGAAATAACCAGACATCTCTGTAGTGAGTGTTTCCATGACAACACAGCCTCCTGGTTTAAATGGTGGATGGGGACTGTGTCTCAAATAATTAGTTTGGATAATATGGACCAAATATAAGGGAGGGGGGCAGTGGGTGTTTGTGACTGTTGACTCCTGGTACAAAAGCCCTTGTCTTAGAATCACAAAATGAGACCTCTAATGCTCTCACTGTGTTTTATTGTTTAAGTAGCATTAATCTATTATTTTTTAGCGTCTGGTTCTGATCATGTTTAATATTAATAATATGTTTGCATTTGTTTGTTGCATACATTGCAAAAGATGAGACTGTTTGTTTAACTTCAAACAAAATAAAAAATGTGGTGTTGTTCCTCCAGGTGTTCAAGAGAGAGAGGGAGAGAAGCCCCAGACATGATGGCCATTGGAGCTGATAGCTGACACTGTAGAATGAGAGAGGATGGAACAGATAGATAACCCTGCCCCTGAGAGCAACAACCCTAATGGGTTTGTCAACCGAGTGTTTAATGTTTCTCTGGATGTGGAGAATGAAACCAGCAGTGTTTATATTCAAGAGACTGGGCCAGGGCCTGCAGAGGGGCAGGGAGAGACCCAGGCTGCCTCTTCTCAGACCCCTGTCAAGGACAGACAGGAGGTCAACCGGAGGCCCCGTGCCACAGGGGGCATCTGGAAGATCTTGAACCGAAAGAGAGCTGTCTCAGAGCTGGAGCGCAGACCCCACTCCATGATCCTGCCCGGGGAGGCTTCCATCCCTAAACTCTCATTTGCTGACAAGGTTCGCTCCTTCAAGAAGCTTAAATCCCCTTCTGTGTTTAGGGGGAAGACAGGAAAATTGTCCACTGCCAAGTTCGGCAGCTCTTTGGTGGATGAGGAATCTTTCTGCCGAGAGATTGGCACTCCTCAGCAGTCCAGCAGGGCCACACTGAGACAACGTGGCAAGAGGCACTCGTATGCTGGCTACACAGCAGAATTTGACTGCTCGTTCGAAGACATTGACCTCACAGTTCCTACGGACAGCCAGCAGCCCACTGTAACGGGAGAGGCTGTGACTCAGAATGGTTGTAAACCATCAGAAAGAGTTTACTATACTAAAAGAAGCCACAACAATTCAAACAACTGTAACAAAACAGCTGCAGGTTGTGAAGAGCCTAGCACTAAAGGTAGCCCAAGCACCCAACGGGGTCGAGGTAGGAGGCACAAAGATGTGTGGAGTTACCTGAGGAGGATTTCCATTTTGGGAAAGGCCAATCCTGTCTACTCAGAGAGGAGCTTTGACTCTGAGCTTCCCTCAATGGACAAGACCATGGACTCAGACTATGGTTCTGTAGACTTTGAGAGTGTCCGAGACTTTCAGCCACCGCCCCCAAAACCCTCTGACAACAAAGGGCACTTTGGTGGTCTGTTCAAGTTTTTCAACAGTGTAGCAGAGACAGCCAGAAAATGGCGGACAACATCACACTCCTTCTCTCCTCCAGAGGAAGAGCGGACTCCAATTAGCTCCCCTCATACCCCACAGCGCACAGTGGACAATATTCACAGTGTGTCCCTAACACTCCACAGTGAAGGACTTCCAAAATCCCAGCCTATTCCATCATCGCCACTGACCGCTAAACCTTCACACTCCAGTAGCTTTGACAGCATGGCTCCAGCACCTGCGACAGGTGGAAGATCCCCTAAAGTGGTCCTGAAAGCCTTTAGGGCATGCCCAGGATCTCAGGCTGTCAATGGCTTTCAGAGTTCTGATGGCACAGACAAGCATATAGACAGAGACACAAACCACAGGTCCACAGCGTTAGTAGAGAATCATATTCCCCAGTCAGGTCCAAACACAGAGACTGAAAAAGAATCAGAGGTTGAAAGTGATCCATTAAACTGTCTCTGTCAAGAGGAAAAGGTAGAGGGACATACAGGAAATGAGCAGGATTCCAGGGATGCTCCACCTGACTCCCACCAGATACAGGAAGTGCATGTCCAATCACAACAACGTGATAAAGAGAACACAACCAATAGCGTACCAGCATCAGATTCCACAGAGGAAATATTTAAGGTATGTGACTTTAAATACAAAATGAGCTGTGTTAATTACCAGCCAGTGAATTATAATAAATGCCTTTGTTAAAGAAGCCAATAATTTGTGTTGCTAAACTACCACTGCCATGTAAAATGTGTTACACATTTTTACCATAACCAGATTCCATTGCAGGCTTTTTCCTCATCATTAACACTGCCGAAGGCATGCATCATGTAATTACTGCATAAATGCTCAAAATATCATTTATATAACTGTCTTAACCATGGCCATTTGCTTGCTTTGTCAACAACTAGAATGTAATGGTACCAGACATATTACTCTTTTTCTCATGATATAAGTCCTAGGTGTGGTTCATTAACTGTCAGGGAGAAACAAAAATATTCGCCATACACCAACTTGTGAGGACATGAAGTGAGCACCTACTCTACAGTTGTCCTTTTGCCCCATCTGTTGGAGAGAGGAGGAAACAGTCAGTAATTACACTAGTGGACAACATCATTATATTTGAGAAGTTTGTCCTTTCCTGCTTTGCCACCCTTGTGTAGCATGCAAGGAAACCCTATTTCCCAGGAAGCAGCATGTGTCTGACTGCGGTAGCCCTAGAGCTGTGTGACGTCTGCGCTTCATGACGGCACCCTTCCCTTCTCACTCCAGTGGAAGCATTAGTCATCTCCCTTCTAGTCACACCAACGAGTCAGGACATGTTAGCACCAACTCCTAATGACAAAATGAGATGTGACATCTCAATACTCAGCACACTTTCATAAGGGTTTATTATGCAAGGGCGAGGGCTGTGGGAATCTGTGTTTTGAGAACGGTGTTAATGTGCAGTCCTGCAATAATTCAGGAGAAATGATGGCACCAGGAAAATCCTCCTCTCTAATCACCAACTGTTTACATATTAAAAACCCCACCTGTCTATTGTGTTTTTGTTTTCTCTGAAATTTTACCTGCCATTATGGAGCACTCTTGGCGCTAGCTACTGATGCACTATATTTAGGAACATGAGCTCATGGCTAGTGTAATCTTTTGAAATAAAATATGAGGTATATTTTGTTGAATATATAGAGAATTTCCTCCCTATTCCCTACACAAGAAATGCATTGTTGCACCTTTATCTGGGCCAAACTGCTGAGTATCTGTGCCAATCACAGCTGTGTAAGCAGATTGCCAGCCAGACAGGCTGCAGTGTAAGACAGCTGTGCCCAGCCATGCCCCACTCTAGCACAGAGAAGACCTCTGTACATCACAAGCCCCAGCGCCCTCGTCCTCGCCCGGCCTCAGCTGTACTGGACCTGTGGAGGCCCAACCCAGATAGAGATCTCTACAGCCATTATAGTGAGGTTGGCTCACTGTGCCGGCGGAGACGCAGGCCTGCTCCCACCATGCAACACTCTCCGGGGCAGAGACGGATGGCTGCTCGCTCCAGGCCTTGCTCTGTCATAGAGACCAGTGTTACTAAGGAGACGCAGTCCACGGTGCTGCACCACAGAGTAAGATGTCAAGCAACAAACACAGGCATTCATGCATAATTTCACGAAATTAAACACATAAATATTGAAAGAAAAATGACAAATAAGTGGTCCCATAAATACCCAAATGCACATTTAGACTGAGGAAATTTATGCTTATGGAGTAGATATAAATATATCCCATCTTGATGTTAAAAATATGAAGGTAGGAGGGCAGAGTCTCACTACTAGTCTCCACCAACTCACTGATAAATATAGCCCAAGCCCATAATGAATCAAACAACACACTACAGACTTTGAAGGGCAGCCCAGGACTAACCCAGTATTTATACACCACTCACCGTTTGCTGCAATAATGCATGCATGCTCTGCCCCATTTATAGAGGCCTGTATTTCTGGATACTCCTTTTTCCTCAGCTCACCTCCCCCTCTCCCACTCTTTTTTCTTTTCCTCTCACTCACCCTTTCTTTCTCTTTCATTCTTTGTGGCTTCTCTTTCTCTCTCCCTCACTCTCAGTCTTTCTCTGTGGCCAATTTTCTGCCTCATCGCTCCCATAAGCTCTACCTCTCATTGCCCTAACTCAGAGTCAGTTCATTTTAACCTTAGAGACCGCCCGGTTGGCATGATGTATAGTCTCTCATGGTTTGCTGCAGGGCATGCACACCGACCAATGTACCAGAATAGACTTGCTGAATGTGAAATACTTTAATTCACTGCAAAAAAGGGGACAGGGCAGTAAGGAAGTTTTTTTAACGCGAAGGGCAGAGGAATGTGTGCATTCAACCTTGTGTGTGAGTGTGTGCATCGAAGTAACTCTGTATGGAATATAGGAGATGCCCTAAACACTCAGTACCCTCTAGGCCTTGTCTCGCCCACCGGGTGTGTCACCGTTAGAGCCCCCACTCAGGGCGTCTCTCCAGCGATGCCGATCCCTGCCGCTAGCCCCCAGCACTCTCACTGCCTTGGCGCTGCTCCTTCCTCAGTCAGGTACCGTATTTTTATTTTACATTATTTTTATTATCAGACTGTTGATTGATGTGAGTTTGTTAAATTGATCGTCTGTCTGCATGTGTCTGAACCTCAGACATGGGTCAGTCGTCATCATCAGTGCGTCTGCGGTCTGGAGACTCTGGTAGCTGCAGGAGGAGGAGGCTGCTAAGACCTGGTTCAGAACCACTACAGGTTAACATTGTGAGTCGAACACACGCCTGCCCTGATAAGCACGCACACACTATATATATATACATACATATATATGGTGTGAAAATAAAATACTGTCTATATATTACTACACAAACACACCTCATACTGAGTTTATTCACCTGACGCAAAGATGAGCAGACGTAGATGAGATAATAGGATGTGTAATACAGGAGGAGAATGACCGATCAGACATCTCAGTGATACTGGTAACATGGGTAATACGTTCGCAGATGACTGAGCACTGGTCAGTGTTTCATCAAATATTGACATGAGCTGATCCGTGAAGATGGTGGCCATGAGAATTAATGTCATCCAGTACTTTTAGGCCATTACTCATGCCTGAAGTGGACACCTGACATTTCAGATGGTTTTTAATATGACAAGAGCACATGCAGACAAACAAACTAAATTTCACAGCAGAAAGGGGGATGTTTTCATATACCTGGTGTGCAGGAATCTGTGAGAAGTGTAACGTGTCTTTGTCAGTTGTGTAAAATTAGCTTCAGAGTACGTTGGAGTAATACTACTCAGGAAGTGAAGCCAGGCATTTCAGAATCGCTGCTTTGATGTGCAAGTGGCCTCAGGGGGATTCTAGTGGTAGGAGATGCAGAGTTTCTCTGAAACATCCTGACGGGGTAGTGAACATTTCTGGGGCTGTGTCCAACATCTACACCTACAGAAGTTCAATGCATAAGGCTTAACCCTTTTTACATTAATATTAGCATTCAGCAAAAGTATTTTCACACAGAAATATATGTCCAATGTAATTTGAGAATGAGTGTGCACAGTGTTATAATGATTTGTGGATAGAGCTCACATTTTCTGAACTATTTACACAGATTCGGTGAGGATTAAACAAAACATTCGTAGTAGAATAGGTAGTCCATTTTTATGAGAGATTCTGGATACTCAACTGCTGAACTGTGAGCCCCGGGCTTTCAGTCCTGAAACATCTTTGCATTAAAATGTACTGTGTCTCTGAAGAGGTGATACGTCTACATTAAGGCTTTGATTATAACTTTTTCTTGCTGGTCTAAATAGTGTTTGTGAGCCTCTGCACGTTGTTGCCATGACACTCGCTGGCTCCTGTTCATCTTCTTGCTTCTATCTTTAGGCAGCCTTTTTAAGTGTGAGCTAAATGGAGAAAGTGTGTGGGTGAGAGAGAGAAAAAAGGGTGGGAGAGAAACAGAGAGGGGAAGAGAGATGCTCCCTTTGTATATGCACTTTTGTGTCATGGCCCTCCCCTGGGGTAGCGGACGTGGACTCATAAGACTGGAAATGCCTTGTGTGTGTTTGAATGGACAGAGAAGTTGATTTGTAGCGCACTCAGATGCTGGGATTTATGATTTATGAGCATGGTGGTAGCACATATTTATATATACTGTATATGCACAGTATGACATAACATGGTAATGCAGCTGTAGTGCAGTCACATGGATGGATAATGCTTCAATATTAAGTCTGTGTGCCGCTGTGTTATTTCTGGTAAGTCATGCATTGTTTATTTGGTGTGGATCTCATGTCAGGATCAGATCTGTTGTTTGTGATACAGTGCAGTGTCTGTTACAGTCTTCCTGTTAGGATGACTACTGGAGCCTAGGGGCCGCAGGCAGAGAGAAAGCATTCTCACTGCAGTGGATTAACTGCTAATGCTGACGCCTCTCTTCTCCCTTTCATTTAAATGGATTTCTCCCCCAGTCACTGCCTTCTCCTCTCCTCTCCTCTCCTCTCCTCTCCTCTCCTCTCCTCTCCTCTCCTCTCCTCTCCTCTCCTCTCCTCTCCTCTCCTCCTCCTCTCCTCTCCTCTCCTCTCCTCTCCTCTCCTCTCCTCTCCTCTCCTCTACTAACAAACACTTAGCAATAGCAGTCTTTGTTAATTCCTATGCAGATGAAGGGACAGTTTCCTGTGTGTTACTAATGCTGTGCCCGAAGCTCTGCTGTCAACTTGTCGGAAAGGGGGACAGTCTCATTAAGGGTTTCATGCGGATTAAGAGTTTCAACAGAAATCTTAAGTTTGGGCTAACCAGGTCTGTCTGGTCGTAATCATATTATGCAATGCTATCTATTTATTATGGACGCATGAGTCAGCAGGCAGTGGTTAATTGGGCAAATAGTAGGGCAGTAATGAAAAAGGACAAATCTGAGTTGAGCAACTACTTATACGCACACTTTTATACCCATGTGGAGAGCACCAGTGCTCATATGTTTGCTAAATGCAATTTCTAAAACAGTAAACCCCATTCTCTAAACCAAATGCTCAGTGGCCTAAATCCATTTGTCTAATCAGTCACTCTTTTGGCAAAACCTTAAATTAGTTCAGGTAGTTAAGACACTCTTTGCAAATCTCATCCACTCTTTTTGCAAAAGTTAAACACAACTACAACACAGCTGTCATCTTTTACACACAACAACTCATAATTCTGCACACTTGTTTCTAATGACGTGATCAAACCAATATGTGGTCAAGTCTCTGGCCAGCGTAGTGGCAATGTCACATTTTGACCAAGCTATACAGCAAGTAAGGGACAGGTTCTCTACTGTCATTTGACATTGGGGCCATACACTGAACATTGTCTTACTTTTCTGGGGGGTCTTTGGGATTTTCTGTTTGAACGTCATCAGCCGGCAGGACTTCCCGTCAACGGGACAATGTCGGCTTTCACTGTGGTGTCCTGTTAAGCAAGTGGTTCAACATCAACCAGCAAGGTTTAACTTCAACCATACAGCCCTGACCTCAATACAATAAAGGATTTTTTCTCTGCCTGGTGGTGGAAGGTCTATGACCGAAATTCATTTACTAGGGAAAATCTCTTACAGACAATGCAACTGGCCTGTGCCGAGATAGGTGTGGAGTGTTGCAGTAAAGCGGCATCCAGCACACCTTCCTCCTTTGCTTGGCAAGGGACAAGGTTGCATGTGATGTGGAAGTCCTCTGGCCGGACCCAGCGCAAACATTTTTGAGTGTAATAGGCTTTTTATTTAGAGTTATCGTTGTTCTTTGGGCCTACAGTACTGTATTTTTATGCAAGTGCTGAATATACAGATATTCAGTTCTGTATTACTTACGATACTTACAAAATACTATATTTACTATTTTATATATAGTATATTTACTATTTACTATTAATATATATTTACTATACTACTTTTTTAAATCAGAAAATGTGTTTCCTATAAAAAAAACACATTTTCTGTTAACTACATGCCCTGGACGATCTAAATTTTTTGATGTAGTGTCTAAAGAATGCTCTGTAGTGTTTTACATATTGACTGGCTGTGGGTATGTTTTGAATGCATTGTTTGATTTTGAGCCTAGATTACATGGTAATTGTCTGATTTTGCCAGAAGAGTCAGGGGCTCTGTGAATATAGTTTAAAGATTAGGTTTTGTGTTTCAAGTTTCAAGAAAATGGATGAAGGTTTCAAGAAATGTGTCCTAGCAATTGGGAAAAACTGTAATTTAACTACATAGACATAGATGCCTCTTTGGGGCTCAGCCACTGTGCTTCACCCTCCGCACCACACATACACATATTTCCCATGCTTTTCCTGATGTACTTTGAATTCATCTGTCAGGATGTATGAGTCATTGCGTTGACGACCTCATTATTTGGTAAGGAATGAAAAGCACTGGCTAGTGATATCTCTGTCAAACACACTGTGAATGTGTGGCATTTGTTTGACCCCGGGCTTTATTTTAGACCCCCATGAGACCGACCATTGGAATAGTCTTCCTCAAAATAACTGCATGTATGTATAGTCCGCACTCTGAGCCACAGGCGACCCAGAATCCTTTATCACTGTTCATTCAACATTGTTCCCCTGCCAAGGTACAGGCACAGATCCGCTGTGACTAACTGCAGCCACCAGGTAATACTGTTTTGTAGGATGCGGCAGGTTCTGATAAATAGTAGTGCCGCTGACTGAATCTGAGCAGGTGGTTGTGTCAGAGCCTCCCTAGGCTGTTTCTTCCAAAGAATGGGTTTCTGCCTGTCAGGTGTGTGTATTGTTGTTGTTGTTGTTGTATGCATAGGCATGCGACTCCATACTTGGGTGGTGTGTGTGTTAGGGAGAGAGACAGATAGGCTGAGGGCCTTTTCTCTTATATAACTGTTGAGAGGGTTTCCTTTGCTCCCTACAAAAGCCGTTTCCACTTTTTATTTCAGATGGCTGCATGTTCCCAGGGACTGGAGGAACAGCGCTGTCTGTTAATTCTCTTATTCACTGGTGAATCCTGTTTTACAGTATCGCCGCATAATACTCTTTTTTTTTTTTGAGATTTTGTCAGATTATGCATGCCTGTGCACATGCAGATTTGTGCTTGTACTTTCACATTCTGTTATATATCTTATCAGGACAAGTATTTCCATCCTTCCATCATCATATCAACTATGTTATGCTGCTGCCCCTGTAGGACAGTGAGGATATATTGGTGATGCTTTCAGTGATGTCACATCATGCAGTGATCTTTGTAATGAGGCTATTTAAGGCCCAAGGCACTCAGGCGCTTGTTATCTAACATCAGTTGTATCATTTGTGATAGTTTTTCCAGGCTGCTTAGGTGATTTTACTCACAGTCAACAGCTTCTGCTGTTTGTAATGCATGTTTATTTCCATGGTTGTTTGACAGGTTTTTCTGGTCTTAACTCAACACAGAAGAATCTCATCTTGTAATTTGATGATCCCTCATTATCTGACAGCACCATCTTAGAGCAGACCCCAATTTTTATGCATGTATTAATTCCACTGATAGCTTTCACTCTTGCCATTCCCCTTTCTTTTTACAGCTTTGACTTTTTGCCTGACTATAATACAGTAATAAACTAGAATTGTATATTTCCATATCTCATTACAATCTCATTACTCCTTACACCTCTTTATGGCGCACTGCATTGTAGAGAGGAGGTCGAGTGGCCCAGGCCCTGCCAGTGTTTAGTGGCTCCTGGAAGATGCTCAACATCTTCCCAAGTTCTTCATACATGTTTCCCACTTGATTGAGGCAAATATGCAATTTGGGGCTATATGAATTGACTTGACCTGATATTTGTACAAACAAGGAAACTTAATAATTCTATCTTCAGCCGAAAAAGCAAAAAATACTTCACATTTTGGATGACATCAGCCCTCTCTTGCGCCAACCTTAGGCCAAAACCTTTCCACAGGATTACAAACTAACTGGCAATTTGCCACTCAATGTTAAGTAGGCCAATTTAATAAACTAAGTAGCAACAGTTCATAAAATATAAAAATAGTTGATGATAAACAATAGTTTATTCTATGTATAGCATAGTCAAAATTAATATTCTCTGAAGCAAAATTTAGCTATTGCAATGCTATATACATTACTATTACATTCATAGTCAGCTTTCATACCAGCTAGAAAATTTTATACAAATGTAACCACTAGTGAGACTAGGGGCAAAAATACTGAATAATCTAGGCTGGGGAGTATTTACACTCATCAGTGGTTCCAATATATTATTCAGACCTGATTAATGCTAGACATCTTGCTGCTTTGTCAACATACAGGCTATAGTTTCTGCTGGTTTTCCTGTGGATCATATGTGGGGGGTTTTCATAGATTGCCTGTTTCTTTAAAACTATGCCACGTCAATCTGCCTTAACAGGATATTTCCCACAAATGATGTATACATTTACCATTTTTAATGTGATTCATTGTCAGCCAAGTAACCTGTTGCTTCTACATTGAAAGAAACAACCATATTTTCAATATCCAGAAATATTACCAGTCAACACAATTTTGACTTTACTTTCAGGTAAAGGCAGCAAATTTCTGATTAAATTATTTGATGCAGCTCTTTGTTCTAATCAAATGCCTTTTAAGTAACAGTACTTTCATATTTAGATGAGTTAATATGTAGCATTTACTGTAATCCAGTGCGTCCGGACTTCTTCTTGTAATGATCCTTCCAGTGGCCAAAAAATAATGAATTTTAATGCTTTTTATGAAACACTGTACTTTTGTACATTTTAAACTAGACAACTACTGTGATCTAAATATATGTTAATTGTACCCTGAATAAAACAAATAGCTCCAGCCCTGGTCACTGTGTCCCTGGACTGAAATAATGAGACAGAAGCTAACTGCCTGTACAGCGTTCTGCTAGTTAGAATGTATCCTGCAGGCCTCTGCGAAAGATGGGCTGGATTTTTCTGGCAGCTGCCACTTCTTGTGTACATTATTTGGCTTTCCTTTCTGCGTCTGACCTCTCTGGCTGCCTGCTACACCACATGCGGCGTCAGAGAAAACCCTCCATCACGTACATGTATTATGCAACGCCCTCCCTCCTTGTACTTCTTCCTCATAACCCCTCTCCACCCGCTTCCCTTTCTTCCTGACCTCAGAGCTCGTCATCCCTCCTTCCATTACCCCCATCTCTGTTTTTTCCTCTCCTCAGATCAAGTCTTGTCTCTTCCACTGTTTTTTTCTTTGCTCTCTAACCTCATCTAACCCCCCCTGTTCTCTTCACCCCCTTCCTCCCTCCAGGCATGTGAAAACACCTGCTTCCTGCAACCTGTTGTGTGTGTGAGGATGAGAGCATGTAAGTTTCTATGTGCATCCATGCCTGTGCACAGTTCAACATTTTGGACGGCAAACTTGTTAGTGGAGGTTTTAGAGAACAGCACTATATCAGGTGGAGTCTCTGAAGTCAGAAAGGCAGAAATTGACCTATCAACAAGGAGTAAGGTGCTGCCAAACAACCCTGCACCCAAATATGCTTTGGGTGCAGGGTTTTGCATTTTAATCCAATGTTCTGCTTTTGAACTCTCATGGCGTGGAAGCAGTGAGATTGTAAAATCATTTTAGCTCAGAGGACGTGTGGAGCTGTAGATTTTTGTAACTCCTCCCCCTCCGTATAGGGAGTTAAACATCTATAGCATCCAGTGGGCATGTTGGTTGTTTAGTATGTGAGTAGGCTGATCATTGCCGACCACCGCGTTCCACTATCTCTCAGATAATGTGACAAGTCTCACTAACAATGTTACAATAAAAATCTAAATATACAATAACCTGCTCCAAAAAAAACTCAGTAAACATATCCAGCAAGCATCGCATGTATATGTAGCAGCCAGAAAACATGCTTTTACCTCCCAGTGTTTTGGGCCGCAGGTGGCTGACTGTGCACTGATGAATGGTGACACTACCGAGCACGCTCAGTAGAATCATAACCAGTACAGCAGAAGTACAGTAATGCAGTGCTGGTTTAGGCAACCAACCAGATCTTAGCATAGTTCATACCATTTTATCCCTCACACCACAGCTGGGCTTTCAAATGACCAGTCTTTTGGGCTTTACTTAAGTGCACGCTGGCACCGATGCTGAACAGGGACATAGATAAATAAAAGTATTTTCAACAGTGTTCCTTAATGTTTCCTTTTGTTGCTGTTTGTGAAAAGCAACAATGCCGTCTTTGGGGAGCTTGTTACAGTACATTTTAGAAGAGGCACTGTTTCCCCTCTATGGGAGATTTTACAGAAATTTCAGATGTACTACACTGTCAGTGCAGAGTGCAGAGCTTTAGGGATTTCAGTTTGAAAATGTTCAGACTTTTTAGTAATTGCATACATCTTCTGCTCTTTAGAGGAATCTAGTAGGTGTCTTAATGGATATGTAAATGAGTCAGGGTGTGCAAATGAAGTTGAGCCCACTGGTCAGAACAGAAGAGGGTGAAAATAATAGAAAATGTTGATGAAATCAAATTTATAGTGGTGAATAGGCCATCTACATAAAAAGCAGTACAGTTAAAGTATAACATAGTGCAACCTAATCCAATAATATTATGGCATCTTTTTTTAAAGATTTATTGAATATACACTGCCTTCCTCTTTTAAAAAAGCTGTTTGATGTTTGGAGAAATATGCTTATTGACTTTCTTGCCAAGAGTTAGATGAGAAGATCAATACCACTCTCATGTCTGTAGGATAAATATAGAGCTACAGCCAGATGTCTGTGACGGTTCTCAGTCATGCAGGTCATAGTTATCCAAGGCAGGTTAAAATCAAGGGAAACTGGACTTGGTTGAAGACAGTAGCTGGTTAGCTTAGCTTAGCATAAACACTGGAAACAGGGGGAAACAGCTAGCCTGGCTCTATTTGAAAGACAATATCCTTCTCAATCAAATCTCCTTTACCAGTACCTCTAAAGCTCATTAATTAACAGGTTACACCTACTTTTAGTTGACCAAGGTGCAGAAACTTGACCTTGTTGCCAGGCAATCAGCAAAGACTACAAGAATTTACAGCAAGAAATATTTCTGCACATAACCCCTCATAAAACAAAACTGTGTCCATCTTACAATTTAGTTTTTATACAGATTAAACAAATGAGATATAACTGTCAGCAAGAAAGCAAACAAGTGTATTTAACTTTTACCACAACGCTTAGTGGGAATCGTTAAGTCAAATATGCACTCTCAGCAAACACTGAGTTCCCCCCCCAGTGGCTCCAATATAATTTGAAATTTTTAATAGAGGTACGGGGGGGAGTGTTGAGTCCGACTTGTCTGTATTGTACAGTATGTTGTCAGTGACAGCCTACTTTTGCATAGCAAATAAAATACAATCGTCAAAGTAGCATAGTAATGACCAGGTCCCTGTCACAGAAGTGTCCAAGGCAGGTGAGACATGTATTAAATTTGCTTCATATTTTATGTTTCTTCTCTGCAAGCTGGTCTTCAAAAGACAGTTTTTTATTCCACACAAGACTTATAAGACTTATATACCCTAAATTCTGGCAGTGTTTATATAAAGACTTTGTGTCTTCTCTTTTCCTGCTGAAACTTCACAATGTTGTGCAGACTCACTAGGGGCTGACATAAAGAAGTCACTGGGTGGATTCATCTTGTTCTTCTGTCTCCAAAAACACATATATTGCACTGGTGTGTCATTAAATAATAATTCATTTCTACTGGTCCCGTGGCTATGTTGTGCCTGAGTTGGAATATTTCTACTGAAGCCGTTCTAGGAATGTTGTGATATCACTTGTGATGTCTTTAACCCTAATTTCTCCACCTACTTCTTTTATCTCATCTATCTTTCACGATTTCTTCAAATTCCCTTTGCTCTGACTCACTGACTTGCCTTAACAGTCACAGCCAACCAGAGCTGAACGAATAAACAGCTGATGTTTGAACAATGGTGATAAAACTGTGCTCAGGAAAAGTCCAGCGATTTATTTTAGGACGCTTTGTGGCTGGAAGGCTTGGGAGGAAGCAGGAAGTCAGCGTGGTTGTCGTGGGGATGGAAGGGGAACAAAAGAACTGGAGCAGACTGGAGGGGAAATGGGTGTGGTGGGCTCAAATACCTACTGACCACAAACAGATTCATTTGCTTGCACTGAAATCTGTAGTCTTACTCAGAGAGAGACTTTCTACATAGCTTGCTGGCTAAGGGCCAGTAGAGTTAAGATTGACCTCAGAGATCCACAGTCAGAACTAAAGAGCTGATCTCAGACCAGTAAATGAACATGAATGAGCATTGTCAGTGTTCTCTTGAAACAGATCCTACATAGAATTCATTTCAAAGAAAATCTGCAGCAAGAGATACGATAAATGCTGCAAACTAAACTGAGAGAGTTTGATTCATGCACTTCCTGGTGCTGGTTTAAAAACTAGGAAGGATCTGGAATATTTTCCTGACTTTCATGTAAAGATGGGAGGTGCAAACATTGTTCCAATTATGGTTGTCAGTCTGGCAATGATGGATGATGCCAAAATTGTAGCAAGCAACCACTGCCTAAAGTAGCAGAGCTTCCTGCCTACATCCTACCAGGATACTACTAACTATTATGAATAGATATTGTCCCCAGGCATACATTTGGCATTAGCCCTCCGCTGCATTATTATAGTTACACCATGCTTTTTCGCCAGCGCTGCATCAACTTTGTTCAAGGAAGCTGTCGAGGATGTGCTTTGTACTCACATCTGTTTGTAATATTCATTGACAGGATATTGAGGCACACTCGATGTCTGGAGAGAGTCCAGTGTGATGACATTAGATTGGCCTCTGCTATTTGCAGATGATCTTCTGCCTTTGGCTTAATTGGATCGTGGTATCCGATGTGCACTGAAGTAGTTCTCTCACGGGGAAAGATGTCCCAATCAAGTGGGGAGTGAGCAGCTGCTTCCATAGAAGGGGATCGGGGTCATTTTCACAAGTGAGGGCGAAGGGTGAGATCATTAGACTGACAGCGAGTTATTACAGTGGCAGCACTAATAGACATTATATCAGTCCCTGGTGATTAAGAGAATACACAACCACAAAGCACAGTTTGCTTACCTTTTTACCTTTTTCTGACCCAAGCCTGGTTGTAAGTTTAGAGATGAGTTTTTTTGTAAGATGATTAAAGGATTGATAACTTTTTTCACATCTTAATGCAGTGCTACATGTCCATATTTACATCCTGTCTATACTTTCTGCAACAAGATGCCCTCTTAAAGCAATTAAAGTGTAAGAAAGGAGGGAAAGAGAAGAATTGTAATGCACAGCTCAAGTTAATACCGTTATCTTTTTCATACCGAATTCCCACATTGTATTACTATCTCTGTCTCTATCTCTCACACAAGTAGGGAATTTAATCCTTAAAAGACTAACAAATGCAACTATTATCTTTATTCATTAATTCATTATCTTCATCAATTTCCTTTGGGACAACTCAAGGGTTTGGTGGAAGCTTACATATTATTTGCAAAAATTATTTAAAACATTACTGCACATACAGTGACAATAACATGAACATTTGCATTTGCATGTAATACAATAGCCCTGCTATAGATAATACCTGTTTGAAGTTATATATAACAGGTATAACATATAACAGGTTTGGATTATATATATACATACATATCAAACCAAAAACACTGGTGTCCGAATAGATCTTGAATTGGTCAAAACCCAGTTATAAGAGTGCAAATCCCTCACAATAATAATAATAAAACTGAAAATGTATCAAGTCATATTAAGTAACTTGTTGTGCATGTAATTCACGTACAGTAAGTTTAAGTTCAGTCTTATTTTCCGTGTGATTATCTGCTGGTGGGAGGTCTTCGGACGTTTTTTTGTTGGATTTTTTTTTTCAAATTCTCCCTCGCTTTTGTATATGTATGAGTATATTAGCATTGGTGTCTGTGCAGATTTAGACTTTCAGATGTGACCTTTGTTGTCTAAATGTCAGGGAGATTGGAGAGGGAGCCCACAGAGGTAGGGCGGGTTTATGTAATCTGCTCACTCTGCATTTCACACACACAAGCACAGAGCACAAAAAAAGCCTGTTTGAGGACGTTGTCATATCTCAGCTGTGATGCCTTGTACTGCTCTCTGCAACTCACTGAAAGCCTGGCTTTCAGGAGCCATTGCTTTTATCAGCATGTATGTGCAGAAAGTGTCCTGGAAATTATTTATGGCTTTAAAAATACTGATATAGTGCACTCCTTTGGTGTTATTCTTTTAAATTTATTCTGAGGTCTTTTGATCCATCCCAGAGCTTTCAGCTGAATGTGAAGACAGAGTTAAGTTTGAAGAGGGTTTCTGTGTCTGTGCGCTCGTTGGATGGTTGATTATGTGTGGCTGGTTTTGGGAGCGTGGGCACTGAACTGAACGGATCCTCCTGTATGAATTAATTCATGATCATATTGTGCTCTCTTCATAATCTGCCAGCAATGACAGGCGCGGACACCAGGACAAGTGCTGCAGGGCGGGATGCGCTCATGTGTAATACAATGTTCACCTTAAGTATCACTGTGAACATGGAGGCCAAAATAATGATGTGCATGCCAATGGCAAACACGTGCATCAGATGGGAACTGGAGCCATTTTGTCCTGTCACTCACAACACTGAGCCTTAAAGGAATACTGCCCCGCAAAACTATGTTTTTAACACTTACACAACCCACTTCTCTGGTATCTATCCATATGCTCAGTATGTTCCAGTCATATTTTTGCCAAAAGACATCAACCCGCAACTAATTTGTTTATGTTGGCCCTGAGCGTAAAAAGCTAACTAAGCAAGCAATGTGTGTATTTACACGTATTTCAGCAAATGTGACAGTTTGGAAGAAACTGAACATATGGAATGGCAGCTGCAGGAATGGATTGAGCTGTTTCGACATTTAGGTACCTGCCATGAAGATAAGC
Organism: Lepomis macrochirus; assembly: GCA_024633595.2. Classification (NCBI taxonomy): domain Eukaryota; kingdom Metazoa; phylum Chordata; class Actinopteri; order Centrarchiformes; family Centrarchidae; genus Lepomis; species Lepomis macrochirus. Next base: position 10,092,264 of record JALXJV020000018.1, read on the forward strand.
TTCTGTTAAAATCTATTGTAAACGTCATAATTTCAAGCTCACTGCAGCCTCTGTCCTCTCTGTCTCACCAGGCTATTCACAACAACCTGTAATTTCGGTTCCTACTGCTACAAGGATGTAGCCATGTTATTTTGAGAGCACAAATGATCAATTCAGGGGAATAATGTCTTCATATGGCTCATTTGTGACCTTCAAAAATGAGCCAAAATTATATTGGTTGTGACAATTTAGGCTTTAGGGTTGTTGAATGTGTGTGATGATCAGGAAATTGTTACTCTCTTACAGTTGTTTCTTTTGTAATGTATATGTATGTCATAATGTTTTCCTGCGGGCTTGGAAATGAGATTCACCATAAGTAATGGGCAAACCTCAGTGCTTCTGAACATCTTTTCCTTTCCAAAAATTAGCGTTTGTTTAGTTTGGAGGACTGCAGGTACACACCCTTTCTAGCCCAGGTTTGGTTTCAGCTTTTAATCATGTTTCTTTTTACCTTTATTTATTTAAAGTAGGCTTTCTGAGTCCTATGCTTTATTTAAGATTTAGTCCTGCACACCTTCACATCTGGCACTGCAACCACAGTCTCATCTGTATGACAGCCCCACTAGTGCAGTTTGAGGTTAACCAGGTTGCTCATGGGCATCTCAACGGTGGAAGTGAGGTTGGGACACTCCCATAAACCCGTTGGATTCCAGTGTGCAAAAACAAGGATGTGATCTCTCGCTGGCCCACCCACCCACGCTGCTGGTGGAGTTTTCCCTACATATCTTTTTAGTGTGTAAATCCAAGTTTGTGTGTGTGTGTGTCTGTCTGTGTCTGTGTGTGTGTGTGTGTGTGTCCTTGCATCACACAATTAAAATGCTAATTAAAATGCATTCACAAAATACTTAAAATGCACTTTATCCTAATCTCATTACATTATACAGAGTGTCTAGTTATTAAATTAAAGGGGAGCTTCACTGATTTTACACATCAAGATCAGTTTATGAGTCAAAGGGAGTACCACTCAGCCTGTAAAAACAGATGTAAGTCTTCTCCTGTATGTGGGTATATACCGGTACAGAGGGTTTAACAAAAAAATGCTGTCAAATTACATTATGAGAAATGCAGGATACAGCGCTTTTGAAGCTGGTCCCCTTAGGGACTAAGTATATATATATATATATCTTGCTGCATTGATTGTGGCCCTTTTTAAACATTCTGTCTTATGCAAGCAACATTATGGAAGTATAATACTAAATTAGAGAATTCTGTAAATATAAGCTTATATTATTATGTTTTGCGCTCCACATTGTTATTACAGAACAATCAGGTTATTATAAGTTAATGTAATGAAAAATCTAAGTTGTATTATAACTGTAACCGTGTGCAATGGTGACGTCACCTCTATATCCTGATGCTGTCAAAGAAAGAGTACTAATCTTGAAACACCTTGGAACCTACGTAGCTGCTTTCCAAAACTTTTTATGTTCTTCTTGCCTGCATTGTGGAGTGAGCAAATTAAATTTCACATTTTTGCAGTGAAAATCTTCACATATTTCTTTCACACAGTAATACAATTTAACCCTGATTTTTTTTTTAGACAGCATTTTTGTCATTTACAAGGATACACAAGTGTGTGTTTTGCCAGAGAGTAAAAATTAAAGAGTGTGATGCTGCCCAGTCTCAACATTCACAAATGAAACAGGAACATTTGTAGGCCTACTACAAATAAGATGAGGGTACCAAAAATTGTACTCTCATGTCCCCAAATAGCATGTGCATTCATGTGATATGAAAACTTAATTTGCTGTAGAACTGCTTATTTTGAAACATATTTTAGAAAATGCAATAATTTAGAATAAAACCACTCAAACAAAGATTCAAACTTTGTCTTCAATAAACATTTTTGATCTTGTGGAGATACTACTATTGGATGCCCATGGATGGCGCGTTTAGTGATTGCTGCTTGCATCAGTGGTGTTTGTTTAGCGCACCAGTGGTAATACAGTGTAAATTATGGTTGATTATCAGATCAACTGTACTCTATATCTGCTTGTTGCGTGGCTACAGACAAATAGGCAGAAAAGGCTGACACTATGCCAATAAAATTATATGATGGTGATCACTTTGAGGTACGTGCATCCATTGTTCTGACATTTATTCCCCTTCATCACGGGCTGTTAACGATAAATGATAAATCACCACGGCACGGTGATATTTTTAGATGAGGTGGGAGATGAATGAGGTTATGATTCTGGCCTCTGTGGTCGATGTAGTCAGCGAGGGGCTGGCTGTGCCCCTCCCCCGACTGTAGGTGATGGCTGATGCCGGTAGTCAAGCAGCGGAGCGCTGATCAGTATTAATGGGCTACAGGACCGCCTCTCAGCCTCACAGCCGATCTCTCTGTGGTCCACACTCACCGGAAGGCAGCTCGGCAGCTGCGAACAGCCTGCGCACAGCCTCTCTCTTGTTTGCTTTGAGAATCTATTGGCCTGAGACTCGGTCGGTTTAGGGGAAGAGGCGAAACACCGGCAGGTGTTGACTAGCGGGGAGAAATCGCGGTGCAGACTGATGACGATGATGATGGTGAGGATGATGCATCTCTTCCCGTGCCTTTATGAATTACATCGCGTAGTGTGAAGAGGCGTAGGGGCATCATTTTTTTCCCATTTCTCGCCTCACTCTATGGTGGATTTCTCGGTCGATTTGGGGCTACGTGTCTTGACGGGGAGAGCTGAATACTGCCCGTCACTGAGAGCGCATCTCAGCATCGGCCTGCAGCGCTGCGCCATGGCCTTGGATGTCCAGACTTGCGCGGTGTTTACGGTGATCGCGGTTCTGGTGCTTGTGAACGTGCTGTTGATGTTCATCCTCGGTACTCGTTAATGGATCTGCGCTTGGGGCCCGGTTCGCAGCGCACCACACTTTCACACAGGAGAGGAGAGAAAGGCAGTGCGCGTTGGTCGAGAGCGGGGACACCCGGCGCTCCATCACGGCTACGCGTTGAAATGAATGACGTTGGTACAACATAATGTATTTCTGTTACCCCCTCCCCAATCCTTCGTTATGTCTTGTGTCCTCTCACCGTTTGTGATAGCTAGTGTTGTCTGGTGGTGGTCGTAGTTGTGCGGATACAGATCTGTAATGCTCTTACCTTTTCTGTGGTGACTGGAAATTCATATCTCCCCGCATATAAACATGTCCCCCCCCCCTCTACGTCGATCTCCCTCTCTCCTCCATGTTGTATTTTCTTGATTATACCTATAGATACATTTGTTATTGTAATAATTCGAAATTTAGATGAAAAAATTAGTGTGATGGTATTTTTTTAACAACAGCCTATTGCTGCGTCAGGACTTGTTTTCCTATTGTGATCCACTGTAGCCACATCCACAATATGGCAGCTAATAGCTGAGCTGTGATCTTTCCTCTGAAGTAAATGTGATATTTGTAGCAAATAGCGGTGCAAGTGAGAGGTTTGTGCTGGTGATCATATATGCTAGAGGATCATTGTAATCTCAGCAGAACAGTAACCAATAGCAGGCAGGGCTAGGCCTAATAAAGGAGGGCCTCTGTCACTCCAGGTTTCCCCCATTTTAGATGCAGCTAAACTCAGCTCCCATTTCATAGCCCACAATATTCACATTTCTCCTGTTTGTAACATTTCAATGTGACACTTGTTTCTGAAGCCCACACATTATTACACAAATAGTGACCAGGTGTTAACCATAGTATATGTGCAGATGAAATTTCCTCCAAGTGCAGGTGGAGATAAAAATGTCTATATCCTTTTTTTCCCCCACATGCAGTGGCAAAATCTAATAAAGGATTTGAGGCAGGTGTCATGAATGTTGAATGAATGTCAGAAATAGATATGCTAAAAGCCTATCCCAGAACCATCCATGACAGCCCTATTAATAGGTATATTAGGCTGGCTCAGTTTCTTGAAGATACTGTATGTGCTCTCTCACACTCTAAGTGCTGTGTGTTTCCTGTGTGTGTCTAGTTAAGTGGTGAATGTTGTAACATTGGCAGAGAAAGAAAAGTTTGGCAGTCATGTATTATGGACACATGCAGTGGCATGCGGGCTGGTGTTTTCATCACTGTGGTACAGCGCCTGAACATCCTTCCTAGCGGGGACACCCACAGGACTGTAAACATAGCATCATAATATTGTGTACTGCGGTGGTTATGGCTCAGTTGACTAGCAGTGATAACACAGTGCCACTTATAGATGTGCGTTCACATGTATGCGTGTGAGCATGCTAAACTGTGTGTGTGTGTGTTGTGTGTGTGTGTGTGTGTGTGTGTGTGTGTGATAGTCCAGGTGGGTGTTATCTGTAGTTCCTCTTTAAATCAGAGTGGTGCGCACGTCCCAAGTGTTCACACATTTGTGATCCCTCCAGCGCAGGTGCCTTCTAATAGAGTTCTGGTAAATGCTGTGCTGTCAGAAGTGTCAATGTGCGGATGGTGCGTGCGAGCGAGACAACAGTGTGTGAGGATGTGTGTGTATTTCTCACCGGGTTTTAGGCAGAGCATCTTTGATTGGCTCCCAGACTCAGGGTATGAGTGTATTACATAACAGGGTTGGCAGACACAGGGAGGACGGACCGCGAGACTCACTCAGTGCGTCGGAAAGAGAAGCCTCTTTCTGGAATACAGCACCTTGTTACTCGTCATCGCAGGCTCGGCTCTTGCAGAGGACCATCGCCACAACCACTTCCAAAAGAGATTTAATTATCATGATTGTATGAGCCGGACTTCTCCATGCATACGCTCTCTGAACAGTTACATGTCACAAACATGGTAAGGCTGGCTGAAGGTGTGTGTGTGTGTGTGTGTGTTTGCTCAGGGATGCTGTAGGTGCTTTGGTGCAGATGTGCTATGGCTAGAGATAGAAGAGGATGTTGGAATGCAGTGGAGCTGCCAGTGCAGTGAATGCTGATGTGTTGTGCTGCAAAGATGATATAAGCGAGTGAATCGGCTCTTTATTCTTACATATTTCCATGTCAGTCTCCATGTGTGCTGGAAATTGAAACAGAAAGTATTTTCATATATGTCTACTTATAGGGATAGATTCCTCTGCATTCATTTGCATTGACCCAAATACAGGTTTTGCGGTTTAAAGACGGCTGCTTCGCCCTCTGATCTTTGATGTTGTAACTGCAGTGTAACCATAATGATGACATAGGTCCTTACAGCTGGTAGGCACACAGGTGATGATGAGTATTGTGGCAAGACTTCTCTGTGTTTGTGTGACTACAGTATGTTTACTGAGTGGCTTTTGATCAAGCTAGGTATGAGGTTGTGCTAAGGCGGGAATTGGGTAGATTTATTATGTAATGCTTTTAATTTATTCCAACTTGTAGAGGCAAAAAAGGATGCAATGTATTTGAGAGGGCAGTGCTGATCTTATTAGGGAGATGGAGGGATGAAGGCAAGGAGAGGACTGAGCAGGGAGGAACATTGGCTGTGAAAGGATCTCTATCTGTCTCTCTCCCTCACTCTTTCTGTCTGTTGCCTATATTACAGCAGATTGATGGTGACTGGAGAGATTGTGCTTGGAGTGAATGGGTCTGAAAATGGAGTGGTGCTGGGGGGAGGGGGGCGGATGTGTTGGAGGAGTCAGGCTGGGGTGTGGATTAGGGCAAGCAGACATTACAGTCAAGGAGCAAGAAGCAAGACTGACCTCAGTGCCAAGGCTCATCTGTTCTGTGGGTGCTGTTTCAGGCCAAGGTCCTGATGTCAGATGTGATGGACAAGTAAAACTGATTTGGCTACCACCTAGCTATTTCTGCATGTGTTTTTTAAACTATCCATCTGTAAAATAAATGATTTAAATCAAATTCCTTTTCCTGAATCAACAAGGATTTTTAAAATCTTTTTGACTTCTATTCTTGTACTGTTTCCATGGCAGCGTGACACATGTTTTTGCAGTAATCCTCCTCTCTTCCATTAGCAGAGAGCTTGGAGATATGGGCTAAAGCTATTGTTACCCCAGCTCCCAGCCCTATGTGATGCTTGACTGAATCAAGATACTCATGACATATTTGTTCTAAAACCTGTATGCAGAGGCGTACACTATGTACCTTTGCATTTTACACATGGAACTTGACATGGAAATGATCATGTTATTGGATTCTATAATGTGATTGGTTTGCCTTTTTAATATTTAATCACCGAGTGCTATTGCAATCACTCAGTGGTCCCTCTTTGTGTTGGTCTGCTCGCATGGACACACAAGCCTAAATCTGGAAATATTTGGTTGCATCCTGAAGTGTCCTTGCCTCATCCTCATCATCTTGTCAATACCAGTGAAGCATCCTCATCTGTCGCCATGACGACGGCCGTTCTTTCCCCTCCAGGCATGGCCGTCCCTCCCTATGTTCACCCGTCTGCCTTGATTGGCTTATATCCCCTGTAGCTGTCTCAGTGCGCCATCAGGGAAGTAGACTTGTCTGCAGGTTGAAGGGGCAACGTAGCTGCTGAGTCTTGAGAGCCTGGATCCTCATGGGGGGTTCGGACGTGTGCTAACAATCAGCTGTTTTTCATGGACGTTCTTACAAACACACTGCATCAGCGCATAGGTGGAATAGCATTTTTGCGCTGGAGTGATGAGGTACATTTTAAAGGTTTTTCCCATCCAGGGTAATTTAAATTTTAGAAGAGGCAAAGCAATATTAAAGGACTGCTGGAGAAAGCATAACTAGCTCAATTTAGAAAATAACAGTACCTAATATGCAAAAACCTTAATACAAGTAAAGAACTAATTTATTGTCCATTCATGCGACATCCCTGTCTCCAGGCCTTTGATAACTCCTTACCTAGAGCCTAAGCAGCTCCTGTCAGGCTTGGTTAGCGCTGGCTGCTCTGCCCACAGCCCCAGGGACTGGATGCATGGTTAGCTCTGGATCGGGGAATGCTGCTGAACACTACTTTAGAGTGAAACAATTGGAACAAACAGTTGGAGCTGTGCCATACAGGAGTTTAATTTGTTAAAAGTTAAAAGTGTGGCTGCATGTGTGCCTGTAATGTATGTGTGTTTGTGTATGCCCCAAGGAAACAAGGCTGGGTCCTCAGGGCGATGGATAGTGAGGCTGTTTGGTGGATAGATGATGTCAGACTCAGGAACATTGTCTGCTGTCTCTTGCCCCTTAAAGAAAACCACCTTTAGCCTTTCCAAATGCTGTAAAGGATACTGATCACCTGACAGGCTTTCCTGACCCTACAGACTATGCCCAATGCATGCACACAACATATACTCCGCTCATGTACATGCACACAGTTGTACAATTTAAACATTTATTTTCAGTGTTGTATAATGTCCTCATTATTTATTCACGATGCAAAAATCAATAGAAAAGATATGTTGAGTCATCCTTCCATGTTTTGTCAAAGACTGTGCTGCAGATGAAATAACAAGCCCTGATGACAGCATGAAGGAAGGGAGATTATCCCTTCACATTTGTTTGCTCCTCAGCATTTATATTACATTAACACATGTAATTATTCTAATGTCATAATGGGCCAATTACAGTCCCTGTGTGGAGACTGGTGCTGTGCTTCTGAATGCTGTGTTGTTTCTCCACTAATGGCTCTGCCTTTATTGTGTTGTTGTATTTTGTTGTGTTGTACTGTGGTCTGTGTTGGCTATTGTGTTGGCTATTTGCAATCCCTAAGCAGCCAGTGGGCCCTGGCTTTGAGGGTGTGTATTTGCATCCATTAGTAATCTGAGTGGGTTTAACAACAAGGATTCACACACATCGAGGCTAAGATGAGGCAGAGAATTGAATTACAATCACTTTCAAGTTTAATTTCTATGCTGTTTTTGATCACATGGATCCATACTTATTGGTCTGTGTCTGCAGAGCTGTTCATCTTGTTTCCACAACTGTGGCTTCATGGAATGCGAGTAAAGCGTAAGATATAGCCTGTCTTTCCCTCCCATTTCTCCAGTTGATAAGTGGAGGTTCAATCGTCAACGCTGAGGCGGTATGGGACCATGTGACCATGGCGGACCGGGAGTTGGCGTTTAAGGCCGGTGACGTCATCAAGGTGCTGGACGCCTCCAACAAGGACTGGTGGTGGGGCCAGATTGATGAGGAGGAAGGATGGTTCCCTGCCAGCTTTGTACGGGTGAGTTAGCTGCAGCCATGGCTGGCCAGCGACCATAGACACAACACACACCCACACACATACAGAAATGGAGGCTCATGAACATATGCACACAAGCTGATAAATACACAGAGGAAGGTGCACATGCTCAAGTATATGCTATATAGACGAAAGTGTGCACAAAACACACACTGAAATCCTTGCTCCACACACACACACACACACACACACAGTGAAAAATGCTAGATTTTAATAATGCATAACACTCAAGAGATGAGAGAACAGCCAGCTAAGTGCCTTTATCTGGTGTTCAGGGACAGCGAAACAAAGATGCTGATGAGCCCCTTTTTTAGTTTGGCATCACCTTCAACTCCTACCCTTGAAATGTACACTTTACATCATGATTATGTAATCTCACCCATATCTGAGCTTATCTAAATCCAGCTTCTAATGCATCTACTGTATGTAATTCTATACTTATTTTACTTATTGAAGGAAGAATTAGCATCCTTGTTGTAGGTGGAGGCTTCCCACAGTAGAGCACCTCCTCCCCAGACACTCCTCATGGCCATTCCCACCTGTCCACCCTTCCATATTCACTCCTGAGAGGGCAGGGCAGACAGGCTGACTGACTGTCAACCAAAAAGTATCTTTCTGTTCTGTCATTCTCTCTCTCCAAGGTGGAACCCCACCCTCCTCAGCCCCAAACAAAACAGGTTTTCTATATCAACCCCATAGCAACTCCACGGTTCCAAAACACCACGTCAAAGGTGCGTTTTCCCAGCTTCATCCACCCATCCAGCCTGCCCGCCCACCCGCCCGCTCCAGTCTGTCCACACAACGTACCCTCAACATTACCAAACATTAACGTTCCCATGACTTTTATCACATCATCCTCAACGGGGTCGATAGAAAGGCAGAACTGATGAGTCAAGAGTAAAATCATATTAAATGTCTTCTTAGTGGCCTATGCTCAAATTCTACAATTGTGTTGATCTAGAATTAGATGGATTCTGGAATAATTATTCCTGTTAACATTCATAGTTAGTTCGATTTTAAATACTGATTATGTTCTCAGCACTCTATTTACTATTGACTCTGACTATTTCTCAGTCTTAACGCTGCGCTGGTAGTTCTCGTCTGCAGTCAGTGCTCTACCACCCGTCACTCTGCTTGTCTGTGGTGCTGCATTTCTCATCGTGTGTTTGGCATTCTACCCGTCGGTTCTTTGATGTTCTCTTGGCAAACTGTGTGTCATCGGGCGCTGGCTGCTGGACATCTGAAACCACGCTCACTTGGCCCTTTCTATGAGCGAGAGTGGAATACACTCTGTATGTGGATCTGTGTGAGTGTGTGTTGGTGAGCGCATGCATGTGTGAGGAAATTATGAGGTTGTGTGCGAGTGTATATGCATGCATATGTGCAGGGGGAGGGATTTCTTTGAGTCACACACAGGGCCGGGGTTGGGCATTTAATATGTTCTGGGCACCATCAGTCTCAGAAGGAGGCCTTTTTTAAAACTCTTGAGTGTTTGGCAGTTTGTCCCTCACCTTTCTGACATGCTTGACCAACAGTCTTACTCACTGTGCAAACTACCAGAGACCCTCTAAATGAAGCTCTGTGTGTGTGTGAGTGTGTTTATGTGTGTGTATGTGTGAGTGTGTGTGCTGTGTGCATTCATGCTCATGAGGTATGAGTAATACCACCCTTAATATAGCAAAAGGCATCTGATACTGAAATGTATCATTTACTAATACTTTTTTCATTAGATTTATTATGTAACACTTAACTGAGCCCATTTCATATTCAAGTGAATGTGTGTGTGTGTGTGTGTGTGTGTGTGTGTGTGTGTGTGTGTGTGTGTGTGTGTGTGTGTGTGTGTGTGTGTGTGTGAATGTATTTGCACTCAGCTGTGGGTGAACCAGGAGGATGGGGGAGCGGAGCCAGCTGAGGGGACCAGCGAGGTGCAGAACGGGCACCTGGACCCGACCAATGACTGCCTGTGTCTGGGCTCGCCCCTCCAGAACCGAGACCAGATGAGAGCTAACGTCATCAATGAGATCATGAGCACAGAGAGACATTACATCAAACACCTCAAGGACATCTGTGAGGTACTAAACACGTGCACACACATAGAGTTTCATGGCAGGTAAATGGGAAAGAACCGAATTAGCTGAAATTTGTATGTGAAAAGAAGGGTCTAGAATTAATTCTTAATACTCCCACATTCTCGCTGTTGATCTCAAAACAGTCTAGAAATAATTCTCTATTTTGTTACATATGAAAACACAGTTTGTTTATTGTACACAGTAGTGTCAGCTGCCACACTTGGAGCGATCTAGTCCAGATTAAATTTGTCATTGTATTATGAATCGTGCCGATGTGACAAGCTAAAATCCACACCTAATAAAATTAAACAAACACCTTACTATTTGTGACATTGTTAGGATGGCAAGCCTTTTGTGAAGCCACCCCTTTTTGTCACTCTGATTAAAGGGAAGTTTTTCACCTATTGCGAATTTTTCCAGGCTAGTATGGATACAGGCCTGGTTTAACAAAACATAGTGTTAGTCCATGGTGTAGTAAAAACATGTACAGTACATATACAGAATTTATTTTGCAAACATTTGTCCATATCTTGATATTAAAATCATGTGTCATGTCGTGTCATGTCATAATTGATTCACATGACTTATCTTACTTAGTGCGTAAGCAAGATAAGTCATGTGAACAGATGAATTGGCATTAAGATTTCCAGTCAGGACCAACCAGCTACATGATTGTTTTATTTATGATAGAAAACAGACCCCATTTATAATCACACTTCCATAACTAGCTATTTGTTCTACTGCTACAGTAGCAGTAACAATATAACATGCTGTTAGACAGTTCTGTAGTCCATGGCCGCTAGTTGTTCGTCCTGCTGAAAAATATAGAGACAAATTCACAAAAGTAACAAACAGAGTTAGTTAAAGTAAGGTTGCATAACTCTATTTTTTCATGTGAAGCAGTTCATTCTTGTTGTTTGTCACCAGCAGAGCCACCACATTGCCGCTGGTTACACAGCGGTCATATCAGTATACAGAACAATATAACTTTGCATCATGACTTTGGGTGGGCAAGATTTTCTAGTGCAAATTCTTGCTTATCTAATCATCTTTCCTTAATCATCTGTGTGCCCTTTGTCTGTATTCCGGGTGAAGCGTGATGTTTAGAAATATTTGCAGTAAAGCGCAAATTTCACCTTCTCACCTCTACACTTGGGAGTACACTATGATAGTTCTCAGCACTTTTCAACTTGCTATAACCATGTGCAGGAAGGAAGAGTTAATAGCCATCTTTTACTGCTTGAAAACAGATATTGACAAGGTAAGATTTATACTTTGTCATAGCTATTTTCAAACTGTCACGTAGGTAACAGTAAAGGATTCAGGAAAGCTAAGTAAAGGGAAAACTGCTATGAGATCTCCGTACACATGAGGTCAAAATGTCACTAAGCTGTTGATATTTTCCTGGGACACTCCATGACTGGAATGGCTGTGGTTGTCACTAAGGGGGGTATCATAGAAGCTTCCTATCATAATGTAAAACACTAAATATGTACACAATAATCGATTATCTTAGAAAGATCATACTTTTCTCAAAACAAGGATGTCCCAATTTAAAACACGACTTTAATTTGAATTGTGTTGAACTTGACTTTAAGGAACAAAACAAAAAAGCTTAGCATGTGTGTGTGTGTTTTTTTTAAGACAACAGAGAGAATTCTGGGTAGTGGAGTGTGAAATAGCAAAAACCTACCTCTTACAGCAAATCTGTTCCCATAGAGCCAAAGCTTCAGGGCATTTAATTAACCACAAGAATTGGACTGACAAATTGGGGCCACAGTTCGACCTATACAAAATTGTTTTTGGCTGTACAGAAGCTTCTGAAGAGTCACAGTTCATTCCGATTCAAATGAATTTTAGTTAAGGAATGACTTAACATGTTTATTACACAGAATGAACAGAAATAGCTCTAAATACTCATACCCTTACATCCATGTCACAATTCAGATCCTAGCACTTCAACTGTATTGTCTTTAAAAGCCTCACAGTAGCTGAAACCCATGTTGTTGCAGGGTTACCTGCGCCAGTGCAGGAAGCGCGTGGACATGTTCAATGACGACCAGCTGAAGGTCATCTTTGGGAACATCGAGGACATCTACCGCTTCCAGATGGGCTTTGTTAGAGACTTGGAGAAACAGTACAACACAGAGGAACCCCACCTCTCTGAAATTGGACCGTGCTTTTTAGAACACGTGAGTTTTCTTGAGTTTTTTCCTTTTTTAACACACTTTGATAAAAAATGCTGCACAGCTGAGGGTAGCCATAATTGCTATTCATTTTGTTATGCCTGAAATCTCAAGACCAGAACTTAATTATTTTCTTATCTACCAGTTAAGTTACGGAGTCCATAGCAAACAGTTCTTATCTTAAAATGACGAGATATTTAAGCTTTTATTTTTGAGAAAACAGCTCTAATAATGTATTAATAATATAATATATAATAATACATTTATTGAAAAAGAGGATTCGTTACATATTTTCCTCTCTCATCATGGATCTTTCCTTTATTCTATAGCAAGATGGTTTTTGGATCTATTCAGAATACTGTAACAACCACTTGGATGCCTGTATGGAACTTAGCAAACTGATGAGGGATGGCAGGTACCAGCACTTCTTCGAGGCCTGTCGCCTCCTCCAGCAAATGATTGACATTGCCATAGATGGCTTCTTGCTCACCCCTGTCCAGAAAATCTGCAAATATCCACTCCAGTTGGCTGAGCTTCTCAAATACACTGCGCAGGAGCACAGGTATGGTTCACTTTGGCCAAGGTCACATTTAATCTGCTGAATGTGTTGCTGCTTAATGGTAGTTCATTTGTTTCTAAAAAGAAGCCGTTACTGATGCATCATTGCGTTCCAGTCGCGTTGTGTTGCGACGCAGCAGTTGCAGGTGTTGGGTTTATTCTACCGAAGCTGTGATTATCCATGCATGAACTAAAAAAAATGTTTTGAGCTTTTTTACCAGCTTTGTGTGAATGTTTTGAAGAAAACATTTCATCATGGAAGTTGCATTGAAAATGACAATTCACAACCATGTCAAATCATTTTCATTTCAATACGCATAGGATCGGCCATAGGATCATTGCGTAGAACTGTGGATATAAATAGATTGCAGATTAAATATGAATTTGGACTTTTGCTGGCACATCTACAAGCATCAACATTCTGCGCACACTGCATGCACAGCACAGAAGCACAGTACACAGTATAAACATTTGCAGATGATCTCTTGCGCACAGCCACATACGCGAGCATCCAGATGTGCAAACTCATGCGTGCGAGCTCACAGAAACACGGTGTAAGTGATTCAGCGTGTCTCAGCCAGCTCCAGGTCATTCACAAACCACGCATTCTCAGCCAGAGAGGGACAGGTGCCAGCTCTGCCAGCGAGGCCTGCCAGATCACAGTGTTTGACTGTTAGGAGCTGCAGAGAATCTGCCAGATATAGGTCTGCTCTCTGTCACACACACACACAGCACTGTCACACACACACACACACACACACACGCACATTATCTTCCAAAGTGAGGCTTGGATCACATCTAAGCCAGAGGGATAAATCCAGCTCAGTTAGCATAGACGCAGCCAGAGTTAACAGTGAATAGAGAAAGTGGCTGATTAGAATTAAATAGCAGTGTGTTCTTTTGAATGTGTTCCAACAGACTTGCTGCTAATACTTGAGTTTATAACCCTGGTCCTTTAATAGGCTACTCTGTATCATTCACTACAGCAACACTACATGTCTTTTTTTAAAGACAGGCCGTTTTCTCCAAGAGCTATAACTTTTCCCTTTAACACCCCAGGAGTAATGATGTAAACACTGTATCCGTAGTGACTATCGATACGTGGCAGCAGCGCTGGCAGTAATGCGGAACGTCACTCAGCAGATCAACGAGAGGAAGCGGAGGCTGGAGAACATCGACAAGATCGCCCAGTGGCAAGCCTCTGTTCTGGACTGGGAGGTATGTTTATTTATAGACTGTGGAGTGATTACCAAGCATCTAATATTGTTTTACTGGCAAGGTCTCGTCTGTTTAGTCACAGATTTTGCCTAGGGACGGAAGAACTTTCATTTTACGCCATGTAATGTACACACTAAATGTAGACAGTTTTACACAAAAGTTAACTTTGGGAAACTATCTAATGTAGTGTTTGTGTTTGCTTTAATTCCTTTTTTTTAACCAAAACGGACATCTTCTCAGCTTTCTCTTTCGTCTATTGATGCAGCAGAGGGACAGATATCCTGCATTTTAGTTGCAGAAGTAATGTAGTAGTGTGAGTCAAGCTCCAATAATGCTGGATCCTACATTTCCCAGAATGAACAGCTATGTCTTATAAACCCAATGTTCCAGTTTGTAAAGCAGGCTTCCTGTTTAAAAAAAAAAAGAAGTAGTTTTCAAGCCCAAGCTGACAACACAATTTGTCAGACTTGACAAAGCTCCTTCAGAGCCACAGAAGACTTCATACATCTGTTTTCACAGGCTGAGAACCGCTAACCATGATGAGTAAACTGATCTTTCCTGTATTTGTAAAATTAGTGGAGCTTTTGGCAGTAGCATCAATTGCACTGTTCTGCCTATGAGTGTGTTCTTCATTTATAAATCGTGTATCCGTGTTTCTGTGTGTGTGTTTGTGTGTGTGTGCATCTAGGGGGATGATATCTTGGACAGGAGCTCGGAGCTCATCTACACTGGGGAGTTGTCATGGATCTATCAGCCGTATGGACGCAGCCAGCAGCGAGTCTTCTTCCTCTTTGATCACCAGCTGGTGCTCTGTAAGAAGGTACGCTCTCTCTCTCTCTTTGTTCACTTTTTTTCTTTATTTGAAGACTTTACTGGCTGAAAATGAGCTGATAAGATGAAAAACACACCCTCAGCCTGTGTTCGTAAAAGTTGTGTATCACACGGCTGTGTGACAGAGATGCTTAAAGACAATGTGACTTCTTCAACCTTACTCGAGAGCTGCAAATAGATTACATAACACAGCGTGAGACGCACCAGCTCTCAGTGAAGATGCGTTCAAATCCTCAGCACCTTTCACAAAATGGAGCTGTGACGGTTTGGACTCTAATGCACCAAGGATGTGCTCTCCTGTCAGATGGATGTTCACGCTCGGCTACACTCTACAATACATGCACGCAGAGACACAGACACAAATGCAGACAGACACTTACACACAAACACACACAGGGGCTAAATAAATGCGTCACCACATATACACACACGTGTACACAGAGGAACAGTAATTTCACGATTACACAGACAGACAAACACACACAGCAAAGACATATATATATATATGTATATGCACACGTGTTTTTCTGGCCTCCCCTGTGTTCTCCTCCTCCCGCCCGTTTTAGCTTTGTTGAACATCTCTGACACCAAAAATGAACTCCAGTATTTCTGCCCGTGTATTGACTGTTCTGGTCCACTAAATAAAGTCTGCTTCAAGACTGAACTCTAAATGATCAATTCTTGTCTTTGTTCTGCGCATCCTTCTCCAGCATCCTCAGCACACCATGTGTAATGGCAGCCCTCAGGGTGTGTTAGTAACGTGTTGCATGTAGCCTTCCGTATTTTTCTCTCATCTCTTCCTTATCAGCACACAGATGCAGATTTGTCTCTCTACGCTGATTAAAAGATGCCTGTTCTTTATTTTTTTCTTTGTACCTTCCTTGGCCCTATAGGATGTTATTTGGCCCTAAGGCAGTGGTCACAATAAAGATGTTTTTTTTATGTGGCCATCTTATTCATGCATCATTCATTCATTCATGCAAATTAGGAAAGTTACGTAGCTTCAGGTTACTTGTGGTTGATGAACTGCTGTAGAGCTGGAACAAATAGTCGATTGACAGAAGATTAATTTGTCATCATATTCAGGTTCATAATTTTATTTAGGGAATGGACCAGAATAGGTTTCCATCTATCTTTCATGTATAACATTTTAACTGTTGTCTTGTCACTGTGTGAGCTGCAGCTCAGTTTCTTTCTCCACCAGTGTTTATGAGGGTGTGCAACACTAGCTGAGCATTGTCATGCATGTTATATAGTGACGCAGCTAGGTTACGGAAGTAAAGGCTGGACTACAATCAAGCTGTTTTCAGGCACTTCAGTGGCAGTATTTTCTGTAGGGTATGGTAACTCCATTTGGAGTGGGCTTTTTCACTCTGCAAACTCATTACATGCATGAAAAAGATATATAACACAATAAAGGAAATGGAAAAGGCCAAAAAGCATAATATGACTATTTTAAATAATCAATAATTATAATAATTTATTTTACAAAAATGACAAATATTCTCTGATTGCAGCTCTTCAAATGTGAGGATTTACTTATTTTCTTTGTCTTGTGTGATTAAAGTAAAGTAGAGTAAACTGAATATGTTTGGATTTTGGATTGCTGGACAAATCAATCACTCATAAGATGTCAACTTGGGTGTCAGGAAATTTGGAATTTCTGACATTTTTTAGACTAAAAATGTGAGGGATTGAAAAATAATGATTGTTAGTTAATATAAGTTAAATATTCATATTTCTTTAGTATTTTATGGGGCTATTTTAGTTATAGATTTAAAAATATAGAATTTAGAAATGGATAACCCAAGTCACACTTTGACCAAACCACCTTTCATTCATGAGTCTAGAAGCTGAAGGAGAAAATCACTATCAGACTAACTACAATTGATATACAATTCTAGTGCCATATACTGGGGTATATCTGCACTTAATGTAAAATATAATGGAATATGTCTTATACATAGAGGCTGTGTCCAAATCACTCTCTATTGATTATTCAGTGCAATAAATTTTGTGTCCGCCATTTTATTTGAGTGCCTGACTTCTGAGTGTGTGAATGTTTCCACAATGTAGTGCCCTCGTTTTCTGTTAACAATCCCACAATGCAATGCTTCATATTTTATAGATGGAAGATGCGATGGTATAAGACTGCATGAAGTGGACAGAATATAAGAAACACAATGCAGCCCAACAGAGCTTCAGTTATTAGTCCAACAATCAGTTATTTGATCTGGGATGGACATTTTGCACATTTTCGCACATTTTTGTTGACCAGATGACTGATCGATTACTGATTAACCACCAAGAAGAGCTATGAAATGCTCAGTTCTATCTGACACAAGCTGTCATATAGAACTGAGCATAACACGCTTCACAAAGATGGGATTTATCACCATGTTGTTGTGTAGTTGTGCATTAGATGTACTGGTGTACCTAATAAACTAGTAAGTATATTTGACATAGCACATTTTGTGATATCAAGTGTCAGGCAGAGGCTGAAATATTTGGCATTCTGCGATGTGTGTGGATGGTGTTGTGTATGTTTGGGCAGCAGATGGAAAGGGTTGCATAAGACAGACTCTCAGGTTACCAAGGGAAGGGTCCTTGTTGACACCTCTGCACACACACACACACATATGCACCCACATTAACAGACCGCCTCCCCTCCTAATCCCCAGGACCTGATACGCCGGGACATCCTGTACTATAAGGGCCGCATCGACATGGATCGCTACGAGGTGCGGGACGCCATAGACGGGCGTGACGATGACTTCAACGTCAGTGTGAAGAACGCCTTCAAGTTGTGCAACAGAGACAGCGAGGAAATCCACATCTTCCTGGCCAAGAAGCCAGAGGAGAAGATCCGCTGGCTCAGGGCCTTCCACGAGGAGAGGAAGATGGTGCAGGAGGATGAGAAAATTGGTTAGTCACACACCTCTCTGCACCTCCCTGTTTGGAAAGCATTAGTTTCATTCACAATGGGCGACGGAGCTTCAGTTACATGTTGTATTTGCTGCAAACTATAAGGGTACTTTTTAGCACAGCAGATGAATACCGGTGTAATGTGCGTAACATTACAACAATAGTTGTTATAATGTGACCATGACAATAATTATCTTTGACTGGCTGGGTCATCCTCAAAATGTTGTCATATTAGGACTTTATTGTGACAAGCTAAACCTAAAGGCTAAATGCGTCTCAGCTGAAAGGCAGTTTCTTGTTGCTTATTACATCGTTTTTCACATGTGTTCCAGAACTTGTGCGGAACATTTTTAAAACACACAATCTTGTTTGTTGTTTAGGTTTCGAGATCTCTGAGTACCAGAAGCGTCAGGCGGCCATGACAGTGAGAAAGGTGACCAAACAGAAAGGTGAGGCAACAAGAAGATATCAGGTGATTTCCCTTTTCTTTTCCTCGCTGGTGTGCTCTGTCTTCTCATCGCTGTTTACTCTACCCTTAACCTGCTCTCTTTTTTTTTTTTACTTTCTACACCTTTAAACACGCCTACTTTGTTTATGAATGGACGTAGACTATCTGTGTGCTAAGTAAGCTAGAAGCGTCAAGTGGATTCATGTCTTCTCGCTATATTACTTTCATTACTTTGCCTCTGAGTTAAATGTCTGTCAGCCCATACACGAGGATGACTTGATATGAGTTGTAAAGCAGCTGTTAAGCATCAATGAAAAGACAGAGGGCTGTTTGCATGACTTACTGAGTTTAAAGGGCGATACCAGTGTTCACGACATGTGGGTCCTGTGTCACGCTTGTCTTGAAAAAATGTATTACCTCAGACAACTGTTTGCATTTTTTCTGTTACCGAGTTAGGGTGGTTGATGGCGCGTATCACTTCCATTTACACCCAGATTGTTGAAGTATACCCTAAGCAAAAAATCACCCTTTTTGGCGAGGAGCCGTTACTTTACATTGTATAATCTAGCGCAATGGAAAAACATGACACCTTGAATTCAGGAGAAACATCAGGGTAGTCATGTTACTTTTATTCATTTCTGTTTATGTCAAAACACTGTTAATGCTAACAGCTACCAACTATCTCAGTAACAGGAAAACATGTCAAACATGTTATTCACGCTGCTGCTTCCTGACAAAACATCAGACAGAGGACCCACATGTTCAAACTGCTAGTATCATCCTTTAAGATTTAGCCATTTTAGTGCGAGGCTAGATGTTTGTACATTGACCATTACTGATGTTCTTGCTATTGCCAGTTTCACAATAAGCATGACCATCCATTGAAGTGTTAATTAACCAATGACCACTGCTGGAATGTTCTTTCTGACATTAGGATCCCTGTAGATGTCTGTCAGAAGTAAATGTTGTGTGTTTCTAAGTGCTGTATGTGTACATGGCTGGCACAAGGTGAAGTACTCTCTTGAATTTCAGATTCATTTATAGATTTCATCTTGAGAAAGAGGGCCATGTTGTATGGACATGGTTTGAAAATGATAAAGGTATATGCATTAGAGTTCTCCTTAGAGCTAGCACAATAAGATGCCATGGCAACTGCTAAGCAGCATTGGGAGGTGTTGTGATTAACGTTGGCATTGGAGCATGCAGTCACTGTCCAATCTGTTTACAAGCATTATCTTGTCTATCCAAGATAAACAGGTTCCACTAAGACAAATAGATAAAAACCCTTCTAACTGCTAAAACAGTGTTTGGCTGTAAAAAAAAAAAAAAACTTTAATAAAAGACACTGTTCTCATCTTTTCATTTTTTATAAGATGCCATGGCAACTTTTGAATATTTCATCTCCAAATATTGATTGTATCTAATTTTCAATTGCACTAGCATAGTTGTGATGCTTGTAGACTGTAGCTTAATTACTTTGTAGACTGTAGTTATATGCATATTAACAGCTTTCTGTTGGCTCTATTTTTGCCACTCTTGTGTTCTCAAGTGTCGGAAGGTGCTATTCAAACAAATGCGCTGCCAACAAACATGGAAGAACAATGTCCCTTGTCCAAACGCCTCGTTTCATCGTTGTATCAGATATAATCTGTTGGTTCTCTTGTTTGCCTGCTACAGACTTTGATTGAATAGCATCTTTAGTCTCCCTTGTGTCATTGCTAGAGCTGAATTCCACGTTTCTCCCAATTCAGCCGTCATCATATGATCATACTGTATCATATCTCAGGTTTAATATGCAGGAATGTGACCACCGAAGGCTCATTTTGTACGTCTATGTGCCTGTTTTCTTTGGACGCATGACTTGATGTTGTGTTGTTGTGTCTGTTCCAGATACATTACTGACAGTGTTTCCTGTTTGCTATCCACCTCCCTTCTTTTTCTCTTCTGCTTTGTGCCTTGCACTGCCTCCTTGTCCCTCTCCCCTTACCCCTTGCTCTTTTTGCACCTGCCTTTCTAGGTGTAAACAGGTGCACGCCCCCCTCATACCGGCCCCCCCAGGACCCCCTCAGTGCGGGGCAGTATGAGGTAACGGAGGACATGGCACAAGGAGAGGTTTTTGAATTCAGTCAATCCAAAAGAGGCCAGGCTCCTTTCTGGCAGAATTTTAGTAGATTAGCTCCATTTAAGAAATAGAGATACGCAGACTCTACTGAAGGACCAGCTATTTTTCTTAGAAGCACTAAACACTGGATGACCATGTCCCATGACGAAGAAAAATACGAAAAACACACATACACAAGAGACTTCGAAGTTAAGGACCAATGTTAATATAGAGTGTGATTGGAAGCAGCAAGAGGACTGAAGACTTGAGAAATTGAGGAAAAAAATAAAACTTTACAATTCATATATGTTAGTAACGTTCTTAGTTATCATGCTTCTCCAGCTGAATCAACTGTCATGAACTCTTTCCCTTCGGATTCTGCATATTCACACCATCTGAATGTCCTGGAGTTATTGAGATTGTTATTTTTATTTTATTTTTAATCCATCATCTGGAAAGAAACCCAAGGCCAAGCCAGGGCCTTCCCCAGTAGTATGAGTGTGTCCAAAAGCTGAGATCTTGCTGTGTTGCTGTGTGAGATTGCTTGTCGCTTTCTTCTGAATGTGCGATTGAATAATGACGTCTGAAGGACCTACGAAGCCCGACTGATCACAGACCGGTCAGATCATCTCTGCTCCACTGATGTCTGCGTCTGGATCACCTCCTCACTCTCAACGCTCCATGTTCCTCTCGCTAGCTGTTTGCATATAGTAGCCCCTTTCTTCACCAAGTCTGATGTTCACAGTGTTACCCTCACTCTCTCTGCATCCCTCTTGTTGTCCTCCTCATTCTCTCTCTCTCTACCCGCCTGCTCCGCCTCTGTGAGTCAGTGGCTCTCAGGGGGAGAGCTTCATTCTTTTGGAATCCTGCCATTGGCCACGGCGATGATGGGTCAGGGAGCAAATCAATAGTCGAAACATCAATAGAATATTTACATCCTCTCACCAACCACTTTTGACAGGGTATTCATAACCGATTACATCAAGGGGCTGGGTTCTGCATTTGACGGAGAGCTCAGATGAAACAGCTGGGAGCAGGAGATAGGCAGGCTACGGT
The DNA here is from genome assembly GCA_024633595.2 of Lepomis macrochirus. Classification (NCBI taxonomy): domain Eukaryota; kingdom Metazoa; phylum Chordata; class Actinopteri; order Centrarchiformes; family Centrarchidae; genus Lepomis; species Lepomis macrochirus. Next base: position 10,113,789 of record JALXJV020000018.1, read on the forward strand.
TCACCTGCCTCGTGTCAGAGCCCCTCCCTCTCTCCCCAGAGACCACCCCTGTAGCACTGTGCTGGCAGCTCACTGGGTGTTTGGAAAAAGCACGCCCTACCTCCGGAAGTCCACTGAGAGCTTAAAGTGAAGTTGATGCATTGGCCGAGTTCCAAAACGATATGTCTTTTTCACGTCAGCTGTGGGAAAAACAAACAGAAAAAAAAAGACTTCTTCAGTTGACTTAATTATTTTGTATTGCTCACTTTTTAAAAAGCACACAACACATCTTCAGTTTGAGTAGGACTCATTTGAGTAGGAGCGATGCAGAGATGCCATGCCACAGTGTGAGAAATTAGAGCCCTAACCAGCACAAGGGGAAATGGTCAACAAATATGGCAGAAATTATAATTGAACAGGACAACCATATCAGGTGACTGCGAGTCAGGATAGAGTGCGGAAGTGTGAGCCAATACCAAAGGGAGGCGGGAAGGTGAATTTAATCTGTAGCATGCAGGTGTCCTCTGACATATTCATGCATCTCTAAAGACTGCAGCTTCAAACCTTGGCACTCCTCCCCGTCACGCTGTTTTCCAGATCTGATCCCCGCTCTGGCAGTTAGCTCGGCACTGTTAAGTGATTTACAAAAGGACTGTGGCCTGATCTGAATGATTTGTTTAATCAGCAATGTTACCGAAGCTGCCGTTAGCGAGATCCCGTGCTACTTCAACAGAGGTGTTAGAAAAAGGACGATGTACTGAGGAGAAACTACTGAAGTGTATTCTTTTTTCTACAGTTGGAATGTAAGTGACACATCTGTCCATGGTTTGTGATCATATTTTGACCTCAGATACAGAAGTACATTTTGTGTTGAATTATATCACCTGATGGACAGTACATATACAGTATGACAACTTGTGCAATGTGATATATCATTATATATCTTCACTATTCACTACAACGTGATATGAAAGAGTTATATATCGTTCTATGTCATTTGTTTGCCTTCTTATAGGCCTTATAACCTATTGGAGAAAAAAAGACCTTAGAATTGCTTTGTATGTTGTGTAATTTATGTTTTGTTTCAGTAAAGAAAGTTGAGAAATGGGTGAGTTGGCTGCTGGTGTCTGTAGAGATGGCTCCCAGTGAGATTGTTTTGGAAGATAATCCCATGGTCTGGCACAGCAAAAACGATATGGTTCCCAGGCCATGATAACCTCAGGTCCCGTGCTACGCCCCCCCTCCCCAACCACAACCCCCTCCCCCGTTCCCCTACTCCACACCGCCACCACTACAAACATACAGATACAAGCACGCAGGCAAACACAGAGACACATAATCATGCGCACTCGCTGGCCCGTTCTGCTGCGGAGAAGAGAGATGCTATCTAACAGTGCCTTCCAGCATTCCACTAGTGATTATCTATTCAGTTTCACAGGCAGATTTGAATTAGTCATGTATTTTCCCTTCAGTGTGGGACTTGCATCTCTCTCACTCTCTCTCTCTTTCTCTCTGTCTCTCTTTCTCTCATACACACTGGGAATTCCTCGTTCCCCAGTGCATGAGATCCACTCGGACAGAAGCTTAGAGGTCAGGCCTTTTCCGTATGAGTAGATACTGTGCTGTCTGCCTGAAACACTTAAAACACCTTATTATATTATATCACACATAGCGGTAATTTTATTGCACAAAGAGAAGTTAATTCTGATTTCAGATGCTTAGAAACTACATAGAGTTCCTTTATTGTTATCTATTTAACATGCTGAAAGATGGTTTCATTTGAATATATAGTAGGAAACAGACTTTCATTAGTAAAGTTAGGTTGCACATGTCAAAGTATATTATTAACAGTGAGTTATGAATCAAAAGAAGAATCATCTATTTTACCTTTATCAGCTACACACTGTAAATAATGTAAAAAGAACAGATCATATATTTGGATATTGGTATTTTGCGTTGGAGACGAATGTTGTTCCAGTTCTAGCGTGCGGTAGACCTCAGTACCAGGTAAATGCATGCTTGTGGCATCCAATATTTTGCATGAGACTTAAGACAACTCTTAACAGATTGTTTAGTTTCATATAACTCCCAATGGGATTTTTCCACAACGCGGAACCATCCATTTATGAACCCATACCATCTCACTAAAGGGAGTTCTTTTCTCTGTCCACCTGTCTCCTGCTCACTACACATCACAGGCCGTAGCTTCTGTTCCTATTTATTGTCAAGTAGAGGGGAACATGTTTCCTCACCGCTGAATCAAAGACTGAACTGTCGATAGGTGAAATGAAAGGCACTGATGCTCTCTTTGCCCAGATATAATGGGTACTATAAACTGTTACTTTTCTTTCCGATCTTTTTTTTTTTCCTTTTTCCTTGACTCCAACCTACACTGTCGTGGTCCAGACTGCTGGTTGTGTTTCTGGAGTGCCATTAACCGCTGAGGCAAAACGGGTATAATTTTTCTATGACAACAGTGAACCAAATAGGAGTTAGCACTGATCATGGGTGTTTGTGTATAGATTTGTAGTCGAGAAGGAGAGCTGAATATAAGCGAAACCTCTCGGGATGAGCTAAAAATAAACATAATCCTGAAGACACACACACACACACACACACACACACACAGTGCTTCATTGCAATTCATGTCATGCTCTTGTTTCTACTTAAGAAACGATTCTTTGAAGTACAATGGCTTGACAGTACAAATTAATTCCTCACTTGTATTTATTGAATGCAGTATTAAATAGTAACATTTTGGCCACCTTGTTAAAATGATGTATATATTGGTTTTATTTTCGTATAAAATGATCATTCTGTCCTTGTACTGAGAGCTGAGAGGACAGCCTTCTGTGCAGTTTAAGTCTTTTTTTCTCTCTCTCTTTCCAGTCACAAAAATGAGACAGCCAAGTTAGCAGACTGTCAATTGGATGCATCAGAGGTTGCTCAAATTTATGTCATTCCTTTTAGTCCAGGGTGAGCCGCTAACCGCGTTCATTCACATTTAGCATAGCATAACATCTTCAGTAGGAACTCCTTGCAGTTGGTTTCGATGCGGTCCTGTGTTGTTTCAGAATAGTCAGGTTACAACAGAGTCTTCAATGAGCCATATATTGATGTGGTGTTCAGTGACATCAAGGTTAACAGAAGACTGACATCCCACTTTTGGAATCTATTCATTGTATATTACCATCTAGTTTGAGGTCTGGATTTTTTTGCCATCTCGGAAGACTTTACTCACAGTATCCATATCCTGTCACCATATGCAAACATTTGTCATTTTCTTTCTTGCTGGCCTTTGAGTTTGATTATTTGTTGTAGAACTGAAAAACCTGAAAAATAATGCCTATTCAATCCAGAAACTGTGAATGGGAGAGTGGAGATGTCAACTGTATGTACATTATATGTTTTGATGTAATCAGAAGCACTGGGAATATGTTGTACTTTGCTGTAAAAATAAATCCATATCTGATATAGCTGTACTTTTGTTGAAAATAAAACCTCTACAGAATTGCGTGTCCAGGCGTCAATGTGTGAGGGAGAGCATTGTGCTGGGTTTCCTGTGGTGTGACATCATTTCCTGTTTGCAGGTCTCATTCCCAACAGCTGACACATTCACTCCTGGATGTGTCACAGAAGACAGATTTAAAGGCACATAAGCACAAGGGGATAACATTTTCAGGACGGTGTTCACTAGTCACAAAAGAACATTTTCAACAAACTTCCAGCCACACAAATTGTAGCCTGCAAACAACCATGCCACAATCAATAAGTAATGAGACTTATGCAAATGTATTCTCCCAGTTGGCCGTGCTGAAGTGTAGCCTGATCGCTCCGCTTCCTGATGTTTTGAAGTCAACAGATGCAAGGCTGTTTTTCAGGCAAGATCTAAGAGATTCTGGTGCGATGCAAACACTTTGTGTGTGTGTGTGTGTGTGTGTGTGTGTGTGTGTGTGTGTGTGTGTGCGTACGTTTCTCCAGTTTCTGGATGGCTTGATAGCTAAAGTGACTCAAGTATCCTGGACTGTGTAATGTCACCTGTGAAAAGGACAGAGCTAAAGATGAGGCGCAAAGAGGCATTAACATTTAAAATTGTCAACTTTCAAATGCAGTATTACTGTGGTCTCTAGTGGTCAACCACGGTGTTACACTTCCCAGGGACATGGCAGCTTTTTGAACATCAGCTCAGCAAGATCATCAGTCTGTTTGTCAAAGACGCTTCAATGACCTTTGTGGGGCTATTAAAATTTAAGCTATTTAATTTTATTTATAATTTAATACATCTATGCATAGTCACACACTTCAATCTTCTATTATAAATAATAAAAACAAGAATTTCCAGCTCTGGTACAGTACAATGACCTCTACAGGAACCAAAAATATTACACATTGAGATTGGTTGAGTGAGTGTCTGCGTTACCTTGACCTACTTGTGGGAAAATACGGCAACGCTACAAATCGATCATCCAGTCATCAGTGTACAACAATGAGGTTAAAAAAAACACCACTGGCCATATTCTGATGGTAAAGTGAGCATCATATGAGTTCAGAGGTGTCATGCTTCAGGTAGTTCCTCAGGATCAGAGGCATGTCCAACTTGTCAATGGCAGGCTCCTTATTGGCAAGGGGGATGGATCTTCGAATCGCTAATCGAGTCTGCGACATCAGTGTTTTGGGACAAACTGGGGCAGAAACAGACAAACAAAGGTGAACCAACATTAGAAATTTGAGACATTCCACAACGCTAACAGAACCGACTTTAGTCAGTGTCTCACCTCTCTCTTTGAGCAGCAGACCCAGAGCTTCATTCTGCTTAGTAGTCTTGTCAATAATCAGTGTAGGAAGATACACGTCTGCCCCAAAGTCTATGAGAAGCTGGATGTACTCCACCCCGCAGCCATAACGGAGACACACCTCCAGAACTGTCTTTGGCTGCTTTATCCTGGCCAGCAGCTTCTCATCTGTGCAGTTGTAGTTCGGGTTGGCCCCATGGAGAAGGAGCAGTTTAAAGCCGTCCAGGTGTCCATAAACAGCTGAGATATAAAGGGGCCCCCTGCAGGCTGTGGCACTGGAGGCCCACTCTGGGACTTTGGGTCTGACGTCAACCTCAGCTCCGAACCGCAGGAGTTCTCTGAGCACGTCTACATCTCCCTCTCGGGCTGCAGTCAGCACGGGGGAGCAGTTGTTGTACTGGCTGCCGTTGGGATCAGCTCCGGCCTTCAGCAGAGCAATCACACAGTCCAGATGTTTCCCACTGACAGCTGTGAACAGGGGGGTCTGGGCCTTCACGTCCAGGCTGTCAATCTGGATTCAAACACAGCACTACAGTAACATGTTCCTGACAAATTGTGATTTGATCATTTTTCAGTGCACTACCATTAAAGCTGCATTAAGAAATAGCTGTAAACATATATCTGGCTTTTTTAGCAGCTCCACTCCTTCCCTAGCTAGTTGCTAATATTGTCCATCTGCTGTTTGGTAATGGTCAAGTAACATATTGTGGGTTTATCAGAGCTTTTTCTTTGTCCGCTGCTTCTTGAAGCAACATTGATGACAGAAGACTTCTAAAAGACAGAAAACCAAAGCAGAGGTTAAAGACACTAAAAAGTTCTGTAGAGCTGAGACACTGCAGAGTTGGGTCATTTGTTTGGGCTTCTCCCACTGACACATTTCATATTTTGCTTGTTTGTAATTACATACAAAGTTGATGCAAAGATGTGAATTTGAGCCGGACAACAACAGTGAGGCAAAGTTGAACTACCTGATTAAGTTAAAAACGTGTCTGTTAGTCAATTCTATTGTTGTACTTTACTATGAAACAAGTTAGCATAGCATAGCCCTGACCGATCTGAACGCCATTTAGAAAACAAGCATTTTAAAAGTTGTTTGGTTGTCATCTTGCAGACAGACCTGACAAAGCTTGCCTTTAACAATACCAGCATCATGATGTCGGGGTTTTTTTCAGCATCCTTTTGATCTGTTTATTGCAATTAAATTACAGCTAAATGTTCATTTTGGGTTCAGACTGCTATAGTAAAAAAGATTAAGGGCGAATATTTGTCTGTTGTGTTTACTCGCATTACTCACAAGGTGAAAATTCACTTTTCACTGTATGTGAACAATAGTTATTTGAACCATTGTTCATGTAAAAATATTGAGTAGTGTAGCTTTAATTTCCAATGCAGAAAATGTAGTGACTTCTCATTTCTTCATTTTAATAAATGAAAAAGATCTGCAGTAAAAACGTAGGAACATTTTTTGGCTTTTAAATGAAATGTGTGAAAGCTGAGTGTAGTATGTAATTTTGGTTATTAGATAGGACACTTATGTCCATTACACCCACCAGCCAGGCACAGCTATTGTGTCCCACCCCCTCCACACCTCAAACAGGCATCTCACCATTCACATTTGAAAGCTGTACAAAATGCTCTCTCTGTATCTTACCTCTGCACCATGTTCCAACAACAACTCCAAGCACCTCAAGTGTCCCAGAGCAGCGGCAGTGCGCAAGGGGGTTACTGGGACCCCCCACCCACTTCGAGCATTGATAGACTTCCTGTAACTCTCCTGAGACAGAAGCTCAGAGAGCAGAGTCACGTCGTTGCTGCTCACCGCGTTGTTCAGGGCCTGACACTGCTCGTTGTCCTCATCCTCCTCCTTAGGCTGCAGCAGGGAGAAGATCTTAGAAATGTCCATCAAACTCATGTTGACAGCTTGGCCCAGAACCATGATGTAACTGCAGGCTAAAGTCAAAAAAATGTCAAAGAAAGTTGATAATACACCCTAGCACATACACAGCTGACGTGCTCTTGTCATATTGAGTTACATTTGTTTGGAAGGATTTTTATAACATTGCAAATTTCTACATGTGAGCCAAAGAATGATACTTTTTACTGTGACCATGAAGTACTACCATAAGACAATGTAGTTTGTTTGCATGGCATAATTACTGTATATAAGACAAATCACAGAAATCCAGCCTAAATAGAGTAGATATAATGCACATGCCTTCTAAGAAATGCATAACTGTAATTTTTACTCATGGACAGACAAATTTAATTCTTTCCCACTAAAGAATTTGCTCAGTAGAAACAAAGTTACATGGTTTGTATTAACAGCAGCAAACTGGATCTTACTGCAACAAGACACTTACCTCATCTAGTTGCTTGGTGATGTTATTTCCAATAACATTAGAAGAGAAGTTAAACACGTTAAAGCTCCATAAAAAAGTCACGTGGAAGAAAGAAGGAAAGAAAGGTCCTCCAAGGTGTGTGTGATGCTGAGCTGTGCAGTGTAGTTTGAATGTGTGTTTGTTATGTGTGACAAGGGGGGTTGGAGCTCCTATCTGGGGTGGGGGGGCTAATTTTAGGCCACAGATGGCCCAGGGTAAACTTCCATTCTTGGAGAGTCCAGGCTCAGGTTTATTATTAGAAAGGTGATACTAGTCTGACACTCTGTCTGTGATTGGTAAGTGTGCCCCTCTTTCCCTGTGTCCTGACTAAAAAACAAAAATAAAATGGAGACGTCTATGTCTCTAGGTCACAGTGCGTGGTGAAGCATGTTGTGATTCTCCACGTTGTGTTTCAGCTTGTCAAACAGGTTGTAAACACACCACAGCCCACAACTACATTGTTTGGCTTCCTACAATGAGGTTAACGCCAAGTAATGAGCGAGCAAGGCAGCTAGATTGCTGTGTGTGCCCTGTTATCACCCTGTTTCCTCAATTCACACCAAGGCAGCCATTTTAGTAAGTGTCAGCTGTGTGACTGTCAAAAGCTTTAGAGGAGCAGCCAGTCAGCTGTTCCTCTGCCAAACCCACCCATGTCTTCATGCTGTCCCGTGTTTAGTAGGGAGACTGTGACACACCACATTCTTTCAGCAGATGGCACAAAAGTCGAGATTCCTGGCATTGCACAAATGCATGAAGAAATCTTTTTTATTTATTTGAGTAATTAAATAGGAATAACTAAAACTGGCTTTTGATGCAGACTTCCTGAATGTATTTTACATTTTATAATACATACATTTATACATGGACTACGGGCTGTGTGACGTGTCAAAAATCTGACTACATGAATGTAAGTCTTACAGCTCTCACCTTGCCTTTTTGTCTAAACATTGCACATGTTGTTTTCTTCATCTTTGTATTTCGCTTCATTCTTTCTTTTTTTACATTTCACTGTTGATTCTCTGGCGTACATGTGATAAATAAAAATCACTGAATGTATGAAATACAAATAAACACAGGATTGAATCAGAATTAGACCGTATCCTAGTGGTTCCCCTGTCGACCACCAGATGGCGGTAGAGATGCGCCGACGGCAGGAAGTGCAGTTGTGGTAAACACCAAAAGAAGAGGCCGCGTAAACAGTTTGGTAAAGGGGAAGCCATTTTTCGTCAGTGACCTTTGTATTTAGTTTTAAAATTGGTTCATATTTCACTCCCAACTGTCTGGTTTTGCTGAAAGAAAACGGTTGGTTGTTTATCCCGCCCCCAGAAAGGTGGATCACAGCTTAATGTACAGGTTAAACAGAGTCAGCGTCAGGTATGGTGTGCAGTCACTCTGACGTCATTTTATAACTTCGCTGATAAGATACATCTGTGGTCCCGGGTGCTGTGATTTGTACAAAATGGAGGAGGGGGAGGAGGAAGTGCTAAGAAACCAATGCAGAAAATTGATTTCTCGGGTCCGAAGCAAACAGGTCTCCGAAGAAGAGAGGGGGCGACACAAACACCAAGGCGCCAGATGGAGAGAGAGGACAGAACCTGAGAGACTAGTGACCGGGTTTAGAGATCACAGACGGTGTAGCCTCCCTCTCCCAGACTGCACACAACTGGAAAGAGACCAAACCTCCCGCAATCTCGTGTGTCAAGGTCCTGGAGGCCAGCCCGTACCCCTTCAACTCATTTCAATGCTGAAGCTCAAAACTTTCAGGGAGGAGATGAGATGGGTTAGCAGACACTCTGGTGTGACTCACTTCTTCCACAGGGTTGAAATCATGACCATATTTCTTTATTTCTTATGTGGTTATCTCATGTGGCAGGCTGCAGAGGCGGAGCTCCACGATCCCGCTGCTTGCAGTGCGTGTGAGCAGGAACAGGCTTCTCTGGCCTTGAGGAGTTTTATCAGGAGAAAGAAGACACAACTGCAGTTCCAAGCACTGAAGGGCAGACTAAACACACAATCGAGGTATGGAGTAAGTGACTTTAACACAGACAAGCGAGCTCAGTGTCAAACTCCAACAAGCCACATGTAGTTCACCTTGGTCAGATTATTACAGCATTGTAACAAGTACTTCTCTGTTACAGGAGTGCATGTTGGGGGAGTTTTTGCCAAATCTCTCAAAGTCCTCCTGTGCCCCTCACTGGTTTTGGGAGGAACTACTTGGTGGACACGTGCAGGTCACAGCAACCTGGGGTTGCCGTAGCAACGACAAAAGAAGGTGGTGTTTCCCTGGCAACAGATGGAATGAGGGGTTACCCTGACAAAAACGCTACAGGAACTCATTTAGTGAGCCCTCACTGTCCTTTTTCAGACAGATAGCTGCAGACATGACAGGCACAGGCTTAATACAACGAAAGGGACAATGCTGGAGTCAAACATATTCCTAATTATTTATTTTTACACACAGGCAAAACCCACCGGTATGCCCAATGAATGCTGATGTCCTCACTTACCCTGCTCAGCTACAGCTCTTATGTCCACACCGCTTAATAACAGAAACTGTCTAGCCTTTTGTTTTCAGTATTTTTTTTAAAAAAAGTACACGCTAACAAGGTTAGTACAAAACAGCCATTTATTTTCTTCTCACTGTTTAAAACAGGCAACACTATTGAAAATGAGTCTGGGCTGTGGTCACTTGAACACTGTAAACATTGAAACAACATTGTGTTTCATTTAACTTTATTAATTAAACCTATTCAATTTTTATATCTGCACAAAAAGTACACAACTGACAGCCATGGAAGCACGCATGCATTACAAACAAATAAAAAGTACAGTACAATATCTATGGCAATAAACAATAGCAACATGGGCAAAATTATTTGGACATTTTATCAAGCTCCTTTTTGCATTATTGCAGTTACATGGTTAGGGACTAGAATACCTACTATAGAAGTCATACAATTACAGATAAACACATCCAAAGCACTGATAAAAACAAACAACAGAATGACACCGGGGACCTGTTTTAGGAAGCAGGTTTAACAAACCCTGAGATGGGAAACTCCTGAGTTTTCGGTTCCAGAACAGTTCAATCAACTTTGAGCATGTTCACTGTGAGTTAAGCATGTGCATGGAGAACGATCAAGAGAATGATCATCAATGGAGCTGCGATACTATAATACTTCACCACGGCAATGGGTAAAAAAAAGTGCAGAGCCCCCATTTTAATCCACTGGTACTGGCAATATGAATGCCTGCCAACGCGGACCATCTTAAACAGGATGGAGGAAGGAGTCAATATTTTATTCAGTGTAGCTCACTTACCAGATATGCTGGAATCCTTCTGTATGTTACAATCAATTTAACATTTATTCAGCTATAACCGGATGGGGGCAAAATGCCGGTGGCTTTAACTGAAGATCACATTTAATAAAATGCTTTCAGAACACATTAAAGCCCCTTTTCCACTGCATGGTACCAGCTCGACTCTAGTCGCCTTTTTTTGGTTTTCCATTGTAGAAAAGTTCTACCTGTACCCGCTACCAGGTACTTTTTTTCATATCGTTTCCGTCGAGGTACCAAGTGAGCTGAGGCGATACTAAAATGTGACGTGAAAACACATCAGACCACTGACTGGTCAGAGAGAATCGTCACTATTCACTGCATCATCAATGCGCGCACCTGACAGAGGCCAGCAACAGAAAGTTCTATATTTTACAAAGTTTTGAGGTGAGAAATCAATTGTGTAGATTTCGAATAGTGATAGTTTTACGAAAAGTGATGGAACAAATACGACCCGCTGGATCGTGGTCATGTTAAAGAACACGTCTTGGTAACGAACTAATATCTAACCAGGATTTAGGTGTTTTTGAAGACAAACTTCTGCAAAGGAATGCGTTTCGTATGTTCTTTGATAACGACACTATGAATGAGGAAATTGAACGGTGTGTTCCATAGCTACTTCAGGTTCTGCAGGAGGGGAGGAGGAAGAGAGAAACTCATGAGTTTGTTGAGGAACCAGCCCATTCTCTTTCCCAGGGCGTCAATACCGATGCTTTGTCACATCAGAGCAGGTTACCTTCATAGTATAAGTTTCCAAAGTTACTGTTCTACCTGATATTGGTCTCTGAAACAGATAACGCAGAGTTTCCCATATCTCAGAGTTTTCACTAAAACCGCTTAATGAAACAGGGCCCTGATCCTCGATCAAGTGTTGACAGTTTATGAAAAAAGTACTAAGACAGTTTGTTAAAATGGGGACTGTTTATGGAAATTGTCCTGAAGCACAGATCTCTTATTTCAGCCATATATCGTGACGTACATGGCTGATCCTAGATCAGTGTGTTGGACCAGGTCCCTTTGAACCCTACCGAAGCTGAAGGTAGAGTAGGATCTACTCATCTGGCTTCCTCTTAGGCTTCTTTGGGTTACGAGAACGGCTCTTGGCCTTGCACAATGGGCAGATGGGAGCATTACGATGAATCTGCTGGTGGCAAGACAGGCAAGCCTGGAGAGAGGGGGGGACATTTAGTGCAATCACTTCATATTATGTCCTTACTGTGTTGTACAGATACGCAAGCAACTTAGGTTTTACCTGGGTGTATCTGAGCTTATTCCTTTTATTTATTCTACGTTAGGCTGGAGTCTGAGTTTGTATTCTTCCCTTTTTCTCCAAATATGACCCAACTAGGAGCAAATTACATCTTGAAAACTTACAGTTCTTTTGTTGCTCAATTATTTGGTGAAACCAATCTATCTTGTTTTCCACATCCTGACCGAAGCTACTTCAGGTCAGTAAGTAAGTACCTTCATAGGTGGGGGTTGCTGTCTGAAGGTGGCCGTCTGGCGTGCATCTTGTTTCCTAGACACCTGAAGCTGCTGTGCTGCTGCTGCAGCGGCAGCAAGGGATTCTGGGATGGTGGGCTCATGCGGCTCCTTCTGCCACTCTGCTTTCTGCTTCTCAAAGTAACTGTTCAAAGCAAAGAAAGAGAGAAGCCTGGCTAGCTGTGATTCTTATTTAGGACCCATGAATCACATCACAGTTGAGATTATCCCATCTACACGGTGTATTGAGAGATGTGGAGTGGCAAAACCAGATACAAAGGAGACTTAAATTGGAGAACATTCTAGTCAATCTCACACATCCTCTTTTTTTGTATGTACAACTCTGAGCAAAAGCACAGTCATTGTTAAAGTGTTTGCATGCATGCGAGTGTGTCTGTGTGTGGGCAGGGGAGGGCTGGGAAAGAAATTTGGCCTTGGACTTTATGGCTGACTGGCCCATTTTCAAAAGTAAGAGAAGTGATATCCCATTTCTTTACGCGCTCTGGTTTCTCTCAAAATAGGTTTGTGGTAGAGCAGAGCATTCACAGAACAAATTTAATGGATTTCCTCTAACTGTGATCCACCAAAGCACCAAACATTAAAGCTTTTTATTTGAAAGCACAATGACAGAAACATTATCAATATTTTACAGTAATAAAAGAGCTGCAACAATTAATCCATAAATTGTCAATATTTTCTGGTTTCTTTACTCCTCTGTGACAGTGAACTGATATTTTTTGCTATTGCCGAGGGGCAGAGTGCTCATTTTTATGCTGATATGTCATCTCAGAGTCATTCTCACCCAGTGTGAGTATCACACCCAACAGGCCACAGAGGTGTGATATAAACCCGAGCAATGTTGCTCTATAACACAACGTAAAAATAAATACAGTGAGCTCTGTTGCTGTAAAATTACACTAACATTACTACGCTGGCAGCTAGATGTACAAGTGATAGTTTTGGCATCTCCTCATACATCATCTTACGCCTTTCTCTGTGATGAGTACTGTCTTCTGAGAAAAAACACTGCAGAACAACAGTGATAAGCCTCAACACTCTAATAAACTCAGCAACATGAAGGGACACGCCACCAAAAAGGAAAAGAGAGACGACTACCACCTGGCCAGAAATGAACTCATCATCTGAGCTTCCACATAGTACACAGCTGAACTGAGAAGCTAGCCTGCCAGCAGTGTTGTCAGCTCTGTGGCCCAGCACCCTTTCTCACAACTAAAGCTCTTACACAGTAAAAAAAATCCTAATCAACCAAAGAGAAAAATGAAAAATTCATTTTTGAAATACTCTATGTACTCTCTAGTTACAAAAAATGTCAAAAAAGTGAGCCGGAATGTCACATCTTGACAGCTGTACATGTGACTGAGGGACCAAATCCACAACTGGCAGAATCATTGCTGGCAAACTGGGTCTTTATTTTGATCTGCACGATCAAAGAAAAGAATTTCAGATAAAAAAGTAATTTTCTACTACTGCGACACATTTGAAGCTCTATATTTAGAGCTTCAAAGGGCCATGCAATAGGCCCCTCCCACACAGCAAAATGTCTGTGAATGATAAAGCAACCACAACCTGAGAGTCTCCAGTAGTCCAACACTGAGACTGGCCTTGCAGCGCCATTATTCTAGCTGCAGTTTTTGCAGCTGATGTGCCTGCAGTGTTGTCGATAACAAGGACATGCTGAAACCTGAAAATGGATTTATGGCTCACAAGGCGTCTTTGGCATTACGACCAAGGCAAATTAAAGAATATAAAATTTTATTATTGTTTACATTGGGGCTATGAAAGCCTGCTCAATATTCCATAAAGATCAATAACTGAATATCAAAATCAGACAAATCATTTCGGGTTCATCAGACCACGGGTGGAAATTAACTGACTCACTGCCAAACCATCTCAAATGTTAGTTCTCCGTCCTTCTTCGGCTTTGCTCCGCCTCACAGTGAGCGACAGCAGAGACAGCACTAGGTTGTCTGGCCTTCCAACCATTACAAAACACCTTTATGGCAAAATGGCAACAAAATAAAATAAATCTGATCTGAACATCTGTTCCAACTGTCTCTACAACGCAGTAGACCCAGCTCCTTATGTGTGACAACACCTGTCATCTCAACCACTACCTTCAAAGACTTCTTCAGTCATTCCTCCCCACCTAACAGAACTGTCAGTAAAGCTATTACTGTTGCTATGTATAACCATGTTTGCCATTAGGCATATACTTTTGCACAATGTTGCCCTGCCTTGGTTAAACTGTATTTTAACCTAAACTTAAGTAATGCAGGCTGAAAAGCAATTTTGTACATTTTGCTCGTGCTCTCAACTACAACTGCCGGTCATTTTAATATCCATAATGATGTTGCGTCATATGGTTATTGTTGTAATTATAAATGTTATTATGATTTACTTTTGATTCAGTTTAAAATCTTTACTTGTACATTAAGCATGTTTTTGTGTGTGTAATCATAAATCTTTTCAGGCTACTTTTGAAGAATACACAACAATCAACCATCTTTGATGGTCAAAAACATTCCTCTCTGGTTATGTAATTGCATCAAGCAGCATAAATAAAGCTAAGGACATCTGATCTAGGATATAAGGACGGTCTCTGTCATTATAAAAATACGTTGAGTTGCATTGGGCTGATCTCTCTCTGTGAGCTCATTTATCAAAATATGACTATGCTCTAGCCCTGCGGACATCACATCAACTGAATTCCTCTTAGACATATTAAATTATGTAGCAACCAGATTGCTCTCTGTCCTCTGGTTGTGTCTGAATATTTTAAGATTGCGTGTGTGCAAACCTTGCTAGAAAAAAGTGATCCTCGTGATTTTTACTAGGCCCGTTTCATAACTCCCTTCTTCTTCCTCAGTCTTGAATAATAACATCAGTGTTGTTTTATTACATAAAATATTAATACCAATTTGGATTGCCTGAATTGCACTGAATCATCCATCCATCCATCCTGGAGCCTATCCCAGCTGACATTGGGCGAAAGGCGGGTACACCCCGGACAGGTCCCCAGTCCATCGCAGGGTCACACAGAGACAGACAATCACTCACGCTCACATTCACACCTAAGGACAATTTGGGAAACACCAATTAACCTAGCCTGCATGTCTTTGGATTGTGGGAGGAAGCCGGAGCACCTGGAGAGAACCCACGCAGACACGGGGAGAACATGCAAACTCCACACAGAAAGGCCGGGGCAACGGGGTATGAACCCACGACCTTCTTGCTGTGAGGTGACAGTGCTAACCACTGCACAACCGTGCTTTGATACTGTATTTAGAAATTCTAAATGATAGATTAGAAGTATTTTAAATGCACTGTACTTTGTGAATTATGCTATTTTGACTGTTTATGTGTGGAAACACACAGTTGCAAAAAAGCTAAAGCTTTTTAAGTGTATCATACAATAAATTACAAAGAAATTATCTTTCATATGTAGTCCAAAATATTATGTCTTTTTTATCTGTGTCAATTGGCTGTAAAAGAAAACAGTGTGTTAAAAATAATCTTTCATGAGACCTAAATATGACATTGTTGTAAACAGACTGTAAACGATATAAAGCAACATCTGACCAAAATAACAAAGTGCACTGTGCATGCATTTTTTTGTGTGTCTGTGAGTGTGTATACTGACTCCAGTGATAGCTTCTCCTCTTCTTCGTTCAGGTTAGGGAGTCTGTGTAGACCTAAAGTCATCCTGAGGGCATCAACGTGCTCCTTCAGAGGTTTGTACTCATCATGCAGGCGTCGAGTCGTTTCTAGCAGCTTATTCAGGTCATTCTCCGACTGCTTGATGGTGCTCTCCATCTGAGAGGGCAAGGTTTCAGAAATATGTTTGTGATATGCTCAATATAAGCTATTTGTGGTTGTTTCTAGTCATTATATCTTTTACACTTAAATTAATACAGGAACATTTCCTCTACAGATGGTGCTTATCTCTGAATGTGATATTCACTCACCACATTGATATCTGCATGAATGAGCCGCAGCTCCTCCACATGTGCCATTTTCTCTTGTAGAAGCAGATCCATCTCTTGTTTGTACTCTTTCAGGTGCTTCTCCTCAGACTCCAGAGCCTCAAACTCAATCTTAAGACGAGACTTGATCTTCTGCATCTGGACAGTCTTGTTACTGCAGGCAGTGGCACAGACAAAATACACCAGCTGTCAGGTTATTCCCCTCACAAAAACAAAAATCCCTTAATAAAAAACACCACACATTATTCTCCATTTGTCATGCAATGCTTTGGATTTATGTAAAATTGTGAATTACTCAATAACTAAGCCGACCTGTATTGTTAAGCAGAATGAACAATTATCACAGCTGTGAATGAATGTATTAGGTGCATGAATTACTGCATTCTGTATCTATTATGCAGTTCTTAAGCGTGGCTGCAAAGGCGTCAGGGCAGACAAACACCATTCTGCCAGGTGTTTAACTGTTAGTGAGTTAATAACAGACCGACAAGCTTGCTGTCTACGTAGCTAGCTTACCCACAGAAATAATTAGCAAAGCACATCTGGCACTTTGTTGATACACATCTGGAATGCTGATGCATGTATGATCCGAAAATGCATCTCAACTACAGCTGCTTTGTATCTGTGTTAGCCTGCTGTGATTTCTTGCCAACGCTGTCGGAAACTAGCTAAAACTGGAACAGCAAAATCATATTAAAGACAGGGTTCGCAGCAGACCGGCTAATATTAGCTAGCTCAGTAACAAAAGCGAAGCCAAGGGGCTTCATTCTTGGCACGCTAACGTTAGCTTAGATTAACGTTTCTCAGTACCAACATCTGACAACCATTTTCATTTTATTCCACGTCCAAGTCTTACCGTATTTCCAGGATATTTTCTAATTTGCACATTATTTCTTGTTCGTCCGCCATGGTTTAGCCGTTCCTTGTTTTTCAGCTGGCCAGCTCAGTTACCCGCAAGGCCACGGTGGTCTCCTTGTTGATAAAAAACACAATAGCCGTTGTGAACGCGCACACGAGCGCGCGCCCTCAATGTGTAACCGTGGCTGCGTGTTTGATAGCGCCACGAGCCCTTTGCCACAAACAGGCTGGATTAAAATAAATACAAAGTATCCACTTCCCCTTAAACCAAGTTTTACACCGCGATGGAAACAACTTCATTCCCACATTAGCATTTAATGTAACATTACACAGAGTAAGAACGATTACCGCAGACCTCCGATGAGTTGAAAGAACAGGAAGAAAACAACAACAGAATGTTCATATCAAGGGACAACATGGAGTATGTTTCCCTCTAGTTTTTTCTTTAGCTGTCAGGGCTGTAGTTTGTGGTGAAACATGTACGCAAAACGGATTACAAACTAAAAGTTTAGTAATCTTTCAAGGAAGAAAGAAGTGAAAGTTCCATATTCAAAATCAGACAAATATAAGCTAGGCCTACTTGATCAACTAAATGTAAAAATGAGTCAGTTATGTAAAATGGCCCGCTTTAGTGTTAGGTCTCCACTTTTATAATTATATATTATAAAATATAATATATATTTATTATTATATATAAATAATAATATATATAATTATATCTTATAAAAGTGGAGCTGATACACTAAATTAAAATTACTCTAAAATTACTTTAGACTCAGCACCTTTGGCAATTAAAGCCCCACTCCAGCCAATTTTAACGGCCGTTTTTGGCGACCGTTCTTTCTCAAACAGAGAATGGGGGTGTGGTTAACAGTCGGAGGTAACATTACCATGACAACTAAAAACTGACCGGCTGGAGTGTTCACTAACGATATGCTGCGTTAACATCACTACACTGTAAAGTTTAGTCCACTTTACCGTCTGGCAGGAGCAGCTGTTATTTAGTCATGATAGAAACTAATGTGCTCTATCAGCTGTTATCAATCACACAGTCGATGGTCCTGTCACGCGCTGCACACGATAACTCCCGCTACATTTTATGGTGGTTATTTTACATTTTATGGTGGTTATTTTACGATGCATTGGTAAAACGGCCGTCGGTAAAATGCATGTTACAGACTGTATACAAGACGGTGGCAGGTGAAAGTGCGACGCGTTTTTTGTGAAGGACATGATAAATTGGTTAGTTCACAAGATGTTTATCGGTTTGATGCTCTGAACGAGGCCTGACAGTTTTTAGGAGGCATGAGAGTGCGCCTGCGCGCATGAGAATGACGTATGACTTTTGGAATTTACTATAGTCATAGGGTGTTGCTCAAAACCAAGAATGCAAAGAATGGACTTGTGTTCTTGGGGAGAACATTCTTGCTAGTCGTTCTTGGAAGAATGAACTTGCAATGTCACGAGCACACAAAACGCTGCTGACGGTTTGAGACGATGCGTTCTTGCTGGTATTGCGCAATACCCTGAGCGCTGAGGTTGCCTGCATTTCTCTAAATCTCTCTAATTATTATAACGGCCAGGTTTTATCCCCCAGAACAAAAAGCTGAGAATCGGGTTAATTGTAGGTTTTAAATTAACAAGCTATATTTAGCATACATAAAAAAATATATAAAATAAAAGCAAATAAAAGGCAAATACTGTGACCACAACTACACTGTAAACTAACAATGTAATGTGTAATATAATAATAATAATAATAATAATAATAATAATAATAATAATAATAATAATAATAATAAAGCAAAGACAGTCCCCTTTCTTTCTATTTGTTTATTTTTTCCGAAGTTTCACAAGACAAGATTTTCTCTAAGTATTTTTCTGTACATGATCCAGATGTCTCTTGATTTAAGTTAAAATCTTACAAAATTACTCAGAATGTAATGACAGAATAACAGCGGTACGAACGTTAAAACTAACTTCCAGCTGTGGGTCTTCACTCTGCCGTGCTGGCTGCAGTGGTCTGCGTGTCTGAGGGCTCTGTACGCTGACTGGCAGGCCGGCTCGTAAGCTTCTCCCGCGGGCTGGTTCGCTACCTCCCCCCGCTGACGGTTGCGGAGCGTCGCAACTCCGAAAACGTTGGAGCACATTTTCGATTCGCCATCATTTATAGTAAAACTGCCGATATTCGACATCTACACAGTCGATTTCTCGCCTCAAAACTCTTCAGAAGTGGATTTAGTAATGAAATAACGTATGAAAACAGTAAAAAACGTTCTGTTGTCGGCCTGTCTCTCAGCTTTTTTCCGCCGCTCGCTTGAATACCGAAATGAATGCTGGGATATCTCTGCCGTCAAGTTCACACAAGTTAGGGTTACCACCCGATGCATCCTCGGTAAAATGGGCCAAGAACACGTGTCAAGAACAAGTGTCAAGAACACTTCCGGGATTTTTTACCGTTCTTGCCAAAATGCAAACTTGTGTATTGGGCATAGACTGTGGTATTGGGACAGTACTTGGGCCATAAAAGATGACGTTTCACAAGAACACAAGAACACAAGTACAGACAAGAACAGAGATTGAGAAAGGCCCATAGTCACCACCCCGTTTTAACAACTAAGCAACTTTTGCATCTTTGAGCACAAAATTAAGCTATTTGTCAAAAAATATTTGGCGAACTATGTGGGTAATCAACATTGTAAGGAAATGACTCAGAAAAATATGAAATATCATAGAAATGTCAAAATACACTGGAGGGGGCCTTTAAGTGGTGACTGCGCAGTGGATAAGACACATACCTTTTGTGTGATTAGACCCGAGTTCAATTCCCCACTGTGACACATCTGCTATTGTGTATCTGGGCAAGACACTTAACACCTAGTTGGTCCAGAAGAGTGTGACCTTTGACATACTTAGCAATTGTAAGTCGCTTTGGATAAAAAGTGTCAGCCAAATGTAAATGTACATAATGCAAATTCAATTTTTTTTTCTAATAATAAGGATGTTTTTCCTGAAAAAATATGTTTAAACAAAAAATAAAATAAAAGTAGGCCTATGCAGCCAAATGAACTGAATATTAAAAGTATCAAGATGAATAGTTTTGTTTTTCAGTCTCTTCAAAGTTAGCTGCAGGGGTTGGGGGTTCCTTGGATATATTTTCTCAGTACATTTAATTCTGTCTACAGCCCTGTTAGCAATTACAAAGACAATATTGGCAGTTACCAACAAGCCTACAAACCACACACCAACCCCCAAAATCACTGTATGTCATAACAACATATGCTTAAAACATTAACTGGAAGGATTACTAGATTAGCAGAATGTGCTGCATTACGCCTTCACAGCAACTGGATCATCAGGTGCTGCAGAGCTACTGTTGATTTGTGTCCCTTTATAAATGAGTTTGGGAGACAACGATCCTGTCTAGATGAGTGATACACAATCAAAACCTAATCAAATTAAGAGGAAAACTCTTCACAGAAGATAAGGGCTGCCTCTATAAAACACGTGGGCCTGGGGCAGCCGCTGGATTAACCAAGAGAGAAGTACTTGGGAACAATACAATGGTCCATTCTCATGCAGTATAATCCTTGTAGGTATTGCAAGCAGTTTCATATGACTCCGGAGAGAAAAAGCTACTACATGCACCTCTCTGAAAAAGTGTTTCGACAACAGATTAAAAAAATCCAAATGTCCACTGTAAGTAGCCACCTTTAATTTTTTTAATAGCTTAATTTTATTGTGTTTCTTATTCAGTTAAAATGTTTAAATTGCAACTGTAGTGGTTTGATTGAATTCAAGTTTGTTTAATAACACTACAAGTAGAAGGCATTAGTATGCAGTTCTTAAACTGTTTTTAATTATTATCTGGCCCAGTTGTCAGATGTTTTTAATCTGATGCCTTTGTGTTCCTGGATTTATTCTGTACCACATTACAGTATCTAGATAAAGAAAATAGTAGCAAAGTTTAGCTTTTTCTTCTTGTTTTTATACATTTTAATTTAAACTGTATGTGTAACAAGGCTTACAACTTTCGTACATAACTATAGAGGAATGGAGCAAACTATTGCAATGCTTTTTTCTTTTGCACATGTCAATCTATACCAACAACTGCTGAAATGTGTGTATGGTTTGATACTATTTGGTTTGATATGCAAGATTAACACTAAATGGGTGTCATTGTTTTTCACCCAGTCGTTAATACCTATGAAACATGGAATGAACCCCATGTTATTAATTAAGTCTAAAATATACTGTGGGCTTCATTTTTTGATTGTAGTCCCCACCAACCTCTTGCGATTGGATGCTCCTGGTTGAACAGAAGAATGTAAGGAACACTCTTTTTGGTCATTTTGCTGTCAAAGAACCAACAAATTCAGCATTGTTTCAAAGAACAAACTAAATTATTACAGAATTGGTAGTTGCTCGTTTTTACCCTGTTGTTGCTCTGCATGCTCTTTGATGCTTCTCCAGTTCCACAGATGAATGAACCGCAGGGATCTTTTCCTCCTGTATCTCAGTATCTCAGTATTTTTCTCTGGCAGATAAATGTCCGAGTTACAACCATGGATGCTGAGCTGGAGTTTGCCATCCTGCCCAGCACAACTGGCAAACAGCTTTTTGACCAGGTACTCTTTACAATCAGGTACAAACAGGTGCTTTGGCAAACAAGTGTGTGATCACGTTATTTGTCGATGTTTAGATAGTGAAGACAATCGGGCTGAGGGAAACCTGGTTCTTTGGCCTCCAGTATCAGGACAGCAAAGGCTTCTCCACCTGGCTCAAGCTGAACAAAAGGGTGAGGAGAAACTTTATATTCCGTGTTGGCATAACTTGATATCCCACAACAGCTGGATTTAAATGAAGCTGTCATCATGGTAATAGTTTTGGAAATATGCTACTGTGTTCCCCTATTGGGGCTAATTAGTATCTATTTCTTTATTCTGGTTTCCCTGTGCTGTTGGGTGCCAATCCCAGGTGACAGCTCAAGATGTGAAGAGGGACAACCCTTTGTTGATTAAGTTCAGGGCCAAGTTTTACCCTGAGGATGTCGCTGATGAACTGATCCAGGAGGCAACGCAGCGCCTCTTCTTTCTTCAGGTTAGAGATGAGTACACCTACAAGGACGTTGATGTTTTTAAAGGGAATTATGTTGTAAATGGCCATCCCTGAAACTTGTGGCGGTATTGATGGACTTTCGTAATCACTCGTCATTCATTTTCTGTTTGATGGCACCAGATTACATTTACCATATCCATTCATTTACTCTTTTAAAAAGAGAAATACAATTCATATCCAGTGACAATAAATAAATTGTGCTGTCTTATGCAAGAGTGGTATCGTGCAGATGCAATGATTAATAAGGAATGTCAATCAAAACAAAATCCTCATATTGTCTTAATGACCAGAGTGGGTTCCACCATGACTCATGCAGATCCTTTAAACTCTCATGGGTTGTCCATAAGGGAGTACATGCATACAAAAAAATGCGCTACCACCAGAAGACATTGGGTTTCTCTCTCAGTGAGTCACATTAACACTGTCATGTATGATGCTTTTACACAGACAGCAGCACAAAACTTTTGGGATTCAAGTATTTAAGCAGATTAAGATTCAAGTATCTTTCTGTCTTTTGTCTGTGTTTTAGGTAAAAGAGAGCATCCTAAATGATGACATATACTGTCCACCTGAGACTGCGGTGCTCTTAGCCTCGTATGCAGTTCAGGTCAAACATGGAGACTACCGGAAAGACTATCACGTGCCGGGATACCTCACTAGAGAGAAGCTGCTGCCACAGAGGTGCTGAGTCCTATGGATATTAAAGTTAATTCCAGTTTCAGTCTACTCTCTAACTGGTGTGTTGTCTTTACTGATAAAACCAGGGTTTTGGAGCAGCACAAGCTGAATAAGAATCAGTGGGAGGAAAGAATCCAGGTGTGGCACAAAGAGCACAAGGGAATACTGAGGTACTGCTGTCTTTCTACAAAAAGTAATTTTTGCATTTAACAGGTGTTCTGTAGCTCATTAAATTGCTCCACACCACAGAGAGGACGCCATGGTGGAGTACCTAAAGATAGCCCAGGATCTGGAGATGTATGGGGTCAACTACTTTAGCATCAAGAACAAGAAAGGGTCAGAGCTGTGGCTGGGAGTTGACGCTCTGGGGCTGAACATCTATGACAAAAAGGACAGGTGGGTTGCAGTTTCAACATGTATGTGTGTCTGACAAACCTGTGAGATAATACGCTTACAGTCATGGTCGGTAGTGGATGAATCCTTTGGTGATTCTCTCCTTTTTCATCTAGCATCACGACGAGGTTGACGTTTTTGATTTTTTGGTGAAATGTCTCAACAGGACTGTTACAAAACGTGGTATTATCCAGTAAAATATCTAGTATAAACTCAGCACAGGCATTTAAATGATTCCCAGATGATGAATCCCAATGGCTTTGCTGACCCTCTGACTTTTCCTTTAGCGCCACCAGCAGGTTGACATATTTAGTTCAGTGTGAGATATGTTGACAACTATAGGATGCATTGGCATCATAGAATTTGGTTCAGATATTCATGTTTTCCTCATGAGGAGTTGTAATGACTCTGGCAATCCCCTTTCAGAAATGGTTTAAACGTGTATAATTACCCTGCTTTGAATAATAATTTTAGTCTGATATCAAAAATAGTTTGAGTGACTTGTTAAAATTCCCAAAGCACATCTATGGCTCTCTCTCTCTAATCGAAAAATAAACACAAGTAAAACTAATGACTTCAGCCACTGTTGTATTTTGTGTGCTAATTAGCTAATTTTAGCATGCTAAAGATGATGAACATGGTGAACCTGTGTTAGCATATACACATTGTCACTGAGTATGTTGGCATGCTGAAATGCCACTTTTCTTTTCCATGCGTCACAACTGTGTTTTAACTGTGTGTTAAAATACTCTGCCAATTGAGACCTCTGTTAGCTATACCATTGATCACAAATGTATACCATGCCAATATTTTACAGGATGACCCCAAAGATTGGCTTCCCTTGGAGTGAGATCAGAAATATTTCCTTCAATGACAAGAAGTTCCTCATCAAACCAATCGACAAGAAAGCTCCGGTATACAAAACACATTATTAATAGCGGTCTTTAATAGTGATTTATTTGCAGTAGCTACACATTCTATGAAGCATATAATTACATGAAATACAGAACATGCAGTTTGGTTTGAGGGGGAGTTGGTTGTTCTTTCTAGTCTGACAATTGGATGCCTCAGCTTGGTGGTATGTTGAACTGTGAGGTTGTTTTAGCTTAACTCAATTCATGGATGTTTGTGGATGGGATTAAATGGCCGCTCCTTCTCCAGTGCTTAGGGTTTAAAACTTAGTACTCATTATCTTAGCATTAGCAACTTTTGTGAAAATATTTAAAAAACCACATGCAAGATCCCACAAATACTTCTTCAAAGACACACCTATTATTATTCCTTCACCCGTGGCTATAAACAGAAGGCCAGAAGCTAATGTCAATTCCTTGTGATGGGTGAAATGACCGAGCTTGTAAATGCATAAATTACAGCTTGTAGCGTAATGAGAGCAGCTGCTACTTGATCTCAGTCACAAACATTAATTTAGCCTGACATGTCAGTTTCTTACAGCATGCACATACTTAAGAAAAACATCTATGAGTTTAGAAAAAAACATAATATGATATTCTCTTAAACAAAACTATCCCTGTAGATTTAAACACATAATTAACTGTAAAATAGGTCTGAGATGCCAATGGAATGCCATAAATCAACCCGTGGGCTATCACTGATTGCTTATTTTTGTGTTGAAGGACTTTGTTTTCTACGTACCTCGTCTTCGCATCAACAAGCGTATCTTGGCCTTGTGTATGGGGAACCATGACCTGTACATGAGTAGACGTAAACCTGACACCATTGAGGTGCAGCAGATGAGGGCCCAGGCCAGGGAGGAGAAGAACAAGAGGCAGATGGAGAGGTAAGAAAGGAAGGAAATAATGATGGCTTATTATTCTTTTTTACAGTTTACAGTGTGTTCTCTCTGCTTTAAGAAAGAACTGTCAGGAGATATAGTCTTTTTTTCAGATGTGTATTTATGCACAATTCTCCTGTCAGGGCTCTGCTGGAGAGTGAGAAAAAAAAGCGGGAAAATGCTGAGAAGGAAACAGAGAAGATTGCTCGTGAGACCATGGAGCTGATGGAGAGACTGAGACAGATTGAAGAACAGACAAAGAGAGCTCAAGATGGTCTGACAACTTTATGAATACGAATATTTCTCAACATGAGTTGTTTTTTTCCTGTTTAAGAACATTAAAAGAGTGGCTTAGTATAATTAAATATTTGTGATTGTAGGATTTCTACAAAGCTTATACAATGTGGTCATGTCTGGGTATGTGTGTTTCAGAGCTGGAGGAGCAGACTCGCAGGGCTCTTGAGTTAGAGAAGGAGAGGAAACTTGCTCAACAGGAGGCTGAGCGCCTGGACAAGGACCGAAGAGCTGCAGTGGAAGC
The DNA here is from genome assembly GCA_024633595.2 of Lepomis macrochirus. Taxonomy (NCBI): domain Eukaryota; kingdom Metazoa; phylum Chordata; class Actinopteri; order Centrarchiformes; family Centrarchidae; genus Lepomis; species Lepomis macrochirus. The sequence continues at coordinate 10,139,141 of JALXJV020000018.1, forward strand.
TAAAGCAGCTCTGCTGTGCCAATCTGAAACCCAGACCAAGAGCCAAGAAAGCCTGGTACTCATGCATAACACACCTGCATGCTGGTTTTAATAAAATTTCATTTGAATAGATTAAGATATAAGGCGACTTTTACTCCAAACCTAAAAAATTGAAGAACTTTTTTGCTGTAAAATCATCATTCAGCATGAGACCAATTTACTTTATTCCCATGATCTAAGACTTATACTGTTAAGTCTACCTCTAAGGCTGGTAAGGCACTGTCATCAAGTGATTCACACATTCAGCTTGATAGTTTTAAATGATTAATATTTTTAGCTGATTGAGTAGAAAGGCAATTAACCTCTGCCGTGACACTGCATATGCACATATGTGTGAGCACGGACACACACACACACTTGCACTCTAAGCCAGAGCACAATGACCTTAGATGAAGAGCACTCTTAACTCTTTTCCCATTTGTGTGCGTGCGTGTATAGGCCACTGAGCTGGCAGAGCTTACCTCTAAGATCTCTCAGCTGGAAGACGCCAAGAAGAAAAAGGACGATGAGGCAAAGAGATGGCAGAAAAGGGTGAGAATTAATGAAAGAACCATGAGACAGATGAAGGATGAATCAAACATGAGAGAAGAGGGATGTCTGACACTACTAAGTGTGGGACCCGGGTAAATTAGAAGCAAGGTGTCAACCACTTTCAAACTGGCTATTGTCGCATGTATCCCAGGTTAAGTCTCTGAAATCAAATGTCAAATGAAAATTGCCTTTTCCTTTTAAATGTAAGCAGTTGAAATTAGGGGCCCTGTTTGCTTTTTGCCTTTGAATATTGTCCAGTACAGCAGGTCTTTGAAAATGAAATGTCAAATGCAGTTTTCACTTTCATTTTGACTTAAATATTGCTTGCATAAATGTAAAATTAGGTTATATTATTTTTATTGTATTTTCATTTTCAAATTTAAATTAACATTTGAATCTTGTCCACTGTACATTGGGGTAAGACTATGAAATTAAATGTCAAATAGCTTTTCCATTTTCATTTTAATATCATCAGAGAACGCCCATGCCAGTATGTGGAAATTAAAATGCAAATTGGATTATTGCATTATCATCAAAATTTTAATGCTATTGGGGAATTACATTTTAATTACCAAGTTCACATTTTAATAGTTCCCTATTCACTTCCATACTGTGAAGGCACAGTTGCTTTGTGTAAGCTAAAGTGTATGCAAATATTTGCATACAAATAAGGAGTACCTTACTGAATTTGTATGTAGTCTCCACATTAGTCTCCACATTATTTGGTAACACTGTGGTTTTTGGCCATATTCCTATTTCTTCTTTTGACCACGAGAAACTGTTGCACATAATAATGAGAAATAACTTAGAAGTCAGAGAAGACAACTATTTGCCTTAGTGATTGTTGCACTATAACATGGTCTATAGCACTATAGACCATCTTAGGGATTCAACAGGTAAATGGACCGGTGTGCCAAAACAACATTTGTTGTGAAATCGTGAATATCATAATTTTGAACTAACCTAGTAGACCTCTTACACGTTAAAATTCAGCCACAGTGTTTCATAGCAAGTCGTGTGTGTCGACAGGCAATCGTGGTAGAAGCTGATTTGGATCGAACCAAAGAGGAGCTGAAGACTAAACTCATGGGTGTCCACATCCAGGATTCAGTTGACTCTCATGAGCACGATGAGACTGATGAGAGCAGCGCAGAGGCAAGCGCTGAGCTGACTTCTCCAGGCACGGTTCGTGATCGCAGTGAAGAGGAAAGAGTAACAGAGGCCCAGAAGAACAAGAGGCTGCAGAAGAACCTCAAGGTAAGATTAAGTGAATATAATCAAATGTCCTATTTTGCGGATTTGCTGTTCTCTTACTCGCCTTCAGGTCAGAAGTCATGTTCAGCTAAAGATTAGCAGTCCTGGAGCTGTCCTGGAGCGTTTAAGAGTACAGACAAATGAACCAATTTTCCTCTAATTCAGGGGGTCTTGGTTCAGTAAATAATGCGCTCTGTAAATTAGGAACCACCCCGGATGAATGCTGAGGCCAATGCATCATTGCCTCAGTCTGCAGTTACTGTAATGGCCACTGGATAATAGCTGAATGACGAAAAAAGACTGTATTATTATTAGCACCCAATTTTTTATATAATTTTAGTTATGTTAGTGGCAAGGCTCTAAGGCAACATCATTCAATATGTCTCTTATACATTTTTTGTGAATCAATGTACGCTTATATTTATGGTCCCCAGAGGATGTATCCTACTGACTTTTTGGTGATCCCCTGACTTTTCCTCTAGGGTTGACTACAAGGTTGAAACTTGTGGGTAACAGTGGAATATTTTGACAACTATTAGATGGATTACCTTGAAATTTACTACATATTTTCAACGTCCCTAAAGTATAACTCATAATAACCTTTATGATCCCCAGACTTTTCATCTAGCGCCACCAACAGGTAAAAATTTCAATTTGACCAATACTTTGGTTTATGACTAAATACCTCCAAATCTAATGGGATTCCCATCATCCCCAGCTATGTGTAGCTGAGGATGATGGGATGTATGTGTATAGTTCTAACTAGCACATGTTAGCAGGCTTACAGGCTAAATTTAGATGGTGAACCTTGTAACAGCTAAACATCACCATGCTAGGATTGTCCCTGTGACCCTACTAGTATTCTGACATTTAGTCACAGAGTTGCTGTCTGTAGACTCTTAGACTTGTTTACAGAGAATGTCTGGCTCTCAGTCACTAATTTTTTTCTAAATTGTACTTTGCTAGTAATTTTTAAAGTACCTGCTTCATTTAAAAGATATTAGGCTTGATAAGAGGTATGCAGCGTATGTTTTGTTGCTGTTGTGTTTTGTGATTTTTAAAATGTTTTGGTACATTTGCTGTGTTGTCTGGTGACACATACAGAGGTTTTGACTCTGCTATAAAGATGGCAGCTTAATTGCCACCAAAAATTATGTTTATGACTAACAACAAGTGCACTCTACATAATTAAACACTAATGCAGGTACATTATCATTCCATTGCTTTCATTCAAGTCACAAATATCATCCTGACCATCCAGGCCTACTACAGCTAAAATAAGATTGGTCTCTATCTCACAGCCAAAACAAGATATGATGTTGCATAGAGGACTCACAAAATAGAATTAATAACGATGGACAATAGATGGGGACTGAGAGGTGTACAGGGTTAGGGGAGATGGGTAAGGCTTCTGAATAGTCTCCTAAAGAGTCTCAGGGAAGAGCATTTCATTCACTGTGTGCCCATGTTCTCTTTCAGTTCTTGAGCACTGAGCTGGCCGGAGCTGTAGATGAGAGCAAAAAGACCCACAATGACCTGATCCATGCTGACAATGTGAAGGCAGGCCGTGACAAATACAAGACCCTACGTAAGATTCGTCAGGGCAACACCAAACAACGCATTGATGAATTTGAGTCCATGTGAGAGAGGCTGCTGTAGGCCTGCTCAGACTGAAGCCAAGATATGGATAGATGATGAAATCGTAGGTACAGATTATTGCAGAGGTAGAAAATTCACAAAAGGTTTGCTTTTGTCAATCATATTACACACATTTGCAAGCTCAATATACCAGCTAATGAAACCTTTTTAATATTGATTAATGAAAGCAATGACATGTAAGACACTCGTTATTATTCCATCTAAATGTTAAATCCTCTATTCTTTATCACAGAAATAAAATACAGAGAAACACCATCAGTGTGTTGTATGTGTGTCATTTCCCATATGAATAAGTCAGCTAAGCATCACCTTCAGTTTGCCTAATGAGGCAAACTGTTCAGCATAAAAACAGCTGAGCTGCAATCAAAATAGATATTTGTCCATCCAATATAAGTAAAGAGAATCTAGAGCGCCCGTCACTGGCCCTGTGCCATGACTTCTGCAAAAAGCAAGTGTAGAAAAGGCTCTGGTACAGCAGGTTGCCAGAAACAACCCAGACTGCCCAAAGAAACAAGCAATCAAGTTTTTTCATTCATTCATTTTATTACTAAAAAACAGAAGGAAATATGTTTCAATTAACAGGAATCAAACTGATTTTGCTTTGATTATGTTTCTCTAGCTGTCTTCACCCTTCCGTTCTGCTGTTGCTGATACCGTCATCCATCATATTCTTTCCAAAAATAAACTACAGTGACCATTAGACTCTCCTATGACCATCAATATAAGATATATAGCCTAAGACTGTTTTACATTTTCTATATCAAAGGTCAGTGATTGTGCAGAATTAACCTGACAACACTTAGGGTGAATTCAGATATATTGGGACATCAGATAATTTGGGACAGCATAAGAAAACAGCATTTTACTTCTACCCTGAAAAGTTGAAGTCAAAGTTATTGGTGCTAAACAAAAACCTGTCAGTTTTTTCATTAAAATACAAATATATTGTTTGGAAATTCTGTTTACATTGTTTTTAAATTAGAACATGTTTCAGGTAAATTGGGACAGTTTTAAAAGGCTATTAAAATGACATTTATCACTAGTGTGGATTCATATAACCTGAAATACAGAGGGATCTCATGTATATCAACACAGAACCACAGAGATGGAAACTGCAGGCAACTTTTAAGTAGAGTAAAATGCTAATGATGCTAATCCCCAACAGGCCTTATCAGTTGGTCAAATTAGCCTATTCCAACAGTCTTCTGATAATGACTAACAATGAAGCAAATGTTAAGCATGTTTAATGTGGTAGTGCTGTGACATATAATTAATAACTATAATATAACACTTTGTTCAATCTATGGTTTTATTCTTATCCATTATGATTTTAAGGTCTGGCACCAAGAAACAGATAAATAAATAAAATAAACATTTTTTGGAGTCTTTTATCATTTTACCATCTTAATGAATAGTCTAAGCTGATGACATAAATTCAGCTATCAAAACAAATGATAGGCTAATAGGCTACATAATATCAAGTAACCTTAACCTTAATTTATTGTAAGCAGATAAGCTCAAAATACTTTTTGAAATATGTCAATAGAGCTAAAAGCAAAGACATACACTAATAAAACTGTGTCCCAAACTACCAAACATGTTCGTGAAAATTACTTTTGGTTAACAACAACAAACTGGTGAACCAGCTTTGTCAAAATATTGCAGGCCTACACACTTAATTTCTTCACATAAAGACATCTTGAGGAATTCAGAAATAGATATCATATGTTGGGTTACGTTTTTAGATTAATGAAAAGAACGAGATCAACAGATGGAATTGCAAAAACTGTCCCAAAAATACCTGAATTCACCCAACCATATAGCAGCAGCCTCTTATAGGACCGTTATGGTGAATTAACTGTTTAATCTTGGTTTTTCTCGCGAGAAATGGGGTTACTTTTTGCAGCGGAGGCGCTGAGTCCAATTAGATTAGATAATAAGTTACATTTAGGCTTGGTGTTTAGTATGTAAATCCGGTCAACACGCCATAGTTTAAAGTCCTCCTACTCGATTTCTAACGGTTACTTATGATGTAAGTTTTAGCCGGTGCATAATGTTACTTTGTAAAAAGTTCGCCAGCCCTTCGCCAGCGGAATAGATCGACGGGACGTCCCTTGTCTGTAGAAACCTACGTCGACGACTCTGTATTTCCTCTCCACTGAGACATATTCCCGGAGTCTCATTGGGTAGGCGTTTTCTTGCCTGGAGCTTGTTGTTTTATTTGTTCTCCGTGCAGCCAGCGCACTGGTTAAAATAAATACGCGAGCTGACGATGGCCCTCCTCTCGAGCTTGGCTGAAATTGAAGAAACGTCAAACTCTTTAAAAATGAATCGGCTGGATACTGCGGACACCTGTGCGTGCCCGACTGCTGAGCTCAGTAAGGCTGTGTCAGTGTCCTTGGGTTTGGATACAGTGTCTTCTCCTCACAACAGCATGAATCACTTCTCCGGCGGCGTCGTTGCAGACTTCGACTCCACTGTGGAGAGTAGTTGCCGCGGAGTGCTGGAGTTAGGAGCGGCTCGTAATAGCCTACTGAATGAAACTAACCCAAGAGATGACGACTTTGGAGAAGTGTGTCCTGGCATACAGCAAGTGAGCTGCATGGAGCTGCTCAGATCCGGCGAAATGAACAGGGCGCAGACCGTGACGCGCGGCCCGGTGATATCAAGATATTTCTGCAAGGAATCAAACTTGTTTATGAGCCCGGTGACAAACCTGCCCGCGCCCTCTGAGGTGGACGAGATCTTACATTTGAAAACATACTCTGCCGATCCAAACCAATACAGCGATGCCCCAGATACGTGGTGCGCATACAGCGGCCGATCCGAGGCAGAGAGAAGTGGATCCGGCGCACATAATTTGTTGTGTAAACACTGTAATTGCGGGCAAACCTCTCTCGAATCCAGACAGAAATGTCACTGTGTCTGGTATAGCAAGCGCGGGCAGGGGGGTGAAGGTGGCGCGCGAGCAGCGATGGCACAAGGGTATGGTCAAGTGGAAAGTTCCCAAAGTGCAGTTTCTCAAGAGCAGGCCACCTTTTCCACCATCAAGACCGAACCTTCCTTTTGGTTGGATTGCAGAGATCGCACTTTCAGGTAAGTAACAGGTTTTCACAATGATTTGATTTGTTTTGTTTTGCCTTTCACTGCCACCAGGTCAGGAGGGTAATACATTCTTTCCTGCCACTTGATCAGTTACACTTTTATTTAATCATAAACAAAAGAACAAATGGAGTGTGAACTGAGCAGGCGTTAATCTGCCAGTCTTTACAGCTCCTTCTAGATCTTACACTTATTTCTTGATATTTCTGTAGTGCCTCACTGGACTTGCAGTACAGAGCAGTACAAATAAATTAAATCAATGCAATAAACGCGATTATTGTTATTTCCAATTCCCTATGATGAAATAGTCATTCAGCCAGAGATAGCTGTGTCGCATTAAATCTTTCCTGCTCTAACAGCCACATGTGCTCTTCCTGGCCTTGGCCAAGTTGTGTTTCAGTCTGCAGCTAAACTGAATCAAAGTTCACCCTATCCCTAACTTTCCAGAACTGGCCTTATTTGTCCCGTCACTAACTATGCAAAATAGGAGCTAATATATCAGTGCAGCTATAAACAAGAGATACAGCACCTGTTGCTGTTTCTGTGCTTGGAAAGGAAGAAATTGACCAGTTTCCACATGTTGATTCCCAAGTAAAAGTTTTAAAATACTAACCCAACATTTCTTTCATATTTAATTTGCTTCCCTTTGACTTAACTTGTTGTCATATAATTAGTCATAGCATACATAAATCTCCTCTTTTAATTGGATTGGATTTAGGGATTTTGTGCCCTGAACCAACACGGAGGACAGACACAGTGACATAAATCTGATCTTAATATATTTGTTTTACTGTTTGTCACAATGCCTATAAAAAATCAGTCTAAGATAAAAACTGTATCTGTGCCCACTTTTGAATCCTTCAAAAACAACCCTGTGGATTCGTGCCTCTGTGTGTCAAGGCATGAGGATTTGTTTCCAGGTGTGTACCTGTCAGACAAGAGAGTGTGCCAGGTGTGCGGTGACGATGCCTCAGGTTGTCACTATGGAGCGGTTACCTGTGGCAGCTGCAAAGTATTCTTCAAGAGGGCCGCTGCAGGTTGGTGTGATGAGAGTGCACACATACAATTACTCCACCACTGATTTAATTTCTTACACCCACGTGCTTGTTCACGCAGGCAGGGCAGAGTGACCTGACATTATGAGGGCGAGTTATTTGTTATCAGCAAACACCCACATTTCGTTGCTATGAGTGGAAGCAGAGGCATTATTGAACTCCCTCCCCTCACCCCCTTAGGACTTTTGTGTCCCGCCAGGTAAGCAGAACCATCTGTGCGCCAGCCGGAACGACTGCACCATCGACAAACTGAGGCGTAAAAACTGCGCCTCATGCCGCTTAAAGAGATGCTTCTTGTCGGGAATGAGCCTTAAAGGTGAGGAGCGAGAGAACAGAAGGAGACAGATGAGGAATATGTTTTCGTCAGTAACTTAAAGGGAACTAATCTCTTATACAACCCTGTGTTGTTAAATGATAAATAAATCTACCTTGCACCCTGAAGGAAAGTATGTGCGGTGTGTATTTGGAAAATGAGGTCAGGGTGGTCAGATACCTTACATTGCACTGGATCAGAACTTACTAATCAAATGTTCCCACTTAAATACAATGTAACAAATGCAATTCAGCAAAGGCCAAAAGAGCATTTTTCGCTTAGTATCTAGTGATCAAGAACCGCACTACGTGGTTTTGATAGGCAACAGCTCCATTGTCCGGTATCATTGAAGTAAATCCCCATTTCTAGTATTCCGGTTTGTTTCTTGGATTTTTTTCACAACTTGACATGGAAGCTCCTTATCTCCCTTTTACCACTTTGTCTTCTGTTTGTCTGTATTGTCTTTGGTGGATTTTAGGTCGCAGAGTAAAGGGAGCCGGACAAACAAGGATTGGAGAGGGGGAGCATCCTCTGTCTCCACGGGGGTCTGGAGAGAGAGGAGAAAGGGCTGGTAAGAAAGATGTCAACTCTGGCCCCGGAAGTGCAGCTGCCAGCGCTCAAAGTGAAGATTGGTGTCAGATAAGCTCAAGTATCATGCTAACTCAATAATGATTCTATTCTGCAATTAAAACCATTATCGTGTTTTTTATGCTGTTTTTCTGGTCTGTGTATGATTCAGTCTGTATATCTTTAGCAGCATCCCAGGGCCTGGCTTCAGGTATCCCCCCGACGCTGCGCTCCTGCCTTAACCTGCTCAGTGTCTTGCAGACCATTGAGCCGATTGTGGTCAATGCCGGACATGACCCTGCCCAGCCAGACAGCCCTACGTCCTTGCTCACCAGCCTCAATGAGCTGGGGGAAAGACAGCTGGTAACCGTGGTTCGTTGGGCCAAGGCAATACCAGGTAAACTCATCTAGGTCGCACTTGGAACACGCTGCACACGAGTCTGTGCTACACGTAGGTGCTTCAGAGTCCTGGATAAACCATTTGTACTTGAAGCCAAGCAAAACTCTGCAAGGCCAGATTTGCCATATTGAGCAAGAGGGCAGTGACACTGTGAGAGGCAAATAAGGCACAAGAATGACTTATGCAACTCCAAGTTTGCAATGTTTTAGAAGAGCTACAAAGCTCACTGACCTAA